>CM028672.1:16780000-19180000 GCA_016760335.1 Gastrodia elata | reverse complement strand
ACGTCCGGAAATTTTTCCGGCCGCCAAAAATTCTCCTCTGCATAGACCTCGGCCAGAACGGGAGCATAATCCGCCAGCAAAACCAAGTAATTAACCACATACCGGTTGAGCGGATGAATCCCGCAGCCGCGAATCTGCGCCGTCGATCTGTCGCTCTGCACGGCTGATTCGAACTCGGCCATCGTCGCTCGAGCAGAAGCTGCGAGGGCGTCAAAGGAGCTCCGCGCCTGCGCCACGATCGAAGCCGTGGAGGGGAAAGAAAAGAGGACTTCCATCTCCGGGTAAATGGCGGAGATGGTTTCGACGAGGGCGAGGACGTCGAAGAGCTTCTCGGGAGTATGCCTGGCTTTGGAGAAGGAATCGAGGAGCGCCAGGAGCTGAGAGGCGGGATCGCAAGCGACGTCGGCGAAGCAGGATTCGTTGATGGAGTCGTGGTCAAGGAAAACGCGGTCGCAGAGAAGACGCTCTCCGGCCATGGCGGAGACGAAGGCGCGGACGCTGGGAGGTCTGCAGCTTCTGGGGAGGGCTTTGCGCAGGGCGGATCTGCGGAGATGCCTGTAAAGGCGGACGCACTCGAGGCCGTACCCGTTGGAGAGCATTGTGTCGGCAATGGAGTGCAGATCGGAGGTGATCTGAAAGAGGGAAGAGGGGAATGAATCGAGATCTAGGGTTTGGGGAAGGGAGCCGAGGAGGCGGCGGAACTCGTGCTCGAGGCGGCGAATGGCGGATTGCATTAGAGATTGGGAGCGGAGGAGGGCGACGGAGCGAACGGAAGGGGAATCGGGAGCCTTGGGAGAGGAGAAGTAGAGCATGAAGTTCTGAAGGTCGAAAATGGCGCAGAGGAAGAGGGAGGACTCATGGCGACCGCCTTCGGAGAAGAGGGAGGAGACGATGCAGTGATCGGAGGAGGAGTCGATGCTCCATTTGATGATGATGGATTCGGCCGCGGCGATGTTGTCGTGGATGATTTGGTCGGAGAAGGAGATTTGCGGGAGGGATTCATGTGATCGGCTTTGCGTGCGAAAAGGGAACCCTAATTTGCTTTTTCCCATAGCGGAAGCAGTGGAAGTGATGGAGAATGGCCGGAATGCGATTTATATAGGACTACGTTGTCTTGTATTCGTGTCATAACTATCTTCTAAAGGCCGGCCCCGAGGATTATTTCTTCACAAAAAAAAAAAAAATGTTATGATTATACAATAAAAAAATATTAGTTAGTTCTAAAATATTTTTTAAAAAATATGTATAATTAAAATTTAAAATTAAAAAAATATATTTTCATATGTCTCATAAATAAAAATGAATTTAATAAAAAAATTTATTTCACTTAATTTTATAAATTCTAATTATCAGTACATTTTAAAAAATATTTGAAAATAATATAATAATATTCTTATACAAAATATATATATACGTGTAAATATAATAATACTCATTTTATAATATTTTGCTTTCCAATAAAACGCGTCGGCTTTGCGTGCTTGCCAAAAGAATGTTTTATTGTCGTTAATGATGAAGCAGTCTATAAATTATAAATATTATGATTTAAATTTAATCATAATATTTTATTTGAATATTCAATTAAATTAATAATATTATCTTGATCAAAATCATAAGAAATGATTAGTTGATAAGACACTTAAAAAAATTCAATTAATAAAATTGAACATAATTTTAATATAAATTTTAAAAATTATATTTATATTATTTTAATATAAATAAATAAATATTAATAAAATAATATTAAAATCTTATTAAATTAATTTTTTTAAGTACTATATCAATAAATCTAAATATTATTTTTTAAAATTTAATGAGATAAAATAAAGTTTGTAATGCCGTAAACATACGAAAGTATTATTTTAAAATTATATGTTCAGAAGTTCTGATCTTTAATTTTGGCTCTCAAATATTTAAAAAAAAAATGAATAATTAATATTTAGAATAAGAATTTTTGAAGAGATATTATTTTTAAAATAATATTTAGATTTGTTGATAAGTAACAAAATTTATTATTTGATGAAATTTAAGTATTATTTTATTAATATTTATTTAATTATATTAAAATAATATAAATATTATTTTTTAAATTATATTAAAATAATATTCAAATTTTATTTAATAAAATTTTCTAAATATCAAACGAAAACGAATAGATTTAAATAACATTTCTTATTTTAAAATAAGAAATAAATCCTGTTGCCGAGCAAATAATTGAATGAATTTTTTTAAGAATTATATCAATCAATATGCTAACGTTCGAGTATGCACGCACACGTCGGGGCTTGCGGATTTACAAGTCCAAATTAAGTTAAGAAAAATAATATTTTGTTACGAACCGGGTCCGGTTAGAAAATTGAATAATTAAGATTTTAATTTAAACTGAATTTTAATTTATGTGCAAGTAATAAATTTATTTTTTGAATCCATGCGAGGGGCTAAGCCCAATATATTAGTTCAATTCGAAATTACAAAATAGAGTATTGCTACATGGTACTCAAATATCTCCCAAAATATATTGGTGACTAAAATTTAATGAGTTAAATGAAATAAAATTTTTTTATTAAATTTACTTTTGATTGTGGAGCCCATAAAATATTAAACCTTAAATTCTAGTCAT
This sequence comes from Gastrodia elata, assembly GCA_016760335.1. Classification (NCBI taxonomy): domain Eukaryota; kingdom Viridiplantae; phylum Streptophyta; class Magnoliopsida; order Asparagales; family Orchidaceae; genus Gastrodia; species Gastrodia elata. The sequence continues at coordinate 19,177,380 of CM028672.1, read as the reverse complement.
CCATACTTTTTGGGAGCTAAGTAATAATTTTCTTACAAAATAGTTATAAAAGAGAACAATAAAAGCAAATAAAATAAAAAAATAAAACAATAAATATTTTGTAAAACCGATATTATAATATGCACTCAAATTTAAGATTTTGAAAGAAGGGGAAGATGTAACCTGTGATCCTTTGGGGTTGCTTATGAAGACATGAAAATACTTAGGTGATGAAGGTATTTCATGGCTTACCAAATCATTTAACGCGCTTTTAGATACTAAAATATACTAAATAGGCTTAAAAACAGTATTATTGTACCTATTTATAAGACTAAAGGCGATGATGCATAAGACAGTGTAAATTATGAAAGAATTAAGTTATTGTCATATGCTGATTTTTCAGGAGAGTAATTGAACAGGTTGCTAAGCAATTTAGTTTTATGCCGCGCAGATCTACCATGAAAGCTATACATTTACTAAAGAAAAAAAAGGTTGTTGTTTAGCTTTTATTGATCTTAAAAAGAAGTATAATAAAGTAATAAGAGAGTTTATTTAGAAAGCTTTGGAGAGAACGGAATTTAAGTAGCATTATATTAAGGCTATTAAAGATATATATGATAAGGCTATAACATGTGTTCAATTATAGATTGCCTTGTCTAATGATTTTCTTTTTATTGATAAATTATATCAATTATATGCACTATATCCATATCTTCTTACTTTGATTATGGATGTTCTTACATTTAGCACCTACAAAAGGTTTCATGTCATAATCAAGGAATTAAAAAATCAGATTAAGCAAAAAATTAGGATCTCGGGCTAGTTCAAAATTAGGTCAAATCAAAATATCTTTGGATAGAATATATTTTTGTGATTATAGTGCTCAAATTTGGGAGCGATCTTAATAACAAGTACTCTTAAAATAATTTCATAATATTTAAATTTTAGAAAATTAGGAAAATTAAATACAAGTCTTAATATTCAGTAATTTAAGTGTCGCTAGATTAAGAATATTAAGAATAAACTATGTAAAAAGGTACGTCAATTTTGGAGACATTGATTGATTATAATTAATTTATAAAGTTTTAATTTCAAAAATTAATATAAAATAAAATATAGCACCAAACTGATAAATTTTAGTACATGTGTGTTTGTGTATTCAAGATACACCTCTGGCTCAAGTTTTTTTAATTTTGGAGGTTAAATAATAAGAAAATGTGGAAATTATAATTGAAATAATTTGTTTCAATTATTTTCTCCTTCACGTGTGGCAAGTGACATGTGTCGTTGAGCCTTACAGCGCAATGCTGTAAGGACCATCTTAGTAATATTAAGTGAAACTCTTAAATATTAAGTTTTCTTTTCAGATAATGGTGAAGTTCTTGATAAGAATTCAAAAGTTAAGTATGCTCATGTGAGAGCATTCCCAAGATGGGTGACTTGCTGGGAAGTTATCTTCTAAGAGCAAAATTGTGTTGCTTGTCAGCCAAAATAAATTATACAATGGTGCTTAAGAGTTTGGGAAATTATAAATGATATCAGAGCAGGGCATAGAGTGTCAGATATGAGCTAACTGGAATACAGAGCAAAGTACAACTTCATGTGAGCAACATCTTGAATCCATGATAGTTAAAGGGCTGGATGGTTATGGGTACCTCTTAAGCATGTATGGCCACATGTAGTCCTATTTACCTAATGAATCATTCATGGATCTGTGTGTGGATATAGACGAAGACGTCAGTTACTTAAGTTTGGGAGACTGTAACATAGCCTTTAAGTAATATTAAGTGAAATTTTAAAACATCGAGATGCCTTTTTAGATAACGATGGATTTTGTGATACTAACTCTAAAGTTAAGTGTGCTCCTGTGGGAGCACTCCCAAGATGGGTGGCCTGCTGAAAAGTTATCTTTTAAGGGCAAAATTATGAGGCTTTTTAGGGCAAAGCTGTAACAACCCAAGATTATTACCCAGCTTAATTTTAGCTTAATCATATCATAATTATCATTATATTAAGTTCATCTAGTCATTAGAACCAATCCCTAAAGATTTTGAGAAATTCAGAGGTAAATCAAATAATTTGGATTAATTAGAAAATTGAGATTTTTAATTTGACCTCAAAATCAAAATCCGACTTCGTCGTTGCGATCGTCACCCCAAAATTAGCTAAAGGTGATGTTTTGGACGCGTTTGAAAGTTGTCAGATTTTTGCAAAATATTTTAATATAATTAAATACTCTGGAAAAATAGGATAATTAAATAATTAAATCCTAAAATTTCAATTTTAGCCTTAAGAGGGGTATTTTGGTCAATTTGACCAAAATATGTTTAAGCACCCTTAAGCCCTTAAAATTTCAGCAAAGTGTTTTTAGCTAATACATTAACACCTTTCTAAAATCCTATGTTCAATAAGATTGAGTTAAGTGAAGAGATCATAAAAAGCTGATATTAAGATCTTAAAGCCTTAAGGGTAATCTAAGCCACTTTCCTAAGAAAGTAAATCTAGTTTACATAATTGCTAAATCCTTAGTTTAGATACCTTATTAAGATGATCCTTAAGTAATAAAGCTAAATGAAATATTCTTGTAAAATACTAAATCTAGTTTTTAACTTAGATCTAAAGTGATCAAATCTTAGAACTTAGTTCTTAGATCTTAGATCTTAACCCTTAGATCATCTAATTAAATTGAAATACCTTCTTTGGAATTCTTTAATTGATTTACTACTTAATTATTTTGAAACTTCCTTGTGGGTGTAGGATTGATTCAATCCATAGAATAATGTGATTATTCTAAAGATTGAATATGGATCTTAGATTTATTCTTTATCAAGTAATTATTTTTATCTTATAATATTAGACATGACCTTTCATTAAGATCTTAGTTTCTAAATCCTCCAATTTATAAGATTCTATACCTTTAGATTATGCTTGAGTATGAACTCTAGATCCTTATTAGGATATCATCTTGGATTCAGGATTTGAACCCTAGATATGGAGTTTAAGTCCAGAATCCTTAATCTTGAATTGCTCATTCAAGATTTGGGTTAAGTGAGAAAAGTAATAACACTTAAGTCATTGATTTATTTACTTTAACCTTATAGTCATTATTTGATTATGAATTAGAACTCGTTGAGTTCTAATATTAACATGAAGGTCGTAAATCTTGGATTATACTCGATAGCTGGATATTGGATATCCTAAACTTGTATTTTCTCAGAATAGTTAGACTTGGATAAATTCGACAACAACAAATATCATATAAGTTCAGTTGAGTATCTTGCTCACTTTGATTTTAATTGCTCTGCACACCTTGAATATTGAGCCTTATTGTGACTACCTTAATATTGGAAATCAATTAACTCAATATTAATACGTCATCACAATACCTAATACTAGATTAGAAGAAAACTAATTCAAATCATTAAGTATTATGTTTGGCCAAGGATTTAGGAGATGATCTTAAGTTAAGATGGAAGGGGAGTTATGAATGGTATTTAGAAGTTTGTAAATAAAGATGCAACATATGGATTTAAGAATGAAAGTAAAATAGATTTGAACATGCAAATTATGAAAGAATACATGAGATTACAATTTAAGCAATTGACATGAGTACAGGCAATAGTAATCTAAAGCAAATGAATTACTTACATTAATCCTATACATGGGATTCTAATTATTTATGGGAAAATTAACATGTGAATTATGGGTTTATATTTTTCCCAAATATTCTAAGTCTAGATTTTCTTAAAAATTTCAGCAGAATCTCCTTTGTAAATAGTTAAGGAAACACCTACAGAAGTACATGCAATACTCCCATTCCAATGGGAGTTATAATTTAAAAGAAAAGTCAACCTAAGCTATCATACATTCAATCCACTTTAACTATAATTCTAATATATAGTTCAATCTTTTTTATAGGATTGCTCACTTCCAATTCTACAATAGAGTTCAATCTTTTTTATAGAATTGCTCATTTCCAATTCTAGACAGAGTTCAATTCTTTTTATGGGATTGCGCATTTCCAATTCTAAAAGAAAAAGGGAGAGAAGTACAAGTGTAACAATTGTCTACACTATAGTTTATTTCATCAAGATATTCAATATTCATAGGAAGATATGCAAACACTTAATTAATACACAAATTTTATACATTTAATTCCCATTCATCCATTTATTTACTCATCCATTCATTCATCACAAGTATTTAAGTATATTCTAAGCTCCAACAAGTACGGTAAATTAAAGTAAATGACATTATTACAAAACAACAGTAAACTAAATAAGAAAAGAAAATTTACAGCTCACTTGGTGTAACGCCCCGTCCCATCGCCGTGCGCAAAGGACAAGTGTAATACATATTTCGGCGGCGGAGCGGTGCGCTACTCAGGAATGGTGGGTCATACAAGCAAAACCCATCCTCCCGAATAGGCTAGAAAGACGGAGCCATATTGAAGGCTGCTGACTCGAATCCTAAGAGTAGGTTCGAGAGCCAATATCTAAGATAAGAATGAAATACTTATCTTAGGTATTAGACTAGTATGTACACAAAGTTCAAGGAAGTGGGGAATAACCCATGTATATTATAAAAATATATCAGTATTTTCAGTATGCTGGTCGCATCACAATACTAAGTATAGCAGTATAACAGAGTGCGGAAGCTAAAAGCAAAACATCTAGAATACATTCATCTTAAGCAGTAGTAAATATCAATCTCAGAAAAAAAAAAGTAAAAGTACATCCAGAGTTTATTACAAACTATTTAAATACAAAAATATAAAGAGTCTATCTAAAATGCTGAAAAGAGCTAGTAAGTAAGAGTAGATGCTCGGTCCACTACAGCTCCAAATGCTCCTCTTGAGTCTCTGGTACATCATCCTGACCTGTCTCCAAAAACTGCTCAGGATCTAGCAAATTGCCGGATCCCAAAAGTACCTCGTGTTAGACAAGAAGTCTAACACATTGAAACTAGCTATGCAAAGTTAAACTAAACATAACAAATATACAAGTAACGTAAAGTAAAAGTGCAGAAAAACTGTAAAGATACTAAATAACTGAAATTGTAAGGATGAAGCAAAGTAAAATGCATCAAAACTAAATACTGAAAGTAAATGAAAATATCAGGTGCTCATAAATCAATGTGGAAGGAATGTCAAATACTGAGAAGGATGCTATAAGCTGCACGATATGCCACTGAAACAATGCTCGCAAATATGCTATACCACGGTATATCACAGAACTATCATTGAATGTTTATGAGTAGTACGGTCCAATGTAAGCACAACAGTTAGGAAGCCAGTATAGTGATGCAGATGCACCATGAAATTCCCCAGTCTGTGTATATAATATTCCGTATCTCATACTGTATCACTGATAACCATGTGTCACAATAGAAGGAATGAGTTCAACTCATGTTTGTGCTTATGCTTATGCCACTACGTTAAATGAATGAAAAATTCTGAAATCCATGAACAATATAGTAAGAAACAGTAATGAATCCTAAGTCTCCACTGTGCATAATCCTGCTAAGAGGATTTTGACTCCAAATCTCTAAAGCGGGGGTTGATTAAAGTTGCTTATTTACTTAAATATCACTAGACGGGGTGATTGCATACACATATTAAATATGTTGCAATAATAGAGTTCTTATCACTTAATTTGATTAAGCCACCCTAACAAAGTAATCTTCATTAGGAGGTATCATCTGATGATGATTTTATATCTCAAGCTAAGTATTAAGTCACTAATCTCATAATCATACTTAGTGTCTTAAGAAAGGTGGATCCCATTACTTAGTTTATTTGAGCCATACCTATTGAAGCGATCTTCGCTAGGAGGCATTGCCCGATAGCAACTAAGGAATGGGTACCCATTTAATACACTCTTAGAATCGATTGATTTACTCTAAGTGGGGCTATATCCGCCTAAGCCCGCAGGATAGCAACAAAGACAAATCTCACTTAGAGTGACTCATCCAATCTAGGATATTAATGGGGACCAGTAATATGGGTATACTATACTACACCAGCCAATAATCATGGTTCAATCAAGTCTAATTAATAGAATAAGGATTTATCAAAAACTATAAATCCTGAACTAGTATGCAAGTCCTATACAAGGGTTCACCAATCAAGTGTGATCAAGGATCACTTAATATGGATTCTACCACAAGGAGAAGTATATATTCTAGTGCCTTAATGGATTATTACCACAAGGAGAGTAGATCAATTTCTAAGATGGTAGGATCTCTTATACTTCTACCTCAAGGGATCATACAAGGCTTCCTACCTCATGATATATAAATTTAGGTCTTTTAAAAATTCAAGACGATCTTATGAAGAGATACTCAAGATCTTCCTTCTAAATGTTGATATTAATCTCATAGGTTATGTTTCATAATTGGGTTTAGGAAAATTAGATCAGATGATTAAGTCATCTGGTCACACTCAAACTAAGATTATGGGATCTAAATCAAGAATATTTTTAAGACTTAGATCACTTGATTAATCAGTATGATTTTATTAATTTTCTTATGCTAGTCCTCTTACTTAAGAGAAAATCAGAATCTTAAGGTTTGATTCAGATCAAGAAGTCACATAGGATTATTAATAATCTTAACATGTCTAATTCAAATGTTTAAGATCAATAATAAACCAGATGCATTATTGGAGAATGTTTAATTCATAATCTTGAATTCAAATCAATTAAGTTAAGTTTCTTAAGGATTTGGATTCTTCTTAAGTAGATTAGGGTTTGATCCCTTCTCATGCCTTAAGTAAAATCAAGTTATGTATTTAAAGATCAATGTCAAATCAATAGATTAATTATGTATTATTGGTGGCAATCTCAGATTTTGATCAAGTCTTAGAAGCTTGATCCAAATCTTAAGATTTCTTAAGTTAATTAAGATGTTTAAGATTCTCAATCTTTAGATTTATTCAAGTATACTCAATAAGCTTATCTAAATGAATTCACTATACTTAACTTACTGTTATAAGTCAAATTAATAATCAAAGTTTATAAAATAGAGGATACTTAGTGCTAATCAGATCCTAATCCCAATCAAAAGAGATTAGCACATAAGTATAAATCCAACCATTCAAATTATATGATATTTGGCATGCAAGTTCTAATTAATCATATAAATAATCAAAACTTGAGTTTGCTAAGATACAATGAGTATAAACCCTAATATTTACTAATTATATTTTAACAAAATTAGGGCATAACTAAAATTATAGAGATCAAAAAAATAATCTACTTAGTACATGCATTATAGTCATCACAAGTGAACTAATGACATCCTAAACATGCAATTTGGGTAAGTAAAATTACTAATTTTCTCTAATCAAGATCCACTGTAATTAAGCAATAATTAAGGATCTAACCATCAGATGCATGGTATTATTTTATATTTAGGTTTCTGAGATTTTTTTGATCATTTTCATATATAATATCATAGGATTTAGATCAGCGGATTAAAAGTTATTTAAATAATACATTCTGTATTTTTATTTAATCAAAATCCTATGATTTGAATAATTGAATTATTTTCCTTAAGGAAAATAATTCCAAAATTCTGATTTAATTAAAACGGCTCGGCCCAAATTCAAAACGCGCGGGTCGATCGGGGCCTGGGAGACCCGGCACTGTCGCACAACGCGGGACGTGGGTCGACCCGGTCCACACAGTGACGTTGTCCCCACTCCGTCGTCCCGAAGGAGGGGACCGATTAGGGAAACCCTAATCGCCAAATTCCGGTGCATCCAGCCCACGACTCGACCAGAACTTGATCGATACATGATCACCATGGTCAGACGCGTCGATTGGGACACGAAGCCCCTTCTGAGAGGGTCTGGATCAACCAGACCTTACTCACCCGAGATTCCTCCATTGGAACTAATGTGGGGAGATAATTCTCCCCACATAAGCCATGCCAGATCCTGGGCTCGATTTCTACATCATCAAGGAGGTGAGGCGGATCGAAGCCCTCTGGTCTGAGGGTCTGGGGTGATCTGGATCGCTGGGTCCTTACTCGACCGAGGCGATCTAGATGGAACTTAACCCGATCGATCGATTCGATCGATCGGGGCTAACCTAGACCCTAATTACGATATCGTTGGGTTCGTAGCGACAATACATACAAGAGCGCATCAAATGGACTAAGGTTTAAGCTTCATTAGCTCAGAACCTGCAACTGGGGTACCTGGCTTTGCGGGAGGGCTTGCAGACAATGCCAAGAAAATTGCTGGCTGGCTGAGTTCCCTAAAGCTTTTCTGAGAATTCCTAAACCCCAGGAAACACTCTTGTCAGTGGTATGCAAGCTCGGGAGCACCTGGAAGAAGCTCCAACAATCGACAATGGCGGAGAAGGAAGCTCGACTCTAATTGATCAGCAAGGATCAAATGGAGGAGAGCTGAGGCTATTTATAGCCTCAGGGAAGTGCCGTGAACCTTCCAGAGCCTTTAATTAGGCTGAGGAGAGTCGGAGGGGTCGGGCCATGGCCGAGCTCTCAAAATTCCATTTCGAGCTTGGCCAGGCCACGAGGCCCGATTGGGGTCCCTTGGTCATTAGGGGAAGCTCAGCAATGGCTTGTTGAGCTAGAGGCACGAGTGGGGGACAAGGGGGCAGCTGGCAGTACGAGAAATTCTCCCTGTCGGATTCGCGGATGGGCGGGGACGAAGATCCACAGTGCCGAGTGCCCTAGATGTCGTCTGATCGATCGATCGGAAGGCACTATGACTGGGATCACCCGAATCCTAACGGCCTATTGCGGGAGCGATCCTGGCTGTATGATCCACGGGGCAGATCCAACGACGGATCAGCGGTTCCGCGGAATTGAATCCTGACAGTAGATTGGAAAGGCGAAACAGTCAGATGCGTGGGATCCCGCTGTCGCGTGCCCCGGGCTCTGCAGCGGACTGCCCGCAGTCCACACAGCGGATCCCGGCTGTTAATTTAGGTAAATGGGTTTATTTGCAAAATCAAATTGTTTGCAACCCTTTTATGCAATTGAACCATTTTAATTTAAATTAAAATTATGGCCCAAATGAATTCTAAATTGCACCAAATTTTCAGCCTTAGCTAATTTGGGGGTGAGAAATTCAAAAATACAATCAGATTTTAATTTTGAGATCAAATATTTTAGGTCTAGACTAAATCATCTAGATTGATCAATTTACAAATTTTGACTTAGAGAAGTCCAGTGAACTTCAAATCTTCTAGATAGGCTTAAATTGATGGTCTAAAGGCAGAAACACTAAAAAATTGATTAAGAACTTTTCATTTTTGCATGGTAACAACTTAGGGTTATTACACTTGGAGTTCTTAATAAGCTATAAATTTATAATATATGATAGGAGGAAGCAATTTTAGTTTTTAGCGCTTGGTCCAGCTACACTAGCATCCAAGTGCACCTAATCTATCACATTTTGACATTTAAATATGATAGGGCAAAGCCAAGAAATAGAAAACCTGGTTAGACTAAACAGTCTAAGCACAATTTAAGATTGGCTAAACATATTATTGTTATAATTGGATATCACAGTTCTAGTTACAAAGCAAGCATAAGCATAGGTGCAGTGTAGTAAGCATACAAATAAGGAAAGGAAAAACAATTGAGATAGAATGCTCACTTAATCAAACATCATAACCTATAAATAATACAAGGGTAAAGCATCCTAAATAGGCTAGAATGAACTAGTGTGCATATGAAATTTAATGAAATAAAGCATATATATGTTCAAATAAACTTATGTTAAGTAAGGAAAAATAAATAATAAAGCCTTTAAATGGAGTTATATAATATTCACTGTAATTTAAATAAATTGTAAACAAGTAAGGTACAGTCATAAATCATAAAAAATACATAGTAAGGAAATTGAAGGAATAATCTTAGACTTAAATTTAAGATACACATAGCCTAGGACTATGTAAAGTAGTATAGCTAAAAGCTATGATGAGTCTTAAAATCTATAAAATTGAAGATCTCACATGTTTGTTAATTGAAGTTATTTTAATCTGTGCTCATTCTGTGGGCATATTCAGAATGAGATGAGGAGTTAACACGCATGTTTAAATCTAAGGAAAACGGGATCCATACCTAAGACACTCACATTCTCCCTCTAAGAATGCGATGTCTCCTTATTACTCCATTTTAGTCCGCCCTAGATTGGTCCACCATATAGAACCCCTAGTAATTTTATGTGAAAGTTTTATTCATGCACAATATTTTTATGAATGATTCAATGAATAAGGCTCAAAGCTAAGCAAGCTAACAAAGGAAATTCAATATTTGCAACTAAGTGATATCCAAAGTTATCTAATTTTAATAATCTACTTAATAATTGGAGCTAATTGAGCTCCCAATTAACTTTGAGATAATGATCTCAAGTTAATTGTAATATAATAGTAGTTGTGATTCTAAAAATAATAGATTCAATTTATTGAATATAATATGGCAAAATAATTTATAAGTATAATTATTGTTATTAGAAATTAGCTCTTAATCTCATCCTAAACTATAAAATCTAAATACACTAATTAAATCAAGGTTTAGGTACTTAGTAGGTGGAGATTGATAGAAGAAATTATCTAACTTAAGAAATTTGAAACTAAAGTAATTATACTACTTTTCATTATAGTTTTCTAGCTAGGTTATATTTTGAATGTTCTAATCAAATAATATTAATCTAGCTAAATTACAAGTAATTATAAGATTTAGGATAAGTACTTACTAAACTTAAGAACTACAAGTTCTATGTTTACTATTAATATATGTTTAAAGAATTCAATAGGCTTCCTAAACTAATCTAAGTAAGTTAAGGATACATATTACTATATCTTAAATTAATTAAAAAAAATAGGTTTTAGGGATTATAATGAATAAGCTAAGTTCTAGACTAATCACTAAAACTAGATATAACTGATTCATAATTCTACAATTACTAATATATTAAGACTATCTATTTTTAATAGGTGTAACTAATAGACTTAGGATTCAATTATAGATTAATTGCAAATTAATCATAGGGTTTCTAACTTATGGTTGATAATTAAATTAAGCACTTGGCAATTAATTCATATAATTAGGAAGTTTAGAACTAAGCTCATAAAACTTTTATCTAAGTGGTAAGGGAGGTAATAAATGTGACAAATTAGCTATCCTAGAATTTTATAAGACCTAAAGTAAGCTACCTAGAAATTTAGGTTAATCACAATAACACTAAGTGAGAGTCAAAAATCTACTATTATAATTTGTTATATAATAGAAATGTTTTATAAATAAATGAAATCCTTATTTAATAAGGAGAAGATTGACACTAAGTTTGTCAATTTTGGGCAATATTGGAAAAATTAGAGTTTTAATGACTCCTAATTAGGTTAAAAAGTGATTAAGAAATTTAGTATTCAAATGTTGTATTTTATTTCATATTATTGTTTCTCACATTTTTATGAGTGAAATGGAATATTTGATCTTTTGATTTGGAAATCAAATGATCAAATTAGGTCACATGAAAGATTAATATTAATTTGACATTAATTGATTAATCCTAATTATTTACCCAACAAAATAATTATCAAAACTGAAATTAAATTTCATATTATTGATCTACTCATTTTTGTGATCAAATTGATATATAATATTGCATATATTGGATAAATATTTTATAAGATATATTTTAAATGAAACTCATTAATAATTAAACTTATAATTTACTAAAATCCTTAAGTCATCAATAACGTCTCTCTCTGCTGAATAAATGAACTGCACGGTTCAAAATAATTGAATTGCTCGGTCTGACAGCGAAGGCAGCCCGAAAGGAATTCGGCTAGAGCATCGTCTCCTTCACGTCGCAAGGTAAGGATTTTAGGGTTCGATCATCGATTGATCCCACTCATCCTCGGGGACAACCCGCACGCCGGCGAGTTGATCTCGCCGAAGCTGTCTTTTTGGGATCGAAACTAGGATCATCCCGAATGATGACACCAGAGAAATGATGCCCTAAAAACATTTCAGGTATGAAAGATTTGCCAGAATGTATGGTTTAAATCAATCCTAAACAAAATTGATCAAAGCTCTTGTACAATCTGGAATGCTAGAGCTTAAGATAGGATGCAAAAATCTCAGGACAAGAATGAAGAGAAGGTACCTGGAGTTCAAGCTCAAATCGGTTCGCCGACAATGGCTTAAGGTACGCAAGGCTTTATTTTCTCCTTCTCATGGCTCGAGCAACCTTTGCTCATCGTTTGCCTCAGGTAGGAGTCGTAAATCCTGAGAAGAAGCTCCCACAAGCACCTCAGACGTCTTCCGCTCGCAGCTAGCTCCCAGCTCCCAAAGGATCTCATGGTGAAGGACAAGGAAGAGAGGTGGCCGAATGCTTGGCTCCCAGCTCTCGGTAGAAGTAGAAGGAAGAAAAAGGATAAGGAGAAAGAGCTAAACGAAAATAAGAAGAAGTGTCCATCGATTTGGGGCGAGCGCCTGCATCTGTCTGTGACATGTTGCATGGGTATCAGGGCGCTTCACGGGAGAGGAAGAAGAGAAATAGCGCTCCGTTTGCAATAAAGTAACTAACGATAAGTGAATATATATATGAAATTATTTAATTTAAAAAAAAAGGTTGTTACACTTATTCCTTGAGCATAATAGGTAAACTTAGGATATGGAAAATACATTCTAAGTTAGTATTTGAAAAGCATAACATTCAGTTCTTTTAGTGCATTTAGTACAGTAGGGTATGTCCTAGCTTAGTTTGCCTCCTCAGTTCTACTTTTTGTTATAGAATAGACTCGAACCTAGCCCAGTGCTTGGCTAGGATGGATACATATCTTATTCTATAAGTTTAACTCGGACCTAGCTCTGATGATCCTTAGGATGGACACATGTTGAACTTTCTATTCAGAGACCCTGTATGGCCTGTTTTTATTATGGGGGTACTATATTTTAGGCATACCTTTACTTCAGTTTAATTTCAGTGCTTTGTTGTGCTTTATCACGTGCTTCAGTAGCCTTACTTTTCAGTACTTTCAGTTACTTTGTCACATGCTTCAGTGACTTACTTTAGCTCATTTCTATACTTAGCTTATTTTACCACATGCTTCAGTGGTCTTTCATTTATTAACTCTGCATGCTTGTATATATGTTCCATTGAGTAGTGATTAAATATTAGCATGTTTAGAATGCTAGTTTTGTATGTTTATTCAACATATTTCAGTACAGTTACTTTTGTTAAAATCAGCATGCATTTATGTGATCATAAGCATGTTAGGATGAGTTCTTCAGTACTTGTAGTTATTTCTGCTCTTTAGCCTCACCTTATTTGGTTCATGTTTTGTATGTTACTTTACATATCAGTTGCTCAATTATAAATGCATTATTTATAGCTATCCTTTTCTTTATAGCTTGTTGCCTTAAAATTGCTTACATGTTTAAAATAGTTGATGTGATATCTTTAAATATTTAGTTCACTTAAATTAAGTTAAAATGTACTTAGACAATTTGTCTAACTGTAACCTTTTTTTTTTGTTGGCTGGGGCCCTGGCATTTGTGATACCGACAAATGTTAGATTTGAAGCTGTTCGTTGGTGGTTATGCAGGAGAGGAGCTAGCACAGGAGGAGGACCTTTCTGTGGCAACTTAGATAGATTTTTCTTTTCTGCTGTGAGCTTGAGAGATCTTTTTTTTTTTTTTTTACTTTCAGTCTGTAATAAATATTATTTCTGGATGTATTTAAATTTTGCACTTTGAGCTGAGTTACTGTTTCTCTTACTCTTCTATACTATGCTGTGATGTGGATGTTATGTTATACTATTTTCTGCTTCCGCTACTTTGTTATGTTGATATATGTTCACAGTTTTCAGGTGAAAAGTCTTCGGCTTAAAGCAGGGTTGGGTCTTGCCTGACTCCACTTAAGTTGGGGATTTGCCACAGTTGGAGCATCGCACTCATCGTGATTATGCTAATATCTGTATTAGCATGGCCGCGGAGAGTATGGGGCCCCACAGGTGGTTGTTATACTGCATATATAGAAGATAGATTCACCAAATTCCAATAATTTAAGTACAATTACTGATGGATAATTGATACCTTTCTATAATAGCTATGATCTAGGAATTACCAGAGATGTTGGGGCTTTTAATGCTAACAACAATAGAAAGATATGGACTTGTCAGGAGAGGCAGCCTGATTAAGAACTCGTCACACAAAGTTAGTGATATAACATAAAATATAAAATTGTATTACTACCATTTTCAGCAAATTATGCAACGCATTTTGATGAAATTTATTATTGCAAATTTGAGAAACTTTTTATTTTCATTTGATTCAAATTTCATTGAATAATATTATTATCTATTTTATGCCTTATATGATTCTAGAATGTATTCCTTATTGACTTCTATATACTCCTACTTGAACTGGTAAGAATATTTTTCAGTGATTAAAAATGAGTAAAAGAAGATATTGCACATGAATATTAGACAAGAAGTGAGATGAAGCCTAAAATAAGATTTTGAATTCTTTAAATTGTTAAATTTTAGGATCCACTTTTAAAATATTAATATATATTATTTTGGCTCTCTAAATGATAAATTTGTTCAATAAATAAAATTGTCATTTGATGTTGTTTTATTGAAAATTGTTGATTGGAAATTCTCGCCCTTGATCCGCGGCCGTCATAATTTTCAGGGATTGAAAATGAGTCAATAGAATGAACCATTAGAAATAATCTTCTCCGTTTGGAGCTTAGTAAGAAGCTTCTATTTGATTGTGCACAATAAAAACAAAGAATTCATGTATTTGATTATGCTGTTGTTATATTTAACATGAAGACAACAACATGCATTAATTTGATTTACTAGATTATGTGTGATGGCTTACTAAAGAAAAAAAGAAATTTATTAGACATCAAAATCACTACTAGAATTTTGTGATCGACAGTAGAAACCATTTGCAAAGTCATAAAATTAAAAAGTAAAAATTAGCAACTTGCAACTGATAAAAGTTTTTGTGAAAAATCATGGGTTAAATTATTCAGGAATTATAGAAGAAAGTAATAGGTCTGACAATTTTACCCGGAACTTGAAATTTGTTCGAATTTTGAGTCAAATTCAACTCGATACGATTCGAATTCAGCTAAAAAAGTCAAATGGTTCGACTTGAACTCAATTTGAGTCGAGTTCGAGTTCGAGTTGAGCTCAACTCAACTCGAACTAGTTCGAGTCACACAAAATTTATAAAATACCAAAACATATACAAGCTACAAAGCTCCTTGCGTGCCAAAATAATTTATTCATGCACAATTCAATCCCAAATTGGGTCCAAAGTTTAAATGATTTCTCAACATGCATTCTGGGATCATTTGATATGTAGGTTGGAGTGATATATGAATTAATTAAACTAACATATCTTATAGCTTTCATTCTTAGCCCCTTAAGAATTTCAATATCTGTATATCTCAATATTCTAATAATACATTTAGTAGTCACTTGAGTTGAACAGTAAGACCTCATGTAATCAATCACTCGTACCAATACTTAAAATTGATAGGTCTTTAATTATACTAAAATCATCCCATTATTTTTGCGTTATTTCACGTATTATAATATATTACTTTTAACTTTTTTTTGGTGCGTTCGATTTTCTTTTTTGTTTTCAGGTATTCAAGAACAATCTGCTGATTTATTACTCACTTACTCATCAAAAAGGGCATTCAGACACTCAGACATATTACAACACTTGAACAACATTCAGAAGCTTTGGCACTCATGTGTACCCAAGGGCCATAGTGGTAGAAGCTTATGCGCTTGAGCAATCTCAGGCAATGGATCGACAGACATTTTTGCGCTCAAGATCGCTCAAGTGTTGTGAAGACCCACTTAAGTAGTAATAAGTGAAACACTTAAATATCGAGGCGCCTTTTCAGATAACGGTGGAGTTCCTGATAATAACTCCAAAGTTAAGCGTGCTCAGGTGGGAGCACTCCCAGGATAGGTGACCTGCTGAGAAGTTATCTTCTGAGGGCAAAACTGTGAGGCCTTTCAGGCCAACGCGGACAATACCTTGGTGTTAAGAGTTTGGGCTGTTACAAATGGTATCAAAGCAAACCATAGGGTGTCAGATAGGAGCTAAGTATCATACAGGGCAAAGTACGACTTCATGTGAGCAGCCTCTTGAACCCATGATTGTTAAGATGCTACATGGTTGTGGGTACCTCTTGAGCCTGTAGCGGTCACCTCTAGTTCTATCTACCTAATGAATAGTTCTTGGATCTATGTGTGGATACTGATGAGGACGTCAGTTACTTAAGTTTGGGAGATTGTGAAGACCCACTTAAGTAGTAATAAGTGAAACTCTTAAATATCGATGCGCATTTTCAGATAATGGTGGAGTTCCTGATAAGAACTCCAAAGTTAAGCGTGCTCAGGTGGGAGCACTCCTAGGATGAATGACCTGCTGGGAAGTTATCTTCTGAGGGCAAAACTGTGATGCCTTTCAGGACAAAGCGGACAATACTTTGGTGTTAAGAGTTTGAGCTGTTATAAGTGTCAAGCTGGAGAAACATATGTGCTCAAGCACGCTTTAGCACTAGAATAACCGAGATATGTGCGCTCAAGTGCCCGATATGTACAAATTTTTAAAAGGTCAATTTAAAGAAAAAAGGAGGCTTCCCTTGGCCCTCTGTGGACGGCTTTGAGTGATTCCTATGCCAAATAAAAGCCCAAAATTCAAAGGATACAAGGGGGATTTAATTAGACAAATAATAGAAAGGTTAGGGTTTCAAGAAGCAAGTAAGTTTTCAGCTAATCAAAGGAGAAACCATAGGTGACCATTAAGGAACTGACTAAGGAAGAAGAATATGAAGGCGAAGACAAAGAGAACTTTAGAGACATTCTTTCAATAACATCCTCTTCACTTCCTTTATATTTTCTTTTGTATTATTTTGTGTAAAAAGTACTGATACTTTTGAAAACTATGTTTACCTTTGTTTGTGGCTCAATTATAATAGTAGCCTAAACCCTCATTTTTGTGGAGGATTAGGTTAGACCTATGTAGTAAAATTTTCTTAATGAATATTGAGTTTGCTTTGTGTAATTGTGTGATGAATATTTGTGCTGTGCTTGTTGTAAATCTTTGTTTTGCAATCATAAGATAATCACTATAGTTACTAGAATGCACTCACTACGCACTATAGTTTAGATCGAACCAAAAGTTCGGATCAAGATGTATGTGCATAATGAAGCATAATAGTCAATATCAATGATTTGTGTGCACTTGACACATAAGTAGCACTAAATCATTGATCAGAGCAAAAGTTCAGATCAATGATTTATGTGCACAATACTTATAAGTAGCACCAAACCCTAGATCGAAGCAAAAGTCCAAATCAATGATTTGAGTTCACATAACATTTCTTGTCTCTTATGTTCCATACTTCAAGCGGACTCATGCTTAGATGTAAGGTGAGACCGAGTAAAAGATCGTTGGAGTAAAGAAGTCAACGCACTCTCCTTAGAACATGTAAAATATAAAAAATCTCATTTCTAATTGTTTATTAATATTTAAATAAATTTGACCTTAAATTGAAAATCTAACTTCGCCATTGCATTCATTACCCCCAAATTAGCTATGAGTGAAATTTTGAAGGCATTTGGAAGTCGTTGAATTTTTGACGAATATTTTAATATTATTTAAATACCTGAAAATTCTAATAATTAAATACTCATCGGATCAAAAATCTGAGTACACCATTGTGTTCAGAAGCCCTCAATTAGCTAGGATTGATATTTTGAAAAATTTTTGAACATATTTATTAAAATAAAATTATTTAATCAAATCTATTAAATTAAATTAATAAATTATATATTTAATTAGAATATTAACGGTGCCTTCAAATAGCTAAACGCCGTCATTAATTTATTAAAGCTGGCTATTAGATGGGAGGGATCTTCTGATCCGTCCGATCGAGGATCCGACGACCCTTAGCCATCTCTTCCGCAAAGCTACGCGTGTCAACCCTACGCACGCGTCCTCCTCTCTTTGCACGCAGGTGGCATCCTCACAGCTATCTCCACCGCTAAAACCTTCCATTAAGAGCTCGACTAAACTTTAAGGACCGATTTTCTTCATATGTGAGCAAAGTAAATCCATACGGATCTCTGAAGTTATCTTCCCCGAACCCCAATCACCTCCAGCCGTTCATCTTTAGGTAACCTTATCTTTTGATCTACCCGTTTGATTGCTAAGTTTCTTATATGAATTTTAATTTCATAGGATTGATTAAATTTTGATCGAACTTGATCGTATTCAACCGGGTCTGATCGAAGCAATTTTAACGAAAGAATACAGTCGATTCCGTTATAAGATTCCCTCGCCGATAGAACTCCCTAGTGTTAACTGTTGCCGGAGCTGTGGATCTCCTCCGGCCATGATCTAGACACCGATCAAAAGGTTACTTCAAGACCTTTCGATCGGGGTATGAACCAACTCTTGTCGTCGAGGTTATGACCGGTGATTTTGATGCCCTAGACATCGTTGCGCGGTGAAGTCTCGGAAGAAGAAGAAGGAGTCGAAGGGCCGGGCCGGGTCGAACCGGGCCCGACCCGATATTTGGGCCTCCACATGTCGAATTTCTGTGACTGCTGGGTTCCATCTGAGGCATAATTAAAGCAGGCCACGTGTCGGGCTGTTAGACAGCGTTGTCTCGATCGCTGGGGCCCGCTGCGTCTGACCTCATCAAATAACAAAGCGCCACGTGGATCTTCTAGAAACATGTTGCTGTCGAGTGGTGGACCCTACCTGCAGAAAAAAAATAAAAATAATACAGATAAAACATTATAAATATATATATATATATATATATATGAATGAATAAATCAAATTAATGAAATTAAATATTTCTAAACTTTAGAAACCTATATCTTGCAAAATATAAATCCAAATAACACAAATAAATATACAAAATTAATTAGAAAATTTTGATGAATTTATTAAAATTATTAAATTCCTATTTAGAGCTATATTTGAGATATTGACATTTATGATTCATTTGATGTGACATAAATTATTCAAATATTCAAATAATCATAACTTATAAACCACTAATCTAAAACATATCAAATATGGGTCTCAAAATACTCAAAAAATCCTAAGAAATATTTTAAAAGTATTAATTTTGCTGTTTGGATTAAAATTAGACTAATCATAATTAGGACCTAACCCTAATTAAGTCTTTAACCCTAGAAACTTCAAATCGCCATAAGTAAGTCAATTTAGGTCCAAATTAGGTGATCTAAATATCCATTTAGATCAAAAAATCCTAATTTACAATAAACTGCAAAAATATCTAGGATCTAATGGTTAAATTTCCTAATTAACCCTAATTACTCTAAAATTTGATTATTGAATATTAGCAAATTTAATGATCCAAATTAAATAATTTTAATTTCAGATGACTCATAAAATAAATAAGAACCTAACTGTATAATTAGTTTAATAATTTTGTGACTAAATTCATTAATCACTCACTAATCATATTAAACCCTAATTATTAAACCTAGAATTTATATTGACTATAACTTAGCCAATTTATATCAGAATTTAATAATTTTAGATTCTATAGAAATCTTAGGACATAATCTACAATATATTGACAAAAATTTTAAATTTCATTAAGAGTAAAATTACTAATATGCCCTTATAAGGTCAAATTCCTAATTTGACCTTATAAGGCATAAATAATTATGTAACTTAATAAAAATAATTCAAATAATCAAAATAGTCATTTTATAAACCTAATATTACAAATCATGATAAAAATATCAAATTAACAAATTTAATTATTTCTGGCAGATCAAAGAAATTGAATTAGTTGATATTTTATCAAAACACTCAGGTACGCAAATTTACTTATAAGTTTCATTTCAGTATTCTTATTTTTGAGCCATTTTCTATTTGAGTATTATTTACACTGCTTACCGCTTTTTAATCTGCAAAAGAATGATATCAAATAGCATGTAACAAAAAGAATGAAACATGGTATATATATTTTGTGGTGTTTGTCTTTAGAGGGTGGAACACAACACTGAGAATCTGTACATATTGGGCCTATTGGCAACCCCTGGGAGTTATATGGAGGGATTTAACCTCTTATAGGAAGTAGGAAAATTCAGAGGAAATACACACCATCAGTTCCTATTTTGAGTAAGCTACCGACGGGTAGCGAGATAAGCTTCATACAGGTTATGCCTATGGGTTTACTCATTTGAGCTCAGGAGTCTACAAACTCGACTTATTGTTACAAATGCTTTTGATGAAAATTTACTTATTTCATGCTTTACAGTTATATTAAATTTTACAGCTAACTTGTAGGGCAATATTTAAATTTAGAAATTTGCTTTACTTATGCAAATATTTCAGTCACTTTCATGTTTGATTTATACCTATTTTAGGATGCTAGAATTAATCTTATAAGAACGATTTGCGTACTCCTACCTGACTGGTAAACTGTGTTTTTCAGGTTTTGAGAATTAAAAGATTTGAAGATCTGCCAAAGTAAAAGAAAAGAAAAGAAGAGAAAGAGATGTGAGAAAATAAAGTTGTTAAATTATTGTAAATATTAAACTGTAAATTTCATATATGTTTGGCTCTATTTTTAAATATATAATTGGACTTTGGACTTTTATTATTTTATGTCCTTTTGTTTATAAAAATATATATGTTTACATTTGAGATGAATTGTTCTTTAAAGACTCTCGAACTTCTGTCCCTGGTCGCCACAGAATTTGGTATCGGAGCGAAGTTTGAGACAATTTAAGGAATGATTCATTAAAGAGCCAACAATATGAATACAGTTACTAGATTATTAGTAGTTAAATTTTAAGTTGGAGAGCGTAATAAGTATAGTTTATTATTTCTAGAGATTATGGATAGTCAAAATAACAACAATAACCAATCTCAGGAGGAAAATATTCCTCAGAATACTCCTAGTCATAATGAGACTGTTTTACCTAACGTTGAAGTAGTTTACCCTTTTGATCATAGTGGAGCAAATCAGATGCTCCAGTTCATGAATATGATGAGTCAATTCATGAACAATCAACAAATTCAGAACCCAAATCCTATTCAGAAGAAAGCAGTAAATGAAGATATGCATGTTTTTCTCAAACTCCAACCTCCAAGATTCAATGGCAAGGCAACTCCGTATCAAACTGAAGAATGGATCCAAAGGATAGAAAAAGTTCATAGTCCTTAAAAATATAATTAAGCATTCACATTTAATAACCAATTTAAACTCAACAAGAATTAAGAGGTTGAATCTCGGTCTAACTCTTCTCAAGCTTTTAATCATTGAAACATCATCATAATTTAGATTTACTTGCTTGCATGCGTAGATTTAAATTAGCTTTAAAACCAACAATTCGATTACCTATACATTAGAAGAGAAAAAATTATCAAGAAATCCTCTATTAATGCATGATAGTGATAAATCTGGGACTCATCATTTTTATATTATTTCAAATCTCGTATATTTGTGTGCGATGAAAAGTCACATAATTTGTGACCTGACAAAAATCTTTAATTAGCTAAGTTTAAAGAAAAAACTAATGCAATTTTGATGATTATAATTGCTTAATAATGTTAGTGTGACTTAGTGCTATTCATGATAATATATTATTTAAGATGATATTAATCTTTATATTATTTAATTAGTTACATTGATGAATGTTACTTTAATTAGTATGTAATTCTAATATTAAAAATAAATATTTAATAATAATAATATACACTAAATATTAAATGTAGCACTTCCATATGATATCATTATAATCATCATCACCGTAGCTGATACCAACTAATATATATATATATATATACATATAAAAAAAAATTCTATGGAATATTATTTAACCAAATGACCTTATACAGAATATTTCTCCTAGGGTTAAGGGAAAGAAAACATTATAGACAACAAAATCAGGAGCTACTTCAGATAGCATAAATGGGATTAACCTCGGATTCAGATGAGTTAAAATGCCAAGAGCTGGAGGCGGTGCTTCTCCTGGACGACTTCTCCTTCTTCCTCAGCTTCCTCGTCTTCTTGGACTTCACCACATAGTAAGTCATCGATCCGAGAACTCCGGCCATTATAACCCCGCCGATGACGGTAACGAGAACGGCCGCCCATTGGAAATGCCGGCCGACGACGATATAAGACGAGGCGATGAAGGCGACGGAAGTGCAGACAGACGCCAACCACATGAGCTTGTTTATGACGCCCACAACCCTCCTCTCCGACTTTGTCTCCCCTCTCACCAGCGTAATCTGCACCACCACCACGGCCAAAGAGGTGAACAGCGCCACGGCATTGAACACGAAGAATATCTTGAAAGAGGCGGTTCCGACGGCCACCGCCACTCCGTCGTCGTTATCTCCTCCGGGAACAGTGAAGATTGCCGCAAATGCCACTGTGGCGAACAGCACGGCGACCACAGTGACGGAGTTCGTGGCGTTGTTGATCCCCTCCCTGTGCAGCTTCCGGATCTCCTTTGCGATTCCGTGCACGTTTCTATTGGTCTTTCTCGTCTGTTCCAATTGCGTGTGCACGTCCTTCTTTATCTCCGTCACCGTCTTCCTCAGCTCGTCCCGGGGTGGGTTCAAATCCTTAGATCGAGCTGCGCCGTGCTTCGACAGCCGTTCCTTGATATCAGAGGCTTCTTCTGAAAGAGGTAAGCTCTCGGCTATGTCCAGAGCGGTCTTGTGATCTCGGGTCAATGCGTTCACATTCATGTCTGGAAGCAGCAGCAGCAGGCTCACAATCTCAGCTCTCTTCTTCCTTGTGGCCACATGCAGAGCTGTGTTCCCGAATTTGTCAAGCAGCATCAAGCTTGCTGGATCGGCATCAACTAACGCCTTCGCCACGTCACAGCTCGTTCCTTTGGCTGCCATGTGCAAGGCAGTTTGGCCTTTCTTATCGGTCCTCCGAACCAGCTGAGGGTCTTTGTCCAGCAGCGTTTTTACGACATCGATGTGCCCTTGCCGGGCTGAGAAATGCAGTGCGTTCTTTCCGTTTGTTTTTGCTAACTCCGACATGCGAGGATCGTGAGCCAAGAGCTTGACTGCTACTTCATTGTGGCCCCTTGTCGCAGCCGAGATCAGGGGAGTTGTGTTTGAGGGGCCGAATGTTCTGCTCAGTGCAGGGTCGTGATTCAAAATTGCCTGCACTATAGCTGTATATGCTTTAATTAGTCATAACCTCCAGCTAATGTAGACATGGAATGCAAGCCCATAGTGGAAAAAAGAAGAAAAAAACTTTCCAGAATCCTAAGTTGTGAATAAAAATCAAAAAGGAAGAAGATTCTAATCTATATCTACGTATGATTCTAAGAAACATTTGAAAGCCAAATTTTCTAAGTGATTTAGCAATGAAAATGCTTAAGTTACAATCCATAATTTGCTACTTTAAAAGTCAGTATTCAAGCATTGAACCATTTTTAGAGAGAGTGCTTCTAGTGTCAAAGACACAACTAAAAAAAATGTAGATGACATGACAGCTCTATACGTAAAAACATAATTAATAAAATTCATTTTTCATGTGTTCTCATGTGAAATAAAAAAAAAAAAGAAAAAAAAATTCTATTAATCATATATATATATATATTTTATTAGTTTTTCTGTTTATTATTTTACTTTTATAAAATACTTGTATTCAAGGAGAGGTTGAATTGACTTAATGTGAACTTGATGTCATGCTCTTTTTATCAATGAGCGCCGCTGAAATAAATGAGCCAATAAATGAGTCATTTTATGAGTTTTATCTATGAGCGCCATTGAAATAGATAGGCATCAAACTTTTCCAAGTTTGAGGTGATTAATCACAATGTTGTAGCTGGAGGATACGTGGTGAGGCTGGTTGCAAGGTTGGAGCTCTGCAAAAACTTCTTTCAAATCATAATTTTTTCTTAATCTAGTGAAGAATAACCCCACTTGTTAATGGGTCTGAAGACATGTGTTAGGATCTATACTATGAATCAAATCACAAGTATTCTTCAGTAAATAATCACATCACAAACATATAAGAACAATACCACAAAAAAAATACAAGATTTATATGATTCAGTGTAAATAATATGTCCACAGAGAGGAGAGGAAAAAATTTTACTATTTCAATGAGAATATACAGTTTTAAGATCACTATCCTTCTACAAGAGTCATACAACAATATTTGAGCCTTCTTTTTCTTCCACAACACTTCAAAACACTAACCCTCAGATTTACGGTGGTGACGGGAAAAATGACTTGAATAAACCCTAACATTGTTATTTACGATTTTATAGGTCCCCAAAATGGGTCCTGTAAAATCGCGGGCGTTAGGGCGCGCCGTAACGCCTGCCTTGCGAGCACCAGACATTGGGACCCGCCGTGGCACCTGCCCTTCATCAAAAGGTTCTCCTCAAATCAACAATTCTCCACCGTATATCTTATATTGGTCATATGAGAGATGATACCAAATATGCTCTCCAGCATTGCAGTTGCACCATTTTAGTTGCCTACGTATCCTCCTCCCAAATGAATTAAGCCGCCTGTAATTCCGACAAAGAAAACTTTAATGAAGTTTCACAATATTCACCAAAGTTTTGTAATGGGTGAATTTATGCACAGCCAACACCTTGGTAAGCATGTTCACCGAATTGTCCCATATATTAATCTTCTTCAATATGATCTCTTCGTCTTCTATGATATCTCGAATGAAATGATGTCGCACGTTTATGTGCTTTGTGGAACCATGACAGACCGGGTTAATAGCAGAAAATATAGTGCTCCGGCTATCACAATGCACTACCACCTCCTACTGCACTCCCAAATCCTTCAGTGGCCCTCTCATCCACATGGCCTCTTTAAATACTTCTATTGCTGTCATATATTCAGCTTCCGTAGTAGATAGGGCAACCATAGGCTGTAGTGTAGATCTCCACCCAACTAGACCTCCTACTAACATGAAAACATAGCCAGTGGTTAATTATCTCTGATCCAGATCTCTAGCATAATCAGAATCCACATAAACGATACACAAATCCATTTGATGATTGCTTCTAAAAAAGTAAATCGACGCAATTGAATTATTTAAATATCAGAATATACCCACAACTGCTTGCCAATAAGACTTCCCCATACTATGCATATATCGACTCACAATTCCAATTGTCTGTGCCAAGTCTGGTCTCATACATACCATGGCATACTTCAAGCTTCCAACTGCACTCGCATACGGCACTGAGTGCAATTCTTCTTTCTCAACATCTGTCTTTGGGCACAACTCTACAGATAAACAAAAATGTGATGCCAAAAGAATACTTACCAACTTCCTAAAGCCGTTCACTCAAAACCTCTTCAGCATCTTCTCCAAATATCCTTGATGGGTAAGCCAAAGCTTTCCTGCCTTCTTGTCCCTGCAGATCTCCATCCCAAGGATTTTCTTAGATTTTCTTAACTCCATCTCAAAATTTTGAGCCAATTGATGCTTAATGCGATCCATTTCTGGCTGATTTGATGTAACAACTAGCATGTCATCCACATATAGGAGCAAGTAGATAAAGTTTCATTGAAGTAATTTCTTGATGAATACACAATTATCATACTGACTCCGGGTGTATCCTTCCTTCTGTATAAACTGATCGAATTTCTTAAACCCCTGCCGTGGTAACTGCTTCAAGCCATACAAAGACTTATTTAGTTTACACACCAAGTCTTTCTTGCCTATCTCCTTGAACCTTGGGGGCTACAACATATAGATCACCTCTTCCAGTTCTCCAGAACGCAATTTTGATGTCGAGCTATTCCAATAACAAATCAAATTGTGCCACCAAAGCTTAAAGTAAACGAATCGATGAGTGAATAACGACTGGGAAAAATATATCATCATAATCGATCCATTCTTTCTAAACAAAGCCTTTGGCCACCAATCCAGTCTTATAGTGCACCTCAGCTTGCAACCAATAGCCTTTTTTTCTTGACGGAGTTTTTTAACCTCCATACAATGTTTTTATGAAGAGAATTTATCTTTTCATCCATGGCTCTCTTCCATAAAATTTTCTCTGAGCTCGTCACAGCTTCCTTGAAATTTGAGGAACTTCATACTCTGCCACTGACAAAGCATAAGTGACATAGTCGCCCATCCAAGCCGGCCTCTCAATTTGTAGTCGGGTTCTATTCCTTGCAATTGACTCCTAAATAGGAGCCTCACCACCAGTATCATCACTTCCTCATCATGAAAATGGTTTTCACCGGTAGGTACAGTATCATTAACTACGCGGTGATAAGAAGCATCCCGTGGAGTAAATGAGACTGCATCAAACCCCACTCTCTGCCTGCCTGTAGGAGTCGCTATAATTTCCTCCAACTGATGCAAACTCCTATGCCTCAAAAAGGACTCCTCATCAAATGCTGCATCCATGCTGATGATGATCTTCCTATCAACCGGATCATATTACTTGTAGCCCTTGAGTCCGCGTTGAAAACCAACAAAGAGCGCATTTTGTGCTCGTGATTCCAACTAAGCCTTCTTCCCATGATAATATGCCGAGCACCCAAAGATCTTCAACTGATCATAATCTCCAGCAGACCGTCCAGACCACAATTCTTTAGAAATTTTCTTATTGATTACTGCAGAGAGAAAACAGTTCACCAAGTAGTAGGCATAGTCTAGGGCCTCCGCTTAATAGACTCTCTCCAACCCAGCATTAGACAACACACACAAAACTTTCTCCACCATAGTATGGTTCATCCGCTTTGCTATCCCGTTTTACTGTGATGTCTCTCTAACAGTGAAGTGGTACTCAATACCATAATTATGGCACTCATACACAAATAGGTCGAAAGTATACTCTCCACAATTATCAGACTGGATTTTCTTGATTTGTTTGTTAGTCTAATTTTTCACCAACTTCTTTCAACTTCTGAATATCTCCAGTACACTAACTTTGCTCTTCATGGCGTACACCTAAACAAACATGGAGTAATCATCAATAAAAGAAACAAAATATGTACGACCACTAAAATATGTCGTCTTAGTTGGTCCCCAAACATTTGTGTGTATGTACTCTAAAATCCCTTTGGTGTTGTAGAGGCCAACACCAAAGGATGTTCGTGTTTTCTTGCCAAAAATGTAATGTTCACAGAAAGGTAATTTATTAGAATTTTTATACCTTCTATAGGTCCTTCCTTCTGCAACACTCTCAATGAGGTTTCCCCAACATGTGCCATCTCATGTGCCATAATATCATGGCATCATTAGAATTTTCTATCACTGCCACTGATCCAATCACCGTGCTCCCCTGGAGGTAGTAGAGGTTTTGATGTCGAACTCACATAAATAACATGCCTTTGCTGATTTTCAAAATTTTGCCTCAATCCCCACCTTAAAGCCCTTGGATTCTAAGGCCCCAACAGAC
Organism: Gastrodia elata; assembly: GCA_016760335.1. Lineage (NCBI taxonomy): Eukaryota > Viridiplantae > Streptophyta > Magnoliopsida > Asparagales > Orchidaceae > Gastrodia > Gastrodia elata. The sequence continues at coordinate 19,149,958 of CM028672.1, read as the reverse complement.
AATAAAATCTTTCTCATCTCAGGCATGTGTCTAACTTCTTTCAATTACTGTAAAATTCCTATATGTGTTCTGATCAACACACTCCCAATGCCAGCTATCGCGCATGTGATATCATTTCCCATAGTGACTGCATCACTGTCTATTTCTTTGTACGAATAGAACCTGTCCTTCTATGACTAGGTATGATATGTCGTACTCGTGTTCATAATCCAGTTGTAACTATTTGCTATCAAACCCAATGAAACTGCAACAAGAGAAACTTTTGAATTTGACCTCTCCCGCATTCTGAGTTACACTTGCCTTTGCATCTAAAGATTCACTAGCCCGATGTTTTTCTTTCAACTTTGGGTAGTCCTTCTTCTAATGCCCATTTTTCAAGCAAAATACGCATTGATTGCATCCAATACGCAGACATCTGGATTTTCCCCTCTTCTAAGTGTCTGCAGTCCTTTTTGACCATTGCTTCTTCCTTTCTGTTCTTCCTCTAAGGAGAGTTAGTACATGTGCAATTTCTAATTTGGTAAGATCTTTTTTCCATTCTCCAAAACTCATAATTCAAAAGGACTGATGTCACCCCCTCATATCTCAAAGCATCCTTCTCATGTATCAATGTCATGATGAAGTTCTTATTCTCATCTGGTAGTGAGTTTAGCAAGAGTAGAGCCTTATCTTCATCCTCCACAATTTTATCCAGGTTCAGCAAATCTACTAATAATTTTGTGACCTTGTTTATGTGTTCATCTATAGAAACGCCCATTCTCATCTGAAACCTACAGTCTTCTTCGCAACTTGGTGAAAAGTTCGTTCCACCACCGATGATGTTGAACTCCCTTCTTCTCCTCTACCTTCCATGGTTCTTTTCATATCACTTGATGCTCCAAGAATAACTAAACAATAATGAATCACAGCACCCTAAACTTCTCTCTGGTACCACATGTTGGGATCTATATACTGTGAATCAAACCACAAGTATTCTCTAAAAAACACACACAACACAACAATGCAAGAACAATACCACAAATAAAATAAAAAAATGCAACATAACATAAGATTTACGTGATTCGGTGTAAACATCTACGCTCAAGAAGAGGAGCGGAGAAAGTTCACTATTTCAATGTGAGCTTACAATTTTAGGATCACAATCTTTTTGCAAGACACATACAATAAGATTCTAACATTCTTCTTCTTCCACAACACTTCAAAACCCTAACCCTCTCCTAGATTTGTGATGGTGGCTGGAAAAACGGTTTAAATAAACCTTAGCCCTGTTATTTATGATTTTATAAGTCCTCAAAATGTGTCCTATAAGACCCACGCGTCAGGGCACGCCGTGGCTCCTGCCATGTGAGCGCTAGGCGCTGGGGCGCACCATCGTACCTGCCCTTCACCAAACTGTTCTCCTCAAATCAACATGTAGTAGCAGTTCTTTGCTCTGTCCATTATGAATAAAAACATTTGCACATAGCATTCATCGAATCAATGAAACTTGGTAATGGTAAAACCCAAATTGTCTAAGTAAAAAGTATTGAGATCATAATAGAGACCAAGCCCACATGAACAGAGAGAATCCAAGCCTTGATTAATCTCATAATGTCTGTTTAAAGAACATCCGGTTGAGAAGGTGAGTCAAATTTCAGCGTCAGAGAAAAAAAAATATTAAGATGAGCCTTAGAGAGATTTTGTAGGCCAAAATTTGCTTCAAATCGCAAGCTCACACCTGACTATTGCGACAAATTATTTTTAGGAGAGGCTGAAATAGCTGTATGGAGTAAACTTTATTGTACAAATAGTTTAAATAGTTCGGTGCCTTAAATCTGATTTGAATTTGGCACACACTATGCACACAAGGTTCTTTGGGGTAGAGCCCTTTGGTGAGGATCAACTTGCCCGATCAAGTTCAGGGATCAAGGAGCAGTGCTCATTTGAGGTTTGCGGACAGCATCCCCGAAACCTAATTTTTCATATGGCCATGCGTATGATTTCCTTTCATTTTGAAGCCCTAATTCGGCTCTATTTATACATCGCTTGAAGGATTAGGGCATCCAGTCTTCTTATATTTTTCATTATAGTGCAGTCATTTCTCCTTACTCTTCTGTGATTTTTTCTGTTAAGGATTTTCCACATCACTTTTATATATATTTTTTGGAAGAATATTTTTTCTTTTTTTTTTTTGTTCACGTTGTTGTAATTGTAGTTGTTGTTTTCAAGTTATTTCCTCTAACATAAACAACAACAAAAGCACAGAAGTCAGTTTAAGCGGTTGTGTTCCATGTGGATTTGACTAAACTGTCAAGTTTAGAGCTTTGTGGAAGTTTCAAGTTAGAGTTGTGCAATTTGGGTGAGCTTTTTAGATGTCAATCCTTAATCGCCAAGACAAGTAATTAAGGTGAGAGGAGCCTAATCATATGGAAACTACTCTGCGAGGTCAGGATCTAAGGCAAACAATCCGATTCTTAAGGCAACTTCTTGAATCTTTTGAACAAGTTCACTAACTACTACTGAAACGAAAATTAAGATTGCTTTGGTGAGATGACTGGCTACCAATTAAGTTCTCTGGCCCAGTTCAAGTTTATGTAATCAACCTAGCCTAGGCAAAAATAATTACTAGCACTCCACCATTCTCTCAATGAAAAAGATGTAACTTTCATCAGCAAGACCTTTAAAAGTTATGGTTCTTCTAAACCAGTTACAAACCTATTATTGCCCGTTTAACAAAAAATCAAAATATACTAATTCTAAGCCACGATAAGAGTTAGATGCACGATAGGAGTTTTATAATCACAAAGAATATTGAATTAAACTAACAACAACGAAGTTTTTATATTTGATGCCATGCAAAATTATAGAAAAGATCTATAGGACGTCTGAGGATTCCACTTGCACAGGTCAGGGATATCTCCATTTCTACGTGGGAGAAAGTTTTCATGAATTGGCAACCTTATACATAAGCACTATCTTCTTATTCGCAGTTATACTTGTGTTTAAAAACATTAACACAGAGCTCAACACACAACCTAAATGCAACAGATCTCCAAATCCCAACAAAAAGGCAGCAGAAACAAACAAAGAGACGAAATGCAGAAAGCAGCACTGACCATGGTGACCTTCTCTGCTCGCCACATGCAGGGCATCAAATCCAGATCGATTCTTCCTGGTGACGCCCTCCTTATCGGTATACTTCAAGAGCTCAACGACGATGTCGAGATGCCCTTTCTCCGCAGCCATGAAGAGCACCGTTTCTCCGACCTCGTTAGCCTCATTCACCATCGACGATCGAATCTCGATCACTTCGGCATAGAAATCGGTCCCTGGAGCTGTCCCAGTCATCATCGCATCAATTGCGCCAAGGATCTTCCGCATCGCGTCGACGTCACCGCGCTGTGCAGCCAAATGGAGTTCGGTGTCATTGTACCGCCCCGTCACCTGCTTCACGTACTTCTTCTTCCCTGCTGCTTGATCAATCCTCTTGCCCGAATTCGACAGCACAAGCGTTGGAACCGCGCTTCTCGGCGAGGGCAGGGGCGATCCAATGCAGATGCCTGCTGAATGCGACGATGGAGCGATTTCGGGATCTCCTTCTCCTCCTGCCAGATCGAGAGCATAGATCCATCAGATTCGAAATCGAAGAAGACGAAAAAGACCGAGATGTGGAACCCTTACCGAAATCGAGGTTCATGATGGGGGGCGGACGAGGAGACGACGTAGCCGTAGCGGAACATGTGGCCGCGCTGGGGGTAGGGTTATTAAGGAAAGCGAGTGGAAAAGGGGGGAAGGTGAGAAGGCATGGCGGGGAAGGAGCGAGGAAGGCGGTGGTGAAGCAGCAACGGAAAAAAAGGACAAGAAAAATTAAGATTGAATGCTTTTTTAATTAAATACTGCTCCATTTACCTAATTTAAACTGACTTTGTTGAGTAATATCCAAATAAATTTATTGATGTTTTGTTTGGTTTACTGTTCTGCTGACGTGGGCTGGAAAATACGTAACAACCTCCGACTATTTATAATTATTATTTTTGAAAAGTAAAATACCGGTTAACAAGAATATACATCAAAAAATATTTATGATCAATTAAAATTTTTTTTTGTAATTTTTGTATATAGGTTTTATCAAAAAGTACATTCAACCAATAATCTACTTACACATTGGATTGACACATCATCTATATATGTTGGTGAATACTAGTATGTAAGTATAGCAATTTGAAAAATAATAAAAATCATATACAAAATCATATTTACCATTTATAAAATTTTTATTTTTTTATTTTTGACTACAATAGTATATTTACACATAGAATTGTCACCATTTTCATTTTAATGTGTATATATGATTATATAAATGTACTAAAGTAATTTATTATTATCACCCTCCCTAAAAATATTCAAAAAAATATTATTTTTTATTTTTTAAAATCTATTTACAATTATATGCACAAAATTTCATCTAATGCAAAACAAAATATTTCATATTTATTTAAGAGTAATTTTAGATTAAAAAATGTTATGCTTATATAAATATATACATCAAAAAAATATTTATGATGAATAAAAAATTTTCATTTTTTTTTTATTTTTTTAATACAAAGTGCAATTGTTACTAAAAATAAATGTATCAAGATTTTGCATAATCAATATTATATATGAAATTTTTATTTATTTAAGATATGGCAAATTTAAATAATATAATTTTAATACATATAATAAGATTAGCATCGAATATTATTATGTATCAAATATAATATTGTTTAATGATTAAATAAGATTTAGTTAGTGTAAGAATTTAATAAAATAAGAGAGATTAGCAAATATTGCAGTTTAAAAATTAATATAAAATATAAGAATTTGTGTGCAAAGTAAATAAATGATCAATAACAATAGCAACAATGTTAAATTTATTTAGTGAATATGCTCAAGCGTTGAACATGAGCGATTCTCGCTTCGTCTGCAAAGCCGAGTCCGTCTCTCGTGCGGACTTCTGCGGTATTCTTCTTTGAAAACGTTTGACAATGGCTTTGAGCTTACTGACGCTCTATTTTGATTCATGCTTGGCTGCATTTTTGTTGTTGAAAAGATTTGATTTTTCGGCAGATTCGTTGAGGTCAAGTTAGGAAAATCATCGTCATCCATCACCTTTCTTTTCCAGCGAAAAGCAAGAGGTGTTAGGGCCTGATGGAAGCTTGGCGTGGCGAAGGAAGAAGCTTGTGAAATGTGAGGTATTTTTTGAAAAAGATTATCCCTAGTGGTCACAATTATCTCTTTCCTCCCTCAATTCCCTAGCACTTGCAATCTAAGCAAATGCTATAAATATGGCATCATTACTAGTATTGACTTGATTATTAATGATATTTGGAAAGAAAAAAATATTTGAGTCTTTAATAATATATCAATTTTATCATTTTTAATATAAGACTAGATTCATAAGTATTATCTCAGTCACCATCAACTCAGGTGGGTCCTCGCCTCTGGTTACCTGCCTTCTTTTACCTTTCCTGCGCTCTGTTTCGCAGTCAAGAAAATGCCGTTTTCATCCAAATCACTATTTTTTCGCCACTTGCAAACAGCGAAGGCGATGCGCTGTTTCCTTCCTTGCCCCGATGTGATCCTTCCTTCTTTAGAGTGGCTCCTTCTCCTTGGGTTGACATGGATTTCGGATTCCAGTCTTGAGCACAAGGGTGAAGGTACAACCTCTCTTTATTTTATCACCTCTTATCCACATTCCGCGCCTTGATCCATGAAAAACGGTACCATAATACTTTTGTCGAGCTCATTATCTGCTTTGCAGCTCTGAGGCTCGGTGAAATTTAGCGTAACTTTGAATTTGAACCAGTAAAAGATCTTTGACGGCTGTTGTAAGATTCGTGTTTCTTGTATTTGAGGGGGTGGGGAGGGTTAAAGACTTCATGCACGACAGCTGTTTGTTAAAATGTGTGTGAGAACCCTACTCATCTGATTTCTATATAGGCAAACAGCTGTGCAGCATTTTTATTTATTCTTGCAGTACTAGAGGCATAGTTTTGTAGAATGAAGAAAACTCAGGTGAAAGAGTGGGATGGGATGATTTTGTAAAGTTGGCGTTGTTACAATTTGGTAGTCTCAAGCTGTTTCAGATGAATAGAAATACGGATAAGTTTTGTTAGAGGCTATTGTCTCATGCTTTTCTCCAAAAGATTCTCTTAATGATCTCAGATAATTTTGTGGTGCAGATTTTGATATCGGTGGACTATTATCCAGGAAGAAGATAATTGGGGATGAAAGCTTCTTTTGATTTCTTGGCCAACGATATGGAGTCTACTACTGAACAAGAGAGCTATAGATGGAGTCGAAAGAAGACAAGAAAGCAGTTGACAGCTAAACGGGATGATGGCCCTCTGCATTTAGCTGCAAGAGCAGGAAACTTAGCTTTGGTGACAGAGATTCTTACAAATTTGAAGGATGCGGAACTGCAGGAGGTGTTGTTGAAGCAAAATCAGGTTGGTGAGACAGCATTGTATGTTGCTGCTGAGTACGGATTTCAGGATATGGTTAATGAGATGACGAAATACTATGACACTAAGGCTGCTGGAATCAAAACTAAGAATGGTTATGATCCATTGCATATAGCAGCCAAACAGGGTGATTTTGGTATGTTCTATGTTGTATTCTGTTATCATTTTAAGAAAATAGTTTAGAAGTCTTATCAGCTTTTAAATGTTTTCATAAAAGTGTATCCAATATTCAACCCCCTTATAACACAGCTAAGCCATATTTATGCTCTATAAATTTCCCTATAATTTGATTGGGAATTTTCAATTGCATAATACTCTAGGAGTGTTCCTCTATTTCGCCTTACCATCATAGATTCTTTCAATCATGTTGCTCTCTATTTCACCATACGTTTAATAATTGAACAAAGGTATGTGAGATTTTCTCTCTTATTGAGCACATGGTCCTTACTAGTTATGATCTCGAGATGATGGCTTCTATTTAATTAAAGTTGCACTCTATGTATCTTGTGTAGATTTACTAAGATGAAACCTCCTCTTGAATGTGTTCAATAAGAGCATACTTAAAACAAAAATATATGGAATGAGAGCAGTGCCTTATTGCAATCCAATAGTAATAGGAAAATCACCAAACAAACTACCTTGTGATTGAATATATGTTTCAACCCAAGTATACATATCTTTAATAGTATCAATATATGCCACACGAATTTTCTCTCTCTAAAACTCTATAAAGAACTTCTTAGTACTCTACCATAAACTTTTTCAATATCAATAAATATTAAATGAAGATAATTTTTTATTTATTTTAGATTTCTCTATCAAATATCTTAGTAAATATAAAAATTCCATTATAGATCTTTTGGGCATAAAATGGATTTGATATTGTATTGTGTTGTTGTTATTAAGTTAATTTCACTTTTAAAAATGTAAATTTTATGAGAGAACTTTATGCATAATTGGAGAACATCTTATATTTATGATATCCTTATTCTCTCCCTTTATTTATAATATTATAATGTTATAAAACTGCAAACCAATATTTTTATTTTATAAATTCACAATGATTTACTTTTTATTGCTAAAAAATTCAATGTAATTTTGAAGAAAGGTGGATTGAAATTTTATTTTAATATCATAATAGCATGAGGATATTGTGCCCCCATTTTAAGAAATTGTCTCCACCCTTATGTGCGAAGACATCTTGCTAAAAAATGTCCTGTAAGATAAGGAGCGGGCATTGAACGAACACATATTTATGCATGAAGTATATATACTTTGTTTTAGTGTTTGGAGTGTATAATGTGGATTAGTTTATTAAATAATGGAATTAATAGTCTTGAGAAGATAAAGGAGTTTCTTCAATAAATGCAGGAGTAGACAGTTTATTTACGGCACTTTTGAATTCACATAATTTGTTTAATTTAAAAACATACCAAAACAGGAGCTTCTTATGTTAATTCGTGTGCATAAAAATTATGAGAGCATAAAACTTGATTTTAATTGGTCATTTGATGCCTAGCAAACATTGCAATGTTATAATATCATCAAATCATTAATAGTAGGGATTCCAACTACCACGTTTTTCTTCAGTGTAGTATCTATCGTTCATAACCTCTCATTCCATTGGTAATGAGATAAGCTCAACTGCCCCCCAAAGTTCCCGCCAATTACATGGATGACGATGTAAAGTGCAAAATAAACGTAGAGGGGGAAAAGAATATTAAGATGTAGCTCATTTTTAAAGTGCATGACATATATATTAAATTTACTCATAATAATTTTTCACTTTATCAATGATTACAATGGAAATTTTGTGGGAGGTGTAGCAAAACTCACTGGTAGCACGTAGGCATCGTACTAACAAAACAGTTTTTATTTTTGTTAGATGTTCTAAAGGAGCTTCTGAAGGCCTTTCCGGAGCTTGCTGTGACAGTTGACTTGTCAAACACCACAGCATTACATACTGCTGCATCTCAAGGCCATTTTGAAATCGTAAATCTTCTTCTGGAAGTGGATAAGGGTTTGTCAAAGATCATAAGGAGTAATGGCAAAACTGCTCTGCATTCTGCTGCAAGGAATGGACATTTAGAAGTTGTGAGGGCTCTTTTAGAGAATGATCCTGGGATTGCCTGTAGGCACGATAACAAGGGACAAACTGCTCTACATATGGCAGTGAAAGGGTATAACTTGGACCTGGTAGAAGAGCTTCTCAAGTATCATCCCACGTTGGTGAATGTGGTAGACATGAAGGGAAATGCAGCACTACATATAGCAACCAGAAAGGGGCGTCTGCAGGTATATATTTTTATTGTTTGCTTATGTTGAATATCAATATCTGGGATAAATTTAATCTTATTTTTCATAAATTTTTTATCATGAATGTAGAAAATTGCACATTAACCTTATTTTTGGGATGAGTTGATGAAAGCGAGTCTTAGAGTTGGGCTAGATTCACCAATGATCAAATCTATTTTCTATTACTTGAAAGCTTGCACATACAAATGTTAGATCAATCGATGATATTCTTATACAATGTTCTTTTTTGCTTTATTTAATGTGAGACTAAATCATTCTCTCAAGTCTTAAAAATCTTATTTTCATATGCAAGGTGTAACGACCCAATATCAGATAGGAGTTTAACCCAATATTGGAGTGTTAACTTAGCATCTAATATCTAATTAGAAGAAAGCTAACCAAATACTAGATGCTAAGTTGACCAAATATCTTTATAAGCAGTTGTCAAGTTAAATATAGTTTGCGATAAAAGCAAGTAAGGATCGTGTAGGAAATATATGTAACAAAATATATAAGAGATGTAGAAAGTATCCACTCAATCGACCCAAACAATTATAATTTAAGGAAAGTTCAGCACAGAAGGTAGATAAAAATATTACAAGCAGTTTAAATATTAATTATTACAAATCAACTGAATGAAAGAGAAGTTAGAAAGTAATAAGTCTCTTTCTCACTTGTAATAAAAATTGCAGTAAACTAATAAAGCGGATGTAAGTCCTTTAATTAAAGCCTTTCAGGTGTTAGGTCCAGCTCCACCTGAGTTATAATACTCCTGATCTATCATATTTTTATATTTAAATATGATAGTGCAAAGTCAAGAAAAGAAGAAGGGTAGTTAGACTAAACAGTCTAAGTATAAAACAATTGGCAATTTAATTAGAAGATTATTTATTTTGATATTACGACAGATTTATAAAAATGAAATATGTAGTGGAGCATTTAAAAGCAGCAAGTAATGGGAGTACGAGTAAAAGCAACTATAAAGAAAGACAGTTGAAAATAAATGAATATGAAATACTCACATGAAATAATATTCTAGCCTGCAATCAAAGAGGTAAGGGAAAAAATATCCTAAATAAGGCTAGAAATTACTAAATTATATTTGAAAGTAATTGAAAGAAAATATGTATATGTCCAAATGAATTTATGCTATGTAAGCAAAAGAAAAATAATGAAGCATTTAAACGAATTTAAAGTAATGTACACTGCATTTTAAATGGGCTGTAAGTAAACAAATACAATACTGAAAGACAGAAAGTGTAAAGTAAAGCAAGTAAAGGCATCTTAGCCTCTTGGACTAGTAAAGTATAGTCTAAAATTATACTATGAAAGCATAGTAAAAAGGCTATGATAAGATCTTATAATCAATGAGATTGTAAAGATCTCATACACTGATAGTTGAACCTATTTTATGAAGATGTCTTATTCTGCGGGCATATACTACAGAATAGGACGATGAGTTAAGCACGTCTGCATAACTAGTTTAGTCGGGTTTGAAACTTTCACATTCACCCTCTCTAGAATGTGAAGTTCTTTATTAAGCGCTATTTCCCTGCCCTGTTGCCTTTAGGCATACCCCTATAGTTTTTAAGAAACTTCGATTTATACACAAAAGCTTATATGTATGTTTCCAAAAAGAAATAAGTTCAAAGCTATACAAGCATTCAAGGCAATACAAGTAATTGAAATCTTAAAAGAAAATTAAGAACTTATGGGGAAGGAGAAGTAGAGATTCAAATTTAACAAATTGGACATTAGTTCCTCTAAACTCTCTAAAAGAAATAAGATATAGAGTTAACATACCATTTTTCAACTTGCTAGAGAACTAATTGGAGAAGTTAAGGTGAAAGAATTAACATTAGGTTTAAATTTAGATCATAGAATATTAAATTTAATGAAATTACATCATGAGAAGAATACATGTTAATTGAAATCTAATATCATGGAACATATGTATAATTTAAAATCCCGGTGGCAATTCATTCAAATTAAGATACTAAATTCTACGTGTGGTATACAAAAACATATTTGGGAGAAATTATAATTAGACTACGCCTTGTAAATAATTTCTCATGAAACAATAATTGGAAACAATTTAATTTATGAAATTACATGTAATTTATTCTATTAAGTTCCAACAGCAATTCTACAATTTAGGAAGATCAATTAATTAAATGCTAGATATTCCCAAATCACCAAACTATGAAAATTCGAGGATTTGAATATATTTAAGTTTCAGTTTTTGATAAATTTAAAATAAAACATAATACATGGTTAGAATAATTGACATGCTAATGTTCAATACCAGATTTTAGTTCCATGACATATCACAATCATCACAGTAAATAATATTTGCATCTGACATCATTTAAAGTAGGATTGGCAATAAATTAGAGAATGGAATTTAAGTTAAATTTAGAATTGATTTGATTTAATCATAAAGAAATGCATTTGAAGAAATGATTGAACAAGCCAAATGTTAAATAATATTTATTACTCAAATATCACCCTACAGATTCATGAATTTTTTTAACAATTATAGCGACATGAATGATTGCAGGGTTAAAAAGAATCATACAATTACAAATGAAATTTGACTTAAGACTCAAAATAGATTTTTAAATGAAATCAATATAAGTAGATTTAATGAATTCTTTTCTTCATCTTTTTGGCCCATTCATTTCAATTCAACCGCGCGCTCACTTAAGATGGGTTTGAAAAATGAGTCACAGCTATGGCCCATTTACTAATTTTTTTGGTTCTCCAGCACAGCACGAAATTTGTTTCAGCTGTTCATGACCAGAAAAATAAAGATTTAAGGTATCGCGAGAAAAGTTCAGACCGGCGAATGCGTGCGGAGGAGTTTATTTAGGCTTCATTTGTTTCAAATCCATAAGAATATTCTAGTTGACAGTATCGATTTTAAGTCCTTGAAGTTTTTTTTTGAGAAATCAGCAGGTCTTTATGATAAAAAAAAATGAAAATGAACTACTGCGTATTCATTCGACAGGCAAAAGAAAGAAACTAAATTATATCAGCAATTAATTAGACATGATAAGAGATACAAGTTTAGTTTATTTGGGAAACATAATAAACTTTAAATTACCAAACATCATAGAGCTAAGTTTATAATATATATGATTAGGTTCGGATTGCATAAGGAAGAAAATCCATATGAATTCATAAGCAAAAGAGAGTGCAAAAGAAAATTTAAATCCGACATTAAAATACATGATTCGAAAGTATAAATCCATATGAGAAGGAAGTCGCCGATTGTATCTTAATCCTTTGGGCTCAATCGGCTCTTTTTCTCTTAATGAATGATTTTTTTTAAAGAGATTTGATAAATTGAAAAATAAAGAATTAATAAAGTAGGATGGAAGCAGTACCTGCCTTCTTGCTTTTGTGATTTAGGGTTAGAGCACTAGGTCGATCCGCTTCCATTGACAACCGGCCCCCTTTCGAAAATCCTAAGCAGCTCCTTAAGATTGAAATCCAAGCAAATGGAGGAAAATGCTAAATGAGCAAAATGAGTTATAGAGAAGGGTAGCTTGGTATAGTAGCCGCGACGAAGGACGCGAGTACACCTGCCGCTTATTGTGCGATCGTGGAGGGTACGACAGGGAAGGTGCACAATGATCTTATCTTGGCCGTCGGATCCAGATCTGGATCCGACGGTCAGACCGGGTCGAAGTTAACCACCTTTGGATCTTAAATATTAATGGATCGATGGTTTAGATTAAATGAAATGCTGTTTTGAGTATGGAATTTGCTAGGGGATTAACTGCTATTCTAAAATGGTCGTTTGGGATATTTAATTATAATATATATTATTTAAATTAAATATCTATTATTTAATAAATTAAATTAAACTCAATTATTTACTTAAAATTAAACACCCAGATGCACTCTGAAAAATTTGAAACTTTCACCCTCACCTAATGAGGGGTGAGGAACTCAAAAATACAAATAGATTTTTGATCAGAGGCATACTTAATTATCGTAATTTTATGGGTATTTAAATAATATTAAAATAATCAAAAAATTTTCAACGACTTTCAAACACTTCAAAAATATCACCCTAGCAACTCAGTTCTTTTATGCCATTTTCTTGGCTCTCCAACTCAAACCCTAGCTACCATAAGATTTATTTTCCCGAAATCTCTCAACTTCTTACAATCAACACAACCATTTAGGCTTTTAAATTGGCTTGTAGTAAAACCCTAAAATGCCCTAATTCAACCGACGGAAGCCCAAAACTCGTGAATTTTGGGGCTGAACCGTCTCAAGATTTCTGCGGGGCGCCACCGCGGGCCATGGCGCCTGATCTGCTGCCAGTCCAGTGCTTCCTTTGCCCTAAAACTCTCCGGCACCCACCGAAATTTCGTTGGCACCTCCCGTGTTGATCTAATTAGTCTTCACATCCCAACAATCTCCCACTTGAATAATAATTGAGATCAATACATCTTCATCTCTGGAATCTTCTCTTTTTCCTGTAGCTTCAACCGCTAAGGATGTGGTGTGGCAACCCCGCCTTGATCATGCTTTAAGGCCAATTGAAGCTGCACCTTGCATCAATTTCCATGACTCTAGGTTATTCACTTCTGTTGAGAAGTTGGCCTTCTTCTCATTCCTTGTTTCTGCTCCCGCAATAAATTATGGCCCTTTATTGATCATATAAAGCAACCCTTCCATATTTCCCTGAGCTATAACTAGTGAACCTTTTGTCACTTTCCATCAATCTTCCTTAAAAGATGTTGCATAGCTGTCACATGCTAACTGACCTACTGAAATTAGATTTTTCTTCAGACATGGAATGTGTCTCACATCCTTCAATCTTCATACAAATCCGTTAGGTAACCTGATGTCACATCTTTACCTATAACTTCGTACGCTTTATCATTACCTTGATATACTGTTCATAGGTCTCAAGTGTAATTATAGAAAGCTCTTTTGCTTGATGTTGCATGAAAAAAGGCTCCTGAATTTGCAAACCAGGATTTAGCACTCACTAAAGACAAGACCAGCGAGTCCTGAACATCTTCTTCTAAGATGTTCACATAATGTCCCTTGACTTGGTTTCCACCATCTTTTCTCCTCAAAATTGGGCAGTCCTTCTTCAAGTGCTCTTTCTTTTCGCAACTCCAGCATTCAACTTTCTCTTTTTCTAGCTTCATCTTTTGTCGCCTTCTGCTTTCAATACTTAGGGCTGAGGTTGAAGCCTCACCACAAGCCCTCCTTCGAAAGCCCTCCTTTGAATGTCCTCATTCAGCACGAGCCCTACGACATCTTTGAAGCGTAGCTTCACATTTCTTGATGAGCTACTCACTGCAGTAACTAATCCATCCCAGTTGTCTGGCAATGAAGATAGAAATAACAAAGCTCTCACCTCATCCTCAAAATTGATTTTGATCGAGCTTAATTGGCTGGTTACGGTGTTGACATCATTCGGATGTTCAGTTATCGAACCACCTTCCGCCATCTTTATATTAAACAACTGCTTCATCAGGGAAATTTTGTTAGAAGCTGAAGGTTTCTCATACATCCTTGTCAGGGCCGCCTTGAGTCCGACTGTCGTCGTTTTGTTGACGATGTTGAAAGCAACCGAAGAAGATTAGGATAGGCGTATCAAACCTGGTATTGTTCTGTCAAGAATATGTCAATCTTCATCACTCATAGTCTCTACTTTCTTATTTATTCCTCCCAGTGGCAAATACAATTTTTTCTGTACAGTAAGTTTTCAATTTGCATCTACCAGAAAGCGAAGTTCACTTTGTTGAACTTTCTGCCTTGTATCTCATCTCATCAACTATTGCTCCCACAAATTGAAAAACCCTATAACCTCTCTCTAATGCCATTTGTTTGAATTCTTAAAACCCTTTAGGATTTGTCGTTTGAGCAACACTGAGCGATTATGAGAACATATAAAGACAAAATAAAAAAATAGAAGATCACAAACAAATGAACACAGAAAAATTATGTGAAAAACTCAAAAATGAGAAAAATCATGAGCACACACCCAAGAAAATTTTACTATGAAAATAATAGTGTTTTATAGAGTACTCGAGAAGCCCTAATTGTTGGAAGAAGTGCTCCATGCAAGGGAAACACAACCCTAACAACTTCTTCTATACCTTACCCTTGGCTCTCCAACTCAAATCATAGTTGCAACAAAATTTCTCCTCCTGAAATCTCTCCTTAACTTCTTACAATCAACAAAATCATTTAAACTTTTATATAGGCTTTAAGCCAAACCCTAAAACGCCTTAAATAAGCAAAAGGAAGCCCAAAAGTCGTAACTTTTGGGGTTTAACCGTCTTAGGATTCCACCGGGCTCCACCGCGCGCCGTGGCGCCCTGCTCTCGAGTCTCAGATGTTGGGGCGTGCTGTAGCGCCCTACTCTCGAGTCTCAGGCGCTGGGGTGCACTGTAGTGCCCCACTCTCGAGTCGCAAGTGCTGGGGCGCGCCGTAGCGCCCCACTCTCGAGTCGCAGGCGCTGGGATGCGCCGTAGCGCCTCTCTCTTGAGTCTCAGGCACTGGGACACGCCATGGCGCCTGATTTTGTGATGACACATGTTAGGTCAGTAAAAATAAATCTAACATATGTGCTTCTTTTCGTAAGATCATATTGGTGGTTAAGTAATATAGCAGTTAAACACATTCAAAACTATACAATTATAAAAATATTATTTATTCAATTTAAAAATAACATTTTTGAGTCACAGGCGCTGGGGCATGTCGTAGCGTCTCTCTCTCGAGTCCCAGGCGCTGGGACGCGCCGTGACGCTTGATTTTGTGATGACCCATGTTAGATAGTAACAACAAATCTAACATAGGTGCATCTTTCTGTAGGATCATATTGACGGTTAAGCAAAATAATAGTTAAACACATCCAAAGTCATACAAGAATAAAAATATCATTCATTCAATTTAAAAATAATATTTTCCAAAATATTTCATAAATTACATCATACAAAATAAATATTTATCTGTAAAGAAGGTAAAAGTTATAATTTATGCTGTGATTCCTTTTAGTGCCTCTAAACTACCTCAGTCTCCTCTAGTTGTATCTGATCTGATATTATAAAAATAATGTCTTAGTGCACATTCTAAGTACAAAGGATATTAAATAATATACTTTTAAGATAAAATGAAAAGCAAGAATGATAGGATAATAATTGTAGGAAATTATGATTTAAGGCAAATAACAGATAATTATAACTCCTGCAAATAATATTTCTTTTATCATGGTTATGTCACATGCCAAATTTCAAACGATGATTGCATAAAAATTTATGTTCATATTTATGACTTGATATTATGAAGCGACAGTAATAGTTATGATGGGCAAAGCCAGAACCTTGATGCTGGGTTCAATAAAGGCATAAAAATATATCCTCACCTGGGCCATTTCAAAAGCTCCAGATGACACCCTTATGTCTCCCGAGGACTAGCCTCATCCCTAACCTATTCATGCTCCGTTTCGGAACCCTTTGGCACAAGATACATAAACGTCATTTTGTTTCTCTTACATCATTAGTAATAAGAATAACGCATTAAGTAGCAATATGAAACAAGCTCAAAGTGATGCTTAAGCAACAATGAAATTAATAAGAGTATATAAAGTATTATTCATTGCACCTTTGTTTTAGAATATTGAGAAAGTACTAAAAATTTGATGTCTGCAGAAATGATATTGAAATTCTATTAGTTTCTGAAAGTATTTGTTAGCTCTATTAAAGCTAATATTTTCATTCATAAGTTTTTGATTAATTCTGACCCTTGTGATTCCTTATTCCTCTTGATTTAAGACACATATAAACTAACTTTGGTTAAAAGAGTATTTGAGATAATTTGTTAGAATGATATAGAAAAATCAGTATTAAAATTCATGTATTCCTAAAACCTAAGTGTTGCATGGGTTGAATTGTAAGTATTGTGAGAACTATAACAAGATGTTAAGGTTATTAGAAATATCCATAGATTTAATGGATATTTGAGTCACAACAAATCTTTATTGGCTTTGGTTATTAATAGTTGTATAAAGAAAGTATTGTTGTAGAACATAAATGCTTTTTTGTTGGATCCAAAAAGTGATCCTAACACCTCTAATTCAATAACTCTTATCAGTGAAGTAGTTTACACTAATCATAAGTAGTTTTGAATAGACTAACTTTGACTATTTTTAAAATTCATTTTCCATTTCAAGTGATTACATACTCTAAATCAATTCTCAATAGCCTCATAACGATATTAAAATTATTTCTTTATCAATGTATATACATTCCATATTGAAAACAACTCAAAGATTAATCATAAAATTCACTATTCTAGGTTCTAGAATGAGGTGGACTAACTGTATAAAATTTAAGTTTTGAATTTGGGTAGACATTTTCTTGACAAGAATGATTCCCAAATCAATTAAATACAAAGCTATATGACTAAATGAGTTTGTAAGCAAACTAATACCTTAATCGATTGAAGGTTCCTGGTGAAGACGATGGAACCAAAGAGATATCAATGGTTGGAATCGACAGAATAGGATGGCAGCACTGTTGTCGAGCACAGAGATTGTGTGGGAAAAGAGCAAATGTCGAGAGTAGAAGAGGATTGTGCGGAAAGACGGGACTAGTGTCGTTCGTCACTATGGATGGAAGGACAGTAGTCTGATTTTTTATTGTACGTATGCCTTCCAGTCGGCTTCGGCGTTGCTTGTCTGCGCCTCTATTGCAAGCTTCCAGGGACGTTCCTTTGTGCGGGAGAGTCGAGCGGGAGGGCTCGATCGCAGGTCTCCTTCGATTCTGTCTATGAGAGGGTATCAAGAGAACGGGGCTTTGTCGCTAAAGACTCGAGAGGGTTTTCGAAATCTTACGGAGGGGTCATCGGGCAACCGAGAGCTTTGATAGGCGGCTGCTGGGAACTAAGAGGGAAGATGAGGAAGAACATAAGGAAGAAGTAGCGTCCAGAGAAGAGGGTCGTGAGGTCTAAATAAGACCTTTGCCAACGGCTTCGTAGAAGAAAAGAAACGATCAAGCTCTTGGGATAGAGTCGGGGGTTTTAGGGTCGTTTAAATGGAGTTTTATCGACTTTACATTAAAAACTGTTCAACGGTTCAAGAAGGCGAGGCAAAATCGTTAAAAAGTTTACAGCTTTCCTAAAAGAAATGCCTTTTTTAAAAATAATATGAAATTTTTAATTAATCACATTAATAGTAATTATGAAGAGTAACATGACTTCCATCTCAACAATATTGGAGTAGAATAAAATACCAAAACTACCTAAAACAATAATTTAATCAATCTTTTATAGTACGAAACAGATAAGCGGGAATTCGACGAAACGAATTTTAGTGGGAATTTTTTTTAAAGTGAAAACGGAAATCTGCGGGTAATCAACAGAAATTGAACATAACTGGGAAATTAGGGTCTTTCTTAAAATTAACCTAGAGTCATTATGGATCTGCTGCCAACCCAATGCTTCATTTGCTTTGAAACCCTCCGGTACCCACCAGAATTCTATCGACACTTCCTGTGTTGATCTAATCAGTCTTCACATCCAACAATTGGGAGAGTCACACTCCATTATGGTGCAATGAACAAATCATGAGCAAGCAGATACAAAATTGCACAAACAAACACAAAAATTTTGTATGGAAAGCTCTAAAAGGGAAATAAATCAGGGAGAGGGAAAAAAATTGGTTTCACTATAGAAAGAAAAGTAAATAAAGAATTATCAAGTGAATGATTTAAAACCCCTTTGCAAATACATTTACTTATTTGTTTAATTATAGGGAAGAGATTATAGTTTGAGCAAAAAAAAATATCTCAAAATATTCATACATAATTATTTGTGTTTTTGGGCTATGGGGGAGTTGCCCGCTAGGATCTCTTTTTGTTGAGTGTATATACATAATGTCCAAAAAAATTTAGGCTAAATTTGATGCACACAACAAACACCCTTTCTTGAATCTTGATCAACAATGACAGAAGGCATCGAGATCTATAAGAGCTACAATCTACAACAAACATATGATCACGACCAAACTAGCAACTCTTATATCGCTATTTAGGGAAGAGTTAATCAAGTAGGGGCCCAATGTTGAGTTAGATATGTCAATGATCAAGCTTATTTTCAACCCAAAGGACTAAACTAATAGGTGCTGATCAATCAATGATATTCTTATGCCAATCACTTTTCCAATTATCTAATATTGAACCGTATGACAAAAGAGAAATTGTTAAAAGCCTTACAAATCAGTAGAATAGGAGTTTGGTGAAAAAATTACCTTTTCACATTAGGAAACTACAGTATACTAAAAATGGGGTAAATGAAATGTGAAGTAGGTTCTTTAGGTCTTTGAGAATGAGGTTACTTGATTAAGGGTGTCGTAGCTTAAAAGTTCCTATGAATCTCTTTAGCTCTCGGGGATTGATGATAAATATAAACTCATAATATAATTTTGGTGCTCCAGTTGTACCTTAAATTTTAATTATTTTAGTACCTATTAATGATAGTGAGACTTGTGTTAGGAAAAGCTCCATCATTATTGCTGTTTCTTTGTCTAAGATGCAGCCATCTATGCTTATAATCACATAAAAACCGTGTACAGATTGTCATGAGACTTCTGAGCTTCAAAGAAGCGGACACAAGGTTAATCAACAGATCAGGGGAGACTGCCCTTGACACCGCAGAAAGAACTGGGAACTCAGAAGTTGCCACTTTTCTTAAAAAGCACGGTGTTCCAAGCGCAGGCAGCATCAGACCGACCAATCCGACCCACGAACTAAAGCAAACAGTGAGTGACATTAAGCATGGCGTTCATTCTCAACTCCAGCACACACACCAGACGACCAAACATGTCTTAGGAATCGCAAAAAGGCTCAAAAAGCTCCATAGGGAAGGCCTCAATAATGCCATAAACTCCACCACTGTGGTCGCAGTTCTGATTGCCACTGTCGCTTTCGCCGCCATCTTTTCCATTCCGGGCCAATATACGGACTCCGCAAGCCCAGGAAGTTCGCCGGGAGAAGCCAACATTGCCCACCAAACCGCTTTCACCATCTTCTTCGTTTTCGATTCCATCTCTCTCTTCATATCTCTTGCTGTAGTAGTGGTTCAGACATCCCTGGTCATTATAGAGAGCAAAGCTAAGAAGAAGATGATGGCGATTATTAACAAGTTGATGTGGCTAGCTTGTGTTCTTATTTCCATATCGTTTCTGGCAGTCTCTTTTGTTGTGGTTGGAGAAAGAGAGGTTTGGATGGCAGTTGGGGTATCTATAATGGGTGCTGTTATTTTGTCAACAACTTTGGGCACTATGACATACTGGGTGATAGCAAACCGGATTGAGGCTAAGAAGATGAGGGGTGACAGGAAATGGTCGTCTAGGTCTCGATCATCGTTGAGGTTTTCTGATACAGATTTGCTGTATGGTGAGAAGAAGAAAATGTATGCAATTTGAAGGTCAGCTGCCATTTGCGTTTTTCTTAACTATTCTCTTTTCTTAAGCTTGATGTAATGAAAAGAACCTGTTTCTTGCAATCTTTGTAGATAACTTAGTTACTAGTACGAGTGTTTGTCTTTAGGACTTGATTAAAGCGTAGAGCTCTATGTATGTGTTTCTTAATGTGTCAATCGTCTCATTGGGCATAATGTCTACTAAATCATATAGTTCTTCAGTAACAGATAGGCTAATGATTTGATTAAAATATTAGTGTTGCACAGAACTTTGCTTGTGAGAGCAAGTATTTTTTCTTTAATTTTTCGTAGACAGGCGATTTGAATATTGGCTAATGTTTGACAGATTTTAATCCACTCTATTGAAGGCTTGATTAAGCTATTTGTTTAATTCATCACAAGTTTGTGTAGATATTTTATGTTATATCTTGACCATTTGTTTAATAGTTTGATTAAGCTATCGCTAGAATATATTTGGATTAAACATACTCAGATGAATTAGAAGTAGTGGGGTTCAAATTCAAGTCAATTTAGTGTGGTTATCAAAATTTAATACTCTAAGTAGGGCTTGCAATTTTAAGCAGAACTTGAAACTCACTCGAGTTTTGAGTCGATTCGAAATATTTTGAAAATGTAGACTGGCAGCTTGAACTCGAACTTTTTACAATAATTTGTTAGCTCGAACTCGAACTTTTTTGAATCGAGATTGACTCGGCTCGAAATAGTTTAAGTGGTACTCAATTCAAAAATTTTGAGTTCAAGTCCGAGCTAGCTCGAATCGAATTTAGTCTAGCTTGGAGAAACTAATTTTGGTACTTAAATAGCTAGGCTGCTTTAGTTCACTTGAAATTGAAATTGCAGAGCCTGACTGATGAAAACACAGGCGGGCAGACAATTATGTTCGGAGTCAACCGCATGGAATTGTGGTTCTTGAGCTAATTTAGACTAATGCAAAAATGTGGTTCTCGAGCTAGAACAAGTCCAGGGTTTGGCTTGATTTAAAACACGTAGGTAGGGGTGTAAATGAGCCAAACTTGAGTGAGGTTAGCCTGTGTCTAAGCTCGGCTTGCTAAATTTTGTTTTGACTAAAGTTTGTTTCAAGATCAAATTGGGCTCGAAAATAATAAGCTCGAGTTTAATTTGAGTCATTTATCCTTAGTTCAAAATTTAATATTTAATTTAAAATAATTGAGATTCATTATTTAAAATTATGGTTATAAATTTATTAAACGTAATTAAGTACTTAAGAAAAAGATATGAGATATTTTTGAAGACAATAGTTTAACAAGGTTGAGATAAGTTGGGATTCCACAATGTCATCCACAAGTCTCCAATTCATATGAATGTTATATTCTTGATAAAATAAAATATATAACTGCAATTAAATGTTATTTTAAATTATAATTTGCTCACAAGAATAATTTAGTGAAAATAATTTCCATTAGGTGTTAAGTAAATTTAGTGTTAAGTAAATTTATTAAGTGATTTTCTCCTTTCTTATCTATTCAACATGTATATGGTGCTATATGTTCATGGATAAGTTTATATTGATTTCTTACACCTTCACATCAGTGAATTTTAAGAAAGCATTAACTTATTCAAGACCTTCTTTAGTCATTAGTTAAGGCATGAGGCTTGATAATAAGATTGTGTCCTAATCTTCACTTAAGTGACATAGAATTCATGGAATCTTCTCATGCTCAAATGATGTGGAGGAGAGTCTCCAAACACATCTCTTTGGATACAATTAATATTTATTAGTGCTTAAATCTCATTAGGTTGTGTGGTTTGTCAAGCTTCTATGGATCATCTTAACTTAAATTTTTCCCCAAATTTGAGCTTGTATTTGAAAGCCTTAGGATTCAAATCATGTGGAGCTTCCAACATAAAACATGTTTCATAACAATATGAGATTGCAACTACCCAAATTATCCATTTTTAAAGTTTATGGTGCAAGATATTATATTTTGAAAATCTTATGACAATTTGAAAATTATGTAAAATGTTCTAGGTAAAATTTGCTAGTTTTTTTGAGTATGTAAAAGAAGGTTCCATAGTCTTTTTAGCTTCTAATGTATAAATAGAAGTTATTCCTAATATATAGGATTGTTTATATCAAATTGCATTAGCTGATTATAATAAAATCAAAGTTATACTCTTGCAAACATGCAAGAAAAATTAAAAAATATGTTGAAGCTCTCAAAATAAAACTTTGTATTTTTTTTAAAACTGATTAAATAAATGAAAGCCTTTTTATGGGTTTGTGATATATTTTAGTGATTTGTTACAACATATATGAGATTGTATTTGTGAAGATTTTAAATGATAAAAATAATTATAAAAAATATATAAATTGAACTAAAATTAAAAGAAAATCTTATTGTGAAGAAGATATTTTGATGCAATAATATCAACTTTTCCTAAGCCTAATAATTTGTTTCCTAATAGTTTTATAAAGATTAATATGATAGATGCAAGAGTCATAATCATAAGTTTGAACACATGTATGCAAAAATAATTCATCATGAGAAGGAACCAAAACTCAAATCTTGCCATCATGTTTCCATACTCAAGTCTAACTAAGAATAATTTGAAAAATCTTATGAGAATTAATCTTGACTTAGAATTGCACCATAGGATGGTTTAAATCAAATATAAGTCGTCCATATGACTTTGAATTTCAATTTAAGCTACATGCAAAGAAGATGTAGGAGAGGAGGTACCTTTGAGATTTTGATAATTGACCTTGGAAGCAAGGAGGTTGGAGGATGATGAAAACTTGAAATTCCTTGTTAGGTGGTTTAGTACTTTAGTGATATTTTTTATGTTCTTGGGAAAGCTTTAGATGGAGGGTTTCAACCTTGAAGAAGAGGTGAAAAGATAGGCAGATTAGGTATTTCCAAACTTGAGAGAGCTATTAATGACACTCTAATGGATGAAGGAAATCATTCAAGCACCCATTAGGAAGAAGCTCATAATGGTGGTGATTCTCCCATGGAAGTTTGGATGGTGGAGATTAAGAAGTGCTAAATTAGACCTCAAATATATCAAAATCTTGTTTGCTACTTGAGGGAATTTTTTTTTATGATAGGGTTAAGAAAAATCTTATCTTAATTGACTGCCTATTTTGTAAATTAGGGTTTAAAAATGTACAATTTGGATATCTTTGAAATTGGCTCCTTACAATCCACCAAATTTTAAATTAAAGTGACCTAGAGGTATGCCTAAGTGAGAGAAATTCATATGTACCAAAAGCATATCATTTGATTAAGTGGTTAAGCCCAATTTAATTCTGATTTGGTCTAGCTCCCGGTCGAACCCGTATCCAATTCGGCTAATTTGGGTTTGAACTAGTTCAGCTGGTTTTTATAAACTATAGTAACAATGGTCGCTATCGCCTTTGATGATGTTTGATCGACCGCTCAATCTGCGTCATTGGATCTAAATTATTTAAGTAGTCAAGGCTTGACGTCACTGATGCAACGAGTAATGATCATCCACTGCCTAATGCGGCTGCTACTAATGTCATTTTCGCTCGAATTAGGTTAAACGACAAATCGAACTGCTTCTGTCTGATCAGATCTGAAAAAAAGCGAAATGGCTGTGATCGAGCGATGTTAGTGTCCGATGTCCGGTTCATTACACGGGACTTTCGCCGTTCAATTTATATTATTTAAATATTTAATTAACCGTTTTATTAAATTAATTCATATGATTTGATTTAAATAAAAAATTTCAAATGTATTTTGTGAATATTTTGAGTTTCTTAGTTTCAAATATCATAATTTTCTTATGTAGGGTAATTTGGATGTGTTGAATCTAAGAATACCAAAATATTTCTATTTTAAAAACAAATATTTTGGTATAATTATTATAATTTTAAATCTTCCTAAATTAACTAGAGAAAATTCAGTATTGAAAAAATTCCTAATTTTTCAGATATTAATTTAATTAATAATAAATAATCTTGTATTAATATCTTGGAAAAATTATTAGTTTATGCTTAAATAAAAACTTCTAAATTATGCAATTAATAATCCTTTTATTTTAAGGATTATTACACCTTACTAGCTTAAAGCCAACACTAATGGCTCCTTCAAAAATAGAGGTCAAGATTCTCTAAGGATTTGGCACAACAGGATGAGCGGTGTAATTGTTGTTTCTTGTGGTGCCCGATTGCACGTACAAACCTTGACAGAGACTGAAATTCAAGCAGTACTCCTCATTTAACGAGTAGCTCAGGACTGGTTATGAGATGAATGACCTTATTATTGAGAGTAATTGTCTTACAGCATTTCACCCTATCAAACATAATTGGGAGCATACGTAGATGACAAGTGGTTTGGCTCATCACTTGAACTTTCTTGTTTTCTTATTGGGTTTTCACAATCATGTTTGTCCACTGCACACATGAGTGTAATTGTGATGCAAATTTTTGTGCATTTTTTCCCATCATAATGATTTTGTCTATTTTGGGGGAGATGAGCTCATGTGTCGATTGTATGATACATGATGGATGAGTTTGAGGTAGTAATCTTGGAGAGGATAACGAATGACAGAGAAGCTCATCCCAAAATATCACTCTTAGAAGAGGGGGGGGGGGGGGGTTTGGGATTTTTTAAGGAATTGGCAATTGGGTGAGAAAAAATGGCACAAGGAAAAATTTTCGACGCCACATGGACCTATATAAATGCACATTAGAATTCATCCATTTACAATATACCAAAACCTAGAGCCAAGACAATTTCAATTTCCTTGCTTCGTCTCTTCTACCATTCTTTCGGGCAGAATTTCCAATCCGAACGGCACGGGTTTTTCACCAATATTCCCTCCGCTTCTCCGATCTGCCGAATCCCTTCGCTTACTTCCTTCCTGTGAATCTTCCCCGACTCCATCAAAAGCCTCCGAAGAAGCTCTCCTCAATCTTCTGCCGCCTCGCCGGAGATGTATCGGCCGTCTATCCTCCATCTCTTCATCCTCTTATCTTTTATCTCCGCCACCATGGCGGAGATCAAAGACCTGAAGATCACAAGCGACTCCCGCACTGTGATCCTATTCGAGAAATTTGGTTTCACGCCTCGAGGATTCGTCGACATCGCTGTCTCCGACGTCTCCGTCGTCTCCTCCCTGCCTTCCCCCGACCCCTCCCTCCTCGGATTCTTCCTCCTTTCCGATGAGAATCTCATCCAAGCGATCTACGAATCCCAGCAAGAAACCCCTAACCCGAACCCTAACGCTAACCCTAATTCCAACGTGGATGCCTCCTGCATCCTCTCCAGCCCTTTCGTCCGGCCCCTCTTCAGTTTCCGCGATCTCTCCCAATCCCCCGCCAATTCCTACAACCATTCATTCCCGATCACGCAGCCCGACGAGTACAGCCTCTACTTCGCCAACTGCGCCTCTGGGAGTCAGGTCACCATGTCCGTCCTCACCAAGATGTACAACGCCGGCCCCGACGGCTTCCGCGACTATCTCTCTGTGGGCTGGGCATCCGTGCCCTCGATATACTTCTTCTTGTCTCTCATCTACTCCCTGTTCTTCGCTCTCTGGATCTACTTCTCTCTTTGGAAGAACAGCCTCTCCGCTCATCGGATACATCAGATCATGTCCGGCCTCCTTCTTGCCAAAGCCCTCAATCTCGTCTGCGCCGCCGAGAATCAGCACTACATCCGCATCACGGGCACGCCCCATGGCTGGGACGTCCTATTATTCTACCTCTTTCAGTTTCTCAAAGGCGTCCTCCTTTTCACCGTCATCGTTCTCATCGGCACCGGCTGGTCCTTCCTCAAGCCCTTCCTCCAAGAGCGAGAGAAGAAGGTTCTCATGATTGTGATCCCCCTCCAAGTCATCGCCAACATCGCTTCCGTCGTCATCGGCGAGACGGGGCCGTTCATCCAGGACTGGGTCACCTGGAATCAGCTCTTCCTCTTCATCGACATCGTCTGCTGCTGCGCAATCATGTTCCCCATCGTGTGGTCGATCCGGACTCTGAGGGAGACTTCCAAGACCGATGGGAAAGCTGCAAGAAATCTAGCAAAGCTCACTCTTTTCAGGCAGTTCTACATTGTTTTGGTGGGATACTTGTACTTCACCAGGATCGCGGTGTACGCGCTCAGGACAATTGCTTCTTATAAGTATAGGTGGGTGAGCATTGCGGCTGAGGAGGTGGCCAGCCTCGCCTTCTATGCCTACGTCTTCTATGCTTTTAGGCCGGTGGAGAGGAACCAGTACTTTGCTCTTGATGAGGAGGAGGAAGAGGCTGCTGAAGTGGCCCTCAAAGAGATGGAATTTGAGCTCTGAATTGATGAATACTTGGAAATTCACTACCTCAGCCTCTGGATTCCCTGCTTCTCACGTTCAATTCGCTGAATTTTTTTTTTTTTTTCGTTTGGCTGTTGATGTGTGGAAGCTTGAAGACATGGCCAAATGCCCCTTTCCTAAGGTAAGTTAGCCGCACACTGGTTTTCTTTCTGCCGAATAATTCATGAAAGCACAATGAGTGTTTATTGGGTAGTTTTTGCATCTTCGTTTTCTTTTCCCCTCATAGTCTGGTGTGAGAATGATAAAGATAAATTGTTACTCGCATATTTCTGTGTCTTATTAAATTATTAAACTTTGTAATTGCGATTGATATTCAAATAGAAATCTTGATGCATTATGAGTTTATCCGTAGCAAGTTTAACTGGCTCACATAATGCCTTCTTAGATTGTTCATATATATTGTCTATTAGAAAAATTGAGTTTATGAGTTTCTTCAATATTAAAAGAGGATGAGAAACGCCTAAAAAAAATATAAGAAGAAATCATTAGAAAGAATTTTTTCTATTTGAAATTTAGGGAGGGGCTTTTATTTTACTGTGCACAATGAAAACAAATGATTGACTTAGGGCCAGCAATTATACCCACCCGAACTTAGGATTCGCTCGAAAGTTGCTCGAGTTTTGAGTCAATTCAAAGCCGGATCAAAAATTTTGAGTTTATTAACGAGTTAAATGGTTAGACTAACGATTTTTGAATCGAGCTCGAGTTGGTTAGGACTTGAATTGAAAATAAAATTGAGTTAGCCTGAAATATTTATAATTAATTAAATTATATCTTTAGCAAACAAAAATAACATAGCCGGCGGTAACGTTGTTTTGTCTTGGTTCGAGCCTCCATCGTGTAACTCTCATGGTTTTCTTATTCCCTAGCCGACTCGTATCAAACTCGAGTAAGCTTGAACTCTACTAGACTTGAAATCTGTTTGAGTTTGAATCGTATTCAAATCGAAAAATTCAAGTTTGAGTCTTTTATCTAGCTTTTTGTATTGAGATAATTCCGCATTATACAAAATTAGAATGAAGTTGATATCTGCATCCATAGAGATTTATATGGTTATTTGTAATATTTTTGAGTAGCCGGTATGAAATTAAAATAGAAAGATGATACCGGTTTCCTCTCAAATACTTTTAATATTACTATGTGTTTAACGTTGAGTTTAGATACTTTAATTATGTTGGGCATCGAGCTTAGTATTGTGGCGCAACCAATTTCTTATAATAATTTGAATATATGCTCGCAATAACAATTTCAAATTAATAAAACGATTAACATCAATATGCCATGGTTGTTCAAGCGATTGATTTAATTAACTAAAAAATATAAGAAATCTTAAAGATTCTCACTAGTCAGTGACCAAGTAGAGAAGAACAGCATTGAAGAACAATGGCCTAACCGGGTCAAGCCTCTTTTCGCCCATACGATATTTTCTTTTCGGGCTGAGCTATTGTTCTTGGTCGGCTGGGCCATTGTCCTTTAATGGCTGAAATTTAGCTATGGTTGTCTTTTATCTATCTAACTGGGCGATCCATTATGGATGAATGTTGTTTCTACGCTAAGCTCTTGCTGATATAGAGATTTTGATGGTAGGTTTTGTAAATATTCATGATTTATGTTCTCTTCTTCACATGTCTCCTCACTCATCTCACCATCTATCTCTATAATGAAAGATATTGGGCCAAATATATGAAGTAGCAATGCTACTTAATTTGTTGGTATCTTGTGTATTGTATATATAACTGCTGAACCCTGCCATATGGATTTTGGGTTCAGCATCAAACTAATGCATATATAACTGCTGAACCCTGCCAAATATGTATGAAACAATCTAGTAAGAAGGCATTATTGTATATATATTCAATAATCTGGTGCAAGGTCAACTATCAAACACGCGCCAACCACTGGTGCAAGGTCAACTATCAATTTAAATTATTAACTTAAAGTTATCTTATAAGTATATATATATATATATATATATATATATATATATATATATATTCCTCTACAAATAAGAATCAAATTTGACAAAATTTTGGCCTTCCTGCGCCTTTACGAACTCACCTCAACTCATTTGAGACACTGACTAACACTCGCATGGCCCTGCAACAGTTCGACAGCACAACAATAATTTTGTATAAAATTTTCCTTGGCCAAAGGGATTTTTATAGACCCATGGTTGCGCGCGGGCGCATGCTAAGCGCATCTAGTGCGTGTGAATACGAGTTGACCCGATCTAATTTGGTTGTCTCTGTTCACAATGATTGTGGGTCTGTATTAGGCTGCATGATTAATTATTTTGCTAACATATGAAATTTGTGAAACTCCAAAGTCTTGTCAAAATGTCACTTGCCAAAATATAAAATAAAGGATGTTTTGCACTAAGCATAAATGTGCTCAAAAATTCATATATTTGGCTCATAATTTCTATGTATTACATACTTGCTCCCATGTAGGCTACAGTATGACTACATTTTCACTCCAGAAAGACTAGTCCCATTATTAATAAGCCCACCAAACTGTTATTTCGGAATTCGATGCATGCATCATCAAGACATCTCAAATAAATATATGAATTGTGACATTTCTTGATGGCAAACAAGTTAAAATAGTAGATCAAATTGATAACATAAACTCAAAAACATTGCAAAGCTAGAATGGTAAAAAGAATAATAAATGCAATGAATGTTATCAGATACCTCTTCTTAGTGTATTTGAGTCAAAAGTAAAGTATCGAATAAAGATACTAAAGAGGTTAAAAAGTTATAAAAATTATAAACTAAAATCTTGAAACTAACCAAAAAAAAAAAATCAGGATATAACCTAAGAGATCATTTAAAAATGAAAAACACCAAGCAAAAAAATAGCCATAAAAATAAAAAATATAAGGAAAAAAATATAAGCAGAGAACAATTGCAGCAAACCTAAAATGCAAACAAATCAAACACACCAACAGAGAAAACATGAAACAGCGTAATGCAAAACTTCTTGGAGCCCTAACATGCATAAGTAAAAAAACCTAACACACTTGTATAGCAAAAACAACACAACAAAGAACAAAACATCCAACAAACCATCTAGAAACAATCAGAAACATTCGAAAATAACTGCAGTGCAAAACATCTAGATAACTAGAGAGTCAACAACAAGTAAGGATGCACCTAATCTGCATAAACTCAAGAAAATATAAGGCCAACTGCACTGCCCGAAATAGAAGTCAGCAGCTTAAAACAACCAATCGAGGTCACAACGGCAATAAGAAAAAGATCCATGATCCGAACACCAGAACAAACGAGCAAACTCGAGATCGAGAATAAACAACAGAAGAACCAACTTCAGGGAATAATTGAAACATAATAGCAAGAACAAAAAAGTAAAACAAACTGCATAATGCAAATAGTCAAACAAATCATAGGTAAAGGAAATCAATACACAACCTGTAACGGCCATAATACCGGATCAAGAACCCGATCCAATACTAGGGTGTTACCATAGCACTTAACACTGAATTAAAAGAAACCTGACCCAACATTAAGTACTATATACCCAAGAATCTTTGTGAGGTTAGTGAGTTAATAGTAAAATAAATAAGTAGGAGTATGAAGCAACTTGATATATCCAATCCACTATCCAAACTAAGCAGATGAAATGAAAATAAATCCATCACAGAAATAAAGTAAAAATTTCGTAGAGATTAAGTTTTACAAACTGAATTAAATGCAATTAAAGTAAATTTTGCTCATTCTCACTAAAACAGTAAAAGAAATGTGGAAGCAAGGTCTTCAATCTACAAGTGGCTAGTACTAGTCCCAGCTCCACTATCTAGTTGACGCTCCTGATCTACCGTATTTAGTTTCTTAATACGGTATGGAACAACCACCAAAATAAAAATAAGTGATTAGAGATAGACTGTAAATACACATCCGCAATCATACGCAAGTGCACATGATCTGAAGTAATAAGGGATTGTGAAGTCCCAGGATTTATCATTGTGGTGCCCCGACTCCATAAGCCCACAATCATTAGGCTAATGAGCGGAGTGTCATTCGTGCAAATCCCTCACTCAAAGTTGGATTAGGTAAGATCCATAATCCACTACTCAGTGAAGGATGTGCACAGATTAAATAAGAGAAATAGTCACTACATCTACATATACAGAGTGCCGAAGCATATGAAAAGTGAAGGCTACATCCATTCATCATGCATCATACATGAAGTAAAATAAGATAGCTCAAAAAATAATAAAGTGCAGAAAGTAAACACAGTCGCAGAACCTATATTATTATATCATTTTAATTAAAGTTAATGAAATGAAATGAAAATACTCTCATCCTCACAATAGATATAAAAGACAGCTAAATATCCTCTGGTCTAAACTGCTGCACCTCCTCTAAGTAAGGATCCTCCTCAGGTACAGGATCATCAAGCTGCTCAATATCTGATATTGTCGGTTTCACAATGTCAGGGCGCCAGCCAATAAAAAAAATCTTATTAGATAAAATGTCTAAGTACATTTTAGGCAAGTAATTTATTAAGCATTATTAATATCACAATTTTACTCTATACCAAATAAAACATCTGTCTGTTATAGGAGCAAGTAAGCATACAAGAGAAACAGGATAAGTTATAAACATAGCATTTATAACTGAACAACAGGTGCGACAAAAGCACACCTCTAACAACAAAACAAGGAACAGGCATACATGTATAATACAGTAGTTAAAAGTACTGAAAGAAAAGTCTAAACCTAATATACTGATGATCATATAATATATGCTAATTTGAAACATAAATCTGAAAATTGTTCATATAATATGAACAGTAAAGTCTAGCCTCCTATACATGTATCTATACAAGTGTAGCGCCCCGCCCCGTCGCCGCGCGCAACAAGAAATAGTCATAATTAAGTTCGGCGGCAAAGCGGCGCGCCACTCGGGGAGGAATATCCCGTCTCCCCGAATAGCTATAAACTAAGCCCATCTGAAGGGCTGCTGACTCAACCTCAAAGAGGGTTGAGAGCTAATACTTAAGATAAGAGTAGTATCATTATCCTAAGTATTAGATAAATACATACATTAGATTTATAATACAATAGGAATCCAATATATGTATAAGATATCAGCATTTTCAGTATGCTGATCACATCACAATACTAAGTATAAGTAGTATAAGAACAGAGTGCGGAAGCTTAAAGCAAACATTTAGAATATTCATCACAGAGTTATAAGAAACATTCGTCTCAGAAAAGAAAAGAAAATACATCCAAAATTATTACAAACAGTTTACTGAAATATTGAAATCAAACTAGGTACTGAACTGAAAATACTAAGCAAAAAGTAAAACTGAACGACAGTCCACTAGTGCTCCACGGGCTCCTCTTGAATCTCCTATATATCCTCCTAACCTGGCTCAATATACTGCTCATGATCTAGCAAATTGTCGGATCCCAAAAGTACCTCATGTTAGACAATAAGTCTAACACATCGAAACTAATATAAACAGTTCTAATTATTCATTTATCATTCATATAATGTAATTAAATATGCAGAAATACTGTAAAAACAACTGAAAGCATAAAACTGTATAAAACTATACAAAACTGCAGCAAAGTAAAGTAAAACTGAACTGTAAATTGAATAATGTAAGTGAATCAAAATAGTACTGCATCTAAAACTGAGTAATTATGTGTAAACTATGTTGTATGTCACTGAGACTGAGCATCTGAATATGCCACAATATTGTATGCCACTGATATGCAACAAAAATATCACTGAACTGTTATGAGTCGTACGGTCCAATGTATACATACATCCAGTTGGGAACTGCAATGTTGATGCATCATGAAATTCCCCAGTCAATGTATGCAACATTCCGTAATCCCATAAATTATCACTGATACTCATATATCATCATCGATACTCAACATCATGCCTATGCTCATGCTCATGTCTTTAATCTACATGAGATAAATCAAAAAGAACCTAGAAAATACTTTGAAATCCGATAATGAATTCTAGGTCTCCATTGTGCAGAATCCTGTTAAAAGGATTCTAACTCTTAAGTTCTAGCTCGATAATTGGTTAAAGTTAAGAATTTACTTAAAGATCATTAGATGGGATGATCGTATACACATATTAAGCATGATTGCAAGAAAGGTGGTCCTTAATACTTAGTTTGATTAAGCCACTCTAACGAAGTGATCTTTGATAGGAGGCATCACCCGATAGAGATTTGTATCTCAAGCTAAGTTATTAAGATTCCCAACTCACAATCACATATAGTGTTCTAAATAAAGTGACTCGAATTACTTAGTTTGTTTAAGCCACACATATTGAAGCGATCTTCGCTAGGAGGCATCACTCGATGGCGATTTGTCTTTTAATCAAACAAAGGAATGGGTCCCTATTTATAACACTCTTAGGATCAATTGATTTACTCTGAGCGATGTTATATCCGCCTAAGCCCACAGGATAGCACAAAGATAAATCTCACTTAGAGTGACTCAACCATTCCTGGATACTGCTGAAATAATTCAGTACTATGTGTATATCATACTACACCAATCAATGATCTAGGTTTAGACAACTCTAATTAATCACAAGAATTTATCAAATATATTATTCCTTACTTTAAATGGGTGAGTCCTACATAATGCTCCAATGATGTGATCAAGGATCACTCAATATAGGCTACTACCATAAGGAATGAGTCCCAAATTAAGTACTTTAGATGGTCCCTATCACAAGGTATCAAGTTTAATTTCTAAAGTTATGAAGGATCATCTAAGATTTCTACCTCAATAAATTACAAAATTCCTTCCTACCTTAATGTATCAATAATTAAAGTCTTTAAATATTTCAAGACGATCCTAAAGTAAGACCATTAAGGCCTCACTTTTATATTCCTTAGGGTTTACTTACAAGACTTAGGTTAAAGTGGTTAGGTCAGATGATTAAAATTCATCTGATCCCCTTTCTATTCTATAATTATGGGATAAAATCAAATATCTTATTAGAGTTAGATCATTTCATAAATCTTTACAATTTTATTATCCATTTTATGCCAATAGTCTTATATAAGAGAAAATCAAAGATCTAAAGCTTAGATTCAGATAGTACAATCACATATATTCAATATTAATCTTAGCACTTCTAATTCAATGATTTAAGATCAATATTAAATCATATGCATTATTGGAACAATGTCAATTAGATTATCTTTCAATCAAATTAATTGATTAAATAATTAAGGTTTAGATCTTAATCAAGATAAGTTAGGGTTTAACCCCTAACCTTCCTATCATTAAGACCAAATGTTAATTTAAAGGTCAATGACAAATCAATGTATTATTAATATATTATTGATGTCAAACTTAGGTTTGGATTAAGTATCATCTACTTAATCAAGTTACCAAGATTTTTATGTTCAAGTTTAGTTTAATATCCACTAAGCACATTTAAGAGTCCAAATAATTGTTAATATTCTCTAACATACATCCTAAAAATCATAAAAGTATATAAATGGAAAGATGATATAAAATAAAAATGTGATTAATGCTAATTAAATCCTAAAATAAGTAAAGGGATTAGCACTTAATCACAAGTTTAAAAAATCTAAGTTTCATGCCATTTAGTTGTTAAGACATTCCTATTCGATACAAGCACTTAAAATTCTAGTACTTAACATTTGACATAATACATCTAAAGTTATAAGGTAGGTTTTTAAGCACTTGTTAAAGATGACCAAATTTCAAACCTAATTTCCCTATAGAATTTTATGCAATATTCAATTTTAGCTAAAATAGGTTTAAATTTGATATAACTTAGCCCCACTAGGGTCCTAGGGACCTTAAAATACCAAAACAGGGAAGTTTTGGCCATTTCAGCCAAAACTGGGCACTTATTAGAAAATTTCAGGGAATTTTGCAAGATTGGGCGCTGCAGCACGCTATAGCTCTTTCCGCGAGGCAGCGTTTTTCGCGCAGCAGCGCGCGGGTAGCGCTTTCTGCGGCAGCACTGCGGCGCGCTATAGCGCCCGCAGCGGTTCACTTTGCAAGATCACTGTTCAATTAAATTATTTTCACATTTTCTAAGGTTCCAAAAATATTTCCGCTGTAGCGGTCTATTTTGCGAGTTTACTATTTAATTACTTTTTCATATGTTTATATAATTTTTGCCGAAATGCCGCTGCAGCGCGCTGCAGCGCCAGACGACATTTTTCGCCTGGACAAAAACTCTGAGACCTATTTTTGAGCTCAATTACTCTCAATCCAGAGAGTCCCATGAGTGGTGTCATATATCAATGGAAAGGTATTTCCGATACCTTTCCATCGACATCAAAATCGGCACAAATAGAGCATCATAGCTATGCTAAAAATATAGATGAATGACAGGGTGTGCAGAGTAAATGAAAAATAGAGCAGCACATTTTATATCTTGGAGAGTTGTAATGGCTTGCATACTTAAACATGGTTGTCTAGAGATGCAATAAGCATAATAGCAAGATGAACTAGATAAGGAGAGGAGTAAAGGGGTACCTTTATGTTCTTGGAAGGAGAGGAAGAGGATGACTCTTTTGTTTCCTTCAAGACCTTGGGAGAAGTCTTCTTCTTCAACACAAAGACTTATCAATGGAGGGGAATGAGATGAGAAATTTTCAACAAGCCAAGAAGGAGAGGATGAGGGGCTTCATCATTAACTAGGGGCTATGGAGCTATGATGAGGGGAAGGCATGGGAGGAAGGAGATGGGAGGAGTGGCCAACCGAAATTATAGGAATGGCCAACCAAAAAGATTTAGAAATAAAAGGGGAAATTGCATTTTAGGGATTGGATAGTTACATAATTATTTCCCTTAATTATTTAAAAATTTAGATTTTTGAAATATACTCCAAAAAAATCCAAAAATTCACCCATAGCTAATTTGGGGGTGAGAAATTCAACGACGAAGTCGGATTTCAATTCCGACGATTATTTAATTTTTCTAATTTTCGGCGCTTTTAATTATATTAAAATGTTAACGAAAATCTGACGACTTCCAAATGCGTTCAAAACATCACCCATAGCTAATTTGGGGGTGACGATCGCAACAGCAAAGTCAGATTTCAATTTCGATGTCAAAATAAATACCTCAATTTTCTAATTAATTAAATATTAAAATAATCCAAAATATTGAATTTAGCTCTGAATTGCTCCAAACCTTCAGGGTTTAGTTCTAATGACTATATGAACTTAATTGAATGATGATTATGATATGATTATGCTAAAATTAAGCTGGGTAATAACCTTGGGTTATTATAACAAGTGAGCAAGCAAAATAATATAACTACATCTGATTGAAATAACATGCATTAATAACATAATTAATAGTAAGCTGAAAAATTATAAAGGAACATATAATTGCCATATCATAAAGAATTGGCCAAGCCGGCCCTATATATATATATATCCATTCTCGTAACCATTATGGGCTAGAGTAAGCATATCACTATATAACACTGTATGACTGAAGAGATAGATAATACTATACAAATATCTTTTAGTTATTTTATTTTTGTTTCTGTGGATAATTTCAGAAACAGCTGAGAAGTCAAGTACGTCTGCAAGACTAAACGGGTCTCAAGCTTAACACACTCTCCTCAATGAGTAGTGTTAAGCATCCTGATCTCTCATTACCCCTATCCATTAGAGTAAATGTGCACTATAATCCACCATAAACTAAACTCAAATGCAAATATTCTCCTAATATTCTAAGTTTTTATTTTCATACAACAATATTTTTCTTATATGATATGTCTAAGGAAAACAAGCACAAAATTCAAGGAATACATAGCACAAAGTCAAATAGTAAGCAAGAGACTCTACTAAACATGATGATATCATTTATTTTCTAATTTAATCGTTATAACTTTCCCAAGTTACACAAGTTCAAGATCTCCAATTCCTGCTATCGAGTGTAACTTAGAAGTATGTCCTTATAGATTACAAAATATTAGGACTAGCTAGGTCCTCATATGCTTAATTAATATCGACTATGAAAAATAAACACTACCAAGCTTATGAGTTCAGACGTTCTAAACTATTAATTGATCAAAATCTACAACATAGAGAATATGGATTTAACACTACGAGCTTGGGCTAAATCACATAATCCCAAAGATAAGACATAAGATCTAGGTTTCAGTCTAAAAGTGATCTATTGATTAAGGTAAATCCTATTAAGTAATCAATCTTAATAGGATGAGTCTCCTATCTTAGATCTAAGGTTGAAAGATAAAATAATTAAAATAAAATGTAAACTCTAGAAATTAACAAAACTAATGATTTATTCATTAGATAATCTACTTATCCAATGAATGAAATCTAACTTATGAGCTAGCCCTAATCTTAAGAATAAACCAAATGTGAAGTGTACAATTCTAAAGGAAGGACTTAGAGACATTTTTAGGGATTTTAACTGATTTGACCTAATAGTTGATTTTACTCACTTAAATGATTCTAATATAGTTATAATACTTATTTTAGTGGTTTAAAAGGCAATTTAGAGGTTAAGGACGCTTAACCTAAATTTTGGGCAAAATAACCCTATTTAAGAGTTCAAAAAGCTACTTTTTGAATTAGGATTCTAAATGGGAACTTCTTGCTACCAACTGATTCTTTACTGTCTAACTTGAAGATAGATAGTAAGCACGTTCAATTTGGACAAGAAATGGATCATATATGTCCAAACTAAAGTTTTTGACCTAAGGGGCAATCTTGTAATTTACACATGATGGAATCAAAATTTTTGTACAGTTTACTGTTGGTTATTATTCAAGGATTCCATAGTCCAAGAACACCGTATTCTGAGGTCAAATGACTAAGTTATAGCTACTTTAATTTCTAAGAGTAATTCGGTAATTTTGCCGGTCAACGGGCGACAAAAATCGAACTTTTCTGTTTGAAGTTCAATTTCTGCAAACTTAGTTTCTATAACTTTCCTATAATATACTAAGTGTGTTGACAATGAGTAAACCCAATTTGGACTTCACATGGTTAAGTTTTTGGCCTAACTAAGGTTAAGGGTATTTTAGTCATTTTCTAATTTTTTAGGGTTCAAATCCAAAATATTATTTCAGTTTATTAATGACATTGAAATTCTAAGCTAATTAGCACTTTGAATTTCTAAATTTGGAGTTGAATTGACTAAGTTATGGTCATTTGAAGTTTATGGGCATTTTGGTCATTTTTTGGGTAGGGTCCTAAATGTTACTGTAACAACCCCAATAATTGGATAGAAATTTAATCCAATGATTGGAATGTTACCTTAGCACCCAATACTTGATTAGAAAAAAACAAATCAAGTGTTGATACTAAGTGGCCAAGTCACTTTATGAGCAATTGTTAATTTAAATGAATGAATATGAAGATACAAGTAAATATAATATTACAAGTATTTATAATACTAGAAATTAGATTAACCCACTCAATCATCCCAAGCAGTTTTAAACTTTAGAAGATACAACACAGATTTAAAGTATAGGCAAAAGTAACTGAAGCAGTTTATAATCTAATTATTACAAGCCTTTTTAAAAGTAAGAGAAAAATGTAGCAAGTAAATCACTCTCTTTCACTTATACAAGAAAATTATTTAAAATTAAGCAGAAGCAGAATTCCTTATAAGTTCTTCAAGTACTTGGACCCGCATCACCTGAATAGAATGGCTCTTGATCTATCATATTTTGGTATTTAAATATGATAGGGAAAAGCCAAAGAAAAGAAAAAAGTGTAGTTAGACTAAACAGTCTAAGCACATTTTAAAATTGGATATGTTTTTAGATTAACAAGATATCACAATTATAATTTACAATTTAAAATAAGCAGCGATGCTATAAAAGCTGAAAAGTATGAGAAAATGAAGTAAGCATAACTGTAATGAAAATAGTATGAAATAAGTTGAGTAAAAATACTCACTTTTATTAAAATCCTAGCATGTATTAAAAATTATTAAGGAAAAGCATTATAAAGGCTAGAAACTACTATGTGCATGAAATGAAAGCAATATGTTCAATAAAATTTATGCTAAGTAAGCAATGACGTACAATGCAGCAATAATTGAAATTAAGCAACATACACTGTATTCAATTTAAATTGAAATAAGCAATACACAATACTAAAAATAGAGAGTGTAAAACCAAGGAAATAAGGAAATATTTTAGATTCTCAATTTAAGACAAACATAATCTAAGACTATGAAATATAAGCATAACTAAATAGTTATAAAGAGATTTTTTAATCAAATAAATTGTAAAAGAACTCTTATATCTTTAATTAAAGTTATATTTAGAAATTACCTCATTCTGGAGGAGTACACAATAGAATGGGCGATGAGTTAAGGACATTTATCTAACCAGATACAGTGGGGAAGTTGGACATTCACATTTACCCTCTCTAAAATGTGAAGTCCTATTATAAGCGCTTTCTTTTGTACTCAATTTGCCATAAGGCATTCCACTTTAAAATTTTAAGAAAATCTTTATTTATACACAATGATCTTGAATGAATGTTCAAGAAAAGAGGCTCAAAGCTAGGCAAGCATTCAATATATTACAAAAATTGTAAAGTACGTGATATCTTTTTGTTATCTAAACTTTTAATAATTTACTCTATAATTGGAGTTAATTAAACTCCAAATTTAACTTATAGATATTTGATTTTAAGTCAATTCTAAATAGAAGTAGAATGAATGTAAGTTTATTTTCATGTAATTTGAAATTTGGAAAAAGATAAATTATATTCAATTTTTGAATTAATTTAACTTATGATTGTAGGAATTTAGCAAGAAAACTTATCTAAAGCTAAAAAAAGAAATTATTATTTTCAATCAAGTTGATTGAGAGTTAAAGTTCAAAAATGAACCATTTGAAATGCATATTTTGAATTAAATACTAAAATTTTCTTAAAAATTTTTAAATCTTAAAATTCTTAGAAATTTTGGCTATCTCCTTTATTTTTGTTCAAATAAACAATTTTCACAATCAAAATATAAGTCAATTTTATTGACTATCTCCAGTTCTAAAATAGAGTTCAACTCTTTTTATAGGATTGCTCATTTCCAATTCTAAAATAGAGTTCAATCCTTTTTATAGGATTGCTCATTTCCAATTCTATAATAATTTGTAATAAAAAAATAGAATTAGCAATTTGTAAACAAATTAAACATCCTATATTAAACAAAGTAGTTTATACATCATATATTAGATATCTAATAAAAAAATAAAATTAGTAATTTGTAAAAAAAGCATTATATAACTTTTTGCACATAGTATTTTAATTTAGCATTCTTGTATTAATTTTACAACTTAACATGCAAAGAAAAATAGAATTTAGCATTGTATTTCAATCTGCAAAGAAAAATAGAATTTAGCATTGTATTTTAATCTGCAAAGAAAAATAGAATTTAGCATTTATTCTTATTGAAATTACTTAATAAAGAATTCAACTTTTAATTTACAATTGTATTTGATTTAGATTTAAAATATGCCATGAAACTTAATTATACTAACTCCATAATAATTGCATTACCCATTTGCAAGTTTTATTTAGATTAATTTTAAATTAATCTAACCTCAAAGTTCTCAATTGTAAATTATAGTTCCTTTAAAATCTGATTCAATTTTTTTATGGGACAGCCACAATTAATTTAAAATTTAAAAGGGACATGAGTAAATGTAAAGGACAACAATATTTGATATACAAAGAACAAATGCATTTAACTCAACAATTATAAGAGAGCAGTAGCTATTTAGATTAACTTTACAAGGTACATCAAATTATAATTTAGCATGCTAAGAATAGTTATATTTGATTCAGCATTTGATTTTATAATTGCTTGGCAGTATAGAATTCTAATAAGAGAATGAGCGCATGTAAATCTCATATCATTTAGATACTAAAAACAATTGACAGCATTTATAATATTAAAAGATAACATCATTTAATTATACATGGAAGCATTTGAACTCATAAGATGGCAGCATATTATTCATGATATTTATTGAAATAATAGGCAACACATATCTCCCATTTTATTTGATAACAATGGTAGCATTTTATCCTATTTAATTTGGGAAGAAAGGCAACATGTGATAGCGACATCTTATCTTATCACATCTACAATAAAGGTAACATGTATTTAATCTCATATAAAAAGATGGTAGCATTTATAATTTACAAAATAAACAATAGCATTTGGGCTTCTTGAATATATGGCAGCATTAATTACTTTGAGATAAATGGCAACATTTAACTATTTGACTTCATATACTAAATGACAGCATATATCTCTTTTAAACCATTGATGCCAACATATGAATTCATCTAAAAGAAAAATGGCAGCATATGTTATTTTACTCATGGTAGATAGTAGCATCTAATCACTTAAACTAACTACAACATTCGATTACCTTTGAAAGAAATTGCTATTTTTGGTTCTCATATAATATGAAAGTATTTAATCCTATATTACAATCAATGACAACCTTTGATATTATATGATCAAAATAAATAATAGCTTTTGGATTCACATTAAAATGAATGAACAACATTTGACTATTTAAATTCAACTGCATATGATTCCTTTCACAAGATATAACATCATTTATTTTGATAACATAAAAGATAGCAGCATTTGATTCATATATTAGATAGCAGTATTTGTGTAACATGAATGGCAGCAATTTGTATGATAGCATTCAATGGCAGCATTATATTATTTTAATTGAACTAATATCATTTGATCACATTGATTAAACTAATAACATTTGCTTCTCATAATTCATTTGACATTTCATTATATAAGAGATGGAAGCAATTCTATGACAGCATTTAGATCTCAAAGGATACACATAGCATTGGATCTTACATGATAAATGGCAGCATTAGAATTTCATAACTAATGACAGCATTGAATCTTAAAAATTAATGGCAGTATTGAATGTTATAACTAATGGGCAGTACTTGCTTTATCTTGAAATGAGAGGCAACACTTGTCCTCAATAATGATATCTCATAGAATAACAACATGGATGCTTTTGTATCTTACACATAGATGACAACAATTCATTATTTTGATGGCAGCCATTAATTCATTAAAAGATATGGTAGTATATTATCCTCTCACTTTAAGAATAAAGGCATCATGTGATCACATTTGATCTTATATTAAAAGATAGCAGTAATATGACATTAATCAACATATAATCCTATATAAGAATGTGACAGCATTCATTCTTACATAACATATGGATTAATAAAGAAATGACAGCATTTGTTTTCGTATAACCCATTGAACTTACATTAGGATTGAAAGGAAGCATATATTTACAAGAAATAGCAATACTTGATTACATTTTAATCTCACATACAGCAATTGATGTTATAAGATACATTGCAGCATTCGTACTTATTGAAATAAGTAACAACATTAAATCTTATGATAATATGTATAGTATTTAACCATTGCAAGGAAAGAAAAAAAAATGTAATAAGATCTTCTCCAATTATACTCGTTGTAACTCATTGTGTTATATGTTCAAGCTTTTCAATATTTCAATACAGTTGAAGTATTGGTTCCTCATATCAAACACTATCAGTTACTTGAAGAAAGATGATAACATATAAAGGTTAAATGACTTTGAAAATCAGTTAGCTTAAACAAGTATAGTTTCTTACAAAAACCTAATTATTAAAGCTTAGATCAGCTATAACTCATTTGGGTAAACTTGAAATAGAAGCATTTAATCAA
Organism: Gastrodia elata; assembly: GCA_016760335.1. NCBI lineage: Eukaryota > Viridiplantae > Streptophyta > Magnoliopsida > Asparagales > Orchidaceae > Gastrodia > Gastrodia elata. Next base: position 19,107,625 of record CM028672.1, on the reverse strand, counting down.
AACCAACTGAATATCTACATCAAGTAACCAAAGATTCCAATCATCAACAACAAAATAAATCATGGGACAATAATGCAACTTTAAATAATAAAATGTAAACAAAGCTAGAACAATTATTAAGTACATACTCTAGATTCCCAAAATCATCAGCAGATTTCAAACATTGATTAAAATTTTGGTAGGAAATATAAATAGCGATATCTCAGCTCCTTTGTTTTATAAGAAAGCTAATTGAATTTCTAATAACACAAAAGATAGGATACTAAAATTAGAGCAAATAATATAACTTTCCTCCAAGAAGATATGCAATATAGACCAAACAATTAAAACTCTGAATTACAGAGTAACCGATATAGTGGACAGTGCATCTAAGATGTGCTTACACATTTTATGTCAGGAATATTCATGCAGATAAGAAGAATATAAAATACATCTCTTCTAAATTCACAGTAAATCTTCACTTAACTCTTATAAGGATATTTTAGGCGACATAAATTTCTAAATATCCAACGAAGACAATTATTATGAAAGATTGAATTGAAGTTTCGGGCACACATCTTAGGGAAGGTGAAATGAAGAGGTACCTTCGTTTGTTGAGACTCGGCTAGAAGAGGGTTCGGCGCGTGAAAGGGCTCGGCTAGGGTTTGAAGAAGGTCTTCTTCTCTTACCTTCGAATGAATATTCCCGTGCCGAGAGGATGAGGGGGTCTTGATAATGAGGGGATCGGTCATGGGTTCGATTGAGATATGAACGACAACACACTCCTTGCTAGCTCTCCCATTGGCGAGAGTAACGGTGAGTGGCACGCGTCATCTCCCTCGAATCGAAGGAGAGGTTCTCGGGACTGAAGGGAGGCGTGCGTGCGAAAGAGGATAGGGATTTAGGGCAGCCGATGGATAATGATGGAATATATATATATATATATATATATATATATATTAATTAATTAGTTTAAAGATTTTCATTAAATTAGAAGTTCTAGAAAATTTTAAAAAATTGGTTTTTAACTAAATTGAGGGTAATAGACTCAAAAATGAAGTCAAAATTTAAATCGGAAGTCATCTTAATTATTTTAATTATCAAATTATGAAAATATAATAAAATAATCTAGAAAATTTTGACTTTCTCCAAAACACCAAAATTTCACCCCAAGCTAATTTGGGTGTGAAGAACGCAATGGCGAAGTCCGTTTTCGATTCTAAAGTTTAAATAAATTAGGTATTTTCAGGATTATTTGAAAATCAGGAAATGTTGGAAATACTAAATGATCTCCAAATCGTACGAAATTTGAAGTTGAGACTTTTAACTCTATTATAAGAGTAATGAAAGAGATTTAGAGTCAATTAGATCACTAATTGACAGGTAACAACATCTGGGTTGTTACAGTTACTTTTCAATATAACAACCCAGGTTGTTACCTAGGTCGATTAAGACTAATTAAAGTCCTGATTATAGTCCCAGTGCACTGATTAAGTTACTTGGAACTCATCATTAAGACTTAGACTCATTAGTGAATCAATTGGATCAAATCCTGACTTCTAGGAAAATTTTGAAACCCTGAAAATTGACCCATTTATTTTAACTTTGGATCAAAAATCGGACGTCGTCATTGCGTTCATCACCCCCAAATTAGCTAGGGGTGATGTTTTGGTGGCAATCGGAAGTTGTCGAAATTTTGACGAATATTTTAGTATTACTTAAATACTCAAAAAAATGAGAAAATTAAATACTCGTCAGAATCAAAATTCGACTTCACCGTTGTGTTCCTCACCTCTCAATTAGCTAGAGGTAAATATTTGTTGATCTTTGGAAATCATTCAATTAACTAAGATCAATTAATAAAAATAATTAGAAAATGAATAATTTAACACTAATATATATATATATATATATATATATTTCATTTTCCCTCATTCCTAAATCTACAGCCGCATACCCTAAAAATTCAGCCGACTCTTCGCACGCCCTCTCCTTCGCACCTCAAGAGGGATCAACCGACACCTCCTCTTTCCCTCTCAACGCGCATCACTCGTGCCTCTCGACACGCGTCGCCTCTTCTCCTTGCAACCTTCGCCTTCGCATCCATTAAAAGCTGAAGGCTGTAGGCTTCGCGTTTCAGCTCCTCCTTGCTCCCTCGTCGTCGGCTACGTCTTCTTCCTAGGCCGAACCTTCCAATCGCCACCGCCTCCTTGCTCCTTCGTCGCCGGTGAGGTACCCACTTCACCCAAATCTTTCACTCAAAGGTTATGTATAACGAAGTATCTTTAGCATTTTCAATATAACGTTCTTTTCTTTCTTAATTTAAAGTTGGGCCATATAAGAATTTAGAAAATGCGAATGTTGGATCTTATATTCCTGCCATTTTTTTTAGTATAGAATATGCATGCGATATTACCACACAAATAGAGAATTATACTAACTCACATTGGAACGGTACAGATATCAACAAGTCTGAAATTATAGGACGTTTTATATGTCATGACTTTCACTTCAGTTTAAATTTCAACTTGCACGCTCACCAAATCAAAGAATTTTGCATCTTATCATATGCTGACAAATGTGTTATTCAGGATATGTAAGAGAACGAAAGAAACAATATTTTTCTTTAAGCAATATATTGCTATCAAATATTTTTATTGCTGGGACCCTTTTAAAAGTAAAACTGTTCATGGATATAAATATTTTGTATCGAAAGTGGGTGATAAATCCAGATTGGTATGGGTTTTCTTGCTGAAAATCAAACCAGAAGTAAAATTGCAGATACATAACTTCATTAGCTATGTTGAAACGCATTTTGATATAAAAGTAAAGGGCACTAGAAGTGATAATGGGCCAGAATTTCGTATGGCCACTTTTTCTTTTTTGTTTTTTTTGTGAGCACTTTGTGTTTCACATGCAGTCTAGTTAACAAGCAGAACGCCATTATCTACTCAAGGATAAGGTACCATAAGAGATGTTTCCTCAACAAAGTACTAGCTTTTGAAAGCTTAGAAGTCTTTGGCTGTTTAGAATTAGCCTGCAGCATACCAGCAACTATCAAAGTTTGATTTGAAAGTCATTGCTTCATTTTTTTTTTTTTGATATTCAATTAACACAATGAGTACAAATCATACAATATACAAACCAAGCAATCTTTTATTTCATGGGATGCGATTTTTTCTTATGAAAATATCTTTCCATATGCTAAGGAACATGACAGTTTCCATATCAGTTGAAACTTATAGAATCTGAGTGATAAAATATTAATTACAAATTTTGATAAAAGTAATGATAAAATGAAATGAGAAAAATATATGAAACAAGTAAGATATGTGATCAAGAACTAAATGAGAGTATTGATTGATGGGCGTGATTTAGTATATATTTCTTAAGTGTTGATAAATATTTATCAAGATTGATAATTAATGATTAATCAATATAGCTCTACTTAAACTCAGCACAAAGTCAAAAACATTTTGAGCCAAATTAAATCATCTCGATATGATTCAATCTGGATTTAACTTAAAGTGAATTCTAGCTAGTTGAAAACTCAAGAGAATCACTGTAACGTATGATGGATCCATATTTAACCAAGGCCATTTAGTTCAAATATGGAGCAAAAACCTTCATTAATTATTTTTCAAGTGCTGCTTAAGATATTATTGCTTATGTTAAGATGAGATTAGGGTCCGAAAGCTGGGTGCATGGCTTCAATTTGCTTCTTAAACCAAGTTGGCGGGAATCCGTTTCTATTACATGAAATTTATCTTATGTATCCAGTTAGATGTTGATTGATGTATTGATCTTTGATATTATAAAGCATTAAAATGTGATACTTGGGCATATAAATGATATTTAAAGAATAAGATTTGGTTATTTATATATATACAAGGTGCGCAAATGAAAAGAGTTTAAAGAACTTCATTAAGAGAAGTAAACTCATTGAGGCATAATTATGGGTCTCAATAGAAAGAAAATAAAAAGGGGTTTACAAAGATTTATAACTCGAATGTTTAGCTGAAAGTATTTTGATTGTTTTCTTATAGCGTGTGTGTGTGTGTGTGTGTGTGTGTGTGTGTATATATATATATATATATATATATATTACCTTATAGATTATAGATTTTAGTAGCAATATCATTGGTAAGGAACATGATTTATTCGTAAGGATTAAATATGAAGTAAGCTTATAAGAGCAGCTAATGTGGCAACGATTATTCCAAACTATTGTATATTGCATCTCTTGCAAATCATGTTGTCGGTTCGCAAAATAGTGCTTGTTTTGGATATAACCATACACTCATAAAGATCAAGTCTATTACGAATCGGGTTTGAATTGGAGTTAAGAGTATTAAGAAATTATAGCGAAACAACATATTTTGTAATAATGAGTTATCCTTATTTATAATGCAACAATTTGTCGATGTTTAAAATTGCGAAAAGAACTAGTGAATGTTGTTGGAAACTGTTCATGACAATTGCGCTTGGATGTAATTTAAGTATTTGACAAGTTCATATTTGATTTAAACTCTTGCTTTTAGTATATATATTATAACTCTTAAATGAACCTATTGTTAAACTTTAAACAGGCTTGTTATTAATTCTAAAATAGTATAATATGAACAAGGTTGTGAATGCCAAATAAATCTGCTAATTCAATTAAAAGTGTGTATTCTTAAATACATTTAAGTTTGCTTCATATAGCTATAAAATGATCATAAATGTTTTTAAATTTAAATCAATTTCAAAAGAGTTTTATTAAGTATTTAGTTATACATGTATTATTCTTCAAATTTTATATCAAATCAATAGTAAGAGCAAATGCTAAGTTCGTAAGAAGAATAATCAACTATGTTGCTATAATATAAGTACTTATGTAAATAATTCAATTCTCTCTTAAGGAATATCTACACTTGTATCAAGTCTCTTTTACATTTTAATATAATTATACATAAATATTTCTATAATGCCATAATTACAATTTGGATGGCCTATGAGAGGCAACCATTGTAATTATACATAATCCTTCCTGTTGCGTTATTATTTTAAAATCTATAGTGATTCAACTTAAATCTGCTTATGCTAATTACAAATACTGTAATAGAAGTTGTGTCAAAATTATAACACTTAAACAACAATTCAGAATAGATAATATTAGTTGTGAGTTGAATGAGAAATAATGTTGTAATAAAATAAGTATTAAGTTGGTATACTCAATTATAGTCTTTCTTCTTTTGCAAGGTAATTAAGTTTAAGCTTCATAATATGAGAACCATCTCATATCATGCCTTCTTAAACTCCTCTAATCTTCTCTATTTCATTCTCAATATTCCTAATAACATTAGTTAGGTTTGGTATCTGAGTAGTGATTAAGAGCCATTTTCTTAGGATTAGGAATAGATCATAGTTAGAATTGGTCTATTGAGTAAATTGGGTTACTCAATAGGTGAAACCTTGATTTTAATAGTTTTATAGATTTTCTTAGTTTGTTAATGATTATTTAATCTTTCAATCTTAAAACTAAGAATAGAAATATATCATAATGAGTATAATTTACTCATTAGGATTTGCCTTAATCTAATTTTGTGAGAATTCGATACTACACCTTAGACCCTTAGATATACCTTTAGATTGAGTGATTAAATCCCATCATTTGGAGTTAAATCCTCAATCCTTTCATCTTGATATGGTTAAATCAAGATAGGTTGGGAGTATGATAAAACATCAAATTAGGATGATGATTTACTTATTTAAATCAAGTAGTCGACATTAATTTAGATATAGTTAAGACTTGGCCAGTCCGAATTATGTTCAACCTATAAGACCGTGAGTCTAAGTTATATTTAGACTAAGAATTGATGATTCTGAATCTTATATAACTTAAAATAGATAGAATGAATAAACTAGATAACAATGGATATTACTTGTGTCTTAGTAGAGTCTCTTGCTCACTTTGATTTGATGTTTTGCTTACCTTATTTTGAGCCTCATACCTTGTATACATATATTAGACATAGGATATTTGATAAGTATCTCATGTCAACTTTGAAATTACATAACAACATTTACATTTCTTTTATCGGTGCTTTCAGTTAAGTAGAATGTAATCTAATTAGTCTACCTCTTGGTATCACTTACTTCTTCTATTACTTCTCTTGTGGCTATTAGCTCGGTACCGATAAGGTAGTACTAGTCTTAGGTGTACTTCTACTCAGTGTTTCTACCCTCATTGCCACTTACTTCATCTTATACTTCTCATGTGGCTATTAGCCCGGTGCCGATATGAGTTTTATATCTCTCGGCATCACTTACTTCATCTTATTCATCTTTTGTGGCAGTTGGCCCGGCTTTGATATGGCAGTAAGTGAGTCTTTATTTATATATTTCTTTCAGATGGCAAGTTTGGTCAATTCAGTATTTCATCTTATACTTTATATTTCAATTACTTTACTGCACTTTTAGCATTTTTTTATATTTACTGTTTTACTGCATTTCTAGCTTTACTTTTACTTATAGGATATTAGTTGTGATGATTATAGGATGTTAGTCCTACTTATTATAGGATACTAGTTGTGATGATTATAGGATATTAGTCCTACTTATTATAGGATGCTAGTCCTATTCATTTTAGGATGCTAGATATATTCATTACAGGATGCTAGTTTTATTTATCATAGGATGTTAGAATTGTGCAGTGAATTGCTTATATAAAATGTTTGGTGTATTTTAAATTGTTTTACAATTCATGATTTGAAAGATATGTGAATTAGCATGAATTACATTGATCATAAGCATCTTTAAGATGAGTCTCTTTTTATTATATTATCTGTATTTCTTATCATTTCTTTTACTACCCCACCTTATTATAGTAGAGTTTGGAAGTATGTGTTCACTTTTATTATTGATTAAGCTATAGACTCATTGTTTATATCTTTCCTTTTTATTTCTTATGCATTGTCACACCTAATAGTCATTGCTTAGTTGTTAAATTTATGGTGATATCCAAATGAACATAATAATTTATCGACTTAAATTGTACTTAGACATTTTGTCTAACTAGAATTTTCTTTTATTGGCTGGGGCCCTATCATTATGAAACTGATAATGATAGAGCTTGAGCTATTCTAAATTATAGGGCTACTCGGGGATCTGCTTCATGAGGAAGATCTTACGATTGAAGACTTTTTGTTTTCTAATATTGTTTTTCCTTTACTTGTAAAAGACTAAGTGTCCTTATTTTTCATTTCAGTTAAACTATTTAAATAATTGTAATAATTCAAGTTGAATGGTGTTTTTCAATTGCTGTATTTATTCTGAGTTATATGCCTTAATTTTTCTATTGTGATGGAATGAATGTTTACTTTTGCTTCCGCACTCTGTTTAACTTTCTTGTACTGTCATTTAGTGATGAATTCCTTGAGAATGATAAAGTCGTTGATTATAATGGGTTAGTATTAGTCACTAACCTAATCATAAGTAAGGACCTTGTCATTAGGTGACCACCTCATCGTAATTATGTTAATTTAAGGGTTAACAAGACCACGGAGGGGAGCGGGACACCACATCAAACTAAGTTCCAAATGAGGAAACTAATACTTCTATAGAAATGAGAATATTCTCCCTTATATTTTAAAACCCATATTGCTTATGTTTGGACAACTAAGTTAAAAGTTATGAGGGTTTAATTAGGTCCTAAAATATCACTATATTATACGTACCCTGAAACTAATTTTTGAATTACGTCATTTGATTTCTTTTATTTTTCTGAGTAAAATGAGACATATAATGGCTATATTTGGATCATCCTACAAAAAGTTATTAAACTTTTAAGAATTTTGAATTAAATAATTTAAATAAATAAAGTTACTATTCATTTATTCAAATTATATTAATTTACAGTTCATTCCTAAAATTAAAATGAATTTTCTAAATTATTAATTAATTATTCAATTATCTCTAATCTATATTTAATTAGTATTAATTAATAATTAATTAGTGATTAATTTATTATTTAATTAATTTAAATATTCTAATTATATAATATATTAAAATAATTGTTTAATTAGGATTAGTATTAATTAATCCTTAATTAATTACTATTAATATTAATTTACTATATTAAATTAATCCTAATTAATTATATTTATAGTATATTTTATATTAATTAAATTAATCACTGTTTAATTAACTAATTACTATTTAATAAATAATTTAATATTGATTAATTAGTTAATTAGGCTAATTTAATTAATCCTTACTGTTAATATTTAATTAGTATTAAGGTAATCTTAATTAGATTCTAATTAACTAATTATTAATTAATATAATATTAATTAAATAATAGTTAACCTAATGATTAATAATCAATTAATTAATTAATTAACTAATGTTTATTGTTTTAATATTAATTAATTACTAATTATTATTAATTAACTATATTAATCAAATTGTTAAGTATAATTAATCACTAACAAATCATAATTAACCTTAATTAACCATAATTACACTAATATTATATTTTGCAGGATTTGATGTTGGCGGACCCAACAGGACATGTGGCGCCATTTCATTGGCCACGTGGCGGCTCGGGACTGGGCCACGAACGCGGGTGGGTCCCACGGCTGCGGTCGAAATGATCGCAGCGGGCCCCCAACTGAAGACCGCGGACGAGACGCGGGCCCCACTACGACACGCAGCTGCTCTTGCGTGCGCCGGGTGGCATCGCGGGCCCCACTCCTTTGCAGACGCGAACCCAGGCAAAAATTGGGTCGGGCCCGGGTCGATTCGGCCCGACCTGGACTCCATCCCTTCCGCGAGGCTACCCGAGGGCTCGCGGTTAGGGCGCAATATTTGGAGGCCCGGCAGGTGTCGCCTCGCCTCGGTCCGCATGTCGCCGGAAAGGTCTCGAAGAGACCTTCCATTCGGTGGCTGGACCGAGGTCGGAGGTGGACTAGATCGAGCACAGTTTCAAACCCTAGTTAACCTACTCGGCGCAAAAATGGGTAACAGTATTGACTGTTGGCCAAATCAAAAATTCAATCGATCGATCTGAGTCGCTCTTAAGTTGATCTAGTTTGCGGATAAACATTCGTGAAAACGAATGAATGATTGCATGTAACGAATGCTGGGATTGGGAGGGTACCTGATCGAACGGTCGCGGATTCGAGGCTTTACTCCGACGGGTCCTGGGGGCTCGGGAGTTCCTTCTCGTGTAGCCCGAAGCCCTTAGTCCATAAGGGCCTAATAGGAGCTTTCGGCGGAGCCCTCGAGACCAGGCACGCGGGGATTGGGCGAGCGCCGCGGCGTTGCGACACGCAGAGCTTTGGCTCGGGATGATGAGTGGCAGCCGTTCGATCGAGCGATCGAACGACTACGATCCGCCGTTCGATTGAACAACAAATTAGGGTAATGGCGCGCGGAGTATGACGGCGCCGTTAAATAATAATATTATATATATATATATATATATATATATATATATATATATATATTAGTAATTAATCCTATTTAAATAATCAACTTCCAAAAATTTCCAAATACTCGCCCCTAGCTAATTGAGGGGTGAGGAACGCAACGGTGAGGTCGGATTTTTGATTCGACGAGTATTTTAATTTCCCAAATTTTGGGGTGTTTAAATATTATTAAAATATTCATCAAAATTTTGACGACTTCTGATTGACACGAAAATATCCCCCATAGCTAATTTGGGGGCAATGAACTCAATGGCGATGTCCATTTTTTAGTCGGAGATTAATTTGAATACGTCAAATTCTAGGGTTTTTGAATTTTCCAAAAATCAGGATTCAATCCATTTGACTCCTGATTTGAACTAGGTCTTAGGGGTTAACTCATACTGACCTAATTAACACTTAGAATCAATATTAAGACCGAGATTAGTCCTAATTGACTAAGATAACAACTTGAATTGTTACAATCATCCACTGAGAACGGTGTGTTTCAATAATATTATTGTGAATATCCTCTATAATAGCAACATCTTTAGAATTAAAATCTAAAGTTTCCAAAGCATGAACAATATAATTATCAATTGCCATTGAAGGAACAATATTATCAATGGAAGTGATAGGTTCTACAAAAATTATCATTCAAAATTTTCAGCCAAATAAACCTCCTTAGCTAAATTATTATTAAAAATAGCATAAAACATCACATTATTAGCAGTAAGAGCTAATTTTTCAGCATTAACATTGAATTTATCCCCTGCCATTGTGTTATTGTCAGCAATTTTGTTTTCAACAAAGACATTTCCAGCAATATTATTAATTGAATTTGTCACGACATTGGAAACAATGGTTATGTCTCCAATTTTATCAAGCAATTCAATAACATTATCAGTAACAATATTTTTATCCATGACAGAAATGTTAACATTGTAAAGTATAGTTTTTCATCTACCATATTTGTAATATAAAAAACAATTTGATTATCAATAGAAATAATTGGCACTTTCTCGATAATGATTTAAGTCATAGATAATAAAACATCCCCAAGTTGGGAATTATCATTAGCCTCAACCAACAGAGATTTAGCAGCAATTTCAGATTCACCACAACTATTAAAGTGAGGACATGAAGTAAATTTATGACCAATAGTATTGCAATGCATACAATAAGAAGGCAAGCTTTCAAAAATCACCCTTTAGAAAATCTTTCTCCAAAGATCCTAGCCATATTTTTCTAATAGACTTTTTTGCAAGTTAACCTCCACTAAGACTCTTGGCGCAACAAATTTTGGAGGATAGTGTATTTTCTATCCAGGTGGAGAGGTTTTCCAAAAGCTTGAGAAATATTAAACAAAACTTCTTTGGAAGTGTATTGTAAGTGTATGCCAGTAAAATTAATCCATACAGGAACAATGGGTGCATCAAATTTAACATATATGTGAGGGCTCCTATAACGACCCCCTTAGTTGTATTAAGTATAACTCTTAAATATCGATGCATCTTTTTAGATAACGGAAGAATTTCTGATAATAACTTCAAAGTTAAGTGTGCTCATGTGCTCATGTGGGAGCACTCCCACTATGAGTGACTTATTGGGAAGTTATCTTTCGAAGACAAAACTGTGAGCCTTTCAAGTCAAAGTGGATAATACCTTGGCGCTTAAGAGTTTGAGTTGTTACAAATGATATCAAAGCAGGCCATATGGTGTCAGATAGGAGCTAAGTATCATACATGGCAAAATATCATTTCATGTGAGCAGTTTCTTGAACCCATGATAGTTAAAATGCTATATGATTGTTGATACCTCTTAAGCATATAGGGGCCACCTCTAGTCATTTCTACTCAATAGATGATTCTTGGATCTGTTTGTGGATACTGATGAGGATATCATTTACTTAAGTTTGGAGACTGTAACTATCCTATTAAATAGTGTTAAGCATAACAATGAGATGCATTTTAAGATAATGGTGGAGTTCCTGATAAGAACTCTAAAGTTAAGTGTGCTTAGGTGAAAGCATTCTTAGTATGGGTGACCTATTGGGAAGTTATATTCTGGTAGGAAAATTGTGATGCTTTTTCGGCCAAAGCAGACAATATATTGATGCTTAAGAGTTTGGGCTGTTACAGCTCCATTTGAAAAGTTTAATCTTATGGTTGTTAATATCATAAGAGCCTTTAGAAAACAGGTTAGCATAATCTAAATCAAAAAAGAATCCTAAGAAGATTCTCAAAGAGTCATAGGAGTGAATGGAGACGGTTCCTGCAAATTTCAGTCAGTTAATAAAGTTGTGAACTAAACTAAAACTAGGTTTAGTGCAAGAGAATTTTCCGATGAGGGTTAGATCATGTGACGCAGCTTATTGTGAAATTGCCGCATCAGTGAAAAAAATTGCAAGAGCCACCTTTATAACAAGAAATTGGTTTGGGAGAGAGGAGTTGGAAAGAGAATCTTCCAACTCTCCTTCCAACACCTCACGAAAGGGTCTAAGATTTTCTTCAACTATTAGACCACATAACGAATAACAATAAAAAGAAAAGGTTGAGAAAGACGTAACCAAATGTGTAGAGGAAGAAGATTAGTTGAATGGAAAAGGGCTCAACAGACCGATTAGAGCCAAAGAACCCTAAAATAACCCACAACCTCGATGAAAAGAAAAATAAATGAAATGATAAAAATAATAACAATAAATAAAGGTTGAGAAAGAAGGAACTAGATGCGAAGAGAAAGGAGACCAGCAGCGCACCGACCATTGGCTAAAACAGTGGAAACCCTAAATCACCCGCTCGATAGCTTCTCTCTCCAGCGCTGGAGAGCTGATGATGATATATGATAATATATATATATATATATATATATATATATTATGATAAGAGAAATGTATTATAAAATAAACATATTTTTCATTTCTATTTACTCTATATATTTATTTATATTTTAAAAATAAAATTTAACATTTATTTTAAAATTTTCCCAATCGATAGACATTATTTTAAGTTTTACTAGTTTACAAGTCCTAAAATTAAAAAACTATATCATTTTTTTTCTTGTAGAAATTATGTTGAAGTGGGACTAAATTTTTATAGAAACAAATGAAATATTTTATAGCCGCCTAAAAGTTTGGTTTTTTTTTTTTGTAATTTTTTATAAAAATTTAATTCATAAAAAAAAACTTGTCCCTCGGGTCGCGGATGTCCATTAGACCGGGTTCAATTGTGTTGAAGTGGACCGACTTTCCGCTTAAACCGCTCCTCCTCAAAATTTCGTTCCTTGGGTCGCGGAGAGTTTCTGCCGTTGTCCTCCGTTCATGCCTCACATTTTCCGTTCTCTTCTGTAGAGTACAGAACCGATTCCCTCTCTCTCTCTCTCTCTCTCTCTCTCTCTCTTCCTTTTCTCTCTATCTATCTCCATCTTCAATAGACGATGCATAGCTGCCTTAGGATCGATCCTTGGAGCTTTGCTGCAGCACATTGATTGAAGTCTTGAGAGAGATAGATAGATAGATAGAGAGAGAGAGGGGGGGAGGGGTGAAATGTTACAGAGAGCAGCCAACAACGCCTACTCTTGGTCGTGGGCAAGCAACATCCGGACCAAGCAATCCAAGTGGCTAGACAACAACCTCCAAGGTGAATTCCATCTCTTGCTTTTTTATCAGTATTTTATATATAATAGTGGGACTTTTATACGGAGCACAAGCACTCGTCGAACTGTTTAATCTTTCAAATATATACATAAATTTTTTATAGTTACTTATTTAAAACCTGAATGTTAATATAATGCAGCCTAGATCTCTGTTATTACCATTTAAAAATTATCTTCATGTTTAGTTATTTTCAATTTTTGTAAAAAGTTAGAACAATGTGAGTAGTGTTGGATACTAAATATTGAAACTCGACAATTAAATACATAAATATATATTTTTTGTAAGTCATATAGGTAATTAACTTCTTATGTTTATAATTGAGATAATATCATAATTACTTAAATTTAATGTAACTTTCATTTTAGTTTGAAATTTTAAATTTTAATTTGTCTCTACGTTATCTCTATTTTATTTTCTAATGAAAATGATATCTATTAAGGAGTTGTTTGATTTATTGGATTTTGAATGTTGTTATATTTTTGTTATAATGTAAAATAATTTTGGTATGATTAGATCACTTTATAGTTGTTTAATTTGTAAAAGTTTAGTAAATAATTTTTTTTGTTTGATATGAAATAATATGTGAAATATGGTGATCCTGTAAAGTGAGATATTTCTTAAACTATATAAAAAATAGTTTTGTTAAAAGTACTAAAAAGATATAAAGCATATCCTAATGAACACAATTAACTAATAAAAAAATTATCATATATCAAGTTTATGCAAAAGATAATACTAGTGTGTTAGATTTATAAATAAAAATTTCATCAAAGCGCTAATCAAATAATAGCAAACTAGCATATGACAATACAACAATAAAAAAAACAAAAAAATCTCCAAAACTAGCTAGCAATAAAAGTTTCAAAATAGTGATTTAACTCTCAATGCATCACTTAAGTCAAAATAAGTTATGAAATATAGCCAAATTTAATAGCCACTAAATCATCCGTAACACATTGTGCAACTCCGACGGTTTCAAAAGGAAAGATGGAATCGTTGACGGACTATTCGATAATATAACATATGCATCATCCGTCTCTGATGATGTTGAAGTCTGTGATATGTGATAGCTCAATTATAAGCTTAGCGTACAGCTTCTTTTCATATGAAAGTTTATTTGATTGATCTTGGATACTAGTGGTAGCTTGTGCCACGCATTTAGCCACCAAGGAAATTAACTCCCAAATTGATTTCCATGAACTCTTGCCTTTTGTTTTCTTGAGTTTATCATATTCCCTTATAATAGAAGATGATAGTATCATACTCTTTCTCGATGGCATCATGTGATCAATAATATCATCTTCTTCTAAGTTAAGCAATAGATCAAGCAAGTCGGCCTAGAAATTTAAAAAATTAAGTGTATTATTGGAATAAAAAATTTTCGATTCAATATTGATTTTAATCAAAAGTTGAGCCAGGCTCAAGTAAATTTTAATTTTCAAGCAAAAGTACTACTTCTATGCATAATATCTAGTTTCTTAAAAACTTTAGTTGATCTCTCTTCTCTGCATAGGCTTTATTAATTATTTGAAACGATTATTGTAATAGTCCAAATTCTTAAGTACTAAGGCATTATTTACTTTGACCTTAATGACCATATAATTTTGTCTATAGAAGATAACTTCTCAAGAGGTCACTCAACTTGGAAAATACTCTCAATTTGAGCACGTTTAACTTTGAAATCGAGCGTGGGATCTATTGATTGCTTGAAGGAATTACTGTAATAGTCCAAACTCTTAAATACCTAGTTATTCTCTACTTTGATCTTAATAGCCATATGATTTTGCCCATAGAAGATAACTTCCTAGAAGGTCACTTGGGAAGTCTTTCACTTTGAGCACGCTTAACTTTGAAGTTCTTCTGATAAATTTTTCCATTATTAAAAAAAATGGCTTGATATTTAAGAGTTATGCTTAATTATGCTTAAGACGGCTTTATAATTTTTCTAGCATAAGCAATTAACGCTCTCGCTACTATCCACACACAAATATAAGAACTATTCATTAGGTAGATAGGGCCAAAGGTCTCCCATGCTGGCTCAAGGGGTGCCTAGCAATTTGTTCCATCCTGGATTCAAGATGTGGTTCCCATGGCATGAAAGTTTTCCTTGCATAGCACTTATCTCTAATATGACTTTCAATGTCTGGCTCTGATACTTTTTAGAACAACCCGAACGCTTAAGCACTAATGTATTGTCGGCTTTGACTTTAATGATCTCATGATTTTGTCTTTATAAGATAACCTCCTAAGATGTTACCCATCATCAGAGTGCTCCACTTTGTGCACGCTTAATTTTAAACTTTTTATAAGAAATCACATCGTTATCTTTATACTTAGGAGGTTTCACAATTTGATGGCCCCTCAACACGAGTCATCTTCACAAGGTGGTGGACTACGAGATTGGATGAAGGGTTGCTTGGACAAGTTCATCAATAATTTTCATATTTTGAAGCTCCAATGCATAAATTGTGAATAATCCCTTTTGCATGTAAGAAAATTTCTTTTTGAATTAAATATTATATGCTGCCACCCTATATCTTATTCGTTTTAATTTTTTATTTTGCCACTAGTGGGATGCTTTAATGAGCTCCCAATTAATAGTTGATCTCTTATGAGATATTGAACCCATGGATTCTTTGTTGTTATTGGACACACTATAAATGGAAAGTTTTGTTTTTGTACTATTGTCATTAATTTTTATGCTGAGAAATATGAGTTGTAGGGATATCAAAATGGTGGTATTGTTCTTGCTACTAGATCTATGTGATGTTATAAAGAATTGGATTCATGTTGTTAAAAATGAGGGGGGAATGAGAAAGATCATGAAAAGGGACTTAATATTTTTGTCAAAGTGATTTTGATCAAGTTGCTGTCATCAAAAAGAGAGTTCAAAATTATCTCTCCATTATTTTTGTTGTGGTGAACATGATGAGATCATTCACTAAGAGTGCTTAATGAAAAAATAAATATGTTTCAAAAGTATAAAAAATTGTTTATGAAGAGTAGATATTAAAGGGTAAAGTGAGATTACTTGCGTTTGGTTTGAAGTATAACGGTGAAAAACTTTTACACTGTAATTCGATTTTGCGTTCGTATATAATGAAACGGCGTAATCGAGTTACGCACGATTCCGGGATTATGCGGAAGAAGTGGAGTAGCGGAGTAGCCGAGCAGCGTCTTCTTCGACCTCAATTCATTCATTCGATCAAACTCCCTCTCCGATTAGCGTATGCTCTGGCCATGGGTCGTTTGAACGATTCGTTCCATAGAAGGAATCGCACGAACGATTCAATCGAATGAATCGTTCGATTCATTCGTTTCGTTCGAACGAAACCTAAATTCCCAATTTTTTTTTTGATTGGGTAATCTTACACTACTAATTTACTTGAAATACCACACTCTCATATTACTTCATTCCAAACAAAAAAATTTTAAATTTCCTAAAAAACTACCAAACAATAGTAAAGTTATTTGATTACAAAGCAATCAGATTACTTAACACTCAGATTTCTCATATTTTCTTACACCAAACAACCCCTAAATAAAGAAAAGTAAACAAAAATGAACATGCACACACAATTGTACAAACACGACACAAAAGCACACAAACTTATGTTAAAATCTCTTAATAATAAAAAATTCATGAAAAGGAAAGTTGTTATATTAGAGAACTAATTGTGAAAATTGCAAAGAGAACGCAACTACTTAATTTCCCATAATAATGTATATAGAGCTAGCCGAATTAAAAAAAGACATCCCATTACAAACTATTTTGTTATTCTGGTGGCACTACTTTATAGCACATTATCTATATAATGCACATATCAATTTAAAATAGGTCATAATAAATTTAGTGCTCACATTAAACATTGAATTTCTGGCAACATAATCTCAAGTGAGTGTAGGGACCTACAAAAAGAATCGATAGACCATAGAATTGATTGTGTGTAATAGCCCAACTTATAACGACCCTTGGTCGTTAATAAAAAAGACGTAACATCCTCACCCAATCCTAATGTTCGTTAAATACCCACTATAGTTTGTTTTGCATTATTATCGCGAATTTCTATTTTTCTATTGATTTTCTTGCCGAATTTCATTTTACGTTGACATTCTATTAATCTTGATTCACACTATAATCCATTTTATTCCTTAACCTTAGTTTAAGTATATATATATATATACTTATGTACATATATATATATATGAATAATGGAAAGTGCATAAAAATTTTAAAGCAGTAACATAAAGGAATGAGAAAGCAGATTTACTTTTTTTCTCGATGCCGTATCAAAGGAAGGATGTCTCCATTAGGTGCGACGCCTCCTGCGGAAGAGGTGCAGTGCTTCAGCAAAGCTTGATGGAACGTATATAGTGTAACGACCCAATGTCGTTACTTTTTAAATTAGGTCAAAACCCACCTCAGACATTAGGACCCTGTGGAATTTTAAATTAGGGCAAACAAAATTTCCATTATATAGAAATAATTTTTAGATCAAAATGCCATAATTTGGGAGAATTCGGATAACGAAAACTCCAGTTTTATTTTCTAAATTATTTAAATTCAATAAATTGAGAAAATTAAATACGTGTCCGAATTCGTCGATTTTCGTGTCATTATGTTAAGTATATTATTTAAAGGCTGCTCGAAAAGTTTCATCGATTTTGAGTGCCGGTTCGGCCTTAATTAATTTTTGAAGTTTTAAACTTTAGAAATTAATTAAAAATAAAATATTTGTCCAAATCGAAAATTTTTGGCGCGAGGGTGTTCGTTGCATCATAACACATCTCGATGTCAAGTTTTGTTATTTTTGGACGCTGAACGACGAAAAAATGCGAAAAAATTTAATTTTAAATAATTATTTAAAAATTTTCTTCCCTATATGTTCCCCCCTAGCACAGACCCCCCTTCCGCTCGACAAGCGCAGCAGGCGCAACTGGCGCGGAACCTTCCGTGCCAGAAAAGGAGCCGCCTGCGTCGTTTTTGCATAGGCTGGTCGGCGCCCTTAGCCGACCCCCTCACCCCTTCCCTCCCTCTATTTAAACCCCCCCTCCCTTCTTCTCCACAGCCCCTCTTCTCCCTCAAACCCGAGCCAGCCAACCCAACTCCTCCCCAGCCCTCCAGCAGCACCAGCCACCCTGTCGGCCAGCTCCTTTCTCTGGCCGGCCAGCCCCCGCTGCCCCGAAAACCTCCTACCGGCTCCCTTCCGCTACGTTTGGCCTCCCTCCATTTTTCCGGCAACTCTAACCAAAGTAAGAGGAGAAGGAAAAATAAGGAGGAACATGATAAAAGATTTTGCTATTTATTTGTTCTTTTATATATAATTAATAATCATTATTATGAAGAAAATAATGATAAAATTATGTCATTCACATTATTATGATTCTCATTAATCAGTAATGGAAACTGTACAAATGTTATAAATTGACTATTATTTCAATTCAAGTATTTTATTCTGTCATTTCTATTTTCTTTATTATTATTATTATTATTATTACTTTCTATAATTTATACAGTTATTTCCATTCTGTCTTTTCATTCGTACATTATTAATATCATTATTATTATCATAATAATGCTATTATAAATATTATTGCCACATCAATAACTTAAAAATACGAACTTTTATAAAATTGAGAAAATGAAAGAGAAATAGAATAGAAATGAAAGTAATAATATTGGCTAAAATGACTAACTTAAATATCAAAAACCTAATTGCAGATTGAGCGAACTGTCACTCATCTGAACTTAAAGAACAAGGTACCAGATGTTTTTCCTTACTCTTGTTTAATATACATTTCCGCTTAGCATCGCACAATTTGATAAAAGTGGTTTTAAAAGTCACATAAAATAATATATAAACAAGTTTTGATAAGTGAGTAGCAAGGGTTTCATGTTGATATATTTTTAGTCCGATCAGACAATTGCTATGACGGGGCTGTCCGACATCAGAATTTATAAGGAGCTTATACTGATAAGTCTTTGATGGGGCAGGTATATAGGAAAGTTGGGATATATAACACAAAAATGAACCCCCTTTTTCCTCGATTTTGTACTTGCCCAACAAAATCATATTTTGTCTCATATATCAAATGCTAAAATTCAGTATTTATTTTTGTGACCAATTATTTTTATGCTAAGTTTCAAGTGCAATTGAAACAGGTTTTCAGGGATAAGTTCGTGTAGCTTTTATTTCCTATCAAATTATTGATTATTTTGCTTACTATTTAACATTTGTAAAGATGACATCTATCAGTACTTAGTTTCACGACTAACTGATATTCGAATGCCTGCACCTTTGAAATATGCTCAAATCAGGAGTTTGTCCTAGAAGAAAGGTGCTAAGAACCAAGCAATGCTGATACTGCTTCTTGCTGATTTTTCGCTTTCTTTTTAACACTTTTAAAAAGTTTGCAACTTTTCATTTATTTTGATCTTTGTATCCAAAACTTGTGAATTATTGAATAAAAGAGTTATGTTTGATGTCTATATATATATTTATCTCTTAATTCACTCAATATGATCCTACGGCTAGAAGACTTGTTATCCTCACAACCGGTGCAAAATTAGCTCCTGCTAATCCAACATCGGGTCCTCACATATAGGCAATCGAACCTTATGAAAGCTACAGCCGATTGTAACCTCTTGAACTCTACGGCACTCCTGTCATTCCCGTAAGCCTCCTTCATAAACAACGAAGTTAGCCGCTGTCCTCAGGAGTCCACGACGAAGTTGAGGACGAGTTAGGATCCTTTTTGACGCTCTTCGATCCTCCGTCAACTCTTCAGTGATTCAGCAACCTCCACGATACTGTGACGCACTCCAGTTTCCCTCTTGGCTCTTCCAATGCCTTCGATCCTTCGTCGACTCTCCATCATAGCTCTCGAGCGATAGAAACCTCATTCCCTCGACTTACCTTTACTCTCGACAATGTGCGAGTCTCTTCCCAAAGCCTTTTCTACACTCTGGAGAAGAATTGATCATTGGAAAGAGATCTTAAGTGCCTTTCGATTCTTTCCCAGTCATGTTCCTGCTCCATTGCCGAGACTCAAATCACAAAGGTACGAATTCCTTTTAAGTTTGATATTTACATTTGCCATGATAATTTAGAATTAAAATTGTTTCATTATTTAGAAACTTTGTATTATGAAATCGAACAATTTTAGATATTAAGACAAATTATGTTCTGGTCATTTGAAAGATTATCTTTGGGTATTAAGTTGAATTTCAATAATAAATGTATTCCAAAGGTATTCTAGGATCTAGTTTCATTTTCATAATCACTTGCAAGAGATTCTAATCATATCCTATGTTTGGAGGATGTTCATGTGGATTACTACTGTCTTAGAACTTTATATTGGAATTTGGATAGCTGAATATGATTTATATAGTTAGATTAACCTGCAATAATAGTAAAAAGTATTTTTGTTAAAATTTTAAGATTATGCTCTAGTAATTTATCTTGTTAATCAAAGATTCTTTTGGTGGTTGCTATTCAAGCTATTAGTATAGGATTCAAGAGTATGAGTGTAGTTTTTTTATCATTTGTTAGTAGTGTAGGTATTAGAAGTTAGATCAATATATAATAATAGATTTAAAGTTAGAGAACAAAAGGGATATTTTATAATGCAAACATCATTTCCAAAGAGTAATAAAATTATGAAAATAAATTTTTGCAGACACATCAATTTTGTGAGTATTTCTCAATCTTTGTCAAAATAAATGTACATAGATATTATTGTTTGCACTTAAATCTCCTTATTGCTGCTT
Organism: Gastrodia elata; assembly: GCA_016760335.1. Classification (NCBI taxonomy): domain Eukaryota; kingdom Viridiplantae; phylum Streptophyta; class Magnoliopsida; order Asparagales; family Orchidaceae; genus Gastrodia; species Gastrodia elata. Next base: position 19,086,771 of record CM028672.1, on the reverse strand, counting down.
AGCTTCGCTTTGAGCTTTATCCCTGTTGAAGTAGAATGAAATGCTTACTTACTGCTAGAATAACATCATAAAATAATATGTATTTGTAATGTCTTGTGAATGTTTGCAAGGATTCCAAAATAGTGGTTGATTTAGGTTAGGGACGGGGCTAATCTATCAGGAGTTATATGGGTGTCATCTAGAACCTTTGGAGGGCCTAGGTGATAAATATGTGTTATTGAACCCAGCCTCGAGGTTCTGAATTTGTCTAACAGAACTGCTAATGTTGCTTCATGAAATTAAGATATACATGCATATATATTTATGGAGGTTCTTATATATTGATGAAATGGCAGGTGACATAATTATGACAAGAAAAACATTTTATTTGCAAAAAAACTTCAAATTTATTTTTGCTCTAAACCCTTGATCTCTTGTAATATTATATGCTTCCATTTTCAGCTTTTGCAAAGTGTAATATTTAGTATCTTGTACTTAGGATATCCACTAAGGCATTATTTTTATAATGCTATATCAGCTACAGTTGAAAGATGTTAACATAGCCTAAAGACATCTAAAAAAATATTGTTGTACAATTGCACATTAAACTTTAGTTTTTACTCTTTTAAGAAATAAATTTTTATTTATGTATGCTATTAACTTGTAATAATCTGGATAATGTATTCATTAAATTGAATGAATGAAAATCTTATATGTTATACGACTCTGAAAATTTTGGATATTATATGAATGCAATTTTTTCTTAACGCCAATATGATCCTGCATAGATGTACCCAATGGTAGTTTGGTTGTTACCAACCTAACATTGAGCCATCACACAACTTAAGCTCAACATTTACTTGGACACAAAAAACTCAAAGCATGCTACGTGATAGTATGAAGTAGGCAGGGAGATAACTCATATTGTCATCATACTATAAATAAAATGTTCTGTATAGGGCTGATTATTTAACTTGGAACTTGAAAATCGCTGGAAACTCGCTCAAATTTTGAGTCAAATTGAACTCAACTCGAAATTTTTGTATTCGAGTTCGAGTTCGAATTGAACAGATTGACTCAAACTCAACTCGAGTCGAGTTCTAATTGGGCTCGATTGGAATCAAATTGGGTTCAAGTCACTCGAAATATATAAATTATATATACTTAAATTTTTGTTATATCTGCATAAGAGCATAATCCATTAGCAGTTGGTAATACACTCTGGCTTTTGTTGTCGAACTCGGGTTCAAATCCCTAGAAGTGTAATTATGCTTTGTTTTAAAAAACCTTTTCTCCTTATAAAAAATCACATTTTTGGCATTAGACAAGTTTTGAACCCACGGTTTGAGGGAAAGTTTGGAACAACGTTACTAGTAAGCCGCGAAAAGTGTTGTACAGATTATATAAGTTTCTTTAATTTATATTATTTTAAGTCTAGTTCGAATCAAATTCAAAATTGGTTCGACTCGACTCCAACTCAATTGAGTTTGAGTCAGATAGCTCGAAAATTTTGAGTTTGGCTTGACCTGACTCGACTGAACTCGATCTCAATCCAGCCCTAGTTGGATAGTTAGGTAGCAAACTATTATGCTACCCTTATTATTATGATTATTAAGTAGTATTCACTTTTTTCCTCATCTTTATAATTGTTATTAAAGTCAAAGGTTAAATTAATGAACATTGTTGATCTTGTTATTTTCATCTTGTTCCATGGATTTCTTTTTGGTTCACTGCATTATCTACTCTCCCGTGTAACATTTTGAACAAAATTCCTCATATCCATGTGGCCTATTCGAGTTAAGGATAGGAATCCCTTGATTGCCAAGCAAATCAGATAATACCTTTATGATTATTAATAAGAACATATGGATGCAAATTATCATGGTGTATATAGCACAAAACAAAATATTTCCATTGAATGTTTCAAATGTGAAAAACAAGGATATAGTAAATAAACTTTGAAATTGCTGATATTTACCTGCCTTCATTACTTAGAAGTGGGGTATGATAAGTTGGGCCTACTAGTGCTGATTGTGCCCAGGCAATGGAAAAGAAAAAGTTATAGCTTCGACTTTTAAAAAATATGTACAAATAGCCCTTTGGCAATTTTTTTTTTTTTAATATTCAGTGTCTAAGATTGTGAATCCTGGCAGTTCAAATAATGATGGTGTGAAGGAGGGTTATATAAACCTGCCCTCGATTCAAAAGGTGTTTTCGGCTTTGGTGTCACTGACACCAAAACAACGATGGAATTAATAGCTTGTTGCCAAAGACTTTTTTTTGTCTGTTTTGAGGAGATTTCAGCAAGGAGCTTTCATGGATACCTCCTCTCTAACGGAATAATTAATGTTGTATCACTTTGTTATTATTTTTAGTGAGGAAGACCATGGCATTCCTCAACATTTTGTATCTGCTTCGCAACCACAACCTAATTGTGGCTCGACTAATCAACACTAGGCGAAAAATATTGGAAGAAAGGATGTTAAAATGATGCTTAGTTTCCATTGGCATTTTGATGTTCAACATTGCTTCTTCGAGGGGATTAATATTATGTAAGTGAAATTACTTCAAATGCCTCCCAAAGGTACATCAATTGGATTTCAGGTTTCCTCTACACTACTGGAAATACCCTTCCAAGGCTTAAATGATGAAGCATCATCAACAATGTGCTAAGAGGGATATTCTCCTGATTGTTAGATGATACATTAATTGTGGATTTAGTGAAAATGACAAGAGGTGGTAAGGTGTTTCGATTTGCTATTGTTTAGGCAGTTTCTATGAATGTTTCTCATGAGGATCAATCTTCATGATGGTTACTTTGATGGAAGTATATTTGTTTTGTGGTACAACTGAGAGAACAATCATTGGATTTGGTATTAATAGGATATCATATTCATGAATTCATGACCTTGACATTTTCTTAGGATCCATAGTATAATTAATTAGAGCTGCATCTTGCCACTATCTAATCATGCTGCTGGCTGAGAAATTGTTGTGTTTAACTTTGGAACAGTCTCAAAATTTGTGAAATATAAATTAACATTATGCAACAATGGAGGGGAAAATCATTAGATTTGGGATCAAATGACTAGAATATTCATGAACTAAGCTAACCTTGTCTTTTTCAAGATCCATAGTTCAATTAAATAGAGCTTCATATGCCCGTTGTATAGTAATGTCATTGGATCGTGTTTTTCTTTTGGGGCGATCTCAATATTTCAGGATTTCTAGCTTTTGGATGCTTTTATATATATCCCATTGTTTGGGATTTGTTGAATTTGAATGGCTGAAGTGACCCTCTTATCATCTTAAATCACATTGTAACTTGTACGTTTAAGGGGCTGAAATTGTGAAGAAAAGGCCTTTCAAGGGACGAAGTATTTCCAAGAAGAAAACATAATGGTGATAGATCACCACTTGTTGAAATGGTACAAGGGAAACTCTGTTTGAACTGTATTGAGCTCAAGCTCATTTAGCCAACTAGTGGAGGCAACACACCAAGCCAATTGGATTGAGGTGGAAGATTAAAATTTGGGTGTATTTTTTATAAATTGCACTTTAGGTAAGCATAATATTAATGTACACTACTTTGTGAATCCGGAAGATTTGAATACCACAAATGAAGGAGAAATTTAAAAACTCAAGTATGCCCACTGAATACCACAAATTTCTTTGTCACAAAGTGAACCTTGGTGGGCTTAGACAAGAGTTGCTCCTTCCCCATTAAACCTGGAGCGCTTGCATACCAATGTGAGGTGGACATGCTAGATGGCAAACTTTTTGATGAAATATATGACTTGCTTTACAAAATATGACCATCAATATGCCCATGCCCACTGAATTAATGGTCTAACATCGTTATTTTTAAGGACTTACGGGGGACTATTTATAATGTCACTTTCTATGTTGTAAATGATTTTCTTATGTGATGGCCCATGTTAGGTTAATAACAACCAATCTAGCATTAGGTACATCTTCGCATGATCATATTGGCGGTTAAGCAAAATAACATTTAAATAACATTTGGAGTCATACAAAATATAAGAAATATCACTCATTTAATTTAAAGATAATATCATTCATAATATTACATATTTGATAAAAGTGTCTATTATAAAAATAAAAGCTAAAGTTGTATTCTTTCATGCTGCACCATAATTCCTTAAAATATCCTTAAACTATCTCAACCTCGTTCAGCTGTACATTGTCTGGTATTATAAAAATATATTTTAGTGCACATTTTAAGTACAAAAGATATTAAATATTATACTTAAACGAAAACGAAAAGAGAAATAAGAAAGTAATAATTGCAGGAAAATATGAGTTAATGCGAATAAAAATAAACAAAATTTCTTGCAAACAATATTATTTCATATGCCAAACTCAAAAGATAATCATATAAAAATTCATATTTATGTTTATATCTTGATATCATGAAGCAACGTTAACAGTTCTGATGCGCAAAGCCAGAACCTCAAGGTTGGGTTCAATAAAAGCATGTTCATCACCTGGACCTCATCAAAGACTCCAGATGGCACTCTTATAACTCCTAATGGACTAGCCCTGTCGCTAACTTAATTCAACCACCATTTCGAAACTCTTGCAAATATTCACAAGATACATAAATATCATTGTTTCTTTACATCATTGGCAATAAAAATATCATATTTAATATCAACATGAAACGAGCTCAAAACGATGCTTAAACAACGATAAAAACAAATAAAAGTATAAAAAGTAATATCCAGTGTACCTTTATATTGACTTAATAAGATGAATCATTCACAACCTTGATGTGTCTGCAAAAAGTTATATTTGAAATTTTATTAAACTTTACTAGACTCTAAATTGATTGTTGCATAAATAAAGCATATCTCTTGATTAGTTTATGATTTCCTAATGTTTCATCACCTTAGACCCTCTTAAGAATTTAAGACTTAGGTCAAGACGAAATTTTTAATAGGTTAATCACAAATCTTGATCAATTTAGTCAATGAAACGCTCAAGCAGGCACTTAATTCAAATTACTAATTTTGTCAACCTGTAAAGCAGGAATATAATTGATTTGAGATTTAATGGCTCTCATCTTTCCCAAGTGATTTTATTGGAGAGTTCCAATTGTAAAATAAAGTAAGAACATGGGTCTTATAACCAACTTGTATCCTCATTCTCGGGTAAATATTCTTATGAACTTATAAAGCATCTACTTCTATGTTAGAGTAATTGAATCTCAAACAATACATATTTAGAAGTGCAAGTTTCCAATGCTAGATTATGAAGTATCAGATTCCTATCCTATAGATGGTGGCCTTTACAACATTGGAGAATCATTCTGATTTGTGTCCTCGAGCTTCAATTCTACAACATGAGGTGGAGTGTAATCTAGTGTTTCAGAAATTGGATCCTAGACTAAAAGGTTTAAATTTAAAAGTTTCCTAGAAAACAATTTGGCAACACTTAAAAGAAAATAATTTTCTACTTTAAATAAGATTTTCTCAAGATCACACTCCCGGTTAGATTATAGATTGTGTCAGTTTTATTTCGGAACACTTCTAATAACACAAGGCATGTCTCTTGGGTAAATGGGGATAATATTAACTCAACAAGACTTAATTTAATTCATGGAATTTCTCTAAATTTTCTTATGTAAGTGTTCAAACAATTCAGTAATTTTTCAGATAGTGTCCTTAAGGAATTACTGCAGCAGACAACATAGGTTTATGTTAAGAGATTAGAGGACTAAATGGAGGCATTTACAACCAAGAGTTTATCAAGCATTCAACCAAAATAACTAGTGATATGAAAGGGCATACTTAATCTAAGAAGATAGTATTCATTTATGGCTTCTTCCATCGATTCACATATGACTAGGCATAGGAGTCTACAAAAACTTCTTAAAGCAAGAGTACTAAAGTGGGCTTGGAAACATCATAACTGAAAATGTAGTTACATCTGATTGCTAGTGGATCTGATTATTGGTGCATAAAAAAAACATATGTACTCACCAATATCATAATCAACATCTCATAAATTGTATATTATTTAAGAAACTAGAATTCTCATTAAGTATCCTAAGAATCGCATTATACTGGATAACCATAAAAAGAATCGTACCTTAAGCGATCAAAGAAGTCCTGAGACCGAGCTCAGAAAGAGATTGTGCGGGAGAAAAAGAGCAGATGTCGGACTCTGGGATGTTCGGGATTGTCTTTGTTTCTGTCAAAGACCTCCAAGGTTAGTTGATTCCCTCTGCTTAGAGAAGGAAGATGGGTGTCGGTGGTTTGCGCAAGAAGGATCGGAAGGAGTGTTCGGGAGTTTAGCAATTGGTGGGGAGACATCGTAGGATATGCGGTGGATTAAATAGGGTGTGAGCACGTTCCGTACGTCCGTCTCTTGTACCTAATCAGCCGGAGATGGCGCTAAGAAACCGCCGATTAATGCTCGTAAGTTATGGGAATTAGAAGGAAATCGGAAGTCGCTCGATTACTGGAGGATAATGGGAGATTCGTGTGTTTCGCCGACCCTCCCCAATGAAACCATCGTATTAATTTCAGCGGGAGCAGCGATACAAAACTGTCGGCGTTAGAAATTCGACTGTCGATGCGTCGTTTGCTTGCGGTTCCGGGAGAGGAAAGAACATCACGTTAATTCCTTCGTTTGAAATGGCGACTTGATTGCTAGCTGTTACTGGAAGAAGATGTAATCTTGCGTCGATTACGGGAGTGCAAGGGAACTAAAGACTGCTAGACTACAGGGATGGAAAGAGTTTCGTGCCTAAGAGGCTCCCGGTTTAAATAACTGAGGAACGTTTCTTAGTAGCATAATTTGTCTAAAATGATACCTGGAATGTTTTATTAATTGTATTTAAATTTGTTATGAAACAATGAAACTTCTATGAATTCTCAAAACTCCCTAAAATAGTTTAACAATCATACATGTTGTAGCACACAACAAAATCAAGCGTGAGTCGACGAAAACATTTTTTAATGGAAAATTTTAACTGAAAACAGAAATTTGCAGGTAATCAACAGAAATTAGCGGGTAGCTACATAAAACGAATTTGAGCGGGCAATTAACAAAAACTAAACTTAACGGAAAAATTAACGTCTTTATTAAAAATGACCCAAGTCATTACGCCTTAACACTAGTTTCATGCCTGAAAATGGTATGATACCTTGGTTTTTCATTTTCTCAAAGCCATAAATGCCTCACGACCCTCCATCTTTCACCCAATCAACTTAGGCACAGTAATATATAATATGGTGGCTAACTTTCTGGTGATAGAATTGTATCCATTATCCTCAAAAGTATCTCTAAGGAATGGGTACATTTTTTCTTAGTCATAATTTTAGCAAGAGGTGCATAACTGCATAAAAACCTTTTCGAGATATTGCTGCACTTTTGGTATTTTTAGAACTGTAATCGTAGTAGATATACAACAAAATAACATGGAATTATCTGAAACTAGTAATGGATAGGCAAAGCTTTCTGTAACATTCATGCAATAGCCACTTTTTTATTGTTTTTTTTTTTTGTCAATTACAAATGTTTTAAGCATATTTAGTCACTTCTAGGACTTTTTGTAGCAATGGCCATTTTCTATTTACCTTTTCATTTTTATGCTTGTAGTTCCTCTTCACTGCCACTTTGAGAGAACTCAAGTTATTGCTCCTCTTGGAGTCTCTCAATTCGTTGCAAGCTTCTTTGCCTGCACATTCTCTATGTTTTTTATATTATCCTCTACAAAAGTATTTCTCGTCCTGTAATAGACTGATTAAGCAGCTTGTTGAGGAGCATGGCTATTGAATGAGTTAGAGTGTGGGCAAGAGGAAATCATCTCTTTTTTATCCGTCATATTCTTCTCCTCAAACAAAATCTTGGCGCCATTGAGCTGGGGTACACATAACAAACAAGTACCTTGGTGTCACTATGTTACGTGGTCCTTAAGAAATATTGTTTTTTATTATGTTATCTTGACTCTTGGGGTGCTTGTAGATACCCCTTAGAGTAATTTTATATTTATTCTGTGATGTTCACTATCCTATTGTATAGTATGGTATAAATGGTGACCCACAACTCATGCTTTATAAGAAGATTATGTGCAAATTCGTGTGGATGGCAACTCAAATAGAGGCATGTATTATTTGTTGTGGGAAAAGGTTTTTTTTATTGGAAGTCTGGTGTTCATAACTTTAGTGAATAACTTAAGTAGCTTAGCTTACTCTTAACTATATGAACTAGGAAAAGCTTTTCTAGATCAAATGTATCCAATCAAAATATGCCTAGAGATATTACCATTTTTTATTTTGTTGAAACGACTAGCGGGTTTGCAAACTTTTATACATGGGTAGAGATGCTTTGGAGAAACATGCAATATAGGATATGGGGAATGGAGCTCACATCAATGTGTGGGAGGATAACTGAGTTAGGATCCGCTCACTTCCTAAATGCCGACATTCATGAGTATGGAGGCTATTGTCTTGCCACAATTTTTGAACTTCACACTTAAATCATACTGATGCAATTATTAAAAAGGCTATTAGTTGATCAAATCCACTAGGACTACACTGTCTCTAACAACATTTTGGCATACCATAGATGGAAATAGGATGATATTTCACTTCACTCTTTGAGTTACATTTGGATCACGAGATATATTGGGAAGCTTTTATTAGAGTGATAAATATTTCTTTTGTCTATCATGGATATTCCAAAATACCCACAAACATGGGAGACAACATCCTATTTTGGCCATTAGTGTAAGTATTATTTCGACCACAACTACTAATCTTTGATTCCTCTTTGATGGTAATCTCTAGGACTCTGTCTCTCATGGGGACTCGTAAATCAGCCTCCAACTGTGCCCTTCCCCTTCAGTGCTAAATCAAGGTGAATTTTAAGGGCTCTTTTCTCAAGTCACATCTTTGACGTTTGCTGCTATGACTCAGATGGGTTCAACGTGCCAACCTCTTTATAGCAATGAGTTGTTGAATAGAGACTTCTTCAACATAAATGAACTTCAATGCATCAGCTCTCATTGGGGATATGACATTACTTTAGATGATAGGAATTGTGGGATTTATTGTCGGAAGGTAGAGATAGCTTGGGAAATATCAAAGAACTCCAATGCCATTTGATTGCTATAAAGGCTTTTCTAAATGAGGCCCTATCATGTATGCATTTTTCTTTCTTCTTACTCTAAAATGTTTTGTTTATTTACAAAAAAATTTTGTACTCCTGTCGTGAATTATTTCGATAGACTTTTCATTCTTCAAGAAAATATTGAATAGCTTGTATCTAGATTAATCTTTGTTTTTTTTGTTATTAATGTTCTGGATTTCAATCAAGTTTCTTAAAAAAAGAGTGCTTGACTTCAGAATAAAAAGAAGAATTTAATCGATTTAAATTATAAGAATTGCTAGAAGTTGTGATGTAAAATCACCAAATTGTTGTCATAAGCAAGAGTTTAAAATCAGACCTATCATTGAAATATTAGGAGTTCATATAGTTTACAGTGTTAAACCTTGATACTGTAATAATTCATAAATTTTTTAAACTTAATTTACAATAACTGATATCAATAATGAAAACTTATGAACCAAAGATATAACAAAATCTATTCAAATAAATAATTAGACGGTCGTCAGACAAATCTGTGGAACTACATGCAATACCCCCTCAAGGCTCAAAACCTATAGCAGGCAAACAACATGGCTCAAAACCTTGTCACTCAAAATAGGTTCAGTTGGACAATTTAACTGCTTGACCACCGGTTTTAATAATTTAATGTTTGTTCTATATTACTCTAGTTTTATGGCTCTATTGAACCTGCCAGCCAACTGATTTACAGTTTAACCAATTGGGTTGCTGGTAGTGGTCTTGATTTTTATTCTTTTGTTATAGCAGACCTTTCAATCCCCTGTTAGTAGAACTGAGCTTATGAATTTCACCCATATTAAAAGAGAAGAAGGATGATAAAAAAAGATATGGGAAGAACTATTATGATGGATCTTTTCTATTTGGAACTTATGGAGAGGCTTCTATTTGATTAAGCACAATAGAAACAAAGGATTCATGTAGCCAACCCCACCTAGTGGAACTAAGGCTTGGTGTTATTGTTATTATTGTTGTTATATCACCTAGGTGCTTGAATACAAAGTCTAGACTCCCAACCTTGCTCAAGGCTTTCATTCTATGTGTTTAAACAACACTATTAACGCCGGCATTCTTTTCAATGGCTAAGGCCCACTATTTGTTCTGCTGGGGTTTGAGCAGTTATTTTTGCATGTTATATTTTGGGGGTGATTGTAAGTCATATTTTATGTTTAAAGTGAGTGTGCTGTAAGAATGGCAAGAGCCTGTGTTTTTTCCTAGAATTTATAAAGGGAACTCATCAGTTCAAAAGACTACTGGTCGTAGATTTTGCCAAATGAAATTTTTTTGTTGATTAAATAAATCATAATATCCTGACCCATTCATTTTCCTACGAAACCGAAATAACTTGTTGATTGTTTACAGCCACTACGTGTTTGTAGAATTATCATTCAGAGTCATAATTTTGAATGTTCATCTTTGAGCATATAAAAAATTGCTCAACCTTACTGCAATTAATAAAGAACAGTTTTTCATCCTATTTGCAGAAATGGAGGAGAGGGTGAAATCTATGATCAAGCTTATAGAAGTGGATGCCGATTCCTTCGCCAAAAAAGCGGAGCTATATTTTCAGAGGAGGCCGGAACTGATAAACTTTGTCGAAGAGACTTACAAAGCCTATAGAGCTTTGGCCGACCGGTATGATCGAATATCCGGAGATCTTCATAAGGCCAACCACACTATTGCCTCTGCCTTTCCTGATCAATTCCAGCTTGCTATGGAAGATGAAGAAGAAGATGGCTCCCCAAAGGCAATCACAGCTATTGATACAAACAAGCTTCTCAAGGCACAGCCGTTGATCAACTTGAGGAACAAAGGCAGAGATGCGTGTTCGGCTTTAAAGAAGCAGCATAAGAAAGTCAGCTCTCAACTCACGAAGGAGAATGCTCAGAATGAAATCGACAGTCTCCAAAAAGAATTTCTTGTTCTCCAGACTGAGAAAGAATATGTCAAGAGCTCCTATGAGAGAAGCCTTACCAGGTTCTGGGAGATCGAGAGCCAGATCTCAGATTTACAAGATGAGATTTGCACCTTACAGGATGAATACAGTGTTAATTCTATTATCGAAGATAATGAAGCCCGGGCATTAATGGCGGTTACGGCATTTAAATCATGTGAGGAAAGCTTAGTTAGTTTGCAGCAGCAGCAGAAAAAATCAGGAGAGGAGGCGGATTTGGAATCTAAGAGAATTAGGGAAGTTAAAAGCAGGCTGAAGTCTCTCAAAGGTGAAAACTGCTCGCAAGAAGTAGAGAAAATTATTGATGATGAAGAGCATTTTCACCTCAAAAATGACGGGGTAGACTTGTATTCTGTATGTGCACAGGTGAAGCAGCATTTTCAGCTGAACTCCGACACATCAATTGTGAACCTTGTTGAGAAAATTGATGGACTTGTGGAGAAATTCATTAGCTTGGAGGTGAAGATTTCATCTCAAACAGCACAAATACTGACTCTGAGGCATGAGACTGACGTGCTTTATAAGTTCCTTAGAGGCCTGGAAGAAGATAAAGCTAATTCAATGATTGACTCTAACAACTTGAATGAGAGGCTCATGCTTGCAGAAGATGAATTTCATAGAGTTGAGGATCTTGAAAAAAATATCAGTCATGAGAAAGGGATCTTTCAAACTCATTTTTTAGAGGTTTGCAATAGCTTCAATGACATATCAGAGAAGCTACAATCTCCCAGGCACAAGGAGAAGGATGATAACGCTCCTTTGAATCAGCAGATTGAGGCTGATTCAGCTGAGAAAAATGTGGATTTAGACAGGCAGAAAATGCTGCTATGTAAATATGCATCGATTCTCCAGAATTATAAAGACACAGAGAAGAGGCTCACTGAGATGGAGATGGCGTACCAAGAGTACCATTTCGAGATGATTGCACAGATTCAAGAGCTGAAAAGTGCAAATGCTGTCAAGGATCAAGAGATAAGATCCCTGAGGAGGAAATTGTTCTCACACTCTTCTTCCAAATCAGATTTTCCGACTGAAATTTCAGAAACTGAAAGAGAGATCTATCTATGTCAATTAGATCAGCAGCACTCCAGCTCGCCCATTGAGGAGAGATTCAGAGCTGAGCTTGACACCCTCCTGGATGAAAACCTCGACTTTTGGCTAAGATTCAGCACCTCATATCATCATATTCAGAAGTTTGAAGCATCATTCAAGGAGCTGCAAGCTCCAAAAAATTCATCAAAGGAGGAAACTGTGCCACTTGAAAAGAGACTGAGGGAGCTCCATACAGAGCTCCAAGTCTGGCTGGAACAAAATGGATTGCTTAAAGAAGAGCTTCAGTGCAGATTCACTGCCCTCAGCAATATCCAAGAAGAGATCACGAAAGCCTCAAGCGATGCTGTGGATGAGGACTCCAAGTTCAGGCCATTCCAAGCTGCTAAGTTCCAGGGTGAGCTGCTGAACATGCAGCAAGAGAACAACAAGGTTGCCATGGAGCTGCAAACTGGCTTGGATCATGTGAAGGGACTTCAGACTGAGGTTTCCCAGGCTTTGTCGAAGCTGAGGGAGAGCTTTGATCTCACGGTCTCGAATGAGTATCAGCAATACCAAAACTTCAGGCATTCTTCTACAAGGTCTAAGGTTCCACTCAGAACATTCTTGTTTGGGGAAAAAAGAAAGAAGCCTTCCATATTCTCATGCATGAGCCCAGCACTGCTCAGGCATCATCATAGTCAAATGAAGCATGGATTCCCTCCATGATGACCGTTTAGCTGCTTTGATTCTTCTTATTTCAACTTCTCTTTTAAATGATGGTTGGGTATATGGAAGTCCGGCCCTTGATTTTTAAGCGCCGTGCTATGTGGGTGTGATGCATTTGAAAGAATGTGTGATTTTTAGTTGAGTATTACAGCCATGCCCGAAAGTAAGGATTTGATGATGTAAACTTAAGTATCAAAAATTATTTATCATGCACAGTTTAAAAATCATGATAGTCTTTTTTTTCTCTCCCGTTCATCAAAAACATGTTTCTTGTTAGTTTAGCTTGGAAAAACAACTTTCCAAGCAACATGTTTTGTCCATTGAAATTGTTTGTTTGTTTAAACCCTTCCATTAGGTTTGACTTTAAAAAATTAGCTTGTAAAACTATGATAATATTTCTTAATTGCTTAGAGCAACTTCCAACGTTTGTGTTTTATATGAATTTGATTTCTGTAGTTCAAAGAGTTGCTTTCTTTTTGTTGTATATAATACAACCCCCTTAGAAAGCAACTTCTAGGAAAGTATGGTCTGGCTGCTTTCTATCGCTTAGAATATAAAAAATAGTAATTTGCCTCTTAACTTTCCACCATTATCATTGCCCACCAGCTTGCTGATCAATAACTCGTCTGCTCGTTGATCGTTTGTTTCTCTACCAATTGTCTGTTGTCAATCATGTCACTGTTGATATCTTACACAGCAGTATGACAGCATGTCATCTAAATAGCGACATCTTTAGCTTCTTTTACATCAACTTCACACCAGGTTCGTCTACATCTATTTCTCACTAGCTTCCTCTTGAATAACTTTCTTTTAGTAAGAGAAGTAATGCAAGGGCATCCTCTTAACCATTTCTTTATATTCTTATCACCTTTTATTAACTCCATGAAACCAATATTGTAGGGCAAGGTTATTAGCAATAGATACTTTGTAAGAGTGCTCAAGTCTTGTAATTTCAAGTTTGGTCAATCAAATTTATATATTTATTTTGTCAATGTAGTTGAATTTGATTAAGTTTGCTTTCAAGATTTTTAACTTCTTGGAGTTTGTAGTGAATTTTGAAATTTATTAAGTCTGACAAGTGAGCTCTTTTGAAATTAATTGCATATTATGTATAATTTTTCACAAACCCTAACCCTTAATCAAATTTGAGACGGGGCTGAAAAAAAATTAAGTTTCTTGCCCTAGCCCACTACTTAGGTTTTTATAGGGCCTCCTAGAGAGGGTCCTACAAACTGCGGACGTTGGCACCCGCCCGCGAAGATAAGGAGCAATATGCAGTTTGCAACCACCAATAAATATCATAGAAATTTAACCATTAAAAATAAATATGTGAAAGTATAATGCTCAAAAAGTAATATTCTAGTATAGTTTTAGAATTTCGTAAAAACTTCACGGTATAGTTTTAAAAATATAAAATTCACTGTTGAAAAAATAAGATTAAATGTAAAAAAAATCATAATGCTTGAAAATCATTTAGCACAAAAAAGATTACAATTTGCATTCAGCTAGCTATTCACACAAAATATGCTTAAAAATTAACATTATATGCAATTACACATTAGATGATTAACAATTATTTAGCCTTAAAAATTATTAAAATTACAATCATTATTCAACACTTAAAATATTGCATATAAAGTTGTTACACAACATAGGTAGTTCATTAGCATAACAATGCATATTAGTACATTACAATTTTATGCATTCACATTGTAAGTCTTCATAAACAAGAGAGATAATATTTAAATCAATTTAAATTGCTTAAGAGAAAATACATAAAATGCAAATAATATTTATTTGAATTAACTCAGATGGATCAAACTTCAAAGTATGATTCATTTGTTTTTTTGGATTCACATTAATATATCAATAGTGATCATTTATTATGAACTAAATATAGTCGTCTAAAATAATTGGCCAAATAAAATAATAAAAAATAAAAAATTGTATTATCGTCATTCACAATAATTACAGCAGGTCTGGACTTAGGAGCGAATGAGAATAAGATGAGAAGCGAGAGCCGAGAAATTGAAAAGATTATCGAGGAATGAGATTTTAGCACTCACAGTGACTTTCAACTGTGTTTCGACTTATCACTTGTTTTAAAAAATCTGATTTTAAACCATCAAGTTTTGAACCGATGCCGTTCGAAAGGAAAACACGGAAACAGAGCCGGCGGTTTACCAACCGAGCTATTAACCATTTCTGCCGAATAATATAACCTTTTTATTTTCATATATTTTAACTCTATATTGTGTGACTTGAACCCAATTTGCGTTGTGTTGGTCGAGCCTAACTCAAACTCAACTCGGATTGGGTTCGAGTCAACTATTCAACTTGTGAATCAATTCGAAAATTCCAAGTCAAGTTTGATTTGGCTCAAATTCGAACGAGTGTCGAGCGATTTTCAAGTTTCGGGTTAAATTGCTAGTCATACCTCTATTATATCAAAATTAGAAAATTTGATGTATAAAAATATAAATAAAAAGTATAATAAGGAGAGCTAAATTTAATAATAACTTATTTGTAATTCTAGTGGGGATCAAATATGCTGAAGTGCTTCGAGGAGAAACACGGCATGGAGCCAAGCGCAAGCACTGAGTATGTAGGGGCAAGTCTCAACATTGTGAGGCAACGCACGGTGAAGAGACCAGACTGGCATGGTGTTGTGTTCAACAATTGTATGTCTTGCAGTGCCAACATGGCACAACAAGGGTTTGCGCACAACAAGGGTTTGCGCAGTAGGGATAAGTGTCATTAGAGCATGTAGGAAGATAATGAGTTTGGTTAGCAATGCACAATGATCACATCATAATTGTAGGGCACAAAAAAGATCAGGTAAATGCAGGGCGAATTGCACCACACATAAGGTGATGTATCTGCACAAAATTTGGCTTTTCTCCATAGTGATACATGTGTAAAACTTTTTTTAAGGTTATAAATCTAAATTTCCTCAAGGAAATTAAGACCTGACTTTCTGGGCCGTGGAATTTTAATCACACGGTAAAGGAAGCTTTATTATATCAACGTCTCTGACGCATCTTCCTCGGTCAATCTCCTCCGCCCCTGGGACGGTCGCTGCCGCCGACCTCGGATATGTCATTCTTCGACTTAAGCATCCCCTACATCGAGAAAGCGGGCGCTTCCGCTCCTGATGCACTAAATCGCCGAGACTGTCGTCTTCGAACAGTGGCCCGAGCGATGGAGCTCGGCTACACAGCCGTGGCTTACGATCGGCACTTTCGTGGGGTTCTATCCGATGCTGATAGATGCCGTATTGTGCCTTTCTCAGCCCAATCCTTCCTTGAATCCATCTCCGGATGCTCCTTTGCAGCCTTCACTGCCTCAGTCAAACTCCATCGAGACGTTCTTGAAGTCCCCCGCACCTCCTCCTTCAGGCAATACACCCGCATCACGGTTTCTGTAGACAGCGTTGCCGCAGCGTCGGCACTCAACAGCGGGAACAGCCTGCTGCGGAGCTATGATATAGTGGCAGCGCGGCCGTTGAATCAGCTGGCTTTTGATCATGCGTGCAAGGCTTCTGATGTAAGTGATTCTACTGTTTTTATAATCCGAAGTGTTATGTTTCAGTTGACAAAGAAAATGGAGACTTAGAATTACTGAGTCGTTTGGATTCCCATATTTCAAGCTGCATGCAATGTAATGTAATGGAAAGGCGTGATGTATTTTTGCTTCTGTGACATCTACAACGACAACACCAAAGTTCAATTCCATCGAGGTTTGTAGATCAAGGAATTGTTTCTTTGGCTGTTATTCGCATGCTATGCTTTGTTATCTCTCAGGGACTGTTTGGTTCGATGGTTTCTCCCTGTTAAATTATGTGGTTCGATGATTTCTCCATGTTAAATTATGTTATTATTTAATAACATGGAGATAGGGCCCCGAAACCCTAAACCCGTCCCCTCTTCCTGAATCCCCTTCACCGCCATGGCCCCTCCTCCATTCTGGGGCCGCCACCACCTCCATCCTCTTCCTCTGGTCAAGGATTTGCATCCAGCTTACCCTCGTCTTCTTCTATCCCCGTCAGATTGGCCCTAAAGCTGACTTAGAATCTCTTTTTGCTGCAAAGTCTAGTTCTATTTCCCTTTCTTCCTCCAACGTCCTCCTCTGTTTCTCTCGACGATGATGATTTATCTGCTGCTGTTGATTTATGGGCAAACTGCTCAGTTGGTTTTTTGCTTGAGAAGGTTCTTTTGTATAAAGCCCTAACTGAAGCAATGAGGAAAATGTAGAAACTAAAATGTTCTTTTTCTCTATTCTCACTCTCTGCTGGGTTTTATCTTATCAAACACATGTTTGGAGGATTTTGACCTCGTTCTAGCGGGTGGTTTGTGGTTCTTCTTCAATGTTCCTTTTGTTGTAAAATCCCGAACTGCTTATTTCACTCCCACTATGGAAGCTTACTACTCAATCCTGATATGGGTGAAATTCTCAAAACTCCTTTTGCGTTCTAGTCTGATTCCTCCTTATTAAAGATAGCTGGTTCCATTGGGAAGCCATTAAAGGTGAATTCCCTCACATTTATGAGATTTTATGTGAAAGTATTCGTCTCTCAGGCTTCTAGAATCTGTCACTATTGATGTTATGGGAGAAGTTCTATACTCAGACAGTCATCTATGACTGGCTTCTCGAAAAGCGCAAAGATTTTAACTCCTTTCCACAGACCTGTGGTTGTAAAGCTGCCCCTTAAAGAAATCTCTCTAGTGATAGGAGTAGGATCTGTCACAATCGTGAATTTCACTCCTTCTCCAAACCCTCCTCCAGAACCCACATTGTCCGCTCTTGCTCCACAATTATCCCCATTATTGAAACCTCTCTTGTTCTCAACTCAAACTCCCTCAACCTAAATTCTAACCCTGCCTTGGACTCAATAACTTTTTCTCCCACAACCGTCTCTCACTCTCCTTTCTCATCCTCTACGTCAGCAATATGCCTATATCTCACTATGAACCTCTAACCCCTCTCACAGCTTATTGAGAATTCCTTGGACGAAAATCCTTTAGAAGCAGCTAAAAAAAATGACTCATCCCTTAAACATAGGCCACGAAGACGTAGATCCAAGCCTTGTTCCTCGGCAGACCCATAATTGAGGGTTTCATCTTCTTAATAATAGCTCCCCTAATTGCTTCATGGAATGTTAGAGGTCTTCATTCTGATGGTAGGATTTTTGATGATAAAAAAATTGTCAAGTCTAATAATATTTAGTTGATTGCAAATGAGCCCAAAATCAAATCGACTCAGTATCAAGACCTTTAATTCAATAAATTTCTTTTATTTGATAATGAAGGTGATTCTCAAATTTTTGTTATGCTTCAGTTGGAAGAATTTGGGTTAAGTGGAATTCCTCTACTATTGCTTTCCATCCCACTCAAACCCATGCGCAATTCATAAATGGAAAATTCTATTTAAATGTTGGCTGTTTCTAGATTACTTTTGTCTATGCTGGGAATGGATATTTTGAAAGTCTTATTTTATGGAATAAGCTTCACAAAATTTCTAATAGCTTATATGAACCTTGGGCTATCCTTGGGGATTTCAATTGTATTTGGTATACTAAAAAAAAAGCTAGAGGTGCTCCTTCCTCTCTTTAGAGGCTAGGCTCTTTTAACACTTTTGTTGCTAATGTTGGTTTATTTGACCTTCAAGCCATTGGGCCCAATTTCACCTAGTTCAATCATCAAAAATTGAATCTGATTCATTTGGATGATATTATGCAATTTACAGTGGCTTAATTTCTTCCTAGATTCTTATTACAATGTTATGCCACCCAACACTTTTGATCACACTCCTCTTCTCCTTCACCTAAACTTTGTTATGCGTTCGGTGAAGAGAAGGTTTAGTTTTAAGAATCATTGGCCCATGCTTCCTGGCTTCAAGACTATCATTTATGACTTGTGCAATCTTATGTATGTTTTACTTAATGTTTGTAAGGCTACAAAAAAGAAGCTGAAAACTCTAAAGTGGGATTCAAAAAAAATTCGGGAACTCTCATATGTCAAATTTGCATTCTAAGCAGCAGCTTATGTTTAGCATCTTGGATATGAATCCCAATGTTGTCATTGCAAATGAGGAGATGATTTCAATCCATCATGCTTTAGCTTTGGAGTATTCCTATTAGTCTAGCTTGGCAGCTTAACGAGCCAAAATTCATTGGCTCAAGCAGGGGAAAGTTAATTAAAAATTCTTGTATTCTTACATTAACCTGAGGAGGCGTCGAAACATTATTTTATTTTCTCGCCTGGACCTCCCATTGCCGGTTCATGCTATTAGGTAGTTCTACAATCTCTATAACTCCAATTGTAATTTTTTTGTCACTGGCTTGTTCCACCTGAAGCTCTGCCAGCTACAAAATCAGAAAGTTTTTGTTGTTGAAATTAAGCATGCTATTTCAGTTTTAACAAAAATGCTTTGCCTGATTCTGAAGGCTTTAATAGCTTCTTTTATCAAGTTACTTGGAATGTTATGGGTTCTATGGCGCTTCAAACTATATATCATTTCTTTGCTACTAGACATATGCCTAGATGATTATTTCACTCAGTTATTTCTCTTATTTTCAAGATTACAGTTCTATACCTCTTTGTAATATTATATACAAAATCTTAGCCAAACTTATTGCAAGCCGTATTGCTCCTCTTCTTCCCGATCTCATCAATCCGGCTCAACTTGGCTTTTTTAGAGGTAGGTCGGCTGTTGACAGCATTGTCATTGCTAATACAATATTACATGGTTTCAATTCTCAAAAAGATATCTATTATGTGCAAAGATTGACTTGCGAAAAGCTTTCGACACGGCTAACAAGGAATAGATCATTTCAAGGATTAAGAAAATGGGATTTCGTGCTACTCTAATTAAGCGGATCTCTTTGTAGTTATAAAGTTTATTATTCTATTAGTGTTAATGGCAACATGATAGGTTTTTTGAATCCTCAAATGACATAAGGCAAGGTTGTCCACTTTCACCTCTCCTCTTTGCTATTTCTTTAAATGGGCTTTTCACATTTTATTGAAGAGGCATGCCTTAACTCAAGCTTTAACCTTTGAAGCATCTCTCTTTTCAATTGCTCTCACTTGTTCTTTGTTGATGACATTCTTATGTTTGGGGAAGCTTCCACTTCCAGTTTGCGTGCTATCTAGAATTGTTTGACAAATTCCTCCATGTTCAAGGATGCAAATTAATGAGGAAAAGTCCTCAATTTTCTTCTTTAAAGGGTTAGCAAATCCAGAGCAATTTGCTTCAATTGTGAACATAAGCATTATAGAGCTTCCCTCTAAATATTTGGGATTTTCTTTTCATCACTTCAAAATCCCTTCAGAGCTTTGCAAACCTCCTTTAGACAAAATTTATACTCTTCTTTCAGGGTGGTCTCACAGAAATCTTAGCTATGTCAATTTCTAAAGTTCTTGGTTTGGAATCTATTATTTTATTGGTTTAAAGTTGTTCATATTCCAAAAACTGTGTAGCAAAAATAATTTCTCCTTAACTCAGGAAATTTGAGGCAAAAGATTAATATTATAGTTTGGAATAGCTTTGTGGCTCCTAGGGATAAGGGTGACTTAGGCCTGAGCTCTACCACTATCCTTATTAATAACTACAAATGTCTCTAATCTGGAAAACTTTAAATTCTCAGTCTATCTTATTTTATTGATGGAAGGCTATATTTGGTCCTCCAAACTCTCAAGTTTGGAGATTCTCTCTCTCTCACTCCCTACTTTTGTTAAGAGCCTTCTTAATATTGTAAATAATAATAATGCTGCCAAATCTTACATTGCAGACAAATTCAAATGATTTGGATTCCTTTACTTTTGCTAAAGCTAAAAGTTTTTGCTATAGTTATTTAAGCTTTGTTGATTGGCACCAAAGCATTTGGTTTAAGAGTAATAAGCTTCAATTTTTTTTGGCTGTATGAAAAACTCTTAGAAATTGTTATAAAACTGCTGGTCTTTTATGTGCAAGAGGTGTGAATGGTTTCTTTTTATTCATTCTGCTTCTCTTATAAGGAAACACATTCCCACATATTTTTTTATTATAATTTCTCTTTTGAGGTTTTAAAAGCTTTTTCATCTTTTGATACTAGTTGGCTTATGCCTCCTACTATGAGTCAAGCCCTTGATATGACCGATATTAAATTTGAAAAATGGAGCACAAGATTTTTTCGCAATCGGTGGGTGTTGTGATTTGTTGGTTGTGGAATCAGCGAAACATTAAAAGATTTAATCATTGATTTGACTGTCAAAAACTCTGGCTATTATTTGCTGTTGTAATCTCAAAATAATTGTTTCCTCTTGGAAAATGGTTCCTAATGGCAATGATACTGAAATAGATCAGATTCTTGGCTGGATTAATGGTCAGACTAATCATGTTTAAGCTCTCTTATTTTCTGCGTCTAGGCTTTTCTGGTGTTGAATTTAGTTTGTCCAAATGCTTTTTATGTTATATGGCTCGTTTGTTGCTAAAAGGCGTTGTCAGTCATTGTTTGCTTTTTTATGTTCTGCTTCTTTTTTTCTTGGGATGGCTATATACGGAATTAGCTGTTATAAGCTGTTGCTTTCTTATCTAGCTTTCAAATGGCATGTTATTTTTGTGGTTGTTATCAAAATGTTTCCTGTCATATTTGCACATCTGTCTGCTCCAATCTGGAAAAATTCCAATTGTGGCGGCAAGTTTTACGGTCAAAAACTTTATGCGCATCTATTAGTTGGTTCAGATTTTACGGTCAAAAATTTTATGCGCATCTATTAGTTGGTATCAGATGTCTGAAACTTTAGCTATCTTTTAGACTACTATTTTGGCTGAATGTGATTTTTTTATTTTAAACGATGCAGTTGTGACTCACTTATTACTTGTTAGAAAAAGGGGCAATGATACTGAAATAGATCAGATTCTTGGCTGGATTAATGCTCAGACTAATCATGTTTAAGCTCTCTTATTTTCTGCGTCTAGGCTTTTCTGGTGTTGAAAATTTAGTTTGTCCAAATGCTTTTTATGTTATATGGCTCGTTTGTTGCTATAAGGCGTTGTCAGTCATTGTTTGCTTTTTTATGTTCTGCTTCTTTTTTTCTTGGGATGGCTATATATGGAATTAGCTGTTATAAGTTGTTGCTTTCTTATCTAGCTTTCAAATGGCATGTTATTTTTGTAGCTGTTATCAAAATGTTTCCTGTCATAGTTGCACATCTGTCTGCTCCAATCTGGAAAAATTCCAATTGTGGCTGGAAGTTTTACGGTCAAAAACTTCATGTGCATCTATTAGTTGGTATCAGATTTTACGGTCAAAAACTTTATGCGCATCTATTAGTTGGTATCAGATTTTACGGTCAAAAACTTTATGCGCATCTATTAGTTGGTATCAGATGTCTGAAACTTTAGCTATCTTTTAGACTACTATTTCGGCTGAATGTGATTTTATTATTTTAAACGATGCAGTTGTGACTCACTTATTACTCGTTTGCTGGCAACGTTCAGTTATTATCCTCCAGTTTTCTGCTGAGAATGCTTTTTAAGTTTTTGGTGTTCTTTGGAAGAAGTTTTCTGGCATTTTATCTTCTCATGGCTTCATTATTCTTATAAACATTGAGACAAGGACGGATTATGTTATCGGGGTCATATCTTTCGTTTGGATGGCTATTCATTTAGTCTTAGTCAATTTGAACAGTTACTATATAGTGGATACTACTTTGGGAAGCAAAGTCATGGGCACCATCTTGCTTCCAAAAGGAGCGCTGAATTCCGAGTTTCAACTAAATTTTTAATTTAACTCTCAGCTGTTTGTTTGTTTGTTTTTTTAGCTTAATTGTGCTTACCTTTTATCACTGTCGTAGTTTCATTTTCTGCCTGTATTGATGCCTCTATTTTTTCGTTTTTAATAAATTGGGCAGAGGTCCTCGTTATTTTAAAAAAAACATAGGGATAGCAGATTTAGTTCAATGCAATGTCGTTTAAAGCTCAAAAAAATCATAAATATGCATTGTACCGTTCTATATGAATAACACTCTAATATTGTCAACATCTCATTAATCGGGAGCTGCATCCTTTGATGTGTAACTTATAATTCTTCAAAAATTAGGGTTTTGCATCCTTTGTCATTTTCTTTTTCATCTTGTTTTCTTTATGCGCGTTACATCGCAATAAATCACATTTGTGTAAGAGAGCACCACAAACAACACTCGTCATTCGCGAATGTCTCTTTTTCTCTTTTTTGAGGAAGTAATAAATTGACCATATAGTTAAAAGAATAAAAATGAAAATAATAGAAATAAGGGTTCTTGTTATCTAGAATATAAATACATCAAACCGACCAATTATTGTCATTGAATAACACTGATATTTGAAAAATATGTTATGTGAATAGCATGCTATCTCAATAATATTTCACTTGGCATGCACCCAAACAACCTCTTAATTGTTATCTCTTAGTCACTAATAATAGACGTTCGATTGGTTGATATGCTTTTGTTGCTTTTCTTTGTTTATGAAAATACCATCACTTCATTCATTAAGATAATGTGCGAAAATGATTAACATTTAGCTAATATGAGCTAGTGCATTCTCTATCATGCAATTGATTTCTTAGAGATCAGGGTAGAATACTTCATCATCTCTCTTTTTTTTTAATTTTTGTTTGCTCACTTTATAGATACAACATGCAACAAGTCAAAACTTTAGCTTTCATTTTGTTTTTCTTCCTACAAATGGTTGAAATTTTCATTATCAAAATGATCCCTTACTCTTGCAATTGATTTTTTAGAGTCCTTGACTCTTGTAAATACTTTTTTTGGTCAATTGACTCTTATTTAAGTAGTTTTTTGGCTCTTAATGTTAGATTCCCCTAACATCCGGTTCCTTCCGTTCGTAATTTCGATTTCTTTCTATTCTGTCGTCTCTATTCCCGCAGCTGATTCCAGTTGCAAGCAGCTGATTCTGGATGCAAGCGGTTGATTCTGGCTGCAACGGCTGATTTCGACTGCTGCCGATTCCAGAGGAATTCTTACGGTAACCTTCCGATTCCATTTGCAAGCGGTCGATTCTAGCTGCAAGCAGAGGAATCGACTGCTGGAATTCGAAGAAGTTACAATAAGAATTCAGCTGTTGCATACATCTTTGGAATCGGCCGTTGCAATCCGAATCAGTGGCTTGCAGCCGGAATTGGTCGTTGGAATCGAGACGACAGAAGGGGAAGAAATCAGAATTATGAACGGAATGAACCGGACGTTAGGGGCAACTAATGGCAGGGATCAAAAAAATACTTAAAATAAGAGTGATGGACCAAAAAATGCATTTACAAGAATCAATGTCTATTTTGAATATTTTGCAAAAGTCAAGGACCATTTTGATTATTTTCTTCTTTAAAATGCAATGAATACAAATATTGCCAAACCAAACAATTGTCTCTATCTAAATAACACTATTATGAAAGGAAGGAACCGGACTTTAGGGACAACTAATGGTAGTGGCCAAAAAAATTACTTAAATAAGAGCCAATGGACCAAATATGGCATTTACAAGAGTCATTGACTATTTTTAATATTTTGCAAAAGTCAAGGGACAATTTTAATTATTTTCTTCTTTAAAATACATTGATTACAAATATTGCCAAACCAAACAATTGTCTCTATCTGAATAACACTACTAATTGAATAGTGTGTTTTCTTTTTATCATATTATCTCATTATAATTTTCTATGACATGTTACCAACCATCCCTTAAAAAAGGCATGTCTTGTATTGCTGTCATGCCACATTTACATGTTGAGACAATGACTATATGCTACTTGGGTAACATTTTCCTGGAGGATTAGATGCATGGCCTTTTTCCAATGATGGTAGTATCATCCATTGCTCAAGTTATCTTCCTCTTTCTCTCTAAATACTGAAGCTGTTTATGATAGTTTAAATATAATTTTATATAAATGAATCTTTTTTTTAGTATGTGTAATTTTTGTTAGATAAAAGCGGAGAAGTGAAGAAGAGTGATTTGTTATTTCCTTCATTGAGAATATCACGGGCTCTAAAGTAATGTAAGGCGTGGATAAATATAAAGAAGCGAGGGCGGTAATTGTTGCAATACGGCGGGATATGTATCGACCGGTTTAGGTAAGTGTTGATACGTATTTATTTTAATACACCATCTCAAGTACGACACACTTGAGGTGACAAGCTTGGATATGAGTTCTTTGAACCGTTTCGGCGGAAGAGGCTCGGCAAGAATACCTGCATGCTGTTGCTGAGCTGGAATGTGACGGACTTGGACAACATGGGAAGCCACATGTTCACGTATAAAATGATAATCAATCTCAGCATATTTCATCCGTGTGTGAAGAACTAGGTTGGTAGCCAGATAAGTTGAGCCAACATTGTCACACCAAATGGTAGGAACAGAGTTGTGAGGAAAGTTGATGTCACAAAGAAGGTGAACAATCCACACAATTCCATTGGTTGTGTCAGCAACAACCTTGTATTCAGCTTTAGTGCAAGATTTGGCAACTGCAGGAAGCTTCTTAGAAGACCAAGAAATAAGATTGGGTTCCAAAAAATGTAATAACTTGCCATGGATTCTCAGTTAGTCAGACAGTTGCCCAATAAGCATCTGTATAAGCAGACAGAAAATGATGCAGTACAAATTTTATAGAAAGACAATAGTTAAGTGTGCCTTTGAGATAGCGGAGGATGCGCTGGAGCTCTAGCCAGTGGACTGATGTAGGAGCATGCATGGATTGACAGATTTTATTGACATTGTATGCAATGCCTGATCGAGTCAGGAGCAGATATTGGAGAGCACTGACTATGATGTAGAAGTTGGCGATGTCCGCGCCTTGGAGGGGTGTGGCTGCAACATTGGTGGAAGAGGCAGCCGTTTGACTGGTTAAAGGTTTGCATAATCAGTCTGCTTGAATGTGATCCTCAGAAATGGAAAGGACCAAGATCTTTTATGGCAAAGATCGAACCCAATTTTTGTATGAATGTAAGGAGATCGGTAGTATTGTTCTCTTATCAAAAGTATGCCATCAATATAGACAAGTAGAAATATAAGGGTGTTGTTCTTATTCTAAATAAATAGTGAACTGTCAGTGGCATTGTGCCGAAAGCCATTTGTTAAAAGAAAGGAGGATTGTTTGTGAAACCAAGCACGTGGGGCTTGTTAATGATCGTAAATTGCTTTGTTCAGCTTACAAACGTGGTTGGGATATGTAGTATTTGTGAAACCATCCGTTGAGCCATAAAAATTGTTTCAGTGAGGTCCTCGTTGATTGCCAAAGTCCAATTGGTGTAGAAATGTAACGACCCAAAGTCGTTACTTTGTGAATTAGGTCAATTTTCAACTCTGACATAGGACCCTGGGGAATTTTAATTTAGGGCAAACAAAACTATCAATATATATAAATAATTTTTAGATCAAAGTGTCATAATTTGGGAGAAATCCGAATAATGGAAGCGCCTATTTTATTTTCTGAATTATTTAAATTCTAAAAATCAAAAATATTGAAATGTGTCTAAATTCATCGTTTTCAGTGTCAACGTGTTAAGTATATTATTTAAAGGCTGTTCGAGAAGTTTCATCAAATTCTGAGCGCCGGGTTGATCGTGATTAATTTTTGAAGTTTTAAAACCTCAAAAATTAATATAAAATAAAATTTTACTCCAAATTGAAAATTTTCGGCGCGAGGGTGTTCATTATGTCATAATACGTCTCGGTGTCAAGTTTTGTTATATTTGGACACCAAACGGAGGAAAAATGCGATTAATTTAAAATTTAAAATTTTTTCCATTTTTCCTCTATTTTCCCCAATCACCCCCCCCTCCTTTCGCCGATCGCATCTTGCGATGCGATCGCAGGCTCTGTCACAAGACAGAGCCTGCAGCGGAAGGTTCTTCCGCCTGCCTGCGCCGTTTTTGGCGTAGGCTGTCGGCCTTATGGGCCGACCCTCTTCCGCCTCCTGGCGGAAGAAGCTTCCGCGCTAGGGGAGTTCTGGCGCATGCCGGGCGCCTACCGAGCGCCATTAAGGCGCCAATTTGGCGCACGTTTTGGCGCAAATCCTGCGCCTATTTAATCCCCATCCCCTCCCCTCTCCTCCCCACTATCACACACAGCAGCAAGCCTCCCAGCCAGCGGCAGCCCCCTCCAGCAAGCTTCTCAGCCAGCCTTCCTCCTTCTCAGCACCAGCAGCCCTCGCCAATAGCCAATGAAGAGGAGGTGCTTCAAGGCAAGTTGCAGTAACGACAACGCCTACCCAAAGGAATGGGCAGGTTCCGCAACCCAGAATGTACACCCTCACCCCTATCATGGAATCCGACGACAACGACATAGTATCAGGTATTAATCTCACCCAGATTTAAGTTTCGTTTGTATGATGTTGAGGACGACATCATTTTTAAGTAGGGGAGTTTGTAACGACCCAAAGTTGTTACTTTGCAAATTTGGTCAATTTCCAACTCTGACATTATGACCCCGGGGAATTTCAATTTAGGGCAAACAAAACTGCCAATAGATAGAAATAATTTTTATATCAAAGTGCCCTAGTTTGGGAGAAATTCGAATAACGGAAGTTCCCATTTTATTTTCTGAATTATTTAAATTTTATAAATCAAAAACATTGAAATATATGTCCGAATTCATCGTTTTCAGTATCGACGTGTTAAGTATATTATTTAAAAGCTGCTCGAGAAGTTTCATCAAATTCTAAGCGCCGGGTTGATGGTGATTAATTTTTGAAGTTTTAAACCTTAAAAATTAATATAAAATAAAATATTACTTCGAATCGAAAATTTTCGGCGCGAGGGTGTTCATTATGTCATAACACGTCTCGGTGTTAAGTTTCGTTGTATTTGGACGCCAATCGGCGGAAAAATGCAATTAATTTAAAATTTAAGTTTTTTTTGTTTTTATTTTTCATTTTCCTCTGTTTTACGCCCCCTTTTAAAATCGCAACTTGCGATTTTTTTTTCTTCCGCCAAAAGGCGGAAGAAGCTTCCGCACCTGCGCCTGCTACCTGCGCCGTTTTTGGCGCAGGTCTGTCGGCCCTCTTGGCCGACCACCCCCTCTCCTTCCCCTCCTTTATATAAACCCCCTCTCCCTCCCCTCACAACAGCTCCCATCTTCTCTCTTACAGCAGCCCTCTCTCCTTCTCCTTTCCTCAACCCCACAGCAACCATCTTCTCCTTCACAGCAGCAGCATCAGCCCCTCCTTTCTCTCCCAACCAGTCACAACAGCTCCTCCCAGCCACAGCAGCTCCTCCCAGCCTCCGGCAGCCTGCCAACAGCCCTGTCGGCCAGCAGCAGCCCGGCAGCTCCGCCAGCCAGCCAGCTCTTCCTTGCCAGCTGACCAGCAGCAGCCCGACAGCCCCGCCAGCCAGTTGGAGCCCTTGCCAGCCTCGGGCCACCTCGTTCCGGCTTCCCTTTGTTTTTCGGCGGTCCTAATCCTAAAGGTTTGAAGAGAAGTTAAGAGAAAGAGAAAGCGGGAAGAAAAGAGGAGAAGTTATTTTGCTATTTTTTATATACTTAATAATCTTTTTGAAGATAAGATTATGTCATCATATTAGCATTGTTGTCATTAATCAATAATGACAAATAATACAAATATTATAAAATGACTATTATTTCAATTTAAGCATTTTTTATTTTGACCATCACTCCTATTATGTTCTTCTTTCATTCTTGTATTATTATTATCATTGAAACAGTGATAATAATAATATTATATCATTGTAATCGCTATCCTCAATAACTTAATAGCGCTATAATAAACATTACTGCCATCGCAGTATCTTAAAAATATCGGACTTCAATCATTATGAGAAAGCGAAAGAAGACAGAATCAAAGTAATGATAAAGAAAAATGACTCCTAAAATATTGGATTAAAAAGCTAACTTAAAAATATCCAAACCCAAATGCAGATTGGGCGAACTGTCACTCATCTGAACTGTTGAACTTCTGAACTTAAAGAATAAAGGTACCCAGTACATGACGAATATTACATTTTGCACTTTTACTGCTGCTTAGCTTCGCGTATTTGCTTTGAGCCAAATTCATTTGAAGCTTGGTTGGTTGTTAGAAACCAACATCCTTTTCATTCGGAGGTTACTGGAAAATAATATCAGTAACATTAATGCTTGGTTGGTTGTTAGAAATTAACATCTTTTTTATTCGGGGTTGTTGCTGGAAAAATAACATCAGCAACATTCGGGGTTGTTATTGGAAAATGACATCAATAACATTCAGGGTTATTACTGGAAAATGACATCAGTAATCTTTATTGATAAATAATATTTGTTGCAGGAAATTACTTATTTTGCGCTATTGCCTTATTTTCTCCTGCATTTTATTTTCGCCTTACTTCCGCTAATCGCATCATTTAAAATGTAAATATTATTGTGTACTGCATTTAGAGTATTCTCTAATTATTGGGAATTCAAATCTCAGTATTATTTTCTGTACAATACCAGGTCAGGTGCTCCTAGGGGATTACACGCAAGAATCATAATGCTTAAAAAGTTTAATTGCCGATAAGACCCACGATGCTATTTTTTTGCTTGTTTATCTTTTATCTTTTCTTTATTTTTACTTTTGTACGAGGAGTGTTGAAAAGACCTTATAAAGTGAACATTGAAATAAATGAATATTATCTTTTGGCCTTTGTATGTGTATGCTATTTTTCTCTCAAATTACTCAATATGATCCTGCAGTATCCGTTGAACCGGCATCGGGGCCGTCACAAGAGACCATTTGGAGGTGGCAACAAGAGTAAAAATTACTTTGGTTGTCATGTGTTTGATGACAGCCCTAGGCGACAAGGCAGATTTTGTACTTGTGTATGGTGCCATCTGGATTTAGTTTGTGATTGAACAACCATTTGCAGGATATAACATTCATATTGGAGCTTCGGAGAATAAGAGTCCATGTGTTATTCTTGATAAAGGCATTAAATTCAGTGTTCATAGTAGTAGGCCATTCAAGATGTTGAAATGCTTGGGACAAATAGGTAGGAGGGGAAATAACATGGGCAATGTAACATTGACACGAGGGATGTTTGGTGTGGATAGATTAGTCATGAGTTTTGAATTGCTATATTTGAGTCTAGTAAGCATTGGATGAGAATTGGTGGATGGTGGAGGGCAGTGAAGGGAAGGAGGAATGTTGGTAGTAGCAAGAGAGGGCGAAAGCCCGATCCAGCAATATCGCGTGAGTGAGGTGGAAGTGGATGAGTGATGAACGTTAGGAAGATGTAGAGGTTGTAATGGAGGTTAAGTAGAAATAAGATTATCTTTGGGAGCACATGTAGGGACTTGCCATTTCTTGCAAGTATATGTTAGAAGCTGGTAGGATGTAAAAGCTGGATCTGAGAGAGGGTATGTAGGATAAAGTAGCAATCCTGTGGAAAAGATGGTGGGGTGGACTGAGGATGAAGACGGGAAAGTGTTGGGAACTATTGGAGATGAACAAGTACATGAACATGAGTAGAGTTGGGGAAATATGGAATAATAAAAATGCAGTTCGGCAAAAGTAGCATGAGTGGAAATAAAAATGCGATTTGCAGGAGGGCAGGGCACATGTATGCAACATGGGAGCCATTGTAGCCAATGAATATGCATGGTGTGGATTTGTTGTCAATTTTAGATTTTGTGTGAGGGCGAAACCAAGGGAAACATAGACAGTCAAAAGTACGAAGTTTAGAGTAATTAGAGAGTTTATTATGGAGAAGTTCAAGCAGAGATTTGTTACGGAGATTTGTGAAGGTTGTCGATTGATTAAATAATTTGCAATTTGAAAAACCTAAATCCAGTAAGTTTTGGGTAGGGCAGAGGTGGTAAGCTAAGCGTGATCGATCTTTGAGATGTGTTGATGTTTACGTTCAGCAGCTTCATTTTGTTGAGGAATGTAGGGAGCACTGAGGTGATGAATGATAACAAACTTATCAGCGATGCTCATTTAAGTTTTTCGCCATGGTTTTGAATTTATGAAAGCAGAAAGAACGTCACTTTTGTTTTTAAGTGGGTAGAACCAACAAAACTGAGTGCAAGCATCTAAAAAATAATGTAATATTGATGGCCAGTAATGGAAGATGTAGAACAAGGGCCCCAAACATTAGTATCTTTAAACTCTAAAGGCTTTGTGTAAACACATTTGTAAAATGAGGTAAATGAGATTTATGACTTTTAGCTTGAATACAAGAATGACAAGTAAAGGAAGAAAAAGATATACCAATATTTGGAAGAGCTTTTCGCAATGAGTGGATATTGGGATGACCAAGACGGTTGTGTCACATGGATGCGAGTGGGCTGGTGCAATGGTAAACATGAGGAGAAGATGAGACTTACTGCAATGGAAATCAATACAAGCATTGATCAAAAATTTATTGGAGGAGCTCTTTCCCATTATAGATATTTTTCACAACACAAAAGTTTGGATGAAATTCAATAAAAACTCTGGTATCTTTAGTAAATTGACTAACAGAGGGTAATTCTTTGTAATTTGAGGCACACATAACACATTGGATAAAATAAAATTAGAATTAGCGGCGCGTATAGAAAAGATGCCTGTATGGTGGATGTCAAGAGTGTGGCTGTTTTCCACACCCTTAGTTTTGGTGTTGTGGTTGTGACAGGTGAAGGTGCGGCAGATTGGATGTTATGTGATGAGTTGTGCCTGGATCTGGGAACCAATTGTCTGTAGTAGTGTGAAAAGCATGAGGTGTTGGCGGTAGGTGTTGAGGTGATAAAAGTTGATGTTTTGACGGTGGTAACAGTTAATGGCGGAGTGACCGGTTTAATTGCTTACTTGGCAAACAATGTTTTTTCATTCACGTTCAGACGGATGACCACGATCGTTGGCTCGGCCCAGAAGGGACATCAGGTTGGACATTGCTTGGTCGTTTCCATGTGGTGATGTGGTTGGCAACGACAGAGTCCGTGAGCGGGGATTCTGCCGGGTAGAGAAGCTCATTGTTGAAAAGCATGCGACAGAGTTCATCCGCAGAGATGGGTTTAGGCATCTGCGACAGCGGTGATGAGAGCGCAGTATTCTGGCCGAGGGCCGATCAAAATACTCAGCATGATCTGTTGTTCAAAAGGGGGAAATCAGAAATCGTAAGATTATGCACAATATTTTTGACAGGTAGTCAGCCATGGAAAGATTTGTTTTCTTGATGGAGCAAAATTAAAATCCAATTGCTGAATGATTTATGGGAGGTAGATGCATAGATAGTGGCAAGAGCGCGCCATATTGCGTGAGAAGAGTCACAACCAAGAACCTTTGCGAGTGTAGATTCAATGAAGGAGGAGATGATGCAGCTTAGGATCAATTGATCGGTGGATAACCAAGTTACGTAATCGGGATTGGGAAGACAACTCGATAGAGTCGGCGAGGGAGGGGTGAGAGTTTCGTCTACTTACCCCATAAGGTTATGAGCGCAAAAAATTGGGATGAATTGCGAACTTCAGATAGCATAGTTGGATGTTTCGAGCTTGACTTTCAGAATGTGATGTACGTTGGACAGTGATGCTGCTTTACTGATTGCATTGTTGATCTTCAACGTCGTGGAAGGAGCTAGTGAGGCGCTCGGCTCAATCCATAATCGAATGAGAGCTCAGCAAAGGCGAGATATCAGGGTATCGGCGGAAAAGAGAAATGGTGGAGCAGGAGTCAACGCAATAGATAAACTCAGCAGAAAGGCCTTCGGCTCCATCATTGCTCTGATACCATGTTAGAGAAAAGCGAAGAAAGCGTGATTTGTTATATCCTTCGATGAGAATAACACGGGCTTTGCCCGGTACATATATAACCCGCGTAAAGTAACATAAGGCGTGGATAAATAGAAAGAAGAGAAGGCGGGAATGGTTACAATACTGTAGGATATGTATCGACTGGTTTAAGTAAGTGCTGAGACGTATTTATTTTAATAATTTTATCAAAGGCGTCTTATAATTAAAAAAAAATTATTTTGAATTTAATAACATTGGACTAAACATGCAGTGACATTTTAATAACCATTTGTTCAATGCAGAAGTTGATTAATTAAAGCCAAAGAATTGTTGTTAATAAAGGTGGTATGCTTAGCAAAGAAAAGACAGATATGTCAAGAGAGAGCAGTAGTCTTAGGCAAGGATGGCAAGAGAGAAGTGGCCATTCCTTGTGAGAAGCTCTGCGGGGAGAGAGCAATGGTGTTCAATTGCGCAAATGTGGTGATACTATCATCTTACTCTCATTTCTTTGTTTCTAGCATCTGTTGTTCCTTTTGCTGTCACTTTCTTTCTCCCAAAATTCTAGTCATTTGTTTCTATGGGTAATATCTTTTTCATTTTGGTGATTTTATTATAAGATTATTGCACTTTAATATAAATTAAACTATTGAATTAATAAATTTAAATCAATCATGCGTTGCATCTAATTGCTCTTGCATCTAAATAACAGTAAATTTTAAAAACCTTATCATATAAATAGAATTATGATGCCTATGAACCAAACATATTGGTAGCAAAAAGTGGTATTAAAGTTACGTACTACACACCTACATTGGCTTAAAGAGTTAGCTGTGAATTTGCTACAAAAGATGTTGTTTATATCTGTTTCTTGTGTAGCTATTGATGTTGTTTTAGTGGTCTCTTTCTGTATGCTCTTCATTAATTGGTTTCCATTTTGTTCATCTAAACTATTGTGCTGCTAAGAGGTGCCTTAGTACAGTGTAAAATTATAGTTGCATGATAAGAATTTATGAGTTTGAGTTGCAGAAATAGCCTCTTATAATTATATAAGGCAATGCTGTGTAGAATAGGCCCAAGTGCCATGCACTTGTTCTTGTATAGATCATTTATTTACCCCCTTTTTTACAAAATTATTAGGTAATGCCAAAAAATATAACTTAATTAATGAACAAAGAATTCCACATAATGTCACACTTATTATTAAGCAATTTGGCAATAGAATCCTTCAATGCATTTATCTCCTCAGCTCCTTAATCTATATTGCTCATGTATCAACCTAGAAATATTTGCATCACATAGTTCAGAATTGAGTTCATATGAGAGGGGTGTCTTTGTAGGTAATTGTAAAGCACCATTGTTGTTATAGTGAGTATGTTGGCACATTTCATAAATTTACCATGTCTTCACACTCATTTTTTTAATAACTTAGTGTTGAGATGAATATCACTTACTAAATAACTTACCTAGTCAGTTAGAAGCTAATTCTCCTTTGTATAATTAGCATGATTTCTAGTTTTCGGTCAGGCTTCTTGAAACCACGTTGCCATCCAGCATCAATTGCATGCTGCTTTTTTGAAAATAAAAATTTGTATGATTAATAAAAATCAATTTCTGCTACTTTACTAAATGAAAAATTTAAACCAATGTTAGACTCTATAAGACTTACTAAATAAAAAACTAATTTCAAAAACTTTAAAATTAATTAGAAAAAACTAAAGAATTTGCTAAACGACAAACTGCCTTTTTTCAATTCAGATGACGATATACAGTATAAAACAATGCTGGGTGAACTGCTGTGTTTGAGAGGCCCTAGCTTATGCTTTGTCTGCAAAGGGTTTTGAGGTTGAGTTTCGTGTTGTATATTAGGGTTGTGGGTTTTTTTGTTTCAGAGATTTATGCTGGAAGAATGATGGGATCAAAGGTTTGGGGATTTTGTAATTTAGCTGTTATTAAATGATGAATCACTGAGGAGCTATTTATCTTATTGTTAAAGTGATAAAACAAGGCTGAAAAATGTTTCTAAGAAGAATGATACACTTAGTAGAAAGTTGTGTGACCTTAGAACAAAGTTCTTTGGCAAGAACAGAAGCGGTGAATTGTTGACCTCTATTAAAAATATGAATGAGCCTGTGTTTTCCCCTTTAACTCGTGTTCTTCTTCCCAGCATCTGCTCTACCATTCTTCATGTTGTCATTCTCTTCCTCCTAAAATGCCAGTGTTCTTGCGGAAAGGGTAAAAAATATTATAAAAAAAGATTTGGTGTTAGGATAATTCTATTATAGCAGCAGTATACTTTAAAATAACTTGAGATCTCAAGCTTGAAAAAAATGAACCAATCATTCATTGGCATTTAATAGCACTGCCAGCTAAACTGTATGATATTATAATAGCATTGATAATTATATAATGCTATGATATATATATGGCAAACTTATCTTAATAAAAAGAGGCATGAAGGTCTTGTTTGGGATGGCTGCAATATTAAAAAATCATATTTGAACCTACTGCAGGGTATGCTATTGTTTGAAAATGTTCAATATGTAGCTGTTGATGCGATTTGGATGACCACTTGCAATGTGCTATTCATAAATTAGTTTCTATTTTTTGTTAAATAAATTAATGTTCACTTTTGTTTTCCTATTTGAAGAATATTCAACACTTTTTGAAATGAAAATCGTTAAAAAGTTAGAATTATGCCATAGTTTCATAGTAGTTTCTCATCTTAAAAATTATTTCTATACTCAATGATGCTATTAGTTCTTAGTACATGCAATTAGTAATATTTATTCTTATTCAAGTTGCCATTCATGATGATAATTTCATTGTATTTATATTATTTTAATTTATAAAATATTATTTGGTAATAGGGTTTCCAAACGAAGGCATTGATTTTTGGTACAACTTCAAGCAACTATATAACATTAGTTTCATAATTAGTTGTTAAATAATTGTAGCTATTCTGAGCAGATTTTAAATATAATTAACAATCAAAGCTTTCACCATTTACCATAACAATATTATATTGTTTTAATAAGCAAATTGGCATTAGTGTGTTCCTCAATACTTTCTTCTTCCTAGCAGCAATCTTCACATATTAATTTAGAGCATTTTGCATATCTCAGAAAAATACTGATTTTTTTTTTTCACTCTAAAAGTTCTGTTGACTTGTTCTGGCAAAGGTGGATGCCACTTGCTAAATGCTTCTTCATGCTGCTTATTAAGGGTTTAATGGTCGATTGATTTAGGTTGTCTGAGGGTTGGGTTTAATGGTTGTTATGATTACTTTGGCTGCTAGCAAATAAAGGTTTCAGATGAGCCGCATTTTTTTTGAGTGGTAAAGTTGTTTAAAGATGAAGATTGTTGCTAAGATGGGTTAGATACTTAAAATGAAAAAATAAGCTATGTATTGACAGAGAAGGAGTCTTTGGTAAGAAGACAAGTGACTCTCTTTGGCAAGAAGGCTGTAGAGAGAGCAGCAATGTTTGAGAATGCAATTGAAGCCGTGTCTTAATTTTCCTCTTGCATTCTTCTTCCCAGATGTATGATATCACTATTCTTTCAGCCATTAGCTTCTTCCCAAAATGTTAAAGTTGTTTGGATTTTTCTTAAAACAATTTAAAAGCAGGTTTTTAAACAACCATTACAAAATCTTTGATACTTATTATAAATCACAGTAGATAAAGCTGTCCCAATTAGGTTCTTATAAAGTTGATAATAATCTTTTTTCCTTATGAGATTTTTGATAAACAGAAATTTTTGTATCACATAGTTAAAAATTGAGATCATAATGAGAGGGGTGTCTGTGTATGTAATTGTAAAGCAACATTGTTGAAAAAAAAATCATCATTTGTTTATGTAGCGAGTATGTTGGCACATTTCATAAAATTGCCCATGTCTTCACTCTAATTTTTTTCAATCACTCAGTGTAGTGATGAGTATCGCTTGCTAAATGCCTCCTCTGGTCCTTAAATAGGCTAGGCTTCATGAAACCACGTTGGCATCCATCATCAATTGCATGCTGTTTCTTTGAAATTAAAAATTAGTTTGGTTAATGAAAACCAATTTCTGCAGCTTTACTAAATTAAAAAATTTTAAACCGATTTTAGACTTTCTAAGACTATTAAAAAAATAATAATCATAAAAACTTTAAAAATAATTAGAAAAAATTTATGAATTTGTTAAACTACAAAATACTTATTTTCAAATAAGTTGACGATATAGTGTAAAACAATGACAGAGATGTGAACTGCTAGGAATTTGAGATGCTCTAGCTTTGCTTTGTCTGCAAAGGATTTCGAGGTTGAGCTTCGTGTTGTATATCAGGGTTGTGGTTTTTTTTTTTTCAGAGATTTATGCAGGAGGAATGATGGGATCAAGGGTTTGGGGGTTACTGTTGTAATTTAGTTGTTTTTAATTGATGAATCACCGAGGAGCCATTTTTTATTAATGTTGAAGCATAAACTAAATTTAAAAGATGTTGCTAAGAAGAATGACATGCTTAGTAGAAAGTTTTGTGACATTAGCACAATGATTTTTACAAGAAGGGGATGGGTGAATTGGTGATATCTATCAAGAATTGCAATGGGATGAGAGCGACGATGTTCAACAGCGCAGATGGATGAGGCTGTCTTGTCCCCTTTGACATGCGCTTTTCTTCCTAGCATTTGTGCTACCATTCTTCTTGTTGTCATTCTCGTTCTCCTAAAATGCCAATGCTATTTCAGTATAGGTTTAAAAATATTTAAAAAAAAAGCAGATTTTATAGTAGGATAATTCTATTGTAGTAGCAATACTTTAAAATAATTTAAGATCTCAAACTGAATAACAATGAACCGATCATTCATTGACATTTAATAGCACTGACATCTTAATTGCATGATATCTTAATAGCATTGATATTCGTATAATGTTATGCTACATATACACCAACTTATCTTAACAAAAAAGAGGCATTGAGATCTTGTTTGGGATGGCTGCAATTGCTAACAAAATCATGTGTGAACCTACTGCAGGGTATCCTGAAGATGTTTGATGTGAAGCTGTCGATGCTAATTGTGTGACTTTTTGCAATGTGCTGTTCATAAATTAGTTTCTATATTTTGTTAATTAACTTAATTTGCAATTGTGTTTTTCTATTTGCAGAATATTTTGACACTTTTAAAATGTAAAATCGTTAAAACATTAAAAGTATGCCATAGTTTCATTGTAGTTTACCATCTTAATTTTTTTTTATATACACTTAATGATACTATCAGTTTGCAATACATGCAATTGATAGTGCTTATTTTTATTATTCATGATAATTATTTCATTGTATGTATGTTATTTTAATTTGTAAAATATTGTTTGGTAATAGGATCTCCATACGAAGGCATTGATTTCTTGCACAACTTCAAACAACTTTATATACTTTAGCTTCATTATTAGTTTTTAAATAACTGTGTTGTGCCAAGCAGATCGTATATCTAATAACAATCAAAGCATTCACCATTTATCATAATAGTATTATAATTGTTTTAATAAGAAAATTGGCAATAGTGTGTTCTTCAATGCTTTCTCTTGCTAGCTTCTTTTCCATCTTTTATTCCCATGCATAATTAAACAATCGATTATTCATAAGCTTCATAATGGACATAAAGAACTAATAGTATCAGACAGTTCAAACTTGGGATTATAATAAGATGAGTTTCTACACTTGCAATTGTGCAATGCCATTGTTGCAGCACCAATCTTCATTTATTAATTTAGAGCATTTTGCACATTTTGGAAAAATACTCATTTTTATCTCTCCAAAAGTTTTGACATATTCAGGCAAAGGTGAATGTTACTTGCTGATGCCTCTTTATGCTGCTTATGAAGGGTTTAGGGGTCGATTGATTTAGGGTGTCTGAGGGTTGGGAGCTTTGTTTTTCTAATTTAGAAGATTGTTAGTAGCACAACGAAAGGATCAAGGGTTTGGTGGTTATAATTAGTTTGGCTGCAAGCATATAGATGTTTCAGTTGAGCTTCTTATTTTCTTAATGGCAAAGTTATTTAAAGCTGAAGAATGTTGCTAAGATGGGTGGTATATTTAAAAAAGAAAAGTAAGCTATGCAGTCACAGAGAAGTGGTCTTTGGCAAGAAGGCAAACGGCTATCTTTGGCAAGAAAGCTGTAGAGACAGCAGCAATGTTTGAGAATGCAGACAAAGTTGTCTTAACTTTCCTCTAGCATTTTTCTTTCGAGCATGTATGATATCACTTTTCTTTCTGCCATTAGCTCTTACCCAAAATGCTGAAGTTGTTTGAATTTTTGTTAAAACAGTTAAAAAGCAGGTTTTCAAACAACTACTACAAAATTTTGGATACTTTTTATAAAACACTGTAGATAAAGCTGTCCCAAATAGGTTCTTAAAAAGTAAATTAAGTTGATGAAGTGAGGTTGAAGAATGTTGCTAAGAAGACAATATGCTTAGTGAAAGAAAGGAAGCTTTATCTAAGAAGAAATTATTAGGTGTTGTTATAATTTCAGCCGCACCTTCAAGCACAGCACAGGTGTGTACTTGCACATAATTAGCTTTTCTTACATAGTAGAAATCATAGTATTATGTGCGTAAACCACATCTTTAAATTTCTTCTACCTAAGAGTTAACCTAACCAATAAAAAATTGGCAAATTTTTTTTAGGTTTGATTTATGTATCATTAGAAATATTTTTTTTGTCTAATGCTAACTGTCATCTCATAATAACTGTGATGGAAATAACATTATTTTGTAGTATAATGGAAATGATGTTATCATTCAGAGTTATTGATCGTCTATTATAATGAAATGATATTGAAATGGAAGTATTTTAAGTAATTGAAAAATCTGTTAGAAATTTCAATGAAGAAAAAATTATTGAAAAAGGCTGGCAAAAGAGTAGTTCTTACTTTAGATAAGAAGTAATTTAAATGCAAAAGCTTGAAAACGTTACTTTCTACTCTGTAAGTTGTTTAAATAGCGGGATTTTTGTGTGATTTTTGTACAAAAATTTGCTGATTTATATTTTGCACAGGTTGATATTATTTTATTAGACTTCTCTCAGAAACTTCCCTTCCGGTTGAAGCTTGCAATGGTTCAAGCTGCAGTTAAGGTACTTTGTGGAACCGCATGTTTATTTGCTTATCAAAAATTATGAATTTCTGAACTCTGTAGAAGTGTTGTACTTCTTTGAGTAATTCGTTCCGTAAATTCTGTACAGCGAGGAGTGCATTTTGAGATATGCTATTCTCATCTCATTGCTGTTGGTCAAGCAAAGCGGCAAATATTATCGGAGGCCAAGGTAGTTACAATCTACAAAATATATTCTTTTTTCTAACAGGGTTAAACTCAAGCAAGAGGTTGCCTCATGTCATTTTGTATGTACTGTTTCTGTACTATAAATATTGTACTCTGCTAAATTATGACTTCATTTCTGTAATACTTTTGTACTTTATTTTTTTGTAAATGGGATAATCATACTTTCTAGCAAGGGGTCATTCTTAATGGATTTATAACTTTGTTCTGTAGTGGGTTGTACTGATGTATTTGATGAGCCCAGCTGGTTCAGTTCTTGGTGAAACCATGAACTAATTTAACTGATCAGCTTTATGCACCAGATCGTAGTTGTTTTTGTTTTGGAGCGATTATTGATGTAAATAGGGTCGATGATGCCATTTTCCTTGTCTAGGTCGTTATGTAAGGTTTGCTCAGTTTGATCCATTTTGTGATATAGTAAGTTTTTTTAATTTGCCTTAAGACAGCTGTGTATGACTAAATGATTAAAAGTTTTGTGCAATTTCTTTATACAAATGCACATATATATCTATATTTTTATTTTATATATTTTAAAATGCATATAATCTCTTTTTAAGAGCAATTTGTTAAAATAGTCTCTGACTATTACTGGTTAACTAATGTAGTCCTGAATATTCAATATGTCTAGTCCCTCAACTATTCATTTTTAGCCCATTTTAGTCCACATCTCACCAATTTACTAATTCGAGCTCAAAATGACAAGTCGAGTGACTTAAATGATAGGAATTAATTTTAACATTTGGGCTAGTTTGGAACTAAATTGATTAAACTTAAATGGTTTAAGAATTATTTTGTCAATTTTATTTTGTTTAATGTATAGATTAGAGGGTGTTGAACATTTTGTTTTTTCCAATGTTATGTAGAGTTTGATATTTGTCTAAGTGATTAGGTGTTCGCGCAAGGTGAGACTAAGCAAAGTTAAAATGCCTTGTACATCATCAAGACATGAATTAGCACTAAGGAATGCCTAGTTGAGCGTCTTGCTTCATAGGGGAATCAATGGTTCAAAAGCTTTGCTTGATTAAAGGGTGACTGCCTTAAATTCAATCAAAGAAGATGGATTTACTTATCATCATGATACTTAACATGTAATAATTCAACAAAAAAAAAAAAGGCTACATGCAGGCACATGAGCTTTAAATAATATTATAGCAATTAATTAATTATCATGAAGAAGAAGGGAGTGTGATGAGCTGTAGGAAGAGATGCATGTGTAGAATTCTAATAAAAGAAAATAGATTATGAATTAAAATAATTCGGATTGATAGTATGAACGATTAAAGGATCTTTAGGGTATACCTGCTACAAACCTACGCATTATTATATTAATTAATATATTGATTTATCAAAATTTTTGAACTTGAAATACAATCAAACATTTTTATACCATATTTAAGGTAATGTGTTTATGTTTTAAAATAATTTTCCCGCATTTTAAATTTTTTTTATAAATGATAACTATATTCATTTTGAGTCTCTCACATTTTTTTATGACATCACTTGTATGATGACGTCTGCCATCTCAAGTTTTGGACATCCATATTGCACAGGAGTGTTTGCTGCTTTTGATAACTTTAATTTTTACATATTAAAGTTGCATCCCAATGATAACCTGATTAATTGTTGCATGATTGGTTTATTGAGATAATGCACGTATTATTTTTTGTGTCTGTTTGAATTTAGTAACAAGTTTTATATTCTTGAAAATGTCAACTCGATGCTCAATTGTATTCATTATATTTATCTTCAGTTGATCTATTGATTGTTGTATTTTTGAAGTCAACAACAATGATTTTTCTTTAATTGAAGGGGTTTTGTATTTTTTTGCTAATAATTATTGATACAACTAGAAACATTCTATATCGATTTATTTTCTTTATTAATACAACATTGATTCTTTAATATGGTCTCCATTTATATAAACAACTTTATACTAATAAATTTGATTTTGCTTGAAAGATTGTTTGGCGGAAGGGAATATACATTGTGCATTTGTTATTAAGTTAATTTTGCAACACTAGAATTTTTTAATTCATTGAGATCAATCTTGACATCATTTTATTATATTTGATGTTTATGCAATGTACTTTAAGTTTTTTGATGCCATGTATAATTGCAAATTTTCTTAAAATATTCTTGCAATATCTTTATTAATGAATTACTTCTCTCTCTTGATCTTTTTTTCAGAGGTATCAACATGAATTGCCATTCATTTTGATGATTGTACATGCCCTACAATGAGTTTTATTTATAAATGAAAAAGGATTTACTCAAATAAAATAAGGTTAGAATATAATTTCTAATGTAAAAAAAACCCGCACACTTGGTTTTTATGTTTGATTCTCCTATAGCTAAAAATTTGAGTTCTAATTCCACGAGACTTTAAAATGATGGGGTAAGTATTTTTTTCTAGGATACATGAATATCTTATGGTAACATATTTCACTCTCCTTCATAATATTGCAAAACTTAATCTTAAGAAGATTTACTGTGTTTTGTGTTTCTAACTGCTGGGATTGAAATGATTTTTGCAAAGATCTTTTTTAAGTCTCTATTTAAGACTGTTCTCCAAGTTTCTTGGAATTGTTGAAGGTTTTTGGAGGGTTCCATATGGATTTTGAAAATTTTTGAGAATTCCTAAAATTTTATAAAAATATTGTGAAATATTGAATTTTTTTTGAGTATTTTGGGTCCATAATTATCCAGAATCAAGAATAATTGAGCCAACTTTGCTAGTTGAGTTCGAGCCTATCAGGATCATGCAGGAAAATTAAGGGTATTTGAGACCAACCTGTAATAAAAAGTCCAAAGGAATGTTTAGAAATTGTTTTGCACTTTAAAGTTTTAATGATTGGGATGGAACATGGCTATTTAGTTATTCTTAAATCACAATTTTTTTTGTTTCTTAGAACCTTTTTTTTATTTTTTTTTCAATGAGTTTTGAACCAAACACAGCCAATTATTTCTGATGTTTTCTTCAGTTTTTTATTCTGCTTTTATTTACAAGTCTATTCATTGCTTGAAGAAGTACTTAAATTGTGTTGCATTATTTTGCAATTTTGTATCAACATTTGGCTTATATCTTTCAATGAACAATTCAAGATGCAGAACTTGTTTGAAAAAGTGTGGCTTTAGCTGCAGCAAAGTTTGGATTTAAAATCTTTCGTTACCCTCTATAAATTATGTTTTATTTGATCAGAAAACGAAAAAAGCTATTATAATATGGATATAATTTAGATGTTATCTTACTCCGCCTACATTTTCTTCACATGATTCTTCTGTGTTCTGTTGTTCATAAACATTGGATTACGATCTCTGACAAGTGCTAATAATATTGATTTTAAAAAAACTGCTGGAGCTTGTTTATGTTGTGGCAGAAGTCATCAGTGGTTGTAAGCAGCAATATTTGCATGATAATTGAGATTTGAGTACAACACATTCTTATGTAGATGGCCTGATGTAATTTTGGGTTGGAGGGAAAAAATGAATCTGCTAGTGGGGAGGAAAATCAATGAAATAGGAATGTCTTGTAATTATATTGGAAATTGCACAGGCATTATGAATGTATGGAGTGCTAAGACTGCTGTTTGGATCTTGATGGAAATTTGCTATGACTTTTGACTTTGTCTGAGTTTTTTGGAACAGTATTACTTAATTTCTTTATGAACTAAAATTCTTAAGAGCTAAAATGATTGGAGGATAATAAATAGAACTAGTTGAACTATATTGCATTATCGATACTGCAAAAACCTATAATCATTATCTGGAAAGCTGTTTCCAAATGGTAATTGGTGAATACTACTGCTACTGTCATTTTTAGTAGCCATTTATGGGATCATGACATATTGTGGATTGCCAAGATGTTCAATTAATATTAATTGAACACTCGTCTAGTTGTAGTTACTTTTGGTAGCATTGGTACCAATTTTCTTGCTGAATTTTGATTATCATGCT
Source organism: Gastrodia elata (assembly GCA_016760335.1). Lineage (NCBI taxonomy): Eukaryota > Viridiplantae > Streptophyta > Magnoliopsida > Asparagales > Orchidaceae > Gastrodia > Gastrodia elata. Next base: position 19,042,943 of record CM028672.1, on the reverse strand, counting down.
CAGCTGATATTGTTCAATTTATTGTAGCAACTAGGGGAGTGGATGCGTGGGAAGAACCTGATAATTTCAAGTTCTGCTACAAGTTTAAATGAAGTCCGAGGGCCTTATGATGTAGCAAATTTATTAACAGTATTACTTGGTCTAACAATTGAGCGAGCTAAAGCTACTATTTGCAGGAATTGCAGGTTTATAAAGCTCGTTGTTTCTCAGAGCAATGATTCATGAAATCATGCCTTTTTAACCAAATTGCTCTTTCTTTGCAAAGCAGGTCCATGGTTTCTAGTGCCTTGAAAAAGAAGGATTGTTATTTCAAGGAGGCTATCAAAATAGAAAGGATATTTCCAGAAGAAAAGATGGACTCTCAAGTGGATTTGTTCAAAGATTGGAATGACTGGGATCCTATCTCCAGTGGGGCAAATGATCTTCCCTCACTGGATGATATGACTAAGCTTTTCTCTGTTGCCAGCAAACATTCTAAAAGTCAAAATGCTATTGATTTTACATCCTCTATTAGTGGAATGGTTCCCAATGCACCTGTTATGGGCCTTTTATCTTGTTCTAATCAGAAAGAACTTGATTCTACTGATGGATGTTGCCTTTCTGATGAAGTTGAACAACATAATAATGTTGATCATGTTTTCTTAGAGAATGAGGCAGTTATGGTTACAAAGGTTCTGCCAAATGCTACAAATGAAGAGACTGAACGATGTTCAGTTGAAATTGGTATGACTATTGATGCTTTTGAGAAATTTTCTGGTCCCGGAACTTCAAATTCAGATGAAACTCAATTATTATTGACATGTTTAAGTTCAGAAGGTGTTTCTGGTGCTGGAATGATTAACAGGTCTGGCATGGGCAGTAAAGATATAGAAGTTAAAGATCAAATTAATTCATGTTCAGTTTCCACACAAACTCATAGAGATGTTACCAACTCTCTGAATTTCTCTTTTGTTGGTTATAAAGATCGGATTTCCATAGTTGATAGGGATACAATCGTTTCAACAAAGGAACATTATTTAAATAAAACAATGGAACATGAAAAAAAAGTTTCATCATCATGCGATGCTGAACTTAATGGATATCCTGATAAGATAGAGGTTCAAGAGCAATTTGTAGTACCACTTGAAGTCAGTATCGCTAAGGGTACAAAAAATGTGGAAGGGCAGGAACAATCAGCTTTCCAGTTGGAAACAAGTATCTCAGACGATTCTCAAGTCAAAATGAGCAAAAATCTTCAAAATTCTGCTGCAGCAGATGCATCGTTTTCTGTTTTGTGGGATAGTTCTACTAAACTGCAGATGCAGGAAAGTAATTTTATAAAAAGAAATAATGCGAAGGCATTTCCAACTAAAACCAAGGGCAAAAGGAAGCGAGGTTCTACTGCAGAAATTTCAGAGGACGCTATGTTTTCAGAGGACCTTTCTCCTGTGATGAAAATATCGCAAGGTTTTTTACCTGAAAATGAACTTCTACTGAAAAAGTCTGCAACTACAAATGAAGAGCAAAATATGCTGCAGCCTGTTACAGCTAGTGGAATTAGTAGGGATCATCATAACTTTGGTAAGGCTTGTGCTATAAATTTTTTATTTTGTTCTACCATTTGATTACAGTTCTTATATACTGGAAGATTTTGCCATCGGTAGGAATGCCTATTGTTACAAAAAATATGCCTCAACTGATTTTACTTCTATTACAATTTGCTTGATGATTTAAATATTCATATATTATTAGCTGTGCAATTACAGCACCATTAATCTTAATCATTTTATTTGCATGTAGATATAGTTTTAGCGAAATTGCATTATAATTTTTATTCCTGCCATTCTTGAAAAGATAATTGAAGTTCATTTGAACTAATTTTTTTGGGTATGCACATAATTGTATGGGCTCTGCATATCTTTGCAGGAAAACAAAGACATGGTAGAAGATCAAGCCATCGAGGTTATCTACTGACTGCCAAACCTTTTTTAATGCACATGCTTTTCAAGAAAAAAGCAGGACGATTAAGAAGAATGCATAAAATTTTATAAGGTTAAACTGTTCAAATTCATCTAATTTTGTGAATGTCCCTTCAAACGTTTATGCTACCTTTTTATTAATATTCTTCTATCATAAGGCTTTCTTAAACAAGAAGGCAGCTTATTCAATAACTGTCGCACCTGTGCAAAGTTGCTTATGTAGTTGGTTGACTTCCTAATACGCTTCTTAAGTGAAGATTTTATTAAAGCATATATTATCTTGTTAAAAATGATTTCTTAATTAAATGCAAGGCTCTTTTGGTCTGTTTAGATTTTTTGTTTTTTTTTAAATTATGCTATTGATGAAGTTTATCATTTAGCTGAATATAAATAAAACTCAAAATTGATTTAAAGCTCATTATAATAATTTTAGCTTATAAACAAATTAATTATCAAGGAATTTTCTAGAAACACCGACAGAACATTTCAAAACTTGAGTACTTGTTAATACAAGTTTGAAAACTCAACTGGCACTGAACTGTGAGGAAAGATTGAATGGTTCAATTGGAACCCAATTGGAAGATGAATTGCACTGAGAGAGTAATATAGAATTACTTTTTAAAAGGATAACAATGTGATAAAATAATATAGCAACAAAATAAATATTAATTCTCTAAGCATGTCTACTTCATGATTCATTTGTCTCCATTATGTTTTGTCAAATAGTAGCCCATCCTTAAACTTCAAGTGTATAAGTTCCTTCTTAATAGTATTGTTCCAAGGCTTTATAAGTATTGTTCTTTCCCTTTTAGCAAGGACAAAATTCATCAACTTAACTTTTCTCACTGAGACATCTAATAATCTATGCTTAATATATTAGTGCCATTTTTCACTATGCATTTAAATTGGCTTAGTTTTGTTTATCTACTCCAAAATAACTTAACATCATTACTCATCATATTGAACTTAAAAGTTGAAAAAAGTCAAAAAGTCAAATTAGACTAATAAGCAACTTAGCTTAGCTTAGCTTAGCTAAGTGTAACTGTAATGACCCTAGGTCATTATAAGGCAAAAAAAACTGAAATCCCGATTCGTTAAATTTCTCGTAAATTTCAGTTTCCCGTTAAAACTCCCGTTAAAATTTGATTTTTCAGTTTCAATTCTTAATTTAGGAGGTCTTAAAGACCGTTTCAACTGAAATTGAGGTTTAAACATTCATTAAATGCATATTTGATTTGATAAAACGTAACTCCTCATATTTAGATCATATTTAACAAGAAATTAAATCAGCCAAAACTGAAAACAAATAAATCCTCATTATTTTAAGAAGGATTGCTTATGGTAATTAAGGGTATACCTGTTGTTTTATGAAGAAAATAAAATATCTCACCGTAACTTACGGCAATGCGCCGAATAAATCGGACGTGCGTTACATACGCACGTCCTATTTATTCGGAGAAGAGCCGAAAGGATCGCACCACGCTCAAACACCCCTCCCTCTCTTCCATAGGAGCGTACCTGAGCCGAGCCTGCGCCGATCGACTGCCCAACTTTTCCCGCACCTCTCCTTTTTCCGCTCGACGGTAAAAGGGCGTACCTGAGCGGACTGGAGCTAGCGCAGAGCAGACGACGCGGCTCAGTCCTTGTGTCCGACGAATCCCTCGCGTCAGCTTCCTTGCGTTCGACGGATTCCTTGCATCGACCGATCGTTGCAGCCGACGATTCCTTGCGTCGGCTCGATCTCTGCAGCCGACGGGTTCCTACCTGCGATCTTCTTCCGCCTAAGCTCTGCGCCCGCTCGACTCGCCTGCTGGACCGTCCGCTCGACGCACCCGATCGGCTAAGGTAAGGCTCTGCTCGACCTCTGCCGATCTTCTTAGAAGATTAAAACGTAGATAGGTTTATATATATATATAAATGTATATATATATGAATATATATATACATCTTCTAATAATATATATATGAATATATATATATATAAATATATATACATATATATATATATATTGGTATAGGTATATATATAATAAACAAATAATAATAATAATAATAATAAAAAATATTAATATTAAATAACAAATAATTATTACAAATAGATTAAATTACCTATTTTGATATTATTAAAAAATATATATATATATATATATAGTTTTAATATTATAATGATTTAAAATTATCAAACAACTTAAGACTAGGTTTTCGATTATTTTGCATTATGTAGAATTAAAATGATTAAATTACAGCACTATGATTAAATCTTACTAGCCAACATTAGGAAGACCTCAAATTAGTTATTTGATAAATTCTGAAGTAAAGTTATAATTTGTTTTTAATCTCCTATTCTAACTTATACTTTAATGAACATTAAGTCTTGAGTTCATACCAAATTAGATCATAAATAATAACTCAAGAGGATTTGAAATCTTGCTTGAATGAAGCATGTTTTTCTACCCTAACATAATAGATGGATTCGGTATTGATAAAAGAAAGATTTAGTAGAAATATTAAATTCAATTAGACATTTTCATTGTATAATCTACTCTTATAAGATTTAGATATAAGTAACCATCTAAAGATAAACTAGGGAACACGAATACTAGTTCTAAATCTTGTAAATAGATAGTTTCATAGTTTAATAAAGCCTCAATTATAAATTTTTGCAGACACCTCAAGTTGTGAGTGATTCATCTAGTTAAGTCAAACACAAAAGGTACATTGGATATTACTTTATATGCTTTTACTTTCAATTGCTGCTTATGCATCGCTTTGAGCTTATTACTACTTGATATGATATTCTTACTGCTAATGATGTAAGAGAAATTGAATGATGTTTATGTGTCTTGTGAATGTTGCAAGAAGGGTTCCGAAACGGAGCATGATTAGGTTAGGGACGGGGCTAGTCCTCGGGAGCTATAAGAGTGCCATCTGGAGCCTTTGAGGGAGGCACAGGTGAAGGTTGCTTAAATGCACGTTGCCATCTGAGATTCTTAAGTGGGTACAGATGAAGGTTTATGCTTAAATGCATATGAACCCAGCCTCATGGTTCTGGCTTTGCCCAACAGAACTGCTATTATTGTTTCATGATATCATAGACATAAACATAAACATAGATTTTTTTTACGCAATTATTGCTTTTCCTTTTGACACTTGGCATGTGCAAGAACAGTTATTTTGCAGGAGACATATTTATCTTCTTGTTTTTAAAACACACTATTTCCTGCAGTTATTATCATTTTGGTTCTCGCTATGCTTTAAGTATATTTTAATATCCATTGTATTTAGAATGTGCACTAAGGCATTATTTTTATAATGCCAGATCAGATACAGTTGGAGGCGGTTGATATAGCCTAGAGGCGTAGCGCGGGAAGATAACTGCCCTTCCAAGATTAATAGTTTGATGAACATGAAATTTTATGTAATAATTTCTGGATGTTATTTTTATTTTAATTTGAATGAATGTCATTTTTTTTATGTGAATGGCTTGAATGTTCGTTAACTACTATTTTATCTAACTGCCAATATGATCCTGCGGAAAGATGCATCCGATGTTAGTTTGGTTCTTACCAACCTAACATGGGTTATCACAGTAACTAATCTTTATTTTCCTGAATTGATAAAGCTAATTCCAAAACAAATAAGCCCTAAGACAACTTTCTCTTAGCTTATTTATAATTAGAGCTACTCCAAGCTTGTAGTGATTGTGTACTTGTTCCTAATCATATTCTTGCAAGTAGACCCTTTTATCTAACTTAGCGTCCTCATCTATGCAACACTTGTGAACATTTTTCTATTTTGTAGACCAACAATTTACATTATACATTATTGCTAGAGTCAATAATGTTGTATAACTTTCTTTTGAGTTTGAATGATATATTTTTATTGAACAACATCCCAAAATAACTCTTCTATTTATCCATTCTGCCTAGATCTTATTAATCATTTCACCCTCAATTTTGACATCGTTTTGTATTATTGAGAAATAAAATGTTTAAATCTTTGTTCTTTTTTATAACAAGATCTTCAATTATAATATTCTTGATATTGTAATTTTGATTATAATTAAATTTACATATCTTATATTCGATTTGTTATTTTTTAGATTCTACGGTTTCTGTAAAATTTGTTTCTTGATTGTGTTTAGTTAGATTGCCTATGAATCACAACAATAGAATTTTGGGTTCTTCCATGTTGCAGCTTGATTGAAATAAGAATATTGTTTGACAAACTGTCATCTGGAACATATATTACTAAATCACATCCTTAATAGTATTAATATAAACAATACAAAATCTTTTTTTCCCAAAAATCTACAAAGAATTTCTTTGGATACTTTAGCTTATTTTTTTTTTCTCTCTTTAAATTTCTTTTTTAATTATCTAATAAAATGTATACCTTTTTAGCCAATTTACTAGATAATCAAATTGATCTTGTGAAATTTTAGTGTTTCGTTGTAATATGTGCTTGGTCATTCTCTTCAAAGTTTAAATTGTGTTTCATTAATTTAATCTTTATAATTTGCAAAATCATGGACACAAACTTTGTATTTGTTAATAATTATCACGATTGTTCTTCAATAATCTATTTTCATAATATTTTAAATTAAATGACTGTGAGTTAAACAAACTCCTACCCTCACTCAAACATTTCTACACATTAATTGGATGCAAATTGATTCTACAATTCTTTACTCTTAGTTTTCCTTAAGGGCTACATGATATTTTGTAATTTGAGTATAAAATAATGTATTTTTTGGTAATTTAAAATATGGATGCTTGGTTTAAAGTAAGTTGAGTGTAAAATGTTTTCAAGGAATTTCTTCCCCCAAAAGCACAATTTTCACATAAACACTATATGATTTAATTGATGGGATTTGGAATTCGGCTTCTAGAAAAAAAGTTTTATATTCTTGGGTTGAGCCTTGCCTTCCTTGCCATGCCTCATCGAGCATAGGTTGGTCATTGATGCCCCCTCGTTGACTCATGTCAGGCCTCACTGAACTTCAAACCCCTAATTTGGGCCTCGTTGGATTGCATCAAGGCCAGGCTGAACTTTGCTATGCCTAGGCAGGGCTATTGAAGGCTCTTGCAATCCTTGCCAGATTATGCCTATCCTAGGTTGGCTCTTGCTGGACTCCACATGCACGCGTCGTGCCATTGCACAGTTAGTTTAAATTTTTTTTTTAAATTGCTTTTTGTGATTTTAATTCACCTAACCAAAAATTAAAATGAAATATACTTCAAAAGTTTCAGATATCTAAAGTGTTTAGATTTTATTTTACTTGATATTTGATTTTAGCATCTTTTACCTTATCCAAACAAAACCTATAACATTTATGTGTTGATTTACTCATTTAACTAATAAAAAGTAATTAATGTATCTTTAAGGTCACTCAATTTGTTGATGTTAATTATGTTGTTATAACCTTCATAAAAAGTCCAATAAAAATTACTCACCCATCTATTGCAAGCATCTTTTATAAATTTTATTAGAGTGATTTTTTTTTATATATTGATTTGACTGAGGCTTATATATGTCTCTTTTTCAATAATATCTAATTTTTATTTAACCCTTAAAAGCTATTGTCTTAACATCAATATTAGTTTTTCAGTCATCCACCATCTTATGCAGCTGTCTTAGGTTTTGTTCTTACATTTTAACTACTCCTTATAATAAATTGTTCCATTTTAATTTTTTTTGAACATGTAAGCATATTTATCGTTTGAGGCTCTCCTATATGATTTTCTAAGAATATATTTAGCCATTGACAAATACAACTTGCAATTTTCTTGCCACATAAGATTGACTTACCTCAATGCCCCGATGACTAAGTTCTTTAACTTGGCTCCTAAAATAATTCTTTTTATTTTTGAGATTCCATCATCTAGTCTTAGAGTATAATTTAAGGTTAAAATTTTTCACTCATTATTTTTAAATCTATAATCACTAATTGGTGCTGAATTGTCAAAGGTTTTGCAAAATAATCAATTTCTTTTTTTTATAGAAATTAATCAATCTAAGCTTTAAAAGCCCATTTGTACAAGTATTAACACAATCTTCTTTCTTGAATAATGTATTGGCTTTCATAAATTCATTTGCTAAAGCAAACTTCAAGATCTTTCTTTTTTTTCATTTGTCTTGTCAAAGCCAAAACCGCTAGGAATATCATTAAATTATCCGTTCCATCATATCAATTTAAATCTTTTTGAATAAATAAAATTCTTTATACTATTGAGCTATTTTTGTTTCAAATTTTACCAATTTTTTTTCTCTGCTATTATCTATATATTTTCCGTGGGACATATTTCTAAGGAAATATTTTATCTTAAACCTTTAAATTTGACTATATTGTCTTTTATTATTATTGACATAGTATCAACACTCTTTTATCAATAAAAATTTTAGCCCAAACTATTAAATTTTTTATGTTTTATCAGTTCTCTAATCCATTTTTTGAAGACAAACACTTTTCATATTAATTATAAATCCATTAACTCTATTTGATTGTTTGTTAGAACCCGACATTCCATGATCTTCTTATCAATTTAGTTGTTTGAACTACCTTTCTTAATTGTATTCATTCATAATATGCAAATTCACTGTTGACTACATTGGGAATTTGTAGCGGCCTTTGTACATTTTACATTGCATATAAGAAACATAATACTTCACTTATAGGGCATGCTCTAGCTCTAGTACAAATTCACAAGTGATTCACTTCATATCTTAAGATGTAGTCATTTCAACATCGGAGTATTAGGATTGTGAGATGGTGGCAAAATGTTTAAGTGTTGATCACTCTTTTAATTTGAATGTTACGAAGAATCTTGGGCTAAGTTTTATGTCTAAATCTCAAAACCCCCTACAGAGAATGTTTGTAATTAAAAATGGATTATATTAAAATTACCTTAAACTCCCTTTCAATCAACTATGCTTGCAACCACCACTGTCACCCTGCATCATCTCCAGCTCGTTCGCCCATGCCCTCAACCCAATCACGCATAAGCTGATCCATCACTTTCGGTTGCCCATGATCGACCACGTTCCCGTCATGCTTGCATGCAACAAGCTGCCCACTTCACGACCTAGGCCTTAGTTTGCGAGTCATCCACTATTTAGCTGTCCAAGATCTTATTTACCCACATTGCCGGTTCTTGCAAAGACACTCGCGATCTATGTGTTTGTAAGAAGCTTTTGCATGCGATTATAGCAACTTCATGCAATTTTGGGGTGGTTATAGTTCATGTGAATGGTAATAAAACTTTGACTGATAAATTTAATTCGATGGTGGCAATTAAGTGGAAAAAATAATTTTGACCAAATCTTGACATAAACCATAATTTTTTTCTTACCTAGTAATAGGGTCCATCCACACATCAATCAAGTTCCAAGGCCCCCTGAGGAAACTTTGTTCAAATGACTAGAAAACCTGCATTCAATGTGTTTCGATGCTTTTTGAGCTGGTTTGAAAATGAAATTTAATCCATTGATCTTTGATTCAGAGCAAGGAAATGATTTTTGACATAATTTTCAGTATTTCCATGCTCTAAAAATTGGTCCAATTTTTTATTTAAACTCAAGAACATGAATTTCATAAAAAAGTAATCAATTTAATATAAAATTAATTTATTAATTGTGTTTTAAAAAAAATTTCATGTGATAAATTGATGTCCAATTAAATATTATGTTACAGTTATGGTTAAAAGCCATTAATAATTTATTTTGGGCATTATTATATATACACCCTGAGTTAAATTATGCTCCATCATAAAAAATTGACTAGCACTATTGATGATATTAAAGATATATTGAATTCATTTATTATTAAAATGAGGAAAGAGAGTTTATACTATTTGCTTGAGTACAAGATTTATGCATGATACAATACGCGACTCTTGTAGCTAATAAAGCAAAAATCTCTTTGGCATCAAGTGTACAAGCATTGCTGTCATGTTTACTGTTCTCGTGATTCACAAGCCCTTGAAAGCATAGGTCTCCCAAAGCACTAACACTTGAAACATTTGCTTTGGTCATTAAAACCCACAAAACTAATATCCTCCTCCTGAAAGTTTTGACCTGCATACAAATAATTGCCTATTATCATTATTACAATCAAATGAATATGTGTAAGAAAAAATACAGGCAAGTAGATGTTGGAAGAAAGTGGTAAAGAAAAAATTTAGAACTAAAACAATGGTTTAGGAAACCACGCAAGCAAAAGCTAAGAATTTAGATTGTTTTGATATTTAGTCTATTTATCTAATTTTGGTTGAATTTAAGTTAAATGCTTAATTCAGATTAATTGAATCTAAATTAAATGTTTGATTTATAATCGATTTAACTGAACTAGGTTGAATTAAAAATAGATGCTTGATTCCTAGTCGATCTAATAGAGATCATAGTTGAATCATTTAAGTTAAATGCTTGATTCTTAGTAGATTTAATTGCTCCTAGTTAAATCACCTAAATTAAATATTTAATTCTTACTAGACCTAAGTGTTTTGGTTGAGCCTAAGCTAACAACAATCTTACTTCTAGTTGATATAATTGATTTTAATTGATCTAATCTAAGTTGGTTGATCCAATTTTTAATTTATCTAACTAATTCTAGTTGAGTTAGTCTTAAGTAAATAATATGATCCTTAAATTGATGTAAGCATAGACTTGCTGATTTAATGTTTTAAGTCCTAATATATCTAGATATTAAAAGTTAAATTTTTCTAGAATTAGATGGTTTGATCAATAGAAGGTCAAAACAAATCTAATTAAATCATCATAAATTTAAAGATATAATTTCTAGTCGGTTTGAATAATCCTTTACGAATTATGATAATCTTAATGAATTGGTTCCTAATAGATTTAAATTTCTTAGTTGAATTATTCCAATTTTAAAACCTAATGGTTAGATTGTTTAATTTGTTAGTATTCAATACATCTAAGTTAAACAATCTAATTCTTAAGAAGATCTAAACAATCCTATACACATCTTGGACCATTTCATCTAAATGGACAAGCCATAAAACCTACAATGTCGGGCTTTTTAATGGATGCAAGCCCGACTTTTAACTTGTATTTGAACATTCTAATCTAAATAATGTGGGTGTAAGACTTGCTGATTTTGGTTATTTTAATAGATGCAAGTCTTGCTACATATTTATGCTCATGACTCTTAAAAGCTTGCAAGTCCCATCTTAAATTTGAACATAGGCTTTTTAGTGACTGTTGCTCTGACCTATTCTAAACTTTGCTAAAAATCCCTTTAACTTAAACTAAAACAACTAAACAAATAACCAAATCCCAATGTTATTATAACGACTCAATATCATTACTTCGTAAAATTTGATCAGATCCCGCCTCAGAAATTAGGATCCCGGGAACTTAAAATTTGGGCTAACCAAAATACCTTTAAAATAGAAATAATTTTTAGATCAAAGTGCCATAGTTTGGGAGAATTCGGATAACAGAAACTCTAGCTTTATTTTTTTTGAATTATTTAAATCAAATAAATTGAGAAAATAAAATATTTGTCCAAATTCATCGATTTTTGTGTCATTATGTTAAGTATATTATTTAAAGGCTGCTTAAAAAGTTTCATCGATTTTGAAGCTCCGATTCAACCTTAATTTATTTTTGAAGTTTCGAACTTCAAAAATTAATATAAAACAAAATATTTGTCCGAATTGTTTTTGGCGCGAGGGTGTTTGTTACATGATAACACACATCGGTGTCAAGTTTCGTTATTTTTGGACGTCAAACGGCAGACAAATGCGAAAATTTTAATTTTAAGTAAATATTTAATTTTCTTTTCCTCCTTCCTCTCCCTCCCCTATTCCTGTGATCCCCCCTCCCCCCAGATTCTGCGCTCGATCGCAGGCCCTGTCGTGCAGGCGCAGAAGCTTTCGCGTAAGGGAAGGGACCCTGCGTCGTTTTGGCGCAGGGTTGGTTGGCTAGGTGCCGGACAGCCCTCCCTCTCCCTCTCCTGACCCCTCCTCTCTATAAAACCGCCACCCAACCCCTCTCCTTTTTCCCCACCAGCAGCCAACTCCTTGCCAGCAGCCCTCCCCTGCCGGTAGCTAGCCGCCCTCCTGCCAACAGCCCTCTAGCCAGCCACTCTGCAACCACCCCTCAGCCTTTCCTTTTCCTTCCCAACAACAGCCCACCTGCAGCCTATGGCCAGCCCACCTGCAGCCTCCGGCCAAACCTCCAGCCCACCTGCAGCCTCCGACCAGCCATCCGACCATCGACTACCTCTCCAGCCACCCCCTTCAGCCACTTCCGGCCTCCCTCCATATTTCGGTAACTCTAACCAAGGTGAGAGGAGAAGGAAAAGAAGAAGGAAATGAGGAGTAATATTGCTATTATTTATTTATTTTCTTTATTTCTTTATTATTATTATTATATATACATAATAATCATTATTATGAAAATAATAATGATAAAATTATGTCATTCACATTATTATGGTTCTCATTAATTAATAATGAAAATTGTACAAATATTATAAATTGATTATTATTTCAATTCAAGCATTTTTATTCTATCATTTTCCTTTCTTTATTATTATTATTATTATTACTTTCTGTAGATTTTTACAGTCATTTCCATTTTTTTCATTTCTTTCATATATTATTATCATTATTATTATTACATAATGATAATAATAAATTTATATTAAATATAATTACTACTCTCAAAGATTTGAAATGCTGTCTTCGACAAGATAAAAGAATGAAAGAAAGGCACAATAAAAAAGAAGTAAAAATCTATAAAAATATCATATCACTTTCATTTTAATGTTAGCTAGAAGTCTAATTTAAAATATCAAAAATTTAAATGCAGATTCGATCAAACTGTTGAATTTTTGAACTTAAAAGAACAAGGCATCATATGTTTTTTATTACTCTTGTTTAAATATGCTTTTCCGCTCAGCATCGCACAAATTGATAAAGCTGCAAGGGTTCCATGTTGATATATTTTTAGTTTGATCAGACAACAGCTAGAACGGGGTTATCCGATCGGGAGTCATAAGGAGCTTATACTGATAAGCCTTGAGGTGGCAGGTATAGAGTGAAGTTGGGATATAAAAGATGAACCCCTTTTCCTTGATTTTGTACTTGCCCAACAAAATCATGTTTTGTGCTAGATAACAAACGCTAAAATTCTATATTTATTTTTGTGCTAAAGTTTAAAGTATAATTGAAATAGGTTTGCAAAGATAAGTTCATACAACTTTTTATTTTTTGTCAAATTATTAATTATTTTGCTTATTATATAAGTACTTAGTTTCAGAACTAAATGATATTCAAATACCCACACTTTTAAAATGTGCCCAGATCAGGAGTTCATCCTAGAGGAAAAGTGCTAAGAATCAAGCAGTGCTGATACTGCCTCCTGTTGATTTATTGCTCTTTTTGTCTCTTTTTTAAAAAGTTTGTAATTTTTATTTTATTTTGATCTTTGTAATCAAAACTTGTGATTTAATGAATAAATGAGTTATGTTTGATGTCTATATATTTATCTTTTAAATCACTCAATATGTTTCTGTGGCTAGAGGACTTACCTCAAGAACCGGTGCTGGATTAGTTCCCGTTGACCCGCACTGGGTCCTCATACTTATAGACTTACGTTTGTAAATTCAAGCTAGGACTTTAAATGAACTCTTTAGCGATACATTCTTTTGAACTCTGTTGGCCATGTCCAAAATCTTTGAACACCAATGATTATGCTATCTAAGTGCTAAAATATTGAGTAAAATGGTATCACCAACCCTCTTAAGTCTAAGAATTGATGTTAAACTTAAGAATTAAGCTTTAAAAAATATTACTTAGCTTTCTCGGGATATATGAGATGCAGCAACCAATAGTTACTACTCAGAATGTTTGTACATTACAGGTAATAAGATCTCTTTGACATTGACATATTGGACCTTGACCACGTCTCCTCTTTCATTTACCTCCTTCCTCCCAACCATGTGTCATCTTATGTTTGTCTAACCACCGTACACTCTTTAAGTGAGAGTTCTAATCTATGACTAGCTGAGATAAATCTAGGGGTTTTTCCTAATAGGAATCCTCGACCCTATGCATAAACAAACCCCTATCTATCAATCGAGTAAAAGTCTAGTAATAAATATCTAAATTGACCTTGCGAAAAGTCTATTCTCTTAAACCTAGTAATTCATGCACTTTTTGAGTGGTCAATGGACTAGGTTTGTTGAAAAATAAGTTATTGACAACAAACTCTGCATGCCAATGTCATTTGTCAAAATGTCTTCTATTGATCTTAAACTATCTTGATATTGTCTTTTTAACTTCAATCCAAGCTATAAGAGTTTTCCGTCTTCCATTGTGAGCCATCAAATGGGGCCCGTTTTAATACTGTATTGGAAATTGCTTTTACAAGAAAATTTGATCGATGGGATATGATCACCTTATCTTCCTCCGAAGTTTAATATGCAAATCCCCAACTAATTTCTTGAAGTCAGATAACCTGCTTTGATTGGTCATCTGTTTGTAAATAATAGATCGTGCTGAAATTAAGATGAGTTCCCTAATCATTTTGAATGACTTTTTAGAGTACTAATGAATCAATCAACTTGTTAAAAAAATAATTGCATTCAAACTTCTATGGAGTTTAGCTTTTTTTCCAAACATAATTAGGAACTTCTTCTCAATAGAATCGCTCTTGGTATTTAAAAGAAAATGGGTTGTTTTTTATTGATTTTTCATTTATAAGCCATACTGAATATTGGCATTGCCTATAACGTAATATTTCTATAACAATATTCATTATGATCTTGGACCATTTTCACTTTGTTATATGCCAAGGCTATAGCAAACCTCCAAGATGTTAGTGTCTTTCACCAAATGGCATAGTTCATGCTTTGATATGTGGGATGCCATGTCATGTTTCAAGCCTGACCATTAAAACACATTTTTCAGATAGTGATACATTTTAGTGCTATTCAGGTGAATTACATAACCCACATGATGTTCATGCAAAATCAAACAAACCTCAAATCCACATCACTTACCACCTAAATTTGATTACCAATCATGAGCCCACCTGACAAATTGATGAATATATCAGTTCACTTGCCAGCAGTAATACGAGTCAAACTCTTCATATTTCGAATCTAAACATTGAGTTATCATAATGTGATCATGAAGGGTTACATTTATCTAGATTGATCAATTGAATTAAACCATGAAGAGGAATAATTTCTTGCTCAAGTTGCTCCCAATATAGATTTTTTTTCTTGAAGATGTTTAGTGTGGATTTCAATTGAGATCCTAAATTAGTATATTAGTCTTTAATGAGTTTTAATCAAATGAGGCAGCTTCAATTTCAACTGTTACATCAAAATATTGGTGGTTAGAATGCATCTCATAGTGGACACCATATATTTAGTGTTTTTAGATTTTCAGGTTAAAAAATATGGTTACCAGCTCTAAACTGTTGATTAGGTTCTTGTCATGGGAATGTAATTGTGTGTAGCATAGGAAATCACGTGACCATACTTTATCAACATTCAACCCAGATGGTGACGAACGGATTACTATATATCTTAAATTTATCCTTGGGTGGAAAAGCCAAATATAGTGGCTGGTGAGAAACACGCCTTCAGATGATAGAAAGCTTATTCATGTGATTGATCGATCTCACATGAAGGCTACAAATTTATGTGCCAATTATTTTGAGAAATCCTCTCCAAACTTTTGATAACATCTAACCAAGCCTATTAACTGTTCTGTCGATGATGCCACAAATCTTATGAGAATCGGTGTGGTGATAGAAAATCGGTGTTAGTAAAGGGATCATTCAACTAATGGTTGATCAAGGAAGCTATTTGAACTTGTGACATCCTTTCATTGGCAGGTTCTTGAGCCGCTCTGCATGAACTATTGGATCTAGATTATCACTAATGTTTAACTTGTATTGATTTTCATCTTCAATATAACAACCAATAAACAAAGGGGTTCGAAATGTATCACCGAATTGATAAACTCTAGCACTTATTAATTGAAATCTAAAGTTTTATTCATGATCTATGGCTTCATTTTGATCATTTTCTGAAATTTTGGAATGTTTCTCCAATATCAACTGTGAGCAATCTTGGGATTAATATCCAGCAAGATGAATAAAATCAATGCACAAAGCATAATACAAATGTAATTCAACACATTACATAGTCATTTAGAATCAATCACATCTTAGCAATTAAATATACATTTCATATTTTAACTAAAAGCTTATGTATTTTTGCTTATACAAAACACTTTACTCTCAAGTTGTAAAACTCACGAGCTGTTACTTCAGGAGACAGCTTTCAAAATAAAAAAAATGCTAACTTTTGTATTAGAAACAAAATAATAAAATATCCAATAAAGCCATTTGACATTCATGTATATTTCTCCAGCTGACAGACTTAGAAAATATTGTAAGTACTTGAATGTACGAATTGAATCACACAAATGCATCTATTTAGAATATGAAATGATATGAATAAATTAATAATTCAACAGTTGCAATGACAAAATGGTTAACTTTCCTGAAACAATTAGCTTCACGGATTAATTGGACAATATACAAATCAATGGTAGATTTGGAATGTCAAGGTCAGTCAAGCAATTAGTAAGAATATTCATGTTCTGTCATTTGATATTCAGATCAAATAAAGTTCAGATTTCTTTTGATTTCGTGCAATATATGATAGTGTTCAAACTCAATGTTCAATTTAAATATTAGCTCAATCTCAAGTTCTTATTAGTTCAATCTTTTAAAAATAGATTTATCATAACTATTTAGTTGGAAATGATTTATAAAGCTCAATCAAATCAACAAGTTCTTATCAACGTATCAAATTGAACGGCATTGTGAATCAGAGTGCAAGCACTCAATGAAGCATTGTCACATTTGGATGAATTTTACATATCAAGGGAAGATTTAAGACCTGCTACATATAAGAGTCTATACCAACTCATGGAGTGCTAGCCAAACCTTTGGTATGCCTTTCTTATGTGCATGATTGAACTGAACTTTTCTCATTAGCTTGAAATGTCATACCACGATGTTCAACATGAATTTCTACTTCAATTTTAAACATGCCGTACACTTCAATTTTCACTTTAAGTTGTAATTGATTTTAATTATGTATCATGCCATCTAATGATTGTACAATATCTGTAGAAGCACTTCAGAAGCAGTTGACTAATGGTTTCCAGACATCTTTAATGTTCTAGATAGTTTTGCAAATTCTCTTATGTTTCCTCTGATGGTCTGGACAACCATCTTGCAAGATTAATAGTTCCAGTTACGCAAGATCTTTTAGATGATCCGACAATCGCTGGACAGTTGATTAGTCAATATTATTTGTTTCAAATTGTCTAGACGATTAAGTTGACTATGATCTGTTCCAGACAGCACAAAAATGATTGTGGAAATGCAATGTACTTATCTAATTCATTTTACAATACTTTCTTACCTTATAAATTTATATTCATTCTATACAACAGTAACAGTAACAACAACAAAAATCCAAACCTTTAATCCTACTAAGTGTGGTCTGTTACATGAATCATATTTTTATATGTGAATTGTCTTACATTCATGTTATTGCCTTCTTTAAAGCTAAAACTAGCTAGAAAGTTTTCTTATGGAAATGGAAGCGTGTTGAACCATTGCTGAATTCATGTGAAAGTTCCTTCAGCTCTTTAATGAGCTTTGGCGGTCCACAATAAAAAACGCCTGCATGATTAGAAAAAGAGTAAGAACTGTATCATGGAATATTTAAGATCAACTGTGTTCATTTTTGTACCGATGTTAGAAGATTTATGGGCACGTGCAACTTCAGAAAACACTTTCCTTCAATTTGACTTTGCAAAATGAGTGTGAATCTGTCATTTCATAAATAGATATTGAAAAATACAGCATGTTTGAATTCTTAGTTATATAATAAACGAGTGGATGAGAATCATTCATTATGTGTTTGGTTTTGTTATGTTGTTTCATTTATTTATTTGTTATTTTTACTTGAGAAAAATCTTGTTTGGATGTCTGTTAAATTTATATTTTCACAATAAATGTTTAGACACTAGTACAAACACTTCAATCTTGTTTGTGTTCCACATTCTTAGATATAGTGGTTTTAATTCAGAGGGTTGTCTTTGTAGTTTAGGATTTGTTAAAGTTATGGGGCTGTTTGGAATGCTGAAAAGTAGGGGTAAAGTAATCAAGTTACAGTGTAATCAGATTACCTTACATTGTTTTGATTTTTTTTGTTTGAAATGATGTAATGTGCAAAGTGTGGTATTTCAAATAATTTGTGGTGGTAAGATTGCACTCGTAATGTTTTTTTTTTTTCAATTTTCTTTTCTTTTACAGTGAAATCGAATTCCTAAGAATGACTGATCTGAACGAATGAGCTTCTCCCAGTGTTCATCTCTGCATTCGTCTTCGACATCGCGAACGAACAAATCGATCCAAACGAAAGAAATGGTCAATGTCCGTCGTTGCGTTTATCTTCAAGATCGCAAACAATTTCTCCGCGTTCGTCTTTGCGTTCCTCTTCGATATCGTAAGCTCCATCCGCTTCTTACCTCATGCCAACGGTTCGTCGCTAGCTTTGTACGGAGGAGACATAGAATTTTCGTGCCAAAGACAAAGGAGATGATGGTGGCGATTCGTTCCGGAAATAGAGCATCTTGGTGAGGAGTTTCACAAAGTGTAGCTTTGTTTGCTTTGTTCTCTTCGCGTCTTTGTTATTTTCCTTTGCGTAAAATCAAATTTTGACCAAATCGGCCAAAATTTTCTTACCATGGCCCTTTTTTAATAGAGTAAAAGTTTTACTCTCAAATTTTACTTTACCTTCTAATCTCATCATTCCAAACACTCAAAATTTAAAATTTCAGGTTAAATTTTTACTTTACTCGAGTTTTACCTCATGCCTAATAGCCCATGAGTGAATTTATATAAGATATAATTGAAAGTTTAATTTATTACAAATTAGAATATTTTTTTTTGTCAAAACAGAATTAAATGTTTCTTATGGGATGCATGATGTTTTGTTGACTTAAAAAATGATCATTTAAACTAGATTATGATAAACTCAATTCTTAGCCGGGGTGATCTGTATGGCCTTTGCACATGAGAAAAACTTACCGTTATAAATTAACTTATTAATTTGGGTGATAGTCAGCAAAGAGGATCAATATGCTCTTAAGAGTTTCTAATTTTCATAATATTGAACAAATTGTTTTAAAATTTAGTCAACTAGTTTGCTGACTAGTTCTAACTGGCTAAATTATTTATTCGTATAATATTTAATTGGCCAACCTAGTATTTTCATCTACTAGACTTCAGGTTGGCCGACCAATTGGTTCATTGGCGTTTATTCCTGTTCTAAGGATAACTTCAATTTCTTTTGAGGATCACCATTTCATAGGAGAAATGATGAACTCATCTATTTCTAATTCAGGGTATTGAAAATGGGAAAAATATGATTCTATATATAAAACTTAAGAGGATTAATCGAGTCTTTCTTAGGATATATATAGGAATATTCTTTCCTGCGACCAACAAATGTGTTTAATTGCATCATCGATTGATTGAACTTTTGTTGAATATCATGTCTCTTGGTCTTACAATGGTTCTGGCATAGTAGTGTAGCAGAGATGCCTCTAATTAAATGATCAGATGGTACCATTTTGAAGCTATTGACAAGAATAATTCAATGCAATTGATGTTATCTTTTATTGGAAGCATGCGCATGACACCAACTTTGGAAGATGTAGGAAAACTTTTTATTTATCTATGGAAGATGACCCTGTTACTGTGTCATCTTTCAATAGAAATGCTTTTCATGAGAGCACTCCCGCACAAGTGCTCACATTTTATTTTTCTTGAATGAACAAATCTTTGAGGAGCTTTGATATCAAAAAATTTCATTAGCAAATTGTGTGCCATTTACAAGTTTTGTCATAATTCGAGGGTACATCCTAATTGCCTGTGAGAGATGCTTTGAGCGGCTGGTCTTGGCGAACTGGTTGAGATGTAGAATGACCTGTTGTTAATAGTTACCAACATCATTGGAGCACACTTATATGTGTACAAGGAAGGAAACCAGTTAGTCACTTGGACAGTAATGGATTGTCTTGGTTCTATTTGGTTGATTAAATGGGCTTGATTTTGTGCTAAATTTTTCCCAGTGAATTTATCTCGCTGTGTTTTTTTTTTTCTGAATTCTACATTTATTGATAATAAAGTTTAGATGGCTTTGAAATATTTTCAAAGTTTTGAGTTATTTTTTCTAAAAAATCCAAATCAAATGTTGTGCTTTATGGAGATGATTTTTCAAGACGCATGAGGGTGTAGCGAGCGGCTACGCCGGCTCATATGGGGCTTTTCCTGTCGATCATACTCCTCGTTTTGATCAATGCGTGCAGGTATTGTGAGCGGATACGTCGCCCCTTTTGGAGCCTTTACCTCGCATCCAACATTTAGTGGTCGAATCTCTGTGTGCGGCTATGTTGGTCCTGTAGGGGATGCTCTTCTTGATGGTTCATGGGTCCTAACATTTCGTGAGGGCTGCCCTTGTCGGATATTCTGGGTCCCCCGATGTACTGTGGTCGGCAGGGAAGGGAGGAGCTTGGCTTCCTCCCAAACCTACACCCCAAGCCAGTTCCTCTACCCTCGGCTCCAAAACCCTTTTTGCAAGCCTTACCGATGCTTCTCCGCCGCATGGAGTGTTGGTATCAAGCCAATTCTGAAAATGAAATGAATATTTTGGCATGAGTAAAATTATTCGTTAGTTGCAATTGAATTTTTTAGGTCAAAATAAGCTGAACAAGAAAGTGTACTTTATTTTATTAAGATTCCAAAGAAACGTTAGGACTCATCAATGGTTATTATTTTTCAAAATCACATACAACAATTATATTTCACTAGGAAGTGAGGATAAGGTTGGAGATTTTGCTTAGAACTTGAAACTCGCTTGAGTTCTATGTCGAATTAGAATTGAATTAAGTCATTTCATGTTGAGTCATGAGTAAAATGTTGTCAAACTCAAAATATTTTTGAGTTAATTTCAAATTTATGTTGACTCGCTCAATTTTCTTATAGTCTTCTCAATTATAAAAAATATGTACATTTAGCATACTGAGCTAAAGAAGTTGGTGGTGCAAATTACACTGATTATATAAATAAATTAATGTATATATATATATATATATATATGAGGGTTTTGAAGGCGATGGGAGCATGGCACAGTAGTTCCATTTGGCGGCTACGTCGCCTTCTCCCGTGCATCGCTTCATTAGCTAATCTAGCCGGGGCCATCACTGGCAGGATCTCGTCTTATTCGATGGCTCTGCGGACACTGATGGCAGGCCATGCCGGTTTGAATCCTTCCAACATAGCAGGAAGGCAAGACATTGCTGTGGATTGTATCTCCATCTTGCACATCAAGTGGAACACTGGTTGGCCTGTTTGCCCCTAAATTATTTCTTGAAGCGCCCACTAATGCTCCTTAGCCACGTGGACCAGTGGGTATCAAATTCATTGCTTCATGATGAGGTAAATCGGCTCATTTACTGCCTAAAGATGAAATGAACATTTTGGCTAAACCATTTAAGTACTCACATGTTGGGAAATTTGCCAAGCCTCCTTTAATTGCCATTCGGAAAATTCTCATCAATTTTGGATTGTTGGAATCTTTCAATGCCAGTTTAATCGTTGCTCAATAATCCTTATCAAACTCACCAACGAGCTGAACTACACTGAACTTTTTGCATGAGGCTATTACATTAAGAATTATATGAAGAACCATTTAAAATGGACCATCTTCGTCGATCCGAAATACGAATCACCCATCATTCCTGTCTAGATCAATTTTCCTTTGCTTAAGGTCCATCTAATAACACACTATTGTTTTCTCATTGGGATCTTATTATGAAAAGCCCCTTAAAATTGATTATGTGACAACTAATCTTCTCAGGCCATCTGTAGCTCGTGTTTTGGTTGAAATTGACGTGACAAAACTTTTGAATTGGTTATATGGATTGGAGATGAAAATGATGGATACTTCCAAGAAGTTGTCTTTGAAAACTTACCTATTTATCTCACGAATTGTAACATTGTTGGGCACGAAAGGGCCACGTGCTTCAAACTACACACTCATTTAAAAGAATAGATTATCCCAAGGGGGTCCATTTACTGTAGGCCAAGTCGAGCAAATGATTTATGCCTAAAACACACTCATTTAAAAGAATAGATTATCCCAAGGGGGTCCAACTACTGTAGGTCAAGTCGAGCAAACGATTTATGCCAAAAATTCCAAAGGGTTTCTCCTATCGAACCTGGGTTAGAGACCATGGAAATGGCAATTGAAGAACATTATGCGTTTGAGATCATTACCGAAGTTGATGTACATGTCCCTGAACAAGGGAATGGAGATGATGATGTGGAATGCATTTCTATCGATGAGCTAATTGATGGTACTATTGGGAAGAAGGGTAACACATTTGTGATAAATGATAGCAATGTTGCATTGGTATTCAAATTTTTTTTATCAACTGCTATTGATAAACCCTTGCATGGTTAGATGAGGATTAACAATGCATCACTCTAGAGTTTAATTTTGAATTTTAATAAAATTTTAGAATTGCAGTGTACGCCCTCAAATCAATGCAATCTGGAAGCTTCATATGAAAAATGTTCAATCTCCAAGCGGTGTTGTTTAGCCATTTGAGGAGGTACAGGATTTAGTGTAATGATCCTAGGTCATTTATAAGGAAAAATTTTGCACAAATATTCAGATTTCGTTAATTCTCTGCAAAATTTAATTTTAGTTAAAACTCCAACTAAAATCTATTACAAATTCTCGATTTAGAAAGTTTTCAAATGCAATTAAAAGAAAACAGAAATAAAAAAAAAATGAGATTTCTGTCGTTAACTTATACTTAAAACATAAGATCGCATCATTAAGACAGAATCGACTAAACCGTCGGCGGCAATTAAATTGTTCCCAAAATTTTATCTCCGCTCCGTAACTTACGGGCGTTTTGCTAGCGACGCCAGTCGGACTAAACGGGTGTGCGTTACGCACGCACGCCCTATTTAACCGAGAGTATGATGTTTGGTATCTCCCCACTCAAACTCTCCTTGCTCTCGACCCCCTCGCCTCTTCCTCTCTTCCGCTCGAGCTGTAGGAGCGTACCTGAACCAACAACGAGACGCATCGGCGGAAGTGTCCCACCAGCAACAAGAGCTGACGGGAGCATTGTCGACTCCTCAGCAAGCACCCACGATCCTCCACTCTCGATCCTTATGCCTCTGCGCCGATCGCCTCTCCCTGCACCGATCTTCCTCTCTTCCGCTCGATTTTGCACCGATCCTTCTCTGTGCGTTCGACCGAGGGTAGAAGGTACGAATCTTACTCTGGTACGTCGATTGCGTTGATCTTTTAATAGATAGAATCGTATAGGTTGGTTACTAGTATTTCAAATCTAAGTTAAATTGTTTTACCCAAGAAAATTTTGTAGATTTTTGGGTATTCAACTACCTAATGTCTTAAAATACTTAAACGTTATGTAACAAAATATCTAATTCAGATTCTTAAATAAATTCCAACATAAATAAATTATGCGATTCATATTAAATGAAATCTAAAAAAAAAAGAATTTTTAATAATGTTGATGAATTACTTAGTAGGCATTATTTAAAGTTTTAGGACTATTGTAAGACTTTTCTACTGTGTCCATTTTTATAAAAACAAGCATATGGTTATAACAAATAAATACTTAAGTTAATAAATAAATTGGAATATAATAAAATAGTTAGCTTTAAGATTAATGTTTTGATTTTTACATGAGTAGTATCATTCAATTAATCTATTAAAAGCTAAACATCTGTTTTTGTGCATTAATAGCAAACCCTAAATGTCTAATCTCAGCTTTAGTTTAATCATTAAATCATTCTATTATAAGGTTTATGAAACATAATTTGATGTGGTTCCTCGTTAAGGTTGTATATTAATTTGGTTTGTATACATAGGTTGAAAGTATAAATTGGGTGAATGCTATGCTAGATGTCACATGTAAACTAGATTTTTATATGAGTGTGTTGGACTAGGTAAATCTATGCAATATACTAACTTCTATTTAAAGTAATTTGATACATTTGATTCTAACCTAGAAATCTCTGCATTCGATTATGCATGAAATTGAGAACAAAATTTTACATCAACGAAAATGATGTTTATGTATCTTATGAATGTTGCAAAGGGTTTCGAAACAGAGGTTGAATTAAGTTAGGGATGGGGCTAGTCCATCGGGAGTTATAAGGGTGCGCCATTTGGAGCCTTTGAGGGAGCCCGGGTGAAAGTTATGAAGCCATTTGAAGCCTTTAAGGGGGGTTAGGTGAAGGTTATGCTTAAATGTATTTTTATGAACTCTTCAGAATTGCTAACATTGTTTTATAATATTATGTCATAAACACAAACATGAATGTTTATGCGATTACTAATTGAAACTTGGCATGTGATAAAAGAACATTTATTTTGCAGGTTTTATGATCTTTTATTTGCAACAAACTGTATTTTTCTGTAATGATTATCATTTTTGCTTTCCGTTTTTGCTTAAAGCATATTTTTAATATCCTTTGTATTTAGAATGTGCACTAAAACATTATTTTTATAATGTCAGATCAGATACAGCTGGAAGAGGCTGATATAGTTTAAAGTCGTTAGAAAGAAGCGTGGCCCGTAAATTAATTTACACTTTGAGGATTAATTATTATTTTTGTATAATGGCAATTATGTAATAAATTTTTGGATGTTATTTACTTTAAATTGAATGAATGTTATTTCTTTATACTTGAATGGCTCTGGATGTTGGTTAACCACTATTTTACTTAACCGCCAATATGATCTTGCGGAAAGATGCATCCGATGTTAGTTTGGTTGTTACCAGCCAGCCTAACATGGGTCATCACATTTAGTCTCTCTGCAGGATGACGGTGTGATTAGTTAGGAGAAGGCGAGTCTCAATACTTTTGCTAATGAATTTCATATGATTGGTTTTGGTGAATACACCAACGCAATTCATTCATTCACCCCAACAATTTTTGACAATGGTTTTGATGAGGAATAAATTTATTCAGGGAATGAATTTGAGGAATAAGAGGCTTGTATTTACCAATGAAAACAACAGAAGAATAATAAGAGTTCCCAAATTTTTTTAAAATATTTCCACAATACTATATATGGATAAAAAGAAGTGTGGACCCTGAAACTTGAGCAGAGGGTCATGGTTCCATTTGCATTTTGTATTTTTCATGTTATTTTATTTTTAGTTCTTATTTTATTTTATTTATTTTTATGTCCTATAATGATTACTTACCTATTTTGCTTGCACTTAGTTTCTTAATGAATAAAGTTTCAGTAAAATCTCCAATATATATATATATATATATATATATATATATATATGTATATTAATTTTTATTTTTTAATATATATATATATATATATTTTATATTTTATATTTTTTGTTTTCTTATTTTAATTTTTTATTATATATATATATATATATATATATATATATGCATGCTGAATTCTATATAGATGCCCAGCCTAATCCCATTGATTTGCATGTTTTTGTAAATTTTAGAATTTATTATTCCATCACATTGTATTTATGGTATAGTTGTAATTACCTGACTTCCGGAGACGATGTCTACACCATCCCTGGCTTGTTGAATGGACTGTACCGTAGCAATAAGCGCTGATCTCACTTCTCTTTCTTGGAAGACACTCGTTAAGTAGGTGTGCATTTTTATTACGTGCTGCAAAACCGATAAACCTCGTTGTCAGGTGTAAATCTTTCTCTGCAATCACAACAAAGAAACTAAAGGATTCTGAGATTGCATTTTGGTCACTCTCTGCAACATTATTCATAACTCCTTTGAACTATACCAAAGACTCCTGTTCTTTTGTCACCCAATAGAAGTAAGCTTTCTCTAAACCCTTACTTTCTTTGCTGTTTGCATCTGATATATGCCTATTCTGTACTTCCTGCACATTTTAAACATATATGATTTCTATTTTTTAATATGAAAGTATATGGTCGAGTAAAAAACTTGTATTTTACTTCATCGGACTTTATATTGTTTAGTAGATCATTATGAATGCTGATGAATGGAGTTGCACTGATTCCTAGTCCAATAAGAATGTCATAATTCATATGATTCTGGGCTGGGGCTCCATAAGGCCCATCAATCATGAGCCTTGGAAATCTGCAATTAAATTTATAATTTATTACTATAAAATGGTGCACATAATCTCTAGAACTCTTGCAATAGGATTCTTGATGCAGGAAAAAAATTGAAATTAATCATTACCTTGTTGCATCAGCTACTACTGTTGTTCTAGACTGTCTAGATTGGTTTTTTTGAAGCTAATTGAACCTCGCATGCCTGCATTTAGATGAATGTGCTTTGAAATATGGTCTTCACTTGATTATTTTTTTTGAGCTCTTGACCCGCCCTCATGCATACTGCTTTATTTTGCCAGATTAGAATATTAAAGCTTACTCTAAAATTTCTTGGCTTGGCTTGATTGACTCTAACCGGAATTAATTAGCAGTGCACAATTTGAGCTGTACTTGTTTAAGAAGCGTGCAAAACTTTGTAACATACTATCTGCACTCAAATTTTAATATTTAAAAAAACACTCATCTCCTCATTTCTAAGGTATATAACATCTCATATCTACTCATGAGTAAAATAATAGTACATTGAGTGCTGGATATTTTGGTGGTATAGATAGAACCCTAAAAACAATGTGCATGCATGCATATCCTCAAATTATATTTGCTGCATATTTATATTTGAATCAAGCTGCTTAGAATAATAGTGTAGGATGGATTAGCGGACCTTTCCAAACAAATTCATGAGCTCCTTTGTCCAGTCTCCTGTGGCTCTTATATGAACACACAGATAGTCATCTCCAGGTGCAGATGTAATGGAGAAGGGATGCCTGTTAATAATTTAATGCCAAACAACTTGTAAATTTAGAAAATAGAGTTGCCTGATGAAACCATTCAAATGATGATATATTGGGGCATTTGACAAAAGATACATCCCACATTTATAGTTAAATCCCTGTGGTTTTGTTATTATTATTGAAAGCACACCTTCGGGATATATTGTTGCCTGTTTATTGATACAAGATGTATATTAACCGTTTTATTAAGCTGCTAAAAGTATAGTAAGCTGCACTGATGTTTACCTTCAAAACTTTCACAGTATAATTCCTTTCTCGAAATAGTCTGGAATCTCTTACATTTATAGAATGCTACTGGAATAATGATAAACATCCATGTCTGCAAAAGCTTCTTGAAATTAACTAGTTATAATGGTAATAGTGTATTGCTTTTCTATTATTAAGTTGAATTTTTTTTGTAAATTGTGTTTAGTTTTTGAAATGTTCCTATAGTTCAATATATTATTGATATTTAATATCTTGAAAGTGATCTTGGGAATGAATTGCTTTTGGGGCTGTTTTGATGCAGGATTTCTAGGATAAAATAATCTGATTATAATGTAATCTGAATACAGTGTAATATAATTGTTTTATTTGTGTGTGGCTATTCATAATAGTTTTGTAGGGAATTAGGATTTATCTGCTTGGAATAAAGTAATTTAAGAAGTATGATACTCCAAGTAATCTATGAGTAAGATTACTCTTGAAATATGAATTTTGGCATTTTTTAAAAGTTGTTAATATTTATTCCTATAACACAAAACACAATGATAATAACTTTGCATCCGTTCAAAGACGACGGTGAATCAAATCAATTGAATCAAATCGGAGAATCGAATTGAATCAGATTGTATAGAAAACGTTGCATTCGCTGCCTCACAAGGCGAATCGAATCGAATTGAATCCGATCAATTCAGCGTCTCTATTGCGCTTCATAAGGCGAGTCGGATCGGATCGGAGACGATGACAAATTGAATCGGATCTGAGACGCGACAAATGGAATCGGAGACGACGAATTGAAGCAGATCGAAAAAGATATGACGAATCAACAAAGAAGACGCCGAATCAAATTGAACTGAACATCTCTGATTCGGTGAACCAAATAGAACATCTCCGATTCGGTGAATTGAATGAAGGTGTCTCCGATTCGAATGTTGGGTTTCTCCCCACTCAAACTCTCCTTGCTCTCGACCCCCTCGCGTCTTCCTCTCTTCCGTTCAAGCTATAGGAGCGTACCTGAACCGACGACGAGACGTATCGGCAAAAGTGTCCAGTGCGACCAGCAACGAGAGCTGACGGGAGCACTGTCGACGCCTCAGCACGCACGTACGATCCTCCTCGCTCGATCTGACGCTTCTGCGCTGATCTTCCTCTCTTCCGCTCGATTTTGCGCTCTTCCTTCTCTGTGCGTTCGACCGAGGGTATAAGGTACGAATCCTACTCTGGTACGTCGATCTTTTAATAGATAGAATCGTATAGGTTTGTTAGTAGTATTTCAAATCTAAGTTAACTTGTGTTACTCAATAAAATTTTGTAGATTTTTGGGTATTCAACTACCTATTATCTTAAAATATACTTAAACATTATGTAACAAAATATCTAATTCAGATTCTGAAATAAATTTCAACACAAATAAATTATGCGATTCATATTAAATGAAATCTAAAAAAAAATAAGATTTTTAATAATGTTGATGAATTACTAAGTAGGCATTATTTAAAGTTTTAGGACTATTGTAAGAATTTTCTACTGCGTCAATTTTTATAAAAACAGGCATATGGTTATAACAAATGAATACTTAAGTTAGTAAATAAATTGGAATAGAATAAATTAGTTAGCTTTAAGATTAATGTTTCGATTTTTACATGAGTAGTATCATTCAATTAATCGGTTATATGCTAGATCAAAAAGCTAAACATCTATTTCTGTGCATTAGTAGCAAACCCTAAATGTCTAATCTCAGTTTTAGTTTAATCATTAAATCATTTTATTATAAGATTTATGAAATATAATTTGATGTGGTTGCTTGTTAAGGTTGTATATTAATTTGGTATGTATACTTAGGTTGAAAGTATAAATTGGGTGAATGTTATGCTAGATGTCACCTGCAAATTAGATTTCTATATGAGTGTGTTAGACTAGGTAAGTCTATGCAATATATTAACTTCTATTTAATGTAATTTGATACATTTGATTCTAACCTAGAAATCTCTTCATTCGATTATGCATGAAATTGAGAACAAAATTTTACATCAATGAAGATGATATTTATGTATCTTGTGAATGTTACAAAGGGTTTCAAAACGGAGGTTGAATTAAATTAGGGATGGGTCTAGTCCATCAGGAGTTATAAGGGTGCCATCTGGAGCCTTTGAGGGGACCTAGGTGAAGGTTATGAAGCCATCTGGAGCCTTCAAGGGGGCCTAGGTGAAAGTTATGCTTAAAAATATTTTATGAACCCAGCCTCATGGTTCTAGCTTTGCCCATCAGAATTGTTAACGTTGCTTCATAATATCATGATATAAACATAAATATGAATATTTATGCGATTACTAATTGAAACTTGGCATGTGACAAAAGAACATTTATTTTGCAGATTTTATGATCATCTTTTATTTGCAACAAGCTGTATTTTTCTGCAATTATTATCATTTTTGCCTTCCGCTTTTGCTTAAAGTATATTTTTAATATCTTTTGGATTTAGAATATGCACTAAGGCTTTATTTATATAATGCCAGATCAGATATAGCTAGAGAAAACTAATATAATTTAAAGTCGTTAGAAAGAAGCGTGGCGCGGGAAATTAATTTACCCTTCGAGGATTAATTAATTTTTTTTGGATAATGGCAATTATGTAATAAATTTCTGGATGCTATTTACTTTAAAATGAATGAATGTTATTTTTTTATAATTGAATGGCTCTGGATGTTGGTTAACCGCTATTTTACTTAATCGCTAATATGATTTTACGAAAAGATGCATCCGATGTTAGTTTGGTTGTTATCAACCTAACATGGGTCATCACATTTAGTCTCTCTGCAGGATGACATTGTGATTAGTTAGGAGAAGGCGGGTCTCAATCCTTTTGCTAATGAATTTCATCTGATTGGTTTTGGTGAATACACTAACGCAATTCATTCATTCACTCCAACAATGTCTGACAATGATTTTGATGAGGAATAAATTTATTCAGGGAATGAATTTTGAGGAATAAGAGGCTTGTATTTACCAATGAAAACATCGGAAGAAGAATAAGGGTTCCAAATTCTTCTAAAATATTTCCACAATACTATATAAGGAAAAAAAAGAAGTGTGGACCCAGAAACTTGAGCAGAGGGTCATGGTTCCATTTGCATTTTGTATTTTTTTGCTGAGCTTGTTAACCTTTTTTTCATTTTATTTTATTTTTAATTCTTATTTTATTTATTTATATTTATGTCCTTTAATGATTACTAACCTATTTTGCTTGCACATAGTTTCTTAATGAATAAAGTTTCAGTAAAATCTCCAATATATATATATATATATTAATTTTATTTTTTAATATATATATATATATATATATATATTTTTTATATTTTATGTTTTTTGTTTTTTTATTTTAATTTCTTATTATATATATATATATATATATATATATATGCATGCTAAATTTTATATAGATGCCCAGCCTAATCCCATTGATTTGCATGTTTTTGTAAATTTTAGAATTTATTATTCCATCACATTGTATTTATGGTATAGTTGTAATTTCCTGACTTCCGGAGACGATGTCTACACCATCCCTGGTTTGTTGAATGGACTGTACCATAGCAATAAGCGCTGATCTCACTTCTCCTTCTTGGAAGACACTCGTTAAGTAGGTGTGCATTTTTATTACGTGCTGCAAAACCGATAAACCTCGTTGTCAGGTGTAAATCTTTCTCTGCAATCACAACAAAGAAACTATAGGATTCTGAGATTGCATTTTGGTCACTCTCTGCAATATTATTCATAACTCCTTTGAACCATTCCAAGGACCCCTGTTCTTTTGTCACCCTATAGAAGTAAGCTTTCTCAAAACCCTTACTTTCATTGCTGTTTGCATCTGATATATGCCTATTCTGTACTTCCTGCACATTTTAAACATATATGATTTCTATTTTTTAATATGAAAGTATATGGTCGAGTAAAAAAATTGTTTTTTACTTCATCGGAGTTTATATTGTTTAGTAGATCATTAAGAATGCTGATGAATGGAGTTGCACTGATTCCTAGTCCAATAAGTAGAAGAATGTCATAATTCGTATGATTCTGGGCTGGGGCTCCATAAGGCCCCATCAATCATGAGCCTTGGAAATCTGCAATTAAATTTATAATTTATTACTATAAAATGGTGCACATAATCTCTAAAACTTTTGCAATAGGATTCTTGATGCAGGAAAAAAATTGAAATTAATCATTACCTTGTTGCATCAGCTACTACTGTTGTTCTAGACTGTCTAGATTGGTTTTTTTGAAGCTAATTGAACCTCGCATGCCTGCATTTTGATAAATGTGCTTTGAAATATGGTCTTCACTTGATTATTTTTTTGAGCTCTTGACCCACCCTTATGCATACTGCTTTATTTTGCCAGATTAGAATATTAAAGCTTACTCTAAAATTTCTTGGCTTGGCTTGATTGACTCTAACCGGAATTAATTAGCAGTGCACAATTTGAGCTGTACTTGTTTAAGAAGCGTGCAAAACTTTGTAACATACTATCTGCACTCAAATTTTAATATTTAAAAAAACACTCATCTCCTCATTTCTAAGGTATATAACATCTCATATCTACTCATGAGTAAAATAATAGTACATTGAGTGCTGGATATTTTGGTGGTATAGATAGAACCCTAAAAACTATGTGCATGCATGCATATCCTCAAATTATATTTGCTACATATTTATATTTGAATCGAAGCTGCTTAGAATAATAGTGTAGGATGGATTAGCGGACCTTTCCAAACGAATTCATGAGCTCCTTTGTCCAGTCTCCTGTGGCTCTTATATGAACACACAGATAGTCATCTCCAGGTGCAGATGTAATGGAGAAGGGATGCCTGTTCATAATTTAATGCCAAACAACTTGTAAATTTAGAAAATAGAGTTGTCTGATGAAACCATTCAAATGATGATATATCGTGGCATTTGACAAAAAGATACATCCCACATTTATAGTTAAATCCCTGTGGTTTTGTTATTATTATTGAAAGCACACCTTCGGGATATAGTGTTGCCTGTTTATTGATACAAGATGTATATTAACCGTTTTATTAAGCTGCTTAAAGTATAGTAAGCTGCACTGATGTTTACCTTTAAAACTTTCACAGTATAATTTTTTTCTCGAAATAGTCTTGCAATCTCTCACATTTATAGAATGCCACTGGAATAATGATAGACATCCATGTCTGCAAAAGCTTTTTGAAATTAACTAGTTATAATGGTAATAGTGTATTGCTTTTCTATTATTAAGATGATTTTTTTTGTAAATTGTGTTTAGTTTTTGAAATGTTCCTATAGTTCAATATATTATTGATATTTAACATCTTGAAAGTGATCTTGGGAATGAATTGTTTTTGGGGCTGTTTGGATTAAGGATTTTTTTATTTATGTTTGGCTATTCATAATAGTTTTGTAGTGAATTTGGATTTTTCTACTTGGAATGAAGTAATTTATGGAGTATGATATTCCGAATAATCTGAGTAAGATTACCCCAAAATATGAATTTTGGTGTTTTTTGAAAGTTAATATTTATTCCGATAACACAAAACATAATGATAATAACTTTGCATCGGTTCAAAGATGACGGTAAATCAAATCAATTGAATCAAATCGGAGAATCGAATCTGATAGTATAAAAAATGTTGCATTCGCTGCCTCATAAAGCGAATCGAATCGAATCGAATTGAATCCGATCAAATCAGCGTCTCTATTGCTTCATAAGGCGAATCGGATCGGATCGGAGACGATGACAAATTGGATTGGATCTGAGACGCGACAAATGGAATTAGAGACGACGAATTGAAACAGATCGAAAAAGATATGATGAATCAACAAAGAAGACACCGAATCAAATTGAACTGAACATCTCTGATTCGGCGAACCAAATAGAACATCTCTGATTCGGCAAATCAAATGAAGGAGTCTTCGATTCTGCGAATTGAACGAAGACGTCTCCGTTTTGACATCGTCTTTGCCGAATCGGGTCGGAGATGGTTAATTAGATTGGAGCTTCAACAAGCTCGTTCAATTTTTTTATTGATTCGACAAGTTCCTTTGACGAGATCAAAGCTTCTTCAATTGGATCAGACCGGAGCTTTTTGATTGAATTTGATTGAAGCTTCTTCAACGAAATTCTATTCGACTTCGTCTTCGCCGACGAATCAGATTGAACCTTCAACGAGCTTGGTTCGATAGGTTCTCTCCGTTTGCAAAATCGAGGAGCTTTGTTCGCAGCTTCAACACAATTTTTGCAAACGAAGCTTGTCATCGAGGAGAAGTTTTGCAAATGAAGGTGAACGAAGCTCCACACAATTATTATTCCTCCTGTTTTAAGCATTTTAGGCGTTACCTATTTACAACGATATTTATTGAGTTGTACCATTAAATCTAATAGAAGAATTGAACTGTTCAAGTGGCCAGTTTCTATTCGAACTGGTTAAACTAGATATTCTGGTTCAATTTTTCGCCTATCCCTTTGTTATGAACTTTGTGGTGAATGTGGACCGATCACTAAAGTCGCCTATATTACCATACCAAATCATACTTTTTCACCTTTCTTTTTCAAACATAACTTCAAGCAAATTAATAGTAGAATAGGCACAGGCTTATCATTTTCTCGTACCATTCATGGGTGAGGAAAATGATGCATGAATGGATGATGAGAAGGCATACACAAGAGCGAATAGGTGGTGGGCATGTCAAAATGCATTGAATTCAGCCAAGTAATGTAGCATCGATGACTGTTTTGCACTCCTAAAAGAATGAGTAGCCAATACGAATGAGAAAGCCATGTAGAAAATCATGACAATCCCAGTCCACCCAGTCACACTCGCAATCAATTCTGCATGTCGGCTGCTTGAAATTAAAAGTTGCCCCTACATTTCTTGTGAACTTCTCTTTCCGGCAAGTGGCCAGTCTGGTAAAATTGCACGCCAAGTGAAAGAGCGCATGAATGAAAGTACAAGCCGCAATTGTGGAAGCTATGATCTGCGTTAAAGAATGATCAGTTTGTTTCAATATTATATAGCTTAGCAACTGTAGTTACCTTATGGAAGTAGATGTTATCATCCAAGGGTAAGATCGAGCTCAGGGCTGTTGATCTGAGCCTGGTGAATGTGTTTTTGCAATCAGGGATGAGAATGAGAGCCATGTTGAGTTTTAGGCTCTCTGCGGCCCCTTTTGAAGCACAAAGACAATAGCCCATGACTTCAAAGGCTGCCTTTCTTCTTTACTGAATGAATTTCCATGTAAACA
The DNA here is from genome assembly GCA_016760335.1 of Gastrodia elata. Lineage (NCBI taxonomy): Eukaryota > Viridiplantae > Streptophyta > Magnoliopsida > Asparagales > Orchidaceae > Gastrodia > Gastrodia elata. Next base: position 19,008,448 of record CM028672.1, on the reverse strand, counting down.
GAGATATGTTCAGTACCGACCATAGGGAAATTACCCATATTCTCCTCCAGTTTTCTTGAGCAAACTCCGCAGCATGCTCTTAAGGCAGCCAATTGGATTGCGGTATCGTCTCGCTATCATCGTCTTCATTAGGGAATCAGATTATTCTTTCAACTTGTTATCGTTTTTGCTTCCATTTGAATTGACCATTCCTTGCAGCAAGATCTCAAGTTGCCACAACTTAAAGAAAATTTTTTTTAAGCCACAAATCTCTAGAGTTATTTTACAAGGAAGTGAAACAGATGTGTTGTTTTTTACCTCTATGTTGCCCAGTTGGTCAGGAGCGAGCTCTTCCATTATAAGAGCAGCATAGGTGGATGCCTCTTATTCTAGTTTCACTAGCTTGTTGTAGCACTCAAAATTATAACCTATAAAAGTTGCTACATACCTCATCATCCAACTTTTTATTAGGTTTGTGCACATGAATCTACCTCTCTCACTTCGTCTTCCGTGAGCTTGCTGTCGCCGTTCTCATTGCACCTGGAAATTAGTTTGAATATTTTCAGTCTGTTGCTAGATTCTAAGCCGCCGAAAATGCTGAACGTACATGTCGAAGAAGATCTGCAGACGATTCTCGAAGTTTTGGCCCGTCATGTCTCTCCTGAAATCCTCCATTTCGTTCTTTGTGATCATGCTCTCTGGATCAAAATCTTGGAGCCTTGCCAAGGCATTGAATAATCCCAGAGCAAACTCCTCTGAATCCATTCCTTGAATAATGATTTGAGAAAGGGATGGGTAAGGTTTATCTATGCATGCCGGAAATTTCGTAGAATCTGGTTTTGGGGATCTCACCGATGCAGCTACCAAATTTCTGCTTGGAGAGCCTGCCATCAACAGTAAACTGATTGAACCTCTTCTCCACCTCCAGCCACCCTTTGCCTTCCTTGCTGCTGACCTCATAAAAAAATCGAAGGCTCTTGAGGCCTCTCTGTGCACTCATATGCAACCTTTTGGGGCACTTTGTTGATGATGAAGATTATGATGCCCCCTTTGAATTTGACACCATTGGTTTAGTGAAGCTCTTCATCCTCTTCGACCAATGCAGCTGCTCCCTGCTTAGCCATTTTCTGAGGAAATTGTATTGGGGATTGACATTACTACTGGAGTTTTGGGGGATGACGACCCCATGGGCTGGCGGTTGAGGCCAGATTCAAGTTCAAAGGGATCATCAGTTATAAATTTTAGATTGCTTGAGAGGATTAGGTGGTTGTGTTCTACTTTTTTTTATTTATCTTTATTTTTTTGAAATTAGGAGTGACTTCTGTGTAGCCGATGAGATTCAAATTAAAGATCTTGAGTCAATTATATGACTGCTACACTTTTCATTTTTTTTTTTAAATTAGATTAAATCGGAGTGCTGCAAGCTAGCATTTCTATCAATGCTACGTTCATCATTTACTTTATTCTTAAATACTCATCTTGTATATAATGCTTAAACATTAATTTTAGTAAAATTGATTCATTTCGTGGTCGACGCGAACTCGAACAAGATTGATTCGAGTTTGAGTGTGGGCTGACTCGACTCGAACTCGCCTTGAAGTCAGCCCTTGCTACGATAAATTCGTACTCATGTAATGAGTCCTGTTTCTCCCACGTGTTTTGAGCTGCTCGTGGTGAACTCTCACTTCAACTCAAAAAGTTCCAAAGTCATTAGCACCATCATTATTCTTACAAATTCTTCACAAAGTACTTCAAATAAAATTGGAAACAATTATGTCCAAACATTACATTTTAAAGTCTTGCAAACTTCATTGTTTATCTTTAATAAGACCTTAAATGCAACAAAAAAATCCAAAATCTCTCACTTTGATGACTAATGCATGAAGAAAGTGCTACTAAAGGTTTCAATGTGGACATTCAACATTTTTTGTGTTAACTTTGAAGTGTAATATTTTCATAATTTAGCATTAAGGTTTTTATCTCTCATCATATATGTTAAGTAGTAATTATTTAGATTATACACATCTTCATTGATCATTTCACGAGACATCCAAATAAATCAAGTTTGTGAATAGTGTTGTGATTCAATGGTTTGAGCATTTGAATTTAAATTCTACGTTTTCATTCACATCAGATCTTTTAGTTTCCTTTTCTACTGCATTGTTAAGTTAGGCTCAATTTTAGTATAAGCTGTTGAATTAGTTTTTAATTTTTGAACCCATATAAAAATAATGTTTTTGTATGTGATTATCTTTTTGAACTCAATATAAAAATTATATTTTTTATATGTTTTCTTAATTAGTTTTTTTTTTTTGAACCCTACGCAAAGTAAATGCATTGGGTATGTTAATAAATTATATATATATATATATATATATATATATATATATATATATATATATTGTAATCTGCAAAGATGTGAAGATTGAAGTTTTTTTTTGTAAGGTTGTTTAATTTTTCTAAAATCTAAACAATAAATTTAATTTTTTTAATTATTATTTATTATCTTCATTTAAATTATAAAGACCATTGCTATATTTTTCATCTCATTCATTATTTCTTGAATTATTTTCATATTTAATTTTCAAAATATCATATTCATCTTTAAAATTAATTTCTTTTTAAACATTTTGAATAATTCTTCTTTAGTTTCTTTTTGTTTTAATGAAAGATAAGAGTCATGCAAATTCTCAAGAAACATCTTTCTTTTTCTTTGGCTACTTTTCTTTTTATTATAAAACATACTTATAGCTAACTAAGGAACCAAGTAACAAAATCAAGCAATTATTTAAATTTTCATTTCTTTCTCTAAAAGTTCTCCTAAGAGTATACTATTACTAATATGAGCCAATCACATACATATTCAATATTTACTAATGCATGAGCATTGTCATTTAAATACACAACTATATATCATAATTGATTCACTTATTGTGACGATCGAGTGATCAAGTTTGAGAATTTTTAAATAATAAACTCATCATTTGAAATATAGAGAATAAGGTAATAAAATTATAAGTTATTTATTCATCACAGAGCCAATTTTATAAAATTACATAAGTTCAATTATTATTATATTCTATAACAAAAGAAAATATATTCATTCCAATCTTACTTCTTCTTATAAGCTCTTCCTAAGTGAGTATCTTCTTAAGCTTTAGTTTTTAAAATCTGAAATAATCATCAGTAAAGCCAATCAGGTAGGAGTACGAAAATTATCCATTAAGAATTATTTTCTAGTATCTTAAAATAGGTGTAAATCAAATGAAATGACAAAAGTTTAATTTTTTATATTAACGTGTAATAAAATAAATGATGTAAATTTTACTAAGCTTGTCCTGCATATTTGATATGAAATTAAATATTTGAAAATATCGAGTGAAAATTTTTCAATTAAAACTAAATTGTGACACAAAGCTGAGTCCTGTGAGTCCTGTGACTCATCATCCAATAGGTAAAACTTATTGGCCATGGAAGCTTATCACCACTCGTCGATAGTGCCTCATCTTATAAATGTAAATGGTGTATCTTTCCCCTGGTTTTTCTGCTCACTTTCATTATGGCTAGATCCCTCCTTATTTCATCGTGAGCTACTAGTAAGCTCTACCTGTACATGTTATATTTTTATTTCTTCCTTCAAAGATAAACATCGGAAAATAAATTTCTTTACTTTTTATCAAACTTTTATATGAAAATATTGCAATTTAATAAAACAGTTTGCATGATAAAAACGAATAATCAATATTCAAATGGAAATAAGCTCAAATTTTAAGATATTTGAAATAAAACTTACGAATAATTTCGTACCTAACTTGAAGAATAATTTTCTTAAATTTGCTGATTTCAATCTGTTAAATCAACATCTAAATTTGTTAATCAACTATCTTAATTCACTTTAAACTATTCATTTAAAAAATTATATAAAAAACTCATAATATTATTATTATGATAAATTATATTTATAAATATTCCAAAAATCAAATTTATTACTTAAATTATTCATAAATATCAAAATTTATCTTCTTACAGCAATTATAAAGTTTGTAAATTAATTATATATCATTTGAAATGAAAATTTTATTCTTATAAAAAAATTTTAATTTTAGTTAAGAAATTTATATTCTTAGCTGATTTTGTGTCATCCAAAATGTGTTTTAGAGTGCCTATTTTTTGTTGATGTCTAAACATAAATTGTTCTTTATATATTATAGAATATGCATGTCAAAAATCACATTTGGATTCTCTGTATTTTGAAAATGGTATCATTTCAAATATTGAAAAATTTTCTAAAATTCCAGAAATTTTACCCAAGTTCAAATTTGTTATTTTTTTAGCAAACTATAAGCACTTAAATGATTTTCCTAATGACATAAACAACTTAAAGTGATTAACAGAGAAATTACTCACAATATAACTAAGATTATGTTTACCAAAGATAAACATCTAACTGTAGTTGGAATAAAATATATACTAAGCTAAATATTCATAAAATTTCAGAAAAATTTGTTTTTAAATTTAAAATTTTTTATAGTTTTTATTGAACTTTGAGCACTTAAATATTAACTTTAAAGTACTCAAAATTCTGGGATGTCTTAAGTAAAGTTCTTCCCAATATATAGGAGAATCTACATGCAAGATTACAGTTTTATATTCTTGGTAAAAAAGGATATAAAGTTTTTAAAGCATTACCAAAATCTTAAAATTTTAGAAAATTCAGAAACAGAATTTTTATTATACTTTGGGATTAATTTAAATTAGTATAGAAGCAAAATCATTAAATAGTTTCTTCTAATAACATACAACCAATATATAGGAGAACATATTAAAAAAGATTTCAAGTTCTAAATATGATGTATTTGAAAGATAGATATGCAAAGTTAACATAAATATACTTCTTAAGTATGAGAAATATTTAAATGATATTAAAACTTTAGAAATTTATAAGAAAATAACATAATCATGTATTAAACTTTTGCTTATCATGAAGAGATCTAAATAAAATTAAAAGATGATTTGCATGCATGCTTTGATTCTTATAAATAAAATGAGAAAAAAATGATAATTATTTTAAGGAAAATTTTGAAAAGTTTGATGGAGAGTTCTTCTTTGGATCTCTTCTCTAAGATGATTTGAATATCTTAGGTAACTTCTTGGATCTTTAGGATAGTCTTGAGAGTAGGAGAGATTTAGGGAAAAATAGAAAGAGATGTGAAGAACTTCTTGAAAATGAAAGGAGAAGTGTTTAGGAAGAAGAAAAATTTGAAGGTGATGGAAGGAGATAAAGGAGAGATGTTTGTTAAGAGGGGAGAAGTCTAAATTGAGTTACAAATGCTGAACTTTTCCTCTCATCTACAGCCATTAAATGTATAGAAATATATTGGATAAGAGAGAAATTAAATCGAATGGCATAAATAAATCAAAATAAGAATGGATGGTTTAGATTAAGAGGTGGATTTTGTCTTTATTTGAAATAAAAATTCTCTCCAAATAGGATAAGAATATTCCTAAGGGGTATAATAGTAAAGATAAATTTTAAGAAAAGATAAAAATTACAAATTAGCTCAATTTAAATAAATAAATAAATAAATGAAAATTTAAATTTTTACAAATTTAGAAAATCAAAATTTAACAAAAATTAAATTTTAAGGTATCAAATGAAAGGTCTCGTCGATACGATTTCAACGATACTAAAAACGTCAAATTTAGACGAACGGATAAGTAGCAACTAGCCCCGAAAATTCACAATTTTTTTTTTTACTATTCTTTCAAAATAGTTTTAAATTTATGAAATTTTCCCCTTTAGCTTATGTTGACCTGAATCCAAGAATATCAAAAAATTTTAATTCTGATACATAAATATTCTTAAATAATTATTTTATTCTTATTAAAATAATCATAAAAAATCCTGATTTAAATTAATTTTCAAAATTTATCAAATATTCTCTAAATTCATTTCTAACATTACTATAATGAAATAGTAAAAAGTATATAATTCAAATTTTATTTAATACTTAAATTTAATTAATTATATTTGAAATAAACGTATATTACACTTATGGATTTATGATATTTCATTGTCTTTTATTTTATTGACCGCCACAAAAATTTATAGATTACAAAAACATTCCACATTTTTGTTCCTAGTAATGAATTCAAAATTGTCAATTAGTGGTAGATGAGCATAAATGCAATGTTCATCTCTTTAGCATTCAACTTTCATATAGTCACAAAATTATATACTTGATGTTATATTGCTAGATAAAAAAAATAGACCATACTCTCTTACAATTTAATTGTCACAAAGCACAACTTAGCATATAAAAAATTCAGTTGTTTATATACTTATTAATTAAAATGAATTTTAGTTATAATTTAGTGAATATTAATTATAAAGAGTTAAAATAGAAATAATATGAAAATTAGATTGAAGTTATCAAAAACTCTATAACTAAAATAATCATTTCGATTACATGGTTTATAAAATATGTATGCATAGATGAATGTATTATATTTAATATTGAAAGAAATAGTTTTTCTTTCACATTCTCTGTTTTATTAGTGGTGCCACCTTAAAAATGGGAGATGCGAACATATAAATAAATTCATAGTATGAATACACGATATTGAGAATGCCAATCATATGCCTAAGTCTAGAAAGATTTAAATGTGATTGAGAAATAACTTCATCCAAACTATGAACACAACTAGCATAATGCCAAACAGTGGGACTTATGTACCTAAGTGTGGGGATGATGTGAAAAGTTTCAACACTCCAAGCCATTGGAATATACCTCAATCAAGGCCAAGCTGATTACTAACAATTTTTGAACACTAATTAAAAGAGATTGATTATAGTTGGCTATGAAAGAGGTCATATAACATTTCATTTAGCATGTATAAAAAGTATGCAACATTGCAATGTTCAGAAAAGTCATCAAATCTAGATCTTCTCATTGAGACAATATTCTTTAACTCAAAGATATAAACTTGTCGTATAAATTAGAGAGGGTGAAATCATGCATATAAAGCAACTCAATAAATCTCGCTCGACTACCATCCATCATGTGTTTAGAGGATCTTTTTACCACCAATTTAAAATAATGCCTATTTATAGGAAAAAATGAATAAAATATTATGTAGTAAACTACTTGAGAAAAATAAGCTTGTATTCGATGATGTATGGATAGTTATATTGGTTAAAGTTTTTCTCAAATGTCGTATATTTGATGGAAATATTTTTTGGTATCACATCAAAAATAATAATATTATTTGCTTTTTTTTACTTTTAAGACCTCAAATGTTACTTTACGGAAAGAGAATTAAAAAGTTATCGAAATTTCTTTCTAAGGGAAATAATTTAATGGCAAAGTATGAAAATTGGGAGTACATATTAGATGAGTGATGAAGTTAGTAGTTTATTTAAATGTGGTGAAAGTGAATATGGAAAGTTAATTAAGTGCAGCTCCTACAAGATTGGTAGTCAATTAAGTGCATAGCTCACCACATCCCTTATGTCATTCAAGCTTTTAAGGATTTAATTGACTGGGTCGTACTACCGACGCTATTTACATTAAAAAAATTAAAGTGCTCAAAGCGAGTCCACACTTTGGATATATTAGCATGTGATAGCATCACATGATTTCAATCCTATTGTGTTGACATTTGAATCGGAGTAATTATTAAGATGGGCAGTAAGGGGCATTTGTATTTCAAAGTTAGATGTGAACTGAGATTTATGAAAGAATAACTAATACGAAAGCATTTGCCAATGATATTTTCATTAATCAATAATGAAAGTTGAGGACTAAGACAATTACACACCATCCTAGTCTCAACCAGAAACGACAATGGCCAAGAATCGACAGATGTTGCTTTTAGGACCCTGTTAGCACATTGTGAGAAATTTAAGTCTTTGGATTTCGAGGAGAGTATGGTTGCAAGGCTAAAATATAAAAGAACTAGCAGAAGAGCATCATTTATACATGCTATTAGAATGCTTATTCAGAGATTTAAAGTGTCCATTCCCACAAGTGGGCGATAAGAAAAAAAACAAAAGGAAAAAAAAAGGAGTGCAAGATATATGATGAAAGGTTGAGCTTCTTTGATCCCTTAGGCTAACCACTTCAAATATGGGATTAACTAAATCACTAGTCAAAGAAGACTTTCTTATTATAACTTTATGTATTTCAAGAAATGATAAAATAATATTTAAGGCTATTTTTCTTGGGTCATTGGAACCAACAACAAACAAATAAGCATGGAATTAATATTTCATTTTCATGATTCTCAAAACTAGAAAAAATCACCAGAAAAAGGGTGAAGAAATAAAGAGAATGTGTTTAATACTTGGAATGCCTACCTTTTATTAATTTTTACTTTAAACACCAAGCGATCATTTTAACAAAATTCAAAGATAAATAAAGAACTCCCCGTTTGATCCATAGACTGCGACGACGACCCAACTTCTTGGCCGACATCTTTAAACCATGGATGTTTGAGATGGATTGTGTTATTGTCGAGGGTGGCAGCGTCAAGGCATCACTAAATTTTAAAAGATCAATGACAGCATTAGTGTAAAAATACTTTTAAAATCTAACAATTTTTATCTTAATATATCTAAAATAGAATATATTAATGATTACAAAGAGAGACAAATAATATAGCAATCATAGGATGAGCTATGTAAAATGGAACTGGATGTTGATAAACAAAGAAAAAACATCCAAATAAACCACATTATAGACAAAAGAGGAAGCTAAGGTGAATGAACGGGTTATAAGAAATGAGATATAAAAGTTATATATTTCATCTTTCTATCACTCACAAAGAGCATGAATAAACCTTTCTCTAAATATTCTCATGCTAATTACTAGCACGGAAATCTAAAGGAAATTAGATTAGAACTAATACAAGGAATTGGCGACAGACAGAAAGAAGCAAAACAACAAAAAATACAATATATATGTATATAGTTTATGTATATGTGTGTGGATGCATGCAATCCCTCCTCTCGGCACTGCTTGGCATAGCTGCTAGCTTTTACAGAAAACATCCAGCCCTTAAACATTTCTTGGGAATACAAGTTCTAGAAAAATCCTGCATATAATAGAGAAGAGAATACAAGACACTTCATCAGTATTTAAAAAATAATAGTTAATTTTTGTAAAAACCAGTACGAATAAAATCACTAACCATGTGAATTTATGCATCGAGTAAGAGAATAACAGTTGAAAATTTTATGCAACAAAATTGAATAAAGCAACTACTTGATCAAGAATCTCCAAATATTCCTCATGTAGACTGCCAAAGAGCACAGAGCAAGACCAGCAGATATATAAAGCAGAAGTACCCCAGCAGAGACTAGGAAGCTAGTTCCTAAAAAGCTGCTGCATATTAAGATTACAGAACAATAGAACTGTGAGCAAGGGATATAATAGGGGTCTTTATCAGTAGATGTGAGTTGTCATGCACTTTAGAAATGAAGAAATGATCACGCCTTTTGTAAATACTAAGGTTTGAGTGCAACATATGCATATTATAAAGACTTGGGTGTTAGATATGTAAGAATTTCAATGAAATAATATATTCAAAATCAGGATTAAGTTTCAAGAAATATTTTACAGACCTGGGATCTCTTGTAAAAAGAAGAATTGATAGTGCAGTCATTTGAGTGGCTGTCTTCCACTTCCCCAAGTTATTCACTGCCACTGCCTGACACCAGGAAACAAACTATCCAGTCAAATTCTAGTGCAGATCTTATGTAGCAAGTAGGCCGGCAACCGGAGAGCTGCAGTTATTCAGCTTCTAGCTGTCCGATCTGCTTTGGATGGCCGAGGTTCGGTCCAAATTGGATCGGACGGTTTGAAGGAAATAATAGTTGCACTACTTCGGCTACGGTGCCGCACCGTAAAACTAGAGAACTTTGGGATAAAACAAAAGTAAAATGAGAGAAATTATAAGAAAAACAGTAATTTGCCACAGATTAGACCCTCAACTATTTCATCACCAAATAATTCAAAATGTCAATTTTAGCCCCCTCAACTATTCACTTTGAACCCAATTTAGTCCCTTGTTGAAATGGATGAACAAAAAACTAAATTCGACATATTGAATAGTATGATGACTAAATTGTGCAAACTGAAAGAGTTGAGGTACTAATTTGGCAAATTACCCCATAAGAAGATGAACCTCGAGAACCCGGTTGTTTTGAGATGCAGCCCACTCTCTGACTGCTGACATTGTAATCTGTGACACAATATAGGAAAATTTATTTATGATCACGTCCGACGGTTTCAGGGCAATACATAATTGCTCGAAATTTCATATTTATGGAATGAAAACTCACTCACAATATTTTCAATAAATCTACTCATTTAGAAGAGAACGAAAAATCACATTATATTTTTCTAACCTGTAGAATATACAACGGTTGATATCAATATGCACAAGTAAATTCAATTGTTTGGAAGTTCACCTTTGGGGGGTGGGTGTCAATTCCATAAATATAAATGTTTGGTGTTGTCCATGTAATTATCCATATTTAATCCCTTTTTCTTATTTAAGTAAAAGTGAATTGGTAACCAAATAGTACTAAGAAAAATTCTCTCATAGAAATTACCTCTCTACCAATAATGGCAATGGCAGGAACGGTTAAAATCCATGGAACAACTCCAAAGAAAGCCACATCCAATGGTTCAGTACATAGTAAGACCAATGTTGTAGCTACCATAAGCTGTATTTAATGCATCAAGCAAAATATTCATTCAAAAAAATTGCATATAATATAGAAATAAACAAATTTAATGTACTATTGCATACTCTCTTAGTAAATTAAAATGCTCATATAATACAACCACGATAGCATTACACAATTTTTAAGCATGAAAAGCATGTAAGCACCTTTTACATATTATACTCCCATATTATTAAAAAATAAACTTGTTTAAATATGTTTTCATGCCAATATTTTAATTAAATAAAATTATCATTTAATATAATCCACGATTAAGTAATAACGAAGAATGAGCAAAAACCTTGTCAGCAACAGGATCCAAAAAAGCACCAAATATTGATCCTAGTCGCATCTGTCAAGCACCAAGGAATTCAAAAAAATGTCATTCGTATGTCACTATTGAAAAAAGATAGTCGGCATAAGGTAAAAAGAGGAATATTTATGTACAAGCTCTTAAATTTACAATAAACTTGTCTAAATCTTAAGTATTTTGATATTAACAAAAAAAAGCATTTTCATCTCCCCATTCTTAAGGTACATTGACACCTTATATCTACTTATAATTTTAAATAATCTGAAGTTTGAGGAAAAGATAGTGCTTTATTTGTAAATATTAATGTTTAGGCGCTGGATGTGTATATTGTACCAATTTGGGTGCGATAAGCATAAATAACCTTAAAAAAGTAAGAAATTATACAACCTTGCGAGCAAGATAACCATCTAGCCAATCTGTGAATGCTGCTAGAAGAAATATGCCAGTAGTTGTGGTTGTTGCCCATGAACCATTCATGTGATAAGCTAGATTAAAAGTAATAAAACTATAAATTAGCATGTCATTATTTCAATAAAAATAGGCAAAATATATGATTCAAGATAGCTGTCGGTGTTCTACATAAAAGTGTGGCGCAGACTAATCCGCTCAAAATGATCAAAGATAAATTATTTATAGCAAGCAAAATAGCAGAACGGAAAGTTAATACCGTAGGAAACTGTAGACTGAGCAGTTCACCCCTTTTGCATTACAGGAAAAAATGATAGATTGAATTTTTTAAATAAATATGACAAGTCCACAGTGGACTCCTGAATTCTATTTTGGGCCATGATGATGATGGCAAGAAAAAAATTATATTTCATTTTTGAAGCTAGAGATGGTTTATCTGGTTGGCACCAAAATCAATTTTCATGAGAAGAACATTTTCAAGGTTGAATGTTTTGTGGATCAATGCCTTACTGTTAGTGAGAAATTTTCAGCTCATATATTGTTTACTGATTTGATCAGTAATTTTTAAGCCGCAATATCAGGTTTGAAGACTTAACAAAACTTGTTGGTACAGTGCAATACAGCAACACATTAGTTGTGGTTTGGGATCTGTTGCTGTATTTGGAAAAGCTGCAGCATTCAAATTGCCTATTATTAGAATTAATTCCATGCATTGACCCCCCTAGGACTAAAGCTTGATGTTGTTGTATTGCTTTCCTATATTCTACAACAGCAGGAATTAAATATATTTTACTAAGCAAGTGGCTCGGATGCCAAGAAAGGTAAGTATTCAGATTGGATTAGTAGGATTAACTATTTTTATTGAAAATACATAATTAATATATATATATATATATGTAATCAATTATATGTAACTAATTAATTAATTAAAACTATTTAACTAAAATGTAATAACATAATTAATTAATATTAATCGATGCTAATAAACAAAAATATTATTAATAAACATAATAAATTAATAATAATTAACAAGTAACTCATTAATTAATAAAAACTTAATATGTAATTTTTCAAAGTTAAATTATATGTAAAGAATCTTACATAATAAACTGTAATTAATTAAGTAATAAATAAAAAATTAATTTATATTATTTAATACATAATTGTTAATTAACACATAATTAATAGGTATTTAACTAATTGATGACTAATTATATAATTAATACATAATTTATTAATTAACTAAATACATAAAAATATGAAATTAATTAAGCAATAAATATTTGATTAATCAATATTAATGAATACATAAATAATATGTATTTCATTAATTAATAAATAATTAATTAAGCACATAAATAACTAATAAATAAACAGGTAATTAATTGATTAATTAACATGTAAGTAAATAATCTTAATTAATACATAATTATTTAACTAACACAAAATTTACTAACTAATTAAAATGTACTTAACTAGTTAAATATAAAGCTAATATTAGTTAATATGTATTTTTTAAATAATAAGAAAAGAAATCCTTAGCTTAACTTTATGCGATTAATTTTAGAGTTATCTTGGCATAAGCTCGGGTGAATTAAATGATTAGCTAAGCTAAGAGATGCTGTTAAGGATTTAAGCTGCTTAAGGTAGAGATATGTTAGAAATTATTACCACCTTTGTAAGCCAGTGTCAAAGTGGACTAGTTGCAAAAGCGTTGAGGGTTTATCGGCTTTGTCACCCTTGAAAACAAATGCAAAACAAGCAGCAAAAACAGAAAAAAAACACAGAGCAGCCAAACACACAAATCTTAAAAACCCCAAGACTAAGGAAAAACCACAAAACCTTAGGCATGTTAGGCGGTGGAGCCTCAAGCACTTATGATCGAGCAAATGAAGATTTAGAATCAATTTAAAGCGAACCAAATGCCAAACGGACTCGACAATGGCACGGAGAAAATTCTGGGTGCTTGGGCCCAAGTGCCAGCTATATTTCTCATGGTCGATACCATGCCCAACCACAGTGGTGTTCGGCAGAAAATAGAACGCTGAACCTTGGGCGCGCCCAATCATCAGCAACATGAAGAATTCCTACAACGAGCCAAAGGAGCAGCACTTGGGCGCACCCAAGAGTTCTCTATTTTACTCGGCATCCAGTATTGCTTGAACACCCACCCAAGTGCCGAGGGCCAAAGTCTTCTACAGCTTGCCTTGTCCAGAAAACGAAAGGGCTAGCGATTGGGAGCGCCTAAAGACAAGAAAAAGTGAAAGTTTTGCAAAATAAATTAAGGCATGAGATTGGAGCCTGTTTTGGATCATTTGAGGATTAAGAGTGTTGGGATATATAAACCCTTACTATGTTAGAGTTCGTAGGGAATGAATGAGTGAAGGCATTGAGGGTTGAGGTTTGCTAGAGAGAAGAAGATGGAAGTTGTCTTTTGAAGTGAAGAGCTGCTGGAGTTGTAAGTTCAGATTCCCTTTTTCTTTAAAGTAGACTTTCTTGTGGTGTTGGCTCAGTGTTTTACTCCGTTTAAGGTTTTCCAAGCAAGTCTTGTGTGATTGGATGTGCTTGTGTTTTATTTGTGTTTTGTTAGTTTTGGACTATGTTTAGCAATTTATTTTTCTTGTTTTTATTCAACTGAGTTTTGGACTCTCGATTGAAATCAATGATTAGCTACATAGTTGTGCAGCCTTTCTTTGTATTAAAAGAAGAATGTCACAACAACAGCCTTTCTTTGTATTACTATCAGAGCATTATGCATTGTGAGCTAAGTTCTAGTGGGAGCAATGGCGTACGAAGCAAGATACATGATCGACAAGATCGATAGAACAAACTTTGCATTGTGGGAAATGTAGACAGAAGACCTACTCTATCAAAAAAAAAATTGTATCAACCATTGTGGAAGTGCTCGATAGAACAACTATGGGTCTTATATGAATTATACTTGCATCTTCAGTTGCCTTCAATGTCATCGATGAAAAGACCACAGTTGATCTCATAAATGAGTTGTCAAGGATGTACGAGAAACCATTAGTGTCAAACAAGATTTTCTTGATGAAATAGCTCTTTAACATGAAAGTAGTATACAACGATTTAGTGGCATAGCATCTAAATATCTTTAATATAATGATGAGTCGATTAAATTCAGTAAGTATTAAGTTTAAATATAAAATTAAGGCATTGTTATTGCTATTGTCTTTGTTGGATAACCGGGATAGTTTTGTCACATCAGAAAATATCACCTTGAAGTTCAATGAGATTGTTGGTTTGATCCCAAATGAAGAGGTTCAAGAAAATCGAATGGTAAAGCATTTACCTCAGCTTTAAATGTGGAAGGCAGGATGAAAACTAGATTGAAATGCGAACCAAAACCAATCCAAATCCAGGAGGGAAATTAAGAAGTTTAAAGGCTGCGTCAAATGCTGGAATTGCGACAATGGTCATTGGAAGAAAGACTATGCATATCCTAAGAAAGGTGCATTTTTTAGACATAGTAATGCAACAAATATGACAAAATAGGGTCTCTCGGGTGCGCTGATATTGTCATTGGATAACACTGAGTTTGGGGTAGTCGACTCGGGCACATTGTTCAAGTTACACCAAACAAATGCATGGTTAAATCCTTAGGGGTCTACCTTGGAGAAAAAAAGCATGTGATATCATCGGCAAATGAGTTGATATCAACCTCTCGAATGGCTTAGTATGGCAGCTAAGGAAGTTTGACATGTACCATCATTAAAGAAAAACCTAATCTTTGTGAGCCTATCGGCTCAAATTGGGTATATCCCGAGTGCATTGATATTTTCATCAAAGATTCGTGGAATGTTTTCAAAGGTGCCCAAGTAGCTATGAAGAGGAACATTGAAGGGATGTTTTACTTGATCAATAAAGCGTCAGATGCTTCAATATCAACAAAGATTGAGGATTTGTGTGTGGCATAAAAGGCTCGAACACATTAGCAAGAGAAAATTGAAATCTCTTCTCTCATAGGGTAAAAATTATGGATTAAAGTTTGTATATTTATATTTCTGTGAAAATTAAGTGAAGTAAAATGAATTCAAATTTGTAAAAATTAAGAGGAAACCAAAACACACAAATAGGAGTTGATGCATACGGAAATTTGGGGTCCATCTTCAATTTCCTCCCTAGGTGATTCTAACTACTTCGTTAACTTCATTGATGACCACACAAGAAAAGTAAGGATATATTTTCTAAAGAATAAGTCAGATGTTTTTGACTTTTAAAAGTGACTAGCTGCAATTGGAGTGTTTGAGGCTTGATAATGCGACGAATATTGTGACAAAAAGTCAAAAAATTTTGTGCTGGAAGAGGGTTGAGAGAAATCTGTCCTAACAATGCTCAGCAAAATAATGTTACAGAAAGAATGACCTGGTCACGAAATGTGTCAAGAGCATGATGTTACATGCAGATTCCCCAAATAATTTTGGGCTAATGTTGTTAACATATTTACCTCATCAATTACAGACCGTCAGTGTTTGGAAGGAAGAGTTACCAAAAGAGAAATGAAGTGGCAAAGAGGTGGATTTGTTTTATTTAAAAATCATTGGTTGCTCTACATATGTATATGCTGATGTAGAAAATCGAAGCAAACAAGATCTGAAGAAGCTGAAATGGATCGACCCGTTTGAGCACATGTTTTGGGAATACCAAAACCACAAAATTATCAAGTGTGTGAAAATTGAATTCAATGAAATGGAGATGTATAAGGATCGAGACAGCTCAAAGCTAGAAGATTTTGAGGTGCTCGATGAGTACATTGAGTGTTAAAAGTGCTAGCAAGCCAAAGAAAGAAGCTAACAAAATGTTGAGGTTAAGCCGAACCTAAATCTCCAGCTATTCAATTAGAAGAGATCCAAAGAGTATTACACCCTCCAAAAAAGTACGTCTTCCTTGCTTTATCTATTGCTAACAAATGGCGGTAAACCAGAAAGCTTTAAGGAGGCCATGCAAATGGAGAACTCAAGCAAGCAGAAATTTGATGTAGTTTCTTATGGGGAAGAAAGCACTTCAAAAATAAATGACTATATAGGTTGAAATAGGAAAAAGACGGAAGCTACCGCCGCTATAAAGCCCAACTAGTTGTGAAGGGCTTTCATCAAAGACAAGGAGCAGATTACACGGAGACATTCTTGTTAGTAGTCAAAATGATAACAATTCGTCTAGTGCTAAGAATGGTGGCAGGCAAGGATATGCACCTGAAGTAAATGGACATAAAAATGGCGTTCTTCCATGATGAATTGGAGGAAAACAATTTTATGCTAGTCACATGAATTTGAAGCTCACGACAAAGAATTGGTGTGAAGGCTTAGGAAGAGCTTGTACGGGTTAAAGCAGGTGCCAAGACGGTGTTACAAGATGTTTGGCAGATTCATGTTGGAGAGCAAGAATACTCAATATCAAGCAGACCATTGTTGCTACTACAAGAAGTTTGACTGTAATTATATAATATTATTATTATATGTGGATGATATGTTGATTTCAAAAGCTGATATATGAGCTATTCAACACCCCAAGGAGCAACTATCGAAAAGAGTTTGAGATGGAGATCTCGAAAACGTCAAACAAATTCTTAGGATAAAGATCCATATGAACAGGAAGGCAAAATCTTTAATGTTGAGCCAACATTATTATTCTGTGAGACTTTTGTAAAGGTTCAAGATGGATGTAGCCAAGCCAGTAAATACATTATAGAGTCATTTCGACCGGTCAAAAGAACAATCACCAAAGATGACGAGGAAAGAGAAACATGGAGAAGACTCCACATGCCTTAATCATCAGATGTCTTATGTACACAATGATTTGCACACATCTAGGCATCATCAATGCAGTGGGAGTCGTGAGCAGGTTCATGGTAGATCTAGGGAAGGTGCATTGGGAATCAATCAAATTGATTTTCGATATTTGAGAGGAACAATGAATAAATCACTTTGATTTGGGGTCGGAAGTCAACCTATAAGGCTATGTAGACTCAAACTTGGTAGAAGACGTCAACAACAAGCAAAGCACTACAGGTCATGTTTTCATAGTTGGAGGTGTAGTAAGCTAGTTATCAAGGCTGAAGAAGCTCGTAGCCTTGCCTACCACAGAAGCAGAATATGTTGCCATCATTGAGGCTATGCTGACGCTTGGGCACGCCCAAGCGCCAAATCTCTGCCCGCAGTGCCCAAGAGCCCAAGAACCAAGTCTTTGGTTGGTCTACTCCAAGACCGACTCTATGTGTTTGAGGCTTTACCACTAAGTTCAGTTATCGCTCGCATTGATGCATTCCGTTGTGTGTCCAAGTGCATCCAACATTTGTGCACCAGCATAAACTGCACTCAAACCTCCACAAATCTAACAAGAAGCTTGAAATGACCATGCCCATATATGAGTGTCAACTAATTCGAAACGACATTAATTTTATATGCTAATATTTCATCATTACTACAAGATTAATAAGGCAATGATGCATTTGAAAAGATTACATCCATGCACAAAATGATCCATGCATAAACCTCTGTGCTCAACCCAACGACATCAATCCATGGGGAAGTATCATAGATGCCCATAATAACTTAAACAACCATCAACAATGATAAAAGATAGGTTCTTGAGTGTAAAGTGAGAGAAACAAAACTTCTAGTGAACTTTTCCTATTCTTTCAAAATGATGTTTGCATTTTATTCTTTTAACAGCATCTCTCCTTATTCATATTACTTCTATTTTTATTTTGTTGCTTTTTTTACTTAGATATTTAAGATATGAATAGCAAATGATACAACTTGAGTGTAAAGTGAGAGAAACAAAACTTCTACTGAACTTTTCCTATTCTTTCAACATGAAATTTGCATTTTTTTCTTTTAATAGAATCTCTCCTTATTCATATTTCTTCTACCTTTCTTTTGTTGCTTTATTTTGCTTAGATATTTAAGATAATAATAGATAGCGATACAACTTGAAAAATCCTATGAAAAATTGTACATTTACAATAAGGGATTTAAAGATCAACTTCATAGTTATGCATGCTAAAAATTTATTTTAAAATATTGAGATCAAATTTAAATTACAAAATAAATTATTTGAAAATTTGTTTTAGTAGCAATGATTTGTACTAAACTAATCCTTTATCTATACCATGCATCTTATTATTTTAAATTTTCAATAATGAGCTTTTCTAAACATAAAACAAATTCTAGCCCTACCTTGATGCAACATTAACATATCAATTATATTCCTTTATTTAATGAAATATATGATCTTAAAAAATTTTCAAATTGAATCAGCAATTGAAATATTTTTTTAACAAATAGAAAGTATAAAATTTGTAGTTCACTAGTTTCATAAGAATTTTTGGAATGTGTTCAATTTCCCTATTCAAAAAATAAATAATGATAACTATAGAAATTTTTTCATCAAGAACATAATTACGACACCATGAAAAAAGAAATTTTCAATAAATTTCATGTTCTTTTACTCTTCAAAAAAATGGAGATATTGAGAAAATAGAACCCTCATTAAGCACAATCTCTTATGTTCCATGCTGCTGTTAGGATGAATCAATGCTATCTATTGTGTGAGGCGTATAATTTAAGAAATCAAAATTTCACTTGAGTCCCTTTAGCAAAATATTTTCCTCAAATGACTCAAGTTTCCTCACCTATAGTATTTGGATGTTCTGCTGTGTTCATAAAATTAAATATAGTCATAAAACTTGCTTCCTCACTCTAATCTCTTGATCTTAAGAATCTTCAAAAATGATTTCATGAGATATTTTTAGACAATAGGCAATAAATATTATCTATCAAATTTAAAAAGGCTTTTCTACCTTATGCAATGTCACTTATTTGAAACCCAACATACTGCATAAGAGAATCACTTCGAAGGGAACATGTATTTCCAAATTTAACCATTTAGTTCTTTCAAATTCCTGTTTTGTGAGAATTTCACTTCCTCAAGTTCTTGTACCTCTCACAACAAATTTCTCCTTAGAATGCTGCCCTACAAAATTCCAAAATCATTGAAATCAATCAAAGAGAAAATGAATGAAAACTAGCTTCCAGAGAAATCTTCTTTATAAGGAACTTGTCACTAAAAATGGTTAGAGAAGAGAACATGTGAAAACTCTCACCTTCGATAAGAATTATATGTTAACTCCAAGAAACTGTATCCAATTTGAAACCAAAAACTAATCCTATTGAACAAGATTCGTGAAACTCTATATTAATGTGTAGTCACGATAATCTAAAATCTCTCAAGGAATATATTTTCTACTAATACATAAAAATCATCTTTCATACAAAAAATTCTCATAAAAATAGAAGAAATTTATGGCTTATATTTATAGGTTAGCAATTCCAAAAATATCCATGAGGATGATGAATTAAGATGCAAAGTTGCAATCAGAGAGGAGACGGAGAACTACAAGAAATTAACACTTGAAAAAGCAAGAAAAACATTAGAAGAAAATTTTGATCTACTGCTAATGAAAATTACTTTAAAATGAACCGGATGGAATACTAAGAAACAAAAAACTAGTTTAATTGCTCAAGAATGCAATCAAGCTATGGTTTTCAATAAAAGAAAAATATTAAAATAATTGCACCATGAACAAAGTTAACGTCTGTGACAATATTCTTGTCAACCACAAGTATGTTGAGCTCAAGATCACTTCAAAATAAATGCTTCAAATGCATTCATAAATGGAATTTATAATAAGCTGATTTCCGCCCGTTTTTGAAGACAATAAAAAGGCAAATTCAATTGTAAATCACTCTATGGTTAAAAATAATAATGTTAAACTGCTTGATTCATTAAGTTCAAATTGCTATAAGGAATTCTAATTACAAGCAAAACCAAAAAGATTATACATTGTTCATAAGCAAGTGAAGGGAAGAAAATTATTATCATTGTTAATGGGATCACACGGTGATAATAAAAGATGAAGAGAATGAAGTAAATAGCCTTAAAAGGAATACAATCATCAGCTTTTAAAGATTTAGGAAAGCTTCAACCCTTTCTTCAATTAAAAATTTTGCAGAAAGCAAACAAGAAATATTTAGATCTCAAAGAAAAATACAGCATATATCTTACAAAGAAAATTAACAAATTTTGGTGCAGAACTTCATATATTCCTCTAAAATAAATTTGCATATATATATATATATATATATATATATATATATATATATATACATACATATATATATATAGATAGATAGATAGATAGATAATCCACTTGTTAAATAGAAATGCTTTCAACATTTAGCCCATAATTTGATATACTTTCACATAACTAGACCTGACACCATAAGATTTTATTGTGATTAGTTGGTTCATGTGCTCTTCAACAAAACACCTTGAGGATATAAATTAAAATTTGATTTATCTAAAAAGGACTCAAGAAAATGTCATTATTTAAATAAATAACAACAGACGGAAAGTTCAGATGACTTTGGTATGATTTTTGCAAAGATGACCAACATGCTAGGACATAGGTGTATATATGAGTAATTGGAGAAGAAAAGACAAAACAGTAATTGAAAGAAGTAGTACTTACTTTTAACATAAGCTATGGCCCAAAGAATTTGTGAATTTATTTGGAAATTAAAGCACCTATAGAACTTTAAAATCCCTGTAATAAAACAATATCGCCTCCCCCAAACCTTAGTCCCACTAAGTGGGGTTGGACGCATGAATCCCTTGTCTCCACTATACTCAAATCAGTTTTGTTATTTTCTTCATTGTTTTTAGTTCTCAGGCATATCTTGTTAACCCAGTTTTTAGATCTTTTACCTCCAAAAGAAATTAGCCGCTTTGAGTTAATTGTTAATATTTTAAGATATTGAAGCAACTCATCATCATCCAATGCCAATGGAAAAAATATAATTGATTCACCAATTTCTGAAGAGACGCAACAATGAAAACAACTACCAGAATCCAAGGACATGTAAACTCCATAACAATCACTACCACAATGGAAGACAACTTTGAAATAATACCAATTCTAACTTGTCCTGTCATCAAACAATTTCCATGCAACAAAGATCATAGATGCTTAAAAATTTATCCTTTTAGCATGTGGCACAATCGAATTCATGATTGTGAATGCATTCTGTTCAGAAAAAATGTTATAAACCAAAAGGCTTACAAATAATACATATGGTTGTTAAACATCTTTCATAAATAATGAAGTGCTAAATTCCAACACTAGGATTTCAGGATCAAGATGAATTGATTGCCATAGAAAGAACCTTGGAAAAAAGTTCATTAATACAACAGCATTTAAAATAAGGTGAGCACAAGATTCTTTGCTAACAGTATAAACAATGCAAAGAGAACTGCAACATCTCCATCAAAGAGCTTATCAGTTCTTTTAAAAGCATTCAAAACAACTCTCAAAATAAATGATGAGTATTTCGAGACGTAACATTTCAAATAAATTTGCACAGAAACACTTTGGTAAGATAAGAAACTATATTTTTAGCATCATTCATTTAAAAAAGGTCTTGCTGTTCCGCTGAGAATAGTCTCATCTCTTTTAATCAAGTAAAGAGAAATAAAGTGAGACAAATTAGGACAAATTACAAATCACACAAGGGATAGACAAATATTATCAGAATTAAAAGAAGAAATGAGAGTACATCTTCCCCTCAAATGTGTTATAATAAAAAGGTTCAAAATTTTGGCAATTGGTATGCCATGGAACCAATAACTGTAAAAAAATAACAAACATATCAACACGCTGTGTTAATTTTATGCTCTGGGATAAGTAAAAGAGCCAACCTTTTGAGTCTTTTCTACAAGATCGTTACACCCATAAGCAACACATTGATTGAAGCAACAAAAACACTAAAAGAGGTAGAATTATTAATCACCTTCCAACAAATGTTTAGCTTGTTAGAAAAATAACGAAGTCGAGACCAAGCTATTTCAATGAACATTAAATTTGGCAACTTACCTTATAAAGCAAGTAGCTTCATTCCCTTTTCATTTAATAAAATAGCTTAAAACCAACCATCATTATTGTGCCTTTGTACTCTATATAATCACATATAAATCCTATTATCTTGCCTTGTATCATGGCTATGGCATCATTAGTTATCTTACATGATTATCCTTTAAAAATTGTTGTGGTGCGGTCATTTCAATTATTTTGAATCAAAAAGATGAAGTTCGTTTAGAGAACTAGAATGCCTCTAACAAATTTAGTTTCAACAATGTCACATTGTCAGTTTTATTACAAGTTTTACCCTACCCCACAGATTTCAAATTTTCACCATTGATAAACTTTTCCAAACTTTCCTACAACTTGGTTAAGACTAATAAAAATTTTCTCAACCCCACTCTATAAGTATTTTTCTAAGAATCAAATTCCGGTCATCAACAAACTTGACATTGCTTGATGAACTACTTGTACATGATTATCCTTTAAAAAGTGTTGTAGTGTGGCAATTTCAATTATTTTGAGTCAAAGAGATGAAGTTCCTATAGAAAACTAGAATGCCTCTAACAAATTTAGTTTCAACAATGTCACATTGTCAGTCCCATTCCGACCTTTACCCTACCCCACAAAGTTCAATTTTTCACCATAGATAAACTTTTCCAAACTTTCCTAAACTAGGTTAAAACTAACACAAATTTTATCAACCCCATTCTACAAGTACTTTGCTAAGAATCAAATTCCGGTCATCACCAAATTTGACATTGCTTAATGAGCTACTTGTCACAATCACAAATGTAAATCAGCTATCCAATAAGAATGATAACAAAATCAGGCTTAACATTGTGGCAAATATTTTTTCATACATAATTGGCAATGGTTTCATCAGACTTATAATTGTCCTCTGATTTACACAAAATGCAACTCTTTTTGTTGCCTTGCCTCTTGCCTTTTGCTACTCTAACAAAAATTCATGCAGCTTCTTCTAAAGCAAATAATCATCGTCTTATCTTCATCTTCTAGAAACCGAAATCCTTGCCATCGAAATTGTCAGTTTTGATCTTTCCTTCAACTGCTATTGCGCCACCTTTTCTTGTTCCAATCGATGGTCTAGTTGTCAAGAATAGAATTTTCCTTTACTAGACCACGAGAGAAAAATAAATTGTAAAAAAGAAATTAATTGTAATAGAAACATAGCAATTTATGTTGTTCAGTGGAAATGCTACCTACAGCCACAGGCATACAAAGTTCAAAACTTATCTTAAAATTAAGAATTATGGGTTACATATAGAATGCCATGATTATATGGCTTGGAGGATAGCCCCCACTAATTGAGGGCTCCGCTAACTCAACAAAACCATACCCTGATAATCTTTTGCTAACCCAATCAGATTTTTCCTGTTGAATCTGTTTCCATACCTCCAATATTTCTAACACAAAGCGATAACTGGTCAGGTCATGGTCAATCCTGCTACAGTCCGTACAAATGATATATTTGCAACCACACTCAACTGCATGATATGTAATAATCAACAAGTTCACGCATAGTATCAGCTTACTTAATGTCAGATACTGTGTTCAAATGGAAAAGGTGTTCAGCTGTCACCATTGCAGCTATCTTCTATTCCCTCCCACTTTTCTTCAACTGCTGGAAATATGTGCTACTATGCCGAGCTTAGCTTCCAGAAGATCGAATCTCCTCCTAATCAGCATAGTGATCTACAACATCTGATTAGAAAGAAACCGTAGGATATCTTCTAACAAGGTTGCTTGCTCTGTCACCATTAAAAACAAAATTTTGGCCCAATTCTGAGTGTAAACGGAGAATGATCTCTACAGGCATTAATGGTAGACCTATTCTATTCCCTTACTGTCGTCACAGCAAATTTAACTTATGCCTCCTGCTTCAACTGGATCCTTGTCCTATGAGCGACTAAGATCTTCTGCAGTTGGAATGTTGTTTTCCCAGCAAACAGTCATCATTTCTTCTACCAAACAGCACTGTACTCCCGACGTGGTCTGGGCATTGTGTTCAAAGCTATTCTTTGCAACGTAATGAAAAACTTCAGCCCAGCGGAACTATACCTGCACCTATGCTGAGGCTTTCATGGAAGCTGCACCAGGCATTGCTGTTTTCAAATCAGCTGTAATAACAAATTAACTATAAGACATTACCTCTGCTACCAGTTTCTAAGATCTTGCTAACTGACCTGGCCATAGTTGTTCTGAGATTGAAACTTGATTTGGATCAATCTGACTGATAAATTTCTGTGCAAATTGGCTAATTTCCATCAGGCTTGCTTTTTATTCATTTTTTAATTGTATATATCACATATTTTATTCTATCTCTTTTAAGATTGATCTCCCTTCTTTTTATTTGAGTACGTACCTTCTCAGCTTCATCATTGTCGGGTCCCAAATCCTGGGTGGAAAAGAGCAGGGTTGCATCCATCAAACTTTATTGAATCCTATTACATCATAAATCCTTAACATAATTGTACTAGAGTACTAGAGTTAGGCCATTTTCTGAAAGCGATGAGCTGAATTGCCTAAATGTAGTGAAAAACGTGCAATTGCCACTACAACAGCGTCCGGTTGTAGTGTCAAATAAGTGATGATTCCAGCATTACGGACTAATGCGGGTAAAGAAACTAGTATATGAATTAAGATTATATAGTTGACATACTAACACTCATTGACAAGCTTTTTGAGTTAATTGATATTATGATAAATATAAAAAACTAATATATATTATGCCTTACAAAAACTAAGTGGATTTGACAAAAAATAAAATAAATTGATAGTTTAAGCTTTAAACTTTAGTACTCGAGTAAGAATATCTATACGAATGATGTGGTATCATTCTGGATAAAAAAGGATAATGAAGTGAAAGTTAAAATATTGAAAGATATATTTATATCTTTAAAGCTTAAGATTAATAGAATAACTTTCAATATTGCATAAGTTTAACAAATAGAAATGGATGTGTATAAAAGAAAACTTTTGATATGATTTGAATGAATTAGTTCAAGAAATACCTCAATAGAATGTGATTTTTAAAGGAAAAGATTTAAATTGACGTACTATAAGGGTACTTAAGAAAGTTAGCAGTATTCAATAATAATTTTGATTTTGGAGGGATTAATGGAAAAAAAATTTAAGAGTTTACTTTAACTTATAATTTTATGATTGCTAACAATTTAAGAAAATATAGCACATTATCACTTATAAAAATTAGAGTTCTAAAATTACTAGATTATTTTCACTTTAAGAAAATGATCGTTTATATTGTCAAGATTGCAAAATTATACTAAGTGACTATTTGACAACCTAATACTATTTATTGGTTTTAGATTTAAGAGTAAAGGGTAACAAAATAATAATATTATTTATCAGTTTTGGATTTGATGTATGAGAATATTTAGGCAATAAAGAAATTTCTTGGCTTACTAAGTTATTAAAACTTATTTTGACAGCTAAATAGATGCCAGATGAGTGGAGAAAAAGTATTGTTACACATTTACAAGAATAAAGGCGATCCTCAAGAATGCAAATTATAGAAGAATTAAGTTAATATGTCATACATTAAAACTATATGAGAGAAATTGAATACAAATTACGATGCGATGCTTTTATTTCTCAAAATCAATTTGATTTTATGTCAAGTAGATCTGCCATGAAAACTATACATATATTAAGAGATTTGATGAAAAAATTAAAAAATAAGTAAAGATCTTCATTTAATTTTTATTGATCTTGAAAAGACTTATGATAAAGTGCTAAGAGAAGTTCTTTGAAGAGCTTTAGAGAGAAAAGAGATTTGTGCTGCTTATATAAATGTTATTAAAGATACATAACATGGGTTCTGATATGTGTTCCAACACAAGGTGGCTTGTCTAATAATTTTCCTGTAACTATGGAATTACATCAAGTTTCAATTTTTAGCCCATATCTTTTATTTTAATCATGAATGTTCTAATTGAGCACATTTAAGAGAAGGTTCTTTGGTGCATACTATTTGCAGATGACATTCTTAATTGATAAGACTATGGATGGAGTTAAAGCAAAATTTGAGTTGTGGATGACTACTTTTGGCTCTAAGTTCAATTGTATAGAAGTTCTAATCTTGATGACATAACTATTGAGGACCATGTGATCAATATCAGCAAGAGGTTCAAATACCTTGGTTAAATTATTTAAGTTTATGGTGAAATAGAGAGATATGTTATCAATAGGATCCAAGTTGATTGTTATGAAATTGAGGAGTGCTTTTGAAGTGTTGATCAGTTAAAAAATCTCACTTAAATAAAAAAAAAAAATTTAAAACAATTATACGGCCAATAATGCTATGTGGGGCTGAATGTTGGCCAATAAAAAAGAAAATTAACGATTAAATTAGTGTTACAAAGATGGTGATGCTTGGGTGGATGAGTGGGTATATACTCCTAAGGATAGAATGAGAAATGAGTTTATCCGAAATAAAGTTGGAGCGGCTCCAATAGTGAAAAAGATTAGAGAACGATGCCTTAGATGGTTTGGGCATATTAAGTATGAGTTTAATTTTGCTCATTAAATAAGGAAGATGAAGACCAAATAAAGACACCTGAAGAAACTTAGAGAGGAGCTTCTATTTGATTGTTCACAATGGAAACAAGGGATTCATGTAACCAACCTCACCTAGTGAAATTAAATTGTCAACGTTTCTCTTACAAATTGACTAAACCGCTTAAATAAATGTGTTCCCAATGATCATAAAACCATAAAACGTTTCGCAAAAGTATACCACTAAAAGAAACAGTTTACAGGCATTCCAAAACAAAGCTAGTTATACATACTGGTCACGAGAAGTGGGATGGCGGCTACCCTCCCGAGCGTGAGCACCGTTGGCAGCGTAAGTAATTTCGAATAGGAAACTCCTAGTTGCTGCTGTGGCTGCGGCTGCTTATAGCCTCCATCCTTCTCTTCCTCCATTTCCTCAGTTAGAAGCTGATGCTGAAGATGAGGATGATGAGAACTCCTCTCTTGACGGCTTCCTTCACTCTTGTCTACCTCTACTACTCCTCCTTCCGCCCATTTCCTCTCTCCGCCCGCAAAGCTGGCGATACTAGAGCGAATCCCCACCCGCCAATTTGCAATCCTGGATCGCGCAACGCCGTTACGTCCCACTCTACACCTATACATAATAGAGTACGTCAAAATGGAATTTGAAGCAGGGATGCGCCGGTAAACAGTATCAGTAACTTTGAGCACGGATCCGTGGAGAATACTGGAGGGATCTTTCTTCTTAGGGTGGAGAAAGGGGGAGCGGAGATGGGAGGGAAAGGATACAGCGCGGAAAATGCCGGCGGAAAGGGAGGAAGGCATCAGTTTCGGAATATAAGGACCGGAAGGTGCTCGAGGTATTGGCGCTGCGGGGAATTGAAGGCCCTCTGCTACGCAGCAAATCAAAACATTGGCATTATTTTAAGGATTAATTTTTGAGACTTTAAATATTTGTAAGAACTAGTTTTTTTATGTGATTTATTGATATAAAAAAATTAATTAAAGATTATCTTTCTTTCTTTTCTGCCAAATTTGATATTTTTCTCACTGCTAATTCATTTTTAATAAATATTTATTGAAATTATTTAAGAAAATAAGATAAAATAAAATGTTTATCGAAATTAGAAAAAAGTTATATTTTTCTTAATTTTCAGATAAAATTTTATAAATTTTGAAGTTGAAATTATCAAAAATTACAAATAATTCATTTTGCATATTATTTGATTAAATTTACAAGAGGAATTTAGATAATTAACAAAAATGGTAGATTTAAGTTCTAATTCAATAATTGCATACTTAACTTAAAATATTAAATTTCGTGACTAATGTTATAAGTTAGTTATTAAAGCTCTAAATTTGATTCTCATGTCACGTGTTCAAATTTTATCGACCTCATTTTTTTTTATTTGAAGTTCATCTTAAAAAAAAAATTAGTTTAAAGCATTAATAATTATTAAATAACTATTTTTGCAAGAACATTAGATTCTTAACTCTACCATGAAAATATAAAATGTGATTCATTTTTTGCTGTTATTTGGTTCTGCTTTTGAACCTACTATTATGTTTTTGTTATGCTATTATGATTTTATTTTTCTATCATAAAATATCATAAATTGAAGTCCTAATGGGATTTGCATTCATGGGTTCCTATTGATGGATATTTTCAAATATGTACAAAATATGTTAAGTATTGGATAGTCTGATATCTAGATAGATAAAGAAGTAATACCTCAACTTACGAGGGAGTAGGTAGGTATAGAGAGAAATATGATATCTACAATTTAGTGAACTCAAATATTTGGTATTAGGGTTTGATCTTATCTAATGGAGCATAAGAAAATAATCTGCTTATAAAAATCAGACATATACATATTTATATTTTATATTTTGACATATGACATATTTCTGACATGCTTAACTAGAGTAAATAGACGAAGTGCATCTTAAATTGTAAGAAAATTTAGATTCAAAGAAATATTTTATTTTATATTAATTTCTAAAATTTAAAATTTCAAAAATTAATTGAAAATAAATCGGAGCTCTAAATTCAACGAAACTTTTTGTGTAGTATTTAAATAATATTCTTAAACCAACGACATCAAAATCGATGAATTTGAACTTGTATTTAATTTTCTCAATTTATTGAATTTTAAAAATTCAGAAATTAATTCAGGAGTATCCATTATCCGGATTGCTCCCAAACTAGGGTATTATGATCTTAAAACTATTTCTATCCAATGGTATTTTTGATTTGACCTAATTTTGAAGTCTCCCGGGATCCTGATTTTTTAGTTGGGATTTAACCTAATTTGCAAAGTGACGACATTGGGTCGTTACAATAAATGAACACGCAATATAAAACTCAACGCTGACGGCACACTGGCGCATCCCAAAGCCAGGTTGGTGACTCAAGAATTCAATCAATATTATGACACATATTACTTGGAAACATTCAACCTAGTTACAAAAATGCCAGCCATTCAAATTTTATTCACCTTAGCCACATATTACAAGTGGTATGTCTTACAACTAGATATCTCCAACACATTTTTACATGGAAAACTCCACGAGGCTATCTATATGAAGCAACCACAAGGGTTTGTGGATTCCAGCAGTCCCAACCATGTTTGCAAGCTCAATAAAGCTATCTACAACCTCAAGTAATCACCCATCAATGGTACTCTGCCATCACAAAGTTTCTACATGTCCACTATTTTAAGAACCATCAATGTCGATCCCTCTCTTCTTATACACAATACCTCATCCCATAGAATCTACATCTTCATCTATGTGGATGACATACTTCTTACCGGTCCACACCAACCCACTCACCACAAACTCATCAAAATCCTCACACACAGGTTCCGCATGAAACATCTCGACACTCCAACCAATTTTCTCGGCATCCATCTCATGCAATTTGCAATCGACCCATTCCTTAGTCAAGCAACATACACCTCCACAATCTTGAAAATCTCTAGAATGGAGCAATGCAATCCAACCCTTACCCCCATAACCAGCTAACAAAATTCCAAACCCTCATCCCCATTTTCTCAACCCACACTATACAAACAGATTGCGGGTTCTCTTTAGTACCTCACCATAACTCGACCCGATATAAGTCTAGCAGTCAATAAGGTATGCCAACACATGCACAACCCCACACAAGCTCATTTTGAACAAGGAAAATGACTACTCAGGTACGTGAAGGGATCTCTCAGTCTTGGGCTCCTAATTGATCCAAAAAACCTACATCTTCAGGCCTACGATGACTCAGATTGAGCATGTGACACAGATAATCGCAAGTCTACTACGGGATATCGTATCTTCCTAGGAAATACTCCAATCTCTTGAAGCGCAAAAAAACAAAATGCAATTGCAATCACAACCACAAACATTCTTTGGCAACGCAGGCTACTTCATGAATTTTGTCTCATACAAAACAATCCAACTCCTTTGTTCTGCGACAATCTCTCAGTCATAGCACTTCCAAGAACCCTGTCATTCATGCAATAACAAAACACGTGGAAGTCGTCTGCCACTTTATTCGTGACAACATTCAGAAGCAAAAATTGAACCACAACACATCTCCACCAAACAGCAGATCACGAACATTATTACAAGCCCTTATCTACAGCCTGTTTCAACAAGCACCAATCCAAACTCACCAGTTCCTCGAGGGATAATAGCAGACTATTTAATTCCTAGATGTTAATCTAATCAAAGCGTTAAAGTACAATTATAGTAGCCCAATTAATCCCCAAACATTACTTATGAACATCACCTCAAAGCGTTACAATGCTACTCTATTATATATATTTGATCTTTGTAAACGAATGAACATATTTCAATAATACGTAATTTCTCATGCTTTCTTATTCTCTTATCAACTGTTGCCACCAGTGCATAACGACAATTAATAATAAATGAGTAATATAAACTTGAAATCTCTCCATTCAATATTGTGCCCCTACCAACCGGATAGAAAGGGCAAGTTTTCTGTGAATGTATATAAAATGTATTTATTATCAATTTTGAATTGATTTGAATCATAAATCTAAGGAGTTTACCTAAACAAGAAATTTGGCTGAAAATTTTTCATTTAAAACTCAACTCGTGACCGGGGTATGTGGTAGCAAGTATATTCAAAAATAGGAGCTCGAGTAGGGCAAGGCTTTGGATGGGAAAACAAAATATTATGATAAGCAACCTAGTTATGTGACAAGAGAAGCATTATTATGGCACATTTAAAAATCACCTTTTTGCCAAAAACTGCACTCATCGATAACCAAACTAAAAATATGACTTTAGTGGTTAAGGAGCTTTATTTATCTTGTTTGAGATTCAGTGTTCGAAACTCCACAATGAAGAAATATGGTCCCGATTGTAATTAAACCCGGAACTTGTTTGTTGAAGAATTCATACATAGCCACTGTGTCAAAACATTATTTCAATTATTAATATAAGTATATTTATTTAAATAATTGGAGTCCAACTCAAATCTTGTTCGAATCAGCTCGAACTCAAACTTGACTCAATTCGAACGAGTTCAGGTCGAACTCAACTTAAAACTTTCAAGTTCAAATCTGAGTTAACTATTCCTAACCCACATTCTCTACTTGGCATCTATAAGTGTGAATGATCGACACAAATATCCACCGTCAAGCCTTTGCTCTGCTATTTCCAACCTCACAATGATCGCCACTGAGCACCATAGCTTTAGATTTCTCTAAATCCAACTCAGACAAACTGGATTTAGATTCCATCAACCCCGAACAAATAGTCAAATCCCATAATTTCTCATACAGCATAAACCCAAGATTTTAATCAATTCCTGTATTTAACTAAACTTCAAAATTTATGATGTAGAATTAAGGTTAAGATTTAATAAATCTCATGCTAAACAATTTTCAGTTCAACATACCCAAATTCACTAAACCTGGATAGCCAACCAAGCCCTAATATAAGTTGATTGATCGATTTTCAGAGAACCTTGCAAACACTTCCTTTCCAACATGCATTCATCTAAGAAGTTTAAGGTTAAAATGGATTCTTACAAAGCAACCAAATCCATGCCTCTGAATTTGGCATATATTTTCATGTTCATAACAAGCACATTAAATCACCAAGTCTAAAGCTAGAGAACAATAGAGAATATACACTTGTAAAATATGAGAGCATATTCTATCCCACCAGCCACATTTGATTTATACAGATCAATTTCTTCAAGAAAAACATTAATCAGCTTCATTAATTAAGCAGTGGTAATAATAGCTAAGCAATAACTTCATTAATTAAGCAGCTTGTTAGTGAGAGCCTGTTCTAACTTAAAAGAAAAAAAAAAACGAAAAGTTAAACCAACAATTTAGCAACTAAATTTACAAAAAGTAAAAAAAAAAAGGCACTATTCAGATAAAAATAACTTCAGTTTTATTAAGATGGGTTTAAAGTATATTATGTACAGGAGCTCAAATGTACAAACAGAAATTAACTTTCAAAAGCAAAACAATGAAAAAAACAGAAGCAATAATCAATATGGCTGTTATCTGGAAACTGATCAAAATTAGATAACAGTTTGTTCTGTAAGGTAATGGATTTTTTGAGTAAAAGGATATTTTATACAAGTACATTAAATCCACTACTTGGTTTCTGGAGAAGAGATCTGAGCAGCAGCAGGCTGATGAGTCTGAGGGGCATAGGTTTGGGAAGAAAGGAAGGTTAGTGCTGTTACCACATCGGCGATTGATGGCCTCGTTGTTGGCTCCTCCTGAACACACATTGCTGCAACGGCTAGCGCTTGATAGAAGCCCCTTACTGGGTACTGACCCCGAAGCATTGGGTCCGCCATTTGAGCGAACATCCTCCGGTCTTTAAATAGAGGGCGAGCCTGAAAACACCGATCTTTAGGATAAATTTTGATATTTTCTTCATCCTTCTCAAGCACTTGTAATACCCAACACGGTTTATGCCACCTTCACATCATACACGACAATTTTCTTTCCAGATTTGTAGTGGGGAGAATTTTATAAGCTTAGTTAACTAGTTTGTTAAAATATATAGTCCCTCCACTGTGACTTGTTGACCAATTTAGTCCTTATCCATTCTAGTAGCCCAATTGTTCAATGTCTAATATAGTTCATCAACTACTCAATAACCAATTTAATCCAGTCAATCAACTCTAAAAAGACAGTATACTCAATAACCAATTTAATCCAGTCAATCAATTCTAAAAATACAGTATAGAATACAAGAAAATGTTTCTATTTTCCTTGAAATAAAATATATATGAAAATTTATTAAATTAGCTACTTAGCTACTTCAACTTACCTAAATTTAGACCCAAACAGTATGAATTAATTTTGTCTCACAATTACTGAATTTAATCCCAACTAAGTCGCATCTTGGGATGTAATTGCGATTAAATTGAAAAAATGAGATTAAATTTAGGATTGTTTGGTTGGCAGACATCTTCATTTAATACTATGTTATTTAAATGTCATTAAGATTGGGATATAATGTTATGTTATTTAAATGTCATTAAGATTGGGGTTGTTTGGCTCAATGCTATCTATTTGATGACATCTTAAAATTAAAAAAATGCCATTGCTTAATGTTATATGAATGTCGGCCAAATTCAACCGACATTCACATAACATCGCATGACAATCTGTTCGCTAAGGTAGAGTGCTTCGCCCGAGCAGAGCCGTGCCTCGCCAAGCCAATGCAAAGCCATTATTTCGTCCTAATATCGGGTTGCCTCACCGTGCGTCGCCCAAATCTTCGTTGATCCCCGCCTCGGTGGTAGAGTGCAGGGCCGCGACAAATCTGCAGGGTACAAATCTGTTGTTATTTCTTATTATAGTCTGTGAACCAATGGTATCTCAATGCATGAAATGCTTAAGTTTATTTCTTGATGCCCTATGAAATTATTGTTCACAACATTTTGAGTTTTTACTATGTATCATAGATTATCTATTTTTTCTAATTTTTTATCATTGTAAAATTATTAATTTTATTTTAATCTCTACAATTTTTAATTTTTTGTAATTATGCTGTATTTTTTTTTTAAATTTCATAGATTATCTGTTTAGCTGCAATTCATTGAGAATGTTATTGAGAGTTGGTTCTTGTTATTGAGAATTAAGATAACTTTGTTATGAATAATGCTCGGATGTGCATAAAAAATGCATATGGTTGTGTTTCTTTTTTTTGCACTATAGAAACAACAAATCAAGATATATTATTCTAAAAAAATTTTATAGTAACATATATTGTTCTCGTAGATGGAAACGATTAAACAAAAAGCTGCTAATTCCGTGTGTGCAGCTATATTGCTGATGCTAGAGAATGACAGTAGTGATGATGGTGAGTTGGTTCAATGCAAGACAATGTTGTTACAACTTATTTGAGATCAACATACAACATAAATATTACTTGTGTGACTTTTATGAAAGCAACATTTCCATTTCAGTGTTTATGGCCTACATGAAGAAGGAACCTTTCATTCTCTTGTGTGATGCAATAAAATCAAGGGATCTTTTAAGACCAATTAATCAAGTAAGAATTGAATACCAAATTGGAATATTTTGGATATAAAGCATGCATAAGGCCAATTAACTTCATTTTTAAGCGATCTAGTGAAATTGTAAGCCAATATTTCAATCAAGTTTTGCATGCAATCAAAACATTGAAGAAAGAAATAATTACGACTCCTAAAGTCAAAACATATTCAAAATAGCTTCAAGTACTAGACCATGGCTTAAGGTAATATTGTGTATCTTGTTTAAGGAACAAGTTGATGTTTGTATAACAGTTACTAATAGTAACTTTTATACATAAATATATTGGGGTTCTTGATGGTAATCACATTAAAGCATCCATGCCAATTTGCAGCACATCATGATCGAAAAGGCAATCCAACACAAAATGTGTTCGCCGTTATGGATTTTGATTTGAACTTCTTGTATGTTTTGGTAGGATGGGGAGGATCTACTAATGATGCAACAGTATTGCAGAATACTTTGGAGAGACCAAACGAGTTTAAGGTCCCCGATGGAAAGTTTTATCTTGTAGATGTTGGATACTCTACAAAGCCTGGATTTGCACCTCCATATTGTGGGACATAGCAACACTTGAAAGAATGGACAAATCGTGAGTCTACAAATGCAAAAAAAATATTTAGCCTACAACATTCATCATTACGAAATACAATTAAGTGTGCTTTTGAAACTTTAAAGAACCGTTTTAAAATATTATCTGAACCATTGCAGCCTTTTTCTCATATTTTACCCAAGTCAATATTGTCATTGCATCTTGTGCAATCCATAATTGGATAATGAAGCAGTGATGAAGCATGCATTAAGGTAACCACCTCAAATGATCACCAACAAATTACTGATGATAACATGGAATGAGTGCAACGTAAGGATGAGTTATGCGAGCAAATGTGAGATTGCAAAAAACAATTGGGTTACTAGTGATTTGTAATATAGATTAAGCTTATTGTTGACATAATAAATTGTATTGTTGTAATATTATTTGAAATTTAATGCAATGTTTAGGGTTTAGCCTGTATGCATATTGTAACATTTTTTATACTTTAATGAATTTGTTATGTTTTTAAGCTTATCTCGCGCTTCCCATCCATAAGAAGTTGGCAAAACAAATAACATTGAAAATGTATTGCACGAGAGACCTGAAAGTAGCTATGGGAAATGCCGAAATTATTTGCTGAGACATCCTACATGGATAAATGAACTCCTTAAGATAATGACTGACATGAACACTAATTTCATTTTCAAGTCTAATGGACAATGGAAAACAGCTACATATGTTCAAGTTGCAAGAAAATTAAATGGCGTGTTCAACAATCCAGATATAATGACGAAGCACATTATTTGACAATGAGCCAAAGACATAGATGGGACATAATTCAAAAGTTGAGGGGTATGTCAGGTGCTAGTTGGAATGAAAGTGAAATGAATAGTATGTGCAATCAGTTGGAGACGCTCCAAATTGCAGAGGTATTGATTATATGATCTTACTCCCCAGTATATATATATAGGAAGTAACAACTCATAAATTACTTGTAATCAAAATACATATCAATCTTCGAACACACCAATACTTGATTAAGATCTCCTTGAAATGGTATGCGGAGAAGGGCATGCAACATGATGTTGGGCAAAGGACAACAATGATTCTTTCTCAGATATGAACAATGTCATTACTCTTGAAAAAGAACATAATTTCTCAAATGATTTTCAGCATATGCAATCATATTATGTTGACAGCAACCATGAAGGCGATTACTACACAAAAACAAATTGAGGAAGCCAAATATGTTGTGGCAGCGTCTCAGAGTAGCTCATCAAGAAGAGTAAAAGAACTCATGATGAGCTCTACCGAGACACAAAGGTTAAGACAATGACAGACATAGCTTTTGGTGTGCTAAAAATGACAGATGCGTTAGACACGGCAAGCCACCGAGATAATATTTTGGGATATTTATATTTTGAACAAATCAGCTTGAGGAGAATTGGACATCAAAAGATGCTTTTCACATATTGCTTCTATAGTTGTTTCAGTTGCATCGTCATTCATTTTACGATATCGAAGGGCTAAAGAACTGCTCGTGCACGAGTTCCTGCGGAAGAATTTAATATGGGATGTCTCCTCTATGATGCTGCTTTTTTGTGATGATTTATATTTGCAATGTTGTGACTAGTTGAATCCACTTTTTATAGCTTTTTGTGCTTGATTTTTACAATAGTATATATATATATATAAGAAAATTTAAATATTTGGTGCTTGACATTTATTTTATTTAGTTTTTGGTATTGTGTACTAAATTATCCGTTTAGTTATTTTTGATAGTCTTCAATGGGTAATTTTACCTCATGTGTAACATTAACATGAATGATAGTGAACCAAACATAATACGTCTGAATAATACTAACATCTATTATTTGAATAACACTTAATCAAACATAGCATGTTATTTTAATGACATTGCTATCTGAATAACATGCTATTTGAATAACATAATATCTGTGTTATCAATAACTTTTCACATGATATCAAACCAAACAACCCCTTAGTAAAATAGTTGGGGTAATAAATTAGGCATTTTTCATAGTGTGAAACTAAATTAGACATTTTAATATATTAAAATTCACCATACATACATACAAGCATGCATACATGAATATATATATATATAACAAATTCGATCAAGCCATGAAAATTGCTACTTGCACTAATAGGCTTGGACTCAAATAATCTCCTAACTTGGCACATACGTTCAGCTTGAACTTGACTTAAAACTTAAATTCCTAGTCAAAGCCCGCTCACTCAAACTAGAATCATTTAACAACCCCTACACTCTACGGATATGTATCTAGTAAAAAATTAAAAGCAATGTAGAATATGATTATAAAAATTTGTCTAGTGCTATGTTATTCTCCAGAAGAACATACTAGAAAAAAGCACACCATCAATACTGCAAATAAGAAGCTTAGATGTCAAATATTTGAGAGGGAAGTAGAGCAACAAACCCATGCAACTAGATTCTGTTCCACTGCCCTTCTGGAATTATCAATAGCCCTCCTTCCTGTGATTATCTCCAACAGCACAACACCAAAGCTATAAATATCTGACTTCACTGTGAGCTGGCCAGTCATGGCATACTCAGGCGCACAATATCCATATGTACCCATCACTCTGGTAGAAACATGAGTGTTATCACCAACAGGACCCAGCTTTGCCAAGCCGAAATCAGAAAGCTTTGGGAAGTACTCATCACCAAGTAAAATATTGGAACATTTTAAATCGCGATATATAACTGGAGGGTTAGCTTTATCATGCAAATATTCCAGCCCCTTCGCTGCCCCTGCAGCAATCTTCATTCTTGTATTCCAATCCAACCGCTGTTTCTCAGGAGAAGGATCTGTGGTAGTAAATTCAGATATGGCAATTTAAAACCCGGTTAAGAGCACAGGAAAGCTTTAAATTCAATCAATTGAATTTAGAAAATAATATGTTAAGATCTGTAGAACAAATAGACTAAAGGTTATTTTCACACCAAAAAATCATTCCTGCTTTCGGTGATGGACACAACGTTATTTCTAGGTCCAGTGTCCTTAGTTAAAGCATTCGATAAACATAGAATTACTCCTTTAAAAAAATCATTATTTAAGGAAGTTGACAAACCAAACTACTATTACATATTAACATAATACTACAAAGCAAATTATAACAGAGCAAACATGAACACGAACATAATTTGCCAGTGACGCACTGTAACGTACAACACTAAAGAGGCAATCAAGGGGAGCATACCATGAAGATGGACATCCAAAGATCCCAGCGCCATGTATTCATAAACCAAAAGCCTTTGGTCACCACAAGCACAATAGCCAATTAAATTAACAAGGTTAGGGTGATGCAACAAGCTGAGCATCAATACTTCAACCAAGAACTCCCGATTTCCCTGCAAACCATCTCGATCGAGCTGCTTTATTGCTACAACCTGGACGGCAGCACTAAGTTTAGAAACAAGTTGAAAAAACCAAGAGGATATAGAGCAACTAATTCTTGAGCTAACAGAATTGTTAGCAAGTTTGTTAAGAGAATATGATTTTAACGCAATATGAATAAAAGTTCAAGGAAAAGTACACAGCTTACAGCTAAATGCTATAATTTAAGAGCACAAAAAGCATTTTGAGCAATTTCACATAGTGCGCAAGGAGAAGTGTTATTGAAGAAAAAGGATCCCTTAACACTATTTAAGTATAATAAGTTGGTTAAGCTGAGCTCCCTTCCATGACTTATGGCTGCTACTTGCAATTCTTCGTTGGGTTGCAACTAGTGTACCTATTGTGATCCGTTTATTTAGTAAGAACTATAGTTTGTATTTATAATTCATTATATGCATCAAATTATTCAACAATATTGATTAGTTAATTGCATTACAGCATCCAAAAATTTGGAGAAAAATGACCTTTTAACTAATGATACTTCCAATTGTAATGAAGGTGTGAGCTTGAAGACGGAAGAATTCAAGCTAGATATTAATGTTTCTTACCAAAATTAGCTGCATAAAAGTGAAATGGCATTACACTGCAACGCCTCAAGAAAAAAGCTTAAAATTTGGAAACTCGAAGAACTTATACTATTAGTCCGAAGTTCATTAGTTTTTTTGACCATTTTTTGCGCACGTGGAATAAAAATATGAAACAAAGTTCACAACCAATGTTAGATGGTAAAAGTAAGTTGTACACAAATAGGGGCGACATTGGTTTTGAAAATCACATAGAATATTAATGATAAGAACTTTTCTAGGTTCAAAGGTTCATCATCGGGTTGAAGTGTGATAAAAATAATATATATTACAAACCTTCAACCTTTTAACCTAAACTCTAAAGCACTTAATCATCAATGAGCTGTATCTATACAGCATACATCAAGAATTCATATATGCCATCAAGCTACATTTTTGGTCAATGTTATCATAATAAACAGCATTAATATTTCATCGGTCAATGGCCTGCAAATTCTCTATATTTTCAAAATGGTTTAACACAAATTCTAACGAGTCTTTAAATAGCTACAAACCACTGATTTACATGATAGTGGAGAGCAGGGATTTCAAACAACATGCAATTAGAAACAAAGTGTGATAGAGAGAGAGCTTGGTAACATGTTGAAGCGGGCAATAGGATGCCACTGTAGGACATCCCCACATGGATAAGTAGACTAATAAGATGCAAAATCTGAAGTGAGTTTAAGAATTTGAACCATTTTAAAAAACAATTGGTTCTCCAAAACCAATCGTCATTGTTGAACTAGATGTTGACTCACATTATTGACTTTTTTCTAGTTCCCATATCAGTTCTTGGGGCTGTTGGGTTGCAGGTCATGCGAAGTGCTATCAAGATACAATATTCAAATAATATGTTATTTGAACCACTGTTAGTTAAATACTAGTTGTTTGGTTGAGGGTCCTTGTTTTTACATCTCATTTTTATAGTGGGCAACTTCGAGCTTTAATTAAATACCACAAAAAAATAACTTTTTAGTTTTAAAATTTAAAATAACATAGCATGTATTTAGTTAAATATTATCTTAATGTTATTAAAAGATAAAATAACATTACTACTAAATATTAGGCAACAAAATAGCCCCCTTGTTGATATTTAACCTTTAGAATGACAGAACAACTAGTAAAGATTCATCAAATTCTCAAGAAGTACAATAATAAGAACAGATCTGCTTAACAAATAACAATTGAACAAGAAAACAATAAGGAAAATTTCCCCAACCCTTCTAGGGGTGCATACAGCGCTCTGTTTTAGGGATGCTAATGATCCAACTTGAACATGAGTCACAGTATGATCAAATTAGGTTTGTGTACATTTTGTCTAGCTCAAACATTTTAAATGATTTAACATTTTAAACTAATTGATTTATTTAGCTTTTTCTAGGTTCTTTAAGGATGTAGTTCTTGAAATGCATAAGTAATGCATTAGAATATCCAAAAGTCATTGCAAATTTTATTATTATCAAAATTGTGTCATATATGAGCTATATAGGGTGATAAATCTCCACATTTTTATGAAGATAACAAATTTTTGTGATAATTGCTATACTTTTGAGTAATTAACTCCCCCTAAAATAATGCATATGGAGTAATAAATTAAATTTTAAAACATTAATTTATAAATTCTAAGAAACATGAGCAAAATAAAAAATATAAAAGGCTAGTATCAAATAAAAATATGCTAATAAAAAGATCAAAAGGTACATAATCCATAGCAAAATACCCCCACCCCCTTTTGTCATATCAAAAAAGGTAAGTCACAACTACACTGGAAAAAAAAATCTCCCCAAGGGTCATACTACAATGGATTAGGGAAGAATTTGACTAAATTTTTAAATCCTCCTATGATTAAAGCATGAAAAGGACACGAAAAGATTATAATTCAAATATATGAAAAAGGATAATAAAAGACTCACCAAACATGGTGTTGGAAAAATATAATAGATTAAAAGAGCTAAGTTAGAGTGATCTTAAATTTATCCCTGGCTTTGAGAAAAAGAGTATTCTTGAGAATGATCTAAATGACAAAAGCTCTGAGCTTTAGGTTCCTAACAAGGTGGCTATGGTGGATAGAATATTATAAGCAAATATTAAAATTACATATAGTTCAACTATCAAAGTTTATAAAAGCCGTATTTTGTTTTGAGTCGGTGTTCGAAAGGCCAAAGCACATATTAAGATCTTCGTAAGAGAAAATTATTCTCCCATGATAGCAGGAGTGGGCAACAGAATCAATATTTAAAAAATTCAGGAAAAAGGGAGAGAGTAGACATGTGAGAGTAGAGAAAATGAAGAAAAGTGAAAAACAATGACACAAAATTATATGTAAATTATTTGTGAATATGATGGTAGTTGGGGTGGGCAATTATAGAGAAGTCATAAGCCCTCAATTTGGTGTCATGAAAGAGGACTATTTTGATGTCTACCTCAGATAATGGTTATCTCCTTGAGCGTTGAGAAAAGGAGGACCCAAACATTTTCTTAAGCAGCTTCTCGAAATGTGGTGACATTGAGAAAAGGAGGAACTAAAGAGCTATGAGAAAGAGAAAGTTGGTTTGAGAAGGGTATGAAATGTAGAGGTAAAGAGTATAATAGATGTAAGAGAAAGGGATTAGGGAGTAATGGGGGTAGGCAGTGATTAAGTGGAATTTAAAGGACTAGGTAAGTGGTAAGTAAGAAAATACAAGGTAGAAAGTGCAAGAAATGCGAAGCTAGTCACAACCACCTAGGCACTCCGTGCCTGGAATGAGTTAGTGAAAAGTAAGGGGATTTGAAAGTATGTACTAAAATTAATGCACTAAAAAAGTTCTACTAACAAAAAATAAAGCATGTAAGAGATAATAACCAAATAGAAATTGATTTTTAAATGATAATAATAACCTATAATAGAAAAATATAACTCCAAATTCTTTTTTAGATTGATGAAAAACAGTTATGTAGCAAGAGTTGGTGAATATGTCTGCTAGTTGGTGCTTAGTATTAATATGTTTTAATACGATATCGTTGTGATTCACATAATCTTTAATTAAATAGCTCCTAATTTCAATATGTTCAGTGTATGAGTGCTAAAATGAATTTTAATAAGGCTAATCGCATTAGTATTGTCATACTTAGTCAGAATTCTTAGTATTTTTATTATGTAATACAGTAGTTATTGCTTAAGTCACAAGGTTAGAACAACATAGCTTCCAGCAATAATATACTCTACTTTCACAGTGAATAGAATACTGAATTTTGTTCCCTACTTGACCATAAATAAGTCAACTATTCATAAACTGACAGTGCAATGTTTTTTATTTCTGCCATCTTTTGAACTAGAAAAGTTCAAGAAGCTAACAAAATTAAATGAGGTATTGTCGTGTGAATACCAAAGATCCTCTTGATGGCAATTAGGCATGCTTTCCTAGGCTCGGCCTGAAATTTAATATACAGTTAGACAGTGAACATGATATTAGATCTATTTACTATCAGACACAGAGAGAGCTTAGCATACTATAGTAGAAGTTTTCTAATCTACAAACTTGCTGATAATGTCACGATCTATTTGGGCATTGCAAGCATCTAAATTAAAATGCTTAAGCATGCCTTGAGTGCATTTGACTTATATTAAAAACGAGTCATGCTCATATTACTGGATTTGAAGTCATAAAAACAAATTCAGCACTCACTTCATGCTCATTTCAGCTTTCTTGTTCATGAGGTGCTATCCAAGGAGCTAAAAAAGATGTCGACGTAAATCTGAACTATAAAAATGCTGAAGACTGGTTTTATAAAAATAGTTGCACTTATAGTGTTTTCAATGAAACCTTAGGTTATGAAAAATGTGATTAACCTATGATACCATGCGTTAGATGCTTTTTTCAAATTATAGAGTGCTTTCATTAACTTAAATACAAAGTTCAGATGTTTTAGATTTTCAAACCCAAGGGATTGTTCAG
Organism: Gastrodia elata; assembly: GCA_016760335.1. NCBI lineage: Eukaryota > Viridiplantae > Streptophyta > Magnoliopsida > Asparagales > Orchidaceae > Gastrodia > Gastrodia elata. The sequence continues at coordinate 18,965,500 of CM028672.1, read as the reverse complement.
CATAGACGTCTTCAATATATCAATTTAAGACAATTTTTACATCCTTTTGGAGTTTGAATAATATGAGAAATGAAAGCTAGGAGCAACTTAATAACTTCTAACTTAACGACAAGGGCAAAGGTCTTTTTGAAATCTACATCTTAATTTGGTCGAAATACAAGTTTAGCTTTATTTCTATTAATTACCCTCTCATTATTGTCTATATTTATAAACGCATTTAGTTTCAATAACATAATAGAATTGGAAATTTTAACGAACTCCCATACTTAATTTTTATCAACTTGCATTAAATTTTCTAACATCGCAATAATCCAATTTTCATCTGCAAGTGCTTCTATAAATTTGGGTTCTACCAAATAAATGAAAATTAAATGATTTAATTCATTTCTACATTCAATTATAATATAAACAGCTTGGAAAATATCTCCAATGCTCTGTTCTATAAGATAATTAGCATCAAACCTCCATTCCTCAGTAGATAGGCTCTATAAACATTGGCACTTTTCTAAGTCAGATTATGATTCCTCAAATCTTAAACTAAGTCTTCTGCCAAAGTAGAATGAGGATTTTAATTTTTATATTAAATATAACATTGATTGGTTCCTCTATTCTATTTTCCTTTAGATTAAATACTCTATATGCTTTGCTTAAAGAAACATCACCAACAAAGATTCACTCTTCTGCAATTGAGTTAAATTTGTTTGTACTCTTTTTAAGCACAAAGCATCAACAGTCAAAAATATGCGTATGAAATTTTCAAATTTTTCCTTTTAGTATTCATATAAAGACTTTGTAAAAATCGTCTAAACAATCATATGATTCGTGATATGGTATCAACTATTTCAGCCCAAAAATATTTGGGTGCTTGCTGCTCAAGTATCATGGGCCTAGTAATTTCCCATGAAGTCTAATTCCTTCCTTATGCGACTCTATTTTGTTAAAGCCTCCTAGGAGATGAAAAATTATATTTATTCTATTTTAGCACAATATAAATTAATGTTTGAGTTTTTAAATTTTCCACCATTTTCACTATGAATGTAGTAATTATATGACCTAATTTTATGATTGATTGAATTACTTCTATCCAAATGTAATTATAGACTGTAAGGTTTCATGATAAGCTTTTTCCTTGTACCAACATTAGGTTGACATTGTAATATGAAAGCTTGCATCTTAACTTTTCTCTAGTTTGATTGTTTGATTAAAAGTTTAGTTCATAAATATTGTCAATTCCGGCGTAATATAAATTGTCCAGCATCAGTGTGATTTTTTTATCAAACGAATAATTGTTTTATGCTATCGACTTTTTATGACAAATTTTTTATATTGCACTTCTTTTTTTTTATATAGCAATATTAGTCCTTTAAACAAAAATAGAGAAATTTTACACCAACTGAAATCTTTCTGACTTGAATATTTAACACTTGAATTTTAAATATCACAAAACAACCACATATATTTCTATTATTATATACCAAAACTATTATTACACTTTAACCTCTCTCAATCAATGCAAATGAATGCAAACAAGTAATTAAATGTTAGTCTTGTAAATATTAAGACTTCAGTGTTAGATATGTAAATACACAACTGAGTGTGTTATGCATGTAATTATTTCATCAATAATAATGTGACTGGAAATTTGACTTGTGTATATCAAGTTGTGAATTTTATCCATGATCTAAAGTTAGTAAATAGTAGATTCTAAGACATACAGCACTAAGTTGTAGGAAAACCAAAACACCAAATAGTGAAATGCTACTATTTGTATAGCAATTGTTTTTGATGGAAAATAACAATATGATGCTCCAAAATTTATTAACAAACTTACACGCTTAAGCTCAGACACAAGAACTGTAGGAAAAAACTAAAACACTTAAAGTGATAACTGCAAGTTACAATTTTTAGGCATTACAATTAAATTTTATGTTTCAAACAAGTTGCAATACATAATTTATCAACTTGAGTGATAATTCATTTCAACTTAATAAGGGATGCAATAAAAAAGATGAAAGAATTAAAAATACAGAAAAGGGGGGAAAATAAAAAATTGATGCAGTAGCAAGCCTTATATTTCGATAAAAAAAAATTAATTTTGAACTGTCAAGCTAATAATAAAATATTTAACCTGGTTAGAGCTCTCCAGCCAACCCTTATAAACTTTTCCAAACCCTCCCTCTCCTAGAAAGCAATCAGCTCTAAAATTCTTGGTTGCAGCTAGCAGCTCCGGAAAAGTAAATGTTTGAGCAGAAATGTGTTGAGATTCATTACTTAGCATCTCCATGCTTTCAGAATGACCATTGTTTGTGCTGCCAACTGATTGTCGTTTCTTCACAGACCTTTTTTTTAAATATACTAACAAGAAATAATAATTAGATATTGTTTAACTTGCACAAAAAGAATATATTAAAAAAAGGTCTTCACTAACTAAAAAAACAAAAGTGAAATTTCCACGCACATGAACACTACATGTTTAGAAGAACAGCTATACATGAACAATCATCAAATGTTACTTCTCAAAACTATCATTCCTCTTTAAGGAGTTAACAGAAGGTACACACAACCCCCCATCACACCACCATCATCACAACACACGCACACACCACACCAAAACCACATGCATGCCTCCTTGAATCTTCATGTCATGAACATTTCAATTAAATGGTAACCATACATATGAGAAGGCATGCTTATGTGTAAAAGGATGATTGATGAGATGCACATTTCAATGTAAACCATGCATATGTTTGTCTCTACTTTTTATAGGTTTGCTTAACCTTTTATCTAATTTTAGCTAATTTTCTGGGAATTTTAGCATTTCTCTTATAAAAATATAAAAAATTACAACTTTATGATATGAACACTCCATCTACAAACATTCAAATGAGTACCAAACATAATCCCAATGTTTAAATTGTCAGTAATCATTATTACAAACAGGAACACAATACATTCATACATATAGGAACACTATATAAATTAGACAAATCTACATATTCACTTGCGTTCAATATGACCTTTTGATTTTTACCGTTATTTATTGTTTAAGGAGTAATACAATAACTATTGTGATGGACACATGAATTACAATGTTAGGGCATCACATGGATAGATTTAAAAATCTTTAAATTGAACTCAAACACAATAACTGTAGGAGAAAATTACACTGTTAGGGCATCACAATTCTCCTCTCAATTAGATTTTGAAGTTAGGCATTCAACTGCAAGATCAAAGCAATCATTTTATTTAGTTTCATCTTCATTCAGGTAAGCAGCATCAAGGTCTTGGAAATCTAAATAACCTTCACCTTAAAAAAAAAATCATGGAGTAATTTTAAATTAATATAATAATAATAATAATATGAATAAAATTTAAACAACCTAATTGGAAAACTCAAAATTTACCAAGTGATAAATCTAAAACTTACCAAATGGACTCAAATTTTGTTATGAAAAAGTGGAGGTAACAAGTACAAAATTAAGTTAACAAAATTCAAGCTATGTTAGAAAATTAAAAGTTAGGCGATGGAAAATTCAATGTGAAAAGACAACTTTGCCACCTTTTCTGCAAAACCTTTTCACAAAAAATTGGGCAGGTATTTCAATGTGGATCTTTGGAACTTGAGATATTAAATAAGCACCCATCATGCAATTTAATGCTAGGAAAAATAGAGTTTCATAAGAAATAACTGGGATAAGGAGAGCAAAGTTTTCATATAACCTTCGACAATCAGAGAAAGAATAGTGTAGATCAGTAAGAGAGAGAGATTCAAGAAAGTAGTATTCTTCGTTCCTTCATTGGTCTTTTAAAATAAAAACCTGAGTGCTTCATTTTTCTCATGAAATGTAGTGAGAGATTTGCAAATCACATTAATAAAGTGCTGCTTTTTTGCAAAGCACTCTGACACAGAAAGCCAAGGTGCTTATACTGTGATTAATTGATTTAACGTAGAAAAATAAGGTATTCAACAACTACCTTATAGAAAGAATGCTCTCAATCAACAGCAAAGCTTTTGTGATCTCCACAACATAGATGTTATACTTGTAAATTAATTAATTTTTTGTGTTATCTATACAAAAGCCTAGATAAATGCAGTTGTGTGGAATAATTAGCGAGATTATTAGAGTAATTTCAACACAAAAGACTAGGCATAGTAATTATTAAAGAATGATTGTTTGGCTCACTAGGTGAACTTTAATTTGTGCACTTAAAACTAAACCTCCGCATTTCACATTGCACATTGTTGTTTTGAACATTGACAGAACAAATATAGTTCAAGCAAATACCTTGTAACCATAATCTTCATTACAGATATCAGATAAATACATAGTCAACGACTACACATCATCAAGATTTATGCATGATTTTATAGATATCTGAATTTAAATAAGAAAATATTACATCATATATAATAAATGAAAGTTAAATACTACACAACTCTGTAAACTAATATACAAAGAAATCGATTAAAAATAGAAACTGTAATTACTAGATTCCTTAAATAGCTTAACATAAAATAATTGGTATTTTTCACAACATAGGATCTTTAATTTTTAAACAAGTCCCCATACCTATAGTGGTTGAAATGCCATGAACTAAGAAGTTCATCAAGGATCAATGTGAATTAAGTGGAAAGATAAGGATGGTTATGTGGAAAAGTTGGCCATAAGGATTGTTCAGCTCGGGGCCCCAAGATAAGGCCTTATTGGCTGCGGCTACCACGACTAGTGCAACCACGAAAGATCCTTCAGTTGGAAGGGAGGTTGACATGGACTAGATTCTGGTGCAACAACAGCAACGCCCAGCCAAAGGACCCTCGCGAGATCCATCCCGGAGTCGTCCTCCTAGTCAGGGGAAGTCCCGGCCCCCGCACGCTCCACTGCCACCTTGCCCGAACCCACCCAGGACGAGCCTGAGCCCACTACAGCTCAGCCCATCCCAGAGTGGCCCCTCAGCGGACAGTCGCATGGCCACTTCAGCACGGGCCCATGATCGAACCCACTTCCCGTGCCTACCAACCCTCCTCGAGCCCTGCCTTAGGAACAGTTGGCTCGGTCCAGCCCAAGCCATGGCAGCCAAAGCTTGGCCCAGTCCATTCCCGCGGCAACAGCTCGCATTAGCCCACCAGCCGGCCTGACCCATCTAAGCCAGCCTTCCATGCCCACATGTCCCGCAAGCTTGATGCTGAACTCGGTCCAGTCTACGCTAAACCCGGCCCAAGATCGGCCCACAACACGCCCCACTGAAGGTCAAGCCCGGCCCGTGCCTCCCACAAGGCCCCTAGCCGATTCAGACTCAACCTGATCCGGGTTGGCCTTGATTCCTCAGGCTGGAAGCTTGTCAGCCCCAAGCCGATCCATCAGCCCACCTGCTCCTCTGATGCAGCCCAGTCTACCACCTTCCAGGAGTCTTCGATCTAGGAGCAAGGATCAGCCCCCACCTACCCAATGAACGGCATTCCTATCTAAAACTGTCGTGGCGTGCGGAAGCCAGCAACACAACACCACTCATCTCGAAGTGCAAGTCAGAATTGATTGCTCTGTTGGAAACTCGTGTGCAGTCCTTTACCCGTGGAGATGCTGACTGCCGCCGCTTTGGGCGACACTGAAGCTTCACTATTCAACCTTCTATAGGTCACTCGGGATGTATCATTTTGGTTTGGCAGGTTGATTTTTTGCAGTGCGATGTCCTCCATTCCTGCAGCCAGCAGATCATCACCACCGTCACTTTGAGATCCGTTACCTGCTTTTAGTTCGCCGCTGCCTACGCATCCACTGATCTTTATACGCGAAGGGAGCTTTGGAGGACAATCCTTGCTGTGCGGGTGGAGGATTTCCCGCTTGTACTCGGTGGAGATTTCAACTATGTTCTCTCCCAGCAGAAGAAATACAGTGGGAAGTCGTTTGAATAGACCGCCGCTCAGACGAACTTCCAAAAGGTTCTGGATGCATGCCACCTTCACGACCCAAGCTTTTTTGGCCCACATTACACGTGGACCAATAACAGGGATGGAGCTCGGCGCATTTGGACCAGTTCCTTCTCAGCACAAAGGCGATGGACCTTATGTCGGGTGCAGTCGTACACCACCTCCCCCGAGTAGCCTCTGATCATTGCCCAATGTTCCTTACGGATGCTTGTGTCAGGTTTCATAGTACTGGTGCACGATACCAATTTGATGATACGTGGCTTTAGTACCCAAAGGCCTTCTCCATGGTAGAAAGGACTTGGGGGCAGTCATCCTGCAACTCGCCATCCTCAGTCCTTAACCACAAGTTGGCACGCACTCTCCGGGCGCTGTGGAGATGGGGACAGAATACGCTTCCAGACTTGCGAAGGAAAGAGGCTGACCTAATGTCGACTTTGACGCAGCTCCAGGCAGTTGACATGGAGACGGACATGGGTGGCGACCCCAAACTTGTTCAACAGCATCGGAGCACAACACATGAGCTCACTCAAGTGGAGGCGATATTAACAAGCTGGTGGCAGCAGCGCGCCAAGGCACGGTGGCTCCCTCAGAGTGATCGGCGCATTGCGGTGTTTCAGTGGCTTGCGACGCAGTGTCGTAAGTTGAACACCGTGCTCATACTCTTGAAGGAGTCGGGGGAGCTCTCTTCTGACCCGCTACGGATTCGTCAGGTATTCGAGTTCTTCCAAGGGAAGTGGGGCATCTCTAGTCCCATAAGGGGTTGACCAGATGATCTGATTTCTAATTGTATCCTTGAAGACGCAGATTCTGCCTCTCTCCAAGGTGCGGTCACAAACGCAGAGATATGGGCAACCCTGAAGAACCTTGGCCCCAACCGCTCCCCTGGGATTGACGATATCACCCCCTTTCTCTTCACTGGCTACTAGAAGATTACCCAGGCTGACACCCTAGCAGCCACTCACCAGTTCTTCGATGGTGGGCGTATGCCACAGTGCTGGCATGATACACTAGTAGTTCTCATACCTTGAAGGAAGAGGGGGCCTCCACCCTGAGGTCTTCTCAAGGTGGATATGGAGCAGGCTTATGACTGAATGGAGTGGGAGAGCCTACGCTTAGTTCTGGAGAAATTTGATTTTCCGCAGTGTTGGATGGACTGGGCCATGCAGTGGGTGGAGTCTCTCAGATTCTGTCTTGGTTGGTGAGCACAAGCTTCCTTGGATAGTAGGGAGGAGAGGCTTCAGGCAGGGATGCCCCCTCTCCCCTTACCTATTCATCTTGTGTTCGGAGCTCTTCTCCCTTCTTATCAGGCTACAGCAACAGATTGGCTGCACGATTGGCATCAGGTTGGATCGGGGTGGGCCCAGCTTCTCCCACCTTATATATGCAGATGACTTGATTTTGTTCGCCCCAACTTTTGAGGCGGCAGGCCGAGAAATACAGCGGATCTTGGCATATTATGGGAGCTGGACCGGGCAGTCTATGAATTTGCGCAAGTCACAAATTATTTTCAGCCGTCATACCCCAGCCTACCGTCAGCGTAGGATCGTGATTCAGTTGGGATTTCAGAGAGGATTTTCACTCAGATACTTGGGTGTCATAGTTACAGGCCAACCTCTGCGGAGAGCAAACTTCTCAGCTGTTACTGAGCAGGTATGAGACAGGATTAATTCTTGGAGTAGTTGCCATCTTTCTCTCGCTGGCAGATTGTATCGGATTAGATCTGTGCTCATCATGATCCCCAGCTACTAGATGTTGGTGGCTCCGATTCCAGACTTCCGCCTCTCGGACATTGAGGTTATCCTTCGTAAGTTCCTTTGGGGAGGAGCGGAGGGTAGATGTCTACACTATGTGAGGTGGCAGGAGGTATGTAGACAGTTTGAGTCTGAGGGACTCGGGATTAGAGATCTGAGACTATGGAGTGCGGTCTTAGTTGCTTGCCACACTTTTGGCTATGTCAGTGTCAGTAGAGAGAATCTCCTTTGGGTGAAAAACATGGAGATATGGGCTAGGCTTTGCAGTTCAACGAGCTAACTCTGCAGTCTCGAGGTTACTGGGATACGACTGGCCGATTGTCCAGTGTCACACTCTGCTTGAGGAGGGGAGTCGGCAGTGGCAGGTTAACGACTTCACTAAGAGTCGGGCCAGCCAGATCTACAGAGTAGAGAGGGGCGGTCGACTGTGGCAGTTTGCGGCCGTGTGGGAGATGGCCCTAGACCCCAATGATGCTTGTTTTCTGTGGAGGCTGCTTAGTAATGCTATCCCAACAGGTTGTTAACTGTTTAGGAGATGGTTCACTCACTCTACAAATTGTGTCTGGGCTGCACTACTGAGAACAGAGAGCACTTTTTGGTATACTGCAGTTATACAATAGCCATTTTGGAGACTTTTGTGCATTAGGGCTTGCTCGCGACCACTCTGACCTCTTGGGACCAGTTCACTGCCTTGTTCTCGACTGCCATTGAGTCTCGCCGTCGACGCTTCAACTGTCAAATTGTGGCCTACTCCCTTTACCAAGCTTGGAGGATCAGAACTGCGCGTTCCCATGGCCGTCCGCACCCGACTCCATTAGTTTGTGCAGGTTCAATTCTCTATGTATTAGTCAATGTCAGACTGCACGACGGGTCTGACTCCTGAGGTTCCATAGCCCACCAGGGCCCCTCTACCTCCTTCAGATGGTGCCCCTCCTCGACCCGTTGGCTGAAGGCAAACATTAACGCTTCCTACATTTATGGAGAGTATGTTGCTTTTGGTGGTGTTGTGGTCCGCAACTCAAAAGGACACTTGCCCGCTGCTATTGGAGCCCGTCTTCTGGCCTCGTCTCTCATCAAGCGGAGATACAGGTAATTACCATTCTCCGTCGGTCCCTCATGACCAGAGATACTGATACTGATGGACTTATCATTGAGAGCGACTACTTTGTAGCGCTCAGCAGGCTCCGAGGTCACCGGGAGAAGACTCTTAGTTCACGAGGTGGAGAGCGTCATGCGATCACTTTGCTTTCCTGTTGGATCTTCCTCGTGTTATTTTTGTCCACCGATCGCACGATGTGAATCAAGTAGCTGATTTTTGTGCAATGTATGCCTGACAGAGCAATTTTTGCTTTGTTAGGAGAAATGTGCTCCCCGGGAGGCTTTTGGACCTCCTTGCCGCAAAGACCGTGGAGTTTGATCCCGGTTGAGTTTGACTTGTGCATTTATATATATATATATATATGCTTAGGCTACGGTCGTATTTCATAAATTAAGCGGAAAGAAAATAGTCAGGATACTATAATTCTTAATTGTTGAATGCCTAAATATCTAATGGTAAGGGTCAAGAAATTACAGATCTTATCGCAAATGTCTAAGTCCCAATCAATACTCAAAATCGTATTTTGACATATTTTTTCCAAATCAAGCTTGCAATGTTGTAGTAAATGCCTTGATCATTAATTCTTGTCAAATCAACTGTAAGTAAAAGCCAGCAAACCCTACACTAATCAAGTTTGCCAATCTGAAAACCTTTATTATTAATTACCTACTTTTCTTTGTACCTAGCCCGCATTGCTCTATAAAAGGAAATTCGAGAAACCAAATTAAGGGGCAGTTTGGAAGTTCAGTACGTCAGAATTTTGGGTACCTAAAAAGGAAACTGGATTAAAAAAATCTTTAGTGAACCTGTGAAACTTAAAGCAGACTGGGAGGATATAAGCAATGACTTCTAGTTCTTTTGCATTTGTCACCTTGACAAAATACTAATGAAACAATAAATTTTAAGCCTCGGAAAATGATCCACAAAAGTTCCTTACACCCATACTTTTGTTGTAAAGGTGTATTGCCTGTAGACGGCAGGTGAGAACTCTCCTGTGCAAGCAAATTGCAAACAGTGATTTTATATCAGAGCCTTGTTCTAAAGTTCATTAAAGAAGCCCGTCATCGTTGATAAGTAACGTATATACCGAAGAGCAATCCAAAAGATCAAAAACAAATTTACATACATGGAAGAAACAAAAGGTTTCACCAAATGGTGTCTCAGTTGTCAATCTAGAAAAGATAACAAATAAATTGTTGGCATAGTAACCATAAATCTAATAACACCAAAAGAAACATGAACAAAGATTTAGCTATCAAAGAAGAAGTCTCTGCAATGATGACCTCAAAATGGTAAGTCCTCAAACACCTGTCAAAGGATGAAGACAACTACTACCCAGAATGCCAAAAAATATTTGAATTGAAGACATCCCCACTTTTGATGGTGGGATTAATGCTAAAGCCTTGAAAAATTAAATTGATTAAATGGATATCTTTTTAGGCCTATATGTTACTCCTCCCATGAGGTTTCATTTGCCAATAGAAATGAACCAAGCATTCTCTTAGATGAATTTTCCTAATTGACATTAAAATCATGACCTCAATAGGATGCATTTGAAAGTTTTTGGACAATATTTCCATGCAATGGGAATAAGGAAAAATGATGGAAAAGATGCCATGGGTTGTGATAAAACCCAACCAATCCGTATAAAGAGTGTATTACTAAGCTTGGAAATGAGACTTTGACTAAAAGAAAATGCAGTGGTTTAAAGTATACATCAAGCTTATTCAACAGAATCTCTTAGAACTCTTATTTTCTGTAAGAAGCATCAGATAGAAGATCAGATTGCCTCCTGGGTCATTGAACAAAAGAATCGATGCAAAAGATAAAATGAGTAGCCTTGGCAACCATGAATAAAGTATAATGGCATAAACAAAGAGGAAAACTTTGACTGCATCATTATTTGCAATAGTGCCTACCCTAAAATAAGAAGCCAGATGCTTTGTGACCACTGCAAAATTTTCGATCACACTAGAGGCAAAAGCTGGAAGTTACAACTTGAACTCAATTTTGCTAAATTTTAAACAAAAAAGTACAAGAGAAAGAAGATTGTTACTATGGTAAACTTGATCAACTACTAGAAAGTTTAGCAAATAATGCCAATTCTTGATAGCAATGCAAAATGTAAATATCTGAGTACCAATGCTACTATGGATCATAATGGGTTGGAGAATATATTAAGAATGTGTATCCAAGAAGGAAGTCAATGCAATTTTTGACTCCATAAAAATTTAAAAAATCTCATCTTGGCAAATTTTGTGAAGAGATTGGGATCATACATGGTACCACACCCTCAATGGTATCCATTCACTAGATGTTAAAAAATTATAAAATGAAGATGGATCGGCAACATCGAGTGATGTTGCTCTCCATGACAATATAGATGAGATATTATGTGAATTAGTACCTCTGTAATCTAAATTATGTGCATATTTATGGAACATAAATGATGTATTGCTAGAAGAACTTGGCATTGCAAGCATGACAAGAATGGAGTAAATTACTCTATCACAAGTGACAAGGAAAAACAACAGATATACATTATTAAAGAGACTAACCATTGCATATCTACATTTACAAAATTATTCATTAAGCATGAGAATGCCTAACTATAGGTCCTAACTACTCCAACCAAAAGAAACTCAAGTAAGATTGAAGGAACAATGCTATACACAAATAGAAAACAAAGATTGTTCCAAGAGCACAAAGGCTTGCCTTTGAGAAGAGCTGTGAAATATGGCATTTACATGCTCTCTAATTCATTTTAATAGACACGGACACACAAATAAATAATATATATATATATATATTCTGGGCATGAGAAAAATGAAATAAAAAATAAAGTATTGATTGGCTAAGCAAAAGTTATAAAATTAAATGTTCACTATGTAGTTCTTCAAATGAAATGATCCCAAGGAAAAATGATAACTGGTAAATATGATGGGTTATCAAACATTAAATAAGATCACAACCAAAGGTATCCACTTCCCATAATAAATGATCTCCTGCACTAAATTTTACCAAGTTAAACCTAAATCTGGATGACATCGAGTTCATGTAGCATAAAAAAGACACCCAGAATTGTAAAAATGAGAATTATGTCATTTGTGCATTGCAATGCACCTATAACTCTTCATGAGGCAATGATTGGAGTACTAAGACCTTTCATAGGTAATTTGTTACCGTGTATTTCGCAGTACACTCGTCTACATCATAAACAACGAAGAACATTTGAATCATGTTTGATTCGTATTTGAAACATTAAAGAACTCTAAGTCAGCTTGAAGAAATGTGCTTTGAAAAGGACATCAATTATTTATTTTAAAGTGAAAAAAGTGAGCTTAAATGAATGGAAGCAATAGTGAAGTGAGAAAGAACTGGACAAAGCGGTAAAATGTAATCAAGTAAGAAGGCTTATGGGAGAGCATCAACAGAATCAAAAAGTTAATCAAACAATTCTCTAAAATTGCACACTACATTTATTCATCCAGCCTAACCTAGAAATTTATTAGTGAAGTTCACTACAAACATGAAGTTCTCATGCAAAGACTTGAAGAAGCACAAGCTTTAGCTAATACCTAACCTACATGATTGCATTGAAGTGGGAGCCAATGCATCTAGATATGTAAATAGATAGTGCTAATGAAAGAAGAAAGATCTACAAAATGCTTCACCTCCTGGTGTAGGGTCAATACTATCCAGCCATATGCTAAAGAACAACAATAATTCACCCCTAACACCAACTATTTCAAAGCTTCAATAAGTTTGAATTCATGGTGCTGGAGAAGGGCAAGAAAAAAACTGCATAACAGGGGAGCAGCTCTTATCCCAAAAGGTACTAACCAAATGAAAGGATAAAAAAACCCATAAATAAAAATTGGTAGAATGCTTTGAAAAAAACAAAGCGTTGATAACATACAATGGCATGCATACTAACATAGCATAATGTTTTACCAAACAAAACTCTGTATACCCCTCAAAATGTAGGAATCTACATAGATAATATACAACAAATATCAGTATTACAAAACTATCTGCTAAATTTCATTATATCAAAACAATCAACCCACTTAAGGTTTATCAATCATTCCAAATGAATAATAATAAGAAATGCAATTCTGTAAATATTAAAATAAGAATAAATATATAATTAAGATTTGAATATTATACAAGTATCCATCTATTAATAATAATACTTGGGGCCTATTCGTTTTAAGCTTAGCTTACTTTATCTCTAACTCAAGTCATTTAAGTCTCGAACAGCTTAAATCAGCTTAAACCCTAAACAATTTAAGCTAGCTTAGATCACATCAATTACCATTAGTCTCTCAACAAAAGTCAGCAAAAGTACAACTTAAGCCAAAATATGCTACATCAAGCTCGCGTCATTATCTTAGCTTAGCTTGCCTAAGCTAATCCAAGATAAGCTTGAAATGAGCATGTCCTTAGGTTTATAATAAACTCAATAATGTTCACGTTATTTTTAAAAACTTTGGCAATTGGCATGCATGTTAGAGTAAATTGTACATGTTTATAATACTGGCATAAGCAATTATTTTCATAAAAGTAATCACATTGAGAATTTTATGAACATATTTCACTAAGGAATGAGTCACAAGTCAATTTCATGAGTCTTTCAATAATGTTTTTTATTGTGGGAAAAAATGAAAAAATCTTTTGGCAGTAATTTCAAAGCAACAAGCAACAAAATATTTGCCTATTATCACACATTCAATTATAATGGCTTATGAATATTACTGAAATCACCTTGTCAAAGGTATATACTTCTAAAGAAATCAAATACATTGGGATGGTGCAAAGAGAAAAAGTTGCACTTTCCAACAATTGGCAAAACTAAACATTTATTTTTAGTAACAATCAAAACAAAAAAAAATTGCAAACCTATTATGTAATGAAATATATAGAAACACATACATATATATATGATTTTTTATAAAATCATTTTTTCTAAGGTACTTTCAAAAAGAATTAGATTTAATAATATTAAACAAAGTTGTATGCAAAATTTCTAATTGAGTTGAAAATTAAATAAAACAAAAAACAAAATCATTTTAATAAATCTAAATCAAACTTATGATCACAAGTTAGATGCGTAAATTTTTTTTTTCTTTTATTAAATCATGTAAAAGAAGAAAACTTCATACATATAGTGAACACATTTTTTGAAATTAAACTCATGTTTAGATTTTGTTACTTAAAGCCACCAAAACTTTTTGTATACAAAAAAAACATCCAGAGCTCCTAAGTTCCAAACCTTCAATTTCAAGAGAGTTTTATGACATTATTGCAAAGGAAAAAAATAAGCTACTAAAAGTTTTGGAGATTAGGGGTGATGCAAATTTGACCGAGAGGTGGAGTGGGTTGGTGGAGACTTAGTGTTAAGAAAATTCTGGGTTTTCTTTTATTTTTCTTAAATAGCTCTAGTTTACATCCCTCCCAAAGCATTGAATCCTTTCATAAACCTCTCATGGTTCTCTAATCTCATACTATCCCCAAAATAACTCTCAATGAATCTTTAATCATAATTTAGCTCAATAGTATGACTAAGAGCTACAGTATATGTTAAAAGTCTAAATGAAAGTTATGAACTTGTAGTTTGGTTTAAGTAAATAAAAATTTTAAAGTAAAACTAAACCAATGTAAAATATTTTCAAGTGAAATAAATGCAATATTATCATATTTTGGTTGCTTTGTTGTTTGCCATATTATTTAAGTGTAAAGTAAAATATATTACTAAGAAAATTGTGGGCACTGCATTAAGTGCATAGCAAAGAATAGCTAATGGGTCTGAGAGTGCGGCAAAGGCAAAGTTTAGTTTAGTTCTGCTTTAGATCTGAGTAGCTAAATGATTATTATGACATGTTACTGTTCAGTTTCAGTTATAATGGCTTTGTGAGCCAGGTTCTAATATGATAATCTTACTTCTTTTACTTTCAGTTTTAATTTCTTATGAAGATACAAGCATGGCGAGCACCAATGGACATCAGTGCGGCCTCGATGTCGAGCTAATTTAACAGCCAATCTAAGGATTAGTACAAAGGTCGAGGAAGGCCTCTGAAAGTCAACTAAGACAAGCAAGTTGAGGGTATGCAATGTATATTTATTTTTTTCTTTTAACAACTGGATTCTTAAATCACTAATTTTGAGCTGAATAAGAACACCGAAAATGGGCTTTTGAGATAAAATAAATCTCTCGTAATTTTAATTTACACTCATAATGCTTTATACCAAACACACATTTTATTAATATATGTAATAATTTTGCTCCCATAATGCTGCAAACTCAACCACCCTTAAACAAATTAAAATGAAAATTTCAAAACATTTAAAAAATAAAATTATATTCAAGCATATGGAAGTGAAAAAAGCATAACAAGACCTGCCTTAATTGTCTAAAACTCACACAATGGAACAATAAATGAAAAAAGGGCATACTTTCTCTCAAGTTGGGGCAAATGGACAAAGGTATTGACTTTTAGATATGATGTTGCAGCGAACATGGTAGACGACACACTGCATCAATTTGTGACAAGCTAAGCAAAATTATGATTAGTTTAAAGAAGATTAGTAAATCATGTAGTGAAAAGCAGTTGTCACCCAATTACAAAGGAGTGCCTCCCCAACATTGAGATTGACCTTTAGATCTTCCTTGTTGGTTTTCAAAGCTTGGTTATAGAACTCCGTACTCACTCCCTTCCTCTTTCGCCTCAGTCACAGTCTCTACCTCCACCACCTCCCAAGCCTCTAGACGAGCATGTTGCTTATGTTTAGTCTTCTTTTTTTTGTTTTTAGCATATTGTTGTTTAGTTCATTTTATCTTGCAGCAATTGGACAATTTTTTATCTTTTATCAATAGACATGTATTTTTCCTCATATATACATATGTTTAGTGTGTTATTTTCTATGATGTGTTCTTAAATTCTTAGCTTTTAGTTCAAAATTTCTCTCTTAGTCACATATGTCCGTCGCCACTCATTTAGTGCATCCATCATCGCTTCTCATCTTACCCCTCCCTAAAACTACCTCTTGTTCAAATGCTTGCCTAATTTTTAATGGATAGAGGTGTCAATATACAAAACATAGTATGTGGACCTAACCTAAACATTATGAGTTCAAATCGACTTTAAAAAATCAATAAGTGGGGTTTAAGTTGCCCGTGTAACTCAAAATCAACAAAAACTTTGACCAAGAAAATTAAGGATTCAAACTCAATTTTGAGTAAACAAGATTAAGCGAGTGTCAAATGGGTTAGGTTCTGAGCATGTAAATATATCGTCATGAGAGTTGATCTAAGCTTTGTTTAATCTATGCTAGCAACATCATTCTAAGGGCTAGCCCAAGCTTTTTTGTAATTATGGGGGCATCATCTCAATGGTCGACACAATGATCAAATAAAATATTATGAGTAAATAAAATAATAAATACACAATGGCCATTGCATTTTAAGTATCACGTACCTCATGTTGAGCACGATTATCCACATATGCCTGAATAATGGAGAATGCGTACAAGTAAATCTTTTGTCATTGATCAGGATAATGCAATAGAAGAAAATGACAATTGTGTGAATAAGCTAAAGATGGAGAAAGAACATAACCACTATGGAAAAGATCCGAATAGGAAAATGATGTGGAAAAAAATATAAGCAAGCAAGATAAATACAATATTCATGTAATTTGGTGAATGCTTATCTATGTTCACAAGCCATAGTTGCTTAAATGAAAAAAAAATTTACAAAAGGCTAAGAAAAGAAGATGTTGCTTGACAAATATTTATTCAACCTTCACAACGTATTAAAGAATATAGTTTCATGATAATTTTTTTGGTCAAATGAGATGGTTCAAAAGAGTTGCCTTTTTATTTAATAATAAAGAAGTTTTATGAAAATCCCCAATCAGCATATAAAGCTTAAATGAAGTTTCATCCAATCAAATCTCATGAATAAAATTGTATGGAAATTTCCTCAGTTAATCAAGAGGCTCCAAAAAAATTGACTCGACCAAAGATGGAATATTCAAGAAAGCATCCATTTAAACAGCATTGTCTTAAACAATTTTACATATTTAACAGTCTCCTATTTAGAGATTGCTTTTCAATTAACAATTATCTCTCTATTTGATCTTTCTTTAAAATAAATCATATGACCCTCTCCCTCTAAAGCAATGAATTCAATCAGTTTATCTAGAGGATTCTTTGAACCAAATATCTTCTCCGACAAAAAAGTTTCAATGTCAATCAACCTACAAATGTGATGATACTACGATTAAATGTTCTTTATGTTTGCATGAAATACGAGATACATTGCCAAATGAATAGTACTTTGGCTATCATAGTAAAGTGCATTGCTATCTTATTCATGACCCAATTTATTTAAGAAAATCTTCAATATTATCCCTTATACCTATTATAATACCATCTAGTCAAATTCAGTAACTAAAAGGGAAGCACTTCCGAAATTACAACATCCAACTAATAAATGCCTCTCCAATCATAAACACATTCATTGGTACTCTTTTGACCATCAAGATCTTCCTCCAAATTAGTATATGAATAGCCATCCATAATCAATTTACTTATTTAAAATAAATAGTCAAATATGAAACTCCTTTCAAATATCGTAGAATCTATTTAACAGTTTCCAATATAGCTCTCCTGGAACTGTCATGATGCGGTTCACAACTACCATTATATGAGTCAAGTATATCTTACTATACACCATAGCTAGCATCAAACTTCCAACAATTGATGCATATTGACAAGATATTTGCTTCCTTTCCTCTTTGGTTTTTGACAATTGCT
Organism: Gastrodia elata; assembly: GCA_016760335.1. Lineage (NCBI taxonomy): Eukaryota > Viridiplantae > Streptophyta > Magnoliopsida > Asparagales > Orchidaceae > Gastrodia > Gastrodia elata. The sequence goes on along the minus strand of CM028672.1, from coordinate 18,947,904 downwards.
CTTTTAATTTGAAATAAGCTCGTTCGGGAAATTCTCTAGACTATGATTTTTCAATATTATACCTATCAAGCAGCTTGAGATTATAACATCATTTGTACTTATTTCTCTTGAGATAACACTGGGATCTCTTCAAATATTTGTCTATATATTCTCATGCCAAGGATCTGCTTAACAACTCCCAAGTTGTTAATTTCAAATTCCTTTAGTAACTACTTTTTTCAGCTTTTGAGCTTTTGTATGCACCTTCAACTAGTAGTAGGTCATCAACATAAAGCAGTACAATGATGTAATAATCTATAAATCTCTTGAAATAGCGGTAGTGATCCATCTCATATATTGTGAACTCATTCTTTGGCATGACATCATCAAACTTCATATACCATTATCTTAATGCTTAATTTAGCTCATATATGCTTTTAAGTAATTTGCACACAGGATCTTCCTTTTCTAAGTAGATGAATCCTTCAAATTGTTCCAAATATATTTCTTCATCTAGATTTCCATATAAGACAATCTTTATATTTAATTGCTCCATATGTAAATCTTTAGCAGTAACAGTACTAAATAATATTCTAATTATAACCATTTTAATTACTTGTGAGAAAACCTCTGTATAGCCAATCCTCCGCAGTTGTTGGGGAGTTTTTGACTACCAATCTAGCTTTATATCCTTTATAACAATTATTATTTTGTTTACATGGTGCACTCATTTTGTAAGGCTTTTTATCTTCTAAAGTGGAGCTAACACCCATATTTTATTCTTCTTTATAGAGTTCATCTCTTCTTTATGATTTGCACCCATTTGATAGAATGTTAACTTATGCAAATCCACTATAACATTTTGGCTCTTCACTTACTATCAACACGATAGAATGTACAATGATGGAGAATATCATTGTGTGGTCTAAACTATCTAGATGATCTTCTTAATTGCGCTAGAGTAGCTAGTTTTGAAGCTTCTTGTACAAAATCATCTTGTTTTATAACCTTACATCAATATTTGAGTTCTCTTAAACTCTTTGTAATAAATGTTGTGTAGAAAATTGGAAATAGAAACTAAGATAAATGGACACAGAAAATGATCAGTTTTTCTTTTTTAAAAACAGACATCAAAGTCACAAAGCTTCAATATAGCTGCCATTATCAAAGCAATGAGGAATAAAAGTCAGAGTGCAGAGGGGAATTAAGCTGAGAAAATTGTGAGTTGAAGTCCAACCAATAAAAATGATATGTCAAAGCATATATGGAAAAAAAACGGGAGTTATTCCTTAAGAATGCTTGAGAACCTCCAACAATGTCAAGAATGAGTCCATGGGGTCAAACTTAAGTTGAGTTACAAATGTTGCATGTCGATGAAAAAAAAAAAGAGAACGCGTAACATTGTGACTGATTGGCGAGAAATCATTGACTAACGAGAGGAAAATAATTAAACAATAAGCAACATTATTAACGAAGCCATGTCAATCAAAGTTGGCGAGGTAATACAATATGTAGTGCAACACAAAGCTTATCGATATGTTCGATACTGCTACTTGGAAAAAAAAGGTTACAATTCTTTGTTAAAGATTTATTGGGGAAATGTCAAAAAGAAGTTTTATGAAGTTGGAGAAAATCAAATGTTGGATTCACTTGTTGTGGTAATGACAACCCATTTAAAAGGATCTTCTTGAGAATGCAACAAAGTAGTTCTTGATATATTGTGTCCAATTGTAGTAGAAAATATTCAAGATTCCAAACACCACAATTTTAATAATTTAAATGCTTTAACTAAATAAAATCATGTTATAAACATTGAGTTACAAAAAAAAAAGTTTCTATATGGACAAGCTTTCCTTTGTGCATAATGTAACTAACTTTTTTCCTTTGTATGCACAAGGGAGAAGGATGGGGATAAATACATAGAGAAAATTTGTGATAGCAATATGGAATACAAAAAATGATAGTGATGATTCTCGCAAGATCATTAGCACTTAGAAAATTCACTAGAGCCTTGCACTAACTTGATGAAACACACTCACAAACAAGATTTCATCATTATTGATAAGGATGATGAAAATATGAACTAAATGGAGAAAGATGGGGTTGCATAAGACAGATTGAAAGAAAGAAGAAAATAATCATGAGCTAGATCTCCTCAACACCTAAAGGTTAAATTACTCCAAACCTTGATAACATCATCTAAAAAGAAATAACTACTATACAGAGAAAACTCGAGAAATTTCCTTCATATGTGAATATATATATATATATGTATATATATATATATATATTATGTGCATGTATATATATGTTTAATATTGGTTAGCATATTATATATGAGAAAGAATAATACAACAGATGCAGTTGGTGACCTCAAGACAAAGATGAGATAAAAAGAACAAAATAAGAGACAAAAATAAATTGAAAAGAAAAATAGTTACCAACCTCCGAATTATTTAATATTGGTTAGCATATTATATATGAGAAAGAATAATACAACAGATGCAGTTGGTGACCTCAAGACAAAGATGAGATAAAAAGAACAAAATAAGAGACAAAAATAAATTGAAAAGAAAAATAGTTACCAACCTCCGAATTAATCTCATATAAGAGATTCCATTACAAGTAATAAAGTTAATAACAAAGCAATAACTACAATACCACATGAACTTTGGATTCCTTGAGTGAGATTAGCGAGTGCTTCTTCTCAGATATATATGTTTATAAGGGGACTTAGATCCACTCTTTTTCTTCTTCTTTCTCTTGCCTTTTACTCTTTCAAAGCCATCTTAAATACCAGCATATTTGTCAGAAAATACCACACCATCCCCAATTGGATAACTTGCCCCTACCTTTGAAGGAGTAAATTCCTAGGCAAAATAATTCTAGACCAATGTGTTCTTTAATGATCTTTTGCCTTCTTCGTCCGACTCTGAATCCCCTCCATTTGAAAACTCAGTGACGAATGGATTCAATGTTGAGAGACCTCTGTAGGCGTATCAATATCAATTTGTGCACTCAAGACTCTAGGAGCATCCTCAAAAAAATTTTCGAGTTTAACTGAGGTAACACACATCTTCAATATTTCAATGGAATCAACAATGGCTTCCCAAAGCATAGCAGTAGGTAACAAATCATAATTCAGCACTTCCTTGGTCTCCTTAGGCGTTTGGGCTTCATACATGGATGATTCTAAATTTTTAGCTAGCTTTGTTCCTTCCATGCTCTGCTCCTGATAGAAAGAAGCCTCAATTGCAGCCACAACAGAAGCATGAGAAGCCGGGGTAGCTTTATCCAAAGCTTCTACTGGGTTTGCACTACCCTCTACCAAGCATAGAGATGGGGCAATTAAATTAACAACGGGTTCAACGGTTGTTGCAGCAGCAGGGGTTAAACCCGCCTCATCTAGGCTTAACACCTCATTTCCAGTGAGCTCTGACCCATTAAAAGCAACAACCGCATTTACATCTAAAAAATTGGACACTTCCTTTTCTTCTCCCGGCATAGTTGCATTCACTGCAACCAGCTAGGGAGCCCAAGGAGTGTCTAATGCTTGAAAAGTCAAGGCACTCTTAGGTAATATATTATTCTTTTTGGGCATATAAACTAATTTAGTGGGAGCATGCCCACTATCAAATCATGGACCTTAGGAGGAGCCTCTACAAGTTCCTAATGAGGTATCACCCTGTTTTGGAGTTCCAAGTGCAGTTTGAAACAAGTGGTGACATCGTGACCCACAATGCCACAATGTCTACAAAATTTGAGCAAATTTTCAAAAAAACTTCTTGCAAATAGCCCTCATTCTAGTCACCAATCCATATTGCATTATCGAAATTTCAATTCAATTGATTTCCACCAAAACCCTTGCCACTGAGGGTCTCAAAAGGTTGGTCGTTGTCGTATTGACTTTAAGAGGCTTCCCATAATAAGACCCCAATGAGAAAAGGACATAATGATGATGAAATGAGCCCTTAGCAATAAAAAATGAGCCACATAGGTACGATAAGGGCTCAGACTTGGGGTCAAACCTCGTAGTTCACTTCAAAAACTTCAAATGGGACTTGTCAATGAAATAGAAACCACGAGCAAATGATTGAGTTTAATCATCCTCATATGAAAGTTTACTAAGAGCGTGCGATGATTGATTAATCCAATGAAATAGATTCCTAACAGCTCCAAATCACAAGTGTATCGTTTGCATTGGGGATTTCCCATCAGTAAATTCAGCCACCAAGCAAATTTAAAGGGTTTACCCCTACAGGAAATTATGGGCTTAATGAAAACTAATGAGTTCAAGAATTGATTGCTCATAAGAGCATCAAGAAAGAACTTGGGTGCTCGGGTGGGATGAGGGATACAATGGAGATTTAACAGAGCAATTATCCCTCCACCGCCATCCGCTTAACTCAGAAGGATCATAGAGAAGCAAAGCAAGTCGAGGAAGACTCGAATCAAGGGAATCAAAGATAAGGCAACATCAAGAACGCAAATAGTCTCCAAAACATTCAAATGACCAATAGAATAAAAGGCATATACAAACCGATTAGAGAACTAAAAGAGAAGCAGAATCGAAGAAGCCATAAGAGTCCAACGAGCGACATTTTATAAAATCGCACAAACCTTTGAAATAAAATGCCACCAATAATTAAATCTGGACACAAAGGGTGAGAGCGAAACGAAGCAAAAGCAAACAGAGGCGAAACGTCGACAGATGGCCGGTAAGAAATCGCTTACATCTCAGTTGCCGCATGAGAATCGCCCATACGAAGAGCATTACGCTTGAAAAACGTCTCGACATATTATATATATATGTGTGTGTGTGTGCATGTGTGTGAATGACGTTGTAGCCCAGAGGTTGAGGCTCATAATTTATTATCTCAGGTCATGAGTTCAAATCCCACCGGCCACACATAAGGAAATATATATATATATATATATATACCAAAAGGGAACATAGATTAACTATTTAAAGTCCTACAACATAATGCTTAATACCTAAATAACCTTATCAAGAAAATAATCTTGGTTAACAAATAATCGAATACACTTACAGAAAAAACACTAAAATGACTCCATTAACTAAATCTAACACATAAGATGCAACTCAAATAACACATACAAATACTAAAATATTACCACTTATCTTGCATCACTGAAAAGGTGCTTAAGCAAATGAAACTTGAGATACAAAAGGCCTACAACCCCCCAAAAACCTTGCAGATGACCTAGGTACAGAAGTTTCACCACTAAGATTAAACAACGAACAATCACAAATTTGTTGGCCCTCCTCCGTCAACATTAGAAGCACAACCCATTTTCCACATAACAAGTACCAACCGAACAATGCCTTCATCAAGTAGTTCATGTGATAATCTCAACCCAGTTATCATCAGCACAATGTACAAATTCAAAAAATGCTGCATTAACAGACTTTGACCCCAAATGGTAATGTTGCTGATTCTTCTTTACAAACCGTATGAAACTATATCATTTAACCATTTCATGTCATTGCATCTCTGAATATCAGTCAGTTCATTCTAGAATCTTGTCCCTCTCAACCAATTCATCAAATACAAGCATTTGAAGCTAGACCAAAATGACACTGATCACAAAGACCATACAAGAAGCCTACAGTTAGCTGCAGGGGTGTTTACCAAATTTTCAGCATAACAAGCAAGCTTAGTGATTCTTGCACATACTCAGAAACTGTTCCCCCACCTTGATGAAGTCTAATAAACTTATCATATATCCTTTGCGGTGCAAATAGGGGTGCAAATATCTTCCTAAAGAATATTAAAAATTCTTCCCATTAAATCATCATAGATGTCCATCAAAACAACACAAGCTTACTGATACACCCATCAGATGTCAGTATATCTATACTGCAAGTATGTATCCAAAGTCACATAAGATCCTCCACACAGCAAATGTAGTCAAGCACCTCAATCCTACAAACCCAATCCTTTGCTTCATGTGTGTTTTCGTTTCCATTGGATCATCGAGGCTTAATCCTTAAGAAATTCAGGAGCATGATATACATAGGTAGTTAATGTATATGAACAATAGGTGGAATTTAGAAATTACCTCCTCTAAGGCAATAAGGCAGCAAAGTGTATCGACAAATCCGTAGCTTACACCACCACAGAACTCTTGGACTCCCTTAGAATTAATGGGGGGTTACTTATTTGGAGCTTCATGACTACCAGCATCCATTATCTATGAAACAAAAACAAATTAGGTTTTAGTCGTCCAAAATGATCCTCTTGGGCAAGAAATCTAACCAACTTAAAAAGCCTGCCCAATCTCACAGACTAATGCTAACGCTCTGTTCATGGTCTATCCCAAACTCCTCAATATTGCTATAATATAGATTATTATGGTTCACAATCTACTGAGTTTTTGAAACCAAATATCATAAAGCCAACTAATATCAATTAAATATTATAACATTTAATTACTAAAGTATGAAAACTAAATTTTCATTTATTAAATTCATGTATCAGCCAAATCGCAATAATATTGAATGAAACATAGTACATCCTTTCATATTACAATAATCTCTCACACTATTGATTGGCCAATTAAAAGAAAAAGTAAAAGTTCAATATAAACTAATTTAATGATACATAACTCACCAACAACAACACTAGTGATAATTCAATTGTAAAGCACTAGTTCTACTCCAAGGCCTCCTCCATAGCACTTGTCACGGTTAAACACTAGTCAACTTTGCTAGACTCAGTAAAGGTTTTATACAAAAGTTGAAAAGTAGTAATCAATTGCAAATTATATCGACATAGGTAAAATACCATAGAATAATAAAAAAATTAGCTTTCCCCTTTGTCAAACGCAAAACATATATAAAGTATATTTTAAAATAAAAATAAATTTTAATGAACCTTATGAATGAAGATTTGGATTTCAAAAATAAAAAAGCTTGTGATTCTTACAGAATAATTTTTAAATTTCATATAAAATCATGAACTTAGTATTATATTTATGTTTCATGTTAATCATTTTACATCAATCACTCGTTAGAAATAATGAAAACCTTCAGTACTCCACTAGAACGGAAGCTTAACTAATTGGGTTTACAAGCCAAAAAAAAATAGCTTGAGTAAAAATGGAACTAGCAAGTCTCCACACACACACATATATATATATATAACCCTCAACCTGCAGTATTCATTTAATAATCATAAAAATTACAACAAGAATGGTTTGGTTGGCCAAAAACATTTAAAAAAAAAAATTAAAACACCAATCCAAACCTGATGAAGTGTTAACCCGGACTAAGCTTAAAGGTTAACCAGTTAAAGAGAAAATACAAGGGAAGCATGGAAAAATAAAGTATCACTGTCAATTCCATCCACGGCCTCTCATAGAATCATCGATCTTCAAAAAACCACAAATTTATCAGCATTTGAAGTGCTGGATAGCAACGTACAGCCAAGCACTTCAAATGAAGCCTCATAAAACAGGACATCCATAGCTTTAAGAAAAACCAATCCTCCATACCATTATAGAATATTCAAAATCCTCATAAATAGGACATTAGCACGGAAGGGAAGGAACACAACAAAAGAAAACAACATTGAGGCTGGAGACATCTTCCTCCAAACCCAAATCAGCTAGAGATTCATAACCACTAGCATAGAAAGCTAAGTGTTTGGAGGAAAAGAAACAACACTTTTGAGAAAGGAGTCAATATCAAATATAGTGCTAGTAAGCACATGTAAAACGTGAAATCAAATCAACAGTCCCAAAATAAAGACTCATCATCAAAAAGTCAATTTTATAATTCATCCAAACATTAGTTATCAAATTTCATATGTTTTTAATTCTATACAATACATTTGCATTATATAATGTATGCAAGTTATAAAATGATATTATGGAACTTTCATATATATCGCTCTAATTTATATTATCACATATATAACACTTTACATTTATATTTATAAAGCTATCAAACAAAATTTGTATTACATTAGAACTATCAGCCCACTTGGGTTTTTCAATCATTCCAAATGATTGAAAATTAAATATCCACTATAGCAAATATCAAAATTAGAATATGTAGATAAATAAAACTAGATGTTATATAAGTATTTGTTACTTGATAATAGTACTTGGGTTCCAAAATAAACTATAGCTTGGAATATATGTGTGTGCGCACGCACGGGCATATGCATACATATATATATATATATATATATATATATATATATATATATATATATATATATATATATATATATATATTCTTGGCTATTTGCAGTCAGCATCCCCATGAGAATCTAAGAATCATAGTTCAAAGTTAGAGCCATCCATGTATCCACCTAATAGAAAATTGGCAAGAGGCAGCAAGGCACTATTGTTCCAGCAACATTGTCACCCTCAAGTTTTGGCATTGAAATTCTTCAACGTCATCAAATTTAAGCTTTACACAATTTTAAAAAGCTTTAGCGATTGTCATAGATGCTAATTGATTGTGCTTTTTTACAGCATTTATATAATTGCTTTTTTTACACAAAAACATGTTAAGAGTTTTATATGTTGACTCTAAGAGTCATAAGCACATCCGACTTAGTGGAAGCTTGAAGACTTTTTACTTGTTTAATTTATTATTTTTGAACATCTATTTTTTGTATTTCTTGCTTAAAATAATGTTAGACTTAAATATAATCTGTTGCTAAAATTTGAGATTAGGTTGAGCCATAAATTAAAATAAGTATTGGAGACTATTATGTGATCACGCCCATATGCACTGCTATGTGTGTCCAGATTCCATCGCCCAGGCAAGCTCAATCATGTGCCCAAGTGTGTCGTGATTATAGTGGGCCAGGGGTGAGTTGGCGAATTGGCTCCCAAATATCCCACCCAAATGTGCCCAACTGAGTCTCCAACTTGCAGCTGAGTTGGATTAAAATGGTAAGATGGGGGACACAAATCGCGGAACGTGACAACATGTTTAGGCAATGTGCTCAGATGTGTCTAATTTTTAAAATTTATACTTGCTTTATTTGAACTAGGCTCACCCTCCTCTATAAATAGAGGACATCAACAATCTCTCAAAAGCTCTCAAAAGCACTCAAAAGCATTAATTCTTCTAATAGTTTCAAATAAGACTTTAAGAAAAAAGCTTCAAGAAGATGATCTTGTTTTAATGACTCCACACTCAAATCAATCTCTTTAGATAACTTTCTGAAGATCCTCTCTAGAATTGGTAAATGCTTTATTTTTATACTTTCTTTTGCTTTATTACCCAAATTTCGATGGGTTGTGCAAGAGGTGTTTCCAAGCGGCTCCTACACAGACTTGAGGGAAAATTTCATTACTACATGGCCAAGTTTTGCCAAAATAAGGGGATGCTTCTCCACTGTTGGGGATTAACAAAGGAGATCCGAGTGAAATTCAAAAAGATGAACTTCCGAAGGGTGCGTAGAATCATAAAGACCCAAACCACTATAAACATTCTATATTTGTTTGTGTATATTTTTTATTGAACTTTTTTATGCTTTATGATTGATTTTATTTTTGTGTGTGGATTATAAGCATTGTAAATATAAAGTTATAAAGATTTCCTAAAGTTTAGATTTCTAACTTCTATTTTTTATAAATAAGAACCAATTCACCCTCTTCTTGATAGGCATTTAGGCTACTAACAAACATTATAAACTTATTTCACTAAAGCACGCATCCAAAGCCATTCTCTTAAACCTTTTAAAAGAATGTTTAATATAGAAATTTTTACATTGGGGGGCCAATGAACTGAAATTTTTATGATTGTAGTTTCAAAATAACTAATTAAGTACTTATCATATATAATGGTTTATGAAAATTAGTTCTTAAAGTCAACTTGTCAATGGTATATATTCTCAATAATTCAAATGCGTTGAGATAGTGCAAGGATGCATAATTTTGGACTTCCATAAGAAGTAATAATTTAAAATTTTTTCTAATCATAAAGAATCACATGCAAAATGTGATATAACCTAAACAGTTAATGGGCTGGTAGTTAACTCTTTCATCGTACAAAATGGCAGAGGTTAAGAACCTACCGATCATATAATGTCTCTTCAAGAAGCTCATGGCTATTCAAAAAATCAATCAAATATTAAGTATATGCATAAAATTTAATTATTATTTTTTTGATCAAATCAAGACAACCATTTTTCTTAAGTCAATCATATATATTTAGACTTAACGTGAAAAAAAGTTATGTACAATATTTTGATTGAGTCACAAGATAAATGATACATAGAAATAACAAATTCATCACAACTTAACCTACGTTCAATAGTAAGATGATATGCTACTACAATAAAATATTTTTTATATCATGCGGAAAAGCTTCATAATGTGAACATATCTACAAAATCAATTTCAAGTTTCGATTCCCATACCATAGACTTTAAGTATTTTACATGCAAAGAAAATCTAAAGCTCCAAACCTTCAATGAACACTAATGCCAAAATCACTATTATAACAGCACTTTGATAGAGTTTTGATAACGAATTACTATTGAGAAAGAAAAATAGTTTTGAATGTTTTAAAGAGATTAGAGTAAAGGAAACTTAGTCTAGAGAGTTGAGCAAAAACAAGAACTTGAAGAAATTCTAGAGATTCCTTTTATTTTTCTTAGGCTCCATTTGGAGCAGTTACAACTATTTGAAATAATTGAAGTGAAGCTCTTGTGAAGAAGTTACCATGAAACTATTGATAGATAGGTAATGTTGCCAATATTTAAATGCTCTATTTGCCTATTGTTGTGCAAGACAACAACAGTGGTTAGTGATTGCCTAAAAATAAGGGTGCAAAAGTTGACTTGACATGAAAACACAACTTGAAGTTGGCCTAAAAAAGATAGGTCAAATTTACTCAAATGTTTGACTTGGATTTGAAGTTAACTTATTGACCATATAACATTCATGTCAAGTTCTGGATAACTCACAAAACCTCTATCTAACCTGATTTGGTTTGGTACATTTATTAAATATTCATGTTAAAAAATGTCTTGTTCGATGAAACGGATCAATTCTTGGTCAAATGGGCCCAGTTTGAGTCAAAAAATGGGTCGATCTAGGATCAAAAAAAAAATTATAGTCAAAATGCTTAACTAGAGCTCAGTCTTTATGCATGCATCAAAACAGGTCAAGTTCGATTCAATCGAGTTAGGGATGAGACAAGTTTAGGTTAGGTATATTAACCTATTAATTAAATGGGTTAGGTTCATATTGGCCGCTTCATGTCGAATTGTTTTTTTAATAGACCTAAACATGACTAGATAACCCGACTTGAAACCTGTACCAACGAATAGTAAGTAAGCAAATGGATAATCGATGAGTTGGGAGGCATCAATGGAGGTGGAGGACACTAGAAAAAATAATAACTTGTACATATTAACAATAAAAAGTAATCAAACTATATAATTGGAGATTGTTTCCTAAAATTGATTTTCAAAAGGATTGCTTTATTTAAAGTAGATATAAAGAAACTCCCCAAATAGAAAAAACCAAATGAAAAGCAATAAAACATATCCACTAAAAAATTTCCCCAAACAAAGCTTTAATGAGAATATTTAATGACTAAGAGAGAATTATTGGGTTGAATATGGATGAGCTTCCTAAACAAGATTGTTAGAAAAGGTTAATAATGATCTTCTCTATCTAGCTTAATTATTATTAGATTCAACAGCTCTCTTACACAATCATCAATTTTTCACAAGAAATGATCACAAAGCAATCTATTAGTCATCACTTTGATCAAAATTAGAAGAATTTTCATGGTTAACGCTAAGCACTTTAAGAGATATGCACATTGCTACAAAACAAAATTAATCAATAAAAAACAAGAATTACATATTACACTCCTTGTTTCAACTTGGACTTGAAGAGTATACCAACGCGCATTCTGAAAGGGCTAGTAATGTTTATATTAAAACACAAATGTGTTTGTTGTCGTAAAGCGATTCTCCAAGTTAGTGATGCTCACAATAAAAAATTACTAGCTAAGAAATTATTGATATGTTTTCAAGAATAAATGGATGCAATATGGTGTCTTGATCCCTATCGTCACATATATGAGCATAATGAGCATCACTCTAAATACAACACTCCATTCCTAAACTTACAACTAACAGGAAGTCATCAACAAAAACTATGGTACACTTGCTGCAAGGTTATAATGCCAAGCCCCTAAGAACTTAAAATAGTAATGCACCTCACATACAGTTCATAATCAATTAGGGAGCACATAACTCAACTAATTGAGCTCCATTTTAAGACTATGGGATACCTAACACAAAAGGACATGTGAGTAGAATTTCCAAATGCTCAAGGGCATGTCATATTACAAAAAAAAGGAACCAATAGAACAAAGAAAATTTCATGAAAAATGTTACCAAAATAGATGAAATATCAACATTAGCAACCCCAACAATAGTAAAAAGAGTGACGCGACCATCACCAAGAAGAGAAAAGATTTAGACTATAGGATTTGGTGTAGCAATCAAAAGAAAAGATATAAAGAAAGGAAAGTAAGACCAAACCAATTATGTATGACCCCTTCAATATTCTAAGACAATAGAAAAAATTCCAGCCAAACAGATCTATAAAAAATACACATCTAAAGTGAATGAACAAACCTTGAGTTTTACTAGTTTCCATGCTAAGAGAATACACATGAAACTTTAATTCTTGTGAATGACATACTATAATGCCACAATTTAGATCTAAATGAAGATCAATGGGTGAACAAGTGAGCCATAGAAATCTATAAGAGAAAGGTAATGTACTGAATTGGAAGAAGGGGCATACCATAATTCTAAGTTTAAACGGTACTCTAAGAGAAAAATCAGGAAGATCTACCATTTTTAAAAGGCCTACTATTATGCTACAAAGTAGACATGAGTAAAGACCATTTGGTGAAGAAGTGTTTCATTGAAATTTCTCAATTAAAGAAAGTGATGTACTGAAATGGCTAGAAGGGCATGCCATTTTAAAAAAAGTGTATGATACTCTATGAACATAGGAATCACTCTTTCCACACCCTTTAGCTAGATTTATAAAAATAAATCGCTCCTAAAAAGAAGTGTGATAAAGAGTTCAATGTATGTTAATTAAAAAAATGGTCAAAATATTAGAAGTTGGAAATTGTCAATGCTTGAACATCCAATAGTCAAAAACAAGAAAATTCTTGTACCAAAATTCTCATGCTTGCTGCGGATATCTCAGCCCACATTTACGAGTGGAACATGTCCCCCAATCAACCGATCTCCAAAGAGTTGAACTAGCATCTACCTACAATTAAAGTATCTCAAATGCACTTTTTTTAAATGTAGGCAATTTTTTAAATAAAGCCTACATTTGTATATGTTCCTATCATTAATTCTTTTCGAACCAGCCAAATGGAGAAAGAATAAAGTCTCAAGCAAATAAACGTGTCAATTTTTAGAAACTAGGTAAGTTACCTAATTTTTTTTGTAGTCAGCCATTCTAGTTTTATAGAATGAAGGGCTATTTAAATAGGAACTAGTCGCAAATAGGAAAAAAATTGAGGTCTATAATTTATAAGCTGGATTTATAAAGATGAAAGTAGGATGTAAGAGAATTATAAGAATCTGACCTTTCTTGTTTCTTGTATTTATAGACTACGTCACATTAATGAAGCAATGAGCATATAGTCACAATAAACGATTCTTAGAAGTCCCTTGTATCCTTAAGTCTATTGTGCAGAAACAGTGCCCATAGACAGTAAAGAAAACACTATGCGCAAGCAAATTATGGATCATAATTCGTAGAAAATGTGAAGGTTTCATATTATAGATAATTTCAATGGAGCAATTATACATGGACACCTAATGCGCTCACAATTTGAATGAAAATATGCTTATTAAATATATCCTTAAAAGAATTCTAGTTTATGAAAAGAAATCAAAAAAATAAAATTCTTAGAAAAAAAGCCTTAAAATCATTATTTGATCTTTTGAAAAAATCTATATTAGCCAGATAAAGTGAAAACAGCCAACAAATACACCAACAAAACCCCAACGCAACAGCTTCTATGGTAAACCTAACAAAATGCATAACTTCAAATGAGAATCAATCATAACCAAAACATTCCAATGATCAAAGGACCTTTCCGAGCTCAAATAAAATCAATCCAAACGACGATCGAAAGACTCAGAAGTCATATCATTACAAAATATCCCAAGAAAATCTTGAAGTTAACAGATTCAAAAAGACTCAGACGAAAAAAATATCTCGAAATGAAATGAGTTGAAGACAATTTCTAATACCCGTGGGCGGTAAGGCGCGATCCTTCATATTATTATCCCTACAGCTCACATCAGAACAAAGAAAGCAGCGCATCCTTCCCACGGTAACCTCTCTCGGGCTGGCTTCTTCTCAGTCTTCACAGCGAAGTCGAGAGCCGTGAAGAGAGGAAGCCAGAGAGGAGAAGGACAGAACAAGAAGCCACAAGCGACAAAAAAGGAAAAGGGTTAAAGATACGGAGCCTTGGGATTTCCGACGGCCGCCCTGAGGCTATTTGTTTCGCTTTAAGAATTGAGATTTTAAGACTTACTGGATTCTAAATTATTATATATTTAAAATCTGCATGTGCGAATCAAATATATTTTATTATATTTTTAAATGTACATGTATTATCTTATAAAACATCAATAATTTAAAATTCTTGAGTAATTCAACAACATAAGTGACTTTTGCATCTCAATTATAGTGAAACTAAAAGGTTTACTTTTCTACACTCTTGACCCAGCAGCCCTCTTCTCTTATGAGCCTTAATCTTTTGTGGCAATTTGACTCAACTCGAAACTCGCATTCGAAATAGTTTAATTCAGCTCGAATCCTGTTTGACTTGGCTCGACATGACTCGAACTCGAATTCAAACGATTTGAGTAGGACTCAACTTGAAAATTTCAAGTTCGAATCTGGACTGCCTCAACTTAAGCCAGCCCTAATAGTACTATATGACTATCAACTCTTAGAAGGTGTTGTTCCCATATTTTGAGATTCCTTCTTCAAATTTTTTAATCCAAGTTAGTATCCATGCTTCTTAGACATGATCTCCTTTTCTACAAAAGAGATCGAAGAGGTAGAGCAACTTTAGGCTTCATCGCTTATTGTCTTAGCTCTATATAAAAATCATACTTTTTCTATCATATTTGATGCTAAAAAATCTCTAAGGAAACTCAAGGGTCAGTTAGAACAACAAGATTAGTAGGTGATTATCATATTTTGCAATTCTTAGGTGACGACGATTATACTAAAGTTTTCAATGAATCTTCGTGGAATATCTTCGGATTACCCTTTCCGGTGAATATGTCGGATAAATCAATTTATCCGGCAAAAGTAAAATTCTCTTCATTACCTATTTGAGTCAAGCTTCGGATTCTTCTCCTTGTGTTGTGGGCAGATTATGCGATATCAAAAATAATTGTTGATTCTTTAACTTGTTTAAGAAAAAGGTTGTCTCATGCTGGAGTTTCTGTAGAAGTTAGTGTTAACTGCAAGTTTCCAGAATTTATATATTTTGGAGCTCTATAGTAATATTTTTTCTCAAAAGTTTATTTATGTATAGAAATCTAATATATGTTATAGTTGTAAATAATTTACTATGGCCTTCTCATCTTATAAATGTAAGAAAATTATGGAGCCTACCAGAGATAAGTTAGAAGGAATATGAAGAAAAATGTATTGTTTTTTCATTTTGATTTTCATGTTGTTGAGGTATTACACTATAAATAAGTCTTATATGATGTCCAATTATCCTATTTTATGATGTAATACAAAAGGGTTGAATCTACAACCCACATTTTAGATTATAATATGGTGATTCATAAATACAAGGTAAATTTTGCATCCCTTTTAAAAATTATGGTTGGTGATTGCAAGCTCTCATATTATCAAAGCTAGACATTTATGTAATTTTGATTATACTAATTTTGTTCATAATTTTTATTTAGCAAAGGATGGCAGAATGCTACTTATTTAGAATAATAAGTAAAATATGATGCTATTTTTATTTATAGTCAATTTCTTTTCAGTATTATTATTTTTGCTTCTAATTATAAAGCTGCAAGGAAGACTTTTTTGGATAGTATTTTAAACTTGTAAATCCAAGAGACAGCTTGGATTCTTATGGGTGATTTCAATCATGTTAGAGGATCTCAAGATAAGCATAGTGGTGCTCCTCTTAATCATTGGAAAACTAGAGAATTTAATGAAATCATATAAAACTTAGGGCTAGAAGAACCTTCTTCTTTTGATAGTGTAACAACTCAGGTTGTTACTTTGCTCAATTAAGACTAATCTGAATCTTAATTAAGTTTCTAAGTCACTAATTAAGTGATTTGAAGCAAATCTCTGAAACCTAGGTCAAACCAAGAAGTCAACAAAGTCAAAGCAGGAATTCTGGAAAATCCCAAAACCTGGAAATTTGACTTTTTATTTAGACCTCAGATTGAAAATCTGACTTTGCCATTGCATTCAGAACACCCAAATTAGCTAGGGGTGAAATTTTGGAGGCATTTGGAAGTCGTTGACTTTTCGTCAAATATTTTAATATTATTTAAATACCCTAAATAATTAAATAATTAAATACTCATCGAAACAAAAATCCGAGTGCGCCGTTGCATTCCTCACCCTTCAAATAGCTAGGGGTGATTTATTGGAAATTTTTGGAATGCTTTTAGTTAGCTAATTTTAATTAATGAAATAGATTTAAAAATAATTAAATAATAATTAAATTAAATGGGTTAACGGTAACCGTCCGTTTACTTAAAACGCCGTTACCTGCATTAGACGCCGTCGGGTCCATCCGTCAATCGGGGCGAAAGAATCGTGGCCGTCTGATCATTCGATCAGACGGCAGCGGAGTCATCTTCTCCGCGAAGGCCACGCGTATCGCGAGGGAGGGTCGCGCGTCGCCGTTCCTCCACGTCGATCCCACCGCTCCGGCCTTAGGATTTAGCCTCTGATCGATTCCACTTCTCGATTACGCTCGAATCGATCCATTTCAGAGATCAGAGGTGCTCGGATTAATCCAGTGAGTTCTCAGCCGTCGAATCTAGGTACATCCTGATTTCCTCTTATTGCAATAATTTCTCAATCGCATGAGTTCGAAATGTTATTTCAATGTATGGATTAATGATTGTGCGGTATGGATTGGGCATAAAATTTGTAAATCATCCTGAAATCGCTTCTCGTCCACAGTTGATTCCGTTAGATTAGGTTAAAACTCGGGGCAGGGACATCTAGGGTTGAAGTTTGTGATTGACTTGAGTCATTATAGAACTCGATTCAACCATTGGCGTGAAGGTCTCGTCACTGCCAATCCATTTCCGAGTGAGCTAGGTTCTGTCGCCGTCGAAGTCCGCCGGAAATTGAAGCCCTAGGTGTCAAACCCTCGGGGCTCTAGCAGAAGAGGAAGGCGAAGAGACGGGTCCGGCCGGGTTGACCCGGGCCCGACCCGGGCCCAGCCTGATCACTCGTAATCCGGGCATCCGAGTGACGCGTGGCGTGCATCCAGCAGCTCCGCGTCGGTGGTGGGACCCACTTTTGACCAGCCGCGTCAGCCGGTCTAAATCCAGACAGAGGTGGGCCCCGCGTGTCTGTCCCAGCCAATCGCGGGCCGCCGCGTGTCCTGCAGAAAAATAAATAATAAAAATTTAAAATATAATAATAGACAGTTAAATATAATTGATTTATAATTATATATATATATGTATAATAACAGATTTAATTTAATTCAATTAACAGTATTAAATAATTAATTAAATACCAAATTTCAAACACTAATAACTCCTAAAATATACATCCAAATTATACAAATAAATATATTAAATTAATCAGAAAAATATAAGGAATTTATTGATGCCATTCAATTTTCTATAGGATCAATATTTAATAAAGTGATCATTTAGGGTTTAATTAAGTTCAAAATTATGTCTCAAATATTCAATTAATCGTAACTTTGTGTAGATTGATCCAAATATACCCAATATGGGTCTTAAAGTGATCAAAAAACCCTAAGGATTAATTTGATAGTGTTTATCTTGCTGTTTGGATTAGTTTGAGCCTAATCACATTTAGGACTAAACCCTAATTAGGTTAATTAACCCTAGAACTTCAATTGACCATAACTTCATCAATTGAGCTCCAAATTTGATGATCCATAGGTCCATTTAGATCAGAAGAACTTAATTAATAATAATCCATAAAAATATTTTAGATCCAATGGTTAGATTTGCTAATCACCCTTAATTGCTTTAAACCTTGATTAGTGAATTTTAGCAAATTTAGTAACTCAAATTGAGAGTTTTAAATTTCAGAGGACTCCTAGATCCATTTAGAATCAATCCATAAGGTTGGATTAGTATTTGAGTAATTAATTTTGTTAATCACTCACTAATCATACTAAACCCTAATTAGGTCTTAACTTAGTCAAATTAGGTCCAAATTGAGCCTACCACATATCATTAAAATCAGTGGGCTATTTGTAATTCATAGTCACTGATTTTGCTTGATTTGGACACTAATTGGCAAAAATTAGAATTTTGACCCTTAATTAAGTATTCCTTAATCACCTTAAAACCTTAAATCTTGTATTGGCCATAACTTGGCCAATACTTATCAGATTTCAGCAAATTTAGGTTCTATGGAAAGCTTAGGCAGTAAAGAACATTAATCTAAAAGAAAATTTAGCTTTCACTTAGTCAAATTACTAAATTACCCCTTATGAGTCAAAATCACTAATTTGATCTCATATAGCTTATTAATCACCCAAAATTAACTTAGATGTTATCTAATCTTATATTAGACAATAAGAAACACTTTCCAAAAGAAAATTTCAGAATTTAAGCTCTAGATCAAAATTTGATCTTTTGAACCCTTAAGTAGAGGCAAAATGGTCATTTTGTCCAAATTTAGGGTTTAGCCTTTAAAAGCCCTAATTTCAATTTCAAATCACTAAATTCAGTAAATAGAATAATTCATAGTTGAAATTAATCAAATTTAAGTCTAAATTAAGTTTTGATTAAAATCTCAGAATTTGCTCATTTAGAAAATTCATAAGTCCTAAGTGAGAGTTCTCTTTCCTTAATTATTCTTAGACCCATCCTTAGGTCTTATAACATTAGTTAGGATGTGTGTCTTGAGAGATACTCTTAGTAATTAAGAGCCTTAGTTCTTAAGATTAGGAATAGATCTTAAGTTAGTATTCATCTATTGAGTAAATTGGGTTACTCAAATAGGTGAAACCTTGAGTTTTCTAGTTTATAGATTTTCTTAGTTTATTAAATAACTATTTGATCTTTAAACTTTAGAACTAAGAATAGAGATCTATCCTAATGAATTTGATTTATCATTAGGATTTGCCTTAACCTAATCTGTGAGTTTGGGTTCTAAACCTTAGACCCTTAGTTATACCTTTAGATTAAGTGATTAGACCCCATTATCTGGAGTCTAATTCTTAATCTTTTCATCTTGATTTGGCTAATCAAGATGAGGTTGGGATGAATTAAATTACAAAATTAGGTCGCTGATTTATTCATTTTAACCAAATAGTCGTCTTTTGATTAAGTTATAATTAGGACTTGGCCAGTCCTAATTATCTTCAACAAGTAGGATTCGTGATTCTAAGTTACAGAATGTGTAAGAGTTGTTGATTCTGAAACTTATGTAACTTAGAGTAGATAGAACGAATAAAGTAGACAATAAAGGATATCACCTGTGTTTTAGATAGAGTTTTCTTGCACTTTGATTTTGATGCTTCACATTCCTTGATTTTTGAGCCTTATACCTTGAACATATATTATGTACTTAAGATATTTGATGAATATCTTATGTCAATTTTGAACATTCATAAAAAGCATTGTGTTCGTTTCACAAGTGGTTTGTAAGGTGTAGCTTGATTAGTATACCTCTTCGATCAACCCGTTCGGGGTCGGCAACCTTTCGAGGGTTTAATGTCCGACAGTCTATTGGCCATGCCGAGTCCGAGTGATAGGATGGATAGACTCTTGCCCTACTGACTACAGAGTCAGGATTCTGATATGGATATACTAATTCAAGTACACTTACATTCAGTTCTCTCTTAACTCATCAGGCTAAGAGTTTCAGTGATGTTCAGTTCAGAGTTTCTTAGCTCATCAGGCTAAGAATTGCTGAGTTCATATTCAGTTCAGATGACTTATACAGTTACTATAGATTCAGTTTACAGTTACTGTTTTACTAGTATATTCTGCATTTCAGCACTATTTTACTTACAGCTTTCCTGCACGTGTTTTTATATAGGATGCTAGATTTACTTACTGTTTTCATATGCTTACTTAGGATGTTAGTGTACTCAGTTTTATACTATTTGAATTTTGTATGACACTTGGCATAATCAGTTTGATCATATGCATATTTAGGTTATATTATCTTACAGTTTTACAATTCTTTTACTTACCTGTTTTGTGTTGCAGTTGCTTGGAGGAGGTATATTTTACTTCCTTTTTATTTAGTTATAAACTATGGTTTATAACTTATTACAGCTCTTTTGTACGCTTTTCTGCACTTATTTTTGCTCAATTCTGTTTTTATGGTGATATTCAGTTAACTTAAATAAACTCTTACCCTAAAATGTACTTAGACTCATTGTCTAACCAGTTTTTCTTTTGTTGGCTGGGGCCCTACCATTATGAAACTGATAATGGTAGGTTCTAAGTTTGTTGGTTTAGCAGATCCATTGGAGAGTTTGCCATTGGAGGAGGTGCCCGTTCTTGAAGATCCTTAGCTTTAGTTTTTCTTCCAGTGAGATTGAGAGTTTTCTTTCAGTTCTTTTAATCTCATTAAATGTTGTAATAATACAGGATTATTTTTCTTTTTCAGTACTTTACTTATTCTGTATTATTGTATTTATACTGTATTGGATGGATGTTACGTTTTATGCTTCCGCACTCTGAGTTCATGTATGATCATTTAGTGATAGTATTTCTGGATTGAATGGTAAAGTCCTTATTTAAATTGGATTAATACGTGTATCTAATCCAACCTTAAGTGGGGACCTTGTCATTTGGTGACTCCTCCACCGTAATCACGTTAACTTAAGGGTTAACAGGACCACGGCGGGGCAGGGCCGCCACAGATAGTCACTTCACTTAGTATAATATGCAAGAGGAAAATTTTTATCCTTGCAAATTTGGATATAATTCTTTGTAATGAAGCTTGAAATTTATATTACTATAATAACCCTAAGTTGTTATTATGCCCAATCTAGACTAAACCAAGTTCTAATTCTTGTTTCACTTAGTCTAAATTGTCATTAGGACCTTACTCTGAAAATTTGGGATCCATCGAAACCCAATTGGAGCAATTGACAATTTTGTTAATTTTATATTCTATAAAATTTGCTAATTTAAATTGATCTTCAAATCAAAATCTGATTATATTTTTTAATTCATCAACCTCAAATTATCTATTGGTAATTTTTTTTAGAATTTTTGAAGGTCATTTAAGCTTAAATTAGAGTTATTTTAATTAAGGTTAATTAATTTAATTAAAATATTTAATTTTCCCTCTGCGAATCCTGGAAGATTGCAACCGTTCCGCCATTCTGCGAATCCAGATCAAACGGCTTGCGTTTGATTCTGCTCGGGCTTGTCTCTGGTCATCGGCTTGTAACCGCAATCCAATGGTTGTGATATGATATGCGATTGGTAGTTATAGGGTGTCAGAGCCATTATGCATTTTTCGTCGATCGATCAAACAGCTGGCATTGCTCCAGATCCTATTCATCATCGTCTTCATTTGTTCCCACTCCAATTAGCCAGATCCAATCATACAACACTCGCTAGAGCTTGTTCCCCACTCCCATACCACATCCTCAGATCGTTTCTCGTCCCTTTCATTAATGGAAGAGCACTTTGGTGGGCCACGTGGTTCGATGAACCTCAGTTAGTATTCGGAAAGCCGACCTCCGGGTTTAAGCCCAATCCTCATGGCCCATCCACCTGAGTCCTTCCCAAGCTATGAATGGCTTGAGAGAGCCTCAAAGAGTCTATTTGCACTCTCTAAATCACTCAATTTTCCACACAGCCATCAGCATTCTCTCAATCATTTCTCTACAAGTCTAATCTATAGCCAACGCTTCCATAACAGTTGTCATGTAACTATACGAGGTTGTAACTTATGCTAAATCTAGCATAATCAGTCTAGAACCTCTTCCATTAATCTCTAATTATAATTAGGAGTGAACCCCAAAAATTTTATCTGATTTGGAGATCAATCAAATTACCTATTAATTTTAGCTAATTATTTAATTAAGAAAAAAATAAAATACTTATTTTGACCTCATATAAAAATTTTTAGATTTATAGCACCCAAATTAGCTAGATGTGAAATTTTGATATTTTTTTGAAGTCCATTTGGCTAAATTAAGAAATTCAAAATTTGAATTTATTTAAATTAATATTTATTTATTTATTCCAACAGCAAAAATAGAATTAACCGTCGCTGCTCCTTTCTCAAACCACGTGGTCCCGGCCATCTGGATCATCGTATAGTTCGATGATACGAATCGGACAGTCCACAAAGCCTCGGCCGCCCAATCCTAACCGGCCATCGGATTTGGAACCTTATCCAACAGCCAGATCCATCCTTGTCAATTTTGGATCAGGAACGTGATAATTAGAGAATTAGAGACTAACCTGATCCAACGGCCAAATCTGCTTGATCTTGAGCCGCCAGATCTTATCTTGCAGCTTAGATCAACAGGGCACTATGCCGTGTTGTCCCCGAGCTGTAAGCTCGCACCATACGCATAATAAGTGTTGCATGTGTTCGTAGTGATTCGCACCTTGCTCCACGTGGCCTACCAGGCCCGCAGTCCATGTCATGACTGTCCTCCACTTTAGCACCCCGCCCCATTGTCGGGCGCAAAAGAGGAGTGAATCGGCGGAGGAGCGGTGTGTCACTCAGGGAGGGATTCTGCATCTCCCCAAATAGCTGAAAATAAAACACGGAAGGCTGCTGACTCAACCCCAAAAAAAGGTCGATAACTAATACTTAAGATAAGAGTAGTATCATTATTCTAAGTACTCGATAAATACATACATTGAATTTAAAATACAATATGAAGAATCCAATATATGCATAAAATATCAGCATTTCTAATATGCTGATCATATCACAATACTAAGTTTAAGTAATATAATAATAGAGTGCATAAGCTAAATATACATTCAGAAACATTCATTATAAAAATTGAATGAAAATATTTATCTCATAACAGAAAAGTAAATGCATCCAGAAATTATTACAAATGGTTTACTAAAACAATACTGAAATAAAATCTAAGGATTGAACTGAGAATAATAACTAAGCAAAATAGTAAAGTTGGAGAATAGTCCACTAGTGCTCCACAAATTTCTCTTAGATCTCCTAAGTATCCACCTAATTTTGCTCCATTAACTACTCTGAATCTAGTAAATTGTCTGATCCCAAAAGTATCACATGTTAGCCAATGAGTTCAACATATCGATACTAATCTAAATAGTTCTGATTATTTGATTAATTATTAAGTAATGTAAGCAAAACACTGTAGAAAACTATAAAACAACTGAAGGTCTAAACTGTATAAAATTAAAGTAAAGTAAAGCTGATAAGATGCTGAGTACTAAAATAGAATAAAGATAGTATATGATATAAAACTGAGTAAATAATATGTAAAATTATGTTGTATGCTGCTGAAGTCATGCATCTGTATGTGCCACAATACTGTTTACCACTAATATGCAATTGAAATATCAATGAACTGTTATGAGTTGTACGATCCAATGTTTACATATATCTGGTTGGGAATACAGTTACTGTGATGCCGATGCATCCTGAAATTCCTCGATTGATGTATATAATATTCCGTAACCCATAAATCATCACTGATACTCATACATCATATTTATGTTTATGCTCATGTCTCTTACATTACATGTCTTAAAATTCATAAATCAAAAAAATTGCTTTAAAATTAGATTATAAATTTATTATCTCAATTATGCAAAATCTATCTAAGTGAATTATAACTCCTAGCTCTAGTGCATCAGGTGATTTTACTTAGTATTTTAGTTAGAATCATCAGCTGAAAATAATGACATAATGCTCTTTAAAAATGATCAAAATAATTCTCAAGTGATGTTTGTGATTCTCATCAAAATGTGAATTTATCAAAATATCATCTAAATGAACTAATATTCATGAATATTAAAATTATCAAATTACATCACCAAAATAATTTTTAATGGTCTATCTTTAATACATTTGAAATATTTAAGATTACCATTAATTTTATTTTCAGTAAGAGTGTGGCGACCCTGCCCCGCCGTGGTCCTGTTAACTCTTAAGTTAACATGATTACGGTGGAGGGGTTACCAAATGATAAGGTCCCCACTTAGAATTAGATTAGACATATATTCTAATCCAACGTAACTAAGGACTTTGCCATTCATAAGGTAAATATCTCACTAAATGAACATACAAGAAATTGTAGATAGCGCGGAAGCATAAAATACAACATCCATCCATATAATACAATAATCCAGAATAAGTAAAGTACTGGAAAAAAATGTTAACCCTGAATTATTACAACATTTAAAAAGAGCTTTAAGAACTGAATAATAAACTCTCATCCTCACAAAGCAGAAAATAAAACTAATGGTCTTCAGGAACAAGCTCTTCCTCCAACGGCAAGGCCTCCACTGGATCTACTGCTCCAAGAAACTCAGAACCTATCATTATCGATTTCATAATGATAGGGCCCCAGCCAACAAAAGAAAAATCTTAGTTAGACTATTATCTAAGTACATTTTAGGGTAATCAATTGATTATGTTAATTAGATATCACCATAAACAACTAAGTACAAAAGTATAATAGGAGCAGAATGAGTAAGAAAAGAACAGGATAAAGTTATAAATAAATAATTTATAATTTAAATAACTATAAAGTAAGAACATACCTCCTCCAAGCAACTGCAACAAGGTCAAGTGAGTATAAAATAAGTGATTATAAATAAAATACATCCTAAACATGCTTATGATCAATACAATTATATGCTAATTGACATAAAGTAAGAAAACATGTGAACAAGACTAGCATCCTATATAAATAATAATAAGTAAATCTAGCACCCTATAAATAAACAAAGCTAGGGAATACAGTAATGACTAGAAGTACAGTAGTACATACATACAGGAAAGTAAATTAAAAGTAGTAAACTGAAACTATACTAGCTACTTAAGCTAACCAGCTGAAAGAAAATATCAACTCTCTTAGCCTGATGGGTTAAGGCAGAAGAATAAAAGTAGATGTATACCTAAAATTAGTACTGCCAAATCAGAATAAATGACTCCTCAAGTCATAACAAATTCAATATATTCTCTTTATTCGACGGCTAGTAAATGAAACGCTAGGTGGCTTCACCTACAAACTAGTTTTCATTCTACTAGGTTGAATCAAAACTGTTATCTCTCTCTGACAAACTAGTAAGTGAAACACTAGGTGGCATCACCAACAAACTAGTGTTTCCACTACTAGGTCGAACCAACTGAAGAGGCAGACTAAATAGGTCACAAAACAACAATGAAATGGAAATGATATTTATGCAGGTTCAAAGTTGACACAAGATACTCATCAAATATCCTATGTACACAATATATATTCAAGGTATAAAGCTCGATTACAAGGTATGCGAAGCATCAAATCAAAGTAAGCAAAAGACACGACTATGACACAAGTGATATCCATTGTTGTCTACTTTATTCGTTCTATCTACTCTAAGTTACATAAGTTTAGAATCATCAATTCTTACACAGTCTGTAACTTAGAATCACATACCTATAAGTTGAAGATAATTAAGACTGGCCAAGTCCTAACTATATATAATTAAAAGACGACTACTTAATTTAAATAAACAAATCATCAACCTAATTTGATAATTTAAACCATCCCAAGCCATCTTGATTAGCCAAATCAAGATGGAATGGTTAAGAATTAAACTCTAAATGATGATGTCTAATCACTTAATCTAAAGGTACAACTAAGGGTCTAAGATTTAGAACCTAAATCTCTCTAATTAGATTAAGGCAAATCCTAATGATTTAATCAACTCATTAGGATAGATCTCTATTCTTAGTTCTAAAGTTTTAAGATTAAATAATCATCTAATAAACTAAGAAAAATCTATAAACTAGTAAACTCAAGATTTCATCTATTGAGTAAACATTTATTGAGTAATCCAATTTACTCAATAGATGAACTCTATCTTAAGATCTATTCCTAATCCTAAGAATTAAGGCTCTTAATTACTAAGAGTATCTCTCAAGACACATCCTAACTAATGCTATAAGGACCTAAGGAGAGATCTAAGAAAGATTAAGGAAGAAGGGAAACAATCAAATTACTTAGGAAATTCTTTAAGGACTAACTTGGGATTTTGATTAAAATCAATTTAATGCTTGGACTTATACAATTTCTATTATAAATCATTCTAATTGCTCTTTCTAATGATTATAAAATGTTTTTAGAGCTTTAGAAAGTTAAACCCTAAATTTGGGCAAAATTACTATTTTGCCCATACTTAAGGGTTCAAAAGATCAAATTTTGATCTAGGGTTCTAAATCTGAAATTTTTTATTGGAATAAGTTTCTTACTATCTAATGTAAGATTAGACAGTAACTACACTAAATTTGGGTGATTAAAAAGCCTTATGAGGTCAAATTAGTGAATTTGACTCATAGGGGCAATTTCATAATTTGGCTGAATGAAACTTAAATTTTCTTTCAGTTTACTGTTATTTACTGTCTAAGTTTTCCATAGAACCTAAATTTGCTAAATTATGATAAGTATTGGCCAAGTTATGGCCAATACAAGATCTAGGGTTTAAATGGTAATTAAGGGATCCTTAATTTAGGTCAAAATCCTAATTTTATCAATTAGTATCCAAATTGAGTAAAATTCATGGCCATGGTTTACAAATAGTCCACTGATCCCAATGACATGTAGTAGGCTCAATTTGGACCTAATTTGGCTAAGTTATGACCTAACTAGGGTTTAGGGTGATTAGTGAGTGATTAGTGAAATTAATCACTCAAACACTAATCCAACCATACAGCTAGGTTCTAATTGACTCTATGAGTCCTCTGAAACTTAAATTATCCAAGTTGGATTTTTAGATTTGCTAATATTCGCTAATCAAATTTTAGAGTAATTAGAGGTGATTAGCAAATCTAAATATTTTTACAGATTACTATTAATTAGGTTTTTCTGATCTAAATTGATATTTGGATCATCCAATTTAGATTTCAATTGACCAAGTTATGGTCAATTGAAGTCCTAGGTCTAATTAGGATATTTAGGGTTAGGTCCTAAATATGATTAGTCAAATACTAATCCAAACAGCAAAGTTAACCATACTAAAGTGACCCTTAGGGTTTTTTTGAGTATTTTAAGACCCATATTCAATAGGTTTGGATTAGTGTGTGCAAAGTTATGATCATTTTCAATTTTGTAACATTATTTGAATTTAATTAACACCCCTAAATGTCAATATGCTAAATATAGGTCCAATTATAAAATTTACAGCACTAAATGGTTCCTCTATTTTTGTTGATCAAAATGATATATTTATTTGCTATGATTGGACTTATATATTGTAAGATATTAGGATTTAAATATTTGCATTTAATTAATTAAATAATAATTAGATTAATTATTTTAATTAATCTAATTTTATTAATATATATATTTTCATTTATTTTTAATTAAAATGTTTTATATATATATATATATATATATTTTGATATTTTAAATTTCTGCAGGTACATGTGTCTGGCCGTTACTGGCTGAGCAGAGGACGGCGGGTCCACAGGTTCAGACGGTCAGCGGAATAGGCCACGTGGCGCGACCTCGCTGGCTGGCAGGAGGCGGTGGGTCCCACAGGCGCTGCAGCACCGTCAGGGTCTGTCCCGCGAGACACGTGTCCTTGCGGGATTGGCTCCTCAACTACACGCGGGACCCTCCACTTAACGCGATGCGTCCACCGTGGCCGGTTCACGGACGGGGCGGCTCGACCGGTCTGGATGAGGAGCGAACCGGTGCGATAATAATCGGATCAGATTAGATCCAACCTAGATCTAACGGTCTGATCAGATTTGAATCCGACGGATGGTTTGTCTTCTCCTTCCCCGCACCCGACGAACCCCAACTCGATTCGCAGACAAACGGCGCGATCGATCGAAGCTTGATTCGATCGATCGAGCCCTAAACGCTTATGCAATCATTGAATAAGATAATAAGAACGCTAAGAAAATTAGGAGATGTGGAAGTACCTTAGGGTTTGCAGAGAAAAAATTAGTGATTTCGATTCTTCACTCGATCGATGCTTCCACTTGATCTCAGAGATGAAAAACGATGGAAACGAGGAAATGGAGACTTAAATGGCTTCGAAGGCGGTGACCTATCCGCCGGATGCTTGCCTACTCGAAGCCTCTGCCGCATGCCCGAAGCGAGCTCCCACGCGTCGTGTTCGCGGGGACGAAAAGGCACAGCCGTCTGATCTTGGGATCAGACGGCACAGAAAGCTCGTTAGGATAGACGGTGCAGAATACAATTAGGGTAACGACGTTACTTATTCTTGACGGCGCCGTTAAATTATTAAATAAAATATTATTATTTAATTATTTTCAAACCTATTTTAATAATTAAAATTAACTAACTAAATGCATTCCAAAAATTTCCAATAAATCACCCCTAACTATTTGAGGGGTGAGGAACGCAGCGGCGCACTCGGATTTTCGTTTCGACGAGTATTTAAATTTTCATGTATTTAAATATTATTAAAATATTCGACGAAAATCCAACAACTTTCAAATACATCCAAAACTTCACCCATAGCTAATTTGGGTGTTTTGAATACAATGGCGAAGTCAGATTTTTAATTTGAGGTCTAAATAAAAAGTCAATTTCTAGGGTTTGGAATTTTCCAGAATTTTTGATTTGACTCAATTGACTTCTGATTTGACCTAAGTTTTTTAGATAAGTTCTAAATTACTTAATTAGTGACTTAGAACCTCAATTAAGACTTAGATTAGCCTTAATTAACCTAAGTAATAACTTGGGTTGTTACAAAGAGTGACTTCAACCGTATTATAAATATATGTATTTATAATCATATTGATTTATGTGAATGAATTAATGATAAGACAAGAGCTTGATTCTATTGTATACTTTTCTATCAAATCATATAAAAATTTCATAAAATTGTGAGCATTCAACTTGGTTACACTTCTTTGAATTACATAATATTAAGTTTTGTAAAGGCTCATTTTGAGTTAAAATATATTAATATGATAATTGCTATTACAAATTAAGTACTTAATGAGAAGTCAAATAATTCATAAATAATCATTAAAATAATTATCACTATTAATACCTGAATAGTAAATAGTGAAATGAATAGAAACCAGTGAAATGAATAATAAACAGCAAAATGAATAGAAATCTACGAAATTAATAGTAAACAACGAAATAAATAGTAATCTGCAAAATGAATAGTAAACAGTAAAATGAATAATAATCAGCAAAATAAATAGTTATCAACGAAATGAATAGTAAACAATGAAATGAATAATAATCAACGAAATAAATAGTAAATAGCAAAATAAATAGTAATCAACAAAATGAATAGTAATTAGTGAAATAAATAGTAATCAGTGAAATGAATAGTGAACAGTAAAATGAATAGTAATTAGCAAATTAAATATTAATTAGCAAAATAAATAGTAATAAATTTGTGAATTGAATTGCATCTTTTCTTTTTATATAACATAATTATGTAATAAGCTTTATGATGTGAGATTCATCACACATCATATCTTTCTTAAAATCTTCTAATCATTAAAGTAAGTTTTCAATCAAGATTTCTTAAAGTTAGTGTTTGAGTGTTCATCTTAGTTTCTTAAGAGCTTCTTTCTTAGAAATTAGGAATATGACTTAGGTTAGAATTCATTCATTAGGTAAATTGGGTTACTCAATAAATAAAATATTGGTTTTTTATAGTTTATAGATTTTTATAGTTTATTTGTAATTATTTGATCTTTTAACTTTAGACTTAAGATTAGAGATCCATCCTATTAAGTGTGACTTTAATTAATAGGATTTACCTTAACCTTTAATCTATGAGTTGGGCTGGTAAACTATAGATCTTAAACTTTACCTTCTGGATTTTGTGTTCAAACTCTAGCCCGTGGTGTTTAATTTGTCATCCCTATATTTGGTAGATTTTGATCAGATCTTAGCATAAAATATCTAAACTCATGAAATAGGTCGTGTTGATTTCTTATTTAACTTACATAGTCGACATGAATTTAATCATATTAGGACCTAGCTAGTCTTAATATTTTGTAATCTATAAAGTCGTGTTTCTAAGTTACACTCGATATTAGGAATTGAAGATCCTAAACTTGTATAACTTAGAATAGTTAGAATGGTTAATTAGATAACAACATTGTCACTATGTGTAGAAGAGTCCATTGCTTACTATTTGATTACTTGTGCTACGCAGTCCTTATATTTTATGCTTAATTCCTTAAACATGTTATGTAAGAGAACTTTGTGCATGAAATTACAATATATAATAATTAAGACAACAATTACCTTGGGTTAAGTTATATTCTAGTAGGTTATAGTGCATATTTACCCTAATGGACAGGGGTAAGGAGTAGTAAAGATGCTTAACATTACTCATTGAGGAGTATGTGTTAAGCTTGGAACCTGTATAGTCTTGTAGACGTGCTTGACTCATCAGTTGCTTTTGGATGTGTCCACAGAAATAAAAGTAAAATAACTAAAATTTACTGGATTTGTATTTACTGTATCTTTAGTTCTGCTGTACTGCTCTATTCTGTTCTGCCCTAACCCAGAAAGGCTTTGGGAATTTCTGTCTGTCATAACCCAGAAAGGCTTTGAGACTTATGCTGGGCCCGATTGGCCAACTTTTTAATATAGCAGTTGTACATACCTGTTTTCTTTTTCAGTTTACTACTTATTATTTTAATGATGCATGTTATTTTAGTTAGCATTCCTTTACCTGCTTACTTGTATATTATAAAGTGTTAGACTTTACTGCTGTTTATTATGTATGTATCATGATCAGATTCTTTACTTTGATCAGCATATGTCATATGATTATCAGCATGTTTAGGATTGAACTTTTTTTAGTACTTTTATTTATTGTATTATATATGTATGCATATCTTTGCTTAGCTTACTTTGAGATGTATCCTTTTTCCTCAAATTTTGTTTAATTATGAATATTGTATTCATAACTTATCATTCTGCTTGTGTGCTTACAGCTCCTATATTAGTTATGATTTTTGTTTTGTTAAAGTAAAATGATGACATTAATAACATATGAAAAATATTCAGCCTAAAATATATTTAGATAATCATTTAATAAGAATTTTCTTTTATTGGTTGGGACCCTGACATTGTGAAACTAACAATATCAGAATCAGATATATTTGAGGAGATTGTTCCCAAAGAGGAGCCATATCTCGAGGAGGAGCATCAGGAAGGAGCTGAAGCTGCTTAGGCTTTATTACTTTTTGTGAGGATGAGTGATTTTATTTTAGTTCATTTAAACTTAATTAATGTTATAATAATACAGGTACCTTTAACTATGTTTTACCTTACTGTACTATTTATTATGAGTTGTATGTTGTATTTTCTCTACTTATTATGGTAAATTGGATGTATATTTATTTTACCTGGCTTTTGCACTCTGATTTTGTATTTGTTTAGTGACTATGATATAATATATATATATATATATATATATATATATATATTGGTTTATCTCTTCTTTACTAGTGGATTAGGGATTATATCTAATCCAATGTTAAGTGAGGGATTTGCCAAAGTGACATACCACCCCTTAACTTAATCTTGTAATTTAAGGGGTGGGGCGCCCCAGATTGGTATCAGAGAATTCCATAAAGTATTTGATTAGAATTTGCATTCCTCTCTACCTAATAGATGGTTATTCTGTCAAGACAGTCACTAATTAAAAACATTAGAGTTACATCCAAATTGCTACAATATCATGCTCAGAATAAAGAGGTACAAGAATGATAAATACACATATAGGTAAGATAAAATGCTCAAGTGTAAAGAACATAGACTAAAGAAAAGTAATAAGGTATAACTGAACTAATTTAACTTATGGAATCGTTAGACACTCAATGATATCATTTTGGTGGCACTACCGGTGATTCGATGCCATATGGGAGTATGTCTCCTAGTTCCATTAGAGGTATGGGAGGTATGTGGAAGGAGTGTCAGAGCCAGGTGTCCAAATTTTAGACCGATTACTCCAGCATGGCACCTTTAGGGGATTTGACCTTCCAGTTTTGGGCAAGGAGTGGCTGAAATGGGTGGCCTTCATGTTGGAAGCAATTGATTATCCAGACGATGTTCGAGTCTCCATAATATCTCTTCTCCTTCAGGACCAAGCCGAGAATTGGTGGGTTGTCCCCTCCTAGGCACTCACCCATAGGCATGAAGGAATGCGGAGAGAGGCTACCTTCGAAGACTTCTGTCGTGCTTTCACTATAAAATATATTGGATAGATGTCTTGGCATTTTAGTCCATGCTATATATTGTATCGTTCTACTTTATGTATTTCAATTTTAAATGAGTAATGCAAGAATTATCATATTTTATTTTCTTGAACTCTAAAATGGGCTATCATTTTCTAAATTCAGATTAGTACAAGAATGAATCCTGGCCAGAACTCTTCACCCGCCGCATCCAGCAGTTCCTCTAGCGAGGTAAACGTCTTACTAGAAGCAATCAAAATCATGATGGACTCCCATAATAAGTAAGCCAAAAGGGCGGCAAAAGTTCAGGCGTGACACGCAGAGAGGATGGAGCGGCTATTAACAACTCAAATGAACTAGAGTCGTTCAAACACTGAAACCCCCTGGCCTCGCAATACTCATTCCAGCACTATGTTTAGTCTGCTGATGGACTGCTGCATAGCTTATTGCGCCTCAGACCTCCTACTTTTAATGGAAACCTCTCTGCCATTGACACTGCCAACTGGATAAAAATGGTAGAGAAGAACCTTACCAGCATCAAATGCCTGGACTCTGAGGTGATCTGCTTAACGACTCATCTCCTCCAAGATGAGGCGGAGTATTGGTGGGATAATATCCGCCATACATTGTTCACTGATTTAGAGCTGGAGGATATTTCATGGGACAAATTCATTGAAGCTTTCTAAATCCAGTACATCCCCACCTCTGCCAAATATAGCATGGCAGACCAATTTCTCAAATTACAGTAAGGGAACTGCTCAGCTTCTGCATACGAGTCTGAGTTTCGACAGTTATCAAGGTTTGCTTCCAACTTAGTTACCATCGAATTCGATAGATGCCACCATTTCCGGAGTGGATTACGACCCTCCATCCAAAGGTAGTTCATCTCCCATTGCTCAACCAACTTTGTGAAACTCCTGAAATCCGCCAAGATGGTGGAACTAGATGAAGTGTTAGAACCCAAACGGAGCTGTGGGACAACTACGTTTCAGCACGATAACCCTAAGAGAGCTAGGGTGTATCAAATCGAGGCAGAAGCTCTGCCAGCAAACCTATTTGATGGCTGCACTCATCCCCACCCATACGGATGATGCTACCATAGAACCAAAAACTGCTTCAACTATGGGAGGCCGGGTCATTCTTACTATCGGTGCAATTTCACTGATACCATCGGTGGTGACTAGATCGATCATTCCAAATGTCAACAGGTTTTTAATTTATTCTAGAGAACCGCATCAGTCTACCTAGCACTGCCACCTCCTCCTTTTACTCAATGGCGCGAGACAGTCATTATCCCCTGCCCAACAACAGATAGCATTACAACAACAGGCCTGTCGGCCCTGCCCATGTATACCCCCTCACACCTATTGAAATGGACGAAGACAATCATATGGTGTCAGGTACACACTTCTGAACCAATCTACCTTTCAGTATTACTTGCTTAAGGTAGCTAATAAATTACTATATCTATAATTAGGTACAATCAATGTAAATAACAAGACCTGTAAGATACTATTTGACACCAGAGCTAGTAACTCCTTCATTTCTAAAAGCTAGACAAAATCCCTTAACTTGCCACTATACCGTATAGCCAAACCATTAAGCGTAGGATTACCATATGGAGCTCAATTACCAGCTCGTCAATTTCGCAAGATACAAATCCCTATTAGAGACACAAAATTCGAAGCCAAGCTTATAGTTTTACTAATAGCTAATTTCGACATTATTCTGGGAATGAATTAGCTAAGTCAACATAATGCAACCATCAACTACCAGAAGAGGAAGATTACTTTGGGTAGTGGTAGACAAGTTCAATCATTCGTCAAAAACTTTAGCACGAGAGCTTCTTTGATCAATGTAATCAAGGACAAGAGATTAGTGAGTAAAGGTTGCATCGCCTTCCTAGTGACAATACTATGAGAAGAGAAAGAAGACATTCCCTATCTAAGAATCCCATCATTTGTGAATTTGCTGATGTCTTTCCCAAAGATCTACCTGATCTTCCATCCACATGGGAAGTAGAATTTGTAATCGACATCATCCCTGGAACCCAGCCAATCTCTAAAGCACCCTATCGAATGGCACCTAAAGAATTACAAGAACTGAATAAGCAACTATAGGAGCTATTGGAGAAATATCTTATCAGACCTAGTTTATCCCTGTGGGGAGCGCTAGTATTATTTGTCAAGAAGAAGGATGGGTGAATGCGGATGTGCATTGATTATAGTGTGGCGGCCCTGCCCCGCTATGATCCTATTAACTTCTCAAGTTAACATAATTACAGTGGAGGGGTCACTAAATGACAAGTCCTCCACTTATGAATAGATTATGCACACATCCTATCCCATTATAATTAAGGGAATTGCTATTTACAATAGATATTCACTAAATGATATATACAAGAAAGCAGAGTGTAGAAGCAAAATAGTAGCATTCATCCTATCATAATGTAAGAGTAAGAACATACATCCCAGAATAAAAGCAGTAAAAATATATAATTTAACCTGTACCATTACAACATAATTAAAAAAAAGAGCTGAAATAAAAAGGACAACACTCATCTTCATAAGTAACAAAAGAAAAGAATTAAAGATCTACAACAGCTTGAACCTTCTCCTGAATCTGGTCTTCAGAAGGCTCCAAAATCTCAAATAGCTCAGAGTCTACCATTGTCAATTTTATAATGATAGGGCCCCAGCCAACAAAAGAAAAATATAATTAGACAAGATATCTAAGTACATTTTAGGAGGAGTAAGCAACAATTAATGAAATTTACTAAGTATAGAAATTTCCTAAGTAGTATGATCAATTTAATACATGTTGATTTACAATATAAAATAAAAGTACTGTGCTGAAAGTAAAATTTTAACATCCTAACATGCCATAAAGTGAGAATAAGCTATTAAAATATTACAATTTAATGAAAAATTATAAGTGTTAAAGAGCTGTTGCATATAATCAAAATGTTGTATAAAGAAGAATATATTGAAAATGTTATAATTAAAGAAGTATGCTAAAAATATAAAGTAAAATAATTTAACTTATATGGACATATTCTTACTTAGTCCTGTCAAAAAGTAAAAGCCTGTTACAAATCCATCTGACATATCTAGAAGAAATATTCCAAATCCAATATCATTTAATTCCATCTAAAAGGTATCTAGAAGAAACACCCCAGATCCTATAGTTAATTTCATTTGAAAATATAGGAGAAACATCTCAAATTAAAGTAATGCCATAAAGTACCTGTGTAATAACCCTAGGTTGTTACCCTAGCTAAAACTAGATTAATTAAGCTAAACCAAGGTTTGATTTTGATTTCATTAGATTCAATCGGTCATTTAAACATAAACCTAGAAGTTTGAAATCAATCGGAGCTAAATTGGAAAATTTGATATTTTTGGCTATTTTTAAGCCCTGAAAAATACCTAAATTATTTTGATCTCCAAATTAAAATCGGATTTCATTTTTGAATTTCTCATACCCAAATTAGCCAAGGGTGAATTTTTGGGAATTTTTGGAGCTCATTTGGTCCTAAATTGGATTTAAATAATTTAAGATAATTATATATTATTTAATTGGATTTATTTAAATTGAAATTAATTAAATTAAATCCTGGGATTCGCTGTCAGGATCGCGGCAGATCCGCTGCGGGGTCCCGACAGTGGCGCACGGCTTTGTGCCCGTAGAATCACTAGCACGCATCTCAGCGCATTTCGATCCAACGGCTCGCGCCTTCGACCAGATCCGTTAGATCTCGACCGTTCCGCGATTCTGAGATCTGATCCGGCGGCTCTTAATCCATCCGCCTAAGTAAACCCGATCGCTCGTTCAATCCCCGGATCAGATCCAACGGCCAATCCAATCCCACGCGCGACCGTTAGATGTCGGGTGATCAGGACCATCCCGCGCCAACTAACGAACCATCAGACGGCTCCGGCGACCCTGCTACTGTTCACCTTCGTCCCCAGAGGATTACGCCCTGACAGGAAAAATTTGCAGAAATTTGCCACGTAATGCCTGTCTGCCACTCCCCGCGCCAGGTCAGCTCGACCGTTGGCACCTTCCCGTAAGTGGCTGAGCCTAGCCGACTGAGCCAAGAGGCCTGGACCTCCCCAATTTTGGGAATTTAGAGAAGAGCCTCGGGCCGAGCAAAATTCCAAACCCAGGCCCCGGCCTCCATGCCTGAGCCCTCCTAGAGCCTATAAGTACCCCTGGGATTTCACAGTGAGTCGCTTTGCTCACTGTGAATCCCCAATTTCCCTGCTGAAGGCTGCTGGAGCTCCCCCTTCCCTCGGCAATTTCCCCGCATTTGCAGAGCTTAAGACCACTGATAGAGGGTTTGTCTGGTGTTCAGACCCCCTGTGCTCGATCGTCTGACCTGCAGGAAGCCTAAGAGCGTCTCAATTTCCCTCGACAAGGCCTGTATCCTCGACTCGAGGTACAGTTTCCTCCATGAATATTTTTCTGAAGCTCATTTCCATTCCTGTCTATTGAATGAGCCTTGATTATCGTCTAAGCAACCTTAGCCACCTAGGAACCCAACGTGATTGTCACCTGGGGCTAAGTTAGCTCGAGTCGATCGTATCGATCGACTGAGCTAGCCATCAAGCCAATGGCTGAGTTCGAGTAAGGACCCAGTGATTGGCTGCGCCTCAGGTTATGATAGGTTGGGGTTTTGACGCATCTAGTCCCCCTGAGCGTGTAGGGATCAAAATCCCGTCGAATTGAGGTCCCTGTGAGGAGAATTTCCCCTTTCCCCCTCACAGGTAACCTGAGACGCCTCGCAGGAGGATGTCTCGGGTGAGTAAGACCCCATCGGTCCAGAGGGATCCAGATGTGGGTTCTTGGTCAATTCGACGTGCCTTGACTCAAGGAACGTGTAGGGATCGATTTGAGCCCTTGCTGTCGCCGGAGCGCCGAGAATTTCAGCTTTGAAATTCGACGGGCTCGGGACCCGTTGAGAGGAAGAAGACGAAGTCGCGGGTCCGGGTCGGGTCAGTCTCTGACCCGAGCGGTTCTGATTTTGAGCCGCGGTTAATTAAATAATTATTGGAGTGTATTTTTAATGGTTATGAATTAATTTAATTAAAACCTAAAGTTCTAATTTAAATAAAAATACAGAATGAATTAATTAAATAACTTTAGTTATACTGATCCAAATGGTGTGATCCAATATATCATTTGAATCAGATAAATTCAGGGAATCTAAATATAAAATAAAATCTTAGATCCAATAGTTGGATTAAAAAATTATTTACCAAACCTTCTCTATTTTTAATTAAATCATATAAAATCATTTGATTGTCCAATTTATGAGTTTAAGGGCTCTGATTGCTCCTTGTACCCTAAGGGACAATTCCAGACCCTTAAAATTAATTTTGGATAACTAATTTTCTTAATAACTCCTTAATCATCCTAATCAAGGATTAGTGAATTAAACCCTAATTAAGCCTTTGATATGGGTGGGAATGGTTCCTAATATTATATTAAACCTAGTAAAACCTAAGTGTAAGGTTGGATTACCCTAAGATGCCTTAATTTCACTAATCACACTAAGTAGCTTAATTAAGTGATTAGTGCTAATTAAAACCATTTAGGTCATCAAAACCTCAATTAAAGGTGTTCCCCACCTCATTAAGAAATATGAAACACTTTAAAATAGATTAGAACAAATTTGGACAATAAAACCCTAAAATCCTAATTTTTGTCTTAAGAAGGGCATTTTGATCATTTTGACCAAAGTATGATTTAATGTTCCTTAAGGACTGAAAATTTTAGTAGACCACTTTAACACAGATTGGAAATGTTCTCTGAAATCCTAGAACAATAATAATCAACAATCCATAAGGTCTCATTAATTCCTTAATTAAGATACCTAAACCTTAAGCATTCCTCATAAAGATCCTATGGTATTAAACTTTAAGTTCAATAATTGAAATGGTCAAATATCTCATTAATAAGTTCAGTTAAGATAACTTAAGAATTAAGTGTTAAAAGAAAAGTAATTGGAAATGTCTAAGTAAAATCTTAGCCTAAGATCTAAAGTGATCAAAATTCAGACCCTTAGATCTTAACTAACCTAAGAAGGTCAAAATAGGTTTAATGTTAATCTAATGCTTGGAATTGTCAATTCTTGACCTTAATAAGCTCCTTATAGTTAATCATGAAATTAGATCTAAAGAAATTCACAAATGGAAACTCTTAAGTCAAAACTCTAATTAGAAGTCTAAAGTGATCAAACTTCAAAGCTTTAGATCTTAGATCTTAGACTTAGATCTTCAAATTGAATCAAACCACCTCCAATTGAAATTCTTTAATGATTGATTATTTAATCTCTTGAAACCTTCCATGTGGATATAGGATGATTCAATCAATAAGATAATGAAATTATCTTAAGGATTGAATATAGATCTTAGATTCTCAAGTTCTTAATTGATTATTTTACCTTATAATTAGTAGAATAGCCTTTCACTAAGATCTTAGTTCCTGAATCTTTCAACTTATAGGATTCTTTACCTTTAAATTGGGTATTAAATGAGAAACCTAGATCCTATTTAGAATATCACCTAGGATTTGGGATTTGAACTCAACATAGGGTTTAAGTTCTAAATTCTTAAATCTTGATTCATTTGATCAAGATTTGGGTAATAGAGTGAAATATTCATAAAATTAGGTCATTGATTTGTTTACTTAAATTATATAGTCGTCGCATGATTTTGGATTAGAACTTGTTAAGTTCTAATATTTAACTTTAAGGACGAAAATCTAAGATTCTACTCGATAGCTGGATATTGGAGATCCTAAGCTTGTACCTTCTCAGAGTAGTTAGATTTGGTAATTAGACAATAACAGATATCACATAAGTCTAGATTGAGTCTCTTGCTTACTTTGACTGGATTGCCTTGAATACCTTGTATTTGAGCTTTATTCCTTGAGCATAATAGGAAAAACTTAGGATATGGATGATACATCCTAAGCTAGTATTGAAATTGCATATCATTCAGTTTTGTTTATTTTACAGTTGGTAAAATATGTCCTAACTTAGTCTGCCTCTTCAGTAGTAGTATTGTATAGACTGGACTCAGACCTAGCATATTTGGATGGCTAGACTAGGGACTAATTGATTGATATTGGAGGTCCTGTATGGCCTATTGGCTGGTATGACAGTACTAAGACTTAGGCTTATTACTACTTTAGCTGAATTGTTTTGTTTTCTGATTTGCTTTGCCACATGCTTCAATAGCCTTATTTTCAATATTTGCTCGCTTTGCCACATGTCTCAGTGGTTTTATATTTCATACATTACTTTGCTTTTGCCACTTATCTCAGTGGCCTTTCTTTTCATGTTAATCTGCATGTTGTATGTATATTTTATGGCTTAGATATATGTATGAATGTCATGTTTAGGATGCTAGAATTTTATCGTATTCAGTACTTGTGTTCTTTTATACTCAGCATGTTTTACCTCGATCATAATCATGTTAGGATCATGTCTATTTAGTAGTTACAGTTATTTTGCTTTTAGCCTTACCTTGCTTATTTAGTATTTTGTATGTTACTTCACATACATGTTGCATGCTATAAATAGATAGTTTATAGTATTCCAGTTCTTTCATAGCTTGTTGCACCCTTTACTGCTTACATGTGTAGTTAAATTGAATGTGATATATTTTAATATTCAATTCATTTAAATAGCCTAAAATGTACTTAGACAATTGTCTAACTGTAACCTTTTTGTTTAGTTGGCTGGGGTCCTGGCATTTGTGATACCGACAAATGTCAGATTCAGACGTATTCGTGGGCGGTGTCACAGAGGAGGAGCCAGTTTAGGAGGAGGACCTTCCAGCTGCTGTTTAGATAGTTTTGCCTTATTTATTTCAGTGAGGACAAGAGTCTTTCATTTTTCAGTTATTCATTTTTGTTTGTAATAATTAACTTTCTGGATGTACTCTACTTTCTGTATTGTGATGAGTTACTTTATTGCATTTTCTTTCCCTACTATGTATGCTTGTGGATGTTACTTTATTTTGTACTGTTTCCACCACTTTGATATTTATATTGATGGATGTTATAGCACTTGGTGATAAGTCCTTGACTTAGGGCAGGTTGGGTTCGCCTAACTTTACTTAAGTTGGGGATTTGCTATAGTTGAAGCACCGTACTTTCTTATTACCAGTACGGGGGCCCCACAACCTGCTGAGCAACTAGGAGAAACATCCCAGAGCAAAAGTAAAGTATCATCTGAGCACCTAGGAAAAATATCCTAGTGCAAAAGTAAAGTATCATCTGAGCACCTAGGAGAAACATCTTGGTGCAAAAGTAAAGTCACACTGTCCAGGCATACTAAGTAAAATATGTTCCACTATAAGTTATATAATGTCATGTCTTTAAATTCTTTCTTTTAATTATGAATATGCCTTATGAATAAATCAAATTTAACATAGAAATATACTATGTTCCATATAATGTGTCAATATATAAAGTCCAAAATAAGGAAAGCAAAGCATACAAATTAAGGTATTAAAATAGCACTAAATAAATTTTGTGATATCACTTTATTTTCTAATTAAGTCATTCTATCTAATCTGAACTTATACAAGTTTAAGATCTCCAACATCCAGCTATCGAATATAAATCCAGAATATCGGTCCTATAAGTTAAAAGAACTTAGAACTAATTAAGTTCTAACATATATTAATCACATAACGCTTATTTAAGTTAAATAAATAAATCAAACCTCATAGTTAATGATTTTATGAATCCCAAGCCAATCTTGATTAATATGAATCAAAATTGGAGGATTAAGATGTTAAAATCCAAGTATTTGATTTTAACTTCTTAATCTAATAAGTTATAATCCTAATGGTATAAAATTAAACCCAAATTCTCACGAGCTATAATTATGGCTATCTTATTAAGCAAAATCAAGCTTGAATAAAATGGATATCTAATCTTAAATCTAAAGTTTTAATACAAAATAATCATAAATAAAGAATGAAATTCTAGAAAACTATAAAACTAAGGTTTCATCTATTAAGTACTCATTTACTTAATAGATGAACTCTAACCTAAATTTCTAAGCTAGATCCTAAAGAAATAAGATCTTAAAGGTTTGAAGTAAAGTCCTAAAGAGAATATTTAAATCTTAATCTTAATCTTACTTGAATATTATTATGATATAATTAACTTATAGAAAGCATAAGGTAAACTAATTTCACCTTATGAGGCCTAAATTAGGACTTAGGGTAATTTAAAAGATTTTAAAGATATTTTCTTAACATATCATTTTAATGAGTTTAATCATTCTAAAATGATTCCAAATAAATTCTAATACTTGTTTTAGAGGTTTAATTATAAATATAAGGTTTAAGAATACTTAAACTTAAATTTGGGCAAAATGACCATTTTACTTCTACTTAAGGGTCTAAAATTTAACTTTATGAATTAAGGTTATAATCTAAAATTTATTAAAGTGGAAAGATTAATTACTATCTAATATGAGTTTAGATAATAAGTATAACTATTTTGGATAAGTATTAAGCCTAATAAGATCAAATTAAGAAATTTGACTTATGAGAGTAATTTGATAATTTAACCTAATAAAACCTAAATTTTCTATTAGTTTATTAAAGATTATTATCTAAGATTTCCATAGAGCCTAAAATCATTAAATTTTGATGAGTATTGGCTAAGTTATAGTCAATACAAGTTTTAGGGCTAATAATTAAGGTTTAGGGTGATTAGTGAGTGATTAGTGAAATTAATTATAGAATCACTAATCTAATCATACGATTAAGTTTTATTCTATTTTAGGAGTAATCAAAAGCTGAAATTACTCAATTTAGATCATTAATTATGCTAATATTCACTAATCAAGATTTAGGGTGATTAGTGGGTGATTTGTGAAATTAATCAAAAAATTATTAAATTAACTTCACCACTGTATTCTACATTACACTAAGAGATATCAACAATTTGAAATTTTAATTTTGGATAATTAATGAGCTTAATTATTACTAATCTATTTTTCAAAGTAATTAGGAAAAATTAAGAAATATAATTACACAAACTAAATTTTTTGTACAGATTAGTATTCTACACATTTTTTTGATCAAGATGATATATTGAATTATATAATTTGAAGCTAAATTGACTAAGTTATAATTTAATCAAATTTTAAGATTAAGGGGTTTAATTAATGAAATTAATTTTCAAATAAAAAAACTAATTGCATAATATTAACCCTTATATTTTTCTGATCAAAATGGT
Organism: Gastrodia elata; assembly: GCA_016760335.1. Classification (NCBI taxonomy): domain Eukaryota; kingdom Viridiplantae; phylum Streptophyta; class Magnoliopsida; order Asparagales; family Orchidaceae; genus Gastrodia; species Gastrodia elata. Next base: position 18,904,992 of record CM028672.1, on the reverse strand, counting down.
ATATTAGATCACTATGTTTGGAATTGTAATTACAAAATTATGAAGTTTTAAAAATTTGAAATGGATTGAATAAGCAAGAATTTAGAAAATAAGAAAAAATTTAATTTCTTAAATAATTTATGCAACCACTCAAATATTAAAAAAAAATTAAGACTTTAAGATAAAATTTCTTCCTACACAGATCTCCTTACGAGGTGTATCATATATCAATAAAAAGCTCTCATCAATATCTTTCTATTAATACCAAATACACCTCCTAATTTTACAAATAAATTAATAAATTACAAGTCCTAATTCAGGCTTAAAGAAAATAAAAGGGGTAGCTTTAGGGTTCGATTTGAAGTTTTGAGAAAGAAGATAAAGGGGTTGCTCTGCTCTATTATAGATCCAGATGATGCTAATGAAGTTTAAGATCCATAAGAAAATTAAAATTATGAAATTTCTGGGGATTATGTGGTGGCTTTGCCACCTACGTCACGGGAATTTTTTTTTAATAATTAATTATTATATAATTATTAAATATATTTTAATTATTCAAAATTAAATAATTAAATAAGTTCTGAAAAATCCCAAAAATTCACCCCTAGCTAATTTGGGGGTGAGGAATGCAACGGCGAAGTCGTATTTTGATTTCGATGAGAATTTATTTTTCATATTTTCTACTTATTTAAATATATTAAAATATTCGAGAAAATTCGACTATTTCCAAAAATTCACAAAATTTTACCCATAGCTAATTCAAGGGTAAGGATTGCAACTGTGAAGTCAGAATTTGGTTTCAGCGAGTATTTAATTTTCTTAATTTTTAGGGTATTTAAAATATATTAAAATATTCGCCAAAAATCCAACGACTTCCAAATGCTTCCAAAATATCACCCTGAACTAATTTGGGGTGATGAGCACAATGGAGAAGTTGGATTTTTTATTTGAGGTTAATTTTAATAGGTTAAATTGCAGAGTTCCTAAAATTCTCAAAATCATGATTTGATCAATTTGACTCCTGATTTGGATTAGGCCTTTGTGGTGAACTTCTAATAACTTAATTAATATACTATAATTATAATCAAGCTTTAGTTTAGTCTTAATTGATCTTAGCAACAACCTGAGTTGTTACATATAGAGAACTAAATAAAGTAACCATAAAGAACAAATACACACTCCCCGCATTGACGATTTATTCGATCAATTGGCTGGAGCAAAAGTGTTCTCAAAGATCAATCTGCGATCGGGATACCACCAGCTGCAGGTGAAAGATTTTGATATAATAAAGACAACCTTTAGAACCAGATACGACCACTATGAGTTTTTAGTGATGTCGTTTGGATTAACAAATGTGCCCTCAATCTTCATGGACTTAATGTAGCGTATTTTGAAACCCTATCTTTACAAATTTATCACCATCTTCATATATGATATTCTAATATACTCTAAGATGAAGAAGGAATATGATGTCATCTTATGGTAGTATTGGAAGAGCTACGAAGCAACTAGTTGTATGCCAAGTACTCAAAGTGCGAGTTTTGGCTTGATTGAGTCACCTTCTTAGGCCACGTAGTAGGTGCACAAGTAAAAAAAGTAGATCAGAATAAGGTCATCGACATCCAAGAATGGGTGCAACTTAACTCAGTGACAGAAATCAGAAGAATCTTGGGTTTGGCCGGTTATTATAGAATATTTGTGAAAGGCTTTTCTCAGATAGCCTTTCCATTAACTAAGCTAACCCAGAATGCTATACCATTCGAATGGTTTCTAGCTTATGAAGAAGTGTTCCAAGCATTAAAAGATGCGCTTACCTCCACCCCCATTATAGTTCTTCCGAAAGAAAGAGTGAACTACCAAGTCTACATCGATGCCTCCGGCATTGGCTTAGGAGCTGTATTAATGCAGGAAGGAAAGGTTATCGCCTATGCTTCCCGATAACTGAAGACCACAAGAGGAACTATGCTGTCGACAACCTTGAATTAGCTACTGTAGTGTTCGCCCTAAAGATATGGTGTCATTACCTTTATGGAATTAAAGTGAATTCCTACATTCAATGGAGCACTAAATCCTATGGATACGGTAAATTGGCTCAAGATGGCCGAAAAGAACCTGGCTAGTATCAAGTGCTCTAATTCTGAAGCTATTCGCTTAGTGACTCATCTGTTTCGAGAAGAAGGCAAAAATTGGTAGGAGAAAGAGAGGAATAAAAAATTTGCTGATTATGAAATAGAAGATATCCCATGGGATATATTTTTGGAAGCATTTCGTGAGGTATTCATACCAGCATCGTCTCAAGCAATCCTGGAGGATGAGCTCCTCCATCTCACTCAAGGCAATAACTCAGTGTTCGACTATGAACAGGACTTTCGGAGATTATCACGCTTCGTTCCTGACCTAGTTAGAACTGAAGCATCTAGATGCCACCGTTTCTGAAGGGTCCGAGAGACTCTATAAAAGCTCACCTCGTCTCCCATCAGATCAAGAATATGACTGAATTGATCGAAGCTGCCCGTCTACAAGAGGGATTCCAAGGTCAACTGGACTAAAAGTGAAAGGCAATAGTTATGCAACCAAGGAAGGAATATTTTGGTCAACATAAGATGACAAAGGTGTATAATATGGAAGCTGAGCAATCCCAACCCCAGAACTCTGAATGCAAGAGGTACCATCCGTATAGGAGGTGCTACCACTTTGGTGGTGTGTGCTTTACTTGTGGTCAAAGAGGCCACCATTATTTCGAATGCAATTCTAAGACAATAATTGACGGAGTGCTCATCGACCACTCCCATCATAAACAAGTATTTCGTGCACAACCAAGGAACAGCCGAGAACTTGCCCCGGCTGTAATGCCATCCTCCACTTCAAATGCTATGGCAATTCTACCTGCACAGAAGCCGGCCTATAATCGTCAAGGCAAACAACCTACAGCTCATGCAAGGGTATTGTAACAACCCTAAGTTGTTACCTAGCTAGATCTGGATTAATTAAGCTAAACCAAGGCTTGATTTTAATTCCATTGGATTCAATGGGTTATTTAAACATAACCCTAGAAGTTTGGGATCGTTTGGAGCTAAAATGAAAATTTGGTATTTTTAGCTATTTTTAAGCTCTGAAAAATACCTAAATTATTTTGATCTCCAAATTAAAATCTGATTTCATTTTTGAATTTCTCATACCCTAATTAGCTAAGTGTGAAATTTTGGGAATTTTTGGAGCTCATTTGGTCCTAAATTGGATTTGAATTATTTAAGAACAATTAGATATTATTTATTTGGATTTAATTTTAATTAAATTAAATAAATTAATAATTTTATTAATCCGGGATTTGCTGTCAGGACTGCGGCAGATCTACTGCGGGGGTCGCGACAGCGGCGAACGGCTTTGAGCCAGTGGGATCACTAGCACGCATCTCAGCGCGTTAGATCGGCTCGCGCCTTCGATCGGATCTGCTTAATCTCAACCGTTCCGCGGTTCTGAGATTCGATCCGACGGTGCTTAAACCATATGCCTTAAGTAACCCTGATTGCCCATTCGATCGACGGATTTGATCCGATGACTGATCCAACTCCTCGCGCGTCCGTTAGGTGTCGGGTGATCAGAGCCGTCCCGCGCCAACTGTCGATCCATCAAACGGTCCCGGAGTCCTCCGACACTGTGGATCTTCGCCTCCAAAAAATCCCGTCCTGACAGAAGAAAATCCGCCGAATCAAGCCACGTAGCCCTGTCTGCCACTCCCCTCGCCAGGTCAGCTAGACCGTTAGCTCCTTTCCGTTAGTGGCCGAACCTAGCTGGATGAACCAGGAGGCCTGGACCCTCCCAATTTAGGGAAATCAGGGAGAAGCCTTGGACCAAGCCAATTCCCAAGCTCGAGCCTTGGCCTCCATTTGTAAGACCTGCTGGAGCCTATAAATACCACCAGGACTTCACAGTGAGTCCCTTTGCTCACTGTGAATCCCCAATTGTCTGGCTGAAGGTCTGCTGGAGCTCCCGTCACCTCAGCATTTTCCCAGCACTTCTAGAGCTTAGAACCACTGATAGAGGGTCCGTCTGGCGTTCAGACCCCCTGTCAACCTTCGCTTGTCCTTCAGGAAGCTCAGGAGCACTTCCTTTCCCCTTGGCCAAGCCTGTAACCCCGATTTCAGGTACAGCCTTCCTCCATTGACTTTTCCTTAAGCTCATTTCCATTCTGTCCTCTGGATTGAGCCCTGGATGTTGTCTAGGTTACCTTAGCCATCTTGAAACCCAATGTGATTGTCGCCTGGGGCTAGGCTAGCTCGAGTCGATCGTATCGATCGACTGAGCTAGCAGCCGAGCCTATGGCTGAGTCCGAGTAAGGACCCAGTGATTGGCTACGCCTCAGGTTAAGATAAATTGGGGGTTCGACATGTCTAGTCCCCCTTAACGTGTAGGGATCGAACTCCGGTCGAATAGAGGCTTCTGAGAGGAGAATTTTCCCCTCACAGTCGGCCTGAGACGCCCGTATCGAAGGCGTCTCGGTCGAGTAGCACCCTATCGATCCAGAGGGATCCAGATGGGGGTTCTTGGTCCAAACCACGCGTCTTGACTCAGGAAACGTGTAGGGATCAAGCCGAGCCGCAGTCGTCGTCTCTGCGCTGAGAATTTCAGCACCGAAGTTCACGGGCACGGGACCCGTCGAGAGGAAGAAGACGAAGTCGTAGGTCCTGGGCCAGTCCGACCCGTGACCCGCACGGTTCTGATTTTGGGCCTAGCTTATTAAATAATTTTAGGAATGCATTTTTAATGATTTTGAATTTAATTAATCAAAACCTAAGCTTCTAATTTAAATAAACATTCAGATTATATTAATTGAATAACTTTGGCTATACTGATCCAAATTGTATGATCCAATATACCATTTGAATCAGAAAAAAACAATGAATCTAAATATAAAATAAAATCATAGATCCAATGATTAGATTTAAAAATATTTGCTAAATTTTTTGCTGCCATCTATTAAATCATATAAAATTATTGAAGTATCCAAATTATGAGATTAAGGGCTCTGATTGTTCCTTGTACCCTAAGGAATAATATGAGACCCTTAAATTTAATTTTGGATAATTATTTTTCTTAATCGCTTCTTAATCACCTTAAATAAGGATTAGTGAAATTAACCTTAATTAAGCCTTTGATTTGGGTGGGGGTTATTCCTAATGCCATATTAGGTCTAGATTAACCTAAGTATAAGATTGGATTATCTTAAGAATGCCTATGTTCACTAAACACCCTAATTGATCTAAATAAGTGATTAGTGCTAATTAAGATTAATTAGGTTATCAAAACCTAATATAAGTATATTTCTCACTTCACTAATCAATATGAAACTCATTAAAATAGATTAGATTTGATTTGGATAGCTAAACCCTAAAATCCTAATTTTACCCTTTAGAGGGGCATTTTGGTCATTTTGACCAAAATATGTTTAAATGCACCTTAAAGCTTGGAAATTTTTGTGAACTACCCTAAGTTAGATTAGAAGTATTATCTGAACTCTTAGCTTAATAATAATGTTAATGGGATCATTGATTTAAGAAATCTTCAATTTAGCCCTGATTAAGACACTCAGATCTTAAGTGACCCTAAAGAAGTGACTTAAGCTTAGCCCTTAAATTTAATCATTTCAATTATCAAAATCACTTTGATAAGTTCAATTTAGCTAACTTATGAGCTTAAAATTCTAAAAGGATTAATAATGGGAAATTCTAAGTAAAGTCTAGCTTATAGTCTAAAGTGATCAACATCAGATCCTTAGATCTTAAGTAGCCCTAAAAAGGTCAATATGAGTTTAATGTTAATCTAATGCTTAAAAGTGCCAATTTCAACCTTAACAAGCTCCTTGTAGTTTAACTATGAGCCTAGATTCTAAAAGAATCACAAATGGAAACTCTTAAGTTAAAACTCTTATTTAGAGATCTAAAGTGATCAAACCTTAGATCTTTAGATCTTAGATCTTTGACTTAGATCTTCAATTTGAAATTAAACCATCTTCAATTGAAACTCTTTAATGATTGATTGTTTAATCTTTTGAAACCTTCCATGTGAGTATAGGTTGATTCAACCAATAAGATAATAAAATTATCTTAAAGATTGAATATAAATCTTAGATTCTCAAGTTCTTAATTGATTATTTTATCTTATAATCAGTAGAATAGCCTTTCACTAAGTTCTTAGTTTCTGAATCTTTCACCTTATAGGATCCTTTACCTTTAATTTGGGCAATAAGTGTGAACCCTAGACCCTAGATAGAAAATTACCTTGGATTTAGGATTTGAACTCAACATAGGGTTTAAGTTCTAAATCCTTAAATCTTGATCTACTTAATCAAGATTTGGGTAAGAGAGTAAAATATAAATAAATTAGGTCATTGATTTACTTACTTAAACCATATAGTCATCGCATGATTTTGGATTAGAACTTGTTAAGTTCTAATATTGATTTTAAGGACGTAAATGTGAGATTCTACTCGATAGCGGGGTATTGGAGATCCTAAACTTGTACCTTCTCAGAGTAGTTAGATTGGGTAATTAGATAACATCAGATGTCACATAAGTCTAGATTGAGTCCCTTGCTAACTTTGACTAGACTGCTTTGCATACTTTGAATTTTGAGCTTTATTCTTTGAGCATAATAGAATACTTAGGATATGGATGATACATCCTAAGTTAGAATTTGTAAAGCATATATCATTTCATCAAGTTTTACAATAATTTTCTATTAGTAGGATAGGTTCTGAGTATAGTGTTGCCACCTTCAATGTTCAGTACAGTATGGAAGTTACCCAAGCCTCAGAGAGGAACAGGGATGGCCTAATGGCTGGGTATTTTGATGATATTCGGCTGGGATGGCAGTGCTATATCTTAGGCTTATTGCTACTCTAGTACAGTTCAGTTGCAGATGGTATGATTTGCCACCTGTTTCAGTGGCTTTACTTGCAGTTTCAGTTGGCTTTACCACAGGCTTCAGTGGTTTCTATTTTCAGTATTTGCTTGCTTTACCATATGCCTCAGTGGCTTTACATTGCACTTGATTGTTTTACTTTTTGCCACATCTCCCAGTGGCCTTTCTTTTCCTTTCCTTAACTAGCATGTTGTATGTATACTCATATGGTTTACTTATATATATTTGGGCATTTTTAGGATGTTAGAATTGCACGTTTACAGTACTTGTATTTTTTTTATATACTCAACATATGTTATCATGATCATAAGCATGTTATGTTTAGAATCGTATTGTAATTGTTGTTTTTTTTAGCTTTTAGTCTCACCTTGTTTATTTTACTTTTTATGCTGGCTATAAATGGATAGTTTATAATTACCTGTTCTTTCATAGCTTGCTGCACCTTTACTGCTTGCATGTGCAGTTAAGTTAAAATGTGATATCTTTAAATGTTCAGTTCATTAAAATAGCCTAAAATGTACTTAGATAATTGTCTAACTGTAACATTTTTATTTTGTTGGCTTGGGCCCTGGCATTTGTGATACCGACAAATGTCAGATTCAGACGTGTTCATGGGCATTATCGCGGAGTAGGAGCAGGTTCAGGAGGAGGACTGTGCTGCTGCTGTTTAGTTAGATATTGAATTTTTATTTCAGTGAGATTGAGAGACATTTTTCATTCTCTTTAAACTTCAGCTTGTAATAATTAATTCTGGATATATTTCATTACTGTATTGTGATGAGTTACTCTATTGCATTCTTTTTTCTACTGCGTATGCTTGTGGATGTTACTCTATTATTTATTGCTTTCGCCACTTTGATATCTATATATTCATGAATGTTATAGCACTTGGTGACAAGTCCTTGGCTTAAGGCAGGTTGGATTTACCTAAGTTTACTTAAGTTGGGGATTTGCCACAGTTGGAGCACCGTACTTCCTTGTTATTAGTACGGGGGCCCCACAGTTGGTATCAGAGAACACCAAAAGGTGTCAGAATGGGATCTATGATTCCTTTCTACCTAATGGATCGTTCTTCTGAAATACAAGCATCAATATAGGTGACATCCATAACATAGTAGTGTCAGTAACTCTATGTAAAATATAGGAGGAGAATACTCCCATCCTAATAAATTAGTCATATGGAGTCTAATACAAATGTAATAAAATTCTGTCATCATAGTCAAATGGATTCTGAAGAGTCCGATATAGACTATTACCAGCGTGCCTTCAAGAGAGTTTGGAGCTGTAGCTTCAAATGGAGACAGGAAAGCAACTGACAGATTGAAGGGGTGTCAGCAAAAGGAATTTTGGTCATGGAGAAGCTTCTACAGCAAGCTGTATATCGAGGGCTCAACTTTCCCATATACGCACAAGAATGGTTGAGCTGAATAGAGTCCATTTTGATACACATAGAGTGTCCTGAGTCACTTTATGTAGATATTATGACCGACCTGATGGTGGACTACGCCAGAGTTTGGTGGTATGAGACCATGGCAAGACTCGAAAAGAAGCGTAACAGGAAGCATCGGGAAGTCACCTTTGAGGATTTTTGTGTAGCCTTTAGGGCAGAGTATATTGATAATGTCTGAGCGATAGTTAGGATAATTGTTATCTTATTCCCAAGTAACCTTAGTAGATTTATAGTTTTGGCATTGTAATTTTTATCTATATAATTAATGAAAGATTTTGATTTCTCTTCTTTAGAGTAAAATTTTGAGTTGATCTCCTTTTCTTAATTAAACTAGAATGGATTCCAGATCACCACCTACCATTACTCATGTCAAGAACACTATTTCCTCCAGTAGTTCTAGCGATGAGGTGGCTCATCTGTGAGCTATGGTGGCAACTCTCTTAGAAAACCAAGCTCAACAGGCACTAGTCATGCATAAATTATTGAATGATCGTGTAACTCCAGTCACTGTCGCTGCTCCGACAGTCCATGCTCCACAAGTTGCTTCGTCTTCACATCATTCAGCGGATAATCTCATCCATAATTTTCTAAGGTTAAGACCTCCAACCTTTGGCGGAAATCTGTCACCAATGGATACAGCCGATTGGCTGAAGGCCGTGGAAAAGGATTTGATTAGTCTGAAAATTCGAACTCCGAAGCCGTCCATCTCACCACCCATCTGTTCCATGCTGAGGCAGAATATTGGTGGGAAGAAGTCAGAAATACCCAGTTCGTCGACTATGAACTAGACGACATTCCCTGGGATGCATTTGTTGAAGCCTTCAAGACCAAATTCATTCCCCCATCTGCACAAAACATTATCTCCGACACAATCATAAGGTTGACTCAAGGGAGTTGTTCAGTAGCTGAATACGAAAGAGAATTTCGTAGATTGATTCACTTTGCCCTAGAAGTTACTCATTCGGAGTCAGCTAAGTGCCATCGCTTTCTTTGTGGACTCCGAAGTTCACTAAAGAACCAGATTGTACTGCTCTGTCTAACTAGCTTCTTCAAGATAGTGGAAATAGCTAAGGTGATTGAGCATCACCAATCTGAAGAGGATCTTAAAGGAAAAGCACAAACAAATTTAAACCCACGAGGAAACTTCAAAAGACACGGATCTAACCCTACGAAAGTATATCAGCTGGAAGCTGCACCTACCGCCGAACAAATTCAAAACTATACTAAAACCCATCCGTATGGCAAGTGTTATCACTTTGGCCAGAGGTGTTTTAATTGTGGGCGCACAGGCCATCGGTTCCATCAGTGCGACCACACGAAAATGGTAGACGAAATTCCAATGAAACCCCGCCAGAAGAACCAGGTATTCAGAGCAACTCCACCGAACCGGAGAGAATCAAATCTGGTTATAATGCCATCCCCTGCTTCTGAAGTAGCTCACACGCAGCCACCAGCTCCCAATTCTCAGAACTATCAGCGATGGCAGTCTAACAATCGTCCTGCTGGTCCTGCCTGAGTATATGCTTTAACTCCTATGGAAGCCACATAAGATAACAATGTGGTTTCAGGTACACACTCCTAAACCTCTCCTGTTACATTACATTTCTATATTTTAAATCTTTTTAAGTTGTTAATGCAAAACTGTGTAAATTTAGTCACACTTTATTTCAATAACCAACCTTGTAATGTATTGTTCAATACTGGTGCCAGTCACTCATTTATCTCAGAACAATTTGTCAATAACCTTAAACTTCACGCATGCAACCTGGCACAAAAGTTGAATGTTGGACTTCCGTCTGGAACCCAACTAAGTGCCCATAAATTCTGCAATATTAAGGTTCTGATAAATAATCAAGAATTTCAAGCCAAACTAATCATCTTACCGATAGCTAACTTTGATATCATCCTTGGGATGAATTGGCTCAGTGACAATAATGCCGTGATAAATTGTCATAAAAAGAAAGTCACTCTCCATTCTCAGGGCAAGCTCGAAACATTTATAGGAAAAACCAGTACGCAGTTATCTTTAATAAATGTCATTAGAGCCGAACAACTGATTGTCAAGGGTTGTAGTGCCTACTTAGTTACCATGATGGGCAAAACAAAAGAAAATATCTCCCTTGCTGACTGTAAAGTAGTCAAAGAATTCGCCGATGTGTTTCTAGAAGATTTGCCTGGTGTACCTCCTTTCAGAGAAGTAGAATTCTCTATTGAATTGATCCCTAGTACCCAGCCAATATCCAAAGCACCGTATATAATGGCACCTAAGGAGCTTCAGGAACTCAATGAGCAGTTACAAGAACTCCTAAATAAAGGTTTCATTAGGTCAAGTATGTCTCCTTGGAGAGCGCCAGTTTTATTTGTGAAGAAGAAGGATGGATCCATGCGTATGTGTATAGATTATCGTGAATTGAATAAAGTCACCATAAAGAATAAATACCCACTGCCTAGAATTGATGATTTGTTCGACCAGTTATCCGGAGCCGTGATATTTTCCAAGATCGATTTAAGGTCTGGATACCACCAGCTGCGAGTAAAAGAAGACGATGTGGGGAAGACTGCGTTCCGTACTCGTTATGGCCACTTTGAGTTTTTGGTGATGTCATTCGGACTCACCAATGCACCATCGATCTTTATGGATTTGATGCAGCGAGGGCTAAAACCGTATCTGGACAAGTTTGTAATCGTCTTTATTGACGATATCCTCATTTATTCTAAAACTCTGAAAGATCATGAAGAACATCTGAGGTTAGTGCTGGAAACTTTGCGTGAGCATCAACTTTATGCCAAGTTCTCCAAATGCGAGTTCTGGCTCAACTCCATTGCATTTTTGGGGCACGTAGTCGATGCTCAGGGAATTCGAGTAGATTAGAGTAAAGTAAGAGCTATTCAGGACTGGGCTCAACCTAAGTCTGTCACCGACATTAGAATTTTCCTGGGATTGGCAGGATACTACAGGAAGTTCGTTAAGGGCTTTTCCTAGATTGCTTCGTCATTGACTAAACTGGCGCAAAAGGCCGTTCCGTTCATTTAGAGTCCAGAGTGCGAGGAAGCATTTCAAACTCTAAAGAATGCTCTTTCTACCGCTCCAGTTCTTGTTCTACCTAAAGAAGGTTTAAACTATCATGTATATACCGATGCCTCTAGAATCGGCCTAGGTTGTATTTTAATGCAAGAGGGAAAAGTAATTTCTTACGCCTCTCGTCAACTAAAACCCCACGAGCGAAATTATCCAGTTCATGATCTTGAACTTGCAGCCGTGATATTTGCCTTGAAGATATGGCATAACTATTTGTATGGAGTGCAATGTTCAATTTTCACTAATCATCAAAGCTTGAAGTATATCTTCACTAAGAGAGAATTGAATTGCCGCCAGAGAAGATGGTTGGAGCTCATCAGCGATTATGATCTCAGTATCCAATATCATCCAGGAAAAGCTAATGTAGTGGCCGATGCTCTTAGTCGTCGTGCTACTTTAACCTATATGATTGCCTCCAGTTTCTTAGAACCTGAATTTCGTAAGCTTGAGATTTCCCCGGTAAGTGGCGATATGTTGAGTTCGCTATTGGCAAATCTTAATGTGGAACCCACTTTCCACTGAGATGTCTCTATCTCGCAAACCAAAGACGATGAGTATCTAAAATTTAAAACAGATATCGAAGGTGGTCTTCATCAGGATTTGCAGTTGCAGAATGGTGTAGTTTATCAAGGTAATCGATTATGGATTCCTAAGTCCATGCATCAAAAAGTTTTGGTCGAAGGCCATAATTCTGGGTATCACATTTACCCAGGCAGTACTAAGATGTACCAAGATTTGAAGGAATCGTTTTGGTGGCTAGGTATGAAAAAAGATGTAGCTGATTTTGTGGCCAAATGTCATGCCTGTAATTTAGTGACGGCCGAACACCAAGGGCATGGTGGTCTTCTACATCCATTAGATATCCCAGAATGGAAATGGTTCGATATATCTATGGATTTTGTCATGGGATTGCCTCGTACAAAATCAGGTGCCGATGCGATCTGGGTGATAGAAGACCGCTTAACTAAATCAACGCATTTTCTCCCCATCCATCAAACTGATTCTATAGAAAAGTTAGCAAAACTCTACATCAAGGAAATTATCAGATTGCATGGAATTCCAAAGTTAATTATATCGGATAGAGACAGCAGATTTACGTCCACGTTTTGGCAAGCTGTGCATCAAGATCTGGGTACGACTCTAGCCATGAGTACAGCTTTTTATCCTCAAACGGATGGTCAAACTGAAAGAGTAAACCAAGTGTTGGAAGATTTGCTTAGGTTATGTATTCTTGATTTTGCTAGTTCATAGGAAGATCACATTACGTTAGTGGAGTTTGCCTACAATAACAGTTTTAAAGCCATTATTAAGATGGCCCCTTATGAAGCGCTGTATGGAAGAAAATGCAGTACTCCGCTAGCCTGGTCAGAAACAGGAGTGTTCAGCTTTTTGGTTCAGAATTAATTGAAGAAACCAGTAATAAGATCAAATTAATTCAACAGAGAATTCGTTCAGCTCAAGATTGTCAAAGCAAGTATCATGATTCTCACCACCGTCTCCTAAAATTCAATGTGGGAGATTCTGCTTATCTAAAAGTTAGTCCAATGAAAGGTGTCTTCAAATTTGGCGTAGCTGGGAAGCTCAGCCCCCGCTATGTTGGACCTTTCAAAGTATTGGCCAAGGTAGGGTCATCTGCCTACCGGTTAAGCCTTCCTGATGGCTTTGCAGCTGTTCATAACGTATTTCATGTATCATCATTAAGAAGATGTCTTCGGGACCCTTCTCATCTCGTCCAACTTCCAGCAGTAGAGATTCAACCCGATCTTTTGTATGCCAAAGAACCTATCAGAATCTTAGCTCATGATCAAAAACTGCTAAGGAATCATTCAATTCCTATGGTCAAAATTCAGTGAAAGAATCGATCGTTAGAAGAATCTACTTGGGAGAAAGAGGTGGATATGCGCAATAAATATCCTCAGCTCTTTGCAAACTCAGGTATTGTTCTTTTCTCCACTATCAATTGTATTTAAACTCGTATTGTCTCAGTAGAATAATTCTTCAATTAGGTGATGTCGGGGACGACATCGTTCTTAAGTGGGGGAGTCTGTAACAATCCTAAGTTATCACCCTAGCTAGATCTGAATTAATTAAGTTAAACCAATGTTTGATTTTGATTCCATTAGATTCAATGGGTCATTTAAACCTAACCCTAGAAGTTTGGGATTGTTTGGAGCTAAAATGGAAAATTTGGTATTTTTGGCTATTTTTAAGCCCTGAAAAATGCCTAAATTATTTTGATCTCCAATTTAAAATCTGATTTCATTTTTGAATTTCTCATACCCTAATTAGCTAAGGGTGAAATTTTGAGAATTTTTGGAGCTCATTTGGTCCTAAATTGGATTTGAATTATTTAAGAATAATTATATATTATTTAATTGGATTTAATTTTAATTAAATTAAATAAATTACTAATTTTATTAATCTAGGATTTTCTGTCGGGACCGCGGCAGATCCGCTGCGGGGTCCCGACAGCGGCGCACGGCTTTGAGCCTGTGCGATCACTAACACGCATCTCAGCGCGTTAGATCCAACGGCTCGCGCCTTCGATCAGATTGCTTAATCTCAACCGTTCCGCAGTTCTGAGATTCGATCCGACGGCGCTTGAACCATCCACCTTAAGTAACCCCGATTGCCCGTTCAATCGACGGATCTGATCCGACGGCTGATCCAACTCCTCGAGCGACCGTTAGATGTTGGGTGATCAGAGCCGTCTCGCGCCAACTGTCAATCCATCAGACGGTCCCGGAGTCCCCCGACACTGTGGATCTTCGTCTCCAAAGGATCCCGTCCCGACAGAAGAAAATCCACCGAATCAAGCCACGTAGCCCTGTCTGCCACTCCCCTCGCCAGGTCAGCTAGACTGTTAGCTCCTTTTTGTAAGTGGCCGAGCCTAGCCGGATGAACCAGGAGGCCTGGGCCCTCCCAATTTAGGGAAACTAGGGAGAAGCCTCGGACCGAGCCAATTCCCAAGCCCGAGCCCTGGCCTCCATTCCTAAGACCTGCTGGAGCCTATAAATATCACCAGTATTTCACAGTGAGTCCCTTTGCTCATTGTGAATCCCCAATTGCCTGGCTGAAGGTCTGCTGGAGCTCCCATCACCTGGGCAATTTCCCGGTGCTTTCAGAGCTTAGAACCGCTGATAGAGGGTCCATCTGGTGTTCAGACCCCATGTGAACCTTCGTCTGTCCTTCAGGAAGCTCGGGAGCACTTCCTTTCCCCTCGGCCAAGCCCGTAACCCTGATTTCAGGTATAGCCTTCCTACATTGACTTTTCCTTAAGCTCATTTCCATTCTGTCCTCTGGATTGAGCCCTGGATGTTGTCTAGGTTACCTTAGCCATCTAAAAACCCAATGTGATTTTCGCCTGGGGCTAGGCTAGCTCGAGTCGATCGTATCGATCGACTGAGCTAGCAGCCGAGCTTATGGCTGAGTCCGAGTAAGGACCCAGCGATTGGCTACGCCTCAGGTTAAGATAGGTTGGGGGTTCGACGTGTCTAGTCCCCCTTAACGTGTAGGGATCGAACCCCGGTCGAATCGAGGCCTCTATGAGGAGAATTTTCCCCTCACAGTCGGCCTGAGACGCCCGTATCGAAGGCGTCTCGGTCGAGTAGCACCCTATCGATCCAGAGGGATCCAGATGGGGGTTCTTGGTCCAATCCACGCGTCTTGACTTAGGGAACATGTAGGGATCAAGCCGAGCCGTCGTCGTCGTCTGTGCGCCGAAGTTCGCGGGCTCGGGACCCGTTGAGAGGAAGAAGACGAAGTCGTAGGTCCTGGGCCGGGCTGACCCGTGACCCGCGCGGTTCTGATTTTGGGCCTAGTTTATTAAATAATTTTAGGAATGCATTTTTAATGATTTTGAATTTAATTAATCAAAACATAAGGTTCTAATTTAAATAAAAATTCAGATTAAATTAATTGAATAACTTTGGCTATACTGATCCAAATGATATGATCTAATATACCAGTTGAATCAGAAAAAAATAAGGAATCTAAATATAAAATAAAATCACAAATCCAATGATTAGATTTAAAAATATTTGCCAAACTTTTTGCTGTCATCTATTAAATCATATAAAATTATTTAAGTATCCAAATTATGAGATTAAGGGCTCTGATTGCTTCTTGTACCCTAAGGAACAATATGAGACCCTTAAATTTAATTTTGGATAATTATTTTTCTTGATCACTCCTTAATCACCTTAAATAAGGATTAGTGAAATTAACCCTAATTACGCTTTTGATTTGGGTGGGGGTTATTCCTAATGCCATTTTAGGTCTAGATTAACCTAAGTATAAGGTTGGATTGTCCTAAAAATGCCTATGTTCACTAATCACCCTAATTGATTTAAATAAGTGATTAGTGCTAATTAATATTAATTAAGTTATCAAAACCTAATATAAGTATGTTTCTCACTTCACTAATCAATATGAAACTCATTAAAGTAGATTAGATCTGATTTGGATAGCTAAACCATAAAATCCTAATTTTACCCTTAAGAGGGGCATTTTGGTCATTTTGACCAAAATATGTTTAAATGCTCCTTAAAGCTTGGAAATTTCAGTGAACTACCCTAAGTTAGATTAGAAATATTATCTGAACTCTTAGCTTAGCCCTTAAATAATATTAATGGGATCATTGATTTAAGAAATCTTCAATTTAGCCATAATTAAGACACTTAGATCTTAAGTGACCCTAAAGAAGTGACTTAAGCTTAGCCCTTAAATTTAATCATTTCAATTATCAAAATCACTTTGATAAGTTCAATTTAGCAAACATATGAGCTTAAAATTCTAAAAGGATTAATAATGGGAAATTCTAAGTTAAGTCTAGCTTAAAGTCTAAAGTGATCAACATCAGATCCTTAGATCTTAAGTAGCCCTAAAAAGGTTAATATGAGTTTAATGTTAATCTAATGCTTAAAAGTGCCAATTTCAACCTTAATATGCTCCTTGTAGTCTAACTATGAGCCTAGATTCTAAAAGAATCACAAATGGAAACTCTTAAGTTAAAACTCTAATTTAGAGATCTAAAGTGATCAAACCTCAGATCTTTAGATCTTAGATCTTAGACTTAGATCTTCAATTTGAAATTAAACCATCTCCAATTGAAATTCTTTAATGATTGATTGTTTAATCTTTTGAAACCTTCCATGTGGGCATAGGTTGATTCAACCAATAAGATAATGAAATTATCTTAAAGATTGAATATAGATCTTAGATTCTCAAGTTCTTAATTGATTATTTTATCTTATAATCAGTAGAATAGCCTTTCACTAAGTTCTTAGTTCTTGAATCTTTCACCTTATAGGATCCTTTACCTTTAATTTGGGCAATAAGTGTGAACCCTAGACCCTAGATAGAAAATTACCTTGGATTTAGTATTTGAACTCAACATAGGGTTTAAGTTCTAAATACTTAAATCTTGATCTACTTAATCAAGATTTGGGTAAGAGAGTAAAATATAAATAAATTAGGTCATTGATTTACTTACTTAAACCATATAGTCATCGCGTAATTTTGGATTAGAACTTGTTAAGTTCTAATATTGATTTTAAGGACGTAAATGTGAGATTCTACTCGATAGCGGGGTATTGGAGATCCTAAACTTGTACCTTCTCAGAATAGTTAGATTGGGTAATTAGATAACATCAGATGTCACATAAGTCTAGATTGAGTCCCTTGCTAACTTTGACTAGACTGCTTTGCATACTTTGGATTTTGAGCTTTATTCTTTGAGCATAATAGGAATACTTAGGATATGGATGATACATCATAAGTTAGAATTTGTAAAGCATATATCATTTCATCAAGTTTTACAGTAATTTTTAGTTAGTAGGATTGGTTCTGAGTATAGTGTTGCCACCTTTAGTATTCAGTACAGTATGGAAGTTACCCAGGCCTTAGAGAGGAACAGGGATGGCCTAATGACTGGGTATTTTGATGATATTCGGGCTGGGATGGCAGTGCTATATCTTAGGCTTATTGCTACTCTAGTACAGTTCAGTTGCAGATGGTATGATTTGCCACCTGTTTCAGTGGCTTTACTTGCAGTTTCAGTTGGCTTTACCACATGCTTCAGTGGTTTTTATTTTCAGTATTTGCTTACTTTGCCACATGCCTCAGTGGCTTTACATTGCACTTGATTGTTTTACTTTTTGCCACATGTCTCAGTGGTCTTTCTTTTCCTTTCCTTAACTAGCATGTTGTATGTATACTCATATGGTTTACTTATATATATTTGGGCATGTTTAGGATGTTAGAATTGCACGTTTACAGTACTTGTGTTTTTTTTATATACTCAGCATATGTTATCATGATCATAAGCATATTAGGTATAGAATCATATTATAATTGTTGTTTTTTTTAGCTTTTAGTCTCACCTTGTTTATTTTACTTTTTATGCTGGCTATAAATGGATAGTTTATAGTTACCCGTTCTTTCATAGCTTGCTGCACCTTTACTGCTTGCATGTGCAGTTAAGTTAAAATGTGATATCTTTAAATGTTCAGTTCATTAAAATAGCCTAAAATGTACTTAGACAATTGTCTAACTATAACATTTTTGGTTTGTTGGCTGGGGCCATAGCATTTGTGATACCGACAAATGTCAGATTCAGACGTGTTCGTGGGCAGTGTCGCGGAGGAGGAGCAGGTCCAAGAGGAGGACTGTGCTGCTGTTGTTTAGTTAGATATTGCCTTTTTATTTCAATGAGATTGAGAGATATTTTTCATTCTCTTTAAACTTCAGCTTGTAATAATTAATTCTGGATGTATTTCATTTCTGCATTATGATGAGTTACTCTATTGCATTCTCTTTTCTACTGTGTATGCTTGTGGATGTTACTCTATTATTTATTGCTTTCGCCACTTTGATATCTACATATTGATGAATGTTATAGCACTTGGTGACAAGTCCTTGGCTTAAGGCAGGTTGGGTTTACCTAATTTTACTTAAGTTGGGGATTTGCCAAAGTTGGAGCACCGTACTTCCTTGTTATTAGTACGGGGGCCCCACAGGTATACATTCTAACACCCGCCTCTGCACCTGAAGATAATGATGTCATTTTAGGTATGTCTTAAATCAAATTTTATTCAGTACTTACTGTTTTGGTGTTTTCAAATGTTTGAATAGCAATTCTTATTAAATTGATGCAATCATAGGCACCTTATAAATAAATGATAAATCTTGTAATATTCTTTTCGATACTGGAGCAAGTCATTCCTTCGTATCAAAAAGTTAGGTGAATACTCTTAAACTACCAACCTATCGATTAACAAACTCGTTGAGCATCGGGTTATCCTGTATGCAATCCTAATAATTATGCAGCGTAGATATTCCTATTGGTGAACAAAAATATGAATCTAAATTAATTATATTGCCAATCACAAAATTTGATATAATCTTAGGCATGAATTGGTTAAGTGAACATGGTGCTTCCATAAATTGCCAAAAGAAAAAAAATCACTTTGGGCAGTGGGAGTCAATCAAAAACTTTTGTTGGAAAGTTTAGTACCCAAGCATCGTTGATCAATGCTATGAAAGTAGAAAGGTTAGTCAGAAAATGATGTGATGCATATCTTGTAATAATGTTGGGTGAAAAGAAAGAAGTCGTGCCTATTTTTGAGAACTGAATAGTTTGTGAATTTCTGATATTTTTTCTGAAGACCTACCCGGTCTTCCTCTCGTAAGAGAAGTAGAATTTACTATAGAATTAATTTCAGGAACCCAACCATTATCAAAAATTCTGTATCGTATGGCGCCTAAGGAGTTGCAAGAGTTGAACAAACAACTGGAAGAGCTGTTAGAAAAAGGTCTTATTCGGCTGAGTTTGTCTCCTTTGGGGGCGCCAGTCTTATTCGTGAAGAAAAAAGAAGGATCGATGAGAATGTGCATCGATTATAGAGAATTGAACAAAGTAACTATCAAGAACAAATACCCATTATCGTGAATCGATGATCTGTTTGATCAGTTATCTGGAACTAAGGTATTTTCCAATATCGATCTACGATCTGGTTATCATCAACTAAGAGTTAAAGATGCGGATATAGAAAAGATAGCATTCAGAACCCGCTATGGACATTACGAGTTTTTGGTAATGTTGTTTTGATTAATTAATGTGTTGTCCATCTTTATGGACTTAATGCAGCGAGTACTAAAAGCATATTTAGATAAATTTGTCATCATCTTCATTGATGATATCCTAATTTATTCAAAAAGTAGTGCTGATCATGAGAAGCACTTAATATTAGTTCTACAAGAACTCTGAAATCATGAGCTTTATGCAAAATATTCCAAGTGCGAGTTTTGGCTTGACTCAGTCGCTTTTCTAAGCCATGTTATAGATGCACAAAAAATTAAAGTAGATCAAAATAAAGTTAGCGTCGTTCAAGATCGGTCACAGCCAAAGTTTGTGACTAAAATCAGAAGCTTTTTGGGTCTGGCAGGGTATTATAGAAAATTTGTCAAAGGCTTTCCGCAGATAGTGTCTCCTCTCACAAAGTTGACTCAGAAGGCTGTGCCATTCTTCTGGAGTCTGGAATGTGAGAATATCTTTCAATCATTAAAAGATGCTCATTTTTCTGCCCCAGTTCTTGCCTTACCTAAAGAAGGTTTGAACTACCAAGTCTATACCAATACTTCAGGGATAGGCTTGGGTTGTGTGCTAATGCTGGAAGGAAAAGTTATTGCCAATGCATCTCGTCAGTTAAAACCACATGAGAAGAATTATCCCGTAGTCTTTACCTTGAAAATTTGGTGTAGTCTTTACCTTGAAAATTTGGCGTCATTATCTATATGGCGTCCAATGTTCCATATTTACTGATCATCAAATCTTAAAGTATATTTTCACTCAGCGAAAACTCAACTGTCATCAACGAAGATGGCTCGAGTTAATAAATGATTATGATTTATCAATCCAATATCATCCGAGGAAAGTGAATATTGTAGCCGATGCACTCAGTCATCATGCTACACTCTCCTCCTTAATAGCTTCAAGCCCTTTAGAGGAAGAATTCAGAAGGCTTGATATCAGGCCAGTTCATGGTGCTATGCTAAGCGAGTTGATATCTATGAGTACCATCGAACCAACATTTCACCGTGATGTTTTCATCTCCCAAACAAAAGATGAGGACTATCTAAAGTTTAAAAGAGAAATCGAAAGTGGTCATCGATTAGACCTGTAGTTGTCAGGTAATGTAATCTATCAAGAAGATCGCCTATGGATACCCAAATTTATGCATCAAGAGATTTTAGTGGAAGGCCACAATTCTGGTTACCAAGTACACCCACCCTGGTAGTACTAAGATGTATCAAGATCTGAAAAAATTATTCTGGTGGCCTAGGATGAAGAAAAGTGTAGCTAAGTTCGTATCGAAGTGTCATACCTATAATCTAGTCAAGGCTGAACATCAGAATCCTAGAGGACTTCTCCATCCTTTAGTAATTCTTGAATGAAAGTGGTTTGATATTTCTATGGATTTCGTAATGGGTTTACCTAAATCAAGATTTGGTGCTGATTCAATTTGGGTCATTGTCGATCGACTGACCAAATCAACACATTTTATTCCAATGTGTCAAACCGATTATGTAGAAAAATTGGCGAAGCTGTATATCAAGAAAATCGTCAAACTTCATGGAATTCTGAGGTCTATTGTATCTGATCGTGATAGTCGATTCACTTCTAAATTCTGGCAAGCTGTGCATCAAGACTTGAGAACTACCCTAGCCATGAGCACTACTTTTTATCATCAAACAGATGGTCAAACAGAGCGAGTTAATCAAGTTCTTGAAGATTTTATTTGTCTATGTATTCTGGATTTTAGAGGTTGTTGGGAAGATCATATTCCCATAGTAGAATTTGCTTATAACAATAATTTTCAATCAAGTATCGGCATGGCTCCGTATGAAGCTTTGTATGATA
The DNA here is from genome assembly GCA_016760335.1 of Gastrodia elata. Classification (NCBI taxonomy): domain Eukaryota; kingdom Viridiplantae; phylum Streptophyta; class Magnoliopsida; order Asparagales; family Orchidaceae; genus Gastrodia; species Gastrodia elata. Next base: position 18,883,641 of record CM028672.1, on the reverse strand, counting down.
GAAAATGTAGTACACCCTTAGCATGGTCTGAAATAGGCAGTGTTCAGCTATATAGTTCAGATTTAGTTGATGAAACAAATAAGAAAGTGCAATTGTGGCGACCGGGGATTGAAGTTCGAGAGTCTTTAAAAAATAATTCATCACAATGTAAACATATACATTTTAATATACAAAAATGACATAATAAAAGTCCAAAGTTCATTTGTATAGATAGAGCCAAAACATATATGAAATTTTACAACAGTTTATCTTTAACAAAAATAAAATATGTACATTCTCTTGCTTCTTTATTTCTTCTCCTTTTTAATTGGCAGCTCTTCTAGATTTTAATTATCAAAACCTAAAAAATTCAGTTTACCAGTCAGGTAGGAGTACGTAAATCATTCTTATAAGAATAAATCTAGCATCCTATAATATGCATGAATCAAGTATATAAATGACTGAAAATTTGCATAAAAGTAAAACAATTTTCCAAAAATTCAATTTCTGCCCTGCAAGTCAGCTGTGAAAATCAATATATATGAACAACATGAAATAAATTTTATCAAAAGCATTTGTAACAATTAGTCGAGTCCGTAGACTCCTGAGCCCAAATGGGTAAACCCATATGTATAACCTGTAGGAAGTTTATCTCGCCACCCGTCGGTAGCTTACTCAAAATAGGAACTGATGGTGTGTCTTTCCTCTGGATTTGCCTACTTCCTACAAGAGGCTAAATCCCTCCATATAACTCCCAGGGGCTGCCAGCATGCCCAATCTGTACAGATTCTCAGTGTTGCGTTCCACCCTCCAAAGACATACACCATAAATATATATATATATATATATATATATATATATATATACTGTATTTCATTCTTTTTGTTACATGTTATTTGATATAAATCTTTTGCAGATTAAAAATGCGGTAAGCAGTGTAAATAATACTCAAATGGAAAATGACTCAAAGATAAAAATATTGAAATGAGACTTATAAGTAAATTTACGTACCTGACTGTTTTGATAAAATATCAATCAACTTTAATCTCTCTGATCTGCCAAAATAATTTAATTTATTAATTTAATATTTTGTTTTGTTATTTAAGTATATATATATATATATATACATATGTGTATTTATTAATATTTGTTTAAATGTTTATTTTATACGTTAATCTAATATAAGATTATATTTTCTGATTATTATTTATTAATATTTTATTAGATGTTAGTTATATTAATGAAATTTTATATTAATGTTATTATTTAATTATTATGTTTGATTAATATATCTAAATTTATTAATTATAAATTTTCTATTTATCTATTTATATATTAATTAATATATTTTTATTATTTCCTATTTTATTTAATTTAATTATTTTATTTATAATATATATATGTATATATTATTATCTGTTTAAATATTATAAGAATTTTAAATTAAATGTATTATTTTTATTAATCTGTTTTATTTTATTTAATTATTAAAAATTTTCATTTTCTATTTTTATATATTTATATGTATATTTAGTATATAAATATAGTTATGTTATAAGTATTTATATCTATATGTATGTTTTATTGATTTAAATGGTGTATTATATATTTATAAGTAATGATTTATATTATATATATTTATATTAATGTTATTGTTGAAATAATACTCTTAATTTAATTTTCTGCTTATATATTTTTGCTATTTATCTAAGTATATATATTTAAATTATTAAATATTTTATTTATCTGTTAAATATATTTAGGATGTTATTATTAATCTAATACTAATTATATATTCATATTTATAAGTATTTATACTTACATATTTTATTAAGTTAATTAATATCTTTATAATATTATATATATTTTATTATAATTATTATTATTTTTTTTTTTAACTTTATTTGCAGGTTTTTTTTGTCATAACGTGCGGGACCCACAGCCACGTGGATGGTGGAGATTGGCTCTAGCGTCTGCTGGTTCAGGCGGTGGGACCCACGGCTTACGTGTTGAGTCTACACGTAAACCAGCAGCATGTGAACCGGAAGAGTTGAACCGGCCAAACGGAACCGGATCGGTTCAGGACGCGTCGGGCGTCCCTTCGTCTTCCTCTAATCGATGCGAAATTAGGGTTAGGTTACGATAGAGGGAGCGATCGATCGTGTGTGGGGTTTTAGTCGACTGATAAATAGATAATGTTTCAATTATATTGTATTCTTCGCGATCCTAAAGTGATAGATTAATTACATAGAAGGTAGAACAAATTACCTTATCAATGGTATTCGATGTTGAGTTGAGATAGATGAACGAGCTTCCTTCAGTCACCGATTTAGATTAGTTAGTGCAAATTAGGATGCAGAGATTTCGATTTTTACTTAAAGAAAAGAAGAGCAGTCGAGAAATGGAGGTGGACGCGCGGAATCGGCCGCTAGTTGACGCGTGCGTGGTCGCTTCGACACGCGTTGCGATCTCTGCTTCGCGAGGAAGATGATCTCCCGATCGTCTGATCTCCCGATCGGACGGTTCGGGAGATCCGTTAGGTTCAATGGCACTTAATAGGAAATAGGGACGGTGTTAGGTATTAAGCGGATGGCGCTGTTACTTCTTTATTAAATTTATTATTTAATTAAATTATTTAAATATATTTAATTAACTAGACTTAACTTAATAATATGTTCCAAATATTTCCAATATATAATTCTTATCTAATTGAGGGCTTCTGAACACAATGGTGCACTCGGATTTTTGATCCGACGAGTATTTAATTATTCAAATTTTTAGATATTTAAATAATATTAAAATATTCACTGAAAATTCAATGACTTTCAAATACCTTCAAAACTTCACCCCTAGCTAATTTGGGGGTGATGGACGCAATGACAAAGTCAAATTTTCAATCTGAGGTCAAAATTATTTAAATATTAATAAATAATTAGAAACGAGATTTTTGGTATTTTACAGCAATTGATCCAGTAGAGAATTAAAGCAGCTCAAGATCGCTAGAATAAATATCATGATGCCCATCATCATTCTTTGGAGTTCAGCGTTGGAGATTTTGCGTATCTCAAAGTTAGCCCAATGAAAAGTGTATTTCATTTCGGTGTAGCCGGGAAGCTCAGTCCTCGCTACATCGGACCATTCAAAGTAATAGAGAAAATTAGTTCTGCAGCGTATAGATTAAAACTTCATGAAGATTTCTTTGCAGTTCATAATGTGTTTCATATCTCCTCTCTACGGAGGTGTCTTCATAATCCTTCTCACCTAATCCAACTTCTAGCGGTATCTCTTCAGCCGAATCTTCCTTATATGGAAGGGCCTATCAGAATCTTAGTTCATGATCAAAGGCAGCTAAAAAATCATTCAATTCCCATGGTAAGGGTTCAATGGAGTAATCGCTCTGTTGAAGAATCTACTTGGGAAAAAGAGGCCGATATGCTATAGAAATATCTAAGCCTCTTTGATGATTCAGGTACCTTTAAGATTCAAAAATTTTGTTCTTAATTTTTTGTGTTTTATTTTTCCCTTCATAGTAATGATATCGAGGACGACATCATTTTTAATTGGGGGAGTCTGTAACAACCTAAGGTTGTTACCCAGTTTAATTTTAGCTTAATCGTATCATAATTATTATTCCATTAAGTTCATCTAGTCATTAGTACCAAATTCTAAAGGTTTGGAGCAATTCAGAGGTCAATCGATTATTTTGGAATATTTTAATATTTAATTAATAAAAAATTGAGATATTTATTTTGACCTCAAAATCAAAATCTGACTTCGCCATTGTAATCGTCACTCCCAAATTAGTTAGGGGTGATATTTTGGACACGTTTGGAAGTCATCGGATTTTCACGAATATTTTAATATAATTAAATACCTCGAAAATTTGCATAATTAAATAATTGTTAGAATCAAATTCTGACATCCTCACTGATTTCCTCACCCTCAAATTAGCTAGGGGTGAATTTTTGGAAATTTTCGGAGCGCGTTCAAAAATCTAAATTTTCTTAAAGAAAATAAATAAGTAATTATTCAGTCCCTATATTGCAATTGTCCATACTTTTCTAATTTCTTATGCGGCTGACAGCCTCCCATGGCCGACGCCCCCATGCCCCCCTGCATTTCAAAAATCTGAATTTTCTTAAGGAAAATAAATAAGTAATTATTCAGTCCATAAATTGCAATTGTCCATATTTTTCTAATTTCCTATTTGGCTAACAGCCCTCCCATGGCCGGTGCCCCCATGCCCCCCTTAGGCTCATTCATGATAGCTCCCTACTTTCCCTCACATCCTAGCTCCCTAGCTCATGATGAAGCCTCTCTCTCACTCTTCTCCTTTAAAGGGAAAGCACAGACCCTCTTTTTCTTATTGCTGAAGTTTTATCATCTTTTTCTCCATTAATATACTTGTGCTGAAGGAGAAGGCTCATCTCCAAGTCTTGAAGAAAACAGAGGTTCCTTCTTCTTCCTTTAAGACAAAAGGTACACTTTTGCTTACTCTCCTTGTACCTGTTTGCTCCTCTTCCTTGCCTTTTTTATGTCGCTATTATGCTTGAATGTATCTTTAGAAATCCATAAGCATGTATGGAAGCCATTAAGACTCTTTAAAGCATCACATTTTTTAAAAGAAAACTGCTCTATCTTTTGTCTATTCTGCACATGTAACAGCCCAAATTCTTAAGTACCAAGGTATTGTCCGTTTTGGCCAGAAAGGCCTCACAGTTTTACCCTCAGAAGATAACTTCCCAGTAAGGTCACCCATCCTGGGAGTGCTCCCACCTGAGCACGCTTAACTTTGGAGTTCTTATCAGGAACTCCACCGTTATCTGAAAAAGCGCCTCAATGTTTAAGAGTTTCACTTATTACTACTTAAGTGGGTCTTCACAATCTCCCCAACTCAAGTAACTGATGTCCTTGTCAGTATCCACACACATATCCAAGAACCATCCATTGGGTAAATAGGACTAGAGGTGACCCCTACAGGCGCAAGAGGTACCCACAACTATGTAGCACCTTAACCATCATGGGTTCAAGAGGCTGCTCACATGAAGTGGTACTTTGCCCTGTATGGCACTTAGCTCCTATCTGACACCCTATGGTTTGCTCTGATGCCATTTGTAACAGCCAAAACTCTTAAGCACCAAGGTATTGTCCGCTTTGACCAGAAAGGCCTCACGGTTTTGCCCTCAGAAGATAACTTCCCAGTAGGTCACCCATCCTGGGAGTGCTCCCACCTGAGCACGCTTAAATTTGGAGTTCTTATCAGGAACTCCACCGTTATCTGAAAAGGCGCATCGATGTTTAAGAGTTTCACTTATTACTACTTAAGTGGGTCTTCACAGCACACCCCTGCATTTATCATTATTTTTCGTATGATTTAGATGTTACTAAAGGAAATCAAGGTTTCAAAATCAAATTATAAGCAATTTGATGTTTTTTTAATAAATTATTAATATTTCAAGGGTTCAAAAGTTGACATAGAGAAATACACATCTGGAATCTTTCATCTTAACTCTTGCTTGGCAAAGCTTATGTAACCAAAAAACCTCTAATTCTGCATAAGAAGAAGAAACTACTTACATATTTGAATAATACATTGTGATCAATAAAATGATTTTGTAAGAATAATAGCAAATGGATGGTATAACTTTGAAGCCGTAAATACCTTTTCCCATCATTTATTCATAGTTATTTAACATATAGTTACTCTATTATTAATATTGCAACTTAGTTATGAATGTTCAATTAAAGGAATATTGTTGCTTTAGAGCCAAATCTATAGATGAGAAAATGTGGAGGGTTTAAATATGTAGTTGAATACCTATCAGTGCAAAGAAATTGTTAAACTAAGTTAACAATTTATTTTAAATTTTTTTACTAAAGTTCAGAAGTATCCTAAAAGGAAATCATAGCATTACTTGAACACAAAAAGAAATGTGCAAAGGCTACCACATGATTCCCATATGTAATTGTAAATTACCAAGTGCGCTCACATCAAATATAAATGCATGCAAGGATAGCTAAGATAAAAATAATAACATGGAGATACTATACCTTAATAAGGAGTGAATGAATATATTATGTTTAGTAGATTAGCATTTATCTTGAATGGAAGAAATAAATATGTGTAAGCCAAGAAAGATAACTTTAACTTCACAACTTAATAGAAATAAAATAACATGAATATTATTTTGTATGAAAAGTTGAAGAATAAATTAGTTAAATCAAATGAATAAAAATTGAGATTACAATTTGAAATATTTAGTAATATTATGTGTTATGCTTAATATAACAAAGCCAAGTTGGATGAGATGAAGGAAAAATTATGGAATGCTATGAGATTATAACAACCACTCAAACTTAGATAAGTTTATAAGATGATAAAAGCTATCAATATTTCATAATGAATATATGAAAGCACATTGTATACAATTTTAAATGAAAAGTTCGAATACATAGAATTCAGATCAAGGCAAAGTAGGTTAGTACCTTGTTGACGAGTAGAAGATCGGCGAATGAAGGAGAAGGATTGAGAAGTCAACAACTGCTATGGAGGACTGTCCTCAGCCATGGAGAAGGAGGTAGGTGAACTCAGTGAGTTCCTTCTCTTACCGAGCAAAGGAGGTGGAGGAGTTGGCCGAATGGAGAGGATAAAGAAACATAGAAAAGGGAGGAGAGTTGTAACAACCCAGGTTATTACCTTAGTCAATTAGGACTAATCTTAGTCTTAAGACTAATCATAAGTGCTAATTAGGTCAATTGAAGTCAACCTCTAAGACCTAGTCCAAATCAGGAATCAAATAGATCAAATCCTGATTTCTAGAAAATCCAAAAATCCTAGAATCGACCTATCTAAATTGACCTCCAATCGAAAAATGGACATCACCATTGCGCTCATTGACCCCAAATTAGCTAGGGATGAAGTTTTCATGTAAATCGAAAGTCATCAAAAATTCGACGAATATTTTAATAATATTTAAATACCCCGCAAATCAAGGAATCAAAATACTCGTCAGATCAAAAATCTGACCTCGCCGTTGTGTTCCTCACCCCTCAAATAGCTAGGAAAACATATTTGAAAATTTTGGGACTTATTCGAAATATATATATATATATATATATAATAATAATAATAATAATAATAATTACTTAACGACGCCGTTAGATTTTAACCCGCACCGTCAGGTGTAGCTAACGGTGCCGTCTGATCAGACGACATCGCATCCATCCGTCCACGCGTCGCCAGATCGGACGTTCCTGGACCGTCTTCCTCGCGGGCGTCGCCCGTGAGACACGTGGCGTTTCCGTCGCACATCTGGCCAACCGGTGTCCACCCTGGGCCTCGCAAGCTCCGTCCCCGCGTCCTTAAACTTCCCTCCGCTCTCCGGGCATGGGTGCTGCTCGACTCGAAACTCTCGGTGAACGCGTGTCTCAGACCCGATCCTCTTCCTCCGCACGTAAAGTACTCCTCGATCTCCCTCATTCTTCAATACGATGCAATGATTGTTGCTCGAACGCTTATTCCCGGCCATGGATTGCTGATCGATCGGCTCGATCCAGTTGGATCGACGCCGATCGAGCGAATTTGGCTCGAGATCCACAGTAGAAACCGTTAGGGATCCCGACGCCGAACCCTAGAACCTAGGTTGGGTTTTGCCAGCGACTTCGGCCACCTCCGGCGATAGCCTACCTGCCGACGTGTAGGCCTCCTCGAGGGCGACCGTCGGCCGTGCGGGCCGAGGTGGTCCGGCGCCGGGAAAGCCGGCAAAAGCAGTGCCCTAACCCGGCGCCCTCGGGATGCTTCGCGAAGCGGGTGTAGTCCGGGTCGACCCGAGCCCGACCCGACCGCGTCGGGTCCGCGTAAGCCCGGGTAGGGCCACAGCACCACGTGGCACCCTCCAGGAGTGCCACATGCCAGGTGGGACCCACCACCGAAAGCCGTGTCTCTTTGGCTTCGGCCGTGGAGCCCACTGCGCCACGTGGTAGCCTCTGGGCATGCCCCGTGTCATGTGGGACCCACTGCCCGAGTCCCGCGGCGCTTCGGCTTCGGTCGTGGGGCCCACTGCGCCACATGGCAACCGCTGGGCACGTCACGTGTCATGTGGGGCCCACTGCCCAAGCCCTGCGGCTCTTCGGCTTCCCCCGTTGGGCCACAGTGCCACATGGCGGCCACCAGGCATGCCAAATATACCGTGGGGCCCACACGCAGAACAACGCCTAATCAGACGCTGCCATGTGTCACGAGTGGGGCCCACTGTCAACTCAGACAGTAATTAAGCTAATTAATTACAGTTAGTAGTAAATTAATTATAATTAGAGTTAATGACTTTTCAATAGTAATCTTATAATTAATTAACTGTAATTAATAATTAGTGGATAATTAGGCTTATTTTTAATAATAATTAATTTTTAACAGTAATTAGAATAATTAATTAATATTAAACAGTAAATCTATAATTAATTATTCATAATTAATTATTAGCAAGTAATTAAGAGTAATTAGCCTAATTATTTTTCAACAGTAAAATAATTATATTATATATTTAAATTAATTAAATAATGGATTAATTAATACTTAATTAATAATTAAACCTTAATTAATTACAGATTAATTAATGGATTAATAATTACAGAAATTATATATATAACTTTAAAAATGAATAGTGAATTAATTCAATTTGAATAAATAAACAGTAAAATAATACAAATTATATTTTTAAATAGTAAAACTTAAAAGTTTAATAATTTTTTGTAGGATGATCCAAATATAGTCAATATAGGTCTCAAAATAATCAGAAAAATAAAATGAATCAAATGGCATAATGTAAAAATTTATTTTGGGGTACGTATAACGATGTAGCATTTTAAGACCTCTTTAGGACTGCATAACTTTTAACCTAGTTGACCAAACATAGTCAATATGAGTCTTAAAATGCTCAGGAGAGCGGCCACATCACTGTAGTAGTATTAATTTTCTCATTTGGACATCAGGACAAAAAGTCAACTCTAGAATTCCTAGTGACTTCAAGAAAAATTGATTAAAATGCCCCTATAATTCAAATGACCACAACTTGATCAAATTAACTCCAAATTCAGAAATTCAAGATGCTAACTAGTTTATAATTTCAATGTTATCAATAAACTGAAATAATATTTAGAATCTAAACCCTAAAAATTTAGATAAAGACCAAAATACTCATGGCGTACTTACTGTCTATCTTCAAGTTAGACAGTAAGGAGAGCCATACTCTCTTTCTCCTTTAAAAAGGAACCCCAGCCCTCCCTCTATTCTTTGCTATCAAGCTAAAGCCCCATCCTCCCAAGAAACCCCAATCCTCATCCTCCTTTTGAGAGTAGCTGAAAAAGAAGAAGTAGCTCCTTCCTCCAAGCTTCTGCAGAATTATGAGACCTCTTCTTCCATTCCAAAGCCACGGTACTCTTTTGCTATACTCTTCCTTGTGCTACTCTCTCCATTTGATTTCTCAAAGTGTTATAAATGGTATTTCAATTAGCTATTGTTTGGAGTCTAGGTATGATTGTCGAGCCTCAATCAAACTCAATGAGTACGATCGAAGCTTAAGTTCTCCATTAAAATGTAATCAAAACTATATAATTTATGTAGACCTAATACTTTAGAACCATTGTTTGTGTTGTTAAAATAATCGTTTCATGTTGATTTTAATATATATGGAAAGGTTTCGGAAAGACCTTTCCATCAATATATGGTACTGCGCGTGAGGTGCCCAAAATTGAGAGTATTTGAGTGCGAAAGAATACCCATTATGGTTTTCACACAGGAGAAATCACCGTAGAGCCCAAGTTTTAAATTGAGTCCGCCGTAGCACGCTATAACGCGCCGCAGCGGCATAAAAATTTGATGAAATTAAATTAAATCCGCTACCACGCGCTACCGCGAATTCGAATCATAAGTTTGCCGCTATAGTGCGCCTCAACCCTAAAAACTGCTGTAGCGCGCCATAGCATCCAGATCTTGAAAAATTCAGGCACTGTGGCGCGTCGTAGCGTCTGAAAGTGTTGTCGCACACGACATCGTTGAAATCCACCGCAGCACGCCATAGCTTCTGAAAGCGCTGCAACGCGCCGTAGCGCATGCGCCTCAAAAAATAAGTGCCACAGTGCGTCGTAGCGCCCAGAGCTGTCCGGAATTGCCTAGATTTATAATTTTTCACATTTTAATACCTCTAGGACCCTAATGGGGCCAAAATATATCAAAATCAATCTTGAATTTAGTAAAATTAAGTATTGTATGAATTTGGAGGTGAATTTCAATGTAGAATTTACCATTTATCATGAGTAACATGTTCTAAATCTCTTAAAGAATTACTTGAATGTTTTGTGCCAAATAGAAATGTTAGAATCTTTGATTTCTTGTTTGACCTAGTAGAGCTTAATAACCAAACTGCGTAGAACTTAAGTGCTTTAAATTTGTAATCAAGTGTTAATCCCTTTTGGATTTGATTTAAGATTTGATTAACATTGATTACTTGTTATTTTAATCAATGTAATACTTATGAATGTTTAAAAACTTTAGTTTTGTTTGGACACCTTGGTTTAATTAATTTGACATTAATCAATATTTAACCCTAAGAACCTTAAGAATTGATTAAGTTAATCAATGCTTGATCTTGAACTTGAAGTAAACACCAATAATGCATCAATAATACACTGATTTTTCATTGATCCTTAAGCTAAACAATTGATCTTGATTAAATTAAGTTAGAAGTTAAACCCTAACTTATCTTGATTAAGATCTAAATATAAGACTTAAAAAGAATAAGAATTAGTGAAAACATAAGACTTAACTGTTCTTTTAGAAGTGTAAGATCTATATGAACTTGCCTTAGCATTAATAGTTCATTAACTGCTAAGCCTTAATAATTGATAATATATTGAGGTAGGAAGATCTTATTATGATATATTGAGGTAAGAACTTAGATGATCCTCCTTAACCCTAGAAGTTTGATCTTAAATCTTTGTGGTAGAATCACCTAAAGTACTTAGAATGAGAATTCTCACATATGGTAGAAACCTATATTGAGTGATCTTTTGGTCACACCCTTGGAACATTGTGTAGAATTCACCCCAATGGAGTCTGAATTCATAACTTTGGTGATTCTTGTTGATTAAATAGAATTGACTAAACTCAGATTATTAGTTGAGTATAGTAGTGTATATCCATAGTGCTGGATCCTTCAGTATTATTTAGGGTTGATTGATTCACTTTAATATAGGACTATATCTGTGTTATATCTTGTAAATTTAGTAGAATATAATCTCACTTAAAATAAATCATCCAATCCTAAGAGTGTTATAATTAGGGACTTAAGCCCTTAGTTTGATTGAACATAAATTGCCATCGGGTGATGCCACGTATTGAAGATTGCTTCCATAAGTGTGGCTTTAAACAAACTAAGTAATTCAAGTCACCATCTTTAGGATACTAAGTATGCTTGTAATTAGAGTATTTAATAGCTTAGTTTAAGATATAAATCACCATCGGGTGATGTCTTATATCGAAGACTGCTTCAATAGGTACAGCTTTAATAAACTGAGTATTAAATTCACCTTTCTTGGAAACATACTAAATATGTGTATACAATCTTTCCAACTAAAAATTTTAAGTAAAATCATAATTAAAACTAATTATTATAATTAGGACTAGGAGTCAGAATCGATTTAAATGGATTCTACATAATGGAGATATTTGATTCATTATCTGATTTTAAAATATATTTTGGATTTCTAAATTTTAAGACATGTAGTGTAGAGATATAAACATGAACATAAGCATGATGTATGAGTATTAGTAATAATTTATGAGTTACACAATATTGCATACATCAACATGGGAAATTTAGGATACAATGGCATCACAGTAAACTATATTTCATAACAGGATATATATAAATATTGGGTAGTACTACTCATAGTAGTTCAGTGATATTTCAGTTACATATCAGTGGCATATAACATTATGGCATATACAGATACATGACTTCAGTAGCATACATCATAGTTTTACATGTTATTTACTCAGTTTTAAATCATATACTATTTTTATTCTTTTTCAGTATTTAGTATACCATCAGCTTTATTTTACTTTAATTTTATACAGTTTAAGATATTCAATTATTATTACAGTTTTTCTACAGCTCTATTTTATGTCATTTAAATGATAAGTAAATAATTAGAACTGTTTAGTATAGTTTTGATGTGTTAGACTTATTGTCTACATATGGCACTTTTGGGATCTGCAATTTGTTAGATCTTGAGCAACTTATTGAGCCAGATCAGGAATATGTTTAAGAGGTTCTTGAGTAGTTCATGGAGTCTTAGTGAATTTCTTCTTCAGCTTTATTATTTTTGATTAATTATTTCAATTAAGTACTTAGACTCTTTTTTATATTTTAGTAAGCAGTTTGTAATAACTATGGATGAATTTTTTTTCTTTTATGAGATGAATATTTTATTCAGCTTCTATGATGAATATTTTTGGATGTGTGCTTAGCTTCCATACTCTCTTTATATATTACTTATATTTAGTATTGTGATGTGATCAACATACTAAAAATACTGATATTTTATAGATATATTAGATTCTTCATATTGTATTTTAAATTCAATGTATGTATTTGTCTAATACTTAGGATAATGATACTACTCTTATCTTAAGTATTAGTTCTCGACCTTCTTTTGGGGTTGAGTCAGTAGCCTTCAGTGTTTGTTTGAGCTATTCTGGGAGATAGAAAATTCTTTCTCGATTAGTGCACCGCTCCGCCGCTGATTGATTACTTTTTTTTGCACGCGGCAATGAGGAGGGGCGCTACACTGCCCCTTATCGTCATGCATTTTGATAAGTGTAGTTGAACAAACTAAGTGTTTCAAGTTATATTTCTTAGGACACTATATATATACTTTTAACTAGGGTTTTTAACAACTTAATTTGAGAGAATAAACTGTGACAGGGTTCTGCCTCTTATCGTCATGCGTTTTGATAAGTGCAGTTAAACAAACTATGTGTTAAATTGTAACAACCCAGGTTATTACTTAGCTCAATTAAGACTAATTTAAGTCTTAATTAAGGTTCTAAGTCACTAATTAAGTAATTTAGAACTCATCTCTGAAACTTAGGTCAAATTAGAAGTCAACTGAGTCAAAATCAGAAATTCTGGAAAATCCCAAACCCTAGAAAAATTGACTTTTTATCTAGACCTCAAATTGAAAATCTGACTTCGCCATTGCGTTTAGAACACCCAAATTAGCTAAGGGTGAAGTTTTGGAGGCATTTGGAAGTCGTTGGATTTTCGTCGAATATTTTAATAATATTTAAATACCTGGAAATTCAAATAAATAAATAATCGTCAAAACGAAAATCCAAGTGCGCCGTTGCGTTACTCACCCTTCAATTAGCTAAGGGTGATTTATTGAGAATTTTTGGGATGCATTTAATAGGGTAAATTTGATTAATTAAATCTGTATAATTTAAATTAAATAATTATAATTTTTAATTTAACTTAACGGTGCCGTCAGTATTAATGTAACGCTGTCTATTTTCTATTAATTTACCATTTGATCTCACGGTTTATTCAAACCATCTGATCTGGAAATCAGACGGTGGGGAGATCATCCCCTCCGTGAGACTGACGCGTGCTAGGGTTTCGGCACGCGTCGTCTTACCTCGTCGCCAGATGGAGGAGCCACGGCTTCCACCGCTTGGTAAGCACCCGTTAAGACCCCCACTCATCTCCTTCATTCGGTTTCACCATTTTGAGTGGATCAAGTTACGAATCGAACCCTAATCTTCGGCAAACAACAAACCCTAATTTCCTTCGGCGACTCTAAGGTACTATCCCCTTCCCAATCCGTCAGTCTCTTTAATTTCTATTGCTTCTCTTTCAATTATTGTATGCAATTACTTAAATCTAAGGATCGAAATACTCGATCCTTCGTTTCTTCGTTCGATCACATACCCTAATCGCCGAACGCGTCAGGAAGAAGACGAAGCGTCATTCGCTTCGTCTCCGGTTCATCTGGACCGGGCGCGTTTTGGTTCAGCCGGTCTAGAGTCGATTGAACTGGCCGGTTCAATCTGAGCCGTGTCGAACTCCCTCGTCGCGACACGTGGCTTCTGCAATGAGTACAGCGGGCCCCTCATTCGCGCGTGTCGAGCGCCGGTTGGAAGGGTAGGGCCCACCTCCCAGCCTTCTGACCTATCATACCCCGCCACGTGTCGTCTCTGGCGCTGCCACTGTAGCTGGCACGACTGTGGGTCCCACCTGCAGAAATAAAAGTTAATTTAAATATATAAATGAATTAAATTTAATTAATTAAAAATCTGTTAATTAAAAACAGTTTTAATTTAATTATTTAAACACTAAAACTTTATATGATCATATCGTGATAATTATAAGTCTAAATTATGCAAAATTATATATCATTGAATTCAGCAAAAATAGAGGAATAATTTGGCACTGTCAATTTTGCATTTGGACTTGTATTTAGCAAAATGATATTTAGGGTTTATTTAAGTTAAAATTAATGTCACAAAATTTCATTTAACCATAACTTTGTATCCAATGATCCAAACATACCCAATATGGGTCTTAAAGTAATCAGAAAACCCTAAGGATCATTTTAGTAAGGTTATCTTTGCTGTTTGGATTAGTATTTGACTAATCACTTTTAGGTCCTAACCCTAATTATCCTAATTAGACTTAGAACTTCAATTGACCATAACTTGGTCAATTGAGCTCCAAATTTAATGATCCAAATATCAATTTAGACTAGAAAAACTTAATTAACAGTAATCTGTAAAAATGTTTTAGATCCAATGGTTAGATTTGCTAATCACCCTTAATTACTCTAAATCTTGATTAGTGAATATTAGCAAATCTAATAATCCAAATTGAGTGATTTAAGTTTCAGAGGACTCATAGAGTCATTTAGAACCTAATAGTAGGTTGGATTAGTGTTTGAGTGATTAATTTCACTAATCACTCACTAATCACCCTAATCCCTAATTAGGTCATAACTTAGTCAAATTAGATCCAAATTGAACCTACCACATGTCATGGTAATCAGTGAACTATTTGTAAACTATAACCACTAATTTTACTCAATTTGGGCACTAATTGGCAAAGTTATGATTTTGACCCTTAATTAAGAATCCCTTAATTAACCCTTTTAACCCTAAATATTGTATTGGCCATAACTTGGCCAATACTTATCAGAATTTAGTAAATTTAGGTTCTATGGAAACCTTAGATAGTAAAGAACAATAATCTGAAAGAAAATTTAACTTTCACTTAGCCAAATTACTAATTTCCCCTTATGAGTCAAATTCACTAATTTGACTTCATATGGCTTAATAATCACCCAAAATTAATTTAGTTACTATCTAATCTTACATTAGACAGTAAAAATCACATTCTAAAAGAAAATTTTAGAATTAAAGCCCTAGATCAAAATTTGATCTTTTGAACCCTTAAGTAGGGGCAAAAATGGTAATTTTGCCCAAATTTAGGGTTTAGCGTCTTAAAGCCCTAAAATCATTTTATAATCATTAAAATTAGTAAATATAATGATTTATAGCAGAAATTAGTTAAGTTCAAAGCCTAAATAAGATTTTGATTTAAAATCTCAATCTTAGCCCTTAAAGAAAACTCCTAAATCTTAAGTGAGTGGTTTCTTCTTCCTTAATCATTCTTAGATCTATCCTTAGGACTTATAACATTAGTTAGGAAGTGTGTCATGAGAAATACTCTTAGAAATTAAGAGCCTTAATTTCTAGGATTAAGAATAAATCTTAAGTTAGAATTTATCTATTGAGTAAATTGGGTTATTTAATAGATGAAACATTGAGTTTACTAGTTTATAGATTTTCTTAGTTTATTAAATGATTAATTGATCTTTAAACTTTAGAACTAAGAATAGAGATCTATCATAATAAATTTGATTTATCATTAGGATTTGCCCTAACTTAATCTGTGAGGTGGGATTCTAAACCTTAGAACCTTAGTTATACCTTTAGATTAAGTGATTAGACCCCATCATCTGGAGTCTAATTCTTAATCTTTTCATCTGGATTTGGCTAATCAAGATGAGGTTGGGATAATTTTAAATTATAAAATTAGGTCGGTGATTTATTCATTTTAACCAAATAGTCATCTTTTGATTAAGATATAGCTAGGACTTGGCTAGTCCTAACTATCTTCAACTAGTAGGATTCGTGATTCTAAGTTACAGAATGTGTAAGAATTGATGATTCTGAAACTTATGTAACTTAGAGTAGATAGAACGAATAAAGTAGACAACAACGGATATCACCTATGTTTTAGATAGAGTTTCTTGCTCACTTTGAATTTGATGCTTCTCATTCCTTGATTTTGAGCTTATTACCTTGAACATATATTATGTACTTAAGATATTTGATAAATATCTTATGTCAACTTTGAATATTCATAAGCAGCATTATTGTTTTCTTTTTTTATAAGTGGTTTGTAAGGTGTAGCTTGATTAGTATACCTCTTCGATCAACTCGTTCGGGTCGGCAACCTTGTCGAGGGTTTAATGTCCGACAGTCTATGATCATGCATAGTCCGTGAGATAGGATGGATAGACTCTTGCCATACTGACTATAGAGTCAGGATTCTGATATGGTTATACTAATTCAAGTACACTTACATTTGGTTCTGTCTTAGCTCATCAGGCTAAGAGTTTTCAGTGATACTTAGTTCAGAGTTTTTTCTTAGCCCATCAGGCTAAGATTTGCTGAGTATGTTTTCAGTTTGAGTGGCTTGGACAGTCACTACAGTTTTCAGTTTTCAGTTATTACTTTTACTTGTATATTCTGCATTTCAGCACTGTTTTACTTACAGCTTTCCTGCACGTGTTTCTATATAGGATGCTAGTTTTACTTACTGTTTTCATATGTACACCTAGGATGTTAGTTGCTTTCAGATTTATACTGTTCAAGTTCTGTATGTCACCTAGTATAATCTTGTTGATCATAAGCATGTTTAGGCTGTATTTTCTTTTCAGTTTTATCTAGTTTTCCTTTTTGCTTACCTGTCTTTGTTGTAGTTGCTTGGAGGAGGTATGTGCTTACTTCATAGTTGCTTTAGTTATAAACTGCTTGTTTATAACTTTATATTGTTCTTTTTGTACGCTTTTCTGCACCTATCTGCTTCAGTTTCTGGTTTATGGTGATATTCAAGTAATTTAATAAAATTGTTTTCCATAAAATGTGCTTAGATAATAGTCTAACCAGTTTTTCTTTTGTTGGCTGGGGCCCTACCATTATGAAACTGATAATGGTAGGTTCTGAGTTTATTGGAGCAGTTGATCAAGTGGAGAGCTTGCCATTGGAGGAGGAGCCCGTTCCTGAAGACATATAATTCTAGCTTTCTTTCTGCCTGTGAGATTGAGAGTTCTTTTCAGTCATTTTTTGTAAACTATTTAAAATGTTGTAATAATACAGATTAATCTTTACTTTCAGCACTTTACTTATTCTGTATTATTGTATTTATACTGTATTGATGGATGTTATACTTTTATTGCTTCCGCACTCTGAGTTCTTGTATGATCATTTAGTGATAGTATGTTGGGTTGATTGGCAAAGTCCTTAGTTAAGTTGGATTAGAATGTGTGTCTAATCCAATTTTTAAGTGAGGACCTTGTCATTTGGTGACCCCTCCACCGTAATCATGTTAACTTAAGAGTTAACAGGACCACGGCGGGGCGGGCCGCCACATAAATCCACCTTTCTTAGAAACATACCAATTATATGTATACAACATCTTCATTTGATAAGTTTAGGAATAATCTTAACTATACCATTCAGTGGATTTAGAATTAGGAGTCAGAATGATGAATTCTGCATGAAAGAGATGAATGGAATCATTACTTGTTTTTGAATTGGTTTCTAACTTTTGTAAATTTAAAAAACATATTGATTTGAAAGCATTTGACACGAATTGCATAAGAATAAGCATCAAAAAGCATTGTGAACTATGAGATGTAGTATGTATTAATTTGAGTAGGACCTATGAGATGCAGCAGTTATCATGAATATTAGGATTACTTGGGGTGTATGAGGCATCAAATGCATGATGACTGCATAAATGTAATAACATAAGTTATTACCCAAGTTGATTAGGACTAATTCAAGTTCTAATCTCAATCTTAATGCTCTAATTAGGTCATTAGGAGTCTTTCATCAAGACCTAATCTAAATAAGAAGTCAAAATGATCAAATTCTGATTTTGGAAAAATCCAGAAACCTTAAAAATTAACCTATCTAAATTGACCTCATATCGAAAATCAGACTTTGACATTGTGCTCATTGCCCCAAAATTAGCTATGAGTGATATTTTAGTAGCAATCGGAAGTCATCAAAATTTCATCAAATATTTTAATACCCCAAAATTAGAAAAATAAAATACTCGTCAAATCAAAAATCCGACCTCGTCGTTGCGTTCCTCACCCATCAATTAGTTAGGGGTGAATATTTGAGAATTTTTGGAAGTTGATTAATTAATTTAAATTAATTACTAATATTAGAATTTAAATTAACAAATAAATTAAATTAAAAAAAAAATTGGGCAGCCGTTAAGTAGTGAACGTCGTCGGCATTTTTTTAAACCGCGCGCAGTTCCCCTCCATCAGGATCAGATGGTGGATCTGGACCGTCTGATCGGTCCCGGCCCTTCGTCCCCCTCAACCCCGTCGCCCCGTGTCGAGCAAAGACACGCGGCGATCCGCCGCTGCCGCGCCGCACCCGGCGCCTCTCACAGCTCGTTGTCTCCGTCCCACCGCCCATTTAGCCTGCATTAGCTCGTGGGGATACCACTTTGCGCGTTTTGGGACCTATGGAGCCGCTGAATAAGTTTCGTTCGAACCCTAGCCTTCTGACCGCTCATCAAGGTACCACCGATCTCCTATTTATTTGATTCGATCTCTGCATTCTTGTTTCGTATAGTTATTTCGATGCATGGATTGAGGTTCCATCGGCTACGATCGGGTTCGATCGAACTCGATTGTGGCATTTTTTGATGTGGTCCACAGTGGACCACAGTAATGGGCTCGGGCCGCTTCCGTCTCTCCGTAAGGGGTAGTGATAGGGCTTGGATTTTCTGGAGCTAGGGACCACTCTAGTGGTCGGCCACAGCACAGTTTGGAAGAGCTTATCGAGCTCTTCCCTTTCTCATGTGGTTCGAGCTCCGATGCCGCCGAAAAGTTTACCCTAGCTGCCTGCCTCGAGTCCGTGCGTGAGGAAGGAAGGGACCCTCGGGTCAGACCGGGTCGACCCGGGCCCGGCCCAGGTGCTGTGGGCCCCGCATGCATCAGCCTTGTCAGGCGCGGGCCCCACCCGCAGTCCCGCGACCTGCGGAGTGCTGCCGCGTGGCTTATGTGGGCCCCGTCTGTAGTCCCTCGGCCAACCTAGTTCTGCCACGTGGCTGTGGGTCCCGCCGCCATCACATCATGCAGAAGTAAATAACTATATATATATATATATATATATATATTATTTTTTAGCTCAAAATCAACACATCAAAAGCTCTAGATTCTAAAGTATTCATCAAAACAAATCATCAGTTAAAACTCAAAACGCCTCTATATTTAACAAACTCCTGCCTTTTGTTGAGATAAATTGTGTGCCTTAATTTGAATCAGAGTATTCAAGATACAGTACAAACTCTATCATATCTGTAAACTGCCTCAAAATAGTAGTAGAATTATATACCTTCCGGCCATCACATATTTAGTTTTTGATGGGTTCTATCAATTAACAGTTCTTTGATTATTAAGATTGATAGTTATATTTCCTAGATAAATTTGAAATCATGCAGACATCATCACATTTGCCAACATATTAAAATAAAAAAGAATAGTGTAAGAACCTCTCTCTTTTTTCACCACTCATTCATTGATAATGTCTCTTCCAATGCAATGTTGCACTTTTTTAGGAGCGTCACATTATGACAATTCGTTGTATTAAGTTGAACTGCAGTTAATTTGATCTAAATTTTGGAGGTGCAGTTTGAATAGAGAGATAAAAAAAGAGTTCCAAAGTATAATAAATACATTGCAAAATATTTCAGGTAAAATAAATATAATACAAAAGCTTATAAAAAAAAAAATATTTACATGGGAAGTTCAGGGGGTTGACCGTTGGTAACTTGAGGCTGGATAATGGACAAACAAGGCCCGATGGTGGCCAGTGATGGTCAGTAGTGGGCGTGAGGATGATTTAGGGTTGTAGTGGCCTGAAGTGTTTTAAGGTTTGCACGATGACCGCTGAGGGCAGGCAAAAGCCAACGGCAGGCAAAGGCCAGCCAAGGGCTAGTGAGGCTCGCTCATGGCCTGCCTTCCAAGGGCAAGTGTGGATGTGACAGTGTCCTATGATGTGATTTTTGCCTTTGCAAGAGTAATGTATATAGCAAACTCTCTTTAATCAAGCGTATTTTTTTTATGATGTGATTATTACCTCACACCAAAAGTATAGCTAAACAAACAACCTTTTAATCTAACTTATTTGTTTTCTAATATAATAACTTTGTTTAGAATATAATAACCACAAATTAAACAAAGCATCAAAGAGTATCAGTAAATATCATTTTATTTGTGTACAATTATTGCTACATTAGTAATAATTATATTTGTTTTAATACATAACCCCATAAAATTTATATTCATACATAACTCTTCAATCACATATATTTGCTTATATATCATTCTTAAAAGGAGTTGTTATGTGAGTGACTTTTTGATAAGAGGAATGCTATTTAGACTCATAGATGTGGCACCAAAAAAAGCTCATCCAATAAAATTTGAATATATTTCATTAGTGTATATTTATTTACATTAAAATAATAGAAATATTATTTTTAAAATTTGTATTGAATGCTCCCAAAAAAATTTTATGACATTAATTTTCATATACTCGGTTAGAATTTTTCTCTCTTTTATTTTAAGGAATGAAATTGGTGCATATTTATGATTCCTCAATAAATCCTTATATTCATTATTTCTTATTGACTTACTATAAAATTTGATGAATAATCATACATTTGAGCCGGAAATTTCGATCTATAAATTATGAAGCGATCAACTCATCAGACAGTTAAAATCCAAACGACAATAATTCAAATGAATGTATTTAATAAATGACTGAATGGAAATAAGTCAGGAGATCGTACCGTTCACCAGTGAATCTTGTGAATAGGGATTAGGGCTTCGTCCAGTTGTTCTGAACTTCTACAGCCTCCTATGCACCTTCAGCTTCGCAACTCGGGATTAGGGTTTGGATGGGTAGCTCAAACCTTCAACGATGGCAGGGAGGAGAAACACCAGGTTCTCTATTATCTAAGATGGCTATGGCGAAGGAAAAACAATCGAAAGAAGATGCCCTGAAGGATTATACATTTCCAAAGAATAGAATAAAGGGGGCCAGATGGAGAGATCGTGCGAAGCCGAAGGATGCTCTCAGTCCTTTGACTGGTGATGCCTCAGCGAATGGGATGACGTACAGTCCCTTATTCTGGACCGTCAGATCAGACGCACGATTCGACGGTCAGATCACACAAATCAAATTAGCACCGTCTGATCTGAATCGTTAGGTTTGGATTGAGCGATTTTGCTGCATGCTGCTCGTCTACACTAGGCGGATCAGTGCCTTTCTAAGTTAGCCGTAGGAATATATGATAATAAATATTTTTTAAATGTTATATTTAATCAATTTATTAACTCAATTTTAAATATTTAAATGGACTCTCAAAAATTCTAAATTTTCAACTTTATCTATTTGAGAGGTGAGGAATTCAAAAATGCAATCAAATTTTTGATTGGAGTTCAAATTAATATCGTAATTTTTGAGTATTAAAATAATATTAAAATAATCAGAAAAAATTCAACGACTTCCAAACACTCACAAAATATCACTCATAGTTAATTTGGGGTGATGAGTCCAATGGCGGACTCCATTTTTTATTCTGATGTCTAAATAAATTAGGCATTATCAGAATTATCAAGAAATCAGGAAATGTTGAAAACTGTCAAATGATCTTCAAATTGCACGAAGGTGGAGACACTTAACACTATTATAAGTGTGATGGAAAAGATATTAAGTTGATTTGGCTACTAATTGACGGGTAACAACACTAGGGCTGTTACACTTTCTAATATTTAGAAATTGAATCTAAGCTTAGTGGCTACTTTATATACGCTTCTATGAGACTCATAAAAATGCTTATGTTAATTTATCAAAAAATGTTCAAATAAAAAATATATGCTAAACTATTAAAGAATGTTTAATTAAGATCTAAGTTTAATTAGTAATACTACAATTTAAGTAAGCTAATGACTATTAGAATAATACATATACTATAAATTAGCTAATGAGACGCTTAGGAACTAAGTCAAGATGCACAATATAAACTCAAACACACTAAAAAACTCATACCAATCCATAAAGTGATTATCATAAAATAATATGATACTCTTATATGACATAAAATACAATCTAAGGACTCACTTTATAAGATTTGGAAGCTAAATCTAAGCTTAATGGATACTCTATATTAAGCTTATAAAGGTCTCATCAAAAGGCTTATGTTAATTTTATCAAAGAAGTTCATACAAGAATTATATGCTAAATTATTAAAGAATGTCTATTTGAAATTCAAGTTTAATCAATGATACAATAATTTAAGTAAGCTAATAATTAACAGAATGATAAATCTGCTAAACATCAACAGATGAAATGCTTAATAACTAAGTTAAGATACACAATTTTAGTCCAAACATACTAAAGAATTCCTATTAATCCATGAAGTGATTATCAAGAAATAGTATGATACTTCTATATGGCATGAAATACAATTCACCTTTAAATTTTTGACATATAAATAATAAAGGATTAAGTGTTCTTACTAAGTGATGTGTGGAATAATGATAAGATCTAGATCTTAGGATTAAATATCTAAACATATGTTTACTCAATGTTCAAAATCAACATGTGAGACCTAGCAAGCAACACATAAGCCAAATATCTTATGTACCTATCTTGTGATAAAGTCAATGGTATTTTAACACCATCAAACTTGTAAGATCATGAGTAGCGGTCTAAGCTAAGACAAGAGTGCATAAGCATATTACCAAAGATCACTTTAACACTTAATAATTGATAAGATAAATAATAAAGTAACTCGGTTAAGGCCTTGAACGAGTCTGCCCTAAGATCATAAATAGAGACAACTTTAAAAAGTTATTAAATTGGGTTAGAAAATTTCTAAAAAATAAAAGAATAAAATACTTTAAATAAGATATTAATAATTAGCTATAATGAAGGTAATATTTATGGAAAACAAATATTTAAAAAATAGTTATCATGTTGTGTTGGACACTTCTATGAGATAAACACTCACTTTGTGTAATTAACATGTGTCAAACACACTGTCATGTCATTTAACTTGTCCAACACAAATATACTCTATCTTTTTTTTTTTCAATAAAAATCATGTCTCAACTCCTGTATTTTACTCAAAATTTGAATCTCATTCCAGTTTTAAATATATTGGAATTCGATTTAAAATTTATGAGTCGAGTTCGAGTTAAACAGCTTCACTTGAATCAAATTGGAACTAAATTCGAGTTGGGCTCCATAAATTCGAATTTAGTTCTAGTCACTCAAAATATGTATAATAAATATAAATATATATACATAATACTAATATTGAAGCAAAAATTAAACATATCTACTAAAATTGTAAAGTTCTCATAGAGAAGTTGTTTGAAACCCGGTACATGCAAATGAGATTATTTTATAAGAATTTTGTTTTTAAGAAATAAAGCACAAATATGGACAAAATATAAAAGAGGCCTTTGCTTTGTAATTAGGTATATATATATGCAAATTAGAATCATTTTATAAGATTTTTTTATAAATAAAGTACAAATATGAACATATTAAAATTCAAACTTAGACCCCTTTGATAAAAAGAAGGAAGCAATGCCTCCACTCAAACTGTTTTAAGTAGAATTTAATTCGACTGAATTCTATTCGAGTACGAGTCTAGTTTTAGTCGGACTCAACTCGAAAATTTTGAGTTTGAGTCTGACTTGATTTGTTCGAACTCAACTCGAATCCAATCCTAAATTCGTGCCGTATCGTAAATATGATTACATCAATGCATAATTTAATTGGAGATAAGGCATTGCTTTCAAAAGATAACACATAATTTTATTTAAAAAAAATTACTCCAATTTCTAGCATTTAAAAGTATTTTATAAACATAAAAGGGTCAAAAGTACATTTTTGAAAAATTTTAGAGCTTTCAGTAGTAAGCATAAGTAAGAAATTCCACTCCAACACATTATTTATCACACTCAAACCTCTTTGCTTATATTACAAACATAAAAATGTTATATATTTCAAAATATATCATAAAATTTATCACAAAGAGTTGAAAAAAAAAAGGCAAATAGAGAAAAATTGAAGTTATTTTAAGTGCATACATTGCTAGAAGTGTAATACAACTCTAAAACAATAGCAAGCCTAATAAATTAATAGGAATTAACATTCTAATATAACTTCATTCACAAAATTGAAACTTTTTTATATCAAGAACAACCAGCTTTTGGTTGCCTGCCCGGAGCTCAATAAGTGAGGAAGGAGCAAAAATACTCAGATGAGTTGCCAAAAATAAAAAAATATCTTTTTTAAAACAAAAAACAAGGAAAAACTTTTCACACAGGTTTTGAGCATCAATCACTCTTCTTAGAGGTGCAATAAAAGTCAATTTGCAGGAAGCGACAGAGAAGCTGATGCCTCACCCTTCCTTTCCGAACCACATCCTTGCGAAACTCCCTCAGCGGAACAGCTGAGAGGAATCCCTTAATATACTCCCTGCAGCATTCCATTCCTTGGCTCAGCAAATCCCCCGAATCGGACCTCCTCTTCTTCCCATCTCCCCCCCGCCTGTAGATCGCGCTCTCCGCCCCAAACTTCAAAATATAAGCCTGCTTGCATCCCTCAGCTAGTCTCTCCCCCAACGTGTCAATCAGATGCATAACGCCGCTCTCGACTTTGAGAACAAAGAAGTGATCATTCCAACTGATGATGTAAATTCTATCCTCCATGAGCCTGCCCCAAATCGCATCGAATGACATCTGCCCCTGCAGCCATTCACGAGCTTCGGGTACCGCCTCAGCGCCGAAGAATCCCACGAAGGAGTTCTCGATATCGATCTTTAAAGACACGCCAAGGCTGGCCTCCAGAACGGTATCTAGGTCGAAGTGCTTGTCGGCGAACTTGGATTTGTGCTTTTCGTCTTGGCAGAGAATTCGCCATTTGGAGGATCCTCTGAGGATGAGCCGATCGAATTGGTAGCGCAGAGGTAGGGAGTTGGGATGGGCGTGGAGCCATTCGGCGATGACGGTTGCGAGGACAGTGCAGGCGCTGCCCCCAGCGGCTATTTTGCTGCGCTGGTCGATGGATGCCAGGAAGACGTCCGTCTCCAATTCAAGGCTTCCGTCTCTGCTGAAAAGCTTCTTCTTTTGCCAGTGGCCGATTTCTAAGGCCAGGGGTTTCAATATTTCCTCCGGCCGCACCTTGATCTTCTTGAAGGGAGCCAGGCAGTGGATGCAGAGCTGCTTTTCTGGTGCTGATGTCTTAAAAGATAGCACCTTTTTGAGGGATCTTTGTTTTTGGAGCGCACCGCCCTCGGTCGAAAGACGCTTGCTTTTTGACAGCCAGTTTGTTGCGGATAGACTCGCAGGACGAATGAGAATGGTGTCTTTTGACGCGGTTTTGCTAATCTGCAGTTTCACCTGAGAATTGAAATCAGTTATCTCTGTGCTGTTTTTCGGGTGTAAGTGTGTATGTTTAAGAGCAATGTGATAATTTGCAGATGCTTTCTCTCTTATGATTGGTATTAGACTGTAGTTCGTGATTGCATTGGTTATTGATCCTAATAGATTGTTAAGAAATTCGATAAATATATGAAGGGCCATTTTAACATACGCTTTTTCTTTTGCAAGTGGGATAAGAGTTGTTTGTTTGGTCAAGTGATCACACTGATTTTTGGTCCCGTATTTTCTCTAATGGAGAGGTGAGTTATCCTCAGCATCGGCGAGTGCGGATGATACAATATTTGGTGAATTTGCCTAGTTTCAGTGGCTTTCCGTGATTGAGTTGGCTGTGGATCGAAGTATAATAATTGAGCCTGGTGGATACACATGTGAGAGGAGATTGTTAAGAAATTCGATGCGGTTTATATATATGGAAGAGCCCAATGCTTTATGATTAAACATTGGGTTCTGGAAAAGCCTTGGGCTATTTTTGCATATGCCTTTTCTCTTACACCTAGAATCACATTGATTTTTGCTCCCACGTTTCGTCCCGTGAAAAACTTGCGTTACTTGCATTTGATTTGTCTGCAAGTACGGATGCTGGAGTGTGAGCTTGTGTCGTTTTGGCAGCTTTTGGTGCTTGAGTTGGCTTCAGATGCTTGAAGTCAGTTGTGAATACACATATAAGGGATTGATTCTTAAGAATTTCGTATGAGTATTAGCCCCAAATTATAGAAGGCTCAAAAGTCAGTGAAATAATTTCTGGAGTCAAATATTAATTTTTAAAATGGTATCAAGATATAGGCTTTTTATGATTTACCGTAAGCATCGCCTCTGCGATATGGCCTCTGATACTGCAGCTGATTGGAAGTTTGATGCTCTCCTCATTCTCGATTTGGATAAATTCAGCAACATCCATCTTCGCTCTGCCAACCTTTCTCATCTTAACGCTTGATTTTTCTTGAGCTTCCTATAAGACAATAAAAAACATCAACTCAAAAACCAGTTGCTAAGTGAAATTAAACTGTAATGGACCATCAAAATGATCATCTCACCATGATTTTCAGGGCAATGATCCAGCTCTCATACCTCTCAGCTCCCTCTCTGTTTAATCTGAAATCATGACCAAATCCTTCACTCCAGCTCACTTTACCATCTGCCTCAACTCTCTGGTGGCAAGTATAGTTCTTTTTGCTGCTTTTTGCCAATATTCCCACCTTCCTTTCGCTTCCCCTCCATTCTACCTTTGCAATCAAGCTGCAGTCAGGAATGTTTTCTGGCAAATTCTCGATGTTTTCGATCACCAGGAACAACTTCAGCTCCATCAAAGGAGAGGAACCAGGCAGAGCTAAGAGAAGGCAGTTCAGAATTTTGAAAC
Organism: Gastrodia elata; assembly: GCA_016760335.1. Lineage (NCBI taxonomy): Eukaryota > Viridiplantae > Streptophyta > Magnoliopsida > Asparagales > Orchidaceae > Gastrodia > Gastrodia elata. Next base: position 18,856,415 of record CM028672.1, on the reverse strand, counting down.
TTGTCGAAAATATGGGATTCTTACTGGAAAAAAAAAGGATGAATTTTTTTTTGAATCATTTGTTGGTTCTGAATTTGAAATTTTTTTTTTGGATGTGGCATGCTAGTCTTTTATAAATATGTCTTAAAGCACGGTTCTTCTGCTCGAACAAAGAAAGACAGGAAAAAATAAACATACAATATATGTTTGATAGTCTGTTTGATACGGCAGAGTGTGACTTTCGTTAAGACCTTGTCTTGTGGGTTAGTGGTTGTATCTTGAATTTCTGTATTATATTTGGCTGTGTGAATTTAAACATATTTTCATCACAATAATGAAAATCCATTCAAGAAATTCAGGGCGTTCAATCTGTTACAACGATTTTCTATTTTTGAGATTCCTTTGGTTCCATGGGGATGAGAAAATCTGTTCTAAAAGAGTTAGGAAGAATTGGTTCAATCTCTCCAACCAATTTTCACCTAAGTTGCAAAATCTCATTTTATTAGCATATTTCTTGTAATATTTCTAAACTTGCTAATGGTGGAAGTCGGATAATTTATTGGATAAGCAGTGCACTAATTTCACCACTAGATTTACTAAAAATTTTATGTAAGCATTACATATTATCAAGCCTCATTTGTCTTATGATTGCGGATAAGATTTTGTTCAAGGGTAAGAACTGCTTTTCGTTTAAGGATGCTCATGGGCATAAGCAGTAAAAATTAAAATACACTTGCTATTAGAAATGGTCTTAAAATGAGTGACATCCTATAAGCCAAAGGGTTTTCATGTGAGCCAATTTGTGTGCTTTGTCATGAAGAAAAAGAGGTTCATGTTCATATATTCTCCTCTTGCTCTTATTGATTTAAACCTAATAAATATAGCTTACTCTTTCCCCCAAACTTCTTACAATTGCTGCACAGGACTGATATGGGTATGTGGAAACACTTACAATGAGGTTTTTTAATAGCAGTGGTCATAATTGTCTTCTGTATCTAGGAGGAGCGCAACTTGCACATTTGTTCTAACATAAACTCCTACTACTGGTCTCAAATGTTAGAGACTTATTTTGTGTGTTTTTACTGCTGGTCTCAAATGACAAGTCTGGGTGTTATTAACACTTTACGTAGCTCGAATAATATGCACTCTCAAGGTTCAGATTCTTTTCATGAGCGGCTCTTCTCTCTTAACTCTAATTAGAAGTTATTTACTAACTTGCTATTGCAGTCGCAGTAAGAATGGACGGTTATCTCAATGGATGCATCATTACTCTCTGTCAACTAATATATTTGTGAAATTTCTCTGGAATCGGGCGTCATGCCTGCTGTCAGTTCTTTTGTCCCCTGTCTTCTCATATGGGTTTCCAATGGATTTATTTGATATAGGCTGATTTAAATAGTTTGGAACTGCACTTGCTGCATCATATTTACTGGTTTTTTGGGTTATTGCAACTATTGTTTCCTATCTTTATTGGAATGATGATGATGATGTGGCGGCCCCTATCTGTGACCGGATTAGCATTCACTCTAATTTGACAAAGAATATGTGGTTAATCAGTGAGAATGATTTACTTCCAAGTACATAGACATAGAAAATGAAATAATTGAGTGTAGAAGATAAGATAATCATCCATACATTACATTCATTCATAAATAAAAGAAAAATATGTATCTCAGAAAAGAAGCATAAAATACATTCATAACAGTTTAAAGTTATACAAATTGAATTAAAATGTACGAAAGCAAAACTCTCTCAAAAGAAATAAAAGCCTAGAAAAACTAATCATAGGAGATAAACAACATGCTCCTCCTTGGGCACTTGCTCATCCAGCTCCAAATTTGATATGTTGGGTTCACATGTCAAGGCCAAAAAAAATAAAAAAATATTGTGTTAAATAATTGTGTAAGTATATTTTAGGCTAAAAACGTAATATTTTCTAAGTTTAGGAATACCATATTTATTACAGCTAATAAAATGTGCAATAATACTAAACAATAAAAGAGGTGAAGTTATAACTGAGCAAAATGAGGTAAACCAAAGTACACACCTCATTAACTATGAGCCACAGAAGAGGTTAAGCATATATAATGAAATCAAATAAATAAGAAAGACTAATATGAAGGTTGACCAAAAGAATAAATACTAATTATACTGTATTGTAAAAGAGTACCGATACACATATACTAGCTATTAGTAATAATGATCATAGTTATATCATGCTACTAAAAGTAAACACTGAAAAGAAAATTGCATAAATAGTTGAAAGTACTGAAAGTAAAATTGCATTGAATAACTAGCTATTAAAAGCTAAAATTGATCTTGGTGTAACTGATTAGTTACTTGTAACAACTCAAGATTGTTACTTAAGTCTAATCAGGATCAATCAGAGCATAAACTATCACAAATAGGTTCTAAATATTATTAGGATCAAATCCTTAAAATATGAGATACAAATGATCTAAAAATATTTTCTAATTATTTTATTTAATTTACTCCAAAAATTAGGTAAAATATTTTGACATCAAATCCCAAATTTGAAGACATATTTGAGTTTCTCATATCAAAATGTGCAAGTTTTATAATTTTTGGACTTATATTGGTTGAAGTATTCACAAAATATAGTTTATATTTTTATTTAAATCAAACTATAAGATTTTTAATTAATTAAAACAAATTATTTGAATTAAATTAAACGTTTAAATCAGAACCGCAGATATTCCGTGCAATAGGCCCAAACATGGAACACTGATTAGCTCGATCAAGTTCGTTATGCGTTTCGGTGATCGTATCAGATGACGCTGATCACGTCGCACCGTCATAACTTGTTAGATTCGAATTTGAGTCGTCAGATCGTGCAACGGATCCAACGACTGTGGTTTAATTCCGTAGTGACCATTATGATCCAAGTGATCTGGGTCATCGTGCCTTGCTGGTCGGGGATCATGCAGCATCCAGTGCTCCTACTCATGTTTATCTTCATCTTCCATTCGCTCATATGACAACCGAGATTCCCCGTACCAACGGTTGTTAGAGTATGTGTGGTAACCCGACGCCGGCTCAGCGGGAACTATCCCGGCATTCAGGTGTTCACTTTCCACAGAATCATATTGAGCAATTTAAGAGAAAATGAAATACACGTACAAAAGCCAAGATACGCTTCTCATTTATTTAATATTTTATATTACAAAAATTTCCAACGTTCCTCTTTACAAAGTTCATAATAAATGAACTGAAGTAAAAGAAAAAAAATAAAATTAAAAGGAAAAGTAGAGCAGTGTCATAGATCAATCGACAAATTGATAATTTAAGTTTTAAAGTTCTTGTTCAAGCTCTCTCAGAAGTACCTGACCTGGTATTGTACAGAAAATAATACTGAAATTGGAATTCTCAATAATTAGAGAATACTTTAAGTATCGCAGTAAACAAAATAATATTATATTTTATAATAGCAAAGATGCGATTAGCAGATAAAAGAATGTAATAAAATGAAGGAAGAATATAAAAATAGTGTAAACTGAATAAAATTTTCTTGCAACAAGTATTATCACAAAATTGTTAGTTACTTGATGTCTTTTTTCCAATAACTAACCATGAATATTACTGATGTCATTTTTCCAGTAACAACCATAAATAAAATGATGTTAGTTACTTGATGTCTTTTTTCCAATAAATAAATCACGTATGTTACTGATGTCATTTTTTAGTAATAACCACAAAAAAAATGTTGGTTATTTGATATTTTTTTTCCAAGAACCAACCATGAAAAAAGGATGTTGGTTGATGTCTTTTTTCATTTACCAACCATGAATGAAAGAATGTTGGTTAATTGATGTCTTTTTTCCAATAACTAGTCACGAATATTAGTGATATCATTTTCCCAGTAATAACTACGAATAAAAAGATGTTGGTTATTTGATGTCTTTTTTTCAATAATCAACCACGAATATTACTGATGTCATTTTTCCAGTAACAACTACGAATAAAATTATGTATGTTCTGAACAACCAATCAAGCTTCAATATGAATCTAGCTCAAAGCAAAGCTAAGCAGCAGCAAAGTGCAAAAAAAATAATATATATCATGTACTGGATACCTTTTTATTTAAGTTCAAATGTGCGACAGTTTGACTGAATCTTTATTTAGATTTGGATATTTTAATTTGACTTCTTATTGTTATGATATATTCTTAGAGATTTTTTTTTTGTTCTTTTCTATTCTGTCTTTCATTTATTCTTTTTTTTTATAAAAAATAATATTTTTAAGTCACTGAAGGTAGCAATTATATTGGATATGTTATTATTAGCATTATTCAATGATAATAATAATATATGAACAAAAGAAAAATAGAAAGGAAATGATTGTTAAAATGTGCGGAATGTAATAAAAATTATAAGATATAAAAATGAAAACACATGAATTGAAATTGATAGAATAGAAATAATAATCATTTAATAGTATTTGTACTAATCTCATTATTAATTAATGAGAATAATAATAATGTGTGTGACTAATGTTTATATTTTTATTTTCATAACAAAGAATATTAACTAAATAAAAGAAATACATAAATAATAATATTAGCAAAATCTCTTCTCAAATTCCTTCCTCCAGTAAAAGAAGGAAGGTTGAACGTAGTTGAAGGAAGTCGGAGGGGTTGCCAAAGTGGGGAGGTCGGAGAGGGGGCTGACTAGCTAGTTTGGAGGGACGGAAAGGGGTGGCCCGATTAGCGGCTGGCTAGGAGAGTCGGCTTAGGGTGGGGCCCTCCTGGAGCTGAACAGGTGGAACTTCCGCCTCTTTGGCGATTGGGAATTGAGGGGGGGGGGAATAAATTCTTAAGGAAAATTAAAAAATTACTTAAAGTTAAATTTTTTGTATTTTTCTATTGTTTGGCATCCAAAAATAATGAAATTTGACACCGACGTGTGTTACGATGTAACAAACACACTCGCGCTAAAATTTTTCGATTCAAGTAAATATTTTATTTTTAATTAATTTATAAAGTTTTAAACTTCGAAAATTAATTGAGATCAAATCGGCACTCCAAAATTTTATGAAATTTCTCGAGTAGTCTTTAAATAATATTCTTATTATAATGACAAAAATCAAAGAATTCAAACACGTAATAATGTCCTTTATTTATTGAATTTAAAAAGGGGGTGGCCCGGCTAGCAGGAGAGGGAAGAGGGAGAGTCGGCTTAGGGTGGGGCCCTCCTGGAGCAGAACAGGTGGAACTTCCGCCTCTTTGGCGATTGGGAATTGGGGGGGGGAATAAATTCTTTAAGGAAAATTAAAAAATTACTTAAAGTTAAAATTTTCACATTTTTCTACCGTTTGGCATCCAAAAATAATAAAATTTGACACTGAGGTGTGTTACGATGTAACAAACACCCTCACACCAAAATTTTTCGATTCAGATAAATATTTTATTTTTAATTAATTTATGAAATTTTAAACTTCAAAAATTAATTGAGATCAAATCGGCACTCCAAAATTTTATGAAATTTTTCGAGCAGTTTTTAAATAATATTCTTAACATAATGACATAAAAATCAAAGAATTCAAACACGTAATAATGTCCTTTATTTATTGAATTTAAAAAGGGGGTGGCCCGACTAGCGGGAGGGGGAAGATGGAGAGTCGACTTAGGGTGGGGCCCTCCTGAAGCTGAATAGGTGGAACTTCCGCCTATTTGGCGATTGGGAATTGGGGGGGGGGGAATAAATTCTTAAGGAAAATTAAAAAATTACTTAAAGTTAAAATTTTGCATTTTTCTACCGTTTCGCATCCAAAAATAACGAAATTTGACACCGAGGTATATTACGATGTAACAAACCCCCTCGCACCAAAATTTTTCGATTCAGGTAAATATTTTATTTTTAATTAATTTATGAAGTTTTAAACTTCGAAAATTAATTGAGATCAAACCGGCACTCCAAAATTTTATGAAATTTTTCGAGCAGTCTTTACATAATATTCTTAGCATAATGGCATAAAAATCAAAGAATTCAAACACGTAATAATGTCCTTTATTTATTGAATTTAAAAAGTTCAGAAAAATAAAGCGGGAGTTTCCGTTATCCGGATTTCTCTCAAACTACGATACTTTGATCAAACATTTATTCTCATCTAAATGTATTTTTGTTTGCCATAATTTGAAATTCTCCGAGATTCTAATGTTAGAGTCAGGATTTTGACCTAATTTGCAAAGTAACAATATTGGGTTGTTACAGTATGCTCCCCACTCCCTCCTCACATCGCAACAGTTTTCTATTGGGGAAAGTGTAAGATCCAAAGATTTTGAGTAAATAAAATTATTGTTCATTATCTTAGTTAATTTGAGTAATATATTAGCTATTTTTGCAAGAAAAAAAAAACAGGTTGTTAAGAATAGTTTTAGAGAATTTTAAAAAAAATTTGGGAATTTTTACGTAAGAGAAATTTTCCCAGTTATTTTATTATGAATTTAAATTAAAATAATTATAGAAATTTTTTTAGTGTAAAAATAGAAATATTTTTGAATTTTTGAATTATACACTATCAAATTAGCAAAAAACAAAATTTGGAGCTAAAATATACGAGTTATGATAAAAATACATTTGGAATTAAGCAACAATTCGACCGTTACGGCACCGACAAATTTGATATTGGCTAGCTTCAAAATCAGATTTCGGACAACTACTTGGCCAAATTGAAGAACTTTGGTGTATATGGATTCATCTCAATGAGATTTACATTTGTAACCTCCAATTTAAATTTTGGAGGTATATTTTTTATTAATTTTGAGAAATACTAAAATTTCATTTTTAGCAAATTATGCAATTTTATACCATAAATTTTGGGACTTTTGCATTTAAATCACATAATTAAAAGAACCAATTGATATTCCAAAGAAATTATTCTCAATTAAGAATGAATTTAAGTCAAATTATTTTAAGCTATTCAAATTCCATCTTGATCAAACCTACATAATTGGATCTTTGCTAAGGTTTTATATGGACTCCTAGACCTTCTAACCATAATTAGAAATATAAAATCATGCCTCCATTTCTTTCTTAGCTCCATTTGAAAATATTTGTCAAACCTCCTCCCCCTTCCCCTTCTCCTTCTCTTCAAACCCTAGGGACTTCATCCCTAAGCAAATCCCACGATAAGGAGAAGATCTTGGAAGCTCTAAACCAACTAAAGAAGGAGATCTAGGCTACACTATCTCATTCTTTCCACGGCAAGGAGAAGAATTAGGCTTCATCAAAAAAATTTTACTTAAGGTATTCTCTTATTTGATTCTCTCATTATTTTCCTTATTTACCAAATATATTTCATGTTTGAATATATATAATGATCAAATAAATTATTATTACAATATTAGTAGGTTCTAAGCACATTCATCATAATATTTTAATTTGCATAATTCATGTGTAGATTCATAGGATTCCAAGAAAAAACTATCTAAGATTTATTCAAATTTTTGGAATTTTTCATCCTGAATCACCCCAAAATTAAGAAAAGTATTTTATTTTTAATTAAACATTTTTTTTCAAAAATTTAATTTTTTTTATCAACTGTGGAGAGCTATAACTTTTCAATCACTAAAATCAAACCACTATAAGTTTTCATGTTTACTCTCCTATATATTGTGAACAATTTCATAGAAGATTTTGCTGGTTCATTTGAACTCTAAGGTCACCATGTAAGCACTTAAACTTTAACAAATATCTATTGAAATCCAAAAAACATGCATTAAAATCCATTGTGGCTCGGGCTGCAACAGTGTTACACAGTGTCCCAAAGCCACAGTGAACTCGAATGCCCATCCCTTGTCCCCGATAAGCTCAGTAGCTGGGAGTAGGTTCTTTAAGAAGGACTGAACTTAAGGAGTCAATTTCCCTCATTTGTAGGTGGTAAGGTTCATTGTGGGAGTCGTGATTCGACTCCACAATAAACCTTAACCCTTGATACCTTCTCACTTGATTAACAATGATATGAGTTATTAGATTTAGGGTTTTGTATGTCTGTGAGTGGGTCTCCTTAGTGGCTTCATTTAGAGGTAGGGTAGGTTAGCTGACATTATCTGGTAAGGAGTATTTGCTTGCCCTAAATCCATTCCCACTGTTCCTCAATCAAAAAGAGGAACAGTGCCGAGAATGTCAGCCAAAATCTGCGCGACACAGTTCCTCGGGCCCGCATATGTGGACGATCTGCGTGAGCTCCAGCAGTCATGGGCGCTTGCAGCCGCGTGCGCATGGAAATTAATTAAAGATTAAATAATTATTTAACATTTAATTCAATTTAAATAATGTAAATAACTTTTAAAATATAAATCCAAATATATTGAAATTATATACTAAAATAATTAGAAAAAAATATGTAGGATAATAATATGAAGTTAAATTTCTATTTTGACAATTAATTTCACTGATCATTTTCTAATTGCCATTAAAACTCATTAAGACTTAGATTAGCCATTTGATGTCCAATTTGATCATGCTTATTGTCATTATACTCCTTATGCTATAAGGAAATTATAGCCACTAATTTTATATCATTTGGACATTAATTAGAAAATATAAATTTTTGACACCAAAATAAGTTATTATTTTAATCCCAAAATTAGGTTTTACTCTCTTTAAGTTTCATAAACCCCAGAACATCTTAGGGAAACTTAGATTATGGCATATTTGAATAATAGATGATGTTTTAGATAAGAAAAACTTAGATTATGGCATATTTGAATAATAGATGATGTTTTAGATAAGAAAAACTTAGATTAACCTAAGGTAATCCTAATTCAACCTTAGAATATAATTAGTTGTGAAGATATATAAGTTATTGTAGTCATGCTCTATCCTTAGTCTCATTAAATTAGGACTTAGTCTAACCTAGTTACAAGTGCATTAATAAACCCTTGTGGACAATTCTAAGTATAAAATCAAGCCTAAATCCAAACATTAGAGAAATCTAAGACTTTAAGCTTTATGATGGAAGTGAACACAATATTAATTAAACTAGTAAGTTAGTGAGATAAGTATAGACAATCTAGCACAAACCAGATGATTATCCTTAAGACTTATTAGGATAACATAGGAGCAGTACTGATTATCTAATAAATGATGGTCTAACCTTAATTATGAATTAAGCTATAGATAGATGGATAGTGTGATGTAAGAAAGATTTTAGTTTGAAGTTAAGATAGTGGAAACTAAGGTTTCTTGTGAGTGGAATAAGTAGAGGCCAATAAATGCTAAAGTTTGAAATAGTTTAAATCTTAGAAATCCTATACCTAAAAGAGAGATTTAATGAAACTCTTAACTCCTAGACTAGACTCCATCCTTTAATTGCATAAGATATTAACTTAGTAGGCTTAGAAAGCCTTAGTCTCTAAGCTTAGGTCTAGTTAGAGCTCATTTAAAAACAAAGATTAAGTATATACAAAAATACAGTATTTTGTCATCTAAATATTATAATAATCAAACTAATAGTTTAAAAACTACACACACACGCACACACACACACACACACACACACACACACACACACACACACACACACACACACACACACACACACACACACACACATATATATTGATATATGAAAGAGAATAAAGAAAGGAGAGTTAGCCAAAAGCCATTATTTGCAAAAGCAATGCTATAAAAATTTGTTTTTTTTTATTTAAAAATTTTGAAAATATTTGTTTTTCTCTTAAAATTAAGTGCTTAAGCAAACAATTTATTTTATTAATGATAATTAATCGCTGAATTTTATTTCTTAAAATATTTATCAATATAATACTTCTTATGTTGAAAAATTGGGCTTACTACTTTTTATTCTTTTTATCTCTAAATATTTTTTATCTTTGAGTCTAAGTCAAACTTTTAATAGTAAATTAGTTAATTGGATTTCTCTTAAAATACAAAAATATTTTGATAAATTATTTTAATAATAAATAATTTAATTTTAAAAAAAGATTACTTTAAATAATTTAAAATATTTAAATTTTAAAATTAAATTTAATAAATAATAATATATTGATTAATAATTCTAAGAATTGAACTATAACATCTATTTAATTATTTATTTATTTATGAATATAGTTCTTACTAAATAAAATATTTTTTATCTTTATTTTAAGAATTTTTAAAATTCTTTTAATAATTTTTATGTATCCTCAGACTCTCAAACTTTAATTGCCTTTAATGGAATATTCAAAATATTTATGAATTAATAATAATAGAAAAAAAATATTTTGATTAATTTTAATTATTATCAAATTATTTTATATTATTATACAAAAATTTGAGAAAATTTATTTATATTTTCTAAGTTTCTACACATTCTTTCAATCTTTCTCTCCCATATACATATATATATATATATATATATATATATATATATATATATATTATATAAATGTATGTATAATTGTGCTCATTCAGTTTTGAGAGATGTTTGCAATATTTACATAAAAGAGCTGTTTGTAATTTTTAAAAAATTTTCTTGTGCATTGTAGGGATTTCATGTTTGTATATATATGTGTGTGTGTGTGTGTGCGCGCGCGCACGCGTATTTAATTAACTTAGAGATTAATGATTTTTAAGTTAAGTAGGGGCTTGATTAGCCCCAATCATTAAGACTGATAACTAAAATAGACCAATTATATATCACATGATTTACAATTAATTTTGAAATACCTTGAATGATATTTCACTTGAGATTATAATCTTGAACATTCATTTAGACATTGCACATAATAAAAATACATCAAATAATTAATACCTTACTTTAGGGGTTTCACTATAGGAGGATCAATATGTACAAATATATTTGAGCTAGGATAGACTATAGAAAGATTAGGAGATCACACATGTCCTAGAGAAGGAGTGTATATCTTTTACAGGAATCCCCACCACTTATAGTTGGGTAGACATGTTTAAATTCTCGCTTTTTTTGTAATGTGCCTGTATAACATATTTAAACAAGATAAATAACATAAAACTATACTCCTCATAATTTTATTGATTGTGAATATTTACTATAGTCTTGTGCATACATTACAATTTGTTCAGTCCATGAGGCTGAACTTGTTCTACTTACTTCTTTACTCAGTATTTAACTTACAATTTTACTTAAAGTCTCTGCAGTGTAGATTTTCATAATTTTCACTTATATTTTTCCTTACATTGCCTTTACTTTTACTGTTACTTAGCATTTGTTTCTTTTGGCATATACATATTTCATTTACTTTTTTCATACATTTTAGTGCCTATATACAATCCATATATGCTTTCTTGCATATTTTATGCAGGTTAAAATAGCCCATTGAGAGTATTATATTATTTACATATTATTGTTTAGCCCTTGATACAATTTATATTAGATGCTTTACTTCTTCGCATTGTGCTTCGCTTTTATAATAATTGTAAATGACTAAGGTGTTATATGCTAAACTAATACAAATAATATTGTTATACTTTAAAATTCTACTTAGACTTTTTAAATTTAATCACTTACTTTTCTTTTGTTGGTTGTGCCCTACCGTATTAAAATCCAAATACAATAGATGAGGAGCTTGGAATGGAGGAAAAGTCTAAAGAGGAACATGAGCATTAGGAGCTTCTTTGAACATTTGTTGTCTGTCATTTCTTTATTTCATGTGAGGAAGAGGATCATTTGCTATAGTTTGTATAAAAGGACATAAACTATGGATGTTTATCTTTTCTATTTTGTGATGCTTGTATTCTTTATTTATGCATGTTTTTATGTTTTGGATGATATATATTTATGCATTGGGTGTTAATTTTCTTTCTTTCTATAGATCCAACAATAATAAGAGATTATCATAGTTAGTACTCCGAGTTATTTTGGGGTTAATAACTCAGGGCACTACAATTGGTATCATGTATATCTTAAGTGATATCCGTGATACTAGTGAGGACCACCATCTAATCATAGTCAAGTTAGTGTTTATTTGATGATGATCATGCGGCAATTATCACATATAGTCTTTGGTGGCCATCACTTGCCTGCATTAAGATATTTTTCTTGGCTTGTGCCTTGTTTAAGGGATTCTATTTTTTTATATATGTGCTTTATGTTATCGGCAAAGGCGATGAGGTCATTCAATCGAGATGCTTCAGAATCGAAGGGGGGTAAATTTAAGATACTACACTTTATTGTAGCTAGCTCTCGTGCTATGATCAATAAAATTTTTGAGCCATTCTTTGGTTCTTACATTTTTCTTTTCTTTTCATTACATTGTTTGGCAAGAAAACTTTAGGTTTCCTGAAACTATTTATCTATTTTGTTGATTCCTGTAATTATTACTTTTTAGTTTAATAATATATGTGGTGAACCCTCGCACATTTTAAAACCAAATTGCTATCAATAGTAGGCAGGGTGATCAACTGCCCGAACAATTTTGGAAAGGAACAATGATTGGATAACATTAGAGTAATCTCTGAGAAAATTTCACTAATAAATTAGCACAGACTACCGTCTGCAGAATTCTAGCACAGAATATCATCTAAAAGTTCTATTCTTAAGATTAATCATATGAAGTTACCGAAAGTTGTAGCTAGGAAGAAGCAATCAAACTCTCTCAAGAAATCTCCCTTCAACACCATAGAGGGAAAGAAGCCTATAGCCAACAGAAGCCCCGAAACAGAATGAATGTTCCAAATAAAATAGGAAAGCAAGATATTATTAAAATTTATTCTTCTCCAAAAGAAAGAGATCACTAACAAAGATAGCGATGTGAAGAACATTGAGCTACACCATCATTTAGCAAATATAAAGAGAAGAGGTTATTAGCATATAAGCGAGTTCAAGACTAGATATTCAAAAGAACCAAGGCTTAGAGTGAGGCAAAGTGAGATTGTTGGCTAGTATACTTAAGGTAGATCTATAAGGATAGCTAAGATCAGGTTTGCCTGCCATCTAGCACAAAGCCCCACAAATCGTCATTTCCAGAGATAAGCAAAACAACCCAACTAGAATTTTTTGATAACATTAAACTGGTTGAGGATAAAATGTTTAAGAGTTATAGAACACTGAGCATCTTATTAGATATCTTTTTTCTCTCTCAACCCAAATATTAAAGATAGATATGATTGACTTATAGGAGACTATTCTCCTTTCTCAATCTATTTGCCACATTCAACTTCCAATAGCTATCAAAGGGTGGGTGGAAGAAGAAAAACCATTTTAAGTATAGAAGATTCAACATATAAATTAAGGGTAGGTGAAAAAAAAAAGTGCTCTATTGATTATGCACTAATACCATAAAGAACACAATTCTTATTATAGTTTATACCATGTTGAATTATAATATCAATATTTTGAGGTCCCTATGCACATATTTTCACAAACAACAGGAGTAGTTCAATTTGTTATGTATAAACCACACATACTTGTACCACTCCAAAACAAGTGTTATAAACCAACATATGTTTGACAAAGGCAAGAGAAAGATTAATAGAACGTACATTTAAAGAGGCATAGAACTATTAGTAGCAAGAGACCGAACTAGAAACTTTATAAGTTCTTTCCAGTAAATCATGCAAGATTGTCCACCTGAATTCTTTATACTAAGGCCTAGAGAGGCTTACCAAATTCCTAGAATATGATTATTTTTATTAAGCCTCCAGAAGCATACTATTTTGCATGCTTTGAATAAAATGTTAATGTTAACCAGTCATAATCCACCATTAGCTTTGGGAAGAGTAGATTTTTTCTATTTAATAATTCTCATTGTTTTCCTTTTGAAATTGTCATGTTTAACATATTTTCATAAACTAATCATTGATGTGAATTAATCATCTATATATAGTCATTTTTTAACATTACAATAATTTGGTTATTTCAGAGAAATTTAAATTCTTCTATTATAGTGTTTGAGACACTGATACCAAATGGTATTGTTTGACTTGTGTTTCTTTTTCTGATTTTTCTCTTGAAAGACATGTTATCCTTTAATTAATACATTGGGCTTATGACATGCAATTTGACCCGAAACTCAAAATTCGAACTCGACGTGACTCGTGCTCGAGGCATTTTGGCTCGACTCGAAAATTTCGAGTCGAGTTTGAATGATACGTCTTGACTCGAACCATATTTTAAATGAATAGAACTCGAACTTGAGCTCGAACAAGTTCGATTCGAGTTCGAGTATGGGCTGACTCGACTCAATCTCGACTCGAAACTAGACTGTTACGAAAAATATTCGTTCTATTATACGTTCAACTTTAAACACACTTATATTCCACTCAAATTTTTATAATTTATATAACAAGCACATAATCTTCAACATTTATAAGGAAAACATATTTAGAGTTTTATTGCTATCTCAAGAAAATTAACAAAACTAAGTAATCAGGCTATAAATGATTTGATATAAATTTCACCGGCAATTGAAATACAACGACAAAGCTGCACAGCTGTTTTCAAAAACGCCCGCCTCCTTTGAATCCTAATATTAGAAACGGTTAAGATACGCTTTTGGTTCATTTTTATAGTTTTTAATTGTGAAAAAAGCTCTTTACTCTCCTTTTGCTTAAAAAGTATTAAAGCTTGATTTAGATGAAAGCATATATGAATATATTTGATTTAGGGCTTAATTATTAGATAATATCTTATACATATATGTATATAGAATATATTTGTATATATATATATATATATATATATATATATATATATTTCTAATAAAAAACATATTTTAATATATGATTGGAGGTAGTATATTTATAAATTCATAAAGAATGTCAAGAGATGATGTGAAGCTTATGGACTGTTTTTTATATTGTTATCTTTGTTGCTTCTTCACCTACATAATGCTCTTACAATTTCATTTGTATAAATCATTGCATGTGCCATTTTTATATTCTCATATGACATATTCTTTCTTGGTGACATAAATTTATTAATCTTGCTGAAATGATAACACTGACAATTTATGTTATTGTACTCTATTTATTTGATAATATTAAAATCACAATAATTTAGAAAATTTAATGAATTATGTTTAATGTTTGCATGGAGAACCCAAAGAGAAATTATTTGGACATCAATGGGATATAAGGCCCATATAGAGAACCACCATTTACTTTTATTAAATGGGCTATAAGGCCCATATATATATATCTAATTATGACATATTTGAGTGACATTCAGATTCATATTTAGATGTATATATAGTGACATACAGCACAATTTTACTTTCAATCACTTTAGTTACAATTTTAATCAAAAATCATAAATAAAAAATCTGTAGAAACTAATGAAAAAAAAACAAGAACTTTATTTCAACAAGGTGGAGATTGAGGAAGAAACTAAGATAATGGTTGAATTATGTTTCCAATCTAAACTTTGAAGAAGTTCCACAAAAAGAAAAGAACGTAGCTCAAGCTTCAAAGTCACAAGTTAATTGTAGGTAATTTCATGCTCTGCCATTTTCAATCTAAAGCAAGTCAATTAAGATTTTATAGTACAAACCCTACACCCATTGCAATTGAGCTAAACTAAATATTTCAAAAAGTGAAAGAAGCAAATTATAAAGACCACATGTTAATGAAACACATAGCACTTGTATTTCACATTTCAGTAATAAACAAGATAGCAAGTGCATTTGTATTTGTGATCATAGCAGCCTCAAATATCATCGGAGACCTGGTTGGGCAGAAAAAACATGAGGAAAAGAACTCTTTCTCTGAGTCTCAGAGCCAGTGAGGGCCACAGAATCTAAGTTCAACGAAGACGCAGGGGAGTTTCCAGTAATCAGACAGTTATTAGCTGAACCTGAACTTTGCTCTATGGCAATGGCCTCCTGAATCTCCTTCAGAACCAATGATATTGTTGGCCTCTGCAATCCCTGCGGTTTTACGCACAGGATCGCAATCTCAGCAATCTTCCACACTGACTGCAGCTCAAAGTCGCCTTCCAGAGAGGGATCAATGATTGCTTGAATATTGCCGCCCTCAATATATGATGTAGCCTGCAATTAAATTTGAGGATGGTTTAAGCATTCCAAGTAAACCGTGGCTAAGTTTTTGCTATGATTATAGTTTGTGTGAATGTAACCATAGGTCATCGCATATCAAATCTTATTTACTTTTATGCAAGAAAACAAATACGAGTAGTTTGCCAAAATAGAACCTCAACTATTTAGTTTTAATAATTTAGTCTCATTCATTTATATCCTCAATACTCAATATGCTCAAATTAGTCACTCAACTATTCATTTTAAGAAAATTCAATCCCTAAATTTTCATATTATAGAACTAAATTGAGCTCAAAATGAATAATTAGACACTAAATTAGGCATATTATATAATCATGGGACTAGTTTGAGCAGTGGGACTTATATTAGACAACATAACAACGACACCAAGTCTTAATCCTAATAGATGGGGTAGGCTACATAAATCTTTTGTTTCCATTGAGCACGATCAAATAGAATCTGTTACCTAAGTTCCACATAGAGAATATCCTTTCTAATGGTTTCTTCTCAAATTTTTTTTGTTTTCCTTTTCCTCTTTTATGTCATCAAATTTCATAAACTCGGTTATTCTAATAGGGGCATTGAATGGTCTACATTGACATTCTTTAATCTTATCAACTATTGGAGCCACTTCAACCTTACTATGGATAAACTCATACTCATTCTATCTTTACGAGTATATCCACTCATCCACATAAGAATCCTCATCTTTATAACACTTATTTTATCAGTAAGTTTATTCTTTATTGACTAACATTATAACATAGTTGGTCGTATAGTTGCTTTATAAAATTTTTCTTTAATCTTGATTGTGAGTTTTTGATCGCGCAATACACACCCATCCATTTTATCCAACCAGCTTAAATCTTATTAATCGTATTACTCATATTTTACCACTGTTTTGAATAATTGAACTAAGGTATTTGAACTTCTCGCTCTTCTTGATCACATGGCCCTCAATATTTATGTTCATGAGATTTGGGCTTCTAATACAATTGAACTGTGAAAATTGATAAACCGAAATGAGGAGAAAATGGAACCGAATACCCGAGGGAGGGATAAAAAATATATATAAACAAATTGTAATTTGTAATAATACATTCTAAGTTTTATATAGCCCACTATTCCTAGGATTACACACTTGTGGTTATACAAAAAAATCAATTAATAAAACTAAATTATACTTATTTTAACGTCCTCTTAACAACCATCCACTTGTCCACCATTTAGATAAAAATTGTTTACCCGACGGATATATCTGGATATTTGAGTTTATCAACAAATTCCTCCCTTAAACTCAAAATCCCTTCCATCATTCATGCCAATTGCCATTTTGCATTTTGAATAAAATTGTTGGAACCGGTTTTGTAAATATATCTGCCACTTGATCATGACTCGCAACTTAATTTATTCTCACATTTCCCTCCTTTACGCGTTCTCGGTTGAAGTGAAATTTGACATCAATATGTTTGCTTCTTTCATGATGTACAAGATTCTTTGCTAATTCGATTGCAGACTTGTTATCAACACGAATCTAAATTACTTATTTTTGTTGGAGATTCAGTTCGTGGAGCAAATTCTTTAGCCAAACTGCGTAACAGACACACCATGATGCTGCCATGTATTCTGCTTCACATATCGAAAGTGTCACGATCGATTGTTTCTTTGATAGCTATGTAAATACCGTATCTCCCATAAAAAATACGTACCCTGATGTACTCTTTCAATCATCTATGTCTCTGCACCAGTCACTGTCGAAGTAACCCACCAATTTATAATCTGTCTTTGAGTAAAATAACCAGAGTGATTCTGTTCCTCGGATATATCGTAGAATTATTTTTAGTGCTTCCAATGTGTGTAGACCGGCTCTTCCATGAACAGACTTACAACTCCAACGCGGTAGAACATGTCTCGTCTTGTGCATGTGAGATAACGCAAACTTCCCACCAAGTTTCAATATTTTGTTCCGTCGACTCGATCTCCACCATCAAACTTTGAGAGTTTCATACCTGCTTCCATCGGTGTTGACACCGGATTACTATTTGCCATTTTGTTCTTCTTTAGGATGTCTTTTGAGTATGCTTCTTGTGACACAAAAATTTCTGTCTTTCCTTGTCTGACCTCCAGACCAAGAAAATACTTCATCAATCCAAAATCAGTCATCTCAAATTCTGGTTCCATCTCGCCTTTGAATTTTTTAATCATCTAGCCACTATTTCCCATGAATATAAGATCATTAATGTAAAGAGCAACAAACAACGCGTTACCTTCTTTCTTCTTCACATATAGTGCATGTTCGTATAGGCATTGAATAAACCTATTCCTTTTGAAGTACATGCCGATTCGAGTATTCCAAGCACAAGGTGCTTGTGTTAATCCGTAAAGCGCCTTCCTCAACTTCAACACCTTTTGCTCTTCTCCAACTTTCATGTAACCAGGTGGTTGTTCGATATAAACTTCTTCTTTTAGCATTATATTCAAGAAAGTTGACTTCACATCCATCTGATATATTGACCATTCAAACTATGCAGCCTGGGAGATGAGAAGTCGAATTGTCATCATTCTGGCAACCGGGGCAAAAACCTCGTCGTAGTCGATCCCCGCCTTCTGTCTGTAGCCCTTTGCAACAAATCGTGCCTTGTATCGATCTATCCCACCTTGAGCGTTCATCTTCTTCTTGAACACCCACTTTACTCCAATAGATTGACTTCCTTTTGGTAGTTCTGCGAATTCTCATGTCTTGTTTTGTTCGATTGACTTGATCTCCTCATCCATAGCTGCTTGCCATTTTTCATTTTTCACTGCCTCTTCAAAACTTATATTCCTGCCATCCGCCAAAAGACAAACTAGATGTGCCTCGCTTGTTGAGTCATACAAATCTCGAAGACTTCGCATCCTTGGTTGTCTTAGTTCTTTCTCGTCATCAGATATTTGAAGATTTCTCACTACTTGAGAACATGTTGGAAGATTTATTAATGAAATGATGATTCTCCACTTTCCGTTGGATTTTCTGGTGAATTGTTCCAATCCCACTTACTTGCTTACCATCACCTTTTTGTTTATTGGGTCGAGTAATCTGTAGCCTTTAGTTTTTCTCATCATACCCAATGAACACAAATTTCTTGCTCTTGTCTTCTAGCTTTGTCTTTGTTGATCTGGCACGTGTGCATAAGCCACACTACCGACTATCTTGAGATGGGAGGCTGCCGATTTATGACCACTCCATACTTCTTGTTTAGTTTTATCTTCTAACTTCGCATGTGGACATCTGCTTTGTATGTAAATTGAGCATTGAATGGCATCCGCCCAAAATTATTTGGGAATTTTCTTACTCTTCAGCATAGACCGAACAATGTCGAGAATGGTTCGATTCTTCCTCTCTGCCGCACCATTTTGTTGGGGAGAGTATGGTGCAATTAGGAACCTTCTTACTCCTTGCTCCTCACAATAACTTGCAAAATCCCTTGAGTAATATTCGCCACCTCGATCTGATCGCAAGGCTTTAATGTACTCGTTAGTTGTCTTCTCCACCATGACTTTGAATCTTTTAAATGCCTTGAGTACTTCTGATTTTTCTTTCAAGAAGTAAACCCAAGTTTTCCTTGAATAGTCATCGATAAAAATAATAAAGTTCTTTTTACCGTTAAAAGACTTAGGAGTGATTGGCCCACAAATGTCGGTGTGTATCAATTCGAGAAGACTTAATGCTTGATATTCTGCCTTTTTCGAAAATGAATTCCTTATGTTTCCCGAGCACACACTCCTCGCAAATTTTGTTAGTGTAGTTTATCTCTAGTAGTCCGTACACCATTTTCTTCTTAAACAATTTTTGTAGGCCTTTGTAGTGCAAATGACTGAATCGTAGATGCCATAGAGACACATTGTCTTCTACATCAACTTTCAAGCATTTTTCTTGTACATAAACTAGTCTGATTTTATACATTCGATTCTTCATCATCTCAATCTGTGCAACTAGCTGCTCCTTGTCTTTCAGTTGTAGCACTCGATTTTTCATAAACACCGAGTAGCCTTTCTCCATGAGTTGTTCCAAACTCAGTATGTTACTTTTAAGATCAAGTACATAATACACATTTTCAATTAATCATTTTCCACCATCTTTTTGCAAGTAAGAAATTGTACCTTGACCTTTCACTCGGATCTTAACGCATCGCCAAATGACATGTGCATTATCAACGACCCATATTCTTTGAACAAATGTTCATGCCCGCACATATGGTTGCTAGCACCAATGTCGAGATACCAAATCGTCTAGCTACTAGTTTACTTCTCATCGTGAGTCATCATGAGAAGCCCATCATTCGTCACTTCTTTTGTAACAAGATTCGTGTTTTCTTCAATTTTCTTATCGCCATAGAAGTCTTTGCGTAACGCCCAAATTTCCACAATTGTAACACTTGTTGGAATTGCAGTCCTTCGCATAGTGATCATATTTGCCACATTTATAGCACTCAACATTCGAGTGGTTCAGTCGGCCAACTCTTCCACGACCTCGTCCTCGACCTCGCCAATTTTGTTGATTTGACTGCTCCTTCTCGTTATAGTGTCCTTCGTAACCATGACCTCTACTGCCACACTAATCTCTGCGACTTCTTCCTTGCCATTTTCCACGAGAATATAGTATCTTATCATTTTTAATTGTCGGCTTGGATTGAAGAGCTTCTTCAAGCGTCTCTTCCTTATTCTTCTTTCGCTGCTCATGCGCCTCAAGAGAGCCAGCGAGCTCATCAACAGTTAGTATGCCGAGATCCTTTGACTCTTTGATCACGCACACCACATTCTTAAAACTGTTTGTCAACGACAGTAATATCTTCTCCACGACTTGGGCACCGTTCATCGTTTCGCTTGAGTTGATTTACTACAGTTTGCACACGTGTGATGTAATCAAATACTCTTTCTAATTCCTTCATTTTCATCCCTTCCAACTCGCCTCTCAGAGTTTGGAGACGCACTTGCTTGACACGATCGACTCCTTTGAACACTTTCTAAAGTGTTCCACGCTTCTTTTGAAGTTGTCGCTCCGGTAATCTTCTCAAAGCCCGACTCGTCTATTGCTTGATATAGAAAGTAGAGAGCAGTTTTATCCTTCGCTTGCGTCTCTTTTAACGCCTCCAGTTGATTCATCGTCATGCTAGCCATATCTATCAAATCGATGAAGTCGTTCTCAACGACTTCTTATACATCTGAATACTCTAATTATCATAGTTCATCTTTGTGAGTCGTGATAGTGGTATATATCCCATCGATAAATTTCAAGGATTTATCATTCGCTCTGATACTAATTTGTGAAAATTAATAAACCGAAGTGAGGAGAAAATTGAACCGGATACTCGAGGAAGAGATAAAAAATATATATAAGCAAATTGTAATTTGTAATAATACATTCCAAGCTTTATATAGCTCAATATTCCTATGGTTACACACTTGCGGTTATACACAAAAAAAAGTTAATAAAACTAAATTATAGTTATTTAACTTCCTCTTGACAACCATCTACTTGTCCATCATTTAGATAAACACAATCTTAAATTGGTTACCCGGATATATCCGAATATTTGAGTTTATCAACATGAACTTACCCTCAATATATTCTGTTTTAGATCTAAAATAAAGGGGTATAATAATAAGAATTCACAAGATATCACCCGTCATACTACTACTCACGAACAAACACGCTCTGATGGGATCCGAAGCAGTAGTACTTTGCTTTGGTTGCACTAGAAATTAAAAAAATCGAAAGTATTTTGAGGGACTATTTTTATAAATTTTCCAAGAAATCCTTCAATGCTAAAAATTCAATAAAATATCCTTTGAATATTGAGGTGGATAGCAAAGTAATAAGAAATATAATTGGCCTAGAATATAAGTGCTTTGCACTAATTGCAAATAGTGTAACACCCCATGTAATCGGGTTAATCAAAGTCTTTTTTTGTGTTAGCTCAACATGGCTCATACCAAGTCGAATCTTATATGATACTTTCTCAAGAGACTACTTTATTCTATTACAGACATGCTTAACTTTGGCATTCCCAATAATTCTCAGCCCATTATATTTAGAGATGAGCCGTTCTTATAATTTAACTATAAATGTATAACCCAATATTACCTTCTTCTAGTGTGAATTCCTCGCCCCTCATCATATTTGGGTCATAACATACACATCAGCTTCTACCTAGTTAACTCTTAAACCATAAACTGTACGTGATGGACAATAACTACACATCAAAATTATACCTAAAATAATAATGAGATTAATATTTAGTTTAATTAAACTATTGTGTATTTAATTTAATTTTAGTTTACATAACAATCCAGGTTTTATTTGTTGCTTAAGGTGATGTATTACAGAGTGGATGTAAGCAATTCGGGAGGGCTTCAAACTAGGGTTTTATACCACAAACAAGAAAGACTTCCTCAATCCTATGGTCTCAACCAAAAAGAATTATTCCTTAAAATGGAAGTGCATTTCTTGTAAAATCAATTTTTTTAATCACAAAAATAATAATCATTATTAATTTTATCATATCATTATTTCATCTTCTGATTTATAACTTGGCTTATCACTAATACGGGGTGAAGCTGTTATGTAGCCAGTATGATGGCTATTAATTGCATGGAAATATGAATTGTTTATGTAATTTCATCAAGATTATTGATATATCCAAAATTTATAGCAAAATAAAGTGTTGAAAATATTTAAAACATCATACAAACCAGCATACTTCGAGTAAAACTTATGCATTTTCAGGAAAAATGGAGAAAATGGCAAGCCAGAGCTAATTGGAGACTTCTGAAAAAATCCGCTGGCGCGCCACAGCGAGCCATGGCGGTCTACTGAATTACTTCACTTGGAACATGCTTGCAATCCTGGAAGGAGAACCGCTACAGCGCGCCACAATGCGCTATGCTCTATGAAGATTAATGCAGACCTGGGACAAAATCCGTTGTAGCCTGCCGCAGCGCGCCACGACGATATTTCAAAATTATTCATGAAAACCTTGTATGAATTAATTGAACAGTAACTATTCCGCGTTCACGGCAGTCTAACCACCGCAGCACGCCTACAGCGTGCCACAGCGGGTAGCAGCGGCACTAAGGTAAACTATATAAATTAATACAGCGGAACAACATTTGGATTTTAGCTGCCACAGCGCGCTGCAGCGGAATAGTGTTTGAATCAAAGCTGCCACAGCGCGCCACGGCGGATCCTCAGCAGAATAGCCCACCTGGAGCAAAATCAAATGCAATCACTGCAGCGCGCCACAACGCCCGATATAGAAAAGCTCCAGAATTTGCATTTAATACAGCATAGGGAAAGCCACAATTTCAGACCTTTGGCCTTCCCCTGCCTCTTGAAACCTGAAGTAACATTAAATATGATGAATCCCAAGTGAATAACAGAATAAAATGTAAATTACTTGCGTTGAATCAAAGAGAGATGAAAGGTCAACTTGATTAATGCCTAAGGGTTGATAGCTTCCCTATTTAAGAGCCAAATTCAAAAAAAGCACCAGTTCCAAATTCTCAAAATACAACATCTAAAAGGGAGGCTGTTGTGAGAACAAAAAGGAAAAAACTCTCCAAGGAGAAAGTAAAGAGAACCGTAAAAGATTAAGAAGAAAAGACAGTAGAAGATCTCAAGAAAAGAAAAGTGAAAGAAAAGGAGGAATGCCTAGAGAACCCCAGAAAATCTCTGGATTGTTTTCTAGTACCCCTTCTAAACTCTGTCTTATTTTCTTTGTTGTGAACCGATGTCAAAATTCATTTTATTCTGCTTGTCTTTTAGTATTAATTTTGAAATGGAAGACTAAACCCTCTTTGGAGAGGGTTCGGATGTAGTTGTGGGATAATGTAAGGGTCTATGGTGTTGTATGTTGTCTTGAAATGAATGAAAACTCTTTGTTGAATTGTCTCTTATCCTTGCTTAATGAAAATGCCTAGATGTATCTTATAAAAATCTTTATTAAACTAAGCTAAAAATAAATTATCATTAAAAATGACTTATGCTCTAAAGCTCATCAATTGGATTAGAGCAAGGAATGAGTGCAAATTAGAGCTGAGAACTATATGACAAGTTCTCAAGCTCATTAGCACCATTCCTTGAGGCTCATCCAAGAGATTAATGCTTGTGAGCTAAGTTCCCATAAATCATGCTCGGTGGCTCAGCAAAGTAGAAGAAATGAGAGAACATTGGATACCCATTGGATGAAGTGACATAGTCCAATGAGTCCAATGCATTCTCTCATTTAACTAAACTGCGTGTGTATGCACATGATGCAAATTGATGGAAATTATGCTTGTGAGATCAATAAACTAAAACATTTTGGTAACCTAGACGTAGGAAATCAGATTTGAAGTAAATACAGATCTCATGAGGGTCTATGTGCCGAGGTAGAACCCCAAGGGAGTTCTCCTTGCTGCACTAGACTTGAACTTGTTGAATTAGAGGATGCTCTAGTTTAGGCAATGTTCACTTGATTGTTTAGGCATAGGAAAACACTTTATGAGTTTCAATAACTAAATGACAACACCAAGGCCTTACGAATCCCATAACCAAACCCCAACTCTCTCCTCTTAAACAAATAGTATCTTACCTCAAGTAAGTTGTATTGTTAATTTGGGAACCAACAAAAAACCCAAAAATCGATTATTCTAAACATTAGTGAAAGAAGATAAGACTTAGTATCAAAACCATCGTTCCCTGAGGACGATATAAATTCCCGGAACTTACCGTTCCACTTATTACTTCGGACACGTACACTTGCGTGCAAGCGCAGATTTACAGTCTGTCAATCATCATCATCTTCTGATTTATAATAGGGCTTGTGGTTCTTAGTCACTAATACAGGTGAAGCTACTATTTATCCTGTATGATGACTATCTTAATTATGTGAGAAATATTATGAACTGTTTATGTAGTTTCTTATGTAATGCATAGAAGTAATAGGTCATTATTTGTAAAAATTGGGAGTAATATTAGTACCAAAAAGGTTCCTATTAACTATACCTAAACAACATAACATGTGTTTTCTAAATATACATAATTTTTCAAAATACACACAACATTGTGAGATTGATTAGATTTTTATTAAAGTGATTATGAGTATGTGTTTGCAACTTGCAACTGTAAAAGTGTACCTTTTTCACATTCAGAAGAGTTGAAAATTATATTTTTTCTAGTCATTTGGAAATAAAAGTAAGATTCATAGCAATGCCAGATCCAGATTTCTTTGAAATTCTCGGCTTTTATTTCAAATGATTTCTTTGATTAAATTAAGAAAACAATGAGTAATAATTAACAAATTCATTCCTCAATACACATGGGAAAATATCTTATATTCAAACATATTACTCGTGAGTGCACATGCGCTGTGGTTGCTAGCCAACCATAAAGTTCTTGTCAAGGATTGAAGGCATTTGAATATATTGATATTAGTTTAATATTTCTGTTTTTAACTCAGACAGTTGCTTTCTTTTTCTTGCTTAAGCCTCTTATTTTTGTTATTGGTACGTTTATATATACGAGTTCTTTTAGATTACAATAGAAATCCAACACCAAAAATAGCACATGGAGTCTATTTCTAAGAAGACTAAACATCGGAAGGTGCATGCAAATAATTTTGAGTTGAAACAAGCAACTCCCCAGTTGGTACAAAATTCACAATTTGATGGCTTTTGGGTGAACTGATGATCCCTACGAACGGGGTTTGACCGCTAAGATTTATTGAAGCAAACACAAAAAAATATTTCAACACAAACAAAAGTAATCACAGTGCAAATAATCACAAGCACACAAGCATACAGACACAAAGATACAAGTGAAAAACTTGAGAATGGGAAAAAATTACGGAACCACACCACCACAAAGAAATCCACTATCAAAGAAGATGGATATAGAGTTATAGAGAACTTATCAAGCACTAGAGGAAGAGAGAATCGTTGGCCTTGAGATCCTCTTCTTATTCTCCTAGATTTCTCCTTCTAGTTCAAACTCAAGGGCTTAATATTTTTAGACATCAAAGAACTCTCACAGAAAATAGCACACACTCAACCATAACATAACATATTAGCTTTTGATGATTATCTAAATCTGATAGTCTCATAATCTGTAGCCAAATTCTACAGTTCCATCATAGCTTATGAATAAGCGCTTGATTGCTTTTGAATCAAGATTGCTCCTGGAACCTGCGTCAATGTGCACATAGATTTAATTTCACCTCTTTACAGCTCCAAGCCTCTTCGGGTATCCCTTCTTTCAAAGGAACTGAAGGACCCATATTGATCAGATATACAACTGTATTCACAGCTTCTGCCCAAAACTATTTTGGCAACTTAGCATGTATCCTCGTGCTCTTTGCACGCTCTGCAAAAGTTCTATTTATGAGCTCTGCAACACCAATCTGCTGAGGTGTCCCTGGAATAGTGAACTCCTGCCTGATTCCATTCAAAGCACATAACTCTTTGTACTCCTAATCATAGTACTCCCTACTATTGTCTAATTTAAAGCACTTGAGATTTAAGCTTGTCTCATTCTGAACCAAGTCTAACCACTTCTTGAACATGCCAAACACATCCGATTTGTGCTTCAAGAAATATACCCATACCTTCCTGGTATGATGTGATATCCCGATGCCGACTCAGCGAGAACTGTCCCGACATTCAGGTGATCACATAACGCAGGATCATATTGAGCAATTTGAAATAAAAAGGAACACACATATAAAAGCCAAAGATACTTCTCATTCATTTCAAAATTACATATTACAAAAAAATTTTATCATACACCACGAACATTGTTGAACTTTTTAGAAATAAAAAGAAAATAAAAAGATAAATAAAAGTTAAAGTAGCATCGTTGATTCATCAGCAAGAGTGAAAATATATAAATTAGGGTTCTTGTTTCAATTCTCCTAAAAACACCTGATCTGGTATTGTAAAAAAAATAATACCGGAATTGGAATTCCCAGTAATTATAGAATACTCTAAGTACCGCAGTAAACAATAAAATATTACATTTTTATGAGAGCAGAGATGCGATTAGCGAAAATAGGGGTGTAATAAACATGCAAGAAAAGTAAGACAATAGCGTAAAAATGAATAATCAATTTTCTGCGACAAGAATTATCACAAAATGTATTTTATTGATGTTATTTCTCCAGTAACAACCATATTATGAAAGGGATGTTGATTTCAAACAACCAATCAATCTTCAATGTACTGATGTTATTTTCCAGTAACAACAGATGTTGATTTCAAACAACCAACAAAGCTTCAATGTTATTGATATCATTTTCAGTAACAATCACGTTATGAAAGGGATGTTGGTTTTAAACAATCAACAAAGCTTCAATGTTACTGATATCATTTTCTAGTAACACGTTATGAAATAAATGTTAGTTTCAAGCAACCAATCAAGCTTCAATATAAATTTGTCTCAAAGCAAAGCTAAGCAGCAATAAAATGCAAAAAGTAATACATGTCATATACTGGGTACCTTTTAAGTTCAAATGTGCAATAGTTCAATTGGATCTGCATTTAGATTTTGACATTTTAAATTAACTTTTAGCCAATATTATTATCTTCATTTCTATTATGTTCTTCTTTCACTTTCTCATTTTGATTGAAGTTCAATTTTTAAGTTACTGCAATAACAGTAACATTTATTATAGCATTATTATTATCATTACAATGATAATAATAATGTACGAAAGAAAAAAGACATAATGGAAATGACTAAATTAAATTTGACAAAAATGAAAATAATAATCATCTTATAACATTTGTACTATTTTCATTATTTAATTAATGAGAATAATAATAATATTAATGACTAATTATGATTATTAAGTATATGGAAGCAAAATAAAAAAACGAAAAATAAAGAAAACAAGCAAAATTTTCCCTCATTTTTTTTCTTCTTTTCCCTCTCCTCTCACCTTTAGGATTAGGATCGCCAAAAAATGGAGGGAGGCCGGAGTGGCTGGCCGGATGACTGTTCGCTGGCTATTGACCGGCTGAGGGAGGGATGCAGCAGGAGGGAGCTGGCTGGCAGGGGAGGGCTGGCAGGAAGGGGGCTGAGAGGGGTGAGGGCTGCTATGGAAGAGGGGGGCGGCTGAGGGGGTATAAGCAGACGTAGGAGGAGAGGGGGTTGGCCCACATGGCCGACAGCCTGCGCCAAAAATAGCGCAGGATGGTCGCCTGCAGGCTCTGTCGCAGACAGAGCCTGTGATCGTAGGCCCAGATCTCGCGATCTGATTCGGGGGGGGGGGGGGGGGCGGAGAAGAAGAAGGAAATCTAAGGAATTCAAATAATTATTTAGATTTAAAATTTTCACATTTTTTTGTCGTTTAGCGTAACGAAACTTGACACCGAGGCGTGTTATGACATAACGAACACCCTCGCATCGACAATTTTCGATTCGAAGCAATGTTTTATTTTTAATTAATTTCTAAAATTTTAAACTTCGAAAATTAATTGAGATCAAACCGAAGCTCTGAAATTTATGAAACTTCTAGAGCAGTCTTTAAATAATGTACTTAACACAATGACATGAAAAATGACGAATTCAGACAAAATTCAAAAATTAAAGCGAGAGTTTCTGTTATCCGGATTTCTCCCAAACTAGAGCACTTTAATCTAAAAATTATTCTCATCTAAAGGTATTTTTGTTTGCCCTAATTTGAAAAATCCCCAGAGCCCTGATTTCTGAGGCAGGATTTGACCTAATTTAGCAGAATAATGACAATGGGTTATTACAAACTCCCCTACTTAAAAACGATGTCGTCCTCGACATCATAAGAAAAAAATAAAGACTAAAAGGGAAGTTTTGGGGTACCTTAATTAAGAAATAACTATAGATATTTTTTTCGCATATCATCTTCCTTTTCCCACTGGCTTCCATTGCAGTATGGTTATGCCACTGGACTTTAACCATTGGGATTGTTATGCTTCTTAATTTGCGGCGATCTTTCTCAATGATTTGAAGAGACTTTTTGACATAAGTCAAACCAGGCTGAATTTTGGCTATCGAATTAGAAATTTGTTGAGAGGATTATTGGAGGCATTTGCGGAGTGCTGAAACGTGGAAAACGCTGTGCACGACAAAAAATATTTCAGAAAGTTTAAGTCTGTAAGCCGAGCTTCCAATTTTTGCAGTTACTTCAAAGGGTCCAACATATCTGGGGCTCAGCCTACCAGTAACTCCAAAGCAATGTATTCCTTTCATATGGCTAACCTTTAGATAAGCACGATCACCAACATGAAATTCTAACATTCTGTGCTTTGCGTCACAGTATATCTTTTGTCGATTTTGGGCTGCCGCAATTCGGCTCTTGATTAGCCTTATCTTTTTGTTTGTCTTTTCAATAAACTCAGAGCCATAAACCCTCTTATTCCCTTTCTCTTTGCTCTGTTGTTATAAATATAATTTTTTTCTTATGTCTGATTTTCCCATTCTCTGCTGGAATTTCCATGGATTAATGCTTGCAAGAACCTTATCCAAAAAGTTATGCCTACTTTGATTGATTGTTTGGAAACCCGAATTAGCAACATCAACTTCTCCAATCCCTTTAACTGATCCAAATAGCAATTCTTTGACAATGAGGGGTGCTACCACAACTTCAATATAGCCCATCCGGGTCCAACCCTCATCAAATGGGATACTACAAAAATTCATTTAAACCCTATTGTAATTCATGCTCAATACACTCATGGCAGAATTCATTACAAAATTTTCTACCATCCTACTATCTTGTGTTTATGCTTACAATCTCAATTCTCAAAGTGTGGAGCTTTGGAATTCTCTGATCTCTTTATCCCATAATATTAATGAGCCTTGGGCTATCGCTGGAGATTTTAATTGTGTTCATCATTACTTAGATAAGAAAGGTGGGGCAACTCTTTATGACACTCAAAGGAACTTAGTTTCTTTATTTTCAATTCTTGACTTAAGGATTTAGCTTCCACTGGTTTAAAATTTACTTGGTATAACTAGCAATTGAATAACCCAATTTTTGCCAAATAAGACAGAGTTTTAGTTAACCCCAACTGGTATACCTATTTTTCTCAAATTGTTTTTTTTTTCAAAATTGATAGCCCGGGTGTTTCGGGTCATGCGCCCCTTCTCTTATCCTTGCATAATCAAATTAAGAGTAAATGTCGGTTCTTTTATTTAAATCATTGGAGGCATCATGAAAATTATTCTGACATTAATAGCTCTGCTTGGAAACACTATGTTAGAGGTGACTCTCTCTGTTCTCATAAACAAAACAAAAAATATCAAGAGTGCTCTCCTCCACCTCATTCACACCCACCCCACTTCCTTGATTTTTATTCAAAACAAAATTTTCATTTTCAATAGCTCTAGCTCCACTGAGGAAGTGCTCCTAAATAAAAAGTAGTTTTCTAAAGAACTTGAGTGGATCAAATAGAGGACTAAAATTAAATGGCTCTTAAGAGGTTAAGATGACATTGGTTTCCTTTAAAGCATATTAACAGCCGCAAAAAAAATCAAGCTAATATTAACCTTATGGAAGGTGTTCTGGATCAAGACAACACAGCTGATCTGCTCATTTTGTATTTCAAAAACCTTTACAATTAGTAAAGATCAGAATGATTTTAAATGTCCCTTCTCTGCTACTATCTTCGAAATTTTTTTTTCTTTTTGCTCTTGCCGATTTCACTGCTCCTATCTTTGAAGAACAGATTTTTAGCACATTAAAATATATTGATATTAATGTATCGTCGGGTCTGGATGGCTTCTCTTCTGACTTCTATATTAGAAATCAGGGCTTGCTTAGGAACCAAATTTGTCGTGCAGTCCTCTTCATCTCTAAAGAAAATTGTCAACGGCTATCACGCACACAACTATTGCTCTCATCCCTAAAACTCATCATGTCAATAACATTTAAGCTTTGAGGCCTATTTCGCTTTGTAATACTATTTACAAACTTATTGCCAAGTTTTTGGCAGCTAGACTCAAACCTCACTTGCAGTACATTATTGACTTAGCTCAAGTTATTTTCATTCAAGGGTGTCTTATCACCGAGTCAGTCTGCTTGCAACGAAAATCC
Organism: Gastrodia elata; assembly: GCA_016760335.1. NCBI lineage: Eukaryota > Viridiplantae > Streptophyta > Magnoliopsida > Asparagales > Orchidaceae > Gastrodia > Gastrodia elata. Next base: position 18,825,353 of record CM028672.1, on the reverse strand, counting down.
TCCACACTTTCAAAAAAAATAATCATGATAGTATTTTTGTGCTAAACTTAATATCAAAAAAAGTTTTAGACTCAGTAAACAGATCATTCATTCTCGAAAGACTCAAAAGTCAAGGTTTTTCTCTTGCATTTGCTAATTGTTTAGCGGCTTGTATCAATAATACGAAGTTCTCTATTATCCTTAATGGTAAGATGCATGGTTATTTCTCCTATACTAATGGTATAAGGTAAGGTTGTCCTCTTTCCTCTTACTTGTTTATGATTGCTATGAATGGTTTATCGGCACTTTTCAACAAAGCAGTTGCATCTTTTTCTGCTATTGCAGCGGGGGCATCAATATTTGAGCTCAGATCAGTTACTCCCGAGTGCGAGGAGTCATCATCACTCTCCTCGTCCTCAAAATACTCTATCATCTTATCGCGGGGATCCATCTATCAAAGGAAAAATGATTAATACAAAAAAGTTGTTTTAGTACTTTCGCAATCTCATTGCAAAGAGAGTTATCACTTCCTGACTAGTACTATTATTCTAAGTTGATTTAATCTCTTTAGAATGAACATAGCTTTGTTTTTTGTATATATATATTATTTCCTCTCAAATGTGCTCAATCCTGCTCTGATATCAACTGTGATATCCCAATGCCAGCTCAGCGAAAACTGTAAAGGCATTCAGGTGGTCACATAATGCAGGATCATATTGAACAATTTGAAAGAAAATGAACACACATAAAAGTCAAAGATACTTCTCATTCATTTCAAAATTACATATTACAAAACATATTCATCGTAAACAATGAATATTGTTCAACTTTTTAGAAATAAAGAAAAAATAAAAAGATAAATAAAAGTAAAAGGAGCGCCGTCGATTCATCTGCAAGTTTGAAAATGTATAAATTAGGGTTCTTGTTTGAATTCTCCCAAAAACATTTGACCTGGTATTATAAAAAAACAATACTGGGATTGAAATTCCCAGTAAATGGAGAATACTCTAAGTACCGCAGTAAACAATAATATATTATATTTTTATAAGAGCAGAGATGTGATTAGCGGAAATAAGGGTGCAATAAACATGTAGGAAAAGTAAGGCAATACGCAAAAAGGAATAATCAATTTACTGCGACAAGTATTATCACAAAATGTAAGTTACTGATGTAGTTTTTCAGTAACAACCACGTTATGAAAGGGATGTTGGTTTCAAACAACCAACCAAGCTTCAATGTTACTGATGTCATTTTCCAATAACAATCACATTATGAAAGGGATGTTGGTTTCAAACAACTAACCAACCTTCAATGTTATTAATGTTATTTTTCAGTAACAACTACATTATGAAAGTAATGTTGATTTCAAACAACCAACCAAGCTTCAATGTTATTGATGTTATTTTCCAGAACAACCACGTTATGAAAGGGACGTTAGTTTCAAACAACAAACCAAGCTTCAATATGAATTTGACTCAAAGCGAAGCTAAGCAGCAATAAAGTGCAAAAAGTAATACATATCATATATAAGGTACCTTTTAAGTTCAATTGTGCGACAATTCGACTGGATCTGCGTTTAGATTTTGATATTTTAAATTAGCTTTTAGCTAATATTAGTATCTTCATTTCTATTTTTTTCTTCTTTCGCTTTCTCATTTTGATTGAAGTTCGATTTTTAAGTAATTGCGGTAGCAGTAACATTTATTATAACGTTATTATTATCATTACAATGATAATAATAATGTACGAAAGAAAAAAGACATAATGAAAATGAATGAATTGAATTCGACAAAATGAAAATAATAGCCATCTTATAATATTTGTGCTACTTTCATCATTTAATTAACGAGAAAAATAATAATGTGAATGACTAATTATGATTATTAAATATATGTAATCAAAATAAAAGAACAAAAAATAAAGAAAACAAGCAAAATTTCCCTCATTTTCTTCCTCCTTTTCCCTCTCCTCTCACATTTAGGATTAGGATCGCCGAAAAACAAAGGAAGGCCGGAGTGGCTGGCCGGAATGGGGTGGCTGGACGGCTACTCACTGACTATTGATCGACTGAGGGAGGGCAGCGGTAGGAGGGAGCTGGCTGCCAGGGGAGGGCTGACTAGCATGGAGGGGACTGAGAGGGGAGAGGGTTCAAATAGAACGAAACTTAACACCGAGGTGTGTTATGACAACGAGCACCCTCGTTCTGAAAATTTTTTAATCGGAGCAATATTTTTGTTTATAATTAATTTTTGAAGTTTTGAACTTCAAAAATTAATTGAGATCAAACCGGCGCTCCGAAATTCATGAAACTTCTCGAGCAGCCTTTAAATATTGTACTTGACACAATGACACAAAAAACGATGAATTCAGACATGTATTTAATGTTTTTTGTTGAATTTAAAAGAATTCAAAAATTTAAGCAGGAGTTTTCGTTATCCGGATTTCTCCCACTATGGCACTTTGATCTAATAATTATTCTCATCTAAAGGTATTTTTGTTTGCCCTAATTTGAAAATTCCCCTAAGTCCTGATTTCTGAGGCGGTATTTGACCTAATTTAGCGGAATAATGACAATGGGTCATTACATATGATCATCAATGAAAGTAACAAAGTGTGTGGCTCCACCAAGAGAGGATGTGAGAGCTAGTCCTGTGATGGCCCATATTAGGTTGGTAACAGCCAAACTAACATCAGGCACATCTTTCCGCAGGATCATATTAACGATTAAGTAAAATAGCAGTTAAATAACATCCAAAGTTATTCAAGTATAAAAAAATAATATTCATTCAATTTAAAGTAAAAAACATCCAGATTTATTACATAAATGTCATCATACAAAAGTGTTTATCTCTCAAATGGCAACTAAAATTTGTTATTATTCCACATCAAGCCTTTCTTTAACATCCTTAAGCCACATCAGCCTCCTCTAGTAGGATCTGGTCTGGCATTATGAAAATAATGCCTTAGTGCACATTCAAAGTACAAAAGATATTAAATACAAATAAATATTTCCTGGTTATATGCCAAATTTCAAATGATAATCACATAAAATTTCATATTTATTTATGACTTGATATTATGAGACAACGTTAGCAGTTCTGATGGGCAAAACCAGAACCATGAGGCTGGGTTCAATAAAAAGCTTTTAAAAAGCATAACCTTCATCTGAACCCCCTCATAGGCTCTAGATGGCACCCTTATGGCTCCCGAGGACTAGTCTCGTCCCTAACCTATTCAACCACCGTTTCGAAACCCTTTGCAACATTCACAAGATACATAAACATCATTTTATTTCTCTTACATCATTAGTAGTAAGAGTAATGTATTAAGTAGTAATATAAAAAGGCTCAAAGTGATACTTTAGCAGCAAATGAAAGTAAAAAACATAAAAAGTAACATCTAGTGTACCTTTTGAGTTTGACTTAACAAGACGAATCACTCACAAACTTGATACATGGAAGGAAACTGATAAAAAATATACTCACATATTTCATACATAGGAAGAGATTCTAATTTGTTAGATTGTAATAGAAACATGATTCAAAAACATCGATATGCTTAGTTGGATTTAATGAGCGTGCTCACAAACTATAAGATGAATTTTGCTGCCACAGGTAAGTTATAAATATCTTCAAGCTTGATCATTTATAAGTGTAGAATATTCATAAAATCACATCAAACTTGTTGAATTAAATAGTCGAATGATGAAAAATAGGGTCTAAGTGAGCACTATTCTTAATAACTTGTTGAGAGCATTAATTCGTTTGTATCGCTAACTAAGCATTAAGATATATCAAACTTGGTTAAAATCTGACACACGAATAAAGGCATACGGCAAGAAATCTAAGTCGGCCATATGGAATTTTTTTTTTGTATCATAATTCTATGTGCGGAAGAAAATTGTGAGCAATGTTGCTTCGATATAATTTATTAGACTCAAGAAGGAGAGTTCATTACCTTTGTAAAAAAGATACTACGATAATAAAGAAATATCATTTCATTCATAATTAACTTTCCTGAATTAAATGGTTTATCAGCGCATAAGATTCTGGATTAAGACAAATACATGCACAAATGAAATCATACAGTTCAGATCTTCAATTTTAATTTGCAAGTATGAAGTTACTTCCCATGAAATGTAAGTCTAGTTAAATATACTACAATATAAACTCAAAAAAATGCAAATAAAATAAAATTGCTTTACAGGGAATGTAGATTCTTAAGAACAAAAATGAGATCCAAGTTCACATGATAAATTAGAATAGGCGGCTTTGCAATAAGCTTCAATTACCTAAATTGGAAGTCAAATACATGTAATGTAAATCAAGTACAAGTTGAACTCTAACATACTTGCATAATATATGCATTCTATCTCAAGTTCAGTATTGACAAATCAGAATTTAATTCAGAATCTAGCTCCCAACAATTTAATTCAATCATAAATTTCTTTAACAAATCTTTCCAATACTTTCATAGAATGCATGTACAAAGAATTCAAGATATGAAGTACAAAACTTTATGTAAGGGTTGCTTTAAAATTAAGATTCTAAGATTCATACCAAAACTCGTACATTTCAGAAATGATAAGCTTTTGTAGCTCAGAAGGTATTATATCTCCAGAAAATTCTAAGAACACTACTCTTTCCAATTGTAATTCAGATAATAATCTAAACTTGTACCTTATTATTATTATTAATTTAATCTTATCATTCATATTTTCATCACTATTCTTGTTACTATCATTTTCATCTACTTCTCATTTAATCATTCTCATTAAAAATTCTCATCCTAGTCACCATAGATTATAAGCAAACATTATATTACTATTCAACAATTAAAAGAATCCAAATGTTCATATATAAATAAAATATCATATCGAAAGCAACATGTAAGCTTTAAAATATAGGTCAAACAAAAGACAATCATCTAACTATTCCAACAAAACCTAAGAAATTAAAACTTCCAAAATTACATGAGATAAAATTGCAATTAAAACAATACCCTAGGTGCCATAAACCACCATAGGACACGTCACTTCCCGAGCTAGGATTTCCAAAGACGCCTGGGTGTCTGCTTTGATGTATGTTGGGCGCCTGGCTTACTATCTCTTGGAAGCCTGGGTGCCAAGCTTGTTGTTTGCTCTCCTTGTGGGTACCCAGGGGCGAACCTAGGCACCTGAGCACCTGTCTTGCTGTTAGTTGCTATAGATTTGTCTCGAAACCCACCGGGACTCCAATTGCACTTCCGTTGATGATCCTAGTCTCCACACCATAAGATGGTGCACTGAAAGACAACCCAATAAACATTGAAAAAATTGTAATATTTACGCTGGATTTAAATGTAATGGTGTGTCTACAATGAACTTGGATAAGATTATTTCCATTTTCACATAGGAGCTATTTGGTATGGTGAATTTACCATATAACCGAATTACTTTGCTGCGGTTCGGTTGTCTATTTAGAATGCAGTAATTTGCAAAGTATGATGTTCTATGTAATTCAATGGTGGGATTACCTCCTGAATTATGTATCTTTTTGTTGTAGTCGCACCCTAAATTTTGTGTTTTATAGTTGTAGCCACACTTGTAGAAAGAAGACGAAGATTTGTAATGATGCTTAAAATAATAACTAATAACAATAAAAGAATAATCAATACAAGTTTAATAACAATAATTGTTGCAATTATAATCAATGATAGATGCTCGAAAGAATAACATATGCTCAAAGGACGAAAGGTGTTCGAAGGATGCTCGAAAGCAAAAACAAAACAAAGAAAATCACAACGAAAAGTAGTCGAACTCCTTCCAAAATAAAAAGCCTAAGATGAAAGCTTGAAGGTAGAAAATCTGCGACTTATGACAGAGCTGTAAAGACCTGCACCGAACTCTTTGCTCCAGCTCTTCATAGTCATTGCAAGCTCCGTCGTTGGCGAAGTATGCAGTGAACTTTGCATCGACGTCATTTAGCTCATTGTTGTCTTCGTTTTTTTGCTGAACTCCTATGAAGATGAAGACCCGTGTCAAAATCTGTGTCGATGAGCTTTGTCATTGCATCATCGAACTCCTTTGAAAACAATACCTACGCCAAACACTTAGTCGGCGAGCTTCATCGTTGTCTTCATCAGGACATGTAGCGAGCTTGCCAAAATCGCGATTTAATTGGGTCATGAGGTTCGTGTAAATGGAAATTACCCGATTTGGGCAAGAAAATTTTCCAACAAAGTTGTTTACAGTCTATGAAACATTTTACACTATAAATCTCACATACCAATTACAACAAATTTATGATTACCAAAACTTACATTACTTTACATCCAACTTACTGTATACCAAACAACCCCTTAGAGACAACAACAACAATAGGTTAACTCTTTACTAAAGGGAACATCACTAATTAGGAACAACATCACCATCAAGCCTTAGTCCACTGGTGGGATCAGCTACAGTATCCTTTGATAAAAGCCTCTAGGCTACAATTACAATAAACCTTTTCAAATGGTTTCTTCCCGTGCCTTATTTGTCTTCCACTTCCCTTCTTAACATGAGCGAAATACATATATTTAATTTTTCTAATAGGGGCTCTGCATGGTTCAATTTTAATATGACTAAACCCATCTAAGACAACATTCTATAATCTTATCCAATATTGGATGCATCAAAATCTAGGATCTTACATAAATTTTTAGCAGAACATCTCACTATCAAAGGCTGAAGTTGAAGATTGATATAGCAGCCTAAACTCATATTCTGAGTCTCTTCATGAAACCAGGGAGATATAAGAAGATACGACCTAGAAATCTCTGTTTCATAGATTATTTGAATAAATGGTTATACATCCTTTCTTGCCCAATCCTCAATTCGTTGAGTAGAGACTTCTCTCATATGGAATGGTCGTCGCAAGCTAGCTACGCTTCCTAGAGAAAGAAAGTTAGAAGATTTAAAGCTGGAGTAGATGAGAAAGAATAGTACAGAAAAAAGAATTATATCGAATAGATTCAATTCATGTAATTAGTTTATGCACACTATTGAGAAGTGTGGTAACCTAATTATCCTATTTGTAGTATTGTCTTTATATAAGTGAATCTACTACTATAATGATTTAGCTGGATCAATTTTGATAATCATAAATGCAGTGCAGGAGCATCTTTGATATTTAAGCGACTTGAATTGCAGTTATTCAAAGAGATGATCATTTATAATAATCAATAGCCATATGAAAAAAAATGCCGTAATAAAGGTTGGCAGGTGTGCACAAGATAACTGCTCTAGCTATTTAAATAGTACAGGAAGCAGTTTTGTCAGAATATTTAATAATTTTTGGGGTTAATGCAGTTTTAAGGTAAAATGCTTACTATAAAGACATAAGTTTAAAGAGGCTAGTTGTAGCTGTTTTGAAGCTTAGAATTATCTAGGAAATTAATATAGTTTTCCTGACTGAAGAAATCATTTTAAATTTTATTGGGGATGTAAAATTTAAGGCATAAATTCCAATAGAATGAAACAAAATACTCCTAAAATTTTCTCTGCAAGCCCACCGAGAAGAAAAAGCCTACTTTAAGAAAGTTAATGAATCAAATGCAATTAAATACAGCCCACTTCATAAATGTCACACACTCAGCTACTATAAAGTTGCTTTCATTAGGAACATGAAGATACAATCATGGTAGCAAGTGTATAGAATATCGAGAGGAGGAGATGAGAAGAGTAATAAGAATAGAAGATGTTTTCTTGTTGTTGCATGCAGCCTTTCTCCTCGTATATTTAGAGGTAACATAAGTATGCATATAGGAGTAGTGGGTCTTTAGCCGTCTGATGTAGAATTCCTGATCGTGTGGCGTGGATGCCTGATGGCTGCTATTAGTAAGTTAGCTCAATTAATATTGTACTTAAGGGGACTTCAAAAACAATACAGAGACCAATCATAAGAGAATTGAAAGTGAGCAGTTTAATATAATTACATTAAGGAGTAGAAAAGTTTTGAGGAAGCCAAAAAAGGAGAGGACAGGCACTGATAGAAGAGAAGAAATTAGGTGCAAAGAAATGCAAGAAAAGGATACAAACCTAGATAAGCGGTGCAATATACTCATTCACCATCTTTTCCCCAAGATTGCAGAAAAGTTTAGATAGTAAATCATCAACATTTTTGAGAGCATTAAAGTAGCTTTAGATCAATGTTTTCTATACAAAACAGTGAAGAAGATGTTCATCTATGTTAAAATCACAAGAAAAAAATTACAAAAGAAATCTTGATTTGGAGTGCAATGTTCAAGTTTCGATGCACTATAGCAGATAAATTTGTTGAAAGGCATTAGGTATTTAAGAGTTGATGTAGATTTTAATAGTCTTTCAACAATTGTATGGGAAAAGTTAAATCTATCACAATCTGATTGCAATTGGAAGACAAATCAAGAAAGTACACACGGAATTATTGAAGATGGTTGGTAAACACGGGTGAACTAATTTTTCAAAAGATTTTCACTCTTTTGAATATAAAGGAGAATATAAATGGCTATTTATTCTTGTGAGATGTTTTCAAGCTGTTCGAAGTACTTTTATTGATGTTTACAATGGAATGTTGATTATGAGGATGAAGACGTATGATTAGAAGATGCCTTTCAATAATTTAGGTATACGAAGTTCCCCAATGACAAAACTAGTGCATGTCTTAAAGTCAATGCGTAGTAGTGCCAGGAGGTTGCACTTAGAGGGGTGCGATGATTGTTTCACATAGATATTATGTGTGTGGAGACTGTCTAATCAAAAGATGGTTAAAGAGAAGTTTCCTCAAAACTTCCATATCTGATTGAAGCAACTACCTTGAAGCCTCTTGGTTGATAAGAAAATTTTCATGCAGCTTCATTTATAAAAACTTTGAACGGATAAAACTAAAGTTAAATTTCCTTTGTAGATCAAGGATATTTTATTTTGATTATTAAATAAGAAAAAAATCTCATGAAGCCACCTCATTGACCAAAAGAAATTGTTATGAAATTCCTTTTATTAATGTTATGTGATGATTAAGAGATTATAATAAAATTGTGAAAGGAGAATTACCTCAAACAAAAACATCTTTTCTATCTCTCTTATAATATTCAATTTCTTTTTCTTTTTCAACAAGAGAAGATTATTTTAGCGCATAGGCAAATTTGAAAGAAAAGAATAAGAAGAGAGAGCGTGAGAGGAATATTGAGAATACTATGTATCTTTCATTAATCAATGTATCATAGAATACATGTAAATATAGGCATTAGACATCGGTAACATTAGGTAGTGTAACCATATTATGTTGCTATAGTACATGCTGTTATGGAAAATATATTGGGCTATTATTATGTCTCTGCAAATGAGCCATTGGAGCTGGTGTGGTGAGTTTGGATCAAAACTTGCAGAACCTGGTGAACATGGGAGGCTTGGTGAGGATGTTGGCTACTTGCTCCTCTGTTGGGAAGTAGGAGAGTTCAATTTCCCTTTAGGTAATGCAATTGAGGATGAAGTGGCACTCAACTTCGACGTACTTTGTTTTAACATGAGAAATGGGGTTCTTTGCGATGGCTATGGCTGAGAGATTGTCGCAAAGTAGGGTGGTGGGTTGCCTTTATGGTAGCTGGAACTCTTCTGGCAGTCGATGTATCCAGATGATGTTGGTGGCAGTGGAAGCTAGGGCCTCGTATTCTACTTCGGTTGATGATCAGGCAACTAGGGTTTGTTGCTTGGTGCTCCATGAGATAGGGGTGTTGCCAAGAAATATGCAGTATCCAGATGATGTTGTTAGGAATATGCAGTATCCGGTTCTAGACTGGCCCATTCGAAGTCTGCGTAGGCATGAAGTTGTATGTGTCCCGGGCTGATGTGTATCCCTAGAGTGAGGGTACTTTTGAGATATCTTAGGATTCGTTTGAGCTATTCAAAGTGTGTTTGAGTGGGATTGTGCATACTTTGATATATTCTGTTGACGGCTAGACTGATGTCTAGTCTTGTGAGTGTGAGGTAATGGAGGGGCAGACTAATTTTTGTATAGTTTTGGGTAACTAAGGGGAATGGTGGATGTTGGTTTGGATGTGGAGTAGGCAATGGGAGTTGGAGCTGGGATACAGTGTTCCATTCTGGTTGTTTTTAAGATTGTCGAGGCATAAGTATCTTGGTAGAGTATTGGGTTGTTGTGTAGTGTGTGATGTTTATCCTGAGGAAGGTTGTGGGGTGGCCCAAATGTTTCATCTTGAACCGTTGAGTTAGAAGGCTTACTAGAGAGTTGAGAGCTGTTGGATTTGGACCGGTGATCAAGGGTTATCTACATTGATCAGGTTGTAAATGCTTGCTGCAGTGTTGTCAAAGATTCAGTAGGGAAGGGTCAGTTTTGCTGATGGTGAAGTCGTGGTTGTGAAAAAAATAGGTGAGAGTGGAGTACCACTATCGCAACGATTGTTTCAGTCCGTAGATGGCATTGTTTAATAGGTAGACATGATCAGGGAAGTTGTAATTTTCAAAGCCTCTAGGTAGCTTCATGTAGACAATTTGCTAGAGTTGCCCATGTAGGAATGCATTGGACACACATCAGCTATTGTCAAAGCCTCTAGGTTGTTTCATGTAGATGAGCTTGAGATGAATTTGGATACCGCTAATTAAAATGAGGTTGAGATGAATTGGATACTGCTAAATAAACTCTAAGGATGAGACTATTTAGACAAAAATCTAAAAAGATCATAAGATTATCTCTAGAAAAAGATATCAACAAGATGCTGACAAAATTGATTATTAAATATTAATAAGTCAAGCTTAAAAAGATTTCTCTAGAAGCACACTTTAAATTATCAAACAAATAATAGCCAAAGACCATAAAGGAAAAGAAGCAAACATCTAATATTCTATATGCACTAGTAGTTGGCAATTTAATGAATGTTATGGTGTGTACCAATCCAAACATTACTCATGCAATGGAAGCTGTGAGCTACTTCATGTCCAAACTGAGAAAGCTACATTTAAAAATTGCCTAGTAAATCTTACAATATTTTAAAGAAACATTAAATATAGTTCCTTGTTTTAAAAGGAGTAAGCTGATCCTGAATAATTGTTTAGACTTAAGTATGGATTGAGACCACACTAGTAAGAAAAAGCCTATGGATATATATGTATATGCTTAGAGCGACATTATAACTAGATGACAACTTTAGAAGAGCGTTTTTCTTTTAACCACTAAACTTGCGTATATGACAGTATCAAATTCGAATAAAAAGATGATATGAATGAAAAATTCTCTTGAAGGAATTGGATTGTGAACAAGACAATAATATACTTTATTGTGATAGTCAACATGCTGTTCATTTAGCCAAACTATTGTATTATATGCAAAAATAAAACACATACAATTATATCCATGGGTTGATAGATGATGATTTCTTGTCAGAAAAGATACCTGGAGCACAGAATCCTATAGATATGCTGATCAAGATGGTCACCATCCAAAACTTGATGCTATATATCACCATAATTGGCCTCCAAAATATTTGATGATTAGGTGCACCAAATTAGAAGATAATCATGAAATTAATGTAAGAGAAAGATTAAACAGAGAATAATTATTGATTGAAAATGCGGTTTATTAAAGAAATATTATTAGTTGTGTAACAAATTGTTTAATCAAAAAATGACTAAAGTTAAGCTACTTTGAAGCTTCCATGTTTGACCAAAACAATTTCCTTAAAATTTGTTAACTGATTGGGGAAATTTCTAAGCATCTTTATTCTCAAGGAAGGGCCAAATGAAACCTCCCTTAAGCTTCCTTTGTTGACTGAGAAAACTTCCATGTAATTTTCTCTTGATTATTAAATAGAAGTAACCCTCATGAAGCCACCCTATTTGACTAAGAAAATTGCTACGAATTTTCTTTTTTGGTGCAATGCATAGTTAAGAAATAGAAATAGCGAACCAAATAATGAACAAAAACACAATTCAAAGAAAAGCTCCTTTTTCTCTTGTAATATTTAAAGCTTCTCTTTTTTTGGTAATAAAACAAGATAGCTCTAGTATAGCTCGTGTACATAGGTTATTATTTACCAAAACCACACAAATTTTGTATGTTCATATTTGTTTCATTTTTCTTTCTCATGAGATTCGATGCTGAAAGAAAAAAAAGTGTCTTTTTGTTAAATATTTCCAAAAATTGAATTGCTTTTAATAAATAATATTGAGGCTGCTGAGTATGAGGAATTGAAACAAATAGAAATCAATCAACCTAAGATGTTAGATTCATTACTTTTAGTATCTCATATGAACCCATTATTTAGAGCCTTCAACAGATAGCAAAAAAACACCTTCTATGAGAGTTTCATTTTTAAGGGAATCCTCTATCCTGAATGTTATTATTAATTCCTCGTTAACTAATCATCTGATTTATAGATTATTGAGTGAATGACCTTTAAAAAGGCATTATATTCGATCACCTTAGACATTAAAAGATTAATTGCTACATTTGTATGCATAACAATTTGTGGGAAAGTGATCACAAATCTTGACACTCATTGTAAGGGGGACTGTAAGGGGGACCTTGATCAAATAAATTATTAATTTTACCTATTGCAATATCTATTATATCTATCTTACTTTATAAATTTATTAATAAAAATAAAATTGTCAAAAATTGATAATATATATAAAATATTCATTATAAAATTGTTAAAAATGTATATATGTCTGCATATGTATACAGATATTAAAAATATAATTTGATACTAAGAAAATTAACACAAAACAAAATTTAGATATTTACATATTTGACATCTAAAGCTTCAATTTTTATTACTATATTAATTTACTTACACAAAATTATATCCCTTTAAATAGCGCAAGTATTAAATTTTTAGTATTTATAAAAATTTAAGCACTATTTTTGAAAATATAAATTTTGAGTTTTGAATATATAAATATAAAAATATATAGTAATAATAAAATATTTCTAACTATAAGTAATAATATCTTTTTATGCAAGAATTTAACAAGCAAGCATAATCGAGCAAAGTGTTATTTGTATTTATTCATAAATAAATGAATCCAAAATATACGTTCAAGTTCAGATCATTTTTATAACGATCAAGCTGAATATGAGCTTTTCGAGCGGAACCACAAGCCTTTTGGCAGTTCTATTCATGTGATCCTATATTACTAAAGGCCTGCTATTAGCGGCTCTTTTTCAAGTCTTTACCTCAACAATTACTCTCAATCCTCGTCAAATTTGGATCATCACAAATAGCCACCAAGGATAGGCAAATCATTAGAAGTTTTTAGGGGGGAAAGTAGGGTATTGAAATAAAGTTCTTTATGGAATTACTTGCAGTTGTATTAGAAATTATCCTAAACACTTAAAAAGTGTATCTCCAAATGGTCCGTGCAATGATACAAAATGGAATTGAAATTTTTTTTTCAGAAGAAAATTTTCAATAGCGTCGGGTAGAAATTTGCCAATGAAAAAATTCATTTATTGACATGTAAATAAATCCAAGTTTATACTAATTATATTGAAACCATTCATTTAATAAAAATTTGAGACAAAAATGTAGTTGTATTTCTTCAGACTCTTTGAAACCAAATAACCCTATCGACATGTTGAAATAGTAGGCTTTTAGTAAAAAAGAGGGTTGTTTTAGAATACAAAGTTGATAAAGCTACTAGTGAGTGAATATAGGCCAGAAGATAAAATACTACCCAAAAAAATAAAGCTGAACACATTAGGATTTCAAAGAATTGTAATGAACTAACCCAAGAAACAATGTTACGAAAATTGGCTCCTAATCTTTCATTTGAAATCGGCTCCTGACCCGAAATGAGTTCAAGAAGTATAATGCCGAAGCTGTAGATATCACTCTTTTCTGTCAACTGCTGAGAGATGTAGTACCTGTTGACACTCAAAAGTTCAAGAATTTTAATTTTCAGAAAACAGTAGTATCATTACTGATTAAGACAGTGCACTCAAACTTCCATATGATAAAATCTATGGCTTTTTTGTTTAGCGCTTACTTTTCAAAATTTGAGCAATTATTTGAAGTTTGCTATAATATATATAAATAATCTCATATTTAAGATAGAAAAGTTTGAGACTATGTATTTTAAGAATACTCATTAACGATGATATTCCCCTGTAATGTGTTTTCCGCTATTTTAAAATTTATATATATAAGCACCCATATGCTTTATATTAAGATGATTATAGTATTTATGTCGCCCTTATCATTCAATAGGGTTGAAGCCTTACTCAGGGTCCAAATATCCAACAGTCCCCCGAACAATGCTTGAAACATGGGATCCATCAACAGCGGGCTTTGAAAGACCAAAATCTGCTACCTTTGCATTCAAGTTCATGTCGAGAAGAATATTGCTGCATTTTAGATCCCTATGAATTATAGTGGGAGAGCACCCAGTGTGAAGATACTCTATCCCTAAAATGTAAACAACACAAGGGTTATATGTATTTTTACATAATAGTTTTACGAGAAGCTTGTAAGAATCATAACTCACACCTCTTGCAGCATCCTCAGCAATCTCAAGGCGGTTAATCCAATTAACAGTTCTTTTCATAGCCGCAGGTCCTGTCAAATTGAGATAATAAGATACTGTAATCACAAATAAAGTTATTAAACAAGATCAGAGGCTTTACCGCGAAGGTTCTCTTTCAAAGTTCCATTGTGCATAAATTCATAGACAAGAATGTTCTTTCCATCTTGTTGGCTGTATCCAAGAAATGTAACCAAGTTTCTGTGATGTATTCTTGAAAGCAGTGCTACCTAAAGTTGAAGGAAAAAAAAAGAGAATCTTCATCATGAGAGAAATGATGAAACTTGATATTTTGAATGAATCAATGAATTCATAACTTTTCTAGCAATTTTTATATTTCAAACCCAGATAACAATTCTAGTTCTAGCAGCAATTTTGTTCTTGATATTGTCTCAATGTAATAGGAAAGAGATGCACGACAAAATTCTTATTTGTTTTGGTTGAGATTCGATGGCCGATATTCAGCGTTGAAATTCATAATTCCAAACATTGATTAAATTGTTCCGAAGCCTTGGGATCACTACTCCCTTTTCTTGATCCATGTTAGCCTTGGGAATCTAGAGTGTTCTTGAGATCTGATCAAGCACCTGTGAGTGCATGAGGTTTTCTTCTAGGGATTCAAACCAATTACCCATAAAGTTTTACAGTTATAAAAAGGTTGGTTGTAACATCTCTCTCCACTTTAAGTCCTACCTTCATGATTATGGTTTCTTAGAAAATTGACACCATTAAAGGGGCATGGGAAAACATAGCAAGATAATCCTATGTGAACTTGTATCGATTAGATCTTTTCAAAGGCAGTTATAACTGACTTCATTATACATCATATAGAGCTTGTAACTTCTTTCCCTCATTAAGAATTTATCGAACAACTGATTTGTATCGATTAGATCTTTTCCTAGTGTTAGCTGGTCATACCTAAGCATTACACTACAATTTAGACATCAATTTTCCTCTATAGCACAACTATGTTGAAATCAGGATTGATCACACCAAATTTCTATTCATAAAGCGATTAAATAAGTCTACGGTCAACATAAAGCAATTAATATACTTAAATAATAAAATTCTAAATTTCTTCGAAAGCGGTGATAAAAACAATAACTAAGTTGATAGTGCAAGGTAAAACTAGTGATGAATCCTAAAATCACCTTACTATCAATTTGTTTAGTACTAATTTTCTAATCTTTAACCTCATTATACATCTTGGCTCTATATTCTGTCTTTTCCAACACAAGATTTGTGATTGAGCGTCAGAAATTAAATTTAAAATATTGGCAAGGATTATTTTTGATTAATGATTATTCTATTTATAAATAGATTTCCCATCTCCTAGAAACAGATCATACTTCAGGAATCGGCCGAGCGCAAAAAAGGTTCGAACGGAAGAGGAGTCGTGAGGGGAGAGCCGACATCGGCTTCTAAACCGCTCCTTGCGTCTCTATCGCAGTCGTTTCCGTCAATTTCTGTGCCTTTTCCGCAGAGTTCCAGAGCCGCCTCCTTCAGCTTAGGCGAGCGTCGGCGGATTGGATCGAGAGGGCTTGGGCGGTTGAGAGGAAAAGAAGGCGATCGAGTGCTCAATGAGGGTGGGGAAGAGTCGAGTAGCCTTTCACGAAATTAAATAGGACGTGCGTGCGTATCGCATGTCCTCTTCGTGCGGCTGAGAAGTTGATTAATGCTCGTATGCTACGAGAAATAAGAAAAATCGGAAGTCCCATGATTTTGGGTGTTTCGTGTGTTCCATCGATCCTCCCCAATGGAACCATTATACTGATTTCAGCGAGAGGTGCTATGTCAACTACTGCGTTTGGAGTTGACGACTTAAATGCCTCTCGTAACTCTTGCGTTGATTACGGGAGTGGACAAAACTCAGAAACTGCTCGGATACGGTAGTGGAAGTAACGTAAATTTTGCCTAAATATTATCTGGAACGTTTGTATTTAAATTCAAAATGAATCAATGAATTCTTGAAGCTTCCTAAACTAATTATTCAGTTATAATGGAATCATGCATAGTTGATGGAAACGAATTTTAGCGAGAACTTGAAAACGAAAATTTGCAGGAAATAACATAAATTAGACATATTTGGTATTTTAACGTCTTTTGTCCAAATGACTTAGGATCATTACAGGTTGTATGTTGAAACTATGTCTTTTAAAAGTTATTTATGTAAAACAGAATTTTTGGGCCAATAAAGGTTTATGAACTTCGACAGTCTGCACTTATGTGAATCTGAGAAGCTGCACTTCAAAATTTTGGGGCTACATTTAGTTTTGAGATACCCATCTGTGCATAGATTGTGCTGTGCAAAACTTGAAGAGGAAACCTTTTTTACAACAGGCCTAAAATTTAATGGCGAAGGTTTCCCATTTAGGAAGATTAAAGGAAACAACTTCGGTAGCGATGGTAATGGTGAAGGTATTGGCATTATTTTTGGGAGTAAAAAGTAAGTTTGTAAATAATCACAGTTATGACATCAGCACAAGCTTTGGTTCGAGTGGGTTAGTGGCAAATGCTGAATCCTGTAATTACAAGAATAATGAATAAGATGTAAGAACAAAAATTTATGTTATCGTCTATTATGGTAAAACACCACTAATTGAAATTGCAGGAGCCTTCTTATTTTATACAAGTTTAGAAGGAACACCTCATTTAGGAACTCTCGAATACCCTGGTAAGATTCATTTGTAAGCACTTTGACTGCAATTTCTTTTCCATCTTTAAGCTTTCCATAGTATACTATGCCAAAACCTCCAGAACCAATTTTCTTCTGAAATTTTCCTGTTGCTTCTTCTATTTCAGACAACGCAAACCTATGCGCTGATTCTGTTGCAACTTCACTGAAAAAAGTGCCCAATTTTTTAGCCTGTTGGAACGTGGTAGGATTTCCTGGCAGATAAGATCATTAAATAAATATGCACAAGGTTTCTAGGATCAAATGATATGATAAATAATAATTTTTTTATACCTTTATGACGGCTTTTATTTCTTTTATGGACGAAGGAGATATAAACCATAAGAGCAGCTAGAGTCACAAAAACACCAAGTACTATACAGATGATGAGGATAATAGTGTTATTAAGGCCATTTCTTTGACTGTGAAGATCTGTGTTTCCGTCATAGCTGAGAAAGAAAAATAAAAAGAGGATACTGCCTTGAGTAAAAATAGCATGTCTGTAATTTGAGCACTAATTGCAAGAAAATTTGAAGAAGCAATAGTTATCTAGTTAATGAATTTATTAAATAGAAAAGAACGAAAGACCCAGAAAAATATTTGTAACACTGGTGAAATTCAGTGGAAGGTGCAGCAAACCATATCTCAAAACTTTTGGGTGAGTTCCAGCCATTGAAGCCCGTTATCATGGCTTATGAATGGCAAACAAAACTGAGGTGGATCAATTATATGGAAAAAAAAAACCTCTTACAATAAACAAAAAAGTGGTTTAAACAAATGATGGATGGTAAATATGTAAAGTCAAAAGGTTTAGAAATCAATCAGCTCAGTCCCAAGGACAAGTAGATAAACATTACTTCAAATTAACTGGAATTAACACGTGATATAGATTTATTTATTTATGAATAAAGATTGGCTGCAAAAATGGCAGCCAACGAAAAATCACAAAGTGAGATATTTCCCCTTGCCTCATCCCTGCACGTAGAACACACGCAAGTGCGCCGCACTCACATCTTTTCTTGAGCGGGAACGCTTTTTTTGTTTAATTTTTGTCAAATATTTTTAACGTGGGGTTTACAAAATGACAGCCAAATAAAAATAGGCAAGGGTCATCCCCATGTGCGTTTTTTGCGCAAAAACAAGTTTTTGGCATTTTTTTGTATGTGTAGTAGAATTCATAATATATATATATATGTATACATATGCAAATTCATGATTATTATAAAGCATACTTCAATCTATATACATATACGTATATATATATATATATATATATATTTATATTTATATATATATATGACAAATTATCAAAATAGTCTATTGACTCTTGCAAAATATTCAAAATAATTCTTAATTCTTGTAAATATTCTTTTTGGTCCCTTTACTTTTGTTTAAGGGTTTTAGGGTCTCTCCTATTAACTCACCGTCCTCTTCTGTTAAAATTAAGTTTTCTAGCAGAATTAAGCTTTCCAGCGAAATCCAGCAGCTGATTTCAGTGAAAATCCGCCGCTGGAAATGACTGTTGAATCCACGGCTGATTCTAATTTCAACTAGAATCGACCGCCGGATCCAGCGGCCATTTCTAGTGGCGGAATTGGCAGCTGGATTCAGCTGTCGATTCCCGCTGGATTCAGCAGCTGATTCTCTATTAGAATCAGCCGACCACTGAAGTCAGTGAGCCATTCCCACTGGAATTGGTCGATCCCTGGAATCCAGTGGCAGAAGTGGGAATCGGCTACTAGAATCTAGCGGCCAAAGCGGGAATCGGCTACTGGAATCCCGCGGTCGACCGATTCTAGCAGGAAATCGACTGCTGAATCCAACGGGAATTAACCACTGAATCCCCGCTAGATTCAGCGATTATTTCAAACGACCGATTCGCATTGCAATTGGAATCGGCCGCTGGATTCCCGCACTGAATCCAGCTGGAAAGCCGATTTCGACTGAAAAACTCAAATTGAACGGAAGGGAACCAGTGAGTTAACAAAAGTCAATTGACCAGAAAAAACACTTAAACAAAAGTCAATTGACCAAAAAAGCATTTACAAGAGCTTAGAACTATTTTGCAAGAGTCAATGAACCATTTTCATATTTTGCACATGTACATGTAATAACATAAAAAGAATTAAAATATTGCCAGGAGTATAGCAATGAAAAGTAAATACAAAAGATATAAAGCACACAAAATTGGGGTTTGGCTTCAACCAAGCCTATATCCATGGAAAATGGTCGATATCAAAAAAATATAAGAAAAAAAAACTTAAAATGCACAGCGATGGCATGCTTCAACCAAGCACACGTCATTTTCAATTTTAATACACCCATAAAATTTAAAAAATAAAAAAATTCAAATACAAGATGATTAGCCCTTCCCAGGATAAAAAAACTTGATAGACATCATAAGCTTTTATAGCTCATCAATGCTCAAATCTTACAACTCTCCAGGGAGTATCTCTTTGTGCATGCCTAAAAATTCAAACATAGATGGCATGCTGCAAATTCATCAAATACTTCGAAAACCCTATATGAGACAATCACATGTAGCTTGTATTAATAGACACTAACAATGTAACTAACCTGTGCAGCTGGCTGCTAACTAATCACAGCTGGTCTTGGCTATAAATACCTACGCTCACATAATTTGTGGTTGACTGATTTCTGCAACTACCTTTCTTCTAACTTTCTACATTTTTCTTGAATTGTTATCATAGTATCAGAGCAAAATATGATCTACAGCTAAGATCGATTCCTCTAGTTCCACATGTTAGCATCTACTTTGACTACTAATATGTAAATTACAAACACAAATTTGCATACTTCTCATCCCTATGCTTTCCAAATATGTGGTTATACTACACTTTGATTTCTTTGTTAGCATCTATGTTTTTTATGCTTCCATTCTCTACCCACTACCTATAATCAATCAAGCATTCACTGTGAAGCTTGATTGATCCAATTACCTATTGTCACACTAAAATGCTGAACATTCACTGCTAAGATTGACACTATGTCGTTGAGCTCGAGAAGCGGCTACAACACCCTGCGTCATGGCCTCGCTCTGAGCTCGAGAAGAGGCTACACACGAGAAGAGCATGGAGACATACCAGAGAACCTCATAGCTTACATATTCGTGCACGTCTCACCTGCAAAGATCTGTAATCTCGCTCGCCTCAACCAATCCCATATGGGAATCAAAACTACCGAGAAATTACCCATTCGGTACAAGAATGCTTGATTTGCATCACCTTTCTCGATCCATGACGTTTAGGATCCACAACGCTTTTGCCTTCTAGAAATAGAATCTAACCTACACAATACTCAAGATTCAAACGTCGATATCTACAATTCTAGAACCAGCCATCTCAATTAGTTGTCTCGATTAGTGTTCGATCAGAGTCCATCTCCGATTCTGGAACCAGAATTTGGCCTGCCAAGGCTAGAGACCGAGCCGCTTGCTGAGCTCCAATCTTTTGCTTCTTTTGGGTTGAGATCTGTAACGACCCAATATCGTTACTTTACAAATTAGGTTAATTCTCGACTCAAAAATCAGGATCCCGGGCGACTTCAAAATTAGGGTAAACCAAAAATACCGTTAGATAGAAAATATTTTTGAGATCGTAATGCCCTAGTTTGAGAGATTTACGGATAACAGATACTTCTAAATTAATTTTTGAATTATTTAAATTAAGTAAATTGGGAAAACTCCATTTGAAGTATTGTTTCTCCAAACTCCTAATTATAATTTCCTTCGTACTATTAGGTGCTTGTGTTTTCTATGAATACAATTAGGGCTGGTAATTTGACCCGAAACTCAAAATTAGAACTCGACTCCTCTCGAATTCAACATTATGACTCAACTCGAAAATTTTTGAGTCGAGTTCAAATCATGCGTCTTGACTCGAACCCTATTTAAAATGACTTAACATAACTCAAGCTCGACTCAAACTCGAACTCGAACAAGTTCGAGTCGAGTTTGAGTTTAGGTTGACTCGACTCGAAACCAGCCCTAGATACGACCCTATGCCAAACACAAGCTAGAACCACGGTCACACCCATGTGTTTTCATTTGCTACCACATTCCCACACAAACAATGTGTCTATATATGTAACCTTTTATGAACATATATTTCCTTTTAAACAAGCCCCACCACCCAACAACAACCCGGCTGCTAGCATACCCCAACAACAACTCACTGAGCCAGCAAACAATGCCAACCTAGTACCCTCTCCCCACACCCACCGTATAGCTTTAGTGAGACTCCTGAGCTGTCAACACAACAAGCTAGCAAATCAACTTCAACTAGTCCATCCACCAAAAAACACACCGAGCAAACCGTACACTCACCTTAACCAGCTCCTCTGATGCATCTAAATTCCCATCCTATGCTCACTAGAGGAAAAATGAGCAATTTGAAATGCATGGATGTCTACGACTACAAACCATCCTTCTATCAGCACACCATCCACTATTCAACAAGCCTAAAACAGCCCACATTGGGTCACTGCCATGAATCAAGAATATCATGCTCTTATGCAAACCATTATCTGAAGTCTTGTTTAAAAACCACCAAAAAACATGCCGAGCAAACCGTACACTCACCTTAAGAACCAGCTTCTCCGATGCATCTAAATTCCCATCCTATGCTCACTAGAGGCAAAATGAGCAATTTGAAATGCATGGATGTCAATGACTGCAAACCATCCTTCTATCAGCACACCATCCACTATTCAACAAGCCTAAAATAGCCCACATTGGGTCACTGCCATGAATCAAGAATATCATGCTCTTATGCAAACCATTATCTGAAGTCTTGTTCAAAAACCACCATAAGCTAATATAGTGGATGCAAATGGCTCTACAAAATCAAATACAACTCAAACAGCCTAGTTGTTGGATACAAAGCTCGACTCATCGCAAAGGGATTTACTCAACAATAAGACCTTGATTATACTAAGACATTTTGTCCTGTCATCAAACTTGTTACCATACGGATTATTCTCTCCCCTGCTCTTTCAAATGATTGACCTATATGACAGCTTGAATTCAACAACTCATTTCTTACATGACCCAACTGCCCGATTTTGAATCAACAGATAACAAAGACCTTGTGTGCAATCTTCATAAGGCTATCTACGGACTCAAATAATCTCCCAAAACGTAGTATCAAAAATAATCTTCAGCACTGTCAAGTTTTCAATTTACAAATGGAAAAAATAATTCATCCATGCTCATTTACAATAAAAAAGAATTACATTATAGTGTCTGGTTTATGTTGATGGCATCTACTCACAGGGAGCCTGCAATTACCAAACTCATCAGGTTCTTACACTCGCAGTTCTCGGTGAATAATATGATAAGTATAGGCACATTCTTCAATATTGATATACGAGCAACTCCTCATCTCTGCACCTGTCTCAAAGTTGATATATTGTCAACCTGCTGCCCAATCCGGTATGCAGGATTGTTCCCCAGCTCCTACGCCAATGGTAATTTCTTACACTCTTCAAAAAGATGTTGGCGAACCATTCTCCGAACCCACTTTATACAGAAGCATTGTAGGAGCTCTACAATATCTTCACTTCACTTGACCGAGCATAACCGTTAGTGTCAATAAGGTGTGTCAATTTATGCATGCTCCTACTAACGAACATTGGCGAGTTGTCAAATGCATCCTCCGCTACCTCAAGTACACATCCCAACATGGCTTAGCAATAACATCAATTCAGTAGCACAGCTCATTGTCTTCTGTGATGCTGATTGGGCAGGCAACACCACCAATCACAAATCAACTGTAGGATACTACATATTTTTTCTCTTTTTAAAATTTAAGATCATGGTCCTCAAAAAATGCATTAAACAGTTGCTTGATCAAGCACAGAAGCTGAGTATAAATCCATTGCCAACATTGTCAGCGAAGTCACTTGAATTCAACCTCTGCTTCAAGAACTCAACATAAACACATCAAATGCATCAACAGTTTTAAGTGACAATCTAAGCTCTACATACTTTGCTTCAAAGCTGATACTTCACATTCTGACGAAACAGACGGAACTACCACGTTGTGTGTGATCTTGTGCTCAATAACAAAATACAAGTTCGACACATTCCATCGCCCAATCATCTAGTAGATATTCTAACCAAACCGTCACCTTTCAAAGCATTCAACGAAATC
Organism: Gastrodia elata; assembly: GCA_016760335.1. Classification (NCBI taxonomy): domain Eukaryota; kingdom Viridiplantae; phylum Streptophyta; class Magnoliopsida; order Asparagales; family Orchidaceae; genus Gastrodia; species Gastrodia elata. The sequence continues at coordinate 18,801,988 of CM028672.1, read as the reverse complement.
TCAAGCAAGCTCATTTGACTAGCGCCTCAGAGCTTGAGGAGGCGTATTAACAGACACTAACAATGTAACTAACCTACACAGATGGCCGTCAACTAACACACTTGTGCAGCTGGCCGGCAACTGACCACAGCTGGTTTCAGCTATAAATGCCTGTACTCAATATATAATTTGAAGATGCTTGATTTTTGTCAGCTACCTCTTCTTCTAGCTTTCTCCTTTTTGCTTGATATTTAACAGCTTGCCTGGCATGTTAACATAATAAGAAAACACATACAAGCAAATCTAAGGCATCATCAGGATTCATAAGAGCACATAAAACTGGAACTAAGGCAAAGCTTATCATGCTAATAGTTAAAAATCCATTTTCAACCATCACGTTTTTGGGTGATGAAAAATCATTTAGGGGAAGTTTGGCTTGCTGTAATTGGAATGCCGGAGCAATTGAATTATAGAGTAATTCATTTTAAAATAGCAGAATTATAATGTACAATTTTGCTTTTGTTTGAACCGCAATGCAACTTTTTCTGGTAATTTAAATTTTGATGTTTGGTTGAGAGTAATTTTGATGTAATCTAATTTAGAGAAGCTCATTCTGGCAACAACAAAGAGAGGACTGGAAGACCAACAAAGGTCAACTGATGGTCAACAAAGTCTGACAAAAGTTGGTCGGTGGCCGCCTAGGGCCGTCAAAGGCCGTTCATTGCCCTGTCAGGCTTGTCCATAGCCAAGTCAAGTGAGGTATCCTAAAGCCGGAGAATAATGCCAATGACCACCAATGCTTGGCAAAGCTCGGCAAAGGTCGACGGGGTTGTCTATGGCTGACAAAAGACAGCTGTTGACATCTTCTTGCTGACAAAGAACTTCCTTCCCAGTAAAATCCTGTGATTAGCAAAGGCCGAGAAGGCCAAATAGGGGTCGGCAAGGGCTGGCAAACACCAGTTGGTGCGGCTGGTGGCCGCCTATGACTGGAGGAAGAGTAAAAATGAGAGAATTAGAGGGGGGTGGTTTTTTTCTCGCTAATATATATTTATGTATACATGTATATACAAATACATATACATGTATATGCATGCATATACATGTATATATATATATATATATATATATACACACATATAGAAATATACATATAGATATACATATATATATATGTATATATGTATATGTATATGTATGTATATGTATATGTATATATATGTATATGTATATATATATGTATATATATATGTATATATATGTATGTATATATATATGTGTGTGTGTCTATATGTACATATTTGTATATATATATATATATAATAATGCTCATGATACAACAAGTATGAGGTTTGGTGTCCTCAAACAAGCCAAAATAAGAAAATAAAAAAAAAGAAAAAATCAAACTGATACCAAGACTCCCATAAGAAAACTTCCCAAAATGATGTCTCAATAAATGACAATATAATATGAGAGGAAGCTAGAGATCGTCAAATGAAGAAGTCAACAACCGCTTCTATTGTAATTCTTTGAGTTGGATCTTTTCTTCTTTTTTTTTTCCCCTCTTTTCCTTGAGAAGTTTTCAAGATCATCATAGATATGCTCCTCAACTGTACTATCCAAATCGAAACTTTCCCCATATTCACCCCCTTCAACCGAAGGAGAGGTTGGGGAGTTCTTTGTCAAATCTCACTGACCCAAAACTATTAGAATTTCAAATAGATATTTTTGGAGCAATTTTGTAGACCAAACCATCAATGCCTTTACGTTATGAGAGAGATTCTCAAGATATATCCCCTAATCTTGGATCCTCAACTTCACAGGTAGCTGGTATCGCACCCTAAAGTTTACTTGATGAGAAGGCCTTGTAACCGGAAAGGTCAGCCTTTATATCGTTATTGTCCAATGGTATTTCCTTAGCCATCTCGGCTAGGCTAGCCGAAGGACTAAAATCACCCATCTCGATGGGCCAAACATCTACTGAAAGGGGGTCAACCATTGTGACTATAGGATCAGCCACCACATTTGCGGTATCCCCATCCATAAAAGTTGAAATTCTTAGATTTTTTGGAGCAGTTATGTAGACCAAGCCATCAACGTCCTTACGTTATGAGAGAGATCCTCAAGATATATCGCCCAATCTCGTCTCCTCTTTGCCATGGAATATGGTTGGGTCCAGATGGACAACATCAAACATCTCTTCTGGCACCGCGCCAATGCCCCCCACATAAGGTGTATCACCATCCCTAGTGTCGGATGAAGGCAACGTCATATTCAACAGCATCAATAGAAGCTAGAGCGTCCGCCTGCTGCCCCCAATCATTTTCTTGCGACTCCTCACCTGGGGCATCATGGGTGGCATCCTCCATCACTGCATGTGTATATATATGTATGTATATATATATATATATATTTTTTTTTTTTTGTATATATATTTATGTATGTATATTTATATATGTATATATATATAAAAACATATATATACACATATATACATATATATAGATACATTTATATGTATTTTAGTTTTAATTATCACACAAAAAACTAAACTAAATATTCTCATGTGCTTTTATAATATAAATATAAAAAAAAATATAAACTCATTTAAGGGTTTGGAAAAAAAATTAGTAGACTAGGTTAAGTAAGCAAAAAATTAGTTCAAACCTAATAATTTCAACTTTGCTTGAAATTACTCCAAGATTGAAATCTTTCAGTCCTATCACAGGTCAAACTTGCTTAAGCTCAACTTATCATCACTAGATTGAAATTTAATTAAATCAAGAATAACTGGGAGAAGGCAGAGAAAAAAACATTGTATACAAAACAAAAATGTGATAAGCAATAATTTGAGCATATAAAAGACTAACACATCTGAAATTCACCTTCTAGGAAACCAATGCAATGTTCTTACAACTTACTTCAAGGATATATGTTTATCAATGAATCCCTGTGGTATCACTCCAGATAGCTTGTTATTCATAATATTCCTGAAACATAATGCAGAAGAGAATGAAATTGGCTAATAGAAAAAAAGTATACTGAAAGTACTTGCCAGAAATTGTCTTCCACATTTCTGTGGTATCAATGACAACAAAAAAATTCATGTGCAAGTTTTTGGAAAAGTTAAACAATTTATAATCCATAACATGAAAGCTCCATTGAATACAATGGGAATAAAATTTATACTTGTCATACTGTCAGTTATGCAAAAAAAGAAAAACTCACAGTTCTCTTAGGCTTGGCAAGTCTGCAAGAGTTATAGGCAAAGTCCCAGTCAATAGATTGTTCTCTAAATTACTACAAAGTAAATAAAATATAAAATAAAGTCACCAATGGCATGCAGAGAAGGCTATGCTACGTGATAAAAAATATATACAATCTTACATCGACTCTAGATTTAAGCATTCTTCAAAATTAGGTATCTGGCCAGTAAGCAAATTGCCATCCAACCGCCTGTAGAATTAATGGACAAAGTGGCTGTGAGAATAAAAGAAAAACTCATATATGCCAGCAAATGATGAATCAGTTGATACACACAGATCAATCAACCCAGTCAATTTTGTGAGTTCCAAAGGGATGTTCCCTGTCAGATTCTTTCCAGATAAGTTACTGCAAGAAAATATGAGTTAGCAAAGACAGTCTTCACAACCAAAACTTAAACATAAGAAAATTTAAAAAAGGTAAAAAAAAAATTGAATATTTAATTTTGTACATGGAAACAATTTTTGGTTGCAGATCTGAATTACACTGCACCCACGACCAAGAAGCTGGTAGACATGGATCACCACCTTCATGTGTCCAATCCGCTTGTATGTATTGGGAAACAAGACTGACCATGATAGATGCTGAAATATAATTATTCAAGTGAACCAGGAACACAAGCATGAACAACACCATTTAATATTGCAATTTAAGTAAATATAATACTGCAAGATCCAATATTACCATCTTTAGAGCCATAGTTTATCTCAACATACTTATAAATCTCTAGAGCATTCAAAATAGGTCCCAGGGATGAATCATTTGTCTTCTTAAATTCAAAGGAGAAGATAAATGGAAGAGAGATATTGTAGTACCCAGGTTCATATAACCGAAACCGTCCTTGAGCATTTTCTTGAACATCAACAGTGGGTTTACTTATTGCCAGCATTCCCGGAATAAAGAGCTTAAATTTTCTTGTTTCATCAGAATGAAAGTCTTCGATTTCAGCGAAGTATGAAAAAGCCCAACCAAAACCAGGAAAACCATCCAAGTCCAGGCGGTAACTCAAAGATCCATTCCGACCTACTACAGCAGTCTGCATCACTTTCTCAGGTGGTCTTTCTCCATAGCTGACATCCACATGCTTTGTGGTAGAAATTTTTTCAGTTCCAGGAGCAACATCAACAAGGTAGTTTGCCTTCCCTACAGAGTCAGATTCCCATATACGATCAAAAGGATCGTCAGGATACCTGAAATTGTACAAAAATGCATAATTTAAATGGATAGAACAAGCACTATTTATATAATCTGAAAAGTATTTTGAACGTTAAACTAGAAGCATAAGCTCAGCTAAAAACAATAATGCAAAAGTACAAAATCATGAAATACTGACTCTTAAGGTAAGGTAGCTCCTAGCTCAAAAACATTTTGAAGCAACAAAAACAAACCCAGATTTCCAAGATTATAAAGAATATCAAGAGGTTCATTGAAGAAAGGCAGCATCAATTCTATCTCTGATTTTAGCTCTTCTTAGTGGATTTCAAGCTATTGCAACTAATTCCATAGCCATGGCATCATTCAGGTTAGTAGCTATGTTTCAAACTCTTAAATTATCGTCTCATGTTAAATGGCACAGCACCGTTGGGCTCAAAACCAAGAATAGTTTCATACGCACACATACATAACGTACTACCATACTATGGCACAAAACCAAAAGCATGACTGCAGTAGGTATCCCACCTGCCAACCTATGGGACTTCATCATACACTCATAGGATGCCACACCTCCAAGTTCGTGACAACTTGGAGTCCAATCAAATAATGTAAAATAGTTCCGTATTCTGGTGACAAAGAATTCGTCTCTCTTTCTCTCTCTCTATATATATATATATATATATTAAAAAAATAATAATTTTATTAAATAAGTCACAAAATACAAAGAATTCATCTCTAGCAGAAAATTACAAAACCAATGTTTTAATTAAGAAAATTTCAAATTTTAAAAAAACAAAATAAATAAATATTTTTAAAAATATGGTAGTTTTGAATTTTAATAAACCAAGAATAGTCCGCGCGAAAGAAACATTCGAACAAACGATTCATTCAAAGAATTGTTCGATTCGAACAAAACTGTTCGAATCAAACGATTTCAATTTCGTTCGATTTCGAAATCATTCAATTTCATTAGAATCGAACGAAACCATTCGATTTCCTTTGAGTCGAACGAAATTGTTCGAATTTTGATTTCGAAATCAAACGAAAACCCAAAGAAAATTTATAAAAAAAAAAGAAAAAAAAACTTTTAAAGGGGTAAAACCCTTAATATTACTCGAAATACCACACTCTAAGATTACTTCAATAGAAAAATCTTAAGTTTCCTGAAAAATTATCAAACAATAATAAAATAATCGCATTACATTATAAATAAATTACTTTACACTTAAATTTCTCAAATTTTCTCATGTCAAACAGTCTCTAAGTGTATAATTTCAGATATTTTCTATAAGATTTTAGCATTTTTCTACGCTATAGATTATTTTTAATGTATTATTAAAGTTTATAACTATGAAAAATTATACAAACTAAAGTAGTGCTTCAAATTCAAATATATTTACATTTTTAAATTTAGAATGTTTTAATTAGGTTGCAGCTAATTTTTAGAGCTAAATGAGTGAAATATACATTTAATTTAAATTGTATTTTTATTTTCTATATATTTAATTTAATCAGAAGTATTTTAATTAACCATTGTGCATTTATTAAATGATAGAGGGTTGGATGATTGTTATTTGATTGAGCAATTGAACGATGTGTATTTAAATAAGAAATCCAGCAACTAATTTTAGCTGCATAAATGAACGTCTACAATTTGATTCTTTAATAGTTTTAATAACCGCAGAATCTAATCAAATGATGCATGTTAAATTGTGCATCATTACTTAAGACTAATGGACGGGATTAATTCCCTTAGCTGGTTGGACTGCCTCGGACCCAACCCGGGATAACCTGATGCTTCAGGGTTATCCCATTCATCGAAGGCTCCCGAACAAGGCAAAAACCCTAGATTTTAGGGCTTTTTGATCCATGCAATGAATCAAGCCTGAACTCACACGATCCCTTCATGCGCTCAGCTAAATCATTGTGAATGGTTAATAAGCTTTAATGTAAGGTTAAACAACTCAATTTGGCAAAAATAATAAAGTAGAACTTCTCCACGTTCCCCTGATGTAGTCCCCAAAGATCACAATTGGCAACCCCTAACTGTTCCGGATGTAATAGGAAATCAGCAAACACTATTTGTGGACGATCTTGTTGAGGTTTCTTTCAATAAGAATAAACCTTTTTTCGGTAATAATTGAATCTCAACTCCCTTTCGATCCACAAACATCTGAGCCCATCAAGTGCACCCCCACATTCCCATGAACCCACTCAAACTTACAAAAAGTACATATTGTGCCCTAACATCCCATAATGCAAAATTCAAATTTTCCCTCACAACCACCCTTGCACCACCACCAACTGAGCATCCTTGTGCCAATGGAGTGATTCCACCAAACTCATGGACCAATTGAGTGGCATCCAATGAAGCTTAAATGAAATACCGGATCAGTCCATAGAATCTGCAACAAAGCCCCCTCTCCCATGGACACCCTCTCGGGACTAAGCTAGCTTGAGCCTCCTCTTGGGCTGGACGAGTCCAGCAAGAGTTTGGGAGATCTCTTGGAGCTAAAGGAGGAAGTTAGGAGCCTAAAATGCAGATCTAGTGCCAAGAAATTCATGTGCCCTTTACCTTAGCTAACCCCTCTCACTATGGTAGGTCTAATGCACATTGCTTAAATTTTCAAAACTAACTCAATTTAATAATGAAAATTAACCTTAGTATGTTGTTAAAATTGAAATGAAACCATCTATGCTCATACCTTAAGGATTCCTTAAGTATTAGATACATCTTCCCCTCATGTAATTTAACCCTAAAAAACTTAAGATGAGGTAAATATCAGGAAGAAATTCAGGACAGTATTGAAAAATACCCCACCATAGCCCAAGAAAACGTAAGCATTAAACAAAAGCAATTTTATCATCTATAGCAAGAAGGTTGGAAGAAAAATACAACTAAGCATTACGCATCTCAACTTTCTATGCTATATATATTGGAAAACCTTACAATTCCAATATAGCCAAAAGCTCAAGCAAAATTAATAAGAATATTGCTCTTGAAGCTGACAAAATAAAAAACCAAATATACCAATGCGCAAAATGATGACAATTTACATACCGACTCAAAATAACAAGAAAAAATGCAAGGTTAAACTCTTTTAAAAATTACATGATGTGAAAGGAGTTAACTAAGGCAACAGACCAACTTTAAAAAACACAACATTAGCTTATCATTAGAAGATATAATGAAATTATTAATGAGCAAGTTAATCTGCAAAATCACAGCAACCCAGTCATTATTCAGCCACAAATCAAAGAAGGGGACATGATCACAGTTGCAAAATGAATCAAATATTAATATTGAAAGAATATCAAGTTTCCAAACATGCAACTAAAATAATACACAAAATTTCTTAAATAAAATATGGAAATAAGTTGTATATATATATATATATATATATTCAAAATATTTTCAGTAATCTGATAAAAGTATGAAAGTTTGGGTGCAATGCTTAAATGAAAAAGAAAATATAGATAGCATTAAAAGAAACAATTATTAAAATCTACTACAATCAAAAAAATTCCAACCCAAAGGTACACAAAATAATTAGATACAATCCAATAATAGAAAGTATTGATACAACTCTGTTGCTTCAGTGATATACACTTGTACGATGATGTCTTAATAATGAACCTAGAAAAACCTATTAATATATAAATTTATAAAGCAAATCAAACTAGTAACTTTTATCTATTAAGCATCAAAGGATGGAATTAAGGTATGGAGCATGCAATATTAACAATAAAAAAGATGGAATTCAAGGTATAACTTATAATAAGTACAAAACAAAGCATAGCAGTCTATGCTAAATAAAATCAAAGCTTCAGCCGCTATTGAAAGTTTAGGTGGCAAGCAAGTTTTATTTCAAAATTTTATAATGCTCAAAGTATTTACTTTTTAGACATACATGCACTATCATCTAGTATATTCAATAATATGTAGTTACAACCAATTATTTATAATTTTAATAATTAAGGTGTGTGGTCGTCAACTTCGATATCTAGAATTAAGAAAGACTTTAATCAACCTCATTTGGGAATCGCATGATTTCTCAATGAAGTCAATACTCCATGGTTGGCTATTTTATATCACTGCATGGTATAGGACATTAACTATTATCATGTTTGTAATTCAATATAGCTAACAAGTACTTTGAAATATTAAGAGTTGACATGATATTTTCATCAAATTTTACAAAAATGAGTAAATATGTTGACTTACAAAAAAGGAACTATGCACCAGAATCAAGTATGACTACTTAAATGAATTTTGAAACATTTAGTATGAACACTAAGAATATAATGACTCAATGGGTAAATGACATAATCAATGACCAAAAACCTCATTTACAAGTTTATATAATAGGATTTTTAAATGAAAATCAAAATAAACAGAAACAAATAACAAAAAATAAGAATAATGCCCTTAACTAAAAAAAGATGTATTTATCTTATAATTAATAAAAGCTATCAACATCACGACTAAAGAAGAAGAATCCCAAACTTGGCAAAATTCAAATGGACAACAACAGTACTAAGGAAGTCCTATGAAAAACTAAACTATAAGATTATAAATAATAACTAATGATCCCAATAACCCTAAATGAAAATTTTCAACTAAATAAGAAAAGTTAAAAAAGAATATGATTACCTAAATATCTTTCAATGATTGATGATCGGTGATCTCAGTATTCATTGAGAGAGATTATGAAAAAATACACAGCTTAACAATAATAATAATTAATGGTGTTTATTATAAATTAACATAAAAGAGAGTGAATAGCATTAGAAAGAAAAGAGAGAAAAAAGAGAAAATGAAAAACTTTGTTACTCAAAGAAAAGAGAAAAGATGGTGCTATTGTAGTTAAGGTTTAAGAAAGATTTGGTCAGCTACTACAAAAAAAGAGGTGGAACAAGAGCACGCCTCAATTCTTTTGAAAAAATGAATCAAAGCATTCTACTTTATTAAGAAAAATATGATCTCCATAATCATATTCTAGTACTAAGAATAGGTAGAGATACTTCTTGATCAACAATTCTTTAATCCCCCAAGTAACTTCACATTCTAACTGTTCTTCAAAGCACTCTAACAAATGAAATGGAACTATGATGAAGCACTCAAACTTCAAGCTCCAAAATGCATTTTGGCACTTATTCAGAGCTCAAACCTTTTCAAACAAATAACATTTCATAATGAATGAAGTGAAAATCGTACATAAAATGATGCAATGAAGTAATGTGAAACACACCGTGAATTCCTCAAGGTCTTCAAGGGCAGCCAATTTATATGAAACATTGCCAATTCACCCAATCACTCAAATGGATGAATAAAGTAAGAATGAATTTTTCCACCCTTCCAAATCTTAAACCTCCACACATATCTGAAGCTTTAGAAAACATGATCTCCAATTTTAAACTCAATTTCTTTGTACAAAGAATCAAAATAGCTCTATTGTTATTCCTAAACAAGGTTGATTTTCAATCTGATGAATCTTTTTAGTAGTCTCATTAACAAGGGCCTTAAGAATTTTTATTAATCAATTTCAACCCAACGTAATTGATATTTGCACTCCATGTCATAAAAAACATCATATGATGTCAGGCTAATGATAGTGTGAAAAGTGCCATTATAAGCAAGCTCCACATTAGTATGCAATCTTCCTAACTTCTTCCAAAATAAAAAATACATGCTCTAACAATTATTCCAATGTTCAAATCATATGCTCTAATTGACCATTCATTTGGGAATAAAATTATGCGTTGAAGTCTAAACTAGGGATCATTGCCTCTTGTGCTTTCTTCCATAGCCTCAAAGTTAACATTTTTTCCCAATCAAACATGTTAATAATTGGCATATAAAATTATCAAACTATACTATCAACGTAGATTCTTGCTAACTTTTTCATTGAGCAATTTTGTTAATGATTATAGTATAAACTTTCTTCATAAGTCTATCAATAACTACTCCATTTGCATCGTGCGCTTACCTAAATCTCAAAAGTCCAACTACAAACCCAATCGCAATCTCCTCCCACATCCTATTTGGAATAGCGAGAGATTGTAACATTCCTAAAAGTTTCAAGTGTTTAGTCTTAACAATTTGACATATCAAGCACTTAGAGACAAAATTTGCAATATCATGCTTCAAGCCAAGTCATTAGAAAATTTCCTTAAAATTTAGATGCATCTTGATATTCTTTGGGTGAACTTAATATGGAGTAGTGTGTGCTTTTAAAAGCATCTCACATATAAGTTCTATTAAATTCAACATGCTAACTATATATTTAAACTTCAATGCAGTCGAGGGATCTAAGGAGAGCAGCCTCACAAAGGCAAGATTTACATTTCAAACTTTTGCATTAAAATTCAGTGTTATCTTGAGACATTGGGCATGCTTATCTATACACATAAATAGATCCAGATATCACAAATAATCATAACGGCAAAGTATTTAAGCAAAAAGAAAACTCTATTCATCAGATATATGAATGTGATAAGATCATTGGTTAATCAAAACAACACTATCAAAAATTCATGATGGTAAGAAAATCGATACAAATTAGCTCTATTATTCAATTGATGGTATTTTTAAATCAATTAGTCTTTGAAAATATAGAGGCACAATCTAGTGAAATAGTTCATTGATATGAGAGGAAATTTGTTATTCACAATTACCATGCTCAACTCTTTGTAATTGATACAAAATATCATACTATATTAGTCACATAAAAGATTGAAGCACCCCAAAATATGTATTTAGTGTGATGAATCCTTTGGCAAACAACTCTTGTAGCTAATGTTATAAGTTACCTTGGAAATTAATGAGATTATTGAAACAAAATCAACAATAAACTCAATCAAAGGATAATTTAGGTGTATCCTCAAAAATTATCAACAAATTTTTTGTACAAGTGCATCAGCTAGAGTTTTGCTTATTAGTACATATCAAGTGTGCTAGATAACCAACACATTCATTAGAAATCAATTTTTAAGTTGTGTGTGCGGGCAAGCGTGCCCACTTTTAATGTATGAAGCAAACAACATACTATTTGACAGATGTTATTTAAATATAAATAAACTTGATATAAATTTGTTTATTATGAATAATGTGATCACTAAAGTTAAATAGAACTCCTAACAAGGCCTGGGTACGAGTCAGGCCTAACCGGTTCTAGGCTAAGCCTCATTGAGCCAAGAAGAATTACATAACGAGCCCGGCCTGAGATCCAGGACATTCTATTACGCCTGAGCCGGTCAACCACCCGGCCTGATAAAAATAAAGAGTAAAATTAGAATTCGCGGGTTGTGCCTCCATAATAAACTAATTACCTCACAAAATTAAGGAATAGATCTAAATTAATATATACATGTTTACTTTCCTTCAAAGTGCCTACATATCCCCGATTCAAGGGGATCAAACAACATGTAGTTTTAAGAAATAAAAACAGACAAAGCTGAGGAGTTGGACCTCTAAATTGCGTGTGTGTGTGTGTGCGTGTGTGCGTGTGTTCATGTGTGCGTGTGTGCGTGTGTTCATGTGTGCACATGTGCGTGTGTGTGTGCGTGTGTGTGCGCATGTGCGTGCGTGCACACACACTTATAATTATTATGTATGAAGTAAGTAAATTGGTAGATATTATTATTTAAATATAAATACAATTGATATAAATTTGTTTAGTGTGAATAACGTAATCACTAAAGTTAAATAGGACTCTTAAGTAGGTATAGGCATAGGTCAAGCCTGACCGGTTCTAGACTAAGGCTCACTGGGCCAAGAAGAATTACATAGCGAGCCTAGCAAGCCCGGTCAGCTGCAATCTTCCGTTTTATAGTATTCTTTTTGATAGGCATTTATCACTAACCTGCATGAATAGCATGATTTACCAGTTCCTGAAGGTAGTGAAACTGAAAGCTGATACACATCTTCTGAACTCCCTTAACCGCATAATTGTTATAAATCTTTGTAGCTTCAAGATGCGCAATAGATAGGACAAGTCTATTGATGCAAGAAACTCTCGTACTCATGAGCAGTCATTGTGCCTTTCTCCAGTTTCTTAAATCATTCATCGGCCTTGCACAATTTTTTATTAGAAAGTATTATTCAAAGAATTTCCTTTTAAACTCCGCCCAAGTGATCAGTTATCATGTCCAAAACTACTGCAGCAAACATTTCCTATCTACATTCATCGACACTTTCACAAAGTTGAAAAATTGCCATGTACACCTTTTGATCTTAAGGGAACTTTAATCTACAAAGTGCCATTTCAATGTCATGAAAAGTGCATCTTAGCTATATCAGTTCTGCAGTCTCATTTAACATAGGAGAACAAAACTTTAAGAAATGTTATAGTAATCAACAATAAGTTTATCAGTAATGGTTCTTGTTAAGTGCAATTACTTGTGCAGGAGACGAGATACTTGCTAAACCATTTGGACAGAATGAGCAATTTGATTTGTAATATTGGCTTGCAAGGCCTAAATGAAATAATATGTTACCAGCATGACCAGAGAGTTCATGTCGAAGGTGAGGGCTGCAATGCCACCAATTTCAGAGTAGTTGCCTTTTAGTGCTTGCAAAGTGAAGACCTCTTTGAGTAGGCGTGATTGCAATGGCAGTCACTCTCAAACTGCTGTTAATGCCAACTAGAGTAGAATCTATCTCCTTAGGCGTCAATTTATAACAAAATACAAGATAAAATATATTAATATATAGGATTTATAAGTGTGCTAATAAAGAAGAACCTAAAGATATCAATCCTGCTATCCCAAGGAGATTTAAAGAATAAGAATATAAAGCAGGATGTAAAACTATGCACATGAGTAATCTTTGTGCTTTGCTCCAACTTAAATCATTAATCAATTTTTCATGATTTGCAATTAGAAAGTATCATATTAATAAGTCTTTTTAGACTGCCTAAGCGGTCCCTTGTATGGTTCAAAATTATAGCAAAAATGGTTTTCCAACCAATCACTGTCACTTTCATGAGGTTGAAAAGAATTCATATTCACCCTTGAGAAACTTCAATCAACATAGTGTCTCCTTATTATCAATAAGTCATACATTCAACTCTATCAATTCTACAATCTAATTGAATGTTATAAGTTGGATCTTCCAGAATTACTCTAATACTCGATCACAATCTATATTAGCAATTTGTATGTTCTATGTTCTTTTTGGCAACCAATACGAGTGCAATTACTTGTGGTGTGAGCTGAAATATTTGCTGAACCACTTGAACAGCCTAAGCTCGAATGATATTATATGTTTTCAACAAGACAAGAAAGGATACGTCAATAGTCAGAGCTGCAATACTGCTAATTGGTGAAGTAGTGAACTTAAGATTACTTGCAGAGTGAAGACAACTTTGATGAGGTGTAATTCCATTTGTAGTCACCCTAGAACTACTAATTGGTGCCAACAATACCAGAACCTATTCTCTTGGATGTCAAAGTATAAAGCAAAAGAATAAATATCAAGGTGAAATAAAATATATATACATATATACATATATATTTTATTAGTAAGCTAATCATAAAGAGCCTAAGGATATCTACCTCACTATCCCAAGGAGAGCTAACGGATAATGAATACAAAACTATGCTCATCAGATACTACTTTGTTACATTGATCTCGAAAGTTGTACGCTTTGATAAGATGAAATGATGTTAACCAGTTTTGTACTTGCAAGAGAAAGAAATTTATATAGAAAATCAAAATATTTTCATTAATTTATTAAAGGCATTGATCCTGGAATCAATGGGCAAATGAAATAAAAGAAAGAAAAATAGTACTACATGAAATATAGGCCAACCATACAATAAGAAGTTAAAAACTGATGCCAGCCTCCAGCATAAGTCTAGCAAAATGATATTCTCTTGAGATAACAGATTACTAAAGAACCTAGAAAAGCTTGTAAAATGTATTTGTAGGCTAAGGCTGGCATTGAATCAAGTTCAAGTGAGTCAAACTAAAACTTGATTCAAGCCGAGTTGAAAATTGAGTCGACTCAACTCAAAAATTATTTTTTAAGAATTTAATAATAGCAGTAATAGCATATGACCCAAACTACACCCACCCAATAAATGACCCAAACTCAGCTCAAAATGGATTTAAAACTCTTCAAATTTGAGAAATCAATCTAGTAACCTCATGATTGTAAACTATGATATGCAAACACTTCAACAAAGGTTATCATGTCGTGTCATGTCGGACACTTCTTGGTCACTGACACACGCCTAACACTCGATGAACATGCTTCGGACACGCCCAATGAATGTCATGTAAGTTATTTTTGAAAATTAATATAGGCATGCGTCTAACCTATAGGACATGTGGTTCGACCTATGGAACATATGTCCAACAAAAAAATTTAATAATTATTTGCATGGAATCCAAATTTTATGCATATATTAAGTACCTATATTAATAACCTTGAAAATTATTATAATAGCACCTAATGAAAAAGTTTAATTCTCTTAAAATTATAGCAAAAGACAAATGAAGTATAATTTTTGTGCAATTATTAATTATTGTGGTAATATTATAAAACTGAAATTAGGTGTTAATATTGAAATAAGATTGAAATGAGCTAAATAAAAAACATTCTCCGCAAATAAATAGAATATACTAAACAAAGATAAATAAAATTATAAAATATCATCTCAATCTACTTTATTAAACAATTAATGAAGGCAATTAATGAATACCATTAATGAAGACAATAAATTGATTTTATTAATGAAATCTTGTCATGAATGATACAGTTTAAATAGTGTTTCAGTTGGATGGTTGTCAGAATTTGACACTAGAACTTGAACAGCTTCGAGATGTAAGACAACAAATGACAATTTTTAAAACACGCTAACATTCATCATCATTAAGCTCCTGCTATATAAAAAAGAGGTCACTCGTGTTAGAGTATTTTCACCAATCTTGAAGTTACTATCCATCATTAGTTCGCTAAGCTTTTCCAACCCTAAAGCAAAAGCACCAATATTATAACCTAGTAGCAAATACACCAATACAAAAATACAGTCATGACCAAATATTATAGCCTGGTAGGCCGCACAAACAATAAATCAGGCAAACAAAAACCACTAGGAGAAACATAATATGGTTTAGGCTAGTATGTAAGAGCGACAAAATCTAATGTCAGGCTTTATGAGCTTACAGGAAAATGAGAAGGATGGTCATGCAAGCAGTTATGGCCAAATTATGATTCTGACTCTTAGGCTGCAACCACGTCACATGGAAAAATAGCTAGTATTATATCTGTTAGAAGGGTAATTGTGACAAAAAGTGCTAGACATCAGAAATTTAAAACCTCTATTGTATCATCTAAAATCTGAAGATGACCATATTTTTGTCAATCCCATTGGGTTATCTATCCCTGTAATATTGTTTCAATATTAAAGAATCTTAGTTTATAAATATATATATATATATATATTTTTTTTTTTCCTTTTATATATATATATATATATATATATATATACAATTGTCATAAGCATGTTGATGAATCTATTTCAATCGATCCTATGCATAAAATGAAATTTGCCTTCAATGCAACAATGGTTTTATCCAAGGAGAATTGGTATGCAGTCAACATGGATCTTTCCAAGGAGCAAAGCAAACAGAATAAAATTTCATGATAAATTTTAATGCATATGATCACATCTTCAGCATTAATTTATTAAACAAGAGAATGAAATGCAATGACAATAAATCTTTAGCTTTAAATAAATTAATGGCATTTCTCAAATTAAAGAAATGCACACCTGACTGAATCATTGCTCTCAGCACCAAAATTTATTCTTGCAGATAGACCAAGGAAATACTGAGTTTCAACTGTTGTATAATAGAGTGAACCATTGAACTGGCGAAGCTCAAGTGTTGAGATAAATGGCTGCCCAGTGGTAGCATTAGACAAGCAGACACTGACTGTAGGTAAAGTGGCCAGAAATATTAACTCTTCAATTTCAATTATATTTTCATCAGAAATAACAATTGTGGACCAGTGCGACGCGCCAAGAGAGATATCAAATTTAGGGTACGCATCACTGTCGCCAAATTTTCCATACAAGAAGGTAGCTCTTACTAGGTAACGGGTTCTATTCTGTACTGGTAATGTATAACAGTACTTTCTATCATCTGCAGGAAAGTACCGCACTGTTGTGTATTGCCTGCGAGCCTCGTCCGGAACAGATAAGGCAGCAATTCCACCAAGGATGGTTTGATCATCAGGAGTCCACATAAGACCCAGAGAGTCAGTGTATTTTTCTGTTCCCCCGCAATCCAAACTCAAGAAACCTGCATCACAAAATAGCAAATAAAAATACATTAGCATAGAAACTTTTTTCACCCGAGATAGGATTATAATAGACTATCAATATTATATATGGGCTGGGCCCATATAAAGTGGTTTAGCAAAGTTGGCATAAATTAAAGTTGACATAAATTGTGATTGATATTATAACTCAATGGTTGAGGATCAGGAATTATTATCTCAGGTTTTGAGTTCAAATCTCACCGGCCACGCATTTGCTTCATATTTAAATCTCACCTAATTTCAAAAAAAAGTCGGCATAAATTCCAATAAATTGTGGAGGGGTTATGGTAGAAACTAAGAACCCTAATCAAGTTGATAGAAAATGTTTTTGGTTTCCTATATGTATTAGAGAGGACTATGTCACCCCCTCTAGATTTAAACAGTTCTTTCCTCTCCAGAGAAATCACCGGCTATAAGCAAAAGCCAGGGAAGAAAGAGATATGAGGAAAATCATCTAATTAGCTGCATGTTTCATGAACTTCCATTTATTATACCTTTCTTCTGATTTGCATTCAAAAACAAGAACAAAGAATGCATGCGTATTTCCTAGTACAGTTTTATTTTTTTCAAATATACCAAAATTTACATTTTTATACTTAATCGAAACTGAAAGACCACTAACTAAAAAGCTGATAAAAAAGACAAGCATATCGACATAATATATTGTAAAACAATTGAAGAGAGGAATGCATGAGAAACCTCCATTCAATGCTATTTTCTCAATTTTTTAATATTAATAATATAAAAAAGAAATAATTGGACATAAATCACTCAAATCTTTATAAATTGCATTTCTACCCAGGGCTAGCATTTAAAAAATGTATAGAAGATCATTTCTAATGGTTTCTTCCTATGTTTTTTCGGTCTCTGTATGCCTCATTTAACATGGGAAAAATTCAAAGACTCAATTTTTTTAAAAGGAGCATTGAACAGTTTACGCTTAAAATGTCGAACCATCTAAAATAACATTTTCAAATCTTATTCACCATTGGAGTCACTCTAACCTTGCTAAGTATGAACTCATTTCTCATTTTATGCTTATGAGTGTACCCTTATCTAATAACAGCCCAGCATACTCTCCATAGCAAATTGTACTACAGTAACAAAATATTGTTGATGTATATGGTTACCGCCACCTAACATTACCACCATCTAATGCCCCTATATATACGAATATCCAACACTACCATTATTTAATGAAATCACATACAATATTCTCGATACTTTTCTCCCGATCTTTTCTCTTCTCTTCGCTTCTTACATGTATCAGAGCTTGGACCCTACAGCAGCAAAGTTGTCTACCAGGATCTTGATCTTGGACATACAGTCGGGCATAAATCTATCCTTTAAAGAGATTTTATGGAGTTCACTTTTGAGTTGGATTACTCAAGAGAAGTTAGTTGATGGTAATTTCTTTTCCAGAGTAGTTCATATCTCATCGAATGTGCCTAGTTCCAGAATGTAGGAAAGAATGGATGGAGATATGGTTGAGTAGAGGGTGGTGATAATATTTTTGTCCATGACATTCCAGACAGTATACCTTGGATCAGTGATTTGGGGTGGACAGTCGGTACCTTCCAAGTGTCCGTGTAGTTTGTTGGCTTTGAAAAGTTGAAAGGCGGAAATTTGAGATCTCTTATTTCTTCCATGGAGGTGGAAGCACTGTGTGAGAGCTGGAGCTGTCGCCTAACTGGGAATCAATGTTCACAGACTTCATTAGGGTAGCTTTGACAACCTTTGAAGGCGGAAAGTGAGATCGATCTCAAGCCTCTCAACTCTGCCAAGTTCTGCAAACTTCGATCCAAACTCACCACACCAGCTCCGATGGCTCATTTGTGGGGGGATAATAGCAGCCCAACATACTCTCCATAACAAACTATACTACAGCAACTAAATATTGTTACTATATATGGTTATCGCCAGATAATGTTACCACCATCTAAGGCCTATATATACATGTATTCTACACTACCAATAATTAACAAAATTACATACAGTATTCTCGATACTTCTCTCCTGCACTCTCCTCTTCTCTTCACTTCTTGCATAATCCAAACCTAGCATCCTAGGTACAAACAACTTTTATGTCTCTCATGATAACAAAATTCCCATCTTAATTGATATGCCTAAACCATCTAAGATATGCATCATGGCAACAAAGTTTTAGTATTAGCTCATCTCATCACATGGCTACAAAGTTTTCTTTATGAATAAAAAATTATATTTTTAAACAATAAAAGGAAGTAACATGAGTCTAAGAAAATAAAAGCTCCATTCTTAGACAACAAGAATCAATTTATTTTTCAAATTGGTGATTGCAATCAGGTTGTCTCCTTCTATGATAAAACAATCATGCTCCTTCATTCAAACGATGATGGCTCCACTAATAAGATGTGCAGCTTTAAGTTTGATTGCAAGAGGTGAAGAAGCATCCATCTTGATATGTTTGGCTGCCACATTTTCTCCACGAGCGCCTCTCATGAAAATACCTACAAAAGCTTCCAAAGAGCTATAAGAGAATAAGCCATCAAAACTATCCTTCAGTTTGGAAGGGGGGGTTGATGTTGATAATTAATTTGGCTAGTGATGTTCACAATGAAAGCAAAGGAATCATGTAGCTAGCCCCACTTAGTGGACAAATGCTTGGTATTGTTGTTGTTGTTATTTGTAAGACCAACACTATTATATTGGAAAGAATGTTGGCCCAATAAATATCACAAATCTGAGAGAAATGATAAGATGAGTGAGTACGTATACATGAAAGGATATGATAGAAGCATATAAAGTTAGTGATCATAAATCTTTTATGCATAATACTATGGAACAAAAAAAAAAGAGAAATAAAATGTATAATTAATAATGTAAGTACATAATGCCCACTCTACTATGTCTAAGTGAAATTTATTATAATAGAATAGTTATATATATCTATATTAACTCATGTTCAAAATGTTTAAAGTGTTTGTGCTCGGCTTGTCAAAGGCTCTATAGACATGTTTAAATCAGAGCTATAATTTTAGGTTTTATAGATCTGTTGTTGGCTTATGTTCGTCTTAGACTCATGAGCACATGTTCATTAAGCTTGATATATTTGAACTTTAAAGAGGCAAACATGATCAGACAATGCTTTGCTCATGTTTTATTCACTAAGAAAATGAGCGCAATCATTTCTTTTTATTCTCAACTTGTTTCCTTTTTTAGTGAACCAAACACTAGCTTCTTAATTTGCTAGACAAACTAATTGTTCATAATTAGTTACTTTGACAACCACAATTCCTGCCTCAGGAATCCAAGCTCATCATCTAGGTCATGGCATGCGGTAATGGTATGTTGAATTCTACTAGAGGCATGTCACATATCCAAAAATGAAACATAAATATGTAACTAATAATAAAAAATACACTTTATTTCAAACATGAAACATAAATATGTCAAGGCATTAAAAAATTTTGGCTTGCAAACTACAAGCATGTTACTTCTCTGCATGCTAATCATTTTCTTATATCACATCATCTACTACATCAAAAATAACAGAGAAGTAAATGATGGTGATGCCATATACTATTTAACTGTTACTTTTTAAAAATAAGGATAATATCAAGAGACATTATATGTTACTGTCGTTGGAAGAACTACTCATGACATATTGTAAATAAATTTGGACATTCCTAATGACATCAAATTTGGGATCAATATATAGATAAGCCTAACAATGTTCATTTAAAAGTAATGAAATTGATCTTTAGTAATCTAAAAGGAATTACAAGTTTTGATTTGACACATGACATGAAAATATATATATATATATATATATATATATATAATTACAGGGAGTTTTTCTTTATTAAGTCAATGACCTTGATAAAAGGGTATCAAATTTGGTGAATCCTAAAATCTATTTGAGTGTGCTCCATAACTAGTTTTTTGTTCGCATACAAATACATTTTATGCTACAAAGGCTAATGTGACAGTTTAAAACAATGAAAAAATGTATTTGGTCAAGGAGGTTTTTTAGTGATAAGGAGCAAGAAGTAAAATGGGTCATGAGAAGATCAATTATATTGATGTTCAGTGTCACCTCATTAGAAACTCTATTGAAGATAGCAATGTTTCAAATTAGAAGTTATGCATATAGCAAAATCCTACTAACAGGCTTACAAACGTGATCAATATCCGCAAGTTCAATTATGTGAATCCCCTCAAGAATGATTAAGCCAAACTTTTAAACATCATGATGTCTTTTGAGATAACAACGGAATTTTTGTTAAGAACTCCAAAGTAAACATGCTTGTTAAAGAATATTCTCGTGATAAGTGATCTCCCGTAAAATTATCTTCTGAGAATAAAATTGTGATTCCTGAAAGCCAATGAAGATAATATATTGATGATTAAGAGTTTGGACTATTATAAATGGTATAAAAATACTTTATTAGGTGTCAAATAGAGCAAAATGTCATGCCATGAGATTCACCACTTTAACCCATGATGAGATAAGGTGCTACATAGAGGATCCACCTCTTGTGCCTTTGCAACCACCTCAAGAGTCATATCTACCTGATCTACCTGATGGATAATTCTTGGATCTTTGTATGAAAACTGATGATGATGTCAATTGCTCAAATAGGGGAGATTATAAAGCCCATAAAGTATGATTAAGCAAGCTCTTTACTATCATGGTGCTTTTAGAGATAATTATGGAATTTCTAATAAAAACTCTAAAGTTAAAATGCTCATCGTGGAGTATTCCCATAATTCTCCGACAAATTATCTTCAAAGGACAAAATTATGAGGTCACTAAACCAAACTAGACAATATCATGATGATTAATAGTTTGAGATATTACAAGTTGATTTCTATATTTGATAAGTCTATGTAGTTGTTAATGGCCTTTAGGTGTTGGGTGATGAAAGGATTTTATGGATTCAACCAATCTCTTAAATATTCATTTTCCTCTTTTATGATTATATGAAATCGAAATATAATGAGAAATTATTACATATTATATCAAATAAATAGCCTTTGACATTCCTTCTAAACCATAATTTTATTGTTTAATAGCTTATAGATCTAATAGAATATCAAATGGTGAATCAATAGAGGGTTAAGTAAAATGCAAATGAAAAGGAGAAATATGAATAATGAAAGCAAGAGAGGTTTAGCAAAATAGTTGGGTAAAATCACAAAGTTCTTTAGAGATCATTGGTGGTTAGCTTTTTTAGGTCAAGAGTGCTCCAATTAGTAATTTTTCCTCAAATTTTGTCAATTTGGCGATTGAATGATGCCACATTAGAGAGTTCAAAAATTCTTCGACAACTGATTTGTCTTTGGACATTGCTCTGCAGATAAGCGAAAGTGAAATGCTAGGGTATACTCATAGACTTTGCAAAGTCATCAATCATGAACCTTCTCAGCACCTTTTCCAAGTACCCCTTCTGGGTCAGCCAAATATTTCCTGCATTTCTGTCACTACGGATTTCTATTCCCTATATCTTCTTGGTCTCTCCCAAGTTCTTTGACAGACTGAAAATACACATCTGCGCTTACACGCAAGTGCACGTGATTTGAAGTAATAAAAGATTGTGAAGTCCCGAGATTTATTATCCACTGAGAACGGTATGTTTCATTACTAAAGTATATTTGATTTCACTGATGTTTGAACAATGCTTTAATTTTAAATGTTGGTTCTAATTTTAATAATCAGGGTTTCTTTGATTTGAAACTACTTGTTGATAAAGTAGGGAGAGTTGGATTTAACATGCAATTCGTTAAGGATTTTGTGTAAGTACTCTTCTTTATCAACTTTTAGTGTCGAATTACTTAGATATTTTAATTATAATCAATAAACGTAATCTTCTCTAGGGTGTCCCCCAAATTGAACTAAGTTCAGCCTAATGCTCAGAGATGAACACAAGAAGGTTCAATCTCGACACATATACCTCACGTGATCAAAGTTAGTTAAATATGATTCTTACGTCTAACTTATCAAATCTCTTATTTTAGTTGTGCATCACGTGAGCTTGATTTCACCCATGGCTCACATGCATCAGTCCTAAATTTAGCTAAGAAAAAGAGTTATTGGGCTAAGTGGGTTATGTCACATCACCCATAAGCACACAACGCATTGTTATCCTCACATAAGCTTAGAACAAGCTATAGAGCTCAATCGGTGGCTCTTGGCTCACACGCGTCAACTTCTCAACTTAGCTAAAGGAACAATGCTACGATGCTCATAGAGCTTGTCACAAGGCTCTCAGCAATCGTGCACATATTCCTAGCATAAGCTAATGGTGAGAAATGTAGCTCAAGATCATGTATTGTTCCATTATTCTATACATCTTTTACGGCCTAAGGACTTGCATCGATCATCCTCGCACAGCAAATGTTGTCACAGACATTCGTGGCGAGGATACTCAATATGCATGTCGTTAGTTCTAAATGAGAAATCAGCTTGACGGTTTTCCTAAGTTTATAACATTCACATAAAATTATAAGCATGATACATTATTCATCCAGGCATTCTTCGCATCAATAATCAAAAGAATATGACTAAAGAAAGTATTCATTAATAATTTTTCAGAGTACAAACACACTTGATCCCTTATCTTATTACATGCATGTGCCCAACCCTCCCCAAGGAGGGTTTAGGCTTCCATTAGAAAAAAAAATACAAAGAAAACACAATAAAACTTGGAGCCTTTGCATGGCTCTCACAGAAAAGAAATTAAGAGAGAGATAGAGATACAATACTAGAAATTGTTGTCGCGTTCACCGAATCTTCTCTCATCTCAGACCTCCTTCTCCCTTCTGCTTCCTAAGCTTGATCCTTTTCCTTCAATGCAATCCTTCTCCTTTCTTGGGCAGGGGGCTCTCCTTCCTTATGCTCAGCACCCTCAAATATTTCAACTCCTTGAATTCAAAATGTGGAACCCCTGTTTAGTCTTTAAGTCCTTGCTTTTATAATTTTTGCAAATCTTCTCAGCATTTGTGCAGCCAACATTTCCCTCTTCTTGAGAATTGAATTGCAATTAAGTTTTATTCCTTTATTCCATTGAAAATGAGGAGGTTTAATTGATTTTCCATTAATTATTGTTATGGAAAGGGGAAAAATTAAATCTATTCCTATTCCCAATGCTGATTTGGATGCCTATTCCAGAGCAGTTTTACGGCGGGCGTTACGGCGCGCGGTAGCGCCAAGCTCTTTGTCTTGAGGGCGCTACGGCGCGCGATAGCACCGAGCTTTCGGGTTGAGTCGTGCTGTGGTGCGCGATAACGCCGTGCTTTTGGGCAGGAGGGCGCTACGGCGCGCTGTAGCGCCGAGCTTTTTGTCTGAGGCCGGCTGTAGCGCCAAAATGCGTCGCGGCGCGCTGTAGCGCCAGAATGCGCTGCGGCGCGCTATAAATCTTGACTTTCTATTTTTGAGCACGCCACGGCGCACTGCAGCGAGCTGTGGTGCGCTGTTGAGCGCAGAATTCTCCATTTTCATCAATTTCCATCTTTTTTGTAATCTGATCACTTCCAAGTTGCAATGAT
Organism: Gastrodia elata; assembly: GCA_016760335.1. Taxonomy (NCBI): domain Eukaryota; kingdom Viridiplantae; phylum Streptophyta; class Magnoliopsida; order Asparagales; family Orchidaceae; genus Gastrodia; species Gastrodia elata. The sequence continues at coordinate 18,777,731 of CM028672.1, read as the reverse complement.
AATAAAGCATACTAGAATAACAACAGGTTTCAAAAAAACATGCATTTTAAATGTGAAAATGACTATATATATGTGGCTCATCACACCCCACACTTAAATTCTTACTTGTCCTCGAGCAAGCAATCAAAATAGATTTTTGTAACAATTGAAGTAAACGATTGAGAATTAGTATTATTCTGATTTGATGGTTTAAGATTAATTTCGCAAAATCAAGTCGTTGGCTCTTTTTGTAATCAATACTAAATATAGATTTAAGCAAACAATTCAAGTTCTTAGATTAATTTTTAGCTTTCCCAACTTGTCTTTCTTAATTTAATGAGTACTATAAATAGAATTTGAGAGAATCTTAGCTGCATTCAAGAGAATTAGTTCAGTGGTCATTCCAGGGACTTTTATGTGCCATATGTGCATCTTCTTATAAGATGTAATGCTTTTCTCATAGGGAGAGATATTTTTCTTCATCCATTTTATATTTTATGGGAGAGATATTTTTCTTCATCTTATAATAATCATCATTTTTTTTTTCTTTCTTAATATGCCTAATTTAGCACATGCATTACATCCATGAAGTCCTACAGAAACCTAACGCATTCCAAATTCAACCACTAGTTCCATTTCTCTCTTTGCAATCTTTACTCACCCACACTTAGTTTATTTCATCATTTTAATTAAGTCAAAAGTATGTGTTGTTATTTTATCAAGTTAATCCAACAAACCTTACTTTGTTTAGTTAAGAGTTTAAGTTAGACATCTATCATAAATCCAAAGCTTTTAATACACGAAATTAGAATTTTGTTTTCAATTCAGATTTTTGGAAGAGTAAATTCTCAAATCAATCAACTCAATTATCAATCAGTAATTTTGATATTTACTCTTAGATGAACAATTTCAATGAATGACCATATTAAGAAGACTAAAATATAAAATAATAAAAACAATACTACAAAACTAGTTACTAGATTAAAACTAATTTACTAGAAGTAATAAGAAGTGAAACGACCTGATAGAGTAATGATATATTGTCGTTACTGCAATCATGCATGAGGCTCCTCTTTCTCCATTATTGACACATAGATACTACTGAGAATCTGAAACAAGCAAAAATATAAAATTATTTGTTGGGTTGCCTCTCAACCAACGGTTAGTTTAATGTCCTCAATCTGACCAAAAAGAGTTGATATCCCTTTAAACTTTCTTTCCATATTTTCATTAAAGCTTTAGGATGAGTATGAGCTTGTTTAATAATGTAATCATTATGAATGTCAGCTACACTATTTTTCTCCTTCTAAGCCCACCCTGTGTCCTCTAACTTATATTAATTCTTCTTCTCATTCTTCTCATTCCCAGCCTTATGTTTGTCATCAAACTCAACAAATTCATCATAATATCATTCTCAATTTTATTTTGTAAAAAAGCGTAGAATTCAATTTTCTTAGGAGTACAATCAAAGTATTTCTCTACAAATTCAAATTGTACACAATAATCATCAAGGTTGCTAAGGGGTTTGTTGATGTTTGAGATGCCACAAATGGTTTTGACACTTTCATTATTTTGAATCAATTTTCCTTTCTCGTCCTCAAATAATGTGTCACCCATTGTTAAACATTGAGGTAAATGCACTTGAGGTGTGTAGGAAACATAAATTTTTGATAGCATTTAATCAACTTTTTCTATTTGAAATTTTTATTGCATTTTCAAATTGTCTAATTTAAATTGATACTCTAACTCTTTCTCATTTTCATTGTTTGTTTGAATTAAGACTTCTTCACTTTATGTTGGCATTTCTTGTTGCATTTTTGAGTGATCTATTTTCAGTTGATTATCTAACTCTTTCTCCTTGTCATTATTAGTTTGAGTTAAGGTTTCCTCCCTACACATTGGCAATTTTTGTTGTATTTCAAAATGATCTAATTTGAATTGATACTTTAACTCTTTCTCAGTGTCATTATTTGTTTGAGTTAAAATTTCCTCCCTACACAATGACACTTCTTGAACTTGTTCTTTTATCTGCTCATTTACAAAAACTTCTTGGATAGGTTTAGCTAATTGTTGCAATATAAATTCTAGCTTAGCCTCAATTGACTTACATGGATGCTCATGATCTTCCAAATTAAACTTGTGCCTAATCAAGGTTGGTTAAGTTTCGTGCAAATTGTTGTTCACATTGCCACTAAAATTTTCCTTTGACTCTTTTAAGTATGATTGCTCACTTGTCAAGATTGTTTTATTAATGTTCATACCAGAGTGAGCGTAATAGTGTTACAAGTTGTGATCACGCTTAGTATCATTAACAAGCTTTGTTATTAAAAGTGCAAAAGGGTAGTTTGTATTGCAATCAGAAATTAAATGTGCTCCCTCACAGCACATACACCAATTTTAATTATTGTTGTGCATGACCATATAATTTGAGTACTCCATATATGAAAATAAAAACTATAAAAATTGATAGAAAAGTAAATTACAAAAATTGAAAAAATATGCCAAAAATTTTCAAATCACCAGTTACTATCAAATTATCTTTAATACAAAACAGTTAACCGTTCCCTGGCAATAGTGCCAAAAACTTGACAGACTGAAAATACTTGTCTGCGCTCATATGCAAGTGCACGTGGTCTGAAGTAATAAGGGATTGTGAAGTCCCGAGATTTATCGTCCACTGAGAACGGTGTGTTTCGTTATTAAAGTATATTTGATTTTACTGATGTTTGAACAATGCTTTAATTTTAGATGTTGATTCTAATTTTAATAATCAGGGTTTCTTTGAACAATGCATTTGTGCAGCCAACCTTTCTTTCTTCTTGATAATTTAATTGCAATTAAGTTTTATTCATTTATTCTATTGAAAATGAGAAGGTTTAATTAATTTGCCAATAATTCTAGCTATAGGAAGGAGAAAAATTAAGCTATTCCTCTTCCCAATGCAGAGTTGCATGCCTATTCCATAACAGTTTTACGGCGGGCGCTACGACGCGCAGTAGCGCCAGGCTCTCTATCTTGAGGGCGCTACAACGCGCGTAGCGCCGAGCTTTCGGGTTGAGTCGCGCTGCGGCGTGAGATAGCATCGTGCTCTCAAGCAGGAGGGCGCTACGGCACACTGTAGCGTTGAACTTTCTATCTGAGGCCAGCTGTAGGGCGTTGTAGCGCCAGAATGCGCCGCAGCGCGCTGTAGTGCCAAAATGCGCCGCAGCGCGCTGTAGCGCCAAAATGCGCCGCAGCGCGCTGTAACACCAGAATGTGCCGCAGTTCGTTGTAGCGCCAGAATGCACTTCAGCGCGCTATAGCGCTTAACTTTCTATCTTGAGCATGCCACGGCGCATTGTAGAAAGTTGTGGCGCGCTGTTGCGTGCAGAATTCTCCATATTTATCAATTTCCATCTTTTTTGTAACAAAACATACTAGAATAACGACTGGTTTCAGAAAAATCATGCATTTTAAATATGAAAATGACTATTTATATGTGGCTCATCACTCTTCATTTCAAAATTCATCGGCAATTGATCCTTCATATGATCCATCTCAGACTGATCTGAAGTAGCCACCAGCATGTCGTCAAAATACAAAAGTAAGCAAATGAAGTTACCTAAAGGCAGCCTCTTGAAATACACAGTGGTCAAACTAGCTTCTTTGGTACTTCTCCTTCTGCATAAATTGATCAAATTTCTTGTACCATTGTCTAAGTGATTGCTTTAGCCCATAAAGATACTTGTCCAATTTGCACACCAAGTCTCTTTTTTCTAGCTCAATGTACCCCGAGGGCTGCACTATAAAGATCTCATCTTCTAGTTCTCCATGCAAGAACATTATTTTAACATCAAGTTGCTCAAGCAGCAAATCAAATTGTGCCACCAAAACTTTAAGCACGCAGATCGACGAGTGTTTAACAACTGAGGAGAACACTTCATAATAGTCGATCGCTTCCTTCTGAGCAAAGCCCTTCACCACTAATCTTGCTTTGTAGCACACATCAGCTTATGAAGATCCTTCTTTCTTCACATACACCCACCTGAAACCAATAGTCTTTCTTCCTGAAGAGAGTTTCACCAACTTCCATGCCTCATTTTTATGAAAAGTCTCTTTATCCATAGCCTACTTTTATAAATTTCCTTCTAAGCTTGTCACTGTTTCTTTATAATGAGAGAGAACCTCATCCTCCAATACGAACAATGCATAAGTGACAGTTTATGAGTCAGGCTAGCTGTTGAGTTGCGTCTCTTCTAGGTCTGTCTCTAGCAATCGACTCCTGAATTAGAGTCTCACCATCAATATGAATTTGCTCCACATCACCAATGTGCTCTTCAGTAGTAGGAGTATCCTCGATGTGATGTGAAGACTTCTATGAAACAAAGGGGTTTGCATCAAACCCCACTCTCTGTCTACTTACTGGAGTCTTTGTATTATCCTCCACATGATGAGAACTCCTTAATCTCAAGAAAAACTCTTCATCAAAGGTGACATCCCTGCTCACCACAATATTCTTATCAACTGGATCAAACAATTTGTAGCCCTTCACTTCGCGTCGAAAACCCACGAAAATTGTCTTCTTAGCCCGCACCTCTAGCTTATCCTTTGTGACATGATAATAAGTTGGGTTGTCAAAAATCTTCAGCTAATCATAATCTGTAGCAGGATGTCGGGACTACAACTCTATAGGAGTTTTCTTGTTAAGTGCGACAGATGGCAGACGGTTCACCAAATACCATGCATAGTCAAGGGCCTCCGCCCAATAGACCCTCTCCAACCAACGTTGGACAACATACACCGCACCTTTTCCACCAAGGTACGATTCATGTGTTCTGCTACCCCCGTTCTGCTGTGGTGTTTCTCTTACTGTGAAGTGGCGTTTAAATCCTGACATTCTTTTACAAAGGAATCAGATGTAAATTTTCTGCAATTGTCCGATTGGATCGTCTTAATTCTCTTGCTCGTTTGATTTTCCACCATTTCCTTCTAATTTATGAAAACCTCCAATACATTTGCTTTGCTTTTCAATGTATACACTCATACAAAATATAGAATAATCATCTATAAAATAAACAAAATATCTACGACCATCAAATAATGTAATTTTCGTTGGTCCCCAAAAATTCGTGTGTATATACTCAAGTATATATTTGGTGTTGTGGAGGCCAATACCAAAAGGTTTGCGTGTTTTCTTGTCAAATATACAATGCTCACAAATTTGTATTTTGCAAGAAGTTATACCTTTAATGAGTCCATCCATCTCCAATGTTCTCAATGACTGCACTCCTGCATGTGCTAGCCTCATATGCTACAACGTCATGGCATCTTCAGAATCTTTAGCCACAGCTACTGAATTTGTCACTATACTTTCTTGTAAGTAATAGAGGTTATGTTGTCTAACTCCTTTCAAATAAGTCATTGCACCCTTGTTGATCTTCAGGACCCCTGCCTCAATCACTATCTTAAATCCCTTGGCTTCTAAGGTCCCAATAGATAGAAGATTCTTCTCGATCTCCAGTACATGTCTGGGTTCTTTCAGTTTTTGCATTGTTCCTGCATGTGTTCTAATCAACACACTTCCAACTCTTGCAATCTGGCACGTAGCATCGTTTCTCATTGTGACTGTACCACTGTCTGTTTCTCTATACGAACTAAACCAATCCTTATGGGAATATATATGATACGTTGCACCGGTATCCATAATACAACTAGAGTTGTCAACTATTAAATCTATTGAAATAGTAACACGAGATAAATCTGAGTTTGAACCCTCCACCATATTTTGAATCATATTTTCCTTTGCCTCTAAAGATTCACTTGCCTGCTGCTTCTCTTTCAACTTTGGGCAATTTTTCTTCCAATGTCCTGTTTCCAAACAAAACGCGCACTGATTGCGCCCAATACTCCGGCCTCTGGATTTTCCTCTCTTCTGGAAGTCAGCATTCTTCTTTGGTCATTGCTTTTTCCTCTCTGGTCTTCCTCTCTGGAGTGTAAGAACCTCTGTCATATCTGATTTGGTGGACTCTTTATCCCTTCTCTTGAACTCGTGGTTACAAGGGCTGCAGTCACCTCCTCATACTTCAGAATATCCTTCCCATGGATCAACGTCATGGTGAAGTGCTCAAACTTATCTGGCAATAAGTTCAACAACAACAAGGCCTTGTTCTTCATCCTCTACAGTCTCATCCAGATTCAGCAAATCCGTCAACAACTCTATGAACTCATTCAGATGCTCATCTATGGAAATACTCCTTCTCATCTGAAACTGATAGAGAGTGAAGTCGATTCTCCGTACTCTTCGTTAGGTACTTGCTCTCTAAGAATTTTCATAGTTTCCACGCTGATGTCTCCATCATTATTGCATACTTTATATCTTGAGTCAAACAATTTCGGATCAAACTGCATGCACAATGGTTCATCTTGATCCAATCTCTCTCTAAAATATATTATTCTCCTGGTTTCAAATCCTAATAAAAGCTAGTTAAAATTTCAGAAATATAATAAAGTGCAATGTTTAACAAATACAAGTAATGCATAGTGTTTAGGAAATTCTAGAAAATGCAACGATCACCATGCTTTTATGGTACAGCCAGCCCTACTAAAAGGATCCTATCCACCGTTCTAATAATCCTTTCATATCTGAGCTATGTAGATATTCATTCAAGGTTAAATCTATGCTACAATTATACTAAATGAAAAGATATTCATACTAAGAATATTCACAGAAAGTAACTTAAAAGCATAAATAATTTGCACAAAAATGCACCTATGACAACAAAAAACAAATTGGAAGAGCATCAACCCACTTCAATTGCACTCACTTCATTTTAAAAAAGTTGAATCAATGCATTTCACAGAAAGAGTAATAAATTAAGTTTTTTTTATTAAATGGTAGAAATTTAATAGTTCAAAATTGCAATTGAGATTTTAGCAGTAAGAAATTTAAGAAAAAAAGTAGCATTTGTCACTGGAATTTTTAAGTTAAATCAATGCATTCCATTGAAAAGGCATAGGATAGTTTGAAAAGGTAGAAATTTATCACTATAAAAGTACAATTCCAAGTCTGATTAAATATTAAAACAATTCCTCTTCCTTTCTCACCAAGCCTTTCACATTTAGTGTTCATTAAACGATATTAATGGTTTTGCCGACTCAAATACCCAAAACAATTAAGAAAAAACCAGCAACATTTTCCCCTGAGATCTTGTTTTACTCAAAACACGCCAGCAAGCTCAACTTTCTCCCTCGAAGTTTGATCATTAAACGAAGTTCTTTAGCTGTTACCGGCAAATCTGCCATGTAATCAGCTAAATTCATACTTAATCCCGTCGGTTACCACAAATACTTCATAGCACAATTCGTAACACTAACGCTCGAAATTCCAAATTATTGCATAAAACAGCGTAATTTTAACAGAAATCCTCTTCATTCAACTTATTCAAAACAGGCTTACCAGGCATCTGAGCTTTTGAAGCGGAGAAAAGATGGACAAGCAAGAAGGCCAGCCAAAAGCACCAAGCCACGTTATTCATCTCTGGCGACAGGAGGATCGAAGGCACTGGCCCAAGCAGAAAGGAAGCTAGCAAGAGAGAAAATAAAGTGAGTGCATTAAAGGAGTGGCTGTCCAGCGCACTCACACTGAACAGTGTGATTACTGAAGAGGAAAAGTAGCGCAACATGTACGCTGCATTATTGGCTACACCAATAGTAACAACGATAGATACAAGAATGAAAACTAAGTTTAAATATTTTTTTTTTGAGTATTACACATTAGTATACACCAAAATATATATATGATACGTCAATTAAATGTGTAATTAAATTATTGGTTGAATAAACTTTTTTGTGGGGTCTATATGTAAAAATTAAAAAAAAATGAAAAAAAAAATTTATTAGTTCTAAATACTTTTTGGTATATATTCTTGTGTAACCATAGCATTTTTAATAATTATAATAATAAGTATATAATCTTAATTATTGTTATTATCATATATTAAGCATAATACTAATAATCTTATTATAATATTCTCTTTCTCCATTTTTAATTAATAATAATATTATTATAATATTAAGTATATTATTATACTTATTATTATTATTATATAAATAATAATAGTAATAATAATAATCTTAATTATTATTATTATTATCCTAATATTTTTTTCTAAAATAAGCATATGCGCAAAAAATTATCATAAAAATTAGCAACATTTCTTCCTTCTTATTATCATATTCTCTCACTATGATAAATAATAATGATATATTTTATGTGTAAATTATTATATAAATGATAATGAGAATAATAATAATATATATATATATATATATATATATTAGTATCATTATTATCCATGGTTATTATCTCTACTATATATATATTATATATATATATATATATATATATATATATATTTTTTTTTTTTATTTATATTATTCTTTCTTTAAATAAAAATAATATTTCTATTTTATTCTTATCTTTTAAATATAAATGATAAAATTAATATTATTATTATTATTATTATTATCACGATTTTTCGTCATCATTATCCTTAAGATTATCTACATCACTCTGCTTCATCGTCATTTCAATCATCATCTTCTCTTTCTATTTTTGTTTATTCTTCTTACTAACATAGAACACACTGAGAGAGAGAATGTAATAAAAGTCTTTATTTTTATAAAAATTTCTTCATCTCATTATTAATCAAAAAATTTACACACATATTTAAAAGCGATCAACTTAGCAGAAAAATAGGTGCAAGAAAATTAAAAGAAATTAATTTCCTTTAATTAAAGGAAAATTAAAGGAAATTAAGTTTCCTTAATTGAAGAAAAATTAAATGAAGTTATTTTTTCTTTATATAGAATTAAATTTCTCAATTATGGCATTAAAAAACTGCCGCATTGATAACTTCCGTTTTATGAATTATGGTGACCGAATTTGAAAGTTTTCTTTAGGCCCTTTTAATACCGTAATTATTGAGATTATGAATTTGTAACTTTTGGGAATCAAGGATGGCTTATAATTAGGCCTTGATTTATAAGTTAAGAAGTATAGAAAAAGAAATTTCTAAAAGAAAGGTTTTGTAAGAGTTCTCTAATCCCAAAATTATTTGTATTCCTTTCTGATTTAATAAAACTTTGCTCTCTTCCCTGTGGACTTAGGTGCGATCACCGAACCATATAATTTTTATCTTTTGACTGTAATTATTTTGTAAGTTTGATTTTCTTACTTTAATTTTTTGTTTCTCAACGCTCGCTCAAGTTTCTTTTTATTCCGCTTTTGGTTTAAATCCTAATCGATCTCAACAAGTAGTATCAGAGAGAGATTTGTTTTCCCTTGTTCATTCTTAAGGGTTAGAGTTTTTTTTCTTGGACTGCTTGTTAATTTATGATTGAGTTTTATTGAAGCAATAAGATAAACATGGCTGAAGGAGGAGAAGAGGTGGTTAGACCTTCGTCGTCGTCGGTGGTGGAGAGGATTCTTCACCAAGTTGTGACACATCCGGCTAAAATAGATGTTGTAAAATTTAAAGGGAAGAACAACTTTGGGATGTGGTGGTGCGAGGTGACAGACGCATTGTGTGCCATAAATCTTGAAGATGCTCTGGATGGCAAAGAAAAACCTGAGGAAATTTCATAGAGGGACTGGATCAAGATGAACTGCAGTGCATGCGGCTTGATCCGAAATTGTTTGACTCGAGAGATCATGTATGCATTTATAATGGAAATATCAGTGTGGAATTTGTGGAAATTCCTAGATGCTAAGTATCTGATGAATATCATGGAGAATAAACTCCACATGAAAAGACGGCTCTACAGGTTTCGGATGAGAAGAGGGATTTCCATTGATGATCACTTGAATGAATTCACAAAGCTGTTGGCAGATTTGCTAAATCTATGTGAGACCGTGTGTAACAACCCAAATTGCTATCATTGTCAATTAGAACTAATCTTAGTATTAATCCTAATCTTTAGTATTAATCAAGTTATTAGGAGCCAACCTCTAATACCTAGTCTAAATTAGGAGTCAAATGGATCGAATCATAACTTCTAGAAAATCCAAAATATCCTAAAATTTGATCTATCTAAATTGACCTCAAATTAAAAAATGGACTTCGTGATCATGTTCATTTCCCCCAAATTAGCTAAGGGTAAAGTTTTCGTATCAATTGGAAGTCGTCAAGATTTCGACAAATATTTTAATAATATTTAAATACCCCGAAAATTAAGAAATTAAAATACTCATTGGATCAAAATCTAACATTGTCAATGCGTTACTCACCCCCTCAATTAGCTAGGGGTGAATATTTAGAAATTTCCTAAATATAATTTAATTATTTTATTTTAATAAGAAATTAATAAAAATTAATTTAAATAAATTAATATTTAATTTATTAAATAAACGACGCCGTTTGAGGGACCCGCCATGTCGTTTCCCCCTTCGCTTCCGCCATCGTTGCTCCATTTGATCGAACGGATCGATCCGAGCGGGCTCAGACACGTCATCCTCGACATCTCCATCTTCCTCGCCACGAGTATCGTCCACCGCCTTGCTCGGCCAGCCGGCGCCCGAGTCCACTTCGTAAGCTCCGTCCCGCTCTCCTTAAGCTTCCATTAGCTCGAAGGGTCACTAGGTTGGCACAAATCTGGTTCGAACCGAAGTCCGGGTCGTCTTCCAAAGCCCGAAGTTCCCTCAGCCGCTCTTAAGGCACCCACTCGACCCCTTTGATCAATCTATGCAATCGTGTATGCACTTTAACACGCCTATCCCTCATTTGGATTAACGATCCACGGTGCCTGATCGAAGCAAAACCGGCTCAATCGCACGAATTTCTCTGGAGATCCACAGTGGTTTCCGTTAGGCTCGCCCCGTCCGAGCGGGCCGAGCCTAGGGTTGGACCTAGCTAGAGCTGTGAGTCTCCTCTGTCGACGGTTCGGCCACCAATGGAGAGGTCTCCTCGCGACCTTCCCATTGCCGTGCGAACCGAGCCTCTGCGCCGCCGGGAAGGTCGCCGAAAGGCCAACCCTAGCCGTCTGCCTCGAGCCCAGGCGAGTGGAGACGAAAGGAGCATTGGGCCAGGTCGACCCGGGCCCGACCCGTGGAATTTCGGGCTCACGTCTGCTGTCGTGGGGCCCGCGCGCATCATCCGCAGCGCTATCACGCGCAGGGGTGGGCCCCGCCCGCAGTGCGGCACCCGCTAGGCTGCTGCCACGCGGCCTGGTGGGCCTGCGTCTGTCTGGTCCGACGGTCCGTGGGTCTCGCTGCTCGGGCTCGGCCGAATCAGAGCCTGCCACGTGGCAGGGTAGCGCCCCGCGTGCGTCAAATCCCTGAATAAATCAGATTTAATTATTTATTATATATATATATATATTATATGTATACTATATATATACTTATATACTTATATAATTAACTGAATGTAACTTTAGGATTTAGGAGAGAAATTCAGAGGCATATTTTTAGAACCATACACATATTTGCATGTATTTAAATAGTTATATATCTTAACGGAAACATTTGATAGGGTATTGATGTTAACAAATTAGGATCATTAATTGATTTAATTAATTAAGTGGCATGCAATTTATTCAAATACTAAGATTAAACATATGTAGATATATATTTAATCTGATTTAATACAGTGAGATAATTTAATTAAATTAATTAAACAATAATTATCGATGGATAAGTAAGTAAGATTATTAGTAATATTAACAGTAAGACTAATATAATTAATTAGCAACATTAGTTATATTAATTAAATAAAATTACTAATGATAATAAATTAGGATAGTGAGAAAAAAATAAAATGATATAATAATAATTAATTAATATTAGTTAATCTAATTTAAAAATAATGATTAGTAGTGGATTAAATAATATTAATAAATCTTGATTTTATTCAACTAATGCTAATTAATGTTGTAATTAGCTAATAACTAACAGTAACTAAATTAAAATGATTTGATATTACTTAAATATTTTAATTAAATCAGTAAGATCTATAGTTCTCACCCAACCATAATTTTAATAGTAGAAACTCTATAAGCTGAAAGAATTAGAAGCTAAGATCTTAGTGAAAGGTCATTATTGTGATTATAAGACAAAATAATCAATTAAGAAAATTTGAATCTAAGATCTACATTCAATCCATAGAATAATCACATTATTCTATAGATTGAATTGATTCCTACACCCACAAGGAAGTTTCAAGGAATTAAACAATAAATCAAGTAGGGAATTACCATTGAGATTAGCTAATTCAATTAAATAATCTAAGATCTAAGATCTAAGATTTGATCACTTAAGATATAAATTTAAAATCTAGACTTATGATTTATATGAATTTTTCCTTTAAGATTTGTAATTTATGAATGATCTTAATAAGGTAATTAAACTAGAGTTTGAGTACTAAGAAGTTAGAGGAATTCTTAAAGGAGATGGTTTAGATTACTCTTAAGATCTTATTAAGAAATTTCAATATTTCTTCACTTAGATTAATTTCATTAAACATAAGATTACAAAAAGGTACTGATGCATTACTTGGAAGCATTTAACTGAAATGTTAGGGTTTAAGGGTGATTAAATGATATTTTGGTCAAAATGACTAAAATACCATTCTTAGGACCAATATTAGAAATTTAAGATTTAAACATTCAAATTGATTCATATCAGCTTTAATAAACTTAATAATGATTATTAAAGTAAATGAAATAATTAACTTAAGATTTGATACCATAATCAACCTAATTAACACTAATCACATTTAAAGCCAAGTAAGGTGATCTTAGGGCACATTAGGGTGATCCAAGCATAATTATAGGCCCTACTATACTTAAGAAGGTGATTGAAACATAAATTATCCAAATCAGAGATTTAATCAAGGCTTAATTTATTAATCCAAAAATTAGGGTGATTAAGAGGTGATTAGAAATTTTAATGTTCTTAAATTAATTTTAGTGGTCTACATAGGTTCTCCTTAGTCTCATTAGCAATCAGAGACCTCAATCATGATTTTTGGACATTTAATAAATTATTTATGAATTAAATAAGAATAAAAAATGATTAGGCAATTAATTAAAATCTAACAAATGGATCTACAATTTTATTTTATATTAATGTTTCATATATTTTTTTTGATCAAAATGATATATTGGATCATATAATTTGGATAAGTATAACTAAATTTATTTAAATAATTCAATCTGAATGTTTATTTAATTAAAATCATATGATAATTAAATGTATGCATTAATCAGTTAATTTATAGAATGATTTCAATTCCAAAATTCTTAAATAATTCTGCAACCCAAAATTGAAAATGCGCAGGTCGGGGCCTGACCCGACCCGGCACTGTGTATCGTCCCAATGGCGACTTGATACATGGCTCCTAGGGTTAGCTTCAGCCACAAAATTCTCCACGCTCAAGCCATGCCACACCTGGATCTTGACGGCTACACCATCAGTGGTATTAGACATGTCGATTGAGCAAGGAACCCCCATCTGGGATGAGCCGGATCACCGGGGTGCTACTTGACCGAGGTGTCTTATAAGGCGCACCTGTGAGGAGTGAATTCTCCTCATAGAGCCAATGCCACGAGCTAGGGCCTAGTCCTATACGTTAAGGGATCAAAGGGGAATGATTGGGTGAGTCGAGAGGTCTTGAGGAGGTCTAGATCACTAGAGGGCTACTCATGGTCAACCACGGGTGAAAGACGAACCTAATCTGATCGATACGAGACCAATCGATCGATTAGACTAAGCTTGATGATTGTCACGAGTTTGCAATCATCCTTGGAGGGAATTCAAACTCCAATAGGACTTATCATCTAGACGATCCGCTGTGACTTGAGATGGATTAATGGTGGCATGGCAATGCACACTCAGACAATGAGTTCACTGTCTGGTACACTACCAGTCCTTCCTGGCACCTTGGCTACTCACAAGGAACGGTGGGATGGTCCTAGCATAACATCTAATGCGAATGGATTGAGAGTCGAGCTGAAATCAGCTCGACAAAGGTAATGGGACAGAAGTTGTACCTTAATGGAGGGAGAGTTGATGAGATGAGCTCCGCAGGATTTCTGATGACGCCCGAGCTCCCTAACGATGCCTGGTGGTTTGAATGTCAAACCTCACCCACTATCAGTGGTTCGCGCAAGGAGAGTCGTCGGGAAACTTTGAACTACAGGTGGGAGCAGATAGGGAAGGAGAGGATAATGCAGCCTATCCACACAGAGAAAAGGGATTCTTTGTGGAAGCTCCAAGGTATTTATAGCCAGAGCTACAGAGTGGGAGCTTCAGGCTAGCCTCCAATGGCCGACCCGAGGAATTAAACATCGGGCCTTGACCCGCAAGGGGTAGACCCGGGAACTCACTCCCTGAACCGTTGCGATTCAGGAGGGAGTGGGGGACAAGTTCTCCCCCGTACTAACATGGCAGCAGGAGCAGAGCAAGTTGTCGGGGCTTCTTCTAAACATTGGAGACGAAACTGAACAGCGACGAGTAGGGGTGCAGCCGTTCGATGGATCTTCAGTTGGGATGGAGTGTGTAATAACCCTAATTATTACCCTAACTAAATCTAGATTAATTAAGCTAAGCCAAATTCTAATTTTAATTCCATTAGACTCATTAAATCATTTAAACATAACCCTAGAAGTTTGTGATCAATCGGAACTTATTGAGAGTGTTAGTATTTTTTGTTTATTTTTGAGCCCTGAAAAATACATAATTAATTTGATCTCCAAATTAAAATCTGAGTTCATTTTTGAATTCCTCATGTCTCAATTAAAAAAAGGTAAATTTTTGTGAATTTTTAAAGGTCATTTAGGCCTATTTTGAATTTAATTTAATTTAGTTCAATTGCACATTAGGGCTTAGAACAATTCTTAATTGCAAACCTACCCTTTTCCCCAACGGTTGGGTGACCCCAAACCGCGGGCGCCATCCTGAGTGTTGGTTTCCGCGGATCAGATCCCATGGCACGCGCCTTCGATCGGATCTGCTTCATCTCAACTGTTCTGCGATTCCGATATCCTAATCCAATGGTATCCAGTCATCCGTTGTAAGTAGCTTTGATCGATCGTTAGATCTTCCGATCCGATCCAACGGCTGGCCTCATATCCATGCTTAGCCGTTAAGAGTCGGGAAATCAGAGCCATTCGCATCTTCTAAGGATCAATCAGACGGTCCTGAGCACCCCCGCAACTATGGATCATCTTCTTACTCTCGCCCGACGCACGCTGCCCCCCCCCCCCCCCGATAGCCGGATCCTCTCAGCCCTCATGGCAGTATGGGAAAAAGCCCGTTCTTTCTCTTCTACCCTCGGCGCGACCTCCTGTTGATAGTAGCTTCCCTAAATTGCCCCTGGCCATTTGAACCATATCTTTTCTTCGGCCCGAGCCTCTTATCCAAGTTTGAACTTTGGAAGCCACCCCCAGTACTCATAATGCCTATAAATACCTTCAAGATATCACAGTGAGTCCCTTTGCTCACTGTGATTCCTTAATTGTCCACCTGAAGTCCTCTGGAGCTCCCCGTCATCTCGGCGAACCCCGACATCGCAGGAGCTGCGAACTGCTGATAGAGGGTGCGTGTATGGTGTTCAGACCCCCCTGCTAGGTCGCTACAATTCCTTGGAAGCTCCAGTTACTGCTAATCCCCTTTGGTCGCATCTGCATTCTCAATTTCCAGGTACATCCTCTTCCTGCTGAACTGCATAAGCTCGGCTCATCAATTTAAGCTTTCAATTATTGCCTCTGGATGTCGTCTAGCTCCCTTAGCCCTCTTGGAACCTAACCCGATCTATCCCAGAGCTTGTATTAGCTCCGATCGATCGTATCGATCGATCGAGCTCGCGGTTGAGCCATGGCTGAGTCCGAGGAAGGACCCAGCAATTAGCTGCCCCCCAGGTTGCGTAACCTGAGGGCTTCGATCCGTCTCACCACCAGGATGGTGTAGGGATCGAGTCCTGGTCGAATGGTGGTCGCTGTGAGGAGAATTTACTCCTCACAGTAAATCCATAATCTCCTCCCTTAGTGTGTCTCGGTCGAGGATGAGCAAAAATCCAAGCATGGGGTGTGATGAATCTATAAATTATATCTGAAATAAAGAAAAATTTTATTAATTTTTGATTTTAAAGCTACATTCTTAATCAAATTTTGTGTATCTTTTCAGGGAAAAGGCCTATCCAAATAATTTTGAGCCATTGGTGCAGCTTTCCAGATTTTTTCAAGGACAATCGCTGTCATGCGCTGCAGCGGATTATTTTGCAAATTTAGGCACTATCGCGCGCTGCAATGGATCATTTTGCAAATTTAGGCACTATCGCGCGCTGCAGCGGTTCAATTTGCAAACTGCGAGTGCGATCGCGCGCTGCAGCGGTTCAGTTTGCTAACCGCGGGCGCAAACGCACGTTGCAGCGGTTCAGCTTGCAAACCGCAGGCGCGATCGCGCACTGCAGCGGTTCAGTTTGCTGACCGGGCGGGCGGTAGCGCGCTGCAGTGAAGCAGCTTGCGAATTGCTAGTGCTACTGCGCGCTGCAGCGGTTCAGTTTCTAAATACTAGCGCCACAGCGCGCTGCAGCGGGCCTCTTTGCAAAAAAATGGATGCGATCGCGTGCTGCAGCAGGCCTCTTTGCAAAATAGTGTCCGCCATAGCGCGCTGCAGCGGGCCTCTTTGCAAAAAAAATGGACGCATTTAATACGGTTGGAACAAGACCCCGAACCAGCATCTTGTCTCTAGCCATCATTTTCTCTGCAGCTGCTATATTTTTTTTAAATGGAATGAGGCTTATGAGGTGATGTAATAGCTAAAACAAATGAAAGAATTGGTCACCTCATCCATCAAGTGGTTTTTGCCATCATTGCTCAGATTTTTAAAGAAATGTGCTGGTTTTTGGATTTGAAGAATGAAGAGGCAGCCTTCATCTATAAGTACCTCTTCTCTTGATTAGAGGAGGGTTCCAATTTTTGCTCAATTCAACTAAGGAAGAGGGGCTGCATAGTAGAAGAGAGGAACTCCCTAAGGGTGGAAGAGCTCATTTTGCCAAGGAAAAGGAGAAGAAAGGCAGCACTAGCGACTTAAGAGAGGAACTTCAAGCAAGGAGAAGAAGAGTCCGAAGAACTTCCAAGGAATGTTCCTAGTATATTCTAAGTCCTTATTTTGTAATTTCTTTTCTTAGTTGATCATGAAAGGGTCTTTATTCATATATGTGTTCTTTTTTATCTCTTTTATAATGGAGAGCTAAATCTCCCTTGGGAAGGGTTGGGGTAATCCCATATGTTTAATAGTTACTTTTATTTGTATGAAGTTTTTCTCAAGCATTAATAAAAGTTATGAACTCAATTCCTTGCTCAAAAATGCTTAATATTAATATAGTTTTGATTGTGAATTAAAGAAAAATGGACTAATGAACTCAAGAACTAAAGTGTCTTGTGCTCTATAGCTCACCTTGGGTTAGATGCTAGATCTATGAGTGCATGAGAGTTTAGAACTATGTGAGAAAGTTCTTGAGCTTAGTGCACCTTAATTTAAGCTCAATTAAAGTGTTGATGCATGTGATGCTAAAACCCACTAATTGAGCCCCTTAGCTCAACATAATTGAGGGAGGGAAAGAAATAGTTGTGTGATCATGAACGAGATGACATAGTCATTAAGCCTAATAGATTAAATCCCTCATTTCAACTATGTGCGATGCGAGTGACGCTCTTAGTGGAATCAATGCTTAAATAAGATTTTAAAAATTTAATAATACTCATCTCCTTGATCAAGAGATAAGATGAAAACTACAAACTTAAAATTTTATAAGAATCTTTGTGCCGAAATAGAACCGATTGTGTGTTCATTTCGTGCACAAGATTTGAACTTGTGAATCCTTGAGATAAAACTCAAGGAAGAACAATGTGCACTTGATTTAAATCTGAGTAAATGAAAGATAAACGTTTGAGGAATCATCATGCATAAGTGACCTTATCATGACATATGGGATGAACCTAACTTTCATCTTCTTTTTATCTGACTTATTTTCTACTTAGTGATTGTTGTGTTTGATCTAGAACTAACTAAAACCAAATACTTATAGCTTAAACATTAGTGAGGATAGATACACCTTAGTAATAAAACATCCAATTCTATGTGGTTTGATAAATCCCGAAAACTTACACTTTCCACTTATTACTTTAAACCACGTTGTAACAACCCGAGTTGTTACTTTAGATAATTAGGGTTAACCCTAAGTCTTAAACATAATCTTAAGTGCTAATTAGGTCATTTGGAGTCAATTACCAAGATCCGGTCCAAACCAGAGGTCAAACGGATTAAATCTTTATTTTGAGAATTTCATGAACCTCGAAAATTGACATATTTAAATTGACCTCCGATCGAAAAATGGACACCGCCATTGCGTTCCTTGACCCCAAATTAGCTTGGGGTGAAGTTTTCGTGTCAATCGGAAGTCGTCGAAATTTCAACGAATATTTTAATAATAAAAATATCACGGAAATCGAGGTATCAAAATACTCGTCGGATCAAAAATCCGACTATGCCATTGAATTCCTTGACCCCAAATTAGCTTGGGGTGAAGTTTTCGTGTCAATCGGAAGTCGTCGAAATTTCGACGAATATTATAATAATAAAAATATCACGGAAATCGAGGTGTCAAAATACTCGTCGGATCGAAAATCCGACTGTGCCATTGAATTCCTTGACCCCAAATTAGCTAGGAAAAACATGTTCAAAATTTCTTTTTTCTGAAAATGTTTTTAAAAAAAATAATAATAATAATAATAATTAATTAATTAATTAATTAATTAACGGCACCGTACGACGCCGTTAACTCCAGTTAACGGCGCCGTTAGATCGGACGGATCCATCCGGACCGTCCGATCGCGCGCGGATCCGACGGCTCTCGGCCGCGATCCGCGTCACGCGGTCTGGAGCGATCCAGACCGTCCGATCGCGCGCGGATCCCACGGCCCTCGGCCACGATCCGTGTCGCGTGGTCTCGAGCGATCCGGACCGTCCGCGATCGCACAGATCCGACGGTCCGGAGGCGTCTTCCTCGCCCTCTCCGCCCGCGTGACACGCGGCGGCCCGTCGCATTTTCTGGCCAATCCGGCCACATCCAGGCCTCGGCGAGGTCGCCGTCCGGTCTATAAGACCTCGGCCTACCCCTAGGCTCCGAGTTTTCACCGATCAGAGCCTGGATCGAGCCGGAATCAAGCCCGGAAGTCAGCCCTTTTTTTTTCCGCCGAATCCTTCGCCGATCCAAACTTCAGGTACCCCGATCTCCCTCGTTTACCGTTCGATCGTTGCAAAAATTGTATGATAGGTAGATCAACATGTCCTCTTCACATCCACCGTTCCGATCGGGCTAAAACCCACCCGATCGGGCGCACCAGGTCCCCGAAGTGGACTGGGTTCGGTCCGCCGAACCCCCGGAAGGCGAAGGGTCACGCCTTCGGGTCGGGCCGGGCCGACCCGTCCGGGTCGGGTCCGCGTCAGCGCGGGTGGGGCCACCCGGCCACGTGGCAGCCTACGGGCCCGCCACGTGTCATGTGGGCCCACAGCCCCGTCAGCCAGGCTGAGTCAGCAGCCGTGGGACCCACAGTGCCACGTGGCAGCCTCTGGCAGTGCCACGTGTCAGGTGGGCCCACTGTCCAGTCAGCCCGGGCTGAGTCAGCAGCCCGTGGGACCCACAGAGCCACGTGGCAGCCTCTGGCAGTGCCACGTGTCAGGTGGGACCCACTGCCCAGTCACCCGAGCTGAGTCAGGAGCCCGTGGGGTCCACTGTGCCACGTGGCAGCCTCTGAAGGTGCCACGTGTCAGTGGGGCCCACTGTCAGTTAATTAGAAATTAATTAAATTAATGTTAGTGTTAATTAATTACTGTTTAGCCCTAATTAATTACTGTTAGTGGTTAATTAAGTTAGGATTAGTACTAATTACTTTTAAACAGTAATTTTTATTAAATAATTATAATTAAAGATTAATTAAGGATTAATTA
Organism: Gastrodia elata; assembly: GCA_016760335.1. NCBI lineage: Eukaryota > Viridiplantae > Streptophyta > Magnoliopsida > Asparagales > Orchidaceae > Gastrodia > Gastrodia elata. The sequence goes on along the minus strand of CM028672.1, from coordinate 18,757,762 downwards.
ACTGTTAATTAAATCTTAAATAGTAATTAGGATAATTAATTACTTTTGAAAAGTAAAATTATTTAATTAATTAATTAATAATTAAATAGTGATTAATTAAATAAAAACTTTATGAATGAACAGTAAATTTAAATAATTAAATATAATTAGAGATTAAGTAATATTAATTAAACAGTAATTAGCACTAATTACTTTACTACAGTAAAATTAATTAATTAATTAATTAATAATTAAATAATGATTAATTAAATAAAAACTTTATGAATGAACAGTAATTTTAAATAAATAAATATAATTAGAGATTAATTAAGATTAATTAAACAGTAATTAGCACTAATTACTTTACTACAGTAAAATTATTTAATTAATTAATTAATAATTAAACAGTGATTAATTAAATAAAAACTTTAGGAATGAACAGTAAAATCATTCAATTTGAATAAATGAATAGTAAATTAATTCAAATTGTATTTTTGAATAGTAAATCTTAAAAGTTTAATAACTTTTTGTAGGATGATCCAAACATAGCCAATATGGGTCTTAAAATACTCAGAAAAATATTTAGGATCAAATGGCGTAATGTAAAATTTCGTTTCGGGGTACGCATAACGAGGTAGCATTTTAGAGCCTCTTTAAGACCCCATAACTTTTTACCCGATTATCAAAACATAGTCAATATGGGTCTTAAAATGCTCAGGAGAGCGGCCCCATCACCGTGGTAGTATTAGTTTTCCAATTTGGACATCAGGACAAAAAGTCAACTCTAGAATTTAGAGTTGACTGTAGTGAAAAATGATCAAAATGCCCTTGGACTTCAAATGGCCATAACTTGGTCAATTTAACTCCAAATACAAAAATTCAAGAAGCTACCTAGTTTAGAATTTCAATGTCATCATTTTCACAGAAATAATATTTAGGATTTGAACCCTAAAATTTAGGAAAATGACCAAAATACTCCTAGCATTATTTTAGCCATAACTCGACCGTTTCTCGTCCAAATTGGACGTACTTACTATTTATCTTCAAGTTAGACAGTAAGAAATTAGTTGGAGAAGATAAAACTCAGTTTGGACCCCTAAATCAAAAGTTGATTGACCCATAAAGTAGGGGCAAAATAGTCATTTTACCTTAAAATTGGAAATGCGCAACTTTAGCCCTTAATTAAAATCTTAGAATACTAGGTTTAATAATGTAATCATATTAGTACCATGTAAGTAAATAAAACAAGTCATTAAATTGAATTCCAATAATTTTTTTTTCTAAGTCTTAAGCATCCCACCTTAAGGACCTTTCCTGAGAGTAGGACTAGATCATAGGTTAGTATTCATTCATTGGGTAAATTGAGTTACCCTATGGGTGAAACCTTAGTTTTAGTAGTTTCTAGATATTATTTTATTTTATAACCCATTCTGATTAGTTTATCTTTTAACTTTAGATTTAAGATAGGAGATTCATCCTATTAAGTTTGATTACTTAATAGGATCTGCCTTAACTAGTAGATCACTTATAGTATAAAACCTAGAACTTAGGTCTTATCCAGTTTGGATTATGTGATTAAACATAAAATCTCGTAGTGTTTAATCCATAATCTATAGGTGTAGAAGATCTTGATCAGATCTTAGTTAGAATGTCTAAATTCACAAAATTAGGACATATGATTTATTTATTTAATTCATAGTCATCTATCTGATTGAACTAGATTGGAACCTGATCAGTTCCAATCCTTTTTAACTTATAAGGACGAATTTCCGAGTTACACTCGATAGTAGGAAAATGGTGATCTTGAACTTGTGTAACTTGGAATAGTTAGCTGGTTAAGTAGAAAACAAATGATATCATCATATTTAGTCGAGTCTCTTGCTTACTTGTTATTTGTTGCTACGCATACCTTGTAATTTTGTGCCTTATATTTTCTTTGAACATATCATATAAGATATTTGATGCATAAATAAAATGTTAGGAAATTATGGAGACTCCTTAGATTCCTTATGAAAATATTAAAGTAAATAAGTGAAATGATAATGAATTGATGTGATTGAGCTGCCTCTCAGTGTTCTTTTGATCATACCGAATGTTGCCCTAGCCGTATCGTGCTAGGAGTTGCCCTAGCCGTACTGTGCTAGGATATTTCGGTATGATAGTTGGTGACCTAACCGTATCGAGCTAGGAGTAGCCCTAGCCGTATCGTGTTAGGGCCATATATGTGACTGTTGTTGGCTTAGTCGTATCGAGCTAGGAGTAGCCCTAGCCGTATCGTGCTAAGATCTTCAGTTTCTTTTGGCGAGCTAGTGTAGCTCTTTTCTGTATGGCAGTTGATGTATTATAGTTTTATATACAGTTGTGGTTGTTTTAGTATATTCTTTTTCAGTCAGCTATTTCCTTGTACTGCTTTATATATATCTAGGATGTAGAATCTTGCTGCTATATGTATATATCACTGCTGAGTTATTCATTTTTAATTAGCATGTTATTTTTATTGATCACCAGCATGTTTAGGATGTAGAATTTTTCTTCCAGCATTTATTCAATTATATTTACACTTATATGTCTTTCCTTGATTACTTGTTATGCGAGGCATACTTCAGCCTCATTTCTTTGCCTTGTTTATACTATAGAGCATAGTCTATAGTTTGCCTTTTTACTTGTGTTGCTTACTGCTCCTGTATTTACACATCATGCTTAGAAGTAAATGGTAAAATGGTGATATTATATAACCTTATTAAAAATTCAGCTTAAAATGTACTTAGACAATTGTCTAACCAGATTTTCTTTTTTTGGCTGGGGCCCTACATTGTGAAACCGACAATGTCAGGCTTAGAGCAGTTTGAGGAGTCTGCACCCGAGGAGGAGCCTTACTTAGAGGAGGTGCAGCAGTTGGGGCCAAAAGATATCTAGTCATTTACTACTTGTGAGGATGAGTGGATTTTGAACATTTATTTTGTTAAATTTTAATTAATGTAATAATACAGGTACCTGTGTCTGTGTGTTCAGATTTCACTATGCTACTTTTCTGAGTTATATTTCTCTTCTTATATATATTATGATGCTTGGATGTCATTTATTTATCGCTTCCGCACTCTGTATTTTTACTTATATAGTGACAGCTTGATTGATTCTGAGTTAACCTTTCTCTAATCAGGTGGATTGTGGAGTTTATCCTAATCCAATGCTAAGTGAGGGGTTAACCAGAGTGACACTCCACTCTTAATCTAAACCTATTGAGGGTTAAGGGTGAGGGTCGCCACACACGTACACTTGCGTGCAAGCACAGACGTATATTTACAGTCTGTCAGAGGTCAACACTTCTGTCTATAGTTGCCCTATCAACAACAGAAGCTAAATATAAAGCAGTTACTGAGGCATTCAAGGAAGCTATTTAGATGAAAGGTTTGCTGAAAGATTTGGGTGTGGAGCAAAAAAAAAAAAGTAGTACATTGTGATAACTAGAGCGTTATATTTTTGGCTACTAATCCGGTTTATCATACTCATACAAAACATATTAATGTCCGACATCATTTCATTTGAGATGTTATCGAAGATGGTGAGATCTTACTGGAGAAGATCGATACCAAAGATAACCCTGCGGATATGATGACAAAGGTGCTCACTATTCAGAAATTCACCCATTGTAAATCTTTGGTGAATTTGGAGAAGCATTAATAGACTTCTCCTTTTGATGGAACTACGGGTGGTTTGTTTCCCTTGTGAGGGCGATACGTAGGCAACCAACTTGGTGTAGCCGCATTGATCGTGAGTATAAGATTTCAATTCTCATGTGATGCACATGAGACCTGAGGTGGAGAATTGAAGGAAAATTAAAAAAAATTAATTTCCCTAAATTAAAAAAAAAATTAAAGGAAATTAAGTTTCCTTAATTGAAGAAAAAATAAAGAAAATTATTTTTTCTTTATATAGAATTAAATCTCTTAATTATGGTATTAAGAAACTGCCGAATTAATAACTTCTATTTCATGAATTATGGTGGCCGAATTTGAAAGTTTTTTTAGGCCTTTTTAATGATGTAATTATTGAGATTTGGAATTTGTAACTCTTGGAAATCAAGGATGGCTTATAAATAGGCTTTGATTTACAAGTTAAGAAGTAGAGAAAAAAAAATCTCCAAGAGAAAGTTTTGTAAGGGTTCTCTAACCCTAAAAACATTTGTATTCTTCTTTGATTTTAGTGAAACTTTGCTCTCATCCTCGTGGACGTAGGTGTGATCACCGAACCACGTAATTTCTGTCTTGTGGCTATGATTGTTTTGTAAGTTTGATTTTCTTGCTTTAATTTTTTGTTTCTCAACGCTCGCTCAAGTTTCTTTTTGTTCCGCTTTTGGTTTAAACCCTAATCGATCTCAACAATATTTACCCCGGATATCATGAAGTATATTTATATATGTTAATTTAATTACATGCCTTTTCTACGCTTTGAAACTTACATTATATACTTATTAGCCTTGCAAATATTATGATTAAAGTATACAGTCACTATTTGAGATATTATATGTTATTGATAGAGATATCAACTCGAGCACCGCAGCGAAATCGATTTTGAGCTCGAGAACCTGGATTATGTTGGCGGTTACCAATCAATCGACAAAATCAACTTTTCATGTGCCAGGTTGATGCATTTGAAAGAGTATAAAATGACTGATCGAGAAAGTTGAGCTTAATAATGGCATCACTAGAATGCTTACATTTTAAATTCTAGCAACTTATCTTTATTCTTAGTTCTGTTTTCAAAAGGCTATGTATCATTATATTGTGTATGGGATTTATGTTGACTTTGGTCTAAAATGTTAAATGATATAAATGAATGAATGCAAATTTTTATTTTATATGTATGATTCTCTATATGGATAAAAATATATTTTATTTGTATTTATTCATTTAAATATCTAATCATGTGAATATCTTTCAATGCCGGATAATAAAAAGTGTAAATCACAATATATCTTCTCATAACAAATAATGAAATTTTCTTAAATATATAAAATCTTTAATTTTAGAATTTTATGAACAATTGAAACAGGTTTTAATTAAATTATGATGTAATGATAATTAAAAATCACTCAATATATATGCATTTGTATTAATCACTCATTTTAAAATAATATTACTATTTATTTTAGTAGACATAAAAATCATTATTCGACACATAATAATAATAAGCGTGCAAAGAATTGGGCAGCAGCGGAGCAGGGTTTGGCGCAGCTCAGCGAGCATCATATGGCCAGCAGCGGAGCAGGGTTTGGCCAACGGCTGTTACAATTAGGATTTGGTGGGCATAGTGTAATTAAGGAGAAACTGACCGTTATTAATAATAATGATTAGCTTATGCAAAACAACTATCAGCGTGTCTTTTATAACCGTTGCTTTCTTCAAGGAACGGTAGCATGAAAACGACATTCAACTGTTTTGAAACCATCTTCTTCTATTTGTATTGCTTTAGCTGTATTTAGTTTCTTGTGTAAGCACAAGACTCTTTGCTTTTATAATTATGCTGGCTTTTTGGAATAAAAACTTGTTCCAAGAAAGTGCGGGGCAAGGAAAAGACCTCATAACACACCAATACCTCTTCTCAAGGGCTAGAATAAATGACTATATTAAGACCTTACTTTCGACTATCGGCTCGCATCTCCCGTTGGTTGATCCTTCGGAGAATTCGTCTGCTTCGCAGACATCATTCTCGAAAAGGTCCTATAAACAATATAAGAAAACACGGAATTAAGAGCATGTTACAAGTAATAGCTTGAGCCAACCGAATAGCTAAATGCTGCAAGCTCTTAGAGGGATGCTTTAATACAACTAAGTCAGAGATATTAGAAGAGAGGCATATTATCAGGGTTGGGAAGTACCTCCAAGTGATTTCATTTTTAACATTCAACCAACAAGGACTTGTTACAAACCAACTGAAACTGGATTTACAGCAGAGATGTAAAATAGCCGGAGAAACAACATCGAGACCACCTTTTTCCCTACTAATGACGAAGAAGTTCTAGGAAAGAATATTCATTTTATGAGCTTAGGTGACATGACCTATAAATTTTAAACATAGTGTATTAATGAGTTCGATAGTGGCCACCACTATATGACAGCTCTAAATCAGCACAGGAGAAGAGACCAAATAAAAAATTTAAGTACTTGAAGGAGATATGAGCCGTCGATCACATTTCTACGATAAAAAGGGACCCTTTGAGAATTTGGCCGTCTTTTTTAATTTTAATAAAATGCTTAATAAAATTAAAACCATAAAATACTTTAATTAAATTATTATAAACAAATTATTTGCATATCTTTCTCATTTTAACTCAAAGGAGATGAAATTTTACATATAAGCTGATTAAAATGTATATAATTCAAATACATTAAGAAAAAATTTCTATCTTAACATGTAAAAATTATATTATTAATCTTTTTGAAATTAGGGTTTAATTAATTCATAATATTTAGTGTTTTTACTAGAAAATATTTCTTTAATTTGGCATAATTAATTCACAAAATTTGTTAATAGAAAAGATTTGATAAATTTTTAAGGGTTTAATAGTGAGGGTAATTAAGCATTATAAGTAAGATTAATATTTAATAAGAACCAAGAATATTACACCAAGAGATTTCAAAGGTAGGACAATTCAATTGGTTTTAATAAAATTTGGAAATTTACGAGCCTCAAAAGAAGAGGCGATGTCACTTATAGACAATTTAGGCTCCAAAATATCAATGAAATTAAGATTATTATGAATTACCAAGAACTTCAGGCCTACGGTCCTCACAGAAGAATGTAAATCTTGCACAGTCCGAGCAACAATCTTGGGAATCATATCAACATAGTGTATGAAAGAGAGTATCAAATCATATTGGCATCCATAAATTAGCTTATCCATAACCCAATGATATCCAACAGACAGCAAAACCGCTATAACCTCGGGGCCGGGATCTTCTAGAGTGACTCTTTCCATTAGCGGCAGTGTCATCTCTTTGACGAAATAGACCTCCATCGGGCGAATGGGTTCAAAAAACTATGACAAAGGGAGAAGCAGTAGAGGAGGGACGAAACTCAGTAGAGGGGTTGTCTAGTTTTAATGGAGGAGGAAAGGCTTGATTTATGTATTGATGGTGAAATTTTAAAGGATAAATGATATTTTTAATAAATACATACAAGGGTAATCAAGACAAAATAAACTATTGATCCCATGATCTATCCAATGCTATGAAAGACTCGGTTCATAAATATCTCTTAAATAGCTCTTAAAAATATACAATATATTGTTTGGTGCTTACTAAAACATATATATTTTAAATGCAAGTATGTTTAATTATGAAATTTCACAAAATAAATGTCCACTTAATCCTTTGCTTTTTATCTTAAAACTCTTAAACTCCATAGATGACTTCCACTAAAAATTGAGGATGATGATTAAGGTTGATTATGATAAGTGATGATCACTTACCATAAATTAAAATATAATATAATTATTCCTACCAATAAAAAAGATGCTCTTATTTTTATTATAAATTCTCCTAAATATTAAAAATAAAAATCATATATTACAAATATTAATGGTGAATTACACTAATAAAATATTATTATTTAGTAAGATTAAGAATTTTATGAATGATTTTGTAATTCAATAATTGAGGTTGTTTATCTCAGATATTGAGTTCAAAAAATTTTAATTAGTCACATTTTTATTTTAATAAGAAAATAAAAGAGTATTTAAGCAAAAATATAAAAACTGTGTATCTTCATCAAGATTCGGGCTAACTGACTAACGTAATCCAGCTGACAAAATTCCGATCTGCGGTACTCGCAGACCACACAAACGAGAAAGCGCGGCCCCACAAAAAAGGACGGCTGGATGTGGCTTCGACGAGCACCGCAAAACGAACGGTCAGAAACACGCCGGACGTGCGCGAGGGAACAGCGCGCCGCAGGCGATGGAGCGGGCTAGTGGCGGACCCGGCCGAAAGCAGGAGGGCCTGGCGGGCCCCACCGCAGCCCGTTACTGCGATCCACGCCATTGTGGGCCCTACGGCCCACCTCATGAATCCGTTGCAGAGCAGACTCGAATTTTCCATGCTTTGCTGCCTGCCAGCCTCTACGCAAACTTAATTAAAACGCATCCCTCCCCTCGCCTCGGACGCCCCCCTTTCTCTCTCTACCTTCTCTCTCTCTTATTTAACCCAAGTGCTGCTCTGTGTCACAGCTCCTCCTTTTTCTCCTCTCTCTCTCTCTCTTTCCTCTACTTCAAAGCTTCGCTTGAATGGATGGAGATCTCCACTGGCCACCGACAGGTAAAATTTATATCTTCACTCTTTATTTCCTTACTCTTTTTTCTACGAAGAAAAGAAAGATAAGCTAATAAAGAATTCTTCCCTTTTTATTTCAGCATAGAAAAAAGTACATCATGTGAATTACGCTACTAAAACTCTTGAAACAACAAAAAAATTCTCTTGAATTTTTGTTTGCAAGCACTGATCGCACTAAGCACACTTAAATCCAACGATAGTTGTTTTAAATAGCACATAATTACAAAGTAATTTTTTCCATAGAAATCCATGGAGTGATAGATGATCTTGACCTCTCGGCCTGCCTGTCTCTGTCAGTCTCCCTATTCAATGAGTGATCATTTCCATTATTCCTCGCCATGAGGGATTCCTTTCCTCTCATATGTAACAATGTGTCTCATCATAACTACCCCTTTAGTTTCCCTCCACTATGAAACTTAATTACCTCTTTTTTATATAATTTATTAATTTTAATTTTAATCAGTGAATCTTAATTATTATATGCTAAATATTATATATATGAATAACTTATTATACAATTATTAGTTTAATTAATTATCTCTTATCTCAAATATTAGTCTAATTCATAGTCTCTTATAAGAAATAATCTCTCTTATCTCACAAGCATTAGTCTAATACATAATCTCTTATAATAAATAATATCTTATTTCATAAACATTAGTCGAATTAGCAATCTCTTTTAGCTAAAATATAAATAGCTTATTTCATAAACATTAGTTTAATTGATAATCTCTTAAAATATATTATTTCACAAACATTAGTCTAATAAATAATTTCTTATAATCTCATATCTCACAGTCATTAGTCTAAACGATCTCTCATTATCCAAGCATTAGTCTAGTTAATGATCTCTTATAAGCATATGTAAACACTTGGCTAAATCTCACAGCAATTAGTCTAATGAATAATCCCTTATATACTCTTTATCTCATAAACACAAGTCTAATTAATAATCTCTCATAATAAATATTTGTAATCAGTAGTTTAAAATAGGGGTATTGAAACATTTTCCAATATATAAATATCTTATCTCATAATCATTACTCTAATAAATAACTCTTATCTGACAATCATTGCTCGAATTAGTAATCCCTAATAATAAATATCGGCTTGTACTCTTATTGAGATATATAACAAACAACATGCAATCACTCTCACAGAGAACGATGGCAAATGATCAACTTGACGAAGTGCTAAGCTGCCCCAAATCATCATTAACATCATCATCATCATCATCATCAGAGAAGAAGGCATCAATCAGGCCTCAGCCAGATCAAGCCCTGAGGTGCCCTAGATGCGATTCAACCAACACTAAATTCTGCTACTACAACAACTACAGCCTTTCCCAGCCCAGGTACTTCTGCAAAGGATGCAGGAGGTATTGGACAAAGGGAGGCTCCTTAAGAAACGTGCCTGTTGGTGGGGGCTGCAGGAAGAACAAGCGATCGTCCTCCTCTATTCCACCACCTTCTTCATCATCTTCTTCTTCTGCTTCTGCTTCTGCTTCTGCTTCTGCTTCTACCTCTTCTTCTTCAAAGAAGTTGCTTTTATCATCTACCCTGCAAGACTCCATGCTCATTCCTCCCCTCTCCTATGAACCTAGTGACCTCACCCTTGCATTTTCCACCATGCATCATGCCCACCATGACCCGTTCCTCCTTGCAAACCCTAACCCTAACCCTAATGGGCATGCTGCCTTTCAGAATCAAAGCTTCTACTATGGGTTTGGAGGTGATGATTTTAGAGGCATGCTTTCCTATGATGCTTCTGCTGATGCTGCACATGCAGTGGTGCCTAATGCAGATCCAGAGACTAATGTGGACAGCTCAAGTTCTGCCCTTAGAGATTACTGTAATTCCTCCTGGCATGGGCTTATCAATAGCTCGCTGTTGTGATTGTTGATTATGCGAGTTAATTGCTTGTTGGGCTAGCTTTGGTATTAGTGTGCAGACTGGTATTAGAGCCTGCTTTGCAGTCTGCACACTAATACGTAGGTGAGAACTGCTGCTGTATTCCTCTAATAAGAATGCTTAGTTGATTGTCAAGTGTGCTTTGTTCCATTTGGGGAGCATTTAATTCATCCAGCTAATTTAAGAGTGTTTTATGAATTGGGGAGTATAGTAATGTTTCTCTTTATAAAATAAAATCATGCGGCATTGCCTATTGACTCATGGAATACTTGTTCTTTTTATGACATTTGATGACCATTCATGATGAATTTTATATATATATATATATATATATATATATATATATATATATATATATATATATTGTTTTTTAACAAAGCTTCAAAGATATCTACAAATAGCTTATGAAAACTATTGTTACGTAGCTTTAATTGTAGCTATGAAAGTGCATTTGATTGATGGTCATCTACCAAATGGTCAGATTGATGGTCATTCTTAGCTCATATAATCAAAGAAAGGTTAAGTGTTGTTTAGTTGATTTTAAACTTGTTGATTTTATTAGGTACTTTAAATCTTACATAAAGCTTAAGTGTTGTTTAGTTTGAGGCAAAATAATTCTTGGAGTAAATCAACTACAATATAAATTTTTGCTTTGGAGTGTTTGAAATTTTTGCGGTATAATTAGATTTTGTTCGTTTTCTTAGGTAAATCATAAAGAATTTAGTGGAAATTTTTTACAAGACTATCAAGGGAGTTAACTCTAGTGGCCACACTGTGTAAACCTCTGGTTTGGCCTCCTTGAAAGTTCATATTCTTCTCATGTGTTTGACCTAACTATCTTTGATGTCTAGTTGGTCGGTGAAGTTGTCAAGGCCAGAAAGGGCCGGCAAAGGCCAATCACTATAAGCAAAGTCTTGCAGAGGAGTTTTAAGGGAGGTGCAATTTGGGAACAGAGACCGAAGAAGAAGGGAAAATGCACGTGATATTTTGTTCTTGTGAAAGTGTGAAATGAAATGTGATAGAATTGCATTCTATTGGGGCATTTTTCAATCGTGCCTTTGATGTTGAAAAGGCAATTCAATTCCTTATTAAAATTACACTATAATTGATTACCATTAGCTAAATATGAAAAATTTATAATTCTCAATAATTAAATTACTTAATACTCAGATGAGAGCAAATGATTTAATGTTAAGTGAATGCACCCAAAAATTTGAGCTTAGAGCCATAGCTGTAAAGGAGGTGGCTAGAGTGTAGATGACTTCATTTATGAAGGCTATATATATATATATATATATATATATATATATATATATATATATATATATATATATATATATATATATATATATATATATATATATATATATGAGGAAGTTTTGGAAATTTGAATTATAATATATTCACATACAAAATCATACTTACTTCTAATATATAATTTTACAATGTTTATAGTTCAAAGTTTAATATACCATATGAAAATTGGTATATGATGGCTTAATTGTAACTAGGAAAGTACATTCAAATTATGATAATTTACCAATTGGTCACTATTTCAATTTTATACCTCTATTTTGATTTTCAATGCTAGTTTGTATATATCATTCTATGTTGATCATAATCAAAAAAAGGGCTTGAACTTGAGATAAGATGTGGCAACAAAAATCACAACTAATCGTTCATATTAATTAACTTTGGTATATACAAATATCCCAAATTTTCATTTACTAAGATTAAATAAAATTATTGAAAACAAAAAGCTCTTAAGATTATTAAGTTTTTCAAGTAATTGTATATCCTATTGAAAACATAGATGTTGTTTAGCTTGCGGCAAAAGAATGAATAGAGTAAATCAACTACAACATAAATCAAATTCAAGTAAAGTAAATACTTTACATTTTGAATTTGAGTGTTTGGAACTTTTACAATGTAATCAAATTTTGTTGTTCATTCAGGTAAACAGTAAAGCTTTTACAGTAAATAAAACACTTACAAGACTTTTGAGGGAGTTGGCAATTGCCACATTGGGGGCTTAACTAGCATATGACAAGGCATGTGTTGTGTCTAAGGGCGGTATTGCATACAAGCAAGTTCACATTCTTCTTATGTGTATGATCTAACCATCTTCAATGTATAGCTAGTTGGTGAAATCGGCCAGTGGCCAACAAGGGCCAGCGAAATCCATTTATATGAACAAAGTTCATCAAAGGGGTTTTAGTGAGTTCTAATTTGAGAATAGAGACCGACAAAGGAAAAAATGTGTGTTTTTGTTCCTATGGAAGTGTTAAATGCGGCTTAATTGAATTACACCTGTTAATAATAATAATAATAATAATAATAATAATAATAATAATAATAATATTATTATTATTATTATTATTATTATTATTATTACTATTATTATTATTGAATTTTCTTTTTATTGTCATATTTATTTATTTATTTATTTAAGTCAAGTTTAATTATATCAATTATTATTATTATATCTAGTTTTATTAAATTATCATGATCATAATTATTATCATTTTTTCTTATTATTAATTTAATATAACATAATATAAAACAAACTTCAATACTCGTCTAATATAATAAATGTGTAAACAAACCTTTGATGCACAAAAACCAACACACAAGAATCATTAAAATAGGTCAACATAAATGCTAACCTAAGTATTGGCCACACATACAACCTTTCAGATAATAAGGTGGTTGGATTGACATGCACCATATATGCCCCACATACAATCCTCTCAGAAAAAGTAAGGTAAATTGATTGGCAGGCACCATATAGGCCCCAAACACAATCTTTCCAGATAACAGGATTGGCAGGCACCATATTGACCTCACATATAATCCCAGAGAAAAAGTAAGTGTTATATATTTAAGTTATGCACAATATCTATAATGAATAAATTTAAGAATTTAGTCTCAATGTGTTGCAACATTCAAGGATGTTCAAATTTAATTGTAAACTATGTGATATTCGATGTTCTTTACTTTAGTTATCTATCCTATGATTGGTACTAACAAGTCCCTCAATTGAATTAAATATTTATCAAATATTTTAATAAATTGATACATAATAAAATATAGTACAATTGAGATTTTGAAATAATGAATTGATTAATGTCTTAGTTATGTGACAAAATAATTTATAAATATAGCTGAAATGTTACAAATAAATATTATATCCTATTGCTAAGACTACAAATATCTAATGATACTTCTACTATAATGGAACATTCTAACTTAGGAACTAAGGTTTCATTACTACACTTCCTAAGTTAATTAATTTCTATTACTTAGGATATTGGAAAGTCTAGCTAAAAGGGTTCTCTAACTTCCAAATTGGCATCTCATTACTTATATTGAATGGTTTCGAAAATTATCATATTTAAGCCTCTGAGTTAACACTATTCTTTAATTATTTTATCATTCTAGCCTCTTAAGGTTTTACACTTAAAAAGACTTTTCATCTAACCACTTAGGTTATATTAAATATGCCACTAATGAGATAGTTCTAATTAATCCTTGAACTTAGAGGTTTTATAAGATCACTAGTCTAGTATGGTAAGGCTAAGGCTTCATAATACTTAAGTTACTATTGCCCAATTTATCTCATATAAGTTTACTATTCTAAGCATTAAGCTGCTCTTCTTAATTCTAAGATTCCAAGCCTTAGCATTACTATCACTAAGTTCCTAAGTACACTTCATTACTTAGCACCTAAAAGATTATAGGCCTTATAACACTTAAGGCAGCAACTAGCCTGTGGCGACCCTAACATTGGATCGGGAACCTGATCTACACCGGAGCGCCACCACACCACCCAACACGGAGTCAGAAGGAAACTAACCCAGCGTCGAGTGGTGTGCGGTAAAGAATCTTTGTAAGGGTGTTAAGTTAAAAGATGAAGTGAAAGAAGAAGAAAGATGAAAGCAGAAAAGTAAGAAAATAGAAATAATTGCAAGTAGGAGATATACAAGCAAGTAAGAGTAGAGGAAAACAAAAATACATGCTAATAGAAGACTACATGTAAGAAGAAGATATTTACATTCATCCACTTATCAAATCCAAGCAGTTTAAATATGAAAGTAAAATTCATCACAGAATAAATAAAAATATTGTAGAAATTAAATTATTACAAACTTGAAATTAAAGAGCAAATAAGTAAAATTCACTCTCTCACATAAAAGCAGTAAATGGAAAGAAATGCGAAAGAAGAAATAAGTCTTCAAAATACTAATGACTAGCACTAGGTTCAATTCCACTGCTCTGAAAATACTCCTGATCTACCATATTTTGGTATTTAAAATACGATAGAGCACAGCCAATAAAAAAAAAGGTGGTTAGACTAAAAAGTTTAAGTATATTTTAAGATTGGCTAAATTTTATTAAGTTTATTTGGATATCACTTATGCAATTTACAATTAAAAATCTACAATTGAGCATAAAATTATGAAAGTAAGGAGGAAAAGTAATTATAAGGAAGAATAGTAAATAGGAAAAGAGTAAAAGCTCACAAGTATGTTTGCTCTAACCTGCAACAACAAGGGAAAAAACATTATATTAAGGCTAAAAATTACTAATGTACATATGAAAATATGAAATGGAGTCATGTATATGTCTAATGAATATTATACTAAGTAAAGCAAAGAAAACTAGTGAAATATAAAATGTAATTAAATAACATACACTACGTGAAAGTAAAACTATAAATTAAGTAAAACACAGTACAGAAAATGAAAGTGCAAAGTAAGGAAAGTAAGAGAAAATCTTAATATAACAACCTTAGGTTGTTACTTAGCTTAATTGCAGCTTAGTTATTATTCTATTATCGTTAAAATCAAATCCTGAAGATTTGGAGTGATTTGGAGCTCAATCGAATATTTAGATTATTTTAATAATATTTAATTAATTAGAAAATTGAGATATTTAATTTGACCTCAAAATCAAAATCTGACTTTGCCATTATGCTTGTCACCCCCAAATTAGCTAGGAATGATATTTTGGAAGTGTTTGTAAGTCATTTAGGATTTTCTCAAATATTTTAATATATTTAAATACCCCAAAATTATGATAATTAAATTAATCTCCAAATCAAAAATTTGACTTCATCATTGAATTTCTCACCCTCAAATTCAATTTTTTGAAGTTCGTCTATCAATTCGATTTTAATTAATTAAAATGCATTAATTTAAAAAATTAGAAAACACTAATTAAGTAAATCATTTAATTCTCCATTTTCATTTTTTATTTTTCTCTCTGCATACGCCAGTGCCTTCTTCCCCCTTCCTGCACATGAAAAGGGCTCCCCTTCTTCCCCATGCTATTGATGGGAGAGGACTTTCCTCTTCTCCCAGCCCTTACCTCTTCCTCCTCCTTTAAGCCACCTCCATCAGCTCTCCATTCTCCATTTTGTTCAACTACTGAAGAAAGAAGCTTCCAAGTTCCTGAAGAACCCTCAGCCCTCTTACCTCCCTTATTGTCAGTAGAAGAAGAAGAAGCTCCTTTCTCCCAAACTCTTAAAGAACTCTAACTATAACTCTTCTTCCATTTACAAGCTCAGGTACCCATTTATTGTAACTTTTATTGTACCCCTTTCTTGCATCCTCTATGTGCTACTCTTTCCATTAGTTTAATTAAAGAATTTATGAAATTATATTTCAAGTAGCTATTGTATGGAGTCTAAGTTTGATCGTCAAGCCTCAATCAGACTCAATGAGTCTAATCGAAGCTCTATTTAACCATTAAAATATACTTAAAGGATGTAGGATTTTTTTATACCCGTAGCTAGGGTATCATTATTTACTTGTTAAAATGATTCTTTCATGTTGATTTGGTATCAATAGAAAGGTCTCGGAAAGACCTTTCCATTGGTATATGGCATCGCACTTGATATTCCATGAATCGAGAGTATTTGGGTGCAAAAAGGGGACATGTCCCATTTTTCGCCCAGGTAAATCACCGTTGAGCGCTACAGTGCACCGTAGCGCCAGACTTTCAGCCAGAGAGCGCTACATCATGCCTCAGAGCCCGTGCCATGTCAAATTGGGTGCTACAATGCACCGTAGCACCTGCCTCTCGGCCATGAGGTGCTCCAGCACGTCACAGCGCCCATGTTTCAATAGTCTGGCGTTGTAGCGTGTCGTAGCGCTTGAAAGCACTGCAATGCGCCGTAGACCCCGCGCCTCAAAAGTATGGCACCGTAGCATGCCGCAGCACCCGTGCCTCGAAAAATATGGCACCGTAGTGCCTGAATCTTGGCCATGCAAGTGCTACAGTGCGCCGTAGCGCATAGAACTGCCCAAATTTCATATTTTTCATTTTTTATGACTATAGAACCATAATAATGCAAAAATATACCAAAATAAAATTTGAATTTAGTAGAATCATGCAATGTGTAAATCTAGAGGTGATTTTGAATATGAAATCTATATCTTCTCCTAAATATTATATTCTAATTTTTTAAAGGATTCATATGAATATTTTGTGCTAAATGGTAATTAATGTAATATTTAGCTTTAATTACCTTTTATTTTTGAGTAATGTAATATTTATAAGCCTCATTAATAGTAGGATGCATGTTAGAAAGCCCTAACTTTGATTTGGAGACTAAGAACTTGCATAACTCCATTAATGATTGTTGATTTGCCATTTTATCTTAAACCATTAAATTAGAAAAACTTAGGTTTATATAATACTCATTTGATTGATCATTTTAATCTAATCTTAAGATTTTTGATTTTCTCTTAATAAAGATTATTAGCATAAATTAAAATTTAAAATAAGATTGATTTATAAAATGATAAAGTCCTAATAATTCATATGATTGTATCTCATAATTATAGTATAGATTAGAACCAGATGAGTTTACCCACCTAATTTATATAACCCAGCTTATTGTATAAGGCTTGAAATCTTAAAATGAATCTTATAACTTAGATTATACTTGTATATTTCAGCTCTTAGAGAGTTAAGACTAAACTATTAGTGGTTTAATTCAATTAATTGCTAAACCTTAAAATAGATGAACTATTGAGGTAGGAATAGCTTATTGTCTAATTTTAAGGTAGAAGCTTAGATGAATCCTTAAGATCCTTAGATTTTGATCTTATATTCTTATGGTAGAATAACTTAAAGACTTTGAATAAGATTCTTCCTTATAGTAGTATCCTAAGTTGAGTGAATTTCATGTCACATCCATGGAACCTTTGAGTAGGACTCACCATAAGAGAGTGTAGATTCATTTAGTCAAATATTTATTGGATTTTAAATTAGTTAGTTTAGAAGTAATAATATTAGTATATCATGTAAATATTTTAGTACACGTCCATATGACTACTTTAATTCAGTAGGACATAAAATTGGTCGATTTGTCCTAAATAAGATTGTAAAAGGGTTTTGTCCCCTTATCCTTATGCGCATCGATAAGTGCTGTTCAGTTTAGCACAAACATTGCACTTTCATAGTTTGTTTAATTAAGGTATTGAACCTCTTAGTTTGAGAGAATAAAATGTAAAAGAGTTTCGTCCCATTATCTTTGTGCGCATTGATAAGTGCAGTTAAACAAATTAAGTGATTTATGTTACCTTTTTTAGAATGTACTCAAAGTAATGTATCAATTGGGTATTGAGTATCTTAGTTTGAGAGAATAAAGTATAAAAGGGTTTCATCTCCTTATCTTTATGCACATTAATAAGTGCAGTTAAACAACTAAGAAATTCAAATTTACCTTCTTAAGTACTTACTACGTATGTACATGTACTTCAATTATATGATAATTTAGGAAGTTGTGAATATGATTATAGCAGTTTATAGTTAAGTTCTGAATATAGTATGTGAGCTTGTTAAGATGAATATAAAAACCCAATAAATGTTAAATTTGATCATTATTCTTAAATTGATTTCTGTTCTTTTAAGCATCATAATAAAATGGAAAGTATTGGCATAATTTCATTAGCATAAGCATCAAGAGTATTGTGAACTATGGGATGCAGCATGCATCAATATTAGTAGAACTTACGGGATGCAGCATGCATCATAGATATTAGGATTTTTTTGGGGTGCATATGACACTAAATGAATAATTGCAATATAAATCAGTGACATATTCAGATGCATACAAAGTGACATACATCACAATTTGATTTCAGTGTTTTCCTCATTTCAGTATTTTACAGATTTCAACTCAGTACTTTATTTTTCTTTAGTTTATTGTTTTACGCTATCTTTAGTATTATTCAGTTTTATGTCTTTCAATAATTTTAGTACTTTTTTATAGTATTATTTTATTACTTAAAGGTTAAACTTTAGATAACAATACTATTTAGTATAGCTTTTCGATGTGTTAGACTCATTGTCTAACACGTGGTACTTTTGGGATTCGATAATTTGCAAGATCCAAAATAGTTTGAGGAGCAAACATTGGAGGCACCCCAAGAGATCTAGGAGGAGTTGGTAGAGCATTAGCCAGCTCAGCTTATTTTGCTGCACTTAGTTTACTTTTTTGTTTCGAGTTAAGAGGCTATTTTCTATCTGTTTATTTCAAGCAAACTGTTTATAATAACTTTAATTCTGGATGTTTTTTTTTTCTTTTCTGAGATGAATTTTTTTTATATAGCTCTATGATGAATGATTGGGATAAAATACTTTTAGATTTTGCACTCTGTATTTCTTACTACTTATACTTAGTATTGTGATGTGATTAACATATCAGAAATATTATTATACTTATATATATATTGAATTTCTCAAATTCCACTCATAATCTAATGTATATACTATATTGTCTAATATTTAAGATAAGGATTTATGCTTATTTTAAAGATTAGTTCAGCAGCTCATTATTCAGCAGTTATTCGGGGAGGTTCAGCAGTCCTTCTCGAGTAGCGCACTATTTTACTGCCAATTATCTTATTATTCCTTAAACATACCTCAGCTTCACACGCTGACGTGACGGAGTGCTACACTTAGCCTTTTAGGCTAAGAATACATAGCATGGAACTATAAAAAGTAAGCATAACTCAAAGGCTATGATAAGTACACATAATCTATAAGATTGTGATGATTTAAATATGTAAATTGCTGAAGTTATTTTAATTTTCCATTCTGTGAGCAAAATAACAGAACGAGCAATGAGCTAAGCACGTCTGCTAAACTAGTAAGGAAAATGGGTTTTAAATAAAAAATAAATACTCACATTCATCCTCTGAGAATGTGATGTCTCCTTATATCCACCTTAAGTCTGCTAATGAATCCATAATTTATATCCTAATTAAAGGAAAATTTCATTCATTTCTCATATTAAAACTACTTCCTTAATCCTATTTTGCTTATTTTTTCAGGAAAAATGCCTATCCAATGAATTCTGAGCAAAATGGACCATTGTCCAAATTTTTTAAGGGAAAAGCACTGCCGTGCATTGCAGTGCGCTACAACGCGATGCAACATGCCATTTTGCGAAATCAGGCGTCGCAGCGCGTTGCAGCGGAGCACTTTGCGAAATCTTCCTCCACAGAGCGCTGCAATGGTCCAGCTTATGTAGCGTTGGCCCCACAGCGCGCTGCAGCGGGCCATTTTGCAAAATTGAGTGCCATAGCGTGCTGCAGCGGAGCCTTTTTGCGAAATCTCTTACACTCTAGCACGTTGCAGCGCGCTGCAGCGGCCCTTCATTGTTTGAGCGAAAATGCCCCAGCGCGCCACAGCGGCCCACTTTGCAAAAATTTCCGCTGTAGCGCGCTGCAGCGGCCCGCTGAAAAATCTTCTAAGCAGAGCATTAAATGCGTTTGGGACAAGACCCCCAACCAGCACCTTGTCTCCAACCATCATTCCCTCTGTAGCAGCTACATTTTTTTTAAGGGAAAATTGGTCTTCTTGAGGTGATGTGGAGAATTATCAATGGAAAAGTAATAGTCTTTTCATCCCTCGAGTGGATTTTTCCATCATTGCATTAGAATTTTTAAAAGGCAAAGGTAGATTTTGAAATGAGAAGATGAAGAAGTAGCCCCCCTCTATAAATACTACTTCTCTTGACTTAAGAGGAGTTCCCAACTTGGCTCACTACAACCTAAGTAAAGAGAGGGATGCATAGAGGAGAAGGAGAACTCTCTAAGGGTGGAAGAGCTCATCTTGCTAAGGAGAAGAAGAAGAAAGGCAGCACTAGGGACCTAAGATAAGCAACTTCAAGCAAGAAGAAAAAGAGTCCGGAGAACTTCCCAAAGGAACGTTCCCAGTATTTTCTAAACTCTTACTTTGTGTTTTTCTTAGTTGATCATGAAAGGGTTTTTATCCATGTATGTATGCTTTCTCATCTCTTTTGTAATGGAGAGCTAAAACCTCCCTTGGGGAGGGTTGGGGCAATCCCACATGTATGATAGATATTATAATTGTATGAAGTTTCCCTTAAGTTTTAATAAAAATCATGAACTCAATGCCTTATTAAAGAAATAATAGGACTATTGTGGATTTGAATGTGGACCAAAGGATAAAAGATAAATTGAACTCAATGACTATTTTGTCTTGTGCTCCATAGCTCACCTTAGTTTTGCTGCTAGATATATGAGTGCATGAGAGCTTAGAACTATGTGAAAAATTTCTTGAGCTTAGTAAACCTTAATCTATGTTCAACTAATGAGTTGAAGCGTGTGACGCTAAGACCCACTAATTGAGCTCGTTGCTCAGCATACTTGAGAGAGGGAATTGATTCATTGAGTGCTCATGAACAAGGTGACATAGTCATTGAGCCCAATGGAATCACTCACTCATCTAAACTATGCTTGAGGCACATGAAGATCTTAGTAGAATCAATGCTTATAAGATCTTAAACTTTATAACCCTCATCTCCATGATCAAGAGATGAGATAAAAACTACAAATCTAAAATCTTATAAGGGTCTATGTGCTGAAATAGAACTGACTGTGTGTTCATTTCATGCACAAGACTTGAACGTGTAATTCTTTGAATTAAAACTCTAAGAAGAGCAATGTGCACTTGACTAAAGAACTAATGAACGCTTGAAGAACCATCATACATAAGTTATTTATCATGTAGTATGGGAGAAACCCAACTCTCATCTTCCTTTTATCAGAAGTATTTTCTACTAAGTGTTATCGTGCTTGTTCAGGAACCAACACCAATCAATACATATATAGCTTAAATATTAATGATCATAGATCTACCTTAGGAACAAAACAACCAATTCTCTGTGGTTCGATAGATCCCGTAAATTCAAACTTTTCACTTATTACTTCAAACCACGTACACTTGCGTGAAAGCACAGACGTATTTTAGGTCTGTCACCTGCCCTTGGCCATCACCAATAAGAACCCCTATGCCTTATTAAAAATGTTTAATTTATGCACAATATCTTGTACGCATGTTCAAAGATATAATCTCAATGTGAAGTCTTGCATTAAGGAAAAAATAAGTAATTGTAAACTATGTGATATCCATTGTTATCAAATTTTAATGTTCTAACTTAATTATTAGAACTAATTAAGCTCAACTGAGTTAGAGATATTGATCACTAATCAAGTGTAAGTAATAATATAAGTAATTAGAGTTTTAGAAAGTAGTAGTTTGATTTAGTTTATGAAATGAAAAAATAGTTTATAAGTATATTAATGCAAAATGAAACTAATCCTACACATATCTTAAACCATAAAATCATTATAAATTATTAGATTCAAGGCTTAGGGAACTAGTAGGGAAAAATAAGGCTGATGGATTACCATACTTTAAGAAATCAAATAAATTAGGGTTCCTAAATTCCATAAGATCTATTCTAATTATTGATGGTTCAAATCAAGAAAAGTGCTAAGTAAGTAAGCATCTAAATTATAAAAGGCTCTAAACATGTAATTAAATTGCCATGGGAAGTAAATAAAATGTGATATGTTTGCTGTCCTAAAGTTTAAAAACTTAAAACAAGCATGTTAAGAAATTAAGAAATTATAAAATTACTCATTTTGAGGAGTCAAGTACCTAAAATCTTTAATTGTTGTCCAAATGTAAGGATATAAGTAAATATGAAATCCTTATAATATAAGGAAAAGAATGACACTAAATAGGTCAAAATCAAATAACATTGGATTTTTAAGATTTTTGGGATTTCTAATTAGGGTTAAAAAGTGATTCAAAAAATTAGGCCTCAAAACCTAAATTGAATTATGTCATTATGTTAGCCTTGTTTTTTTGATCGACATAATATATAATATCATATATTTTGGAGGTGTATTATTAAATTTATAATTAAAATAAAATATTCATTTAAATTAATTAAATTTAATTATACACATCTGTCTTTTTCAGCCGTCGACACAGATTTTTAGGGTACAAATTTTGGGAGCGCGAAAAATGAGTGGCTGCTGCCAGCATTGAATTTGACGCTGACAGCGGGAATCGCCGCAAGATATTACACATCTCTATATAACTACGGGCCGCTCGCGGGTCGACCCACAAGTCTGGCCCGCACACCATGGTTTGCAGAATGCTCGCATACCAAAAGGGAAGTCGGGTCGAACCGACCCGAGCCGACCCAATCCTGAGTTGAGGATTCTTCCACAACGGGCCTAAGCTAGGGCACCACTTCCCTTCCTACTCTGGCCACCCCACGCCATAGTCCACATGCCGTTGGAAAGGTCTCTACAAGACCTTTCAAACAGCCCTTACCAGCACATGAGGCCGCCCCAATCACCGGCAAAACTTTGCCCTAAGTCTAAACCTACGACGAAGATGGTGATGGGGACGAAACACTGTGCACTACTGTGGATGGGAGGTCAAATTAGATTAAGCCCGATTTCAATTCGAAATGGCTTTATGGAATATGAAACAGCTTTTGGAGAAGTCAATCTAATAAAGAGTAGGGCGTAGCAATGGTGAGGAGCGTACGTTGACGTCTTCGACCGGCTAGGGTTTAAGGTTTACAGCGGGGCAATCGCTGCACAAACCAACAATTCTGCAAGGCTCTCGGACTTCCAGCAGCTAAGGATGAATAATGGAGTAGAGTAATGATAATTGGAGCCCTCTAAGGCTAGGAGAAGGTTGAGGAGCTGCGGACGGTATGGCAAGGCAGTTGTCCTCTGCAGCGGCAGGTGCATGACATGACTCGGTAGAGACGTACAGAACAGGGATCTCGTCTGTTGGATCAAGACGCTTATTTGACGGTCAGATCTGATCGATCAATTACAAGCCGTAGGATATTCCTTACTTTGGGGTCGACGGCTCGGATTGCACTGATCTGTTGTGCGCAGTTTGAATTGGCGCAGCGGATCTTCGTGAAAATGGAAATAACCGCTAGAAATTATTATATATATATATATATTTTAATTTAATTTAATTATATTATTTGATTGTTTAATATACAAAATTTAATTTCTCCAATTTAAATAATCGAACGGACTCCGAAAAATCCCAAAAAGTCACATTTACCTAAATGAGGGGCGAGGAACTCAAAAATAAAATCAGATTTTTGATCGGAGGTCAACTTAACTATCCTAATTTTTTGAAGTATTTAAATATTATCAAAATATTTAGAGAAAAATCAACGGTTTCCAAACACTCCCAAAATACAATCCCTAACTAATTTGGGGGTGATAAGTCAAATGGCTGACTCTAATTTTGATTCTGAGATCTAAATAAAATATACATTCTCAGAATTATCAGAAAAATTAGGAATATTGGAAAAATTCAAATGATCTCTAAATTCAACCAAACTTGAGGTGAAGACTCTTAACACTATTATAAGAGTGTTATAAGAGAAAAGAAGTTGATTAGGCAACTAAATAGATGGTAACAACACTAGGGTTGTTACAAACTCGACTCCTTAAAAGAAATGTGGCCCACGACACCTAACGAACAAAAACATGGAAAATAAAAATGCACGAAGGAAGACAAAAGAAATATGAAAGAACTTAGAATACCTGATTATGGAAAGAACTCTGTGAACTTCTTTCGCATATCCTCATCTTTTTCCCATGTGACTTCTCCAATTGAGTGGTTATGCTAGTGGATTTTAACCATAGGAATACTATGATTCCTCAACTACTTGAGATCTTGTCCCAGAATCGCAACGAGTTTAACAATGAATGTCTCATCGGGCTGCAGTTCGACTGCTGAAATCTGAAGTTGTTGACTTGGATCAAGCAAGCACCTTCTTAATTAAATTATGCACAGCTGAAAAGCCTTCAGGCAACTCCACCTATATACAGATGTTCCAACTTTTCCAATCACTTTAAAAGGTCTCAAATACCTAGAACTCAACTTTCCAGACACACCTAAACTTTGCACACCGTGCATCAGACTAACTTTCAGATACGCACAATCTCTGACTTGAAATTCTAACGAACGATGACGAGCATCATGATACTTCTTCTGTCTATCCTGAGCTATCGTTATATTATGCTTAATTAGAAAAACTTTTCTAGTAGTCTCCTCGATCAATTCAGAACAATAAAGCTGAGAGTCTCATACTTCAGTACAAGCAACAGGATTAGTGCACCTCCTACCATAAAGAGCTTCATAAGGAGTCATACCGATAATGAACTGATAACTATTGTTGTAAGAAAACTCAACTAAGACAAGATGATCTTCCCACGATCTGCCAAAATCAAGAACACAAGATGCAAAAGATCTTCTAAGATTTGATTAATGACAGATAGAAAATACATGTCTACATTTGTACTCAAGTGTACGTGGTCTGAAATAATAAGAGAAAGTTTAATTATGGGATTTATCATCCTTTGGGAATGGTGGTTTTGTTACTAAGTTATATCTTCTTTTAATAATATTTAGATGTTAATTTTTGTAATGATTTTTTGGTTCCTAATTTAGCAATACAAATTACCTTAAGTCAAAATACGATTTGATTAAAAGGAGAGAGTTGAGTTTTTATTGCAATAGTTGCAAGGGCTTGGTGATATAAATTTATTTGTTGAATGTATACTTTAAATCTTCATGCTTAATTAAATCAAGTGAATACTATTAGAATTGGAGTTATCTTCCAATTTACAATAGGTTCAAGTTTAGTGCACAAAGAGAGCTCCCATTGGGGTTCTTTCTTAGCACATAAACTTTTGTGAGATCATGATTTATTATTAGACTTGATTCCTTACATCTAGGTTACTAAATAGTATCTTTTATTCCTATTGATCTCACAAACAAGACTTCCATTAACCATGCATCATGCGCTTCACATGCGGTTTAACTAACTGGGAGGATGTGTTGGATCGATGATCTACGTCACATCATCCATCGAGTTTTCCAACATCCTCTCATCCCTTCTATATTGCTGAGCAGCAGAGCAAAGTTAATGGAGAACTTAGTTCGCAAGCGTCAAATCTCTTGGTAGAGCCTTTAAGGAATCACCCAGAGGTTTTCTAGGGTTCTCTTGGACTCCTCCTGAACTTCCTCTTGACTACTCCAGCCTTTTTCCCTTGATATTTCCTTCTCCTTACTGTTCTTGGTAAATCTTCTTCCCTTTGGAGAGTTCTCCTTTCTCCTCTTACTGCAGCTATTCCTTAAGGGGACTTGAATGTCAAAAATTAGAACACTCTTAAGGTCTGAGATTGCCCCTTAAATAAGAATGCTCTCAGCCCCAAGGCATTAATAATGTGACTCATCCTCTTCCTTAGTTTTAATACAATCCATTTTAATGTTCTATTCACTTTATTATATTAGGATTCAGTAGAAATAATGCACTTCAGTTTTCAAGAGGTTGGGGAAGGCCAAATGTTGCATTTTGTGTCCTTCCCTATGCTGCAATTATGGCTTTTTTGGAAAATTATGGATCATCCGCTGCGGCGCACTTTGGCAACAGCATTCCAAATACTGTTCCACCATGGCATGTTGTGGTAGCAGTATTCCAAATACTATTCTGCTACGGCGTGTTATGGCAGCAGTGTTCCAAACACTGTTCCTGCATAAAAGTTAGTATTTTTTCCTTTGGTCGCCGCAGTGTCTGTTGGGGCGCGCTGTGGCGGATAAACCTTCAAAATGACTATTCCAAAAGTTCACTTATAGTTTTCATGATTAATAAAATATTTCGCTGTGGCGTGCTGCGGCACGATACAATAAAAAATACTTCAAAAACGTGGATAATATAGTTCACATATAGTTTGTATGAATAATAAAATATTCCGCGGTGACGCGCCGCAGCGGAAAATACTTCGAAAATGCGGATCAATAGTTCACATATAGTTTATATGAATAATGAAATATTTCGCTGTGGCGCGCTGTGGCACGCTGCAGTAGAAAATACTTCGAAATTGTTGTTCAATTTCCCTTTATATGATTTTAATTTTAATTTAGAGAAATGACGCTGCGGCGCGCTGCAGCGGTCATTCTTCCAGGCCTGCAGTTCAGCTTCCATATGAAAGAGTTAATGAGACCGCCATGGCGCGCTGCGGCGAGTTTCCTTCCATGTCCTTTAGATATTCTTCCAGGTGAAGACTTTTTATGAACCGCCATGGCGCGCTGTGGCGTGCCACCGCGATTTTCTTCCAAAATTGCATATTTAAGACATTTTAATTTGCTCATCTTTTATCTTGAAAAGTAACAAAAGCACATCAAAATATATAATTTTAAACTGAAAAGTGTTTGTTTTTATCAACTTATTTTACTATATATCTTGGAATTATTAATTAACTCGCTCAGTTTGACCATCAGTCTGAGGATGGAAAGCGGTACTCAAATCTAAGTTCATCCCCAAGTCTTGCTGAACAACAAACCAAAATCAAGAAGTGAATCTCCTATCTCTGTCTGAAATTATGCAGTTCGGCGTACCATATATGCGAACAATTTTCGTACGATAAAACTTGGCTAACTTCTAAACAAGATCGGTCTGATGGATTGGAAGGAAGTGAGTTAATTTGGTGAGTCTACCGGCAATCACCAAAATCAAGTCAGAACTAGATCTACTCATAGGTAGACCCATAATGAAATTCATGGAAATGTCAGACTATTTATATTTAGGAATGTCTAAGGGTTTGAGAAGTTTACCAGGCTTTAGATGTTTTGCTTTGACTAAAGAATAGAAATGGCACTTAGAAATGAAAATAGTAATATCCCTCTTCATGCTAGACCACCAAAATAATTTATTTAGATCCTGATACATCTTACTGCTACTATGGTGAATGGTGTAACCAGATCTATGGGTTTCTGATAGTATTTGCAACTATAGGCACTTAGGAATCCATAACCTATCCTTCTAAAAGATCACACCTTAGACATCTAGATGTAATTTAGACATCTTTCCACTACCGACATCAAAAACTAGAACAGAATAACTAGCATCTTCCTTTACGCTTCGACAATCATTGGCCTTAGAAAAACATCTAACTGAATAGCTAATAATATAGTGCGCAAATTAGCAAATCTGATCGACTCAATATTCAATCTAACTAAATCTTTGATCAAAGATTCGTTGCTACAAAGAGAAGATAAATTCAATTTATGACTCAGGGTATCAGCTACAACATTAGCTTTACATAGATGGTACTAGATTTCCAAGTCGTAGTCGCAAAGCCACTCCAGCCACATACATTGATGGCAGTTATGTTCCTTCTGAGTAAAGATGTACTTCAGACTTTGATGATCAGTAAACATCTCACACTTAACTCCATAAAAGTAGTGTCTCTAGATCTTAAGAGCAAAAAAAAAGTCTTGCCAGTTCTAGATCATGCACAAGATAATTCTTCTCATTAGTTTTAAGTTGTATAGAGGCATAGGCTATTACATGACGATCTTGCAACAGAACACAATCATGTCCTACCTTAGAGGCATCAGTATAAACTTAAACATATTTATCTTCTTGAGGTAGTATTAGAACAAGAGCAGAAGTTAACAACTACTTCAACTTCTAAAAAGCTTTTTCACAGGCTGTGCTCCAGATGAACGGAACTTCAATCCTAAATAACTAAGTTAATGATGAAGCAATTTGAGAGAATTCAGTAATGAACCTTTTGTAATAATCAACAAGTTTAAGTAAATTATAAATTTCTGTTATAAATTTAGGTTGTACCTACTGTTGAACAGCTTAGATTTTCTTTTAGTTGACTCTAATGCCTTCAGCATCAATCACATGACCCAGAAATGCCACGAATATGAGCTAAAATCCGCACTTCAAAAAACTTAGCAAATAGCTTATACTCTCTTGACAGCTCAATAACGGCACGCAGATGCTCTTTATGATCAGCAGCTAACTTGGAATATATTAGGATGTCATCGATGAAAATGATGACAAAATTGTCGAGATACGGCTTAAAGATACGCTGCATCAGATTCATGAAGATGGAAGGAGAATTCATCAGTTCGTAAGACATGACTAGAAAATCAAAATGCCCATATCAGGTCATGAATGCAATTTTAGGATTATCTTCATCCTTAACTCAAATCTAGTAATAACATAATCACAAGTCAATCTTGGAGAAGACTTTTGCTCTGGTGAGCTGATCGAACAAATCATCGATCATAGGAAGAGGATTTTTATTCTTCACTGTCACCTTGCTAGGCTCACGCAAAGGAGGTAGTCCAGGCAAGTTTTCAGGGAACACATCCAGGAACTCTCTAATGATGATAGTTTCTTCAGGATCCCTATCTTACTTTTACTCACTGATAAAGGTCACTAAAATTACATAGCAACCCTTACTAATGAGATGCTTGGCTTCAATTGCATTTATTAGGGATGTAGTTATGCTAAGTTTTCCTACAAAAACTTCAAGTTTCTTTCCAATCTTAAGCAAAACTCTCTTTCTAAAGTAATCTATAACAGAATTATACATAACAATAAGTTTAAATTGTAAAAATTGGTTACTTATTGGGATGTATACCAAACATAACTTATTAGTGCATATTTCAGCACCTGATAGCATTTGCACTCTCAAGGAATTACCTAGGCTGAAATGTTGGAGGTTAAGCGAAGAAGCACAACTCTCAGATATAGAGGAGTGGCTAGCACCCGTGTCGAAGAGTGTGTAGCAAAATTGAATCTTAATAATTAGAGTTCTTATACATAAAAAATAAACTCTAATTACAACTAATGAAAATAAAAGCAAGAAGTACAAAAAATAAAATATAGGGAAAAAATGAAAGACATAAAATAGAAAAATTAAATGTACGAAGTACCACTAACTATGGTGTTGTCATCCTGAGCAATAGCATGAGAAAGACCATAAACATGAAGTACCGCAAGAGGTTGAGAAATAGCTCTGCCTTTAGCAGTTCTACTAAACTACCCTTGCTTCTGGGCAGATAGAGGTGCACATTTCTAACTTTGAGCACTTTCACTAGTAGAAAGAGGCATTAAGGCAAGTGCCGGTGCTTGGGAATTAAGAGGAGTATGGTTCTGAATAGAAGGCTGGTGACTGATCCGTATTTTGTCCACTGTCTAGTTTGCTTGGTAATCCCAATGGCAATGGTTGGTTCTACCACAGATGCAACATCGACTGCTAGTGTGGCAACACTTACCTTAAGGGTGCAGTCTATTACATCTAGCACTAGGTCTTCCTTGCTGATTTTGACTTTGAGTGAGCTAAAATACCTTAGGACCCTGAGGTCGGTTCCTCTTGAATGGTTCGGACCTTAAAGACAGGGGATGGGGATGCTTCTTGAGCTACATTTGTACTTGATGGTGCTCAATCATATGCGCACTTTCTAGAAGTTTAGGAAAATCATCATGATGCTGAGACATCAGATGACACTTTATAGAATCTCTTAGACCCCTTAAGAATCTGCTGCACCTAGCCACTTCAGTGCGGACTAAGTCTAGAGAAAAATGGGATAACTTCCAGAATTCAATCTTGTAGTCATGAACCAAATAATTACCTTGACTAAGCTGCATGAATTCATCCTCAATTATGATTTGGGCAGAGGGAGGAATGAATTATTCACGAAAAACTTGTTTAAACTCATCCCATGGAATATCCTCTACCTGCGTGGCGCCCCACTCCCTAAGCATACAATCATTAGGTTAAAGAGAGAAGTGTCACTCTGGCAAATCCCTCACTCAATATTGGATTTAGTAAGATCCACAATCCACTACTGAGGGAAGGATGTGGTTAGTATAAATAAGAGGATCAGTCACTGCATCTATATATACAGAGTGCGAAAGCATATGAAAAGTAAAGGCTACATCCATTCATCATACATCATACATGAAGTAAAATGAGATAGCTCAGAAAATAATAATGTACAGAAAGTAAAACACAGTCACATAATTTGTATTATTATATTATCTTAATTAAGTTAATGACATGCTGAAAATATAAATGTCACTCGTTCACACAATAAAGAAAATACAGCTAAATATCATCTGGTCCAAGCTGCTGCACCTCCTCTTTGTAAGGCTCCTCCTCAGGTACAGGATCCTCAAACTATACAAGTTCTGACACTATCGGTTTCATAATGCCAGGGCCCCAGCCAATAAAGAAAAATATTGTTAGATAAAATGTCTAAGTACATTTTAGGCAATAAATTTTATTAAGCATTTATTAATATCACCATTTTACTTTAAATAAAATGAAACATCTATCTAGCATGGGAGCAAATAAGCATATAAGAGAATGAGAATAAGTTATAAATATAATATTTATAATTAAGCAAGGATTCAAGCAAAAGTATGCCTCAAGTAAACTAAACAAGGTAGGGCATAAATGTGTATTACAGTAAATAAAAATATTGGAAAGAAAAGTCTAAACTTAAACATACTGATGATCATGTGACATATGCTAAATTAAAACATTAATCTGAAGTGGTACATATAATAAGCAGTAAAGTTTAACATCCTATATATACGCATATACTCAAGTAAGTAGGTAAAATAAGAAAAATACAACTAACTGAAATAAATATGCCATCAACATGATAAATAGTAAGCTGAAATTGAAGGAAACGAATAACTGTCATATCAGAAAGAATTAGCCAATCTGGCCCTATATATATATATCCCTCCCCATAGCCTTTATGGGCTAGGGCAAGCATATCATAATAATACTGTATGACTGAAGAGGCAGATAATATTATGCAAATATATTTTAGTTATTTTACTTTTGTTTATGTGGACAATTTTAGAAATAGCTGAGGAGTTAAGCACGTTTGCAAGACTAAATGGGTTCCAAGCTTAACACACTCTCCTCAATGAGTAGTGTTAAGCATCCTGATCTCTCCTTACCCCTATCCATTGGAGTAATGTGCACCATAATCCACCATAAACTGAACCAAAATGGAAATGTTCTCCTAATATTTTAAGTTTTCATTTTCATGCAACAACATTTTTCTTATATGATAAGTTTAAGGAAAACAAGCACAAATTCAAGGAATGTGTAGCACAAAAATTAAATAGTGAGCAAGGGATTCTACTAAGCATGGCAATATTATTTATTATCTAATTTATATGTTCTAACTATTCCAAGTTACACAAGTTCAGGATCTCTAATTCTTACTATCAAATGTAACTTAGAAATACGTCCTTATAGGTTTAAGAGTATTATAACTGATCAGGTTCTAATTTAGTTCAATCAAATATGACTACATGTTGAATTAATGAATCATAACATCCTAATTTGATGAATTCAGATGTTCCATCTAAGATCTGATCAAAATCTACTAAGCTATAAATTATGGATTAAACCCCACAAAATTGGGCTTAATCACATAATCCAAAAGGATAAGACAATAGATCTAAGCTTTATTTTAAAAGTGATCTATTGATTAAGGCAAATCATATTAAGTAAGTCAAACTTAATAGGATGAATCTCCTATCCTGAATCTAGGGTTAAAAGATAAAATAATTAAAATAAGTTGTAAAAATCTAAAAACTAGTAAAACTAAGAATTTATTCATTGAATAACCCCATTATTCAATGAATGAAATCTTTCCTATGATCTAGCCCTAATCTTAGGAATGAACTAAATGTGAAGTGTACAATCATAAATGAAAGGACTTAAAGATATTTTTAGGGATTTTAACAGATTTGACTTAATAGCTGATTTTACTCACTTAAATAATTATAATATAGTTCTAATACTAGTTTTACTGAATTAAAAGATAATTTAGAGGTTAAGGACGCTTAACCTAAATTTTGGGCAAAATGACCATTTTGCCCCTTCCTAAGGGTCCGAAAAGCTACTATTTGAATTAAGGTTCCAAATTAAAATTTCTTACTACCAAATGATTCCTTACTATCTAACATGAAGATAGACAGTAAGTACGCCTAATTTGGACAAGAAACAGATCCGATAGGTTAAAACTAAGGTTTTTGACCTAATGGGGCAAACTTGTAATTTACACCTAATGGACTCTAAATTTTTGTGCAGTTTATTGTTGGTTGCTGTTCAAGGATTCTATAGAGTCCAAGAACACTGCATTCTGAGATCAAATGACTAAGTTATATCTACTTTAATTTCTAAGGGTATTTCGATAATTTTGTCGATCAACGAGGGACAAAAATTACACTTTTTGTTTGAAGTTTAATTTCAGCAAACTCAATTTCTATAGCTTCCCTATAATATACTGAGTGTGTTGGTAGGGAGTAGACCTAATTTGGACTTCAAATGGTCAAGTTATGGCCTAATTAGGATTAGATGTATTTTGGTCATTTTATATATTTTTAGGGTTCAGATCCTAAATATTATTTTAGTTTATTGATGACATTAAAATTCTAAGTTAGTTAGCACTTTGAATTTCTAAATTTGGGGTTGATTGATCAAGTTATGATCAATTGAAGCCTATGGGCATTTTGATCATTTTTTTTAGGGTAGGGTCCTAAATGTTACTTTTCAAATTAAGCTCCGAATAGGAAAATTAATACTTCCATAGTAATGGGGCTATTCTCCTGAGTATTTTAAGACTCATATTATCTATATTTGGACAACTATGTTAAAAGTTGTGAGAGTTTATTTAGGTCTTAAAATATCACTACGTTATATGTACCCCAAAACTAATTTTTGCATTATGCCATTTAATTTCCTTTATTTTTTGGAGTAAAATAAGACCTATATTGACTATATTTGGGTCATCCTACAAAAAGTTATTAAATTTTTAGAAATTTTGAATTAAATAATTTAAATAAATAAGGTTACTATTCATTTATTCAAATTGTATTAATTTACTGTTCATTTCTAAAGTAAAAAAAAATTTGATATTTACCAATTAATTTAATTACTTATTCTTAATTTGTATTTAATTAATATAAATTATTAATTATTAATTAATCTATTATTTAATTAATTAATTCAAATATTTTAATTATATTTTTATTGTATAATTAGGATTTGATTAATTAATTAGATATTAGTTAATTAATTAATACTTACTGTCATCCTAATAAATTAATTAATATAAATAATATTAGCACTAATTAATCCCTGTTAATTATCATTAACACTTACTTAAAATTAATTATTTTAATTAATCATGTTACTGTTTATTAATTTAATAATTATTAATTATTATTATTATTTAATTTAATTAACTAGATTAATTAATTAATTAATTAAGTTAATTTAATTACTATTTATTATTAATTATCTAACTAATCTACTGATTAACAGTTAACCAAATGATTCATTAATTACTAACTACTTTTCATCTAGTCATTCTACTAACATTTATATTTGTATGTAATTATATAACAATAGTTATACCTTTATATACATATATATATATTTATATTTATATATTTGTATATCTAATAATTATTTTCTGCAGGATTAGACCTCTACGGGTCCCACCCAGCCACGTGGCGACATGGGAGAGGCCGCGGGTCAGACGTGGACCACACCATGCCACGTGGCGGCCTACGAATGGGCACGGGCTAGGAGTGGGACCCATTGACCCGTGGGCGAAGGGACCGCGGCTCAGCAATGGATCCCACGGGAGACGCGTGGCCAATCCACGCATGCCAACTGGACAATGCAGGACCCATGCGTAACGCAAGCCTACCGACGCGATGATCCGCACAGAGCAGGTTGGGCTCGATGGTGACCCGTTGCGCCCGCCCATGACACGTAAGCGGCCCGCAGACAGCCCCACGCGGGTCGGGATTGACCCGGCCCGTATCGCGCCGGGTTGTCTTCTCCGCGGAGGGACCGAGAGGCGCGAGGCTAGGGCAGGGGTTTCAGGGGCCTTCCCGGCGGTGGCGAAGGCCGACCCGCACGCCGTTGGAAAGGTCTCGGAGAGACCTTTCGAATGGCATACGGGACAACACCAGTGGCGGCGAGGGGCGACGGCAGGGATCAACCCTTTTGAGGTTTCGGCGAAGAGGTGAGTAACAGTTTGTACTGTGTGTTGTTTGCGAAATACGATCGATCGAACTAGGTTTTTGGTCAATATGATCCGATCGATCTTCGATAACTATCGTGGAATAGCATACAATGTTTCATAATAACGATTGCAATAAGATCATACGAGGTAAGGTACCTTAGAATTTGATGGCAGTAGTTCGAAGTTTCGATCGAGGATGACCCGAGCTCCAACGGCGAGATCCTGATCTCCCAAGCCCAAATTTAGGACTTAATGGCCGCTAGGCAAAGATGACGAGGCCGGGATTGACCGCGGAGGACGGCAGATTGCTGCATGGGAGGCTTCAGCGAAACCGTCGAGGAAGACAAGGATAGGGTCGTTCGATCAGTCCCGATCAGACGGCTCGGATCACACAATCCGATCAGACGGAAAAGGGACGGCGTCACACGAGGTGTACGGCGCGGGCGGGCTCTTGACGGCGTCGTTTAGGCGATTAAAATATTAATTTAATTTAATTTAATTAAATAACTCCCTAAATAAATTAAATAATTAACTAAATTCTAAAAAATTTCAAATATTCACTCATAGCTAATTGAGGGGCGAGGAACGTAACGGCGAGGTCGGATTTTTGATCTGACGAGTATTTTAGTTTCCCAATATTCGGGGTATTTAAATATTATTAAAATATTCATCAAAATTTTGACGACTCCGATTGACATGAAAACATCACCCATAGCTAATTAGAGGGCAATAAGCGCAATGGTGAAGTCCATTTTTCGAGCTGAGGTTTATTTAAATAAGTCAAATTTTAGCGTTTTTGAATTTTCCAAAAATCAGGATTCGATCCATTTGACTCCTGATTTGAACTGGGTCTTAGGGGGTTAACTCCTAATGACTTAATTAATACTTAGGATCAAAATTAAGACTAAGATTAGCCATAATTGACTAAAGTAACAACTTGGATGCTAGAGAAACGAGCCTTGAGCTCACTATTCCACCAGTACTGTGCCTCTCCATAAAACAAATGCGTGGCAAGCCGGATGCACTCACTTTCAAAATAATTTATACTGGCTAAGGTCATTTTTATTGCCTTAAACCAGCTGGCTGCTTTATTGTGTGAAGCGGAGTTATTAAATGTCAGAGGATTTTAACGAAGGAAGATAAGGAGAAAAGTGTCCACCAGAGGGTCAGTAGCTTGCTATGGTGCCACAAAAATTTCAGGAGGGACTGGAAAAGAAGTTTGATGTGGAGTTGGAAATCATTGTGATGAAGTGGTGGAAGGCTTAGATGGGGTACTGGGTGAGGCAATTCTCACAGCTGCACGCTTTTGAGTTTTTATCATCACTCGCATTATTTCCATCAGATTCCTCATCTCATCAGTTTAAGATATTGTGGAAAAAGCAGGTTCTTTCACCACATGCAGAGCAAGATTATCTGAATCAGGATTCATGCTAAAAAGAGAAGAGAAGATATAATTCAAGAATAAAGAAAATGGAAAAGGATATTCTCATTAAAATTTATAAGATTTAGGAGATACAATATGAAGGATAGTATGAAAATGGAAATAAGATAAAAGCTATAATAAATAAGTTACTACAAAAAGAGAAACTAGTACAAAAGGAAACTAGTAAAAAAGAAAACCAGTACGATCATCTACAGAACTTTGCAGAAAACAAAAATTCAAAGCCCAGATAGATAGGGGCACGATGAAGATGTCTACTCCCTCGAATGAGTACATCAATGGCGTGAACCCACCAATCCTCGGTGTAGTTGTCAAAGAGTTGGTTCATGATCCTGAAGCGAACTTGGTCGAGGCAAGCAATCACTTCAAATGTCTCGGTGACATGGAAAAGCCATTCTCTTGCGAACTTTGGGATGCAGTTGCCTCGAAACAAGCAGTACTTCAAGA
This sequence comes from Gastrodia elata, assembly GCA_016760335.1. Taxonomy (NCBI): domain Eukaryota; kingdom Viridiplantae; phylum Streptophyta; class Magnoliopsida; order Asparagales; family Orchidaceae; genus Gastrodia; species Gastrodia elata. The sequence goes on along the minus strand of CM028672.1, from coordinate 18,721,397 downwards.
TCTTGTTCAGAACATTATATCTGGCTTGAGATACTCTAAAGTACAAGCGACAATACAACAAGCCAAATAGATGATCATCCTCCTAATATTGGAAGAACATTCTAGTAAAGTATTTTAGTTCACTCTCATAGTCTTCCATCTGTTAGTTTAAATTAAACTTTTAAGCTCAAAATTTAAATTAATTATTGGATTAGTAATATGTTTCTATTCTATGGTGACATTCTTAAACAAATTTGCTATTCTGTGTTGTTTGCTTTGGATAAGTGGATGTTCTTTTAAACTTAACTTTGTCAATTTGGCTCTAATACCAACTGTGGCGATCCCAACATCGGATCGGGAACTCGATCCAACACAAGAGAGCCACCACACCTCCTAACACTGAGTCAGAAGGAAACTAATCAAGCGTCAAGTGGTGTGCAGCTAAGAATTTTTGTGAGGGGGTTAAGTTAAAAGATGAAGTGGAAGAAGAAGAAAGATAAAAGTAGAAAAGTAAGAAAATAAAAATAATTGCAAGTAGGAGAAATACAAGCAAGTAGAAGTAGAGGAAAATGAAATTACATGCTAATAGAAGATTACATGTAATAAAAAGATATTTGCATTAATCCACTTATCCAGTTAAAGCAACTTAAATATGAAAGTAAAATTCATCACATAATAAGTAAAAATATTATAGAAATTAAATTATTACAAAATTGAAATTAAAGATAAATTAAGTAAAGTTCACTCTCTCACATAAAAGCAGTAAATGAAAATAAATTTGGAAGCAAAAATAAGTCTTCAAAGTACTAATGACTAGCACTAGGTCCAGCTCCACTGCTCTGAAAATGCTCCTGATCAACCGTATTTTTGGTATTTAAGATATGGTAGGACACAGCCAAGAAAAAAACTAATATAGTTAGACTAAAAAGTCTATGCACATTTTAAGATTGGCTAAATTTTATTAAGCTTATTTGGATATGACTTATGCAATTTATAATTAAAAATCTATAGTGGAGCATAAAAGCATGAAAGTAAGGAAAAAATGTAATTGTATGGAAGAATAGTAAATAGAAAAAGAGTAAGAACTCTCAAGTAGGTTTGCTCTATACTGTAACAACAAGTAAGAGAAAAAATATCGTAATAAAGTTAGAAACTACTAATGTGCATATGAAAATATGAAATGGAAATATGTATATGTCCAATGAATATTATGCTAAGTAAAACAAAGAAAAATAGTGAAGCATAAAATGTAATTGAATAACATACACTGTATGAAAGTAAAATTATAAGTAAAGCACAGTACAGAAAATGAAAGTGCAAAGTAAGGAAAGTAAGAGAAAACCTTAGCCTCTTTGGCTAAGAATATATAGCCTATGACTAAAAAATTAGCATAGCTAAAAGGCTATGATGAGTACACACACTCAATAAGATTGTAGTGAACCAAATATGTAAATTGTTGAAGTTATTTTAATTTTTTGTTATGCAGGAAAAATTACAGAACGGGCGAGGAGTTAGGCATGTCTGCCTAACTAGTAAGTAAAATGTGGTCTCAAATAGAAAATAAATGCTCACATTTATCCTCTGAGAATAGGAGGTCTCCTTATATCTCTCCTAAGCCTGACCTTGACCATCGCCAATAAGAACCCCTATGCTTTATTAAGAATGTTTTATTTATGCACAATGTCTTGTATGTATGTTCAATGATATAATCTCAATGCGAAGCTTTGAATTCAAGAAAAAAAAGTAATTGTAAGTTATATGATATCCATTGTTATCTAATTTTAACGATCTAACTTAATGATTGTAATTAATTAAGCTCTTAATTGACTTAGAAATATTAATTTCAACTATAAGTAATAATATAAGTGATTGATTTTTTGGAAAGTAGTAGTTCGATTTAGTTTATAGAATGATAAAATAGTTTATAAGTATATTAATACAAAATGAAACTAATCCTACACTTATCCTAAACTACAAAATAATTATAGATTACTTGATTCAAGGATTAGGGAACTAGTAAAGAAAAGTAAGACTAATTGATTGCTATACTTAAGGAAATGAAAGTTAAGGATTTAATTAATAAACTCATCTAACTAAGTTGCAATTGAAAAGTTTTATCCAAATCTATCACTAATCTAACTAAGATCAAATAGTAAGAGGAACCTAAGTGTATGGAAGATGAAGGACTATAAGCTACAAGCTCTATGTTCATTATAAGTTATAGGTTAATGGAATTGATAAGATATTTAAACTATACTAGTGAGCTAAAGACTACTAATGAAACAACTCAAACCCTTAAGTACCAAGGTATTATCCACTTTGGATTGAAAGCCTCATAGCTTTACTCTCAGAAGATAACTTCCCAGCATGTCACCCATCCTGGGAGTGCTCCCACATAAGCTTGCTTAACTTTGGTGTTCTTATCAGGAACTCCATCGTTATTTAAAAAGGTGCTTTGATATTTAAGAGCTTCACTTATTACTACTTAAGCGGGTCATTATAATATCCCTAACTTAAGTAATTGATGTCCTTATCAGTATCCACACAAATCTAAGAACCATCCATTGGGTTTTAGAATTTCACTTATTACTGCTTAAGTGGATCATTACAATATCCTTAACTTAAGTAACTGATTTCCTCATCAGTATCCGCACACAGATCCAAGAACTATCCATTGGGTAGATAGGACTAGTGATGGCCCCTACAGACTCAACCATAACCATGTAGCATCTTAACTATCATAGGTTCAAGAGGCTACTCACATGAAGTGATACTTTTCTATGTATAGAACTTAGCTCCTATCTAACACTCTATGGCTTACTCTGATATTATTTATAACAGCCCACACTCTTAAGCACCAAGGTATTATCTACTTTGGATTAAAAGCATCATAATTTTGACCTCAGAAGATAACTTCCCAGCAGGTCACCCATCCTGGGAGTGCTCCCACCTAAGCATGCTTAACTTTGGAGTTCTTATCATAAACTTCACTGTTATCTAAAAAGGCTCCTCAATATTTAAGAGTTTCACTTATTACTACTTAAGTGGGCCTTTATAACTAACAATCAAATAAAAGAGAGCTTAAGGTGAAGGTTGTAACCCAAAGGAAAGGTTTACTAAGCTCAAATCTAATTATTGGAAACTAATCCTAATAGGTTCCCATAGCAAAATAAAGCCATACTAATATCTTACTACATCTAAGAAATATGTTAAATATAATCATGATGGCAAATCATATAAATTAGGGTTCCTAAATTCCATAAGATCTATTGTAATTATTGAAAGTTCAAATCAAGAAAAGTACTAAGTAAATAAGCATCTAAACTATGAAAGACAAGCTCCAAATATTTACTTAAATTGCCATGGGAAGTAAATAAAATGTGACTTGTTTGCTATCATAGGGTTTAAAAACCTAAAACAAGCATGTTAAGAAATTATAAAATTATAAAATTACCCAATTTGAGGAGTCAAGTACCTAAAATCTTCAATTATTATCCAAATGTAATAATATAAGTAAATATAAAATCCTTATAATATAAGGAGAAGAATGACACTAAGTAGGTCAAAATCAAACAATGTTGAATTTTTAGGGTTTTTGGGACTCCTAATTAGGGTTAAAAAGTGATTAAAAAAATTAGGGTTCAAATCCTAAATTGAATTATGTCATTATGTTTGCCTCATTTTTTTGATCGAAATGATATATAATATTATATATTTTGGAGGTGCATTATTAAAGTTATGATTAAAATAAAATATTCATTTAAATTAATTAAATTAGATTTAATTATATCAACCTGTCTCTTTCAGTCGTCAGCACGGATATAACAACCTAAGGTTATTAATTAGCATAATCCAAGCTTAATGATGGTCTAATTATTGTTTCATTAGGTTTATCTAGTCATTAGAGCCAATCCTAAAAATTTTGGAGTGATTCAGAGCTCAATCGAATAATTAGAATATTTTAATATATTTAACTAATTAGAAAATTGAAATATTTAAATTGATCTAAAAATCAAAATTCGACTTTGCCATTGCGATCATCACTCCCAAAGTAGCTAAGGGTGATGTTTAGACATGTTTAAAAGTCATCAAATTTTCATGAATATTTTAATAAATTTAAATGCACTGAAAAATATAATAATTAAATAATCGTCGAATTGAAATCCTACTTCACCGTTGAATTCCTTACCACCAAAATAGTTATGGGTGAATTTTTAGAATTTTTCAGAGCGCATTTAACAAATTCAATTTTCTTTTAATAAATTAAAAATTATAAAGAAATAATTAATTAATTATTTATTTCCATTTTCATTTTTCTTTCCCGCGCGTGGACCCCACCCTTTTTTTGCGAACGTCGCCTTACCTCCTCCCTTGCATTCACACGCATGGGCTGAAGCCCCCTCTCCTTCCCTCCTTGCTGATGTGAAGGCTCATGATGGAGCCTTCCCCTCTTCTTCTCCTATAAGATGGAAGCTTAGCCACTCATCCCTCCATTTTTGCTCAGCCGAGGTCCCTTCTTCCTCCTTAAGCCCTCAAGTTCTTGCAAAAATCTGAGTCTTCTTCCTCCATTCTTGCAAGCTCAAAGGTACACATTTGTTTTACTTCCTTGGCTACTCTTTCCCTGATTTATCAAAATGTTTTGGATGATATTTTCATTAACTCTTGCATAATGTCTATATGTAATCGTGGAGCCTCAATTGGACTCAAAAAAGTTCGATTGAAGCTCATTCCTCCATTAAAATTTCTATCAAAAACTTTGAAATTTTGTATACCAGTAGCTAGGGCATCATTTTATGCTCGTTAAAATAATCCGTTAATGCCGATTTTGGTATCAATGGAAAGGCCTCAAAAAGACCTTTTCATCGGTATATGGCACCACACGTGAGGTGCCCAAAATTGGGAGTATTTAGGTGTGAAAGGAGACCCATTACGATTTTTGCACACGTGAACTCACCGTCAGGTGCTACCGCGCGCCGTAGCACCCGAGTCTCAGGTAGAATCCGTTGTAACGCGCCGTAGTGCCTGGCTCTCAGCCAGGGAGCGCTACAGTGTATCGTAGCCTCTAGCTCTTGAGAACTCTGGCGCTGTAGCACGCCGCAGCGTCTGAAAGAAAGCCATTGCAGCGCCTAAAAGCACCGCAGTGCACCGCAACACCCAGACCTCGGAAGTTCTGGCACCGTAGCTCTCCACTGTGCTTTCAGACGCCGCGGTGCACCACAATACTGAAATCTACTGCATCGCACTGCAACACCCGCGCTTCAAGAAGTTTGGCGCCACCGCGCGCCGTAGGCCCTCGCTCTAGGCCAGAAGGTGCTACTGTGCACCACAACATGCCTTAGCGCTGTAGAGCCCAGAAATGTTCGAAAGTGCTCAGAACTATTCAGAATTGCCCGAATTTGTGATTTTTTGCATTCTAATGACCCTATGACCATAATTGGGCCAAAATATTTCAAATTTAAACCTAAATTTAGTAGAATTAAGCATTGTATAAATGTGCAAGTCATTGGGAAATCCACCATGTTACCATGAATAGTATGTTTGAAATCTCTTAAAGAATTATTAGAGTATCTTGTCCCAAGTAGAAATATTAAAATCTTTAATTGCTTGTATGACCAAGTAGTACTTAATAACTAAATTGTATTGAATTTAATTATTTTATATTTATAATTAAGTGCTAATTCCTATTGCATTTGATTTAAGATTTGATTAGTCTTAATTACTTATTTTTTTAATCAATATAATGTTTATGTATGTTAAATAACTTTAACATTGATTTGGATACCTTGATTTATTTAATTTGATATTAAACTATATTTGAACCTAAGAATCTTAAAATCTTGATTAAGTAATTGATACTTAATCTAAATCTAAAATTTTTCATCAATAATACACTAGTAATATATTAATTTATCATTAATCTATAAATTAATTATTGGTCTTAATTGGGTAAGATTAGTGGTTAAACCCTAACCTGTCTGATTAAGATCAAAATTCTTAATCACATAATCAATCAACTTAATTAAAAGATAATTCAACTGACATAATTTTAATAATATATCTGATTTGACATTGATCTTAAGTCATTGAATTAGAAGTGCTAAGATCATTAATAAAACTTATGTGATTAAGCATCTGAATCTAAACTTAAGATCTCTAATTTTCCCTTATATAAGATTCTTAGCATGAGAATAATTATAAAACTGTAATCATTTACAAAATGATCTAATCCTAATAATATTCTTGATTTCATCCCATAATTATAGCATAGGTAGTGATCAAATGGGTCTACCCATCTGATCCGATCTAATCAATCCAAGTTAAATAAGAAAATCTATAAAATTAGTTTAGGTTATTTCAGTTAAGTGTTAGATATGTAAGATCTTGATGATCTTATAATATGATTTTTAATGTAATTGAAAAGCCAAAATAATTGTTAATATATTGAGGTAGGAAGGACTTATTGTGGCATATTGAGGTAGGAACTTAGATGATCCTCCTTAATCTTAGAAGTTTAGCCTTATACCCTTGTGGTAGAATCACCTAAAGTACTTAGAATGAGAATTCTCCCATATAGTAGAAACCTATATTGAGTGACCTTTTGGTCACACCCTTTAAACCTTGTGTAGGATTCACCCCAATAGAGTTTGAATTCATAGCTTTGATGATCCTTGTTGATTAAATAACATTAACTAAATTCAAATTATTAGTTGAGTATAGTAGTATATATCCATAATGCTAGATCGCTTCAGCAGTATTCAGAGTTAGTTAAGTCACTTTAATGTAGGACTATATCTATGTTCTATACTGCGAGTTTAGTCGGATATAATCCCACTTAGAATAAATCATCCAATCATAAGAGTGTTATAATTAGGAACTTAAATTCTTAGTTTGATTATGTGGGGCCTTGTACCCTCCGTGGCCATACTAATTCTGAAATTAACATAATCACAATGAGTATAATGCCCCAACTATGGCAAATCCCCATCTTAAGTAGAGCCAGGTATAACCTAACCCGCCTTAAGCAAAAGACTTGTCACTTGAAACTGAGAACATACATCAACATATCAAAGTAGCAGAAGCAAAAAATAATATAATATAACATCCACATCACAGTATAGTATAGAATGGTAAATGCAATAGTAACTCAGCTCAAAGTGCATATAGTAAATACATCCAGATTTAAGAATTATTACAAACTAAATATTTAAATGAAAAGAAAAGAGCTCTCATCCTCATAGTAGGAAATAAACCTAACTACTCAGTAACAGGAAGATCTTCTTTCTGTCCAAGCTCCTCTCTAGAAGAACCACCAACAAACAGCTCCAAATCTGATATTTATCAGTATCACAAATGCTAGGGCCCCAGCCAACAAAAAGAGAAATGTTACAGTTAGACAAATTGGTTTAGTACTGTGGCGACCAGGGATCAAAGTTCAAGAGTCTTTAAAGAATAATTCATCTCAATTAAAAATATATACATTTTTATAATTCAAAAAGGACATAAAAATGAAATAATAAAATTCACAGTCCTTTTATACATAGAGCCAAAACATATATGAAAAGTTACAACAGTTTGAATTTTACAAAATATGAAATAAAATATCTACATTCTTCTGCTTCTTTAAATTCTTCCTCTTTTAATTTGGCAGATCTTCTAAGCTTTTTAATTATCAAAACCTAAAAAATTCAGTTTACCCGTCAGATAGGAGTACGCAAATTATTCTTATAAGAATAAATTTAGCATCATATAATAGGTATGAATCACATATGAAAATGACTGAAAATCTGCATGTAAATAAAGCAATTGCTAAATTTAATTTCTGCCCTGCAAAATAGCTGTGAAAATCAACATATATGAAATAAATTTTATCAAAAGCATATGTAACAATAAGTCGAGTCCGGAGACCCCTAAGCCCAAATGGGTAAACCCATATGCATAAATCTGTAGGAAGCTTTCTCGCCACCCGTCGGTAGCTTATTCAAATTAGGAACTGATGGTGTGTCTTTCCTCTGGATTTGCCTACTTCCTACAAGAGGCTAAATCCCTACATATAACTCCTAGGGGCTTGCTAGCTAGCCCAATCTGTACAGATTCCAGTTTTGCATTCCACCCTCCAAAGACAAGCACCACAAAATATATATAAATTCTTTTTGTTACATGCTTTTTGATATAATTCTTTTTGCAGATTAAAATGCGGTAAGCAGTGCAAATAATACTCAAATGAAAAATAACTTAAATAAGAATACTGAAATAAGACTTATAAGTAAATTTGCGTACTTGACTGTTTTGATAAAATCAACCAAATTTAATTTCTTTGATCTGCCAAAATAATGAAATTTATTAATTTAATATTTTTATTATGATTTGTAGTATTATAACTATTTTGATTTATTTGAATTTATTTTTATTAAGTTTATATAATTATTTATTCCTTATAAGATCAAGTTGGGAATTTGATCTTATAAGGGCATTTTAGTAATTTTACCCTTAAAATAATACAAAATTTATATTAGTTTATTGAAGATTATGTCCTAAGATTTTTATAGAGTCCAAAATTATCAAATTCTGATATGAATTGGTTAAGTTATAGCTATTCTAATTTCTAGGATTAATATTTAAGGTTTATTATAATTAGAGAGTGATTAGTAATTTTTGTCACAAATCTATTAAATTAATTATATAATTAGGTTCTAATTTACTTTATGAGTTATTTAAAATTGAAATTACTTAATTTTGACTATTATATTTACTAATATTCACTAATTAAGTTTTTAAAGTAATTATGGTTGATTAGGAGATCTAACTGTTGGATTCTAAATATTTTTCAGTTTATTGAAATTTAGGTTTTTCTGATCTAAATAGATATTTGGATCACTTTATTTGGAGCTAAATTGACTAACTTTTGGCTATTTAAAGTTCTAGGTTAAATTAGGTTAATTAAGGTTAGGTTCTAATTGTGATTAATTAATTTTAATCCAAACAGCAAAATTAATCTTTCTAAAATATTCCTTAGATTTTTCTGGTTAATTTGTAATATTAAATTGTATAATTTAGTTAAGTATTTTAGGTGTTATGGATTTTTTTAAGGTTTTTAGGATTTTATTTAATTAAATGTATTATTAATAATAAATTTAATTATTCTGTTTAATTCATTACTTTTTAAATAAAATATTTATTTTTTTGATTTTATTTATTTACAAATCTAATATTATATTTTCTGTTTACAAATTTATATTTAATGTTATTGTTTTATTTTATTTATTTATAAAAATTTCTGATAAATAAATTAATTCTATATTATTTTTATATAATTTGTTATTTATTAAATTATTTATTTTTATTTATGATTATATATATTACTGTATCTATTTTTATTATCTATTTTAATTATTAAATATTATTTTATCGTATTTTATTTAAATTTTCTGTTATTATTATTATTATTGTATTTTACTTTATATTGTTTATTAAAATTTTTTGTTATTTCTTTTAAGTATAGATTATATATATATATATATATATATATATATATATATATATATATATATATAACTTTTATATATATAAACGTATATATTTATGTATATTTAGATTTTTAAAGATTTTCTGTTTTATTTAATTAGACATCTTTATATATATATATATATATATACATATATAAGTATACTTTATAATATACTTATATATATATATAAATTATTCTTTATATATATCAAATTATATATATCTGTTATTATATATATTTTCATAATTATATTTTTATTTCTGTAGGTGGGACCCACGCAGCAGACGCGTCAGTCAGTGGCGGGCCCGATGCCACGTGTCGAACAGGCACGCGTCGAAAAACTGGAGCGGGGCCCACCGACGTCAGATAGCCGTGGTTCACGTGGACCGGTGGGTTCATTCAACGAACCGGTCTGGTTTGGAATAGACCGTTTAATCGACGGTCAAGATTGATTTTGACCTGATCCGTTGGTTGGATTTCACACATTGAATCCAACGGCGGATCGATCAAAGACGCTTCGTCTTCTCAAAAATTCGCGATTCTTAGGGTTAGGGTTTTCTTTTCAGTGATACGATCGATCGAATCGATCGATCGTATCACGATATTAGGTTTAAATGAAAACGTAAGGACGCATGAACGGAGAATACATACCTTCGTAGATAGTTTTAGGGTTTTGGCCAGGACTCAAATCAAAGGATGACAGCTAAAGGTAGATGCTTTAATCGAAGCTTAGAGGCTTATAAGATTCTTAATGGGGTTCTTGAGCGGCGAGGAGGGACAGATGGCGAGCGGCATGGCGGAAGGTGCCGCGTGTCCTGCCTTTTTTTCGCCGCGTGTGGCTTGCGTGCCCTAACGCGATAGAGAAGGATCCCGGGCCATTAGATCTGATCGAATGATCTACGGCTCGGATTGGATTTACTGTTTAAACAGCGGTTCAATTCTGCGGTTTCTTCGAACCGGGCAATACCGGTTCAGGCTGAATCGGTCAAAAAAAAGCGAACGCATTTTTGAAAATTAGAATTTAATTATTATTTAATTTATTTGAATTAATTTAATTAATTTAAACTTAATCTTAATAAATATATTCCAAAAATTTTAAAAATATTAATCCTAGCTAATTAAGGTCTTCTGAACGCAATGGCGCACTTAGATTTTTGATTCGACGAGTATTTAATTACTCGAATTTTCAGGTATTTAAATAATATTAAAATATTCGTCTAAAAATTGACGACTTCCAAATGTGTTCAAAACTTCATCCCTAGCTAATTTGGGGGTGGTGAACGCAATGGTGAAGTCAAATTTTTAATTTGAGGTCAAAATTAATTAAATATTAATAAACAATTTGAAATGAAATTTTTGGCATTTTACAAGTATATTTTAGGCTAATTAAGTGAACTGAATATTTAAAGATATCATTATATTACTTTAAGAATGCAAGTAAATTAAGGTGTAACAAGCTACAATGAACATGATAGTTATAAAGAATACATTAATAACTAAATAATAAAGTATGTAGAATAACATACTAAATATGAAGTTGAAGAAGATAAGGCTATAATGTACAATATATTGTAAGATACTAAAAATACAACTCATCCTAACATGATTATGATCACAAGAATACATGTTAGTTACATAAAAGAAAGTTGTACTAAAATGTACTGAACTGAGTATACAAAACTAGCATCCTAAACATGCTAATACTTAATAAATGCTGAACTGAAATGATGAACTGAAGTAAATATAAATATATGCAAAAACTAGTAATTAAAGGCCACTGAAGCATGTGGCAAAGCAAGCTAGAACATTGAACTGAACTGAAGTAAAAGTATGCCTAAACATAGTACTGTCATAACAAAAATAGGTTATACATGGCCTCTGAATAGAAAGTTCAACATGTATCCATCCTAAGCATCATCAGAGCTAGGTCCGAGTTGAACTAATAGAATAAGACATATATCTATCCTAGCCATGCATAGAGCTAAGTCAGAGTCTATTTTATAACAAAACTGGAACTCAGGAGCCAGACTAAGTTAGGACACACTCAACTGAACTGAATGTACTAAATGAACCAAATAATGTTTATGTTGTTCAAATACTAACTTAGGATACATCATCAATATTTTAAGTTCACCTATTATATCCAAGGAAAATGCTCAATATACAAGATATGCAGAGCAATAATAGTCAAGCAAGAGACTCAACTAGACTCATGTGATATCTATTGTTATTTAATTTAATTTACTCTATCTAATCTGAGAAAATATAAGTTTAGGATCTCCAATATCCAGTTATCAAGTAAAATCCCAGATTTATGGCCTTAATGTTAACATTAAACTTAATAAGTTCTAATTCATAATCAAGTGACGATTATAAATGATTAAAGTAATTAAATTCAACAACTTAATTTAATGTGTTTAAATCACTCAACCCAAATCTTGATTTTTATTAACCAAGATTATGGATTTTAGACTTAAACTTCATATTTGGGGTTCAAATCCTGAATCCAATGTTCTAATCTACTAAGGGTCCAAGGTTCACACCCAACCATAATCTAAAGGTGGAAGATCTTATGAGTTAAAAGATCAGGAAGCTAAGTTCTTAATGAAAGGTTATTCTATTGTCATAAGACAAAATAATCAATCAATAATAGAAGAATCTATGATATATATTCAATCCATAGAATAATCATATTATTTTGAAGATTGAATTAATTCTACACCCACAATGAGATTTCTAAAAGAATTTGACAATTAGTCAAGAAGGGATTTCCAAATGAGATGATACAATTCAATCAGATAATCAAAGATCTAAGATCTAAGATTTAATCACTTAAGATCTAAACTGAAATTTAGACTTAAGATTTACATAACACTTCTTTTTAATTTATAGTTCATGAATGATCTTAGTAAGATAATTAAACTGGAATTTCATTGCTAATATTAATTAAGTTATTCTCTAATGGGAGTCTTAAATTCTCATTAAGATCTTAAGATCTAATTAAGAAATTCAAGACTTCTTCACTTACACTAAATTCATTAGACTTAAAAGTTACATAAAGATGCTAATGCATTAATTAAAAGCACATTACTGAAATTTAAGATTTAAACATTAGAAATTTAAGATTTAAACATTCAAAAATGACCAAAATACCCTTCTTAAGACTAAACATTAGAAATTTAAGATTTAAACATTCAAATTAATTCAAATCAGCTTTAATAGACTTAATATTGGATAATGAGATGAATAAAACACTTAACTCAATATTTGACTTTAATATTACCCTAATTAGTACTAATCACATATTAAGGATAAATTAAGTGATTAAGCAATTTAAGGTTCATTAAGATGATCAAAGCATATATATAAGCTCTATTGCACTTAAGAATGTGATTGAAACCTAAACCTCCAAAATTAGAGATTTAACTAAGGCTAAATTCATTAATTAATGATTAGGGTAATTAAGAGGTGATTAACAAATTTAAATCTTTAAAATTATTTCTAATGGTACAGATGGATTCTACTTATGTCTTATAAACAATCAGAGACCTAAATCATAATTTTTGGACATTAATTGAATTAATTATGAATTAATTAAGATTAAAGAAATATTAGTCAATTTTGGAAAATTCGAATATTGGATCATGAATTTTATTTCATATTATTATTCCTTACATTTTTTTGATTTAAAGGGTGTATTGGATCATACTATTTGGATAAGTATAGCCAAAGTTATTTCATAAATTTATTCTGAATGTTTTAATTAAATTAAACCATATGATATAATTTTTTGTATTAATTTCCTTAAGGAAATTAATTCAGAAAATCGTTTATTTAACTGTCGGCCCAAAATCAGAAATGCACGGGTCGGGGCCTGACCCGACCCAGCACTGTGCTTCATCTCCAAATACTTGACACTATGATCCCTAAGGTTTGCTTCAAACGCACAATTCTTCACGCACAAGCCACCCTGTGCCTAGATCTCGGTGGTTACACAATTAGTGGCACTAGACGCATTGATAGAGCTATAAACCCCCTTCTGGGATGTACCAGATCACTGGGGTGCTACTTAGCCTATTGATCCAAATGGGGAAAACTGTGAGGAGTGAATTCTCCTCACAGAGATAATGCCATGAGCTAGGACTTAAATATACACGTTCAGGGATTGAAGGAGAAGCATTTGGACAAATTGAAGAGTCTTGGGAATGGATGGATCACTGGAATGCTATTCACAGCATTTCACAGACACGAGATAAAACTGAATCGATCGATTCCAGTCAAATTGATCGATCAAATTGAACTCAATGATTACTGCAAATCAGCAATCACTCAAGAAGGGAGTTGGGCTTCGAATGGGGACTCATAGGCTCGAGCAATCACCGTGATTCAATGGCCGAAAGACTGACAACCAATGCACTCTCAGACGGCGATCATACCGTCTGGTCCACTGTCAGTCTCAACCACTACCTTAGCTGCCTAATGAGGAACTAAGATGCGATCCTAGCACAACATCTAGGGTAAGGAAGGCTAGAGTCGAGCCGAAACTAGCTCGATAGTGAGGTGGTTAGAAGCTATACCTGGAGTTAAAGAATTGTTGGCTGGCTCAAGAGCTCTTTAAGAAGTCTCGGTAGCTATACAGGAGTTCTGAACACCAGACTGTACCTCTATCAGCAGTATGCAGCAATGTCAGTCATTGGGCAAGCTTGGAGCACTGAGAATAGGGAGCGAAGAAACTGGAGATTCATAGTGAGCAAAAGATCCCACTATGAATTTAAGGGAGTATTTATAAGCCTTAGAGGGGAGCTAGGGGAGCCATGGCCTTAGGCTTAGGCCGAGAGGTTTTACTCAGCCTTCCTCAAATGGGAGGATCCAATCCTCTGGGTCAGCCTAGTGTTGTTACTCATCAATTAGTGACCTAATTCACTATAATCTTCTTTCATTAGTTTTATAATAGTATTAAGAACCTCAATTTCAATTTTTGTGCAATTTGGAGATTGTTTAGCAATTTCCAGCATTTCCTGGTTTTCTGATAATTTGAGAATCGTTAATTTATTTAGACCTTAGAATTGAAAACAAAGTTCTTCATTGAACTCACCACATCCAACTTAGCTAGGGGTGGTATTTTGGAAGTGTTTGGAAGTCATTGAATTTTCCCCGAATATTTTAATAATATTTAAATACTCAAAAATTAAGATAATTAAATTGACCTCCAATCAAAAATCCATTTGCATTTTTATGTTCCTCACCCCTCAATTAGGTAAGGGTGAATTTTTAAAAATTTTTAGAATCCGTATGATTATTTTCTTTTGAGTAATAATTAGTGTATAATTAATTATCTAATTAAAGTAAATAGTATAAATTAATACATATATATATATATTAAATTAATTCCAATGGTACTTTTTTGAACTACGAAGATCCACTGCGCAGGCATGGACAGCGCGCAACGGATCAACATAATCTGAGCCGTCGTCCTAATTTAAACCTGATCTGAAGGCATGGGATCGTTCGAGGAGATTTAGCCATCGGATGATCGCCCCGATCCGACGGCCCTGGTGAGTCCCCTGTACGCCCTCTCCCACAATCTCCTATCGCACCCTAGAAATGGAAGAGGCATACGCTGTCCGTGCAAGCTGCCCTCTCGAGAGCCTAAAGGCCTCAAATTCCTCTTCTGAAGGGTTTTGCATTCATTTTGTTATCTCTATCTTGTTGCTGCATCTCGGATAGAGGCTGCGACAAGAGCTTTTTGCTTAACCCTAAATCTCGGTGAAACAAAATTTTCAAATTGACATGCCTAACATTATTCCGAGCTTAGTATTGCTATTTCGAGCCTCGATCGAGGCCGAATAAGCTATGGATTCATGAACCGTCCACAATGGACTACAGGAATTGCTCCATGTCTGAACCGTGTGACCTATGGCTTAACCCTGTATCCTACCTCATCATCATCTGGGTCCGATCCACAGTTCATTGGGTTGGCCTCGACGAGGACTCTCCGCCGGTATGCGGGCTGCGCCTTGAGACCCTCGGATTCGACAGAGAGGTCTAATCCTAGGTGTACCTCTCTCGAGCTCTAGTTGGGGACAACACAGTCTGGAATTGCGGGCAATTGGTTCGGGCGTACTCCTTGAACCAGATCAATTTGTTCAGCATACCGCGCATCCGAGTGGTTTCATTTGCGGGACCCGCATCGACACGTGACGCCCGCAAATGCTGCCATGTGTCGAGGCGGCACGCGTAATATCACTCGCCATCAATTGTCAGCCGTCTCATCCAAGGATTCAGTGCCCGTCTCTTCCTTAAATTATGCGCCATTAAATTCATCATTGTGCGTTTAATTTTTTTGTGCTATGATGTAATAAATGATTAAGAATAAATTCTTAATGATTAATTAATATAGAAATTTATTTAAATGTATCTTTAAATATACTCATCTAAATAACACAATATTATATACCATTCTGATCGTAAAAATGCGTAAATTAATAATATGCAATTTAATTTCCATTTAGGGGAATGTTTTAATTAGTCATTATTTAAGATTAATTAATTAATTGTAATTAATCTCAATTCTTGTTTGTATCATAACATGATAATTAGGAACCCAAATTTAATGTTTAAATAGTCTATTTTACTCACAAAAATGTGATGAACAATAATATAAATTCAAAATTAATATTTAAATTCTAATTTTCTTAATCACTTTTTAACCCTAATTAGGAGTCCCGGAAATCCTAATTTTCCAATGTTGACCAAATTGGCCTACTTAGTATCATTTTTCTCCTTATGTTATAAGGATTCCAATTTTATGTATATTATTTTTACTGGATAACAATTGTTGATTTTAGGTTTTTGGCTCCTCAATTAATGTTTTTGTAATAAATTCTAGTTTCTTAAATTGCATATTTTAGGTATTTAAAACCTTAGAATAGTTAACTTGTCATATTATTTTCTTTCCGTGTCATTTTTAATTACATATGTATGAGCTTAGTACTCTTAAATCATTTATTTGAATCAATTGCAAAATTCTTGCTTCACCTTTTAACCTTAAGATAGAAATAATAGGATTGAGTTATAACTTGATTTGTAGATGATTCTTAGAGCTACTTATTACATCCATTAAGTGTAGTTAACCATAATACTTTTGTAGTTATGAATTATGAATCAACTAGGATTAGTTTCAAGTGACTAGACTAAAGCTTAGTTCACTTCATCTTAGTCCTTGAGTCCTCACTTAAGTTCTTTAAGAACTTATAATAGGAGTCCTAAATTCAATTAGAATAGTTTATGAATCCTATTAAATTCCTTAACCTTTAACTTTTAAAAAATATAGAACTTGTAGTTTATAATTCCTTCATTCATTTAATTTAAACTTTTCATTTTTACCTTAACCTAGCTAGACTAGTAATAGATTGGTTAGATCCTTCAAACTGCAACTTAGCTAGAGAACTTTAGTGAATTGAACCTTAGCTTCCATTTCCCTTAAATATGATAATTTTATAACCTCATCCTTCCCTACTTGTTTCCTAAGCCTTGATTTAGTTAATCTATTTAACTATTATGGTTTAGGATAAGAATGGAATTAGTTTATATTAGTGTTGTTATACTTATAAACTAATTTGTCATCTAATAAAAATAAAATGAAACTATTATTTTTAAAACCTCAAATTACTACTATTACTTATAATTAAATTGAGATTAATATATCAAACTTAATTGGGAGCTCAATTAACTCCAATCATTTAGCAGATCATTATAATTAAACAACTTTGGATATCACTTAGTTGTAATTATTGAATTTCTCTTGAATGCTTACTTAGTTTTGAGTCTTATTTATTTGAATCATGAATAAAACTGTCACATTAAAAACTATAGGAGTTTACAATATTGTTTAAGCCAAGGGTAGGCTAATTAGGAGTAATAAGGAGACCTCACATTCTCAGAGGGTGAATGTGAGTATTATTTAATTTGACCCTGCTTCTTTTACTTGTTAAACAGGCGTGTTTAACTCCTCGCTTCATTCTGTATTTGCCCGCAGAATGAATACTTTCATAAAACAATTTCAACTAAATAATATGTGAGATCTTTAACAATTTTATTGATTATGAAGACTCATTATAGCTTTTATCTATATTACTTTCTATAATTCTAGACTATGTGAATTTTAGACTAATAGTCTAAGATCTTCTTTCAATTACCATACTTTGCACTTTCATATTCTTAGTATTGTACTTTACTTGTCTACAGTTCATTTAGATTGTAGTGAATATTGTTATAATTACATTTAAATCTTTCACTGTCTTCTTTTCTTTACTTAGAATAAGTTCGTTGAACATATGCATGCTCTATTTCATTTACTTTTATATGCATTTTAGTACTTTTTTAGCCTATCTAGGATGTTTTTATCCTTACTTTACTTGTAGGCTAAAATATATATTTATGTGAATATTCTTATTCACTTTACTTTTCCTTAGTCTTCCTTACTTTTCCTTATTTTCTATTCCCTATATAAATGCTTTCATTTTACACCCTTACTTTTGCTTAAATTATAGCTAGTTGTGATATCCAAAATGAATAATAAATTATTTAGCATAATCTTAAATTATACTTAGACTATTTAGTATAACTATATTTTCTCTTTGTTGACTTTGCCCTATCACATTTAAATATCAAAATGTAATAGATCAAGTGTACTTGGAGGCTAGCGGAGTTGGACCAAGTGCCTAAAGAAATAAAATTGATTCCACCTAAATAATTAATTTACTTGCCTTGTATTAAATGTGAGAGAGAAACTTTTGTTTCATTATTTTTTTACTGTTTAATTTAGCTTATAATAATTAAAGTTATTTATTTTGTATTTAATATACTTATGTTGGAATTCAAATCTTTTACTTAAATGTTTGGTTAGTTATGAATGGATATATAAATGGATACTTAATAAAAATCTAGTTGCATACTTAATTAAAAATTAGCTATTAATTTTTCATTTTTAAATTTTTATAAATGATATATGATGTGTGAATCCTAGGATGACAAATTGTTTCATATGTTTTTCTCATATATAATTTTGAATGTGATGAATGTAAATGATATAGGATGTGTGAATCCTAGGATAGCAAATTTTTTCGTATGATTTTCTCACATATAATTTTGAATGTGATAAATATAAATGATATAGGATGTGTGAATCCCAAGATAGCAAATTGCTTTATATGCTTTTCTCCCTTATAATCTTGATTAGGATGTGTATATCTTGCATATCTCTAAATGTGATGATTGTAAATATTTAATGTTCATTTATATTGAATTCATCCTAATATATAGTTGTTTAGGAAAGATTCCATAAATGAATTGAATTGTACATACATCTCATATTGTATACTCATAATGTAAGTGCTCATCATTAGCATCTTAGTACATAAAATTGTAAATTCCTAAATCTCATGCATTCAATTCATATACATCATAAGTATCTCATGCATTATTCTATAAATATGTTCCCATCTTAACTTAAGACCCTCTTCTAAATCCTTGGCCAAACATAGCATCTAATGATTTGGGTTAGTTTCCTTCTAATCTAGTATTAAATGTTGTTGTGACGTATCAATGTTGAGTTTAGTTACTACTCAATATTGGGGTCATCACACCATACTAGGCTCGGCCACAAACAAAAGGATCCTAACGACTTAGGAGATATGGCAGAGGAGTGGCAGACCAAAACAACGTGGTGAATATTGGAGAATCTTCTCGGTCGGGCCAAGCATTGTATATATATAATTAAATAGTTCAATATTTTTCTATTTTAAATTTCTTGTTGAATGATTAAATGTTATATATATATATATATATATATATATTAGTATGCAAATAAACAAAAAAATTTGTACAATTACTTATTATAATGTTATATTAATCATTAATTTGCAAAAATATATATTTTAAACCTAAATTTTAATAATTTGAGAGAAATATGAGAGCTAAATATATATAAAATTTTAATTTTATATATATATATATAGCATATATAACATATACTCGATTATTTTTATATTTATAATTTTTTTTGTATATTATAAATAATCAAATGTTATTTAAATAGCTTATTTTTAATTTTTATATTTATTATTTAATTAAAATATTATTTATTACGTTATCACGGATCGACCTCCGGTTCGACCCCGGTCCGACCATCGAACCTTGAATCTTTAGCCTTAACAGTTCAACGTCCAGTCTGATTTTTAATTCCTTGGTCCCGACAGCAAATCCCGACTTAAATAATATTAAATATTTAATTTAATTAATAATTTAAATCCTTTAATAATTAAATAATAATTCTTATAAATTTTAAATCTAATTTAGAATCAAATGAGCTCCAAAAATTATCAAAAATTCACTCTTAGCTAATTAGAGCATGAGGAATTCAAAAATGAACTCAGATTTTAATTTGAAGATCAAATTTATTTAGCTAATTTTCAAGATCCATAAATAGGCAAAAATAGCTAGAATGCTCAAATGAGCTCCGATTGATTTCAAACTTCTAGTGTTAGGTTTAAATGACCCATTGAGTCTAATAGAATCAAAATTAAAGTTTAGTTTAGTTGAAACTAACTTTGATTAGCTAGGGAAACAAATAGGGTTGTTACAGATTAAGATAAAAATTATTATCGGGTGATGCCTCCTAACGAAGATCACTTCAATAGGGTAGCTTTATACAAACTAAGTAATTCAAATCATCATCTTTAGGACACTAAGTGTGCTTGTAATTAAGATATTTAATATCTTAATTTGAGATATAAATTGCCATCGGGTGATGCCCCCTATCGAATATCACTTCAATAAGTACAACTTAAACAAACTAAGTGTTAAATTTACTTTTCTTAGAAATATACTAAATATGTGTATGCAATCTTTCCAATTAATGATTTAAAGTAAAATTCTAAGTAAAATAAATTATTGAAATTAGGACTAGGAGTCAAAATCCATTTAGATAGATTCTACACAATGGAGATATCTAATTCATTATTTGATTTTATAGTATTTTCTGGATTTTTGGATTTTAAAACATGTAGTGTTGAGATATGAGCATGAACATAAGCATGATGTATGAGTATCAGTGATGATTTCTGGGTTATAGAATAATATATGCATAAACAGGGGAAATTCAAGATTCAACAACATCACAGAAAATTGTATTTCTTAACCGGATGTATGTAGACATTGGGCCGTACGATTCATAGTAGTTCAGTGAAATTTCAATTGCATATCAGTGGCATAAAGTATCAAGGCATATACCGATTCATGACTTTAGTGACATACAACATAACTTTACATGTTATTTACTCAGTTTCAGATCATATATTATTTTTATTCTTTTTTCAGTATTCAGTATACCATCAGCTTTAGTTTACTTTAGCTTTATACAATTTCAAATTTTTAGTTACTTTTATAGTTTTTATGTAGCTCGGCTTACATTATTTAAATATTAATTAAATAATTAGAACATTTTATATTAGTTTTGATGTGTTAGACTTATTGTCTAACACGTGGTACTTTTGGGATCCAGCAATTTGCTAGATCCTAAGCAGCATATTGAGCCAGGTCAGGAGGACGTTCAGGAGGTTCTTGGAGAGTTCGTAGAGCCATAGCTGATCTTCTCTTTCAGCTTTACTTTTTTTGATTAGTTATTTTAGTTCAGTACTTAGACTTTATTTAATATTATTTCAGTAAATCATTTGTAATAATTTTTGGATATATTTACTTTTCTATTCTAAGATGGATATTTTTATTCAGTTTCTGTGATGAATGTTTTTGGATGTATACTTAGCTTCTGCACTCTATTTATATATTACTTATACTCAGTATTATGATATGATAAAATACTAGAAATAATGACATTTTATACATATATTAGATTCTTCATGTCGCATTTTAAATTCAATGTATGTATTTGTCTAATACTTAGGATAAGGATACTACTCTTATCTTAAGTATTAGCTCTCAACCTTCTTTTGAGGTTGAGTCAGCAGCCTTCAGTGTTAGTTTGAGCTATTCGAGGAGATGGGAAACTCCTTCCCGAGTAGCGCACTGCTTTGCTGATGAATTGATTAAGTTATGTTTCTTGCGCGCGGCGACGGGGCGGGGCGCTACAACAGATTTTTAGGGAACGAATTTCGAGAGTACGGAAAATTTGTGACGGCTGTCAGCATCAAATTAGATGCTAACAGCAGGACTTGCCGCAAGAAATTACGCATCACTAAATAACTGTGTGCCGCTCGTGGGTTAACCCATGAGTTTAGCCCACACACTGCGGTTCGTAGGATGCTCACAGCCCAAAAGGGAAGTCAGCTCGAACCGACCCAACCCAAGCCCGAGTTGAGGATTCTTCCATGATGGGCCTAAGCTAGGGCACCACTTCCCTGTCGACTCCGGCCACCCCACGCCACAGCCCACATGCCATTGGAAAGGTCTCTATGAGACCTTTCAAATGGCCCCTTGCCAACACTTGAGGCCGCCCCAGTCACCGACAAAACTCTGCCCTAGGTCCAAACATGCGGCGAAGATGGTGACGGGAATGAAACACTGTGCACTACTATGGATGGGAGGTCAAATTAGATCGAATTCGGGCTCGATTGAGCTCGATTTTGATTCAAAATGGCTTTAGGGAATATGAAATAGCTTTTGGAGAAGTCAATTAAACAAAGAGTAAAACGTAGCAATAGTGAAAAGGGTACCTTGATGTCTTCGATCGGTAAGGGTTTAGGGTTCGCAGTGGGTCAGTCGCAACATGAACCGGCGATTCTACAAAGCTTTTGGGCTCCAAGCATCTAAGGATGAAGAATGTAGTAGAGTAAAGAAAATGGGAGTCCTCTAAGGCTAGGAAAAGGTTGAGGAGCTGCAAGAGGTATGGAAAGGTAGCTGTTCTCTGTAGCGGCAGGCGCACGACGCGACTCAGCAGAGATATACAGGAAACGGTCATATCTGATCGATCAATTACAAGCCGTAGGATCTTACTTATTTGGGGTCGATGGCTCGGATTGCACTGATCTGCTGCGCGTTGTTTGAATTGCCACAGCGGATCTCCACAGAAATGGAAATAACTATTGGAAAGTATAAATGTGTGTGTATATATATATATATATATATAATTTAATTGCTTTTCTTAATTATTTAATTTACTAAATTTAATAACTCAAATTTAAAAATTCAACGGACACCAAAAAATCCCAAAAATTCACCCTTACCTAAATGAGGGGTGAGAAACTCAAAAATAAAATTGAATATTTGATCGGAAGTCAATTTAATTATCTTAATTTTTAAGTATTTAAATATTATTAAAATATTCGTAGAAATTTGATGACTCCAAAACACTCCCAAAATACCACCTTTAGCTAATTTGGGGATGATGAGTCTAAAGTGGATTCCAATTTTGATTCTAAGGCCTAAATAAAATAAGCATTCTCAGAATTATTGAGAAAATCAAGAATGTAGGAAAATCTCAAATGATCTTAAAATCATAACAAATTTGAGGCGGAGGCTCTTAACACTATTATAAGAGTACTATAAGAGAAAAGAAGTTGATTAGATAACTAAATATAGGGCAACAACACTAAGGTTGTTACATAACATACCAAAATAAATCTCACAATGGGATCTACTCAATGCATTCAAAAACCTCAACCAACGATGAAGCGTAACTATTCATAATGTCGGGATGGGCGCTGATCAAGCTCAATTGGGGATCGTCAATTACTTCAACTAACAAATAAATAAGGAAATAAAAAAGATAATCACCAATTTTTCATCCAAAATGATGGTAATGGAAGGTACCATAGCTTCCGTTCACAGCTAAGAGGTCCTTTCACTCTGCTTCATGCACCAATGGCCTCGGTCCTTCCACACCGCTCTAAACAGATGCTAATGATAAATTAAGTCTGGACAAGAAGCTAAGGAAGTCTGGAGCGCAAATGACAGTCGTACTCCCACTCGCTCGACTGCGTGTGGCCAGGCTGGAGTAAATGACATGAACACAGTGCTCCTGTCAAACACTGCCCTCGAATCGATCTGTAGGAATGCAAAATAGCTTGAATCACCCGATCCCGATATTCCGCGTTCTGCTACCTATATGGGATCGACACAAAAGACGGTTAATACCATTGGATCGCACTTAATAAAAACAATTGTATTTTAATAATTTAATAATTATAGCTTTTTAATTAATAAAAATTAAATAATCAAATGAGCTTCAAAAAATCT
This sequence comes from Gastrodia elata, assembly GCA_016760335.1. Lineage (NCBI taxonomy): Eukaryota > Viridiplantae > Streptophyta > Magnoliopsida > Asparagales > Orchidaceae > Gastrodia > Gastrodia elata. The sequence continues at coordinate 18,697,660 of CM028672.1, read as the reverse complement.
CAAAAATTTATCCTTAGCTAAATTAAGGGGGAGCTCACAAATAAAGTTGGATTTAAAATTAGGGATCAATTTAATTATCTTAATTTTTGACATTTAAATATATTAAAATATTCAAGAAATTTAATGACTTCTAGTAATCCTAGAATTTCACCCATAGCTAATTTGAGGATGATGAATTCAATGGTATATTTTGATTTTGATTTGAATGTCAAATTAATTTAGGTAATTTCTATGCATTTAAATTGTTTTGAAATATTCAACAAAAATGAACGATCTCCAAATAACTCCAAATTTCAAGAGTTGGCTCCTAATACTATTAGGAGTCTAATTGTGATAATTTTAACATAATTTGAATGTCTAAAACTAAGTAACTACAAGTTGTTACATGTAGATCTAAAAGAAAAAGTCACCAAATTTTATGAATTTAAGTACAATTATTGACATGTAGTTGATACCTTACTATAATGACTTACAATATAGGAAATATCAGGGATGTTAGGGCTTTAAAGAAAGGAATGATCTTATCGGAAGAGTTAACTCAATTAAGAGCCCGTTACATAAACCTAGTGATACAAATATAAATTTTTATTGCTACTTATTTCAGTAAATTATGCAATGCATTTTCATAATATTTATTATTACAGAGATAAAAAACTTATCATTTTGATTTGATACAAGCTGCATTGAATAATAATATTATTTATTATATACCTCATAGGATGCTAAAATTTATCTCTTACTGAACTTCTACGTACTCCTATCTGAATTGGTAATAGCATTTTTTTTAGTAACTAAAAAATGAGTAAGAGGAGTTATTACATAAGAATATTAGCCAAGAAGTAAGATGAAGCCCAAAAAAAGAAAATTTTGGTTTCTTTTATAAATTTTAGAATCTACTTGTAGAATATTAATATATGTTCTCTTGTCTCTGTAAATGATGAATTTTGTTAATAAATAAAATTATACTTTGATGTTGTTTAATTAAATTTTTTATAAATTCTCAACATTGATCCATGACTGCCACACATAGTAATTTTATGAAATGCCAAAATAAGAATAAAGTATTAAAAGTTATAAATAATAAATTCTTAATCTTTAGTCTTTAATATTTGTGCTTGCCCAATATTTAACCAAATTGAATTGAGTTTAATTCTCATTCATGCAAGCTTTATTAACTTTGTAAGCAGCAAACTAAGCACAGTTGTTTGTATGATGTGTGAAATATATTCAAGAAATGCACTAGTAATCAAATTTGTGAGAACATTATTACATATTGAAATCATCAAAATATCAATAAGATACTTAAGTTATGAATAGCTTGATTAATCAAATTAACATCTTATGGGTAATCTATTTTTTCCATTTGATTATTTCTATCCTTTAATTTTCTCCTAAATTATTATTTTGAAAGTCCTCCCAATTTAATTTACTGCTGTTTATTTAATTGTTCAAAAGTTATTAAGAAAATTTAGATATTCAATATATAAGACAAGTGTAATATTAGCAAGTAGGATATGAGAAAAAGTAAGAATACTCTAACATATGTAATATAAAATATTGAATCTATAAGAGAAAAAAGTAAAAAAATCTAAACTACCTTCCCTTATATATTACAAAGATAAAAATACAAAGCACAAGCAATCACAAATAAAATCAAAGCTACTTGATCTCCAAAGAATCTTAAGCATTTACTGGCAGAGGTGGCAGAGGATCGAGGTTAGAAAGGCATCACCTATCATCAATGAAGTGCCAGTTGAAACTGGGGAGCTTAAAGAGGTCGTCATGAATCTTGAAAACTATGTAGTAGACTTTCATATGTGTGGGGGGGGGGGGGGTGAGGACTCTTTAGGAGGGTCTAAGAATGTTGATAGCTAAATGTGATGGTGGTGTGAAACTTGGTGGAAAATTAGCAAGAAAGTGTATGTAAACTTGAAAGTAAAACCAAGTGGCAACTAAAGATGCATGAAATCAACATTAAGACATCTATGTCATTTTTGCCAATATCGCTATTTTTGGAGCCAATGGTGTTGGGGAAATGAAGTGGTGTTGGTGCTTAATGGGTAGGGAGGTCCATAGATGAATGAGGGTAAAAGGAGGAAAGTCATCATAGGGTTGTAAAGAAGGTATGTGGTACTTTATATATGTTAAAAGGAAAATGAAGCATTAGCAAATGATCATCTTGTACTAGCTAAGAATAATAAAGAACACAATATACAATCATATGTGCTACTAAATCATGATCAAATTAGTGTCATATGAAAGGGATAGGTGATGTTCATTATGTTTCTACCCTTTTAAAGAACATTAAACCCAAGAACAAACTATATGACTCTAATTGTGGGCTTCAAGAGAGTAGCACTAAGGTTATGGAGACGAAGGCGGTGGACATCAGTAAGATTAATGTTGTGTATCTCCTCCCAATTCAGATGAGTCTCAATGAGTATAGAATTTAATCCCCCATAAGATAAATTGAAATGAGTTACAAGGTAATTTGGACAAATATGAGTCTCATGCCTCTAGATGTAGGATATGATGTCATATTATGATAGTTCAAATGACATATGGGAGATAAAGAGATTCACTAAGTCAATAAGGATCAAATGGTCTAAGAAGAGTAAAGTGGAAATGCTAATGTATATCGAGCACATCCAAAGCCAATGGCAATGCTTCATGGTCATATAAGTTGAAACAATGATGTAGTTTATCTCTATATTGTGTTTGTTTACACATTCCAAAGGATGGGGCTAGACTAGCTTGGGTGAAGGGGGATAAGAGAAGGGTGCATTTTGCTAAGTAGGTTAAGGTAGGTGGGGCATGAGGCTTAAGAGGTCTCTAGTTGGGCTGGGAGTGTGGGTAGCTACTAAATGAGAAATCAGTTACATGAAAGTCCATGGTCAAGGCTAATCTGGGTTGGGTTATATCAAGTGAGGCTAAAAATAGGTTTTGTTAAAAGGAGGGGTGCTAAGAGAATAGAGGGTCATGCTGGAGCTTGGAGAGATAAGGATGGTATAGTTAATGTGTAAATAGTGCCTTATTATTGTTAAATTTCATGAAAATCATATTTATGATCTTTAAAGAATGCATATATGAAATGACTTCATAGTCTGGGTCTGATGGAGGTCAGGTGTTGCATTCCCCTAAGAAAATGGTGGTTGACATGTTATACAAAGAAACTTGTAACTAAAATGAATGATATCTTAAATATGTACCAAAATCCTTGAAATAAATTTAAGCTATAATACAAAAATAAAATCTTTAAAAGTACAAACTTGGAACTATCATAATATAAAAATTTCAAGGAGATAAGTTTGTAATGTTATCAGTGAATTTCATAACTATGATCCAAAATATCATACAATTATAAGAAATTTGTTATCATTATTAAACAATATATTTGATCATATTTTCAAACAATTTTAAGAGTTGATTTCATCAATATAAACCAATTTTTAATAAATACAAGAGTGGCAATTTAGCATGATTTTGTTCAAGGATAGCATATAAGTTATATAAGAAAATATATAGTTATATACATAAGCCAAAAAGGAATATATGTTTGAGGCTCTTAAAAGCTCTTTTCTAAATAGATAAAAATTCCAATTCATCTCCTAATGAAGAGAATCTTTCATCGAGTTGTAGCTTGTAAATTTGTCAATGTAATAGCTCAAACTTCTTAACACCAATGTATTTTCTGCTTTGGCCTGATATGTCTTACAGTTTTGCTCTCATAAGATAACTTTCCAGCATGTCACTCATATTAGGGGTGCTCTTACTTGAGCACACTTAACTTTGGAGTTCTTATCAGAAACTCCACCATTATATAAAAATGTGTCTCGATATTTAAATTTCACTTAATACTACTTAAGTGGATCTTTACAATATCCCCAACTTAAATAACTGATGTCCTCGTCAATAACTACACACAAATCCAAAAACCATCCATTAGGTAGATATGACTACATGTGGCCCCTATAAGCTCAAGATGCACCACAACCACATAGCACCTTAACCATCAACGGTTTAAGAAGCGGCTCACATGAAGTTTTACTTTATCTTATAAGACACTTAGCTCCTACTTGACACCCTACGGCTTGCCCTAATGTTATTTTGATGAAATTTTTCCAAGTTTATAGCTAAGTAATAATTATTATTTTTGCTAATTTTGTGTTATCAAAAAGGTGCTTTTATAGTGCTCATAATCATTTGATGCCTAAATAATTTTTTCATCATACATCAAAGAATATTCATGTCAAAAATCACATTTGTATTCTATATAATCTAGAAAATACAATCACATTAGTGAAAAATTCTAAAATTTTCAAAATTTTGTCAAGTAAAAATTTAATTTTTCAAGGAACTTTAAGCACCTAAAAGTCTACCTTAATGATATTATTAACCACAGTTATCAACAATAATTTTATTCAAAATATAACTAATTATATTCATGCCAAATACCAACTACTAAGTTGGAAGTAAAATAAAAGTTATGCTACTGTAAAATTGAAGAAAAAAATTTGAAAATTGCTTAATATTTTTATGAAATTTTAGCAGCCAATATATAAGCTTAAATGATGTTTTTAGGTTTTGTGATCTAACACAAATTTATTACTAATACTACTAAGGATATGCATGTCAAAAATAAGCATCTAATTATGCATGAAAGAAAAGTTATGATAGGTTGAACACAAGTGAAAAATAGAATATTTTAATTTTGTTTTTATAATACATTTAGGTTGAACTCAAAGCTCTATGAAGTCTTCTGTGAAGTTTTTTCATATACATAGGAGAACTCACATGCCAAATTTTAACTATTAATTTCACATAGTTATAAAGTTATATTGTTCTTAAGTTTTCTAAAAATTTAAAAATTCTGAAAAATTTTATTGTAAAAAAAAGTCAAAATTTTATTAGAGTTTTGGAGTTATTTTTTATTTCCTTAGAGACATAATTAAAGAGAAACTTTTGGTCCTATGAGTGTAAAAGTTATAAATATTCAAAATTGACTGATAACTCATTTTAAGAATGAGAAAATATTTTCAAAAAAATTAAAATTTATTATCATTATTATTATTATTATTATTATTATTCTTTTATTTAATAATTTATTCATGTTGCATGCAAGTTTCAAATATTATATTTTGAGCACAAACATGGAAAAAGCTTTTCATGAATAAAAGCATAATCTTTTTTTTTTTATTTAAGCATAATATTTACATTAAAAGTGAGATGAACTTGGCTTAGAAATTGATCTAAACCAAATTTATATATTTTTATGAAAGTTTTCCTCCTTTGAATATGGTGAAATTACATGGAAAAGGAGGTGAAAAAGTTACCTATATGAGGATTTAATTTTGATGGAGAGGTGTTCTTATAAGATGATGAAGCTTTGGCTTTGTCCTTTTAGACAATTTGAAGCACCTAGAATGCTACTTTTTGATCCATAGGATGACTTAGGGTGAAAAGATTATGCTTTGGATGTAGGGAATGAGGTTTTGAAGAAGAAGGAAAGCAGATAAGAGGAGAATGCTTGCTAAATTAGGATAAACCTTGAATGGAGTTTTGAATGGGTTGAATGAAAAAATATCCAATTATCAAATAGCTTAGGAATGCTTTGGATATGCTAAGGATCAAATCAAGGGTCAAGATTTGATCATACAAACTTTAGGTGGTTAAAATTATGAGGTGGTATTTTTGTCTAATAATGGGTAAATTTCTAAGAATTCCAAAATATTTCATTAAGTTTGAATGATTGTATTTTCCAAATTATTCAGAATAAAAATGTGATTTTTGGCATGAATGTTTTCTAAAGTATGAAGAACAAATTATATTTAGGAATCAAGAGATTATGAGTACTCTAAAAGCACCTTTTTGATAACGCAAAATTAGTAAAAATAATAATTTTAACTAGCCAAGAATTTGAAAAAATTTCATCAAAATGGTATCAGAGCATGTCATAGGGCATCAAATAGAAGTTAAATGCCATACAAGAAAAAGTATCACTTCATATGAGTAGAATTGAATCTATTATGATTAAGGTGCACATGATTATGGGTATCTTTTGTACCTATAAGGGACACCTCTAGTCCTATCTACCCAATGGATGGTTCTTAGATCTGAGTGTGATTACTAATGAGGATGATAGTTATTTAAGTTTGAAAGATTGTAAAAGCAAACTTAAGTAGTATTAAGTGAAACTCTTAAATATCTCCAAACTCTTAAGCACAAAGGTATGGTATGCTTGCTTTATCCTGACATGACTCATGGTTTTGCCCTCAAAAGATAACTTCTCAGCATGTCACCTATCATGGGAGTGCTCCTACTGGAACACTCATAACTTCAGAGTTCTTATCAGGTACTCTATCATTATCTTAAAAGGCACTTCAATATTTAAGAGTTTTACTTAATACTAATTTAGTGGGTCTTTAAAGTCAGCAAGTTGGTGGTGCATGCATATAAATTTTAATCTAGCATTTTTATCATAAACATGATCTATGATAAAAAGATGTCTACCTTTAATATACTTAATTAGTTTATGTTGAATTGTAATATTAGTTTAACTAATGGCACTAGTGTTTTCTCACAATCTAAATTCATTTTAATTTTGCAATTTTGTAGTAGTTGCTTATGCCATAAAACTTGAGCAACATAATTTTTTATTATTATATATTTAATTTTCTTCATAGATATGGCAACCAATAATTGTTTCCAACACGGCCAAGAAATTGGTGAATTATTGGTAAGTAGTGAATGTGTTATTTTTCTTAGGTTGAGATCCAAAAATTTGTAATCTGAAATTCCTTCAAGGCCAGGGATAGGGAGTCGTGTGAGCACCACAAATCTAATGTTAGGGTGATATTAAAATGTCAAAAGCTACACTTAATCCTCTAAAGTTCAGATGAATCATGTGCACAAGCAATAAACATAATGATAGGCCTACTTGTTTTTAAACACATTACGAGTGTCATCATGCTATTATATGGAGGTCAATATTTATGATAGAATTTGGGCTTATAGGGATACAACTTGTGTAATAACCTAATATTGAGTTAGTAAAACTAATCCAACATATTCATCTCTAATATATTTCAAACTCCAACTATTATAAGTTAACCAAATTTAACCTGGATTTTTATTAAGAGATTCATTACTACATCCATTTCCTTAAGTTACATTGTGTTTACATTTTGTTTGAGGGTTCTTCTTCTAATATTTTTAAACTCTTGGCACATAAAACTTATGGATTACCCAAAATTATGGTTAGATTTAATAGAGGTGGAGGTGATCAATGTTTCGTAAGAAACTCAGGCCATGTCGTTTATTCAAAGCGAACCCGGACCCAATCTAGTGATTCAAAAGCTCGTGTCTGGCTTGATACAACTAAACTGTCGAGCTCGTTTATTATGACCAGATCCAACTTTTGGTTGAGTCGTTTGTTCAGGACCCATGCCCATACCCATACCAATACCCAGCTAAAACATAGTTTATTTAATAATACTTAGAAATTAAAAAATTAGTTAATTGTGAAAAGTATTTTATTATGAACACTTAATTACAAATTTTGTTTCAAGAAACAGTATGGAAATAGGTTTATAGGGTTCCAGCCAAGCGACTCTCGCTCAACGGCCCCAAAATGGGGTCGTCCCCACCGTTGCATCCTTCTCCCCCTCCAATCTTTGCCATCCTCGGCTCCCCTCCTTCTCACCTCTCTTGAGGGTTCTCTCTTGCTAGATCGACCTCCTAGAAATTGCTACTCTCTGCTATTCAAAAAGAGAAGAAAGATTTCAATTTAATTTATGTTCTCCTACAGAGGAAATCATTGACATTTCAGAAGAGGAAATCATTCAAGGTTAAAAGCAATGGCTAAACTGCATGGTTGGTATCAGTCTGAGTTGAAAGTATATGTATAAGGATCTTATAGAAACTATGGAAAAAACTTGGAAGCTCAAAGGTTCTTTTTCGCTTTTTTCTCTAAAAGTGCTACTTATTATTTAATAAAACTTTGCTGTGAAGAAGATATGCAGACAATCCTTCAAGTCCCTAATTTTTTTTCAATACCCCTTTCCTAGTCAAGCCATGGAATCACAGCTTCATGCCAGCAGCTTCTTCGTTCTCTTCCCTCCCGGTGTGGATCAGGTTCCTTGAACTTCGCCTTTATCTCCGGTCTGAAGATATCATCTCCAAACTTACGAGTAAGGTTGGAGTACTTATTATGGTGGACTCTCAAACTTCTTCCAAATCTAGACTTACTTATGCTCGAATTTGTGTTGAAATTTGCACTACTTCTATTATTCTTGAGGCTATCCAAATTAGAGTTGATGAAAATATTTTAAATCAATGAATTGAATATGACTGAACTCCTACCATTTGTGAAAATTGTAGTTTATTCACCAATGTAGGTTGTACTTGTCCCTCCAGCTCTCTCCCCATGGCCAGAGCATGAAGTTGATCTAGGCGTCCAAGAAATCGATTATCTCGTTTCTCTCCCAATATTTTGGCCAACACGGTCCAAAACCCTCCTCCACCTCCTCACTTTCCCCTATTATTGAATCTCCTCTCCCTATAATTCCCTCTTATTCTACAGTGACTTCTCCTTCCCTTTCTCTCAAAGCCTTTAGCCCTCTTCCATATAATCAAGACCTCAAGGCTTCTCTTGAAATTGGCCTTGATCATATGGTCCAAACTCTCCGAAAGACCCTTCTTCTTTTGACCGTAATTTTAATTTTTCCCTTTCTACTGAGGTAGATCTGGGAAATCACCTGCCTCCTCCTATTTTGAACAAGGGGAAATCTCTTTCTATAGTCTGTGCTATCGGCAGCTCAATGTTTGATCCAAAACTATTAATGATACTCACAAAAATGAGGGACGCAGTTGTTCCCTAAGAGCTCGTCCCAAATAATTATTTTCTCTTTTTCTCTCTCTATTGCTGTATTTTACTCTATTATGATTAAGTCTTACATTTTTATTTGGAATGTCAGAGGGCTTCATTCTGACACTCGCATCTCTGATCTTGAATTTCATACTCGCTCCTTCCAACCTAGCATTGTTGGGATCCTGGAGCCAAAAATTAATAACATAGACATTTCTTTTATGTTCATGTTGAATAAATATGCCTTATAACAGTTTTGATTCAGTTTATGTTGGTAGAATTTGGATTAAATGAAATTCCAATACTATCTCCTACATCCCAAGTGTTATAAATTATCTGTTTATTCATGGTAAACTTCTTCAAAATGGTTCGGCTTGCTGGGTAACTTTTGTATATGCCTCAAATTATGAGAATGACAAACTTAAGCTCTGTGACGATTTAATCCTGATTAAGGATGGCATCTGTGGTCCATGGCTAGTCGATGGTGATTTCAATCGCATTCAGTATTCTCATGAAAAAGTAGGAGGGACTCCTACTTCTCTTCCTAGACTCATCGCATTCAATAATAATATTAATGAAGTCAGTCTTATAGATTTGTATTACACTGGTAGCCACTTCACTTGGGACAACCATCGTCTTGATTCTCCGATTAGAGCCAAGCTGGATCATTGCCTCTGTAACTCTGAGTGGATTATGTCCTTCCCTGAGGTTTTTTGCATAATTCTTCCTCCTGCTACTTCTAATCATTCTCCTCTTCTTATTGATGGCCCCTCTTTCAGCAGAATGCCCACTTGATTTTGTTTCAAAAATTTTTGGGCTAATAGACTTGATTTAACTAGTGTTGTATCTGCCACATAGAGTGAGTCCTATGGGGGTGATCCTCACTTTGAGCTACATAAGAAATTGGTTCAGACCAAAAAGATATTCAAAATTGTAAATCACACACATGCCTTAAACCCTTTTGAAGTTAAGAAAATTAGGCAAGCCCAATTAGAGGCCTTCAACAATACTAATCATCAAAGTTACAATGATACTCTCTGTGTCAAGCTTCTACAAATTAATCAACACCTTAAAGATGCCATCTTTTATTAACTATCTTGGGCTAAGCAATGCTCTAAAAATACATTGACTCTCTCTTGGAGAAGACAATCTTAAATTTTTCTATACTCATATGGCAATCAGAAGAAATCTTGCAAGTTCCTTTACTCCCCAATTAAAGGATTTTGCCTTATCTTTTTTTGATAATATGCTTAATGACAAGAAAGGGCATGGTAACATATGTTCTCACACTTATGCTATTTTTTATTCTGATTTACATGAGGATATTTGTAGAACCATTTCAGATGAAGATATTAAGCGTAGTTTATTTTCAATCAAGAACAATACTAGTCCTGGCCCTAATGGTTTAACATCTTTGTTTTTTAAGAAATCTTGGAACATTACTCGCACATACATTTGTCAAGGAATTGGTTTTTTTTTTTTAAATGGCATCATGTCTCGGTGGCTAAATCACCCTTATTACATTGGTCCCTAAAGGTAAAGGCGACTTAACATTTGATAATTATAGACCGATTGCTTTACGCAACATAATGTACAAAGTCATATCCAAAATCATTGTGGACTGTATTTCTTCTCACCTTCTAAGAATCATTCATCCAGCTCAAGTCTCTTTTGTAAAAGGGAGACAAATTTTTATCATGTTATTCTAGCTAATGAGATTAGCAGGACGTTCAATTGGCATTCAAATAGCTTTTTTTGTGCAAAGATTAATTTAAAGAAATCTTTTGATAGCATTAACCGGGATTTCATTATCAATTCTCTCATCAATGTCAATCTTCCTGAAAAAATAATCGATTGGCTCTCTGCCTGTATTTCAAATATTCATTTCTCTATTAAGTTGCAGGGGTCTGTTGATGGCTACTTCGGCTCCTCCACCCGTGTGACGACCGGGGATCGAAGTTCGAGAGTCTTTAAAGAACAATTCAATTTCAATTGAAAATATATATACATTTTTATAATTCAAAAAGGACATAATAAAATAAAATAATAATTCACAATCTTTTTATACATAGAGCCAAAATATATATGAAAAGTTATAACAGTTTGAATTTTACAAAATATGAAATAAAATATTTACATTCTTCTACTTCCTTTAATTCTTCTTCTTTTAATCTTGACAGATCTTCTAAACTTTTTAATTTATCAAAGCTTGAAAAATTCAGTTTACCAGTCAGGTAGGAGTACGCAAATTATTCTTATAAGAATAAATCTAGCATCATATAATAGGTATGAATCAAATATGAAAATAACATAAAGACTGCAAATAAAGTAAGCAATTTCCAAATGCAATTTCTGCCCTGCAAAATAGCTGTGAAAATCAACATATATGACATAAATTTTATCAAAAGCATTTGTAACAATAAGTCGAGTCCGGAGACTCCTGAGCCCAAATGGGTAAACCCATAGGCATAATCTGTAGGAAGCTTATCTCGCCCCCCGTCGGTAGCTTACTCAAAATAGGAACTGATGGTGTGTCTTTCCTTTGGATTTGCCTACTTCCTACAAGAGGCTAAATCCCTCCATATAACTCCCAGGAGCTTGCTAGCTAGCCCAATCTGTACAGATTCCAGTTTTGCATTCCACCCTCCAAAGACAAACACCACAAAATATATATATTGTATTTCATTCTTTTTGTTACATGCTATTTGATATAAATCTTTTGCAGATTAAAATGTGGTAAGCAGTGTAAATAATACTCAAATAGAAAATGGCTCAAACAAGAATACTGAAATAAGACTTATAAGTAAATTTGCGTACCTGACTTATTTTGATAAAATCAACCAAATTTTAATTTTTTTGATCTTCCAAAATAATGAAATTTATTAATTTAATTTTTTATTATGATTTGTAGTATTATGTTTATAAAATGACTATATCGAATTATTTTTTTAAGTTATATAATTATTATGCCTTATAAGGTCAAATTGGGAATTTGACCTTATAAGGGCATTTTAGTAATTTTTACCCTTAATAAAATATAAAATTTATGTTAGTTTATTGTAGATTATATCCTAAGGTTTCTATAAAACTTGAAATTATTCAATTCTGATATGAATTAGCTAAATTATAGCTAATCTAATTTCTATGGTTAATAATTAGGGTTAAATATAATTAGTAAGTGATTAGTGAATTTAGTCACAAAATTTACAATCTAATTATGTATTTAGGTTCTAATTTACTTTATGAGTAATTTAAAATTGAAATCACTTAATTTGAATTATTATATTTGTTAATATTCACTAATCAAATTTTTAGAGTGATTAGGGTTAGTTAGGAGATCTAACTGTTGGATCCTAAATATTTTTACAGTTTACTGAAATTTAGGATTTTCTGATCTAAATGGATATGTGGATCACCTAATTTGAAGCTAAATTGACTAACTTATAGTTATTTGAAGTTCTAGGTCAAATTAGGCTAATTAGGGTTAAGTCCTAATTGTGATTAGGCTCAAATTAATCCAAACAGTAAAATTAATACTTCTAAATTATTCTTTATGATTTTTTGAGTATTTTAAGACCCATATTTGATATGTTTTGGTTAATGTGTGCAAAATTATGACTCTTGGAAGTTTTGTATCATTTTGTGAATATTCAAAAGCCCTAAAATGACACTATATAAAATATTATTCCTACTGAAATTTGGTTGGTATCATAATATTCCTTGTATTTTTTCTGATTAATATAATATATTTATTTGTTAATTTTTGTTAAGTATTTTATAAGTTATGAATTTCCAAAATTTGGTTATTTATTAATTACTCACATATTAATATTACTATTTTAATTAATATAATTATTTCTTAATATGTTTTATATTTATATTAATGTTATTGTTTTTATATTATTTATAAAAAAAAATTCTCTTTATTTATTATTTATTATTTAATATGATTAATTTTAATATTTAATTATTATGTTATATTAATTATTAACTTATCTTTTTGCATATTTATTTATTATTGTATTTTATTTTATATTGTTTATTAAAATTTTCTGTTATTTCTTTAAAGTATAGATTATATATATATATATATATATATATATTTATATATTTATATATATATATATATATATTTTTATATATTTATATATATATATATATATTTATATGTATATAACTTTTATATATATAAACGTTTTATAGATTTTTATAAAGATTTTCTGTTTTATTTTTTATTTCTTTTTCTGCAGGTGGGACCCACGCCAGCTGACGGACGCAGAGGCTGGCCCACCGAGGCTACGTGGCGATTTGCGACTGGCTGTGTATAACAGGTGGGCCCCACCGTGCTGAGCAAATGAATCATCAGCGCTGCCAGGTGGGTCCCACAGCCAAGTCAGTGATCCGCTAAATAACCTCATCCACCAATGATGCAACGCCACGTAAGCGAATAGTAATATGATGCTATGTGGATGATCTGACGATGCTAATCAATTTCATCGAATGAGATTGACGGATGAGATTGAATTAAAAGGACCGATCCGATTTGATTATATTTACTGTTCAGATTGAATTAATGGATTAACGGTTGACAGTGATTTGGATCAAAATCAACGGTTGAATTTGAATCGAATCTGACGGGCAGATTGTGCTCGACGCTTCGCCTCCCACCCTCGATCTCCCTTTGCGCGAACCGGGCCGGGTTACGGCGAAATGAACCGGCCCTGGCTGACCCGGTTCAAGCATTCGAGGAATCCCTTTGTCTTCCTCATTGTTACGCAGACTTAGGGTTTGCGAAAGAGAGGAAGAAAATTTGCGATCGAAGGAATCGATTAACAGGGATAAGATAATTGAAAAACGCTTAATAGATTCAATAGTTATAGGTAGGAGATAGCACCTTGACAGAGTGGATGCAGAGAGTTCGAAGGTTTGGTTCTCGAAAATATTTGACTCCTTTAATGACTTGTTTGGAACAAAATGGGTCGATTGAGGGATTTAAAGAATTTCTAAGGCGGTTGGGAGGAGGTCTGCGACTGCCATCTGGAGCGGGGACTGAGGCTGCGGAGGCTCCATCTGGCGAATCTCGGCGCTGCGTGTTTACGCGTCAAACGAAGGGAGGGAGATGGAGAAGGTCCGTCCGATCGAAGATCGGACGGTCCGATCTTGCCGTCAGTTTTGGATGGTTAAAGGTAACGGCGTTAATCCTAATAGACGGCACTGTTAATATTACTTAAAAAATATTATTATATAATTATTTAATTTAATTTAATTAATTTAATTAATTAAATTTAACTTAATAATTATATTCCAAAAAAAATTTTAAAAATATCAATCCTAGTTAATTGAGGTCTTCTGAATGTAATGGTGCACTCAGATTTTTGATCCGACGAGTATTTAATTATTCGAATTTTCAGGTATTTAAAATAATATTAAAATATTCGTCAAAAATTTACGTTTTCCAAATATATTCAAAACTTCACCCCTAGCTAATTTGGGGGTGGTGAACGCAATGGTGAGGTCAGATTTTCAATCTAAGGTCAAAATTATTTAAATATTAATAAACAATTAGAAATGAAATTTTGGCATTTTACAACCCAGGCTAAGACGGTGATGTTCTCTCTCCCCTCTCTTATTTATTATTGCTATGAACTTTCTCTCAACAGTCATTGATGAAGCCGTTCAAAATAAATTTTTTATCCCATATACAATGGGAGATTTTTGTTGTTCCCACCTTTTATTTGCGGACGATATTCTTCTTTTTGGGAAGCTTCCAAACCTAATATGCACGCCTTCAAAAACTGTCTTGAAGATTTTTTTGCAGCTTCGGGTCTAAACCTAAACAAGGATAAATCGTGCCTCTATTTCTCAAAAACAGTGCTGAATATGAATGAGCTTTCTGGAATTTAGAATTTCTCTACTGCGTAATTTTCTATGAAATACCTGGGACTTCCTGTCATGCCTTATAGACTTAAAAATGAAAAAAATTTCCCGCTTAAGGCAACTCACATTCTCATATGTGTTATTAACACTATAAACATCTTTGTGCGAAATTTCTCGATCATGGCTCTATGGTGAACAAAATGCATACAATTGCTTGGGGGAAAATTGTCGCTCCTATCAGTATTATGTCCCTCAAAACTAATTCTCAACAGCAAATCATCCTTATGCTAGTTTGTGCTATGCAATACTTCTCTTTTGACCAATTGGTGGAAATGTAACCGGTTAAAGCTATTTGAAATTCCACCTTGTTCTAATAAGATGACCTCTCCTTTATGGAGGAAATTGACTAAATTGTCCTACATTCTTGCTCCACACATGAGTCTCGATGCAAGTATGAATATTAGTTCAAATTTTAAATAATAGGTTCAAATTTTACTTTCAAAGATGCTCATAACATATTATTTACTTATCTGTCTGATGTTTCGTGTGCCGGCACTTTGTGGAGTAAAGGCACTAAACTTCACATTAAATGTATTATTTTGAAAGCTATAAATAATGATTTAAAACTACGGATACTTTTAAATAATAGGGGCATTCTATGTCCCCTTTTATGTCAATTTTGTCTTCTTAATAACAAATCACATATTTATTCTTCAACTGTGATATCTCATTTTATATGTTGAAAGTGCTCTTTCCAAATGGTCTCAATTATTTATTTTCTCCATCTCTGACCTAGATTCTAAGTGATATTCACTACCTTGATAAATGCTATAAAAGTGCTAATATTACAATTATTGGTTTGATCATAGACAGTATTTGGAAGAAAAGGAATGCCCGCATATTCAAAAAAATAGTCTCAAGTGTTCACAATATTATTTCGAATATCAAATCTAAACTTCTTGAAACCATTAGCAATTGCCGACAATTCAATTCATCTGATATGCTCCAACAATGGAAAGTTGCACTATTTTCAAATTAATTCCTCCTGAATTTCCCTATAGCTGGTTGTCTTATCTGTGATAATTTGGATGGAGTCTGCTATTATATCAATGGTGATGCTGATAGTATTTCTGGTTTTGGTTTAATATATGTGTCGCTTGCTATCTTCTTTTCTTCTTAATGGTTTTGTGGGGATATCTATTTGAATTGGTTTTGAGGGGCTGATCTTTCGCACACCTTTACGGTTCCTCCTTTTTTGTTGTGTGGAATGGGATTCATGTGTTATTTATGAGTGATCGTGGTACGCTGTCTGCTGCTTGCAATCTATGACAAAGGGATTATTTCGTGATTTTCTTGTTGATCAATTTCCGAATTCATTTATTATGAAAAAGACAATGATGGATTGTGATATTTTTAAAGACCTCATTTGCCGGTTTGTTGGCTTACTTATTAGCCTTATTCTGATACTACACTGATCTCAATGCTTGATGCCCTGGCAAATCATCGGGTGGACCTCATAGTAGAGGAGCTGAATACTAATCTCTTCTTCTCGAATTTTATTCTTACTAAGAGCCTCTACTTTTTCTCTAGTTTTCTTTGTGTATTTTTTCTCCCCCATTGTTGCCTGATTGTATATTTTTCTATTTTTCGAGCTATCGGCCCTTTTACATATTATTCTCTTTGCGGGGCTTTGCCTTCAAAATTTCCAAGAAAAAAGAATATTTTATTTTATAAACAGCCCTAAAGTTTTCCAAGAAATACATTTCATGATTACATCGGAAGAAGAATCTCCATAGACAGCATAACAGTCTTTGCCAAAAAAGTGTCATATTGCTATTGTCGAGGCACAAAGTGTTATTTGCTCTAAATATTTCTTAAGAAAAAAATGAACCATTAAGATTTTATATTTAAAACTAGCAGTGCTACATTTAAATATATATTAAAATATATAGATGATATATTAATTTAATATGTACTTAAATTATTAATTGAATATATTTTTTTTATGAGGTTTATATATAAAAAAAAAAATTATATTAATTCTAAATACTTTTTAATATATTTTGTATGTAAGCATAATATTTTACATTTAAAATAAGTTTTCTTATATATCTCACATGAAAAAAAAAAAAGTGTGTTCAATAATAATTTTTTGTGAAAAAAAAAATATATTTTTTATGAGAGAGGTTATTTGGGAGCAAAACTCAATAAAATTAGTGGCTAAGCTACAAATTATATAAACATAATTTATATTGATCTGACAAATCATTAAAACTAAAGTACGATTTATCCATTTTGAGGGGCACCCAAAAAAATCATATTTAATAAAATTTGGACATAAATTCAATATAAATTTTAAAAATAATATTTATATTATTTTAATATAAATAAATAAATACTAATAAAATATGTTCAAATCCTGAACTTTTTTAAATGTCATATCAATGAATATAAGAGAATTCTTGTATATGTATAATTTATGTATGGCCTAATCTTAATTATAGCTAGAATTTGTCGGGCAAGGAATCTGAGAAGGTGGTCAGCATGCGCAACAAGGAAATCCATGAAGAGATTCGGTGAATGACTGAAAAAAGTTATCTTTTGTGCACCCAAAGGGAAGCACAGCCCTTCATTGTTATGGTGGCTTGCAGCTTTTTCATGGACGGAAAGACAGAGAAGGGTGGAAGAGAGATAAAGAAGATGAGAGAGAGAGAGAGAGAGCACGTGCTGCCCAACGGCACTTGAATGAGTGGCTTTGCACGTGATTGGGCCCCCCCTTTGGTCATAATCATCGTAGACTAAAGAATGCTTCGAAGTTGGCAGCATGGCTAGCTGATCTTTTTCGTTGTTTTAGATTTTGAGTTCAAATTTTATGGATCACATAAATTATTTTATATTTAAAATATATCTCATTTATGTAAAAAGAGTTTCATAGCAATATATATGTATATAATGAGCTCTAACTGATATGAGTAAGAGTTCTTTACTTTCTATATGGATAAGATTAGGTATAAAATATGATCTCAATGTATTATCATGTATGACCGATTGCATAAGAGTTGGCAACATCCCAATTGAACATGCATGGGGGGTGGATTCATATGATAGCTTTACTATATGCAGCGGGTTTTCGTTCCTTTATTGTTCGGTTGGGCGATTTTGCTTTTGTTAGGAGAAATGTACTTTCAGAAAGATTTTTAGATCTCCTGGTTGATGACGCCATGAAATTTGATCCCGGATGATCGCTACTGTCTTTCTTCAATAAGGAATAGTTGGGATAGCTTCGTAATTATGGTGAGCAATTCATCAAGTAATGCAACAATAAGGTTTGATGATGACATTCGACTGATCCTCAACTAAAAGGTTTGAAAAAAATCTAGCGGTGACGCATATACCTCAGTGTCGAATGTCAAAGGCAGGTAAGAAAGTATGGAGTGCAATGAAACTGTAGCAAGTCAACTCCAAATGAAAAAAGGCAACATAGCAAACATCATAGTGGCTGAGCTCTAAGACACACGCAGATTATGTCACTATATAGTACTAAGTTATAGGGGCTTGTTTTCCTAAATAAGAAATGTTTACTTGGGTGATGATAAGGTGTCGCATCATTGGCAAGGGTGGCATGGACATCAAGTTGCTTAGTAGACCTGCATGACAATTGAAGGATGTTCAACACATAATGTGCCTACAGAGAAAGGTAATCTCCATGAGATAGCTAGCTTGAGTTGGATTTAACATAACCTTTACAAAATATGTATGGAAAGTCATCAAAGGAACTCTAATTACTGCGAAAGAAAGTAACAAAGAAACCAACTAGCATAACTAAGGCATGCCTCTAGCATTATAGGCTAAGACAAATGAATGAGAGATGATTAAAATCTCTTATCTCAATACACTTAATTAAGATTGTATTTTTATTTAAATAAGATTTTACCTAATTAATTAAATGTCATACTAATTTAATAAAACACTAAATAAATGGTTGAGATTTACTGTCCAATCCATTGGCTTGCCAAATCTTAAAACTATTGTAACAACCCAAGATCTTTATAGTGCTAATATTTTGAGAATATTTTAATAATATTAGATGTGTGATATATTTGTGACCCAAATAACTTTAAGAGTTATGCATTAACTTCAAGAATTTATTAACAATGTCGAATAATTAAACATCTTGTTTATAATGCAGATAACTTCATCATTTTTAAGTGAAGGAATTTATAATAATTTGTAGTCGCTATAATGCTAATTATAGCTTAATTAGGATGCAAATACCAACTATTAATATTTTGGGAATATTTTAGTAATTTTAGTGAATTAAAATATCCAAAAATTATACATATATAAAATAAAATATAAACTCAAAACTTAAATTTTATTGAGTGTGCTCGTCTAATTAAAATATGCAACCCTTCCTGCTCCCCACTTTTCATATTCATATTATTTTCTTCATTTCCATGGCAATTAAGTTCTCTCTCTCCCCCTTCCCTACCTCTCCGACCACCTCCAACCACCCTCAAGCAGCCGGCGCCCCATCTTGTCTCCAGCCAAAGCCCCAATGCCACCTTGTGATGCCGCCAAACTCATATCCGGTCATCGACGCCGCCACCTTAGGAAGCAATGAGGCGCTTAATTAAGCAATTAGCATAAACAAAGTGTCCATTTTAACAGTTTACAATAAGCAATCCTTTAACAATAATAGTCTTCATTAGTTATGTAAAACTTAACTAACTTAAGCTGTAAAATTACTATTCCAGCATTTTATCTATTATATTCACATATTTTAAAGAACATTTGCTCAAAATTCTGTTAAGATCATCAAATTATGTAAACAGCATACTATCGAGAGCTAATATTTTATTAAAATATTTTCAAAAATTGTATATATACACATATATAATCCTTGAACATCTGAGGATATTGAAATTAAAGAATTCATAACACTAATGGATTTTTTCCGCAAAATAATTAATTTTCTTTTATAATAAAGAAATCAATATTGTTTTCAAAATTCCTCTAAGAAAGAAAAATTGTCACTGATCTACTTACTATAAAGAATCATTTAGTCGTCCCACGCATCAGGTTTTTGAGTGTATTTGGTGCAGTCGTAAGGACCAACGGCCATTGATTTCCGCTTAATCTGCAAAGCTGAATCTCATTAGTGTTGATTAAGTACAAGTTCAGTCTACTGCAGTGAAATCATCAAAAGCATCCAAAAAATGATAAATATAACAACAACAACAACAACAACAAATAAAAAATTATATATATATATATATATGTATAACTCATCTCAGAGCAGTTACAAGAACTCCAAGACCTACCCGTAACATGAAAAAGAAGATGTACTTTTTTACATCTTCAAAAAATTAAAATTGAAAAGGAGAGAAAGTAAACGAATCTGTGTGGATGATAGTTTAAACTTCAAGATTTAATAATCGAGTAAGCAAGACCATGAGATTGATATGAGTAATAAAATCAAGTCATATCCTAAAACTAACGATAAAATCTTAAGAATTAAAGAAGAGAATTTCAAAAGCAAAGTTCAAAAGAGACAGGTAATCTTTATATGGTAACTAATCATTGGATACACCTGATAGATGACTAAATATATTATTGGGAAATATGCAAGGAGAGTCCCTAATATAGTTGTAAATGAGTGAAACTGGCTAGCGGCCAGCTCAAGTTATGCCCGTTAATGGGTTCATTAACCAAGCTTATTGAACTCATGAGCTGAGCTCAAGCCAATAAACAGGATCAAGCTGAAGTCAAACAGATCATTCGTTAGCCAATCAACCTGTCTGATTCTTAAAATATATTTTAATAAACATAGTACTTCAAAGTAGAACTAATCAATTGAATGAAATCCTTAATTTAATTAAGCTTCATTTATAAAACCTCAAGCACAAAGCCTAATTTCTTGACTTACAGGGCTAGCTCATGAGCATGTATCAAGATCAGTCTAGTTATCGAGATTGCGCTAGAGCTTGAGCTCAATAAATGAGATCAAGTTGAGATCAATAACACAAAAAAATTACGATAGCCGAGCTCAAATTTAGCCTGGTTTAAGCTCAGCCTAATTCCCTAATGGTAGAGATGCTGGATGTTAAAAAAGGTTGTTTGAGAAAAATTATAGATAAGGAACTTTGTTCCAAATAAAAGTTCAAATATTAGAATAATGAGAATTGAAAGAGATCTAAATTTGGTTTTGAATAGTTCAAAAAACTTTTAGTAATAAAAATAGTATGACTATTAGAGGAGTAGAGACATGTATATAAGATAGTTAATTAAAATATAAAACAACTTTAGATTTGAGACAAAATAAAAAATTGATTCGATTGTTGTTGGGGGAAGCTGAAAAATCTTGAGAACCCGGTGATGAGACTTTGGAATAGATTAAGGCACAACTATTTACTCATTTATTACAATTGAAGTTTCATAGTTAGCAAAGTAGCCCGGGATCAGTTTACTCAGAGATGATCCAGAACATCTCATCATTTTGGTAGAAAAGTTCTCCTCTGAATCCATCAAGTCATGCGCAATCTATATCAGGTTTTTAATAAGAGAGTTTTTTAAGTACTTTATTGGGTGATGACTTAATCATATATTAAAAATTTTAATCAAAAAATGCTTTTCTAGATAGATATTTAAAATAATAAAATAATTAAAATAGTAAATGGAATTTAATTTTATAATTTTTTAGTGGTGCCAATGAAGCTCTGGTGAATTTCCGAGAGATCCCGGGGTGTTCCAGGACAAGTCGGGAGCAATTTGGGCGTTATGGCACGCCCTGACACGTCTTGCAGTCATTGCAGTTGAGGGTCAGGTCCCCCAACATGACGTGGTGCCTGAGAATCGAGTGTCAGGCGCCACGGCACACCGTGGCGCCCGACTGGGGCGCCAATTGTTCGAACTTGGGACGCCCCAATGCGAGTGGTCCTCGTGGAAACCCTATCACGGGTTTTGGCATTCCCCTAAATATTTTTAGGGGTATTTTGGGTCTTTGTGAAACCTGAGTATATAAGAAAATATATGGGGGTGTTTCTTTTGTGTTATCAACCCTAATTTGGCGGTGTGATTGTTGTTAGCCCCTTTCAACCTAGAGTGAGAGAAAAAGATTTCTGGAGGAGAAGAAGTTGATCGGGAGGCTTTGTAAGCGGTAAATTATTCTTGTTCTTGTGAAGGTGAAGCTCTCTGTAACTCTGCAATCTTCTTGTTCATAGTGATTTTTTTTGTGTGGCATGGCTCCGTGATTTTTCTCATTATTAGTTTTTCCATGTAAATCCTAATCTTTAGATGCTATCGTGGTTGCTGCAATTACTGTTTTGTCTGTGGAATATATCTTGCTTTGTGTTGGTTTATATTTTGTGATCTTTGCTCTGGTAACGTCAACGCAAGCCCGCCGTATTCTATTCATAAAACAAGATATGGGTTTGAAACAAAAATTGGGTTACGAAGAGCTATCCTAATATCTAAAGGGTTTCGTCACAATGAATCTAAAAAGAATATATATCGATTTTAATTTATTCTTAATAAAACTTAAACATTAAAGGATATGGAAATTGAAAATCATTAAAATAATTAGTAATTGGAATTTAATTTTATAATTTTAAGTGGAGAAAATCATACTGATTAAACAAAACTTTACAAATATTTAAATTTTTAGTTAATTTAAACCCCACAATTAATTAAATTTATTTGACAAAAACTAAAAAAAAAAGAACCTTTTATATATTCATTACTTTATAAGATATTATGTATAAAAAATTATATATTAAATAATTAATAATATAAATAACAACAAAATTTTCTTAAAAAGGACCCCTTCCCTTTAAGACTTATCAGAGGGGTGTTTTGGAGAAGAGTAGGATAAGAGAAAGAAAGGCCATGGCACAATAATCAGAGTTTGGTCTGGGTTTTCCGATGATGTAGTCAATGTTGTGAGAATAGCACAACTTAATCTGTCATTCTGGCCAAGATTTTGGAGATTTAAACCAATTTGCAACTTTTCTAAATTCGAAAAAAAATTCATACATTAATTTTAATATCATATTGAGCTTTGGCAGACGTATTGAATTTTATTTCAGCTCAAAGCAAAATATCATTTTTAAGGAAAAAAAATTAATTTTTTCTTGTATAACTCAAAATAGTATGAAGACTTTTAAAGAGCATTAAAACAAAGTTCAATAAAGCTTAAGAGTAGTTAGAAAAGTCCTAAATTTCAATTGATTTTTTAATCTTATAAAAATAAAAATATATTTAAGAATAAGTTATTTCTTAAAATAGTCCCCTAACTATTAAAATCACTTCATTTAGTCCCTCAATTATTAAAATGCTAAAAATAATCTCTTAACTTACTTTACAAACTACAAAACTAGTCCAAACTTAATTTTTCCATTCATTTTAAATGAAAAAGTTAAATTAATGAAGAGCATTTTATAATTAACTAAAATATATATAAAAGAATTTTGATACTAAAATGTTCAAAATAATATTCTCTCTCTATTACCATCTTTAATTAACAAAAATAAAAATAAAAATAAGTATACTATTATATTTATTATTATTATTATTATTATTATCACTGTATGAATAATAATAGTAATAATAATGATAATACTATTATTATTATTATCTTATTAATATCATAATATTCTCTCTAGAATGAATAATAATAATACTCTTTATGTGTAAATATCATATAAATGATAATGATAATAATAATAATATAATACTCTAAATAAATATATGTACATAATATTATCACAGAATATAACAACATTATTTTCTTCTTATTATCATATTCTCTCTAGAATGAATAATAATAATACTCTTTATGTGTAAATATCATATAAATGATAATGATAATAATAATAATATAATATTATTATTATAATTATTATTCCTAATTATTATCTCTACTTCTCTCTCTAAACAAATATATATATATATATTATATTATTTTTTTTGTTATTATATTCTCTCTCTAAAAATAATAATAATAATAGCACTTCTATCTTATAATAATATTTTTATCTTAGAAATATAAATAATAATATCATTATTATTATTATTATTATTATTATTATCGCTATTATTTATACCATCATTATCATCTTTATTACTATCTAGATTATCATACTTTTTCATTATCATCCTCTTCTCTCTTATTACAATTTACATTATTCTTATCATTTTTACTAACAAATAGAGAGAAAGAAAAAAATAATATATCAATGTTTTTGTAAATTTCATAATCGCTTTCTAACCAAAAAAATTTACACACAGATTCATGAAAGATAAACTTAGGAAGAAAAACAAGTACCCCCAAATATCATGAAATACATGTTTTTTGTTCCGCTTTGAAACTCACAAATTTCTTTAATTTAATTATATATTTTATGCTCTACTTTAAGCCTTACAAATTTAATGATTTTAGTATGCTGTCACTATTTGAGATACTATCAAAAATAGATAATGAATCTTGATTAAATAAAAATGAGGTTCCACTGAAGTTATTTACAATCTGTACATAATGTAATTTTATGTTTAGAACGGGACAATTTCGTTATCATTCTACTTTGGAAGGTATAAGGATATTATGACTATGCCACGAGGGCGCTAGATTGATGAAATGATATATATGTGTAACGTTAGAACCCAAAGTTATGATAATCAAGCAAACGTGCTTGATTCCTCAAGGTTTGAGATCTGCCCACTCGAACGATATATTATTATCATATTATTTCAAGATAAAGATATTTACTTTTTGATGAAAGTATGACTTACTTGTTACAAGTTATTTTTATTACTATTTCAATTATTGCTCAAATATTAATTTGCAGAAAAAGTTATGATAATCCTCAAAGGAGTAAATATTTTCTTTCAATGCTTATTATTTTGTCTCCCTGCATTTTTCAAATTTAAAAGCGATCAATCTTATATATAATGTAACTAATGATATCCAAAATACTTAGAATTTTTTTTAAATGAGTGTTTAACCTGAGCATTTTCGTTGTAAATAACAGGACATGATGTCACTGAAAAACCAAAATAACTCGGAATAATCAACTACATCATTTTTATTTCTTGTTTTCTCTTTTTATTTTAAATAAAGAAAAGTTTACTCTTTTAAATATTACTACATCAAAATAAAATATTTTTCTTGTTCAAATTAATTGAGCAAATATCTGTGATGCTTATGTTATTATTCTAAATTTCGATTACAATTCTCAACAAATCAGATGACGTAACCCCAATTCCCACGCCCTTACCAGGATCAAGGATGGAGGACGTCACACAATATGAAGATGATAGACAACAGTTCAGTGACCGAGCATCTGAATGAGTTCAACATTATAACAAGCCAGTTAAGCTTTGTGGACATCAAGTTTGATGATGGGTGCGACCTTTGTTGCTTCTATCTTCACTATCGGATAGTTGGATAGATTAGTTACTACGGTTAGTAACTCAACAAGAAATGTGAGTTTGAAACTCGATGATATTGTGAGGCATGTATTCAATGAAGAAATAGGGAAGAAAGCTTGCGGCAAAACTTCAAGTACAACTCCAAGTGATGAAAGCAAAAGAAAAGGAAAATTAAAACAGAAAAAATGAAAGTTTTAGTACTGAAACTGGAGAAAACAGGGGCATTTGAAGAAGGATTGTTTCTTCCTGAACAAGTCAGGTGGAGAAAATCAAGATGTGAATCATTCTCCAAATGTTACGGCAGATGATGTCGAAGATGTGTTGATTTTATCTTCGAAGACTACAGAATCCTGAGTTGTAGATTCTGGCGCATCCTTTCATGCAACTCTTAGAAAGAGGTATTCAGAAATTACACTCGATGTGATCTGGGAATGGTCTGTTTGGAAGATGATAAGGCATGCAAAATTGTTGAAAAGGGTAATGTCGACATCAAGTTACCGAATGGAGCAGTATGGAAACTAAGAAACATCATACATGTTACAAGTCTGAAGAGAAATGTGATATCTGTCAATCAAATAGCCCGTGTTGGCTATGCTACAACCTTCACCAGAGACTCAAGGAAAGTGACAAGAGGTGCTTCGATCACAGCTCAAGGCAATATGGAATGGGCACTTTATGTGAGTAATAAAGCGTATGATATTATTGCAGGAGTAGAAAATAAACTAGTCTTTGGCACCAAAGACGTGGTCATATGAATAATGGGTGAAGTCACAAATCTGATGTTAGGTGTAGCTTACGTTGGCCTTGGTACGTGATCAAAGATTGGGTGAGTCACACTAGGTCCTTTGAAAGATTGAACCCAAGGAGAAGAAATACCAAAGTTGATGGGTCGCTCGCAATTAATCTCCAAATGGGAGATTGTTAAGCTGTAGAGATCAATTAGATCACCAAATGAGGTGTCGACAAAGTTCCGATGGGTTCCTGGGCAAACGTTACACTAGCATTGTGAGGACCATGTGCCGATCAGCGGGAGCTGATCCGGCACCAGTTGTGGGGGGAAACAACAAGTTCTCTAGCCGCATGATCATATTGAGTGATTTAAGAGACAAATATATAGACATCAAACATAACTCATTTATTCATTAATTCACAAGTCTTGATTACAAAGGATCAAAATATATAGACATTTGGACACATTTCAAAAATGTGGGCATTTGAATACCAGTTAGTAGTGAAAATGTCATCTTTACAAATATTAAATAATAAGCGAAATAAGCAATAATTTGACAGAAAATAAAAGCTGTATAAAATTATTCCTGCAAACAGTTTCAGTTGCACTGAAACTTTAGCATAAAAATAATTGTGGTCGCAAAAATAAATATAGAATTTTAACGTTTGTTATTTGGCGCAAAATATAATTTTGTTAGGCAAGTACAAAATTGAGGAAAATAGGGTTCATCTTTTATATCCCAACTTCCATCTATACCTACCCCCTCAAGGCTTATCAGTATAGGCTCCTTATGACTCCCGATGTCGAACAATCCCGTTCTAGCAATTGTTTCATCAGACTAAAAATATATCAACATGAAATAGTTGCTACTCAATTATCCAAACTTGTTCATATATCATTTTATGTGACTTATAAAAGCACTTTTATCAATTTGTGCGATGCTGAGCGAAAAAATCATATTTAAACAAGAGTAATAAAAGACATTTGGTACCTTGTTCTTTTAAGTTCAACAGTTTGATCGAATCTACATTAAGATTTGATATTTTGACTTAGCTTTTTGGCCAATATTTTAAAGAGTAATTATTATCTTTGTTTCTAATCTATTTTTCTTTCGCTCTTTCTTCTTGAAAGAAGTCCAAATTTTACTGAAGTAGTAATAATATTTATAATAGCGTTATTATTATTATTATTTAATAATAATGATAATAATAATGCACGAAAGAAAAGACAATGAAAATGACTATATAGATTGCAAAAATTAAAAATGATAATAGTAATAATAAAATGCTAGAATGAAAATGGCTGAATTGAACTTAACAAAATGAAAGTAATAGTCATTTTATAGCATTTATACTGTTGTTCATAATTAATTAATGACAACAATAATAATGCAATGACATAATATAGTAATATATTTATTAATAAGAAATAAAATAAAGTAAGTAAAATATTAAAATTTTCTTCTCATTTTCTTCCTCTTTTCCTTCTCCACTTGCCTAAGTTAGTGTTGCCGAAAAATGGAGGGAGGTCGGACGTGGTGGCAGGAGTATGGTGGTCGGGGCAGAGGGGCAGCGACCATAGACTGGCTGGCAAAGGGTGGAGAGGGCTAGGTTGGCTGGCTAGGGTTTGAAGGAGGAGAGGGGCTGTAGGGAAGAAGGAAGCGATGGGGGTTTAAATCGAGGGAGAAGATGGGAGAGGAGGTCGGCCAGGTGGGCCGACTAGCCTGCGCCTAAAACGGCGCAAGCGGCTTCCTTCTGGTGCGGAAGCTTCCGCGCCTATGCCTGTCGAGCGAAGGGGGGTCTGCGATCGGGGGGAGAGAGGAAGAGAAGAAAAAAATTAAAAAAATTATTTAAAATTAAATTTTAAGCCTTGTTCCGCCATTTGACATCCAAAAATAATAAAACTTGACATAAAGATGTGTTATGATGTAACGAACACCCTCGCTCCAAAAATTTTCGATTAAGACAAATTTAATTTTTAATTAATTTCTGAAGTTTGAAACTTCAAAGATTAATTGAGGACAAACTGACGCTCAAAAATCGATGAAATTTTTCGAGCAACCTTTAAATAATATACTTAACATAACGACATGAAAATTGACAAATTCGAACACGTATTTAATTTTCTCAATTTATTGGATATAAATAATTCAGAAAAATAAAGCGAAAGTTTCCGTTATCCGAATTCTCTCAAACTAGGGCACTTTGATCTAAAAATTATTTCTAACAAATAGTATTTTGGTTTGCCCTAATTCAAAATTTTCGGGATCCTAATTTCTGAGGCGGGATCTGACCTAATTTGTAAAGTAATGATATTGGGTCGTTACAAGCATGCCCCGAGCTCCCTACAGTGCGAGTAGCCCAAGGAGGGGGTGCCCAAGTGCGCCCGTGATGGGTCAGACGCGAAAATAGGCGTCTCATGGGCAATTTTAAGCTTGTTTTAAAGCCTGTTAGAAGCTCTAATTAAAAAATGGGTGTAAGGGTGTGAGTGCCTATTGAGATTAACAAAAAACCCTTAGGAGAAGATTTCTAATAGATTTGAGAGGGTGTTGAAGAGAGACAGGGCTTGGGTGTTTTCTTAGGCAGAGTTTGTCATCTTCTTGTACCTCTAAAGGTTCATGTCTTAGTTTGTCCTCTATAATTGTGTATTCTTCATATAATGGATTTCTTGTGGTGGTGTAGCTTCATAGTTTTTCCCTAGTTTTTTATTTTTCACATATATCATTGTGTTTGGATGTTTGTGCTTGTGCATGTAAAACCTGTGCTCTTGTGAGAATCTATGAGTTATGCTTTGTAACCTAAACTCAAACCCACCGTATAATCCTAACAATACTATTTTAAAAAATCAAAATATAAAGAGGTTTTCGCAAATCACTTTAATCATAAGTATCTTTCTTCTAAATCTTGTGCATTTCATATTAATTCTATTATGTATATTACCATTAAAATATTATAAACCTACCAAATGAATATATATCAAAAGATTTTTTATCTTCCCCATGATACCTTTTTTCATTTATTTATGGTATATATATTAAAACACATTTAATTTCTATAAATTACTATTATTATGAGATTATAAATTCTTTTTTATAAGAATCATATAATATATATTCTAAAGCTATAGAATAAGCTTTAATATAGCTTATTCCCACAATCAAAATATATAAGAATAAAAAGTATAAATAAATAGATTATTGTAAGTTATATCTTGAAACTCCCTTAATTATGTAGGTTGGGTAGGTCAATTGTTCTAACACGTATAATAATTGTTATATAAGAATCCTTTATTGAACTATATATGAGAGGTTATCCCTTTTAAATTTTGAAAAGGAACCATGAATTAAAACATAAATCTCTCATCAGATTAAAGTGAGAGTTAAATTCTCAAAGCACATGATAAATAGCTACAATAACTTAAAAGTCAAATAAAAAACTTAAATGTAATATATAGAATGAATGTGGTGAGAAGATAGCGACCCATTTTATAAATAAGATATCTTTCCATTTATTAAACTACCTTGAAACTTCATAACATATTGTGGCTTATGAAGTGTTACAACAAATTTAATGCATGCTTACTTTATCTTTTTGCATTTTAATTCAAAAATCATCTCATTTATTTTAATTATTTTAATATTATATTTAATATAGAAAAAATGTGTATTCGGCTATATTTTGCAATGCTAACTAATATATAGAAATATAATAAACCTACAAAGTTGAAAGACTTGATTAGCTTTATTTAATTTTTTCAGGTAACCTAATCATCAATTAATAAATCAGTAAGAATTAGTATATCAATGGAAAAGCTGCATTCAAGATGTTTTGCCATTTTGTATAGATATATAAAGCTCAAACTTCTATCCAAATGTTTATATGAGAAATAGTATAAAATGTATACATCTATTTTTTGTATTTTATAATTTTGTACATAAAATTAAAAGTAGTTCAGTAACTCTTTTCATAATTGAATGTTTATTTTTGAGTTTGACAAAATTAAAATATAAAATGATGATACTCGGTATTGCAGTCTCCACTTCCGCCTTGATATATACATGGAGCTTAGATGGAAAGGCTATGATTTGATAGATCATAATAGAAATAGGAATCATAAAACTAATCCCACTTAATGGAATTAAGATTGAAATTTTGAGGTTAGTTATTTTTCATTATAAATCATAACTTTGTAATGTAAGAAAAATTCATCATAAAGTTATTTTAATCCATGAAAGCTCTTATTCATAGCAAAAGGAGTCAATGAGACTTTATTTGATAGCAACCAACATATTTGTTTTCTTAATAGATGGAGACACATGACTTGACTTAGAAATTATACTACATTTCCCAAGTTTAGTCCCAATAGACTCATAAAATTAAGAATTATGAGGCCCACAAAATCCATTTGAGAGCCTCACATTATTCCCTGGCTTTTATGAGTTTGATGGTAAGGAATTGAAAAAGAAGAGCATTGCTTATGACTTGATATCCATTCATCAACAATGGGTTATTTAAGCCATATTTAGAGTCTTAATAGATTTCCTTTTTTCATTCGTGGTAAGATGTTAAGTCAAAATTTCATATATATTTTTGAGCTTCTATCTATGCAAACCATCCATAGGCAAAATCCTTTTCCTTCCTATACTAATGCTAATTTTGTCCGCTAGTCTAATTGCAACATTTTTCACTGATTGTGCATTCCAAAAAAATGAAAGTTATTTTCAATTACCTTACATTCAATCAAAGTACTCTATTTAATCCCAAATAAAATCATATTAATTATTCCAATGTTTCTAACTTTGCCATCTAAGCATATTAACATTTTCATTCCCGCAAAACTCAATGCAACTATTAATGGCTTTTACTATAAAACATTTGGATTCATATTGCATCATAAATCTAGCAACACCTTTAAAAAATATACCTTAACCAGGTCACAAAATTCTTTAACCACATAATATTCCTAATCCTCTATTTTGACCATCATGCCTCAACTTTTTAATTTTAATCCACAAAAAGTTTTTCCTTGTATTTTCACCAACGAGTCAGCTTGTACCTACATACATCACTCAAGTCAACAAACTAAAGATTTCCCACAAAACAATTACACAAGGATTTAATTTTCCTTCCACAAACAAGAACAAGGAAGCAAAAATAAAATCTAAGAAAATAAATAAATAAAACAATCTTACAGGAAACTTCCCAAAAAAGTATCCCAAACCTTCTGATTTACTTGTATCTTTTTTGTATCATTAAGCACTACTTTGATTTGCCTTTAAGATGATGTAATAGATCACAAGTATGAATGTTAAGATCTAAAGAAAGTATTACAGGAGTAATAAGAAATTAGGCTTCAAATGAATAAGGTGGTATTTACAGAAAGAGAGTTAGGATAAAGGGGATTACCAAGCAATTTCCGCAATATTGTTAGAAAATATACAGTAACACCAAATTCAACGACAAGTTTAAATGATGAAGCTCAAACAGCTAGTTTATGAGGTGAATCAGAGAGCAACCTAATATAGATTGTTGGGCAAATCTTCGATGTTCAAAATCTAACAATTACAAGTTTATAAAAGGAAAAAAAAATCAAACAATTTATTCAAGATATCATTAAGCGATCAACCTTAGATCTCTTAATGATGACGAGACTGAGAGTAGAGTTAAGATTTTTGCTACATTCATTAAATATGACTCCCAAATTCACTTCCCTGGCCATGATCTCTGAGCGGCATCCTTTGGATCACCAAGTTAGCCAGGCTAGTTTTAAAATTATGAATGTAAGAAACTGATGCTTTATTAGATTGATAAGCCTAATGAGGGAGTACTGCAGGCAGCTAAAGACTTGATTTCTAGAAATTTATATGATGCCTTTAACTTCTCACTGTTTAGCATCCATGTGAGTACCTAAAAGGCAAATGCCCGGCACTTGGAGTATTTGATGAAGTTTAATCGTTCAAGAAAAGGATTAATCAGGCAAAGTTTTTCAAGGAAACAATCCCTGAAATAAAATGCCAAGGACCATAAGATATGGTATCATTGGATTCAATAAATGCGTTAATGATGAGTGAAGGTTTAGTCTCTGAGAAACTAGATGAAGCCATAACGAAAATTACTAATTAAAATTGGTCGATTGAGGCTGAATCTATCCTATGGAGCAGCTATAACTAAAATAGATTGTAGATGGAGTAATAAAGAAACAACCAAAAATGGTGACAGTTAAGTGAACCACTGAACCAATATGATGAAAATAAGAAGGGTTCAAATCAAACATAATAAAGCAAGTGATGCTGGGCTCTAAGCTTATCATTTGTCCTTTTATCTAATGATAAAGAATTTGAATTGAATCCTTTAAATCAAACGGTTGGAATGTGATTTATATGCTTTATGTTCTATTTTTAGAACTTGTTACTTAAGCGGTTTAGCGTCATTAACAACTACGATGTACACAAACTTGCTTAATAAGGAAAAAAATCAAAAATAAAACTACGGTTTAATGCATGTAGATATCTCAGAAAAAACATAAGGATGTTAAAATCCAGTTTACCCTAATTAGCAACTGCAAAGAATCATAGTAAGACATCGTACAAGAGTAATAGCAAATGAATATTGTAGAACCATACCGGTGACCAAGGGCCAGGCTCTGGAACATCTTTGTTTGGAGGAGAATTATTTACAGCACCTGTTTTAGCTTCTAAAACGTCCTATAGATAATACTCTCAAATTAATATAAAGAAATAATTTAAGCGATAAAAGCTGCTAATCATATGAAAACCTAAATAAATCAGATTCATGGAGAAAAAAACAGCTAACAACCAGTATGCACAACATGCCAGGCTGAACAATTCATGAATTTGACTTTATTATGACAACAAGATAAGTAATGAATACAGCAGCCAAGCAACAGATTTGAAAGAACAGATATGTCCTGTTTGTACAACAAAAATAACAAGATGTAGCCCATTAGCAAGTTCTCAGAATCATCTCTAAAAGAAAGAAAGGTTATAAATTAACATGGAAATTACAAATCTATATAGATAACAATATCTAGGATCACAATTAGTGGCAAGATTTAAAATTTTAAAATAGAGAAGAAATAGAACAAAAAATAGATGGCAGAGAATGAAATTTGACAAACTTTATGATATTGGAAATGAAAAATACGGCCGACTCAGAAAATCAAAAGTTGATGAGAAATGAAATAAACATGTAAACTGTCGTAGTATATCACCTCATCAACTTAATGAATTTTTCTTTAAGAATAAACTAATTAATAAGCATATTGTGTTGCAGCACTATGGTATCTCATGTCATAGGTTCAAATTCCACTAATCACATATTGGCTTCTTATTTAAAGCTCACCTTACATTAAGAAATAGCAATACTACATCTATTGTAATCATTACCAATGTGAAACAAAAATTATGAGCATCATTAAGTGAAAACATAAATATTAAAATGAAGCTAACCTCTCCAAATGCCTCAATAGCATCCATCCACTGTTCAGAATATGGAACAGCATTCAAATGATGGAGGACGCCATCTTGCTTCAAGTTGTCATTAACTATCATTTTACTGCATGAAGTTTACATAAGAATTAGTATTAATAAGTTTTGGTTAAGCCAAGAGTTCAGAAATCTATGAAATTATTACACTGACATCAATCCATTCTCTTCTACTGAGCTACTCACACGCCTTGACACAGGCAAAAGAACGCCACCTAGGGGCAGGCACTCTTCTGATGTTTCAAACTGAACATCCTGAGAGGACTTTGCATGCACCTCTCCAGTTTGTAATTTTCCAGAGATAGTTTTTTGGGCTTGAAATGTTATCTTAAGAAAGTTTCCTTCACCATTTTCAGCACTGCCCTCTGTTATTGGTTCCTTTTTTGGTTCAATGTTCAAGCTAGCTCCTTCTGAAGCATCACAGACAGTGTGTACACATTGAAGCTCTTCCATATCATAATCCGCATTAATCTCATCTCCTGTGCCCTTGTGCATAACTTTCTTGTTATTCATAACCAGGGCATGTTTGCACAACAGTTTTGAATTGTTTTCTTCCAGTTTATGCTGGAAGTGATTTCCAAACAAAGAAGGGCAATTTTCAGTTGCAATTGAATCAATGCAATACTGATCAGAACCATTGGCGTTCTCCATACCACTTGAACGAAAAACTTTTTTGGTGATCTCAGTTCCTTCGGCCAAAGTATTACTGCCGTTTTGAGACTTCAAACAATTTTCCTGATGGAATTCCTTAGTTCTTTCATTATTAGATTTCGTAGAAAGTCCTCTTCTGGTTTTCTCCTTCGTACTGTATCTAGCAGGCAAGCAACTGGTCATCATCTCTGTTGCAGAATATGGTAGAGACTTTGATTTCCCACAAACATTGGAAAATACAGAATCTTGTTTATCTATCAGTTTCATCTTCACCTTGTCTGTCTGTGTTTCCAAATGTTTATGAACAAGATTTGAACTTTCTGCAGCCAATAAAAGTGTAGGGCTTCTAGATTTTCCAAAGTAGTTGTCGATTTTCCTTGTAGTGCTTTTTTGGGATTGTTGCTCAGTTTGAGTAACTGCTGGCTTAGAAGGAGCCATGCGCTTATAGTTACTTAGCATTCTCAGAGATTGAGTATTAGAGATGGGCACTTGAGCAATTTTATGGAGTTTATCATTGTAAGAAGAAGCAGCCGTTTTCTGAACAATTAAAAAACCCTCAGTGAGCACTATAAAAAAACAACCATTTTAACGAAATAGGTTAAGAATATTGGGGAATTCAAGACATGAAGAACAGACGCATGACAGCATCTTTTGATTGATGGAGATCCCCTTAAAGATGCCATTTTTTAAGTTGAAAACTATAAGAACTTCTCATTTTACATTGATGTAATAAATTGTTTTGTTATGTGTTAATAATTTTATTTATGTTGCAAGCAGGTATGAGCCTATATAAGGCAAATATGGTGAATTATATTAAAATATTCTGTCAATATCATCATTAATTGTCTAGTTATTTTTTCTTGTGCGATCATAAAAATGCCATACCATTGTTTTTTTCCAAGTTATTCTAACAACCCAGCAAGTATTAAGTAAGAAATTTCCAAGCCATGGTTTCAAACTCCAAGAACGCAGTGCAAAGTTTCTTGTTCAAAGAATTCTGTTATTAAGAGACTGATATTTTGGTGCATATAAGCTAAACTGTACAGGACATTATTTTAAAAAAAGGTGAGATATTTTAGGTTACAGCGTTCCATACATAGAGAATAAAATTATAATATGACATAAATCTATATTCCATATTTTGTGGCATTTTTCCAAACAGACGTCATGCTTGTCTAAAAGGTGGCATGTAAAGTTCATGTGAGATACTGAAGAATCATTTAAAGTCAGTATGCTTCTACTCACGTTATAGCCAAAATATGCTTGGTTCTTCTATAAAATTGTGTGGATGGTTTATTTAAAAAAAAGATTGACCGTCGTTTATTTTTTACTCATACAAATGTTTCAGTGGTAGGGGCCAAGGTAGAATTTACTTGAAAATACATAACTTATATGCTGAAGTGTTGGACCAAACTAAAAGGTGAGCTAGGCATTCGATTGCAAGTTATTGCAATTTTTATTAATGCCATAATGCCATAGAATGGGTGTGCCCAAGTCTATGATGATATTAAGAAAAGATTTAGTCGGTAAAATAATTAAATTATTAAAAATAACGAATAAGGTAGTGCTTTTTCTCTTTTTTAATTTCACAACCAAATTTGCATCAGGCAACATATTAAGAACAAATTGGAATAATTTTCCTATAAAAGTAAAAAAGCAGCAGCTGGCGTGCAAGTATCAACTAGTTCAATATGAAGGTGATGAATTCAACAAAAAACTAGTGGGAACACAAAATTGGCAGGCGCTAGAGATTTCTAAAGAAGAACGAGTTCATGTTTTTTAAATTAATTTATGAATTGTCCAAATCTCATAATAAGAAAAAAATTTGAATCAGTATAGTTTGCGCTTGAAAGCAGATAGGAGGAGGCTTGGTGGCAACTTCAGAGATAGAGCTTGCTTGCTAGGTCAATCCCAAGTTATTAATCCTTGAATTCTCTTTGTATTTTTTCCATTTCATTAGTTTAATGAAATCATACGTCATTTCATTCAATGAGTGCATTACATGGGTTATAATCATAAGTATGATCACATTAGCATCTATGCATGGCGGCTGTGTTAAAGATTTTGTTTTATTATTCATTTAATTGCGTAAGTATCATTGTTCAGCTTCTCCATATTTATGTGCAAGTTACTATCTTGAATCATGGATATCACCATATGCACGGGGGCTTTGTCATCAATGCCTGCATCATATATCTTTCATCAAGGTATGGTTCTTAGCTCTAAAAAAACTTGTCCAAATATAAAACAGTGCATATTTTCATCTTCCATCACTATAGCTTAAATATGTTTGGTCGTCCATATAGGAGACAATAAAGAACGTTTGGAAGTGAAGTGAAAGCACTACTTCAATAAAGACTGAGAAAGAAACGTCAAAGAAGTTTGTTGGGTTATACAATAGAAATATCACTTCCAAAATGCTAAAGAACGTTTGGTGTGCGGGAAGCAACAAATTATAAAAATTCTAATATTGCACCAAGACAAGCTCTATTGTCGGCACTATTGGTTTTAAGTGTCGCTATCTTCAAATGAAAGATCACGATTATTGATATTAATCTATAACTTACAAATAAATTCACACTTTACTTTGTTTAGTTGAAATCTATTTAAACAAGAACCAAACAACACTAGCATAACTTAACCACCAAACAATTTTAGCCTTGCTCACTATTAGTTGAAATCTATTTAAACAAGAACCAAACAACGCTAGCTTAGTTTCACTTAGCCTCATCTAATTTAATTCATAAAAAATAAAAATTAATTATTAATTATTTTATAGCATTTAATTATTATTATTACTATTATTAACATTTAATTATATGATTATATATATAATTAATATAAATAAATTGTTTAATAATTTTTAAAATAATGATTAGCAAATATATAATAAATTATTTGCATTACTTACAATTACAAATCATTTATTATTACTTATTAACTACTTTATATCAATTAATTATTAAGTATATACTAATAATAATTATAATTTTTATTATAATCATAAGATTATTATTTATTATATGTTAATTACTTTTAAATAGTTTGTAAGCTATTAATCATTAATAAAATACTTCTAAGCAAATATTAATTTTACTTAATATTACAACAACAACACCAAATTTTTAATCCCAATAGATGGGGTCGATTATATAAATCCTTTGTTTTCATTGTGCACAATCAAATAGAAGCCCCTCCTCCGTAAGTTCCAAATAGAAAAGATCTTAAAAATTTCTTCACATATCTTTTTGGGTTCTCCTCTACCACTTTTAATATGAGAAAATTCATAAACTCAATTTTTCCAAGACGACATTCTCTAATCATGTCCACTCTAATCCTGTCCAATATTGGAACCATTCCAACCTTGCTATGGATAAACTCGTTTCTGATTCTATCCTTAATAGTATACTCATTCATCCACCTAAACATCCTCATCATTGTAACCCTTAATTTATCAATAAGCCTTGTCCTTTGTTGGCCAGCATTCAGCCCCTTATAATATAGTTGGTCATATAGTTGATCTATAAACTTTTACTTAAATTTTGAGTGGAGTTTTTGGATCACGTAATATAACAACCCAATGTCGTTACTTTGCAAATTATGTTAAACTCTGACTCAAAAATCAGGATCTCGGGCGACTTTAAAATTAGGGCAAAATCAAAAGTACCATTGGATAGAAATAGTTTTTAGGTCAAAATGCCCTAGTTTGAGAGAAATCCGGATTACAAAAACTCCTGCTTTAATCTCTGAATTGTTTAAATTTAATAAATTGAGAAAATTAAAAACAATTCCAAATTCATCGATTTTAGTGTCATTGGGTTAAATATATTATTAAAAGCTACACTAAAAGTTTCACCAAATTTAGAACTTTGGTTCTATCGTAATTAATTTTTGAAGTTACAAATTTCAGAAATTAATATAAAATAAAGTATTGCTCTGAATTGAAAAATTTTAGCGCAGGTGTGTTCGTCTCATCGTAACACACCTCTGTGTCAAGTTTCGTTATTTTTGAAAGTCAAGCAACAGAAAAATACGAAAAATTTAATGAAATTATTTATTTAAAATTTCCTGTTTTTCCTTCCTACTGCCGACTAGTCGGCGCCCGGCCGGCGGCAGACCAGTTGGCCGGCAATACCACCTCTCCCCTTCCCTCCCTCTTCCTATATATACCTGCTCGCCTCTCTTCTTCCCTCAGCCCAACCTCCCTCAGTCTCATCCCAGTAAACCAGCAAGGAGTCGGTCGCCGCCCCTTCTGCTTTCGGCCGCCCCCTCTGCTTTCGGCCACCCCCTTTAGCCAGCCTCAGCCCAGCAAACCAGCAAGGAGTCAGTCATCGCCTCCTCTGCTTTCGGCCACCCCACACCGACCACCCCCTTTAGCCACGTCTGGCCTCCCTCCGGCTTCTGGCAACCCTAACCCTATGTGAAAACTAAAGGAAAAGAGAAAAAGAAGAGAAATTTTGCATTTTTTTTAATTATTATTTATTATTGATTTCTTTTGCATTTTTTTTCATAATATAATCAATATTATTTTCATAATAATAATAATTATATTATATCTTTATTAATCTCTAATATGTCATTATTATCATAATGATGATAATAAACATGTTAATAATGACATTATTATTGTTATCATTAATTAATAATGATAACAGTAAAAATGTTATATTATGATTACTATTATTTCTATTTTGTCAATTTTAATTTAATCATATTCATTCCGTCATTTTCTTTATTATTATTATTATTATTATTATTATTATTATTATTACTTTTTGCAATTTTTAGTTACATACATTTATATTCTGTCTTTTCTTTTATACATTAGTATTATCATTATATAATGATAATAATAACACTATTATAAACAATATTGCTACTGTCAGTAACTTAAAACTCTGTCTTCTATCAAGAAGAGAGAGTGATGCAGGGCAACACTAGTGTTTGGTGTTATCATGCTCTAATGCAATCTTTGAGTTCGTGAATGCTCGTAAATGCAGATTTTTAAAGTGTATTTGAAAATTTAAGCACTTTTCGAGCAGCTGTTTCAGATCAGTTAAGATTCAGCATTTGCCTGCAGAAGATTCCACAATAATTTGAAAATAACTTTCGTTGGCAATGGGGTGTCGTAAGTCACTAACAGGAAGAGCGATCGGCACCGATTCCGGATCAAAGAAAAGGCTCTGGTTCAGAAAGGTAACTCGCACTTCGAGTTGTACTTGCTATGCGAGTGTGTTCGGAGGCGTTTCCGTTCCGAAATCACTCGCAGCGACCGGATTTAGATTTGCGCTCCTACAAATAACTTTTACCCGAAAATCGACGAGAAAATAATTAAATAAATTCAGTTTTTAGGGTTTGTGAAGAACAAACACACGCCAGTTTAAACTGGGAGAGAGATGGGTGATCCGAGTAGATTTCCTGCGGCGGC
The DNA here is from genome assembly GCA_016760335.1 of Gastrodia elata. NCBI lineage: Eukaryota > Viridiplantae > Streptophyta > Magnoliopsida > Asparagales > Orchidaceae > Gastrodia > Gastrodia elata. The sequence goes on along the minus strand of CM028672.1, from coordinate 18,658,176 downwards.
TTGGGCAGCGGTGGTTGGGCAATGGAAGCGGCTGGGCAACGGCGGCTGGGCAATGGTGGCTGCGATGCGGCGGCTGCTGAGCAGCGGCGGCAGGGGCAGCGGGGGCAGGGGCAGCAGCGGCGGCTGGGCAGCGGTAGCGCTGGGCAGCGGCGACTGGGCAGCGCCGATGGCTGGGGTAATGGAAGCGGCTATCCTGCAGGGGAGACGTCCGAAGGCAGCAAGGGGAGGGAGTTCGGAAGGTGGCAGCTAGGGTTTGGAGAGGGAGGATTTGGAAACTATGGTTTCCTCGGAGGAGAACAAGAGCCGTTCTCACTGTTTGGAGAAAACTCAGAATTTCTATTTATCAAAATTGAAGTTAACATACAGATTTTGGGTATTTATAATACCCTCAAAGCAATCTAAGCCTTAGAGTGTTTTTAATAAACGATCAAAGGGCTAATATTCGTCCCTCTGATAAATATATGAAACGGACGAAAATAAATCCGAAAATAAAATTGAAACGGACGAAAATAAATGCGAAAATAAAACTGAAACGGACGAAAATAAATGCATAAAATGAAACTAAAACGTCAAGGCCGGTACGGGGCCGGGGCTCGATGGCGGGACCCACGTCAAAGATGGTCCCATCAACTCTCCCCCGCTCAAAAGCACTCATCACCGGTGAGTGGTCTGCGCGGTAGCGGACTAAGAGGTTAGCATCCAATCTCTCAATCTCCTCTACAAGTACACAATTGTCCTCCGTGATGGGTCATCCTCTCCAACGAACCAAGTATCTCTGAAAGCCACTCTCAGTAGTGGCAACTGTCTCCTCATCCAGAATAAGCTATGGCAGTGAATCTTCTCGGGGCAATCTGTCTGTGAACCTCGGTATCGGCAATAGGTCATCAACTAAAGCTCTGTCCTCTGGTGCTGGGGTGCTACCATCAGGGGTGGTAGTAATAAGGGGAAAAGTAGGCATGGCCGTCTGTGGAGCTATATCCTCACCAACACTCTGCTCTCTCATACGTTCCGGTTCAGAACTATCTGCAGAAGGCTCCTCAGGTCCCAGTTGGTGTCCGTAGAATCGGATCAGATCAACCACATTGAACACTGGATGTACTCCCCAATCACATGGCAAGGCTAACTGGTATGCGTTTGTACCAATCCTTTTCGTCACCCTGTATGGTCTGGTTCTTCTATCGGCCAGCTTCTTCAAGCTTCATGAGGGAAGCCTATCCGGACTAAGTCAAGTCGCACCATCACCAAGTCACCTCAAAAGACGTGTCCCTTCCTCTGGCATCAGCCTGCAGCTTATAATGATCGTAATTGTTGTGCAATCTGCGCTCAATCTCCTTATGTAATTCATGCAATTGTAATGCAAGTTTTGATGCAAACCGACTCGTCCTATGAGTGTACAGTAGGGGAACTAAACCTAGAGGAACCCTAGCCCTATGGCCGTGAACTATCTCGTTCGGAGACATCCCTGTTGACCTATTTAATGAGTTATTGTAGGCTAATTGGGCGTGTGGTAAAATCAGATCCCAATTAGCCTTGTGATCCCGAACCAGACATCTCAGCAGATTCCCTAGGCTACGGTTGACAACCTCAGTCTGGCCATCGGTTTGCGGGTGGTAGGCTGTCGAAAACATGAGCTTGGTTCCCATAAGACGCCACAAGGTTTTCCAAAAATAGCTCGTGAACTTGACATCCCTGTCAGTCACTATCGTCTTGGGTACACCCCTATGAGCTACCTCTCTAAAATAAAGTTTTGCCATGGCAGAGGCGTCGTCAGTTTTGCAGCACGGGATAAAATATGTCATCTTGGAGAAGCGATCTACTACCACCATGATGGAGTCGTGCTGATGTTGTGTGCGTGGTAGTCCTAGCACAAAGTCCATACTGACATCCTCCCAAGGGGTGGAAGGAATGGTAGAGGGGTGTACAGTCCATTTGGTTGCCTATTTCCCTTTGCAACCTGACACACCCTGCAGCTTCTCACAATCTAAGCGATGAATCTTACCATCCCCGGCCAGTAAAATCTCTCCTGAACAAGATCTACTGTCTTGTCCCTCCCAAAATGTCCTCCTAGTCCTCCAGTATGCAACTCCCATACTATAAAATTGAGAATATACGTATTGGGAATGCATAGTCGTGTGCCCCTAAATAGGTACCGGTTCCGAATGACATAGTCCGTAGTGTCGTGGTATTGGTCGGCGGCTAGAGCACTATAGATGCCCTATAAAATCAGAGCATGTGGCATAATCCTCGATCATGCGCTCAAAGCCTATCACTTGGGCTCTCATCTCTGTGAGGACAAGAGTACTCTGCTCATAGCATCGGCGGTTGTGTTATCCTTCCCTTTGCAATGTTTGAGTACGAAGTCGTACTCCTGTAGGAAAGACACCCACTTAGCTTGGTGTTGGCTAAGCTCGTACTGCGAGTTTATATATCCAAGAGCGTGGTGATCCGAGTGTAGGATAAACTCCTTCGGCAACAGGTAGTGCCTCTAGTCTCAAGCTCTGCACTAAAGCATAAAACTCACGCTCATAATTAGAATAATTTAGCTTTGGGCCCGAGACTTTCTCGCTGAAATATCCCACAGGGTGGCCCTCCTGGGTGAGGACTCCACAAATCCCAACGCTAGAGGCATCGCAAGATACCTCAATGGTCTTGCCAAAATCTAGCAGTCTCAACAGTGGGGTAGATAACATCTTGTCCTTGATAAGTGGGAATGTTTTATCAGCAAATGATGGTCACTAAACTCATCCTTCTTGGTACACTCTGTGATAGGAGCCATGATACCACTAAAATCCTTTATGAAACTTCTGTAAAAAGTGGCCAGGCTGTGAAAGCTACGCACATCATGGATGCTTTGTGGCGTGGGCCACTCCATGATAGCCTTCACCTTCTCGGGATCAACGGAGATTCCCGATGAGCCCACTATGTAACCCAGAAAGATGACAGACTCCACGAAGAATGTGCACTTCTTCATGTGGATGTACAGCTTTTCGGCTCGCGAGAGCTCGAAAATGGTGCGAAGATGACCCAAGTGGTCATCACTAGAGCGACTATACACCAGAATGTCATCGAAATAAATGACGACGAACTTACCCATGTAGGGCTGGAAGACATGAGTCATCATCCGAGCAAAGGTGCTCGGGGCATTGGATAACCCAAAGGGCATCACTAGCCACTCATACAATCCCTCCTTCGACTTGAAGGCAGTCTTCCACTCGTCTCCCTCTCTAATCCTAATCTGGTGGTATCCACTCCTCAGATCTATTTTTGAGAAGATAGCGGCACCACTCAGCATGTCCAACATGTCGCTTAATCGCAGAATGGAGAATCTATACTTCACAGTGATTCGGCTGACAGCTCGGCTGTCAACACACATGCGCCATGTTTCATCCTTCTTGGGGGCAACAAGGGCTGGAACAGCACATGGGCTCCATACTGTGATGAATGAATCCATGGTCTAATAGCTCAGTGATCTGCCTCTGCAGCTCAGCGTGCGCTGCGGGGTCTAGACGGTAGTGAGGCAAATGGGGTAAGGAGGAGCCAGGGACTAAATCAATGGCGTGCTGGATCGACCTCATGGGAGGTAATCCAGCAGGCAACTCCTCAGGATGGACATCCTGGAACTCCTCCAGAAACTTCCTAGCAGATTCAAGAAGGTGGGTAGTGTCAGGAACCAGTTCAGATGACTGGAATACCGCCAGAGCATACAGGATGCCATTCGCAAAACTCTCTCTCTCTAACTCAACTCCCCGAATAATATTCAAGGCCTTCTTCCTTTCTGTGGGCGGAAGGGTCTCCTTGGTGGCTTTCGGTCGCGAGTGTGAGGCTAAGGGTCTGACGGAATTCAGGACCACCTTCTGCCCATTCAGTATGAATGAACATGTGTTGGTCCTGTCATGAAGAGTCACGTCCCTATCATACAACCATGGTCTCCCTAAAAGAACGTGGCAAACATCCATGGGCATGACATCGCACCAGATCCGATCAATGTAGGATCGTGATGGGTACAAGACATGCGCGTCACAGGAATGGTAGTCTTGGTAACCCAAGCTACCTGAAAAGGTGACGGGTGGGGCTCAGCAGTGACAAGTATACGCGCAAGTGCGGACTCAGCCACAACATTCATGCAGCTGCCACTATCAATCACTAATCTGGATGACTTCCCCCCATCTCGGAAGAAGGCTTGGAAGATGTTGGTCCTCCAATAATCAGCAGACTCTCAGGGTGTGGCCATCATACATCTCACCATTAGAAATCTCGGGTCAAACTCTTCATCACTGGGGGCCCCTAAGTCAAGCTCATTCAACACAACACCAACATCATCAACTCCGACTAGGGCAGACTCATCATCACTAGCCTACTGAATCAGTAATGTGGTGAGCTGCTTGGTGCAGTTCCTGACATAGTGCCCAAACATACCACATCTAAGACAATTAATGTGTGCTAGACTCGTCTCCTACGGGGGCCTTCCCCTTATCCTCTCTCATGGCCACTCCTGTAGTCTTGGCTCCATCACCTCGAGCCTTCAGGTCATCCCGTCTATCAGTCCTAATCATCCCAGTTGTCTTATTGCGACTCTTTTGATATGTCTCTATATCAGTCGCAATAGACACAGTGCCTTCCAAATTATATACGTCGTAGTGAATGAGTTCACTACAAATTTCTGGCCTCAATCCGTACTTGAATTTGGGCAGGGTGTCCAACTCAGACTCACGGATGCGGCAACATATCATGAGATCTTTCATCTCGGCGTAGTACTCTGGGACAGTCCTAGTGCCCTGGCGCAATGCGGTCAGCTCATCGCACAATCAGCTCATGTGGTATGCCGGTATGTACTGCGCCTCCAATAGGGCTTTCATCTCAACCCAGGTAGTCACTGGAGGAAGCCCATCGTACTCCATCTGTCTCTCTTTTCCTAGCCAAAAGGTCTTTGCTTCAGGGTGAGTCTCATCTTGGCGAAGCAGACCTTCTGATCCTCGTACATACCATACCAGTCAAAATAACTCTCTATGTCGAGAACCCGGTTTGCGAAAATCTTGGGGTCCATTGTGTCATCATAGCTAGGAGCGTCTAGCTTGAGAACACGTGTCAGGTCTGGGCGTCTATCAAAGTCATCTTCAAATCGAGGGTAGTCATCGCGTTCCCTAGGTGGGATTCCGCAGCGACCGTCCCGTCCTCTGGGAGGTGGTCCATAATAATCCTCTCGAGGGGGGCTCGAACAGGACATCTCACATCTCTATGCCCAGCAGGTATGGGTCTCTCCTCCTCCCAGCATTGATCACCAAAATGGGCATCAGGTCAGGCCCTAAAGGCGTCATCATATCTAACATCTTGAGGTCCAGCAAGTCTAGGCCTCGGTGTGCACGCTCTCTGATTTATCTCTGGAGTTAGTCTATCCTCGTCTCGCTCGTGGTGTAAATAATGTAGACCTGGATGTGGGTCCAAATTCTCATGAGGGGCATCCACCCGAGTCAGGAAACAGTTCGTGGATGGTTCTCCTCTTGAACCAGGCGGGTTCGATCCTGTACCCGTGAGTTCCAGTTGGTTCACCCGTCCTATAACTCCTCTTATATCCACTCTCAATGTGTTCATCTCTTCCCTCAGGTGGCGTTTCTCTGCATTCCATTCCATGCGGAAGTTCCTAAACCAGATAAATTCGTCATGACTCAAGTGCGGGGCAACGTGGGACATCTCCTGCAGTTGGTGCATCTCAAACTCTAAGTGTTGACTATGGCTACCCATGCTAATTGTCCTACCGCTCCTCAAATGCATGCAATGATGGATGCAATTTTAAATATGTATGCACCTAGACTCCTGACTCCTATGTATGCAGTGACGTGAACCTTAAGAGAATAGGATTCTGAAATTTGAGAAAATTTCGGAACCTTCTCTGATACCAAATTTGATGCATGGCAACACTAGAGTTTGGTGTTGTCGGGCTCTAATGCAATCCTAAGGTTCGTGAATGCCTGTGAATGCAAATTTTTAAAGTGTATTCAGAAATTTAAGCACTTTTCGCGTAGCTTCAGATCAGTTAAGCTTCAGCATTTGCCTGCAGAAGATTCCACAATAATTTGAAAATAACTTTCGTTGGCAATGGGGTGTCCTGAGTCACGAACAGGAAGAGCAGTCGGCACCGGTTCCGGATCAAAGGAAAGGCTCCGGTCTGGAAAGGTAACTCGTACTTCGATTTGTACTTTCAATGCGGGTGTGTTCGGTGGCGTTTTCGTTCAGATTTGCGCTCCTACAAATAATTTTTACACGAAAATCGCACGAGAAAATAATTAAATAAATTTAGTTTAGGGTATGGGAAGAACAAACACACGCCAGTTTAAACTGGGAGCGAGAAGGGTGATCCGAGTAGATTTCTTGTGGTGGCTTGGGCAGCGGGGCTGGGCAGTGGAGGCGGCTGGACAGCGGCGGCTGGGCAGCGGTGGCTGGAATGCGGCGGCGGCTGAGCAGCGACGGCAGGGGAAGCAGCGGCGGCTGGGCAGCGGTGGTGGCTGGGCAGCGGCAGCAACGGCGGTTAGCAGCGGCGAGTGCCGGCAAGGGCAGCGGCAGCAAGGGAAGCAACGGTGGCGACTGAGCAGGGGCAGCGGCAGCAAGGGCAGCAGCGGTGGCGGCTGGGCAGCGGCGACCGGGAAGCAGCGACAGCTGGGGTAATGGCAGCGACTGTCCTGCAGGGGAGACATCTGAAGGCAGCAAGGGGAGGGGGGCCGAAAGGTGGCGGCTAGGGTTTGGAGAGGGAGGATTTGGAAACTAGGATTTCCCCGGGGGAGAGCAAGAGCTGTTCTCGATGTTCGGAGAAAACTCAGAATTTGTATTTATCAAAACTGAAGTTAACATACAGATTTTGGGTATTTATAATACCCTCAAAGCAAGAGTATTTTTTAATAAACGATCGGAGGGCTAAATTTCGTCCCTCTGATCAATACATGAAACAGACAAAAATATATACGAAAATAAAACTAAAATGGACGAAAATAAATGCATAAAATGAAACTAAAACGTCAAGGCCGGTACGGGTTCGGGCAGGCTCGGCAACGGGACCGGCGTCGAAGATGGTTCCCATCAGAGAGTGAAAGAAAAATATAATAAAAAAAAGATAATAAATATTTCTAAAAATTTCATACTACTTTATTTTCATCTCAAGTTTTATAATCTCAAGGTATTCTAAAAAGACTAATTTAAATATCAAAAACTTATGCAAATTCAATCAATTGTTACATTTTTGAAATTTAAAAAAAAAATACCCAGTATATAAACATGTATTACATTTTTTGCACATTACTACTACTTAGCTTTGCTTTGAGACAAATCCATATTGATGCTCGATTGGTAGTTTGAAACTAACATCCTTTTATAAAATGGTTGGTTACTGAAAAAATGACATCAGTAACATACGTTGGTTGGTTACTGGAAAAATGACATCAGTAACGTACATTGGTTGGTTGCTGGAAAAATGATATCATTAACATATGTTGGTTGGTTACTCAAAAAATGACACCAGTAACATATGTTGGTTGGTTACTGGAAAAACAATAACAGTAACATACATCTAAATGAATATATTTTGCAAGAAATTAATTATCACTTTTGTACTATTGTCTTATTTTTCCTGCATTTTTTTATTACATCCTTATTTCCGCTAATCGCATCTCTGCTAAAATATAAAATATAATATTTTATTATATATTATGGTACTTACAGTATTCTTAAATTACTGAGAATTCTAATTCCGGTATTATTTTCTTTACAATACCAAGTCAGGTACTTATAGGAGAACTCGACTGAGAACTTTTAATCTTAGATTTTCAAATTGCGGATGGATCTACGACGCTGCTTTTTATTTTATTTTTGCTTCAATTTATCTTTTGTTTAAAAAAGATGAACTTTGTAAGAAGTGTCTGTTGGCTCATTTGTAATATAAAATTATGATGATGAGAAATGTCCTTTAGCTTTTATATGTGTATCTCTTCTCCTTTAAATTGCTCAATAAGATCCTGCGGTTTGTGAATACTTAATATTGGGATAGTTCTTGCTGAACCGACTACGGGACATCACACTTAACACTCCAGAAGCACTCATCCAATTCATTCGCCAACCAACTTGTGTCCTATTAATCACATCGCTCTCCTTTTCACCATTATTTTGAATGATTGACAGGTACTTGAACCCCTTGCTCTTCTTAATCACATGGTCCTCAGTAATTATATCCTCAAGATTAGTGTCTCTAATATAATTAAGCTCACACTCAATATATTCAATTTTAGATCTATTAATATAAAAACATTTGGACTTTATAGTAATTCTCCATAACTCAAATTTTATTTTAACTCTATCCCTAGTTTATCACTTAATTGAACATCATTTGTAAATAACATGTACTAAAGAACCTTCTCTTGGATGTGATAAGTAAAAAAATGCATAATTAAAGCAAAAAAGATAAAAGCTAAGATCCTTTAAGTAATCCAATCGAAACAGAAAAATTATTAAACAAGCCACCTTGCAATCGAACACATGCAACAACCCCTTTATACATATCTCTAATAACATTAATATATAAAATGCTAATCTCTTTTCACTCCAAATAACTTCTTTTGGTACTCTATCATAAGCCTTTTCAAGATCAATAAAAATTAAATGAATATCATTTCTTTCCCTAAATTTTTCTATCAAATCTCTTAATATATATATGGCTTTTGTGGTAGATCAATCTAACATAAAACCAAATCGATTTTGAGAAATACAAGTATTATTTCGTATTTTGTATTCAATTACTCTCTCCTAAATTTGAAAAGTATGACACATTAATTTGATTCCTCTATAATTAGCACAGTCATGAACATTACCTTTATTTTTGTAAATAGGTATAACTATATCTTATCTCCACTCATCTGTCTTCCTTTCAATATTTTCAATAATATTAAATAACTTGGTAAGCCAAGATACTCCTTTTTCCAAATAATTCCATACATCAATAAAGATGTCATCCAATCCTATTGCCTTTCCGCTCTACATTCTCTTTAAAGCATTCCAAACCTTAGCTTTACTAACACGGTAAATGAAAATGTAGTTGAGACTATTTTTATAACTATTAAACTCACTTATAATTAATTTATCGTATAGCCTTCATTAAAAAACATAATAAAACAATCCATCCATTTATATTGAATATCTTCATCCTTAAAATTTAATCATAATTTTTGATATATTCAATATGCATTAAATTTTTTGTTCTCTTATCTCTTAGTTTGGCTAGCTTATAAATTAGTTTCTCCCTTAATAGTATCTCATTTATTATATAGATCCTCGAATATTGTACTTTTAGCATCACAAACTGTTCTTTTGGATTCACGACAACTTAGTTTATATTTCTTCAATTTCTCCTCAGTCATAACTTAAAACCATTTTTATAACATGCACTTTTATTTTATTTTTAACTTGAACATCATGTCTCCATCACCATGCATCTTTATTATTAGGCACTATCCTTTTGATTCACTAAATAAACTCCTTGCTACATTGCAAACACAATTGACAATCGAATACCACATAAGGTTAGCTTCACCCTTAAAATCACATTGTCCAATTTTTAAAACTTCACTCTCAAAAATATTTTACACTTTCTAAGATTCCACCTCTAGTTTTATGATACATTTTAGATTTAATAGTATTTTATTATCTCTTGTTTTAAATTCAAAACTAATAAATGGTGTTTAGTTGTTAAACAATCACATGAGAATAATCTTACAATCCTTACTTAATAAATAATTATTTTTCTTTAAGAGAAAATAATCAATGAGTTTTAGAAATCTCATTTTTACAAGTGATAATATATTACTCCTTTTTTCTTAAAATAAGTATAATCAATTATAAGATTATAAGCTAAGGTAAACTCTAAAATTATTTTTTTTCTTCATTAATCTCTCCAAAACCAAAACAACCATTAAGATTATTATATTCTTTAATTACCATTCCAATATATCCATTTAAATCTCCTAAAAAATATCTCCCCTTAAGGTATTCAATAAACCAACTCAAATAAATTGTGCTAAATCTTTCTTTTATATACAAATCCAATCCAATTTAAGAGGCATAAACACTTGCAATATTAAAAGTTAATCATTAATTATAAGTTTTAATGAAATAATCTATCTCCCAATCACTTAACATTCACTACTTTTAGTTTTAAATTCTTATACAAAATACTATCCACACCATTCCTAAAATGAGTCTTACCTAAGTACCAATGCTTAAAGCCTAAATTATTAATTTATTTTATTCTCTCCCATTCACTTAGTTTCTTGAAAACATAATATATTAATCTTCTTCTTTATCATAACATCAACTAACCCAAAAAGTTTGTAAGTGAGAGTGTAAATATTCCAACTACCTAATCTTAATTTAAAAATAAAGACTAGTTTCTTTACCCGCATTCGTCCATAATACATGAACCCTTGCTTATTTGACACTGCACTTTTGCACCAATGTAGCGACCTTTGCACACTTTTCAATACATTCAGGCAATGTAGTACATCGCTTCCAAGGGACGCCTAACTCATTTAAATGATTCATGTCATAACAGGATTTGAAAAATTTTACTTGGGTTGTCGACTATTTAACGCAACCCTCCTCCTTTCTCATCCAAGACTTGGAACCCTACAGCGACAGAGTTATAGAATCATACCAATAGACCAAACACTCTTTCTACTTAATATTAATTAATTAAATTATTCATTTTAATTAGAAGGGGTGCCTTAGCATAGCGATAAAATTCATTGACATGTAATCAAAGATCACAGGTTCAACTCACAGAAATAACTTGATGCAGAACAAGAAGCTCACATGAGGAAGAGGCCCACAGCTCGAGCTTTTGTGCAGAGCATAGTTGGAGGTTCAGTGGGGTTGTTTTGTTTTAGGGTCATGTTGTTTTAGCACATATTTATTATAACAGCCCAAACTCTTAAGCACCAATGTATTGTCCGCTTTGGCCTAAAATGCCTCACGATTTTGCCCTCAGAAGATAACTTCCCAGTAGGTCACCCATCCTCGAAGTGCTCCCACATGAGCACGCTTAACTTTGGAATTCTTATCAGGAACTCCACCGTTATCTGAAAAGGCGCCTTGATGTTTAAGAGTTTTACTTATTACTACTTAAGTGGGTCATCACAATCTCCACAACTTAAGTAACTGACGTCCTCGTCAGTATCCACACACAGATCCAAGAATCATCCATTGGGTAGATAGGACTAGAGATGACCCCTACAGGCACAAGAGGTACCCACAACCATGTAGCACCTTAACCATCATGGGTTCAAGAGGCTGCTCACATGAAGTGGTACTTTGCCCTGTATGGCACTTAGCTCCTATCTGACACCCTATTATTTGCTCTGATACCATTTGTAACAGCCAAAACTCTTAAGCACCAAGGTATTGTCCGCTGTAGCCTAAAATGCCTCACGGTTTTGCCCTCAGAAGATAACTTCCCAGTAGATCACCCATCCTAGGAGTGCTCCCACATGAGCACGCTTAACTTTGAAGTTCTTATCAGGAACTCCACCGTTATCTGAAAAGGCGCCTTGATGTTTAAGAGTTTCAGTTATTACTACTTAAGTGGGTCATCACATTTATAGTGTCATGTATTGTTGTATATGATATTTACGTCGTATTGTATAGTACTCAGTGTTATTGTTAACATTCATATGGTACTATATTTGGTGTTTACTTTTTTGTACTTTTCAAGGGATATGATGGTAGTTACCCATGCGTACTACTATATATATCTTGTATGTTCATTTGAGAAGCAAAAGATGAATGAAATGTTATTTTCCACCATTTGGTGAGTGAAGTTTGCTCTTGCGAGAGTGTTTGAGATCTAGTGTGTATGGCCACTTTTTTTCTTGTGCGTGTACATTGCGGTAAGGTCTCTGAGGTGTAAATAATCCTGATAAATTTATTTGTGTTATTCACATTTTTCCATTTTTTGTATTTATTCTCCCAATTCCTTCACCATTCTCCAAAGTTTTCTTAAATTTTCTTGCGTTGTTTAATATTTTCTACACTAGGAACCAATGCTCACCATGTTCTCAAGCAACAATCTTATTAGAAATATTAACATCAGTCTTAAAATAAGAATAGAGAAATTCTGCATATAGTTTCCATTCTGCCTCTTTGAAGAAATACTTGCATTTTCTTGCAAGAAATTTTTAGAATAGCGAATTAAATTTTCACTATTAAATGAAGAACTTATAAACAATTCAAAAAATAAATCAATCAAATAAGCATCGATCCCAACTTTCCTAAAAACTTTGAAAGGTCCTGCTACTCTAGCATGAAACCTTATATATTTGGTCATGGAATATTGCTATGGGTGAATGCTAATGAGAATATAAATAAACCAAATCATATTAGCTTTTGCAGCATAATCTTTATTAATTTTCTCGATTTGATTTATAACTTCGTGATGCAATTTATGAAAATCCTTAATAAAAATAAAGGCAACATCAAAATATGGATGGCAAGACAAACTAGATAGGTCGACTAGTTTCCTAGGATTATATCCATAAACAATCTTAAACAGTTTCTTTTTGTCCTATAAAAATGCTATTGTAGGCAAATTCTATTGTAAGGAGTAAATCCCAAATAATTAGATTCTCCCCCATTACCACTTCAATTTAACCATTCAATTGTGCATGTTATGATGATAAAAAATTAGGTGTACTACTTAGTAACCATCGTGAGTTCAAACGCTCCCATAAGAAACTATTTTGGAGTAAAACTTCTAATTGCTGTTGGAGCTCAGCTTGCTCCACAAGATTAAGACGATAGTGTGGCAAATTGTAAATGAGAACCCAATATTACATCAATAACGTGTTTAATCTCTCATAGGTGACAACTCATCTAGAAGATCCTCATGTGAGGTCTTTAAAAAATCCATAAGGAGATTCACAATAAGTGGAGGAATGGTATAGATTCATCAATGTCAAGAGCAACATCTTTAACGTGTAAACTTAAAGGCCTTCAGGATTCTTAAAGTCTTGATGTAAGGTGTGGTATCCTACCAGATTTACAAAAGGTATAGGGACAAGACCATCAAGCTCCCTAAGTAGAATAGGTGCAAGTGGAGCATCATAGGTTAAATGTGAGGTGGCAATTGAAATCAACTAAAGCTTAGCCACCTTCTTGGTTTTGATGTAATAGGTGTTGCATCAGCACAACCCTTTTGGGAGTTAGTGAATGGAACATATATGGTGTAAAAAGTGATCCTAAAGCAATACTACTTAATGTGGGAGATATATTAAAATGTGTTATGTATTTAATTGTTTATGAAAATAATGTGAGTAACACTTATCACACAAGATCTCTTGCATTCCTACTTATGTGATTCTCCTGAAACTACTTCCTAATTTTGACATGGTTAATTAATTTCATGCAGACAAAAGTGACTCGCTGATAATCATCAAAATTATGTCACTCAAAAAATTCTTTTAATTGAGTCATCCAATTTAAAAACTTGTTAGATCATCAATTCTATCATACGTAAGAGCCTTTACTTTGATCTTGCCCAATTGGATCATCCTATCATAACCTTAGTAACTCCTCTTCGGATACACATCATCAAGTCATTCTCAATGTCTTCCATCCTATGAATTCTACCCCTTCTATAATTTCAGTATTGCCTAATCTCATAAGGGTAATCATCCCTAACCTAAGGCAAAAAGTTCACGACGTCCCTATATCTAGTTTGGGGAGTTGGATGACTAGATGATGGTTGAAGAATGTTGCTCGTTCCTCAAGTGCATTGCCTTTAAACTAAATATATAAAAAGTAGCAAAATGCAATAAATCACAAACACAAAATAAGTAACTAGTAATTATTTTAATTTTAGATTCAATATAGCTCAAATATACTTTGGCAAGGTTTTTTAGTTGGCACACACATGCTCACAAAGAGATCACTCAAAGTTAGGACAAGTTTCAAGGTTCAATTGGTTGGCTAATGAAAGGTAAAAGTTCACTCAATCATGCAAAAATACTAAATTTGTACAAACCTTGCAATTGACATGTATAAACATATCTCAATATTTAAAGTAAATTTCAGTTCGAGAAAAACTTAAAATGTAAAAAATATTAAGACAGTTAGCGTGAGGACAAATAGATCACAGCTCGTGAGTCAACACTTCCAACTTTCTTCTTTCTTAATTGAGTGCTAAGATCCCATCAAAATTATTACTGGAGCATAGGTGTCGCTTTTACAAATCCAACAGTACAAACAGCATTGAAATTAGAGTTCACGTGGCAAGTAACGAAGCGTTGGAAACTAACGATGACAGCAATGGGTGCTCAAGGGCGTGTGTGTGCAACTGTGTGCTCGCATATCATTGGTGTGTGCGCGTGCGTGCGCGCGGCTGCAGCATTGGGTTCGTTGCGCAGGTCAGGCTGTGGATTGTAAATCTAGTATGTTGTAAACTGCAGAAACGGTCGGACTGAACCAGTGTGCTAGTTCCAGATAGGGGTTCGCTGGTTGGGGCGGGGCATTTTTAGGCGGTGGTTGCCAGCAACGGCCAGAACAATGAAAGAATTCAAAAGTCTTGAAATGTTGAACAACTTTTTCTAAAGTACAAGGTCACAAAGCCTCACTCTGATGCCAAAAAAGGAGTGGAAATGTTTCATATTCTCATTTTTTTCAATTTTTGAGTGGGATTTGAATGGGGGAAAGATGATGGTGATAAGTAGTGGAGCACAATGGAGGCGCTAAGAAGACAATGATAGTAGAAAATAAAGAACAAATATAAAGTGACAATGAACGAATGGGAAGAACAAAGCTTGTGAAATAAAATACAAAAACATAAAGATAAATTTATCAGGATTATACACACCCTAGTCATATTGCTGCTATGACACACACAAGAGTTAACATCATTATATACACCACTGTCTCCAGCACTCTCGCAAGAGTTAAATATCACAAATAGAGGAAAATAAATATTATACGTTATTTACTTCTCAAATGAACATATAAGATATATATAATAGTATGCATGGGTAACTAGCATCTTATCTCCTAAAAAGTATAAAATAATAAACACTAAATATAATACCACATGAACAACCACAATAACATTAAGTACAGTACAACACAACATAAATATCAAATGCAATAACACATGACACTACAAATGAGTCAAAACAACACGACACGAGAATACAACAACATAATGTAGCTCTCGCTCAACCTCCAGCTATGCACCATGCAAAAGCCCGAGTCATAGGCCTCCTCCTCACATGAGCTCCATGTCCTACAACTTAACCTCTTATAATATATATAAAATAAGGTTGTGTATAGTTGGCCCAAGAGGTCAAACCCTTCCCCGAACCCTGCATTGGCAAGACACTTCATGCCATGCTACCCTATTTTTATTCATTAATAAATTATTTCTAATTAAACTATTATTAATTAAAAAATAATAATCAATAAACTATTATTTACTATTTATCTAATAATTATTATTTAAATAGCTAATAAATTTTATTAGCTATTACTTAACAATCACTACTTAATCAATTAATTGATTAATAATTACAATTACTATTTCAATATCAATTTCAAAATTACTATTAATTATTTATTAATAATTATTAAATATTATTATATGTAACTATTATTACTAGACTAGTTTAAGTTAACATGAACTAAAGAGTACTATACCTTATTGGATTAAATTAACTTAGGCTATATTTGGAAAGTTAATGGCTAATCAATTTTATTAACTATTTCAATGGAATTCAAACATGCTTGATGCTCTAATTTGATTACTTTTGAATATTGATTAAAATTGTTAAAAGAAAAAAGATAAGTTATAATACATTGAGCAAAATGTGTTACTTTCTATTTCTTAAACCAAATTCATGAAAAGTGTTCAAATTGTCTATTTATACATGCTCAAAATATATTATTTAGATTCTAGAACTTTTACCCCCATAATTTTGAAGGGTGTACCCTGCTAAAAAAAATTTAATTTGAATTCATTATTTCTACCAATTATTTAATGAATTTAGCTTAATATCTAAATCTTCTATCATAGTGCTACTTTTACTTGGTCAAACACGAACAAATCATTTTGAAGTTTCGGTTGAATGATCCTTAATATTCATTTCAATGTTATTTGAATATAAAATAATAAAGTAAAAAAGTATAAAGCAATGTTCTTATACTTTTAAAAATAGAGCAATCTATTAATATAAAACTATGACCATATATATACAAAATGTTAAAATAGGCACACATATTGTATTAATTTGGGCATCAAAATATGCAGCACATAATTTTTTTAGAATGCAGGCATAAAAACAAATCAGGCATGTGACTACTAGCGCTAAATAAGAAATCATAAGAGTTAATGTTAGGTTGATAGTTAATTATGACAACTATAATCAAAATACACCCCAACAATTAAGACAAGGTAAGAAGTGATACTATTAAAATAGAAATCTGCTGTGAAACCCAAAACATAACAAAAGTTAAATTTGTTAATGTGGTATTTCTTATATACAAGAATATAATTGGTGGATGCACTATTGCTTGTAAGATATGAGTATATCTTTCTTATTTATTCAATAATGCTTAAATTTTTGTTAAATACTTGGTTTGTTTGTTGGGACATCTAGCAGTTCCCATTAAAATAACAAACAAATTTTTATATCACAAACTTATGATAACATGTACTTAATAATTTGCAAGTAATGATAGTATACCTTTTTTTGTATTTTCAAGATAATACCAATTTATCAAAATCTAAATATTTGAAAAATATTATTTTGGAATGCATTATTTTAGTATAAACAAACAAAACGTGCATTGATTGTTATAACATGTAAAAAAATTTAAATTTATTACTATAGTAAATTACTATTCTTATGCACATGTGTGTAGCATTATAATTGTTAAAGAAGCTGAGATATCACATTAAATGATTCATTGAAGTAACTTTGGAGAAAGTGTTAGACATCAAATGGTCATTTACTTAAACATCATGGGTTCATCTACAAATCAAATAGTTATAGAGGTCTACTTCCCATCTCATTTTCCAATTCTTACATATTACAAAACAAATTAAATGAGCTCAGATATTGAATGAATTAAGCAAGCATGTGTCAAATGAAGTGGTTTTTAGCGAGATTTCAATAATTGACTCAACATACATACATCAAAAATTACACTAAGAAATTTGGATTCATCTTTTCTGCAAAATCAGTTATTTCTCATAACCAATGTATTGCAAACTTTTCTTCAAGATCCTTTCACGTTGGCATGGATTGATCTATTGAAATTATTCTACAAGCACTCCAAATGTGGTTTTTTTTAATTTACCTGGTTAATAAAATAAGGAGAACGTTTGTTTATGCCTGATCAAATGTGCAGGTACTAAAACTTAAAACGAAGTATGGAATAACAGCTCAACTTACAATACATATATAAAATGACAGATATCGAAGTCGTGAGTCAGAGCAGAAAATTTTCTAAGTTTTCATTTAATAAAGTTAGTGCAGTAAGAAAAAGACAAAAAAGATACCTCTTGAAAGAATCCAACTGATGGAGAAGGCATTCTCAATGCAGAAATTTTAGCTTGGGATGGGGCAGGAGGTAACCCAGAAATTTGGTATGTCTGTTGAGATGTTGAAACTATTCCAACTAAACCAGAACAAGTTGTATCCATTGATAATTTTGTTAAGACTGGCGTATAGGAATTTTGCTTCAGTAAGTCTTTCTCAAATAAATGATATGCAGCCTTTGCCTGTTCCAATGTTTCAAGAGGAGAAGGCATCCTCAAAATGAATTGCTTAGCTTGAATTGATGCACTAGGTAACTGACAAAAATTTTGTGATTTTTCTTTAGCAATGCAAGTCATGCCTGTGGAGGCACAACTTGTATCCAACTGTGATCTATTTGAGGATGATGTGCAGGAATTCAACTTCAATATGTTTGTGTCTTTCTCGATCTGCACTTTTGCAGTTTTTTCTTCTTCCAGCATTCTATGTGGGAGTGGAGTTAAGAATACATGATGCGCATTAATCAAAATAATTGAAGTTTGAAATGATTTTCAAAAGGTAAAAGGAATGGTACATATCATTTAAAAGCCTTTATCTAAAAGAACATGCCAAAGGATACAAGCATGCAGCATCCAACGTCAGCGCATTTTTAGCTATGCTTTTTGTGGATGGTTTCCTCATTAAAGTCTGTGGAAATCAAAAAAACCAAAAACATATAAAAAGATATAATTTTCAGCAGTGCGTCATGCTTCTATTGGTAGTTATGACTATATACGCTGGAAAGTTTAACATTGCATTGCTTCTTTGGATCCCTTTTCCACTTCAGGGCTGCTTAATTTCTAAGAGAATTGATGAGCTAAAAAAGAGGTACTGGTTTCTAGGAATACTTTGGCAAATTAAAAGCCATACAATTTGTAGAAGTGTACGGAGAACAAACTTGTTTAAACAGACAGTGACAAGGTACAAGAAGTGAAATGATGAGCAATTGTTTTTTGAGTACTGTTTTTTTCTAGACAAAAAAATTCGGGAGGGCAACGAGAGATCAAGGAAAATTCTTAGTTTATTTCATAAGAACCTTGCATTCATTCAGCCCTTATTTGCAAAATAGGATTACAAGGCAAAACTAAATTAACTTGAGCTCATATACAAATATTGGTGAACTTTCTATTATTTAATTCAATATAAATATAATCATAATAATTCAATTCCATAAACAAAAATATTCTAACAATGAATCTTCTAGAAATAATATATAATTATTTTTAAAGTATGTCTAGCAATTAATCGGTCACCCGTGTCAGTAGAGCTTTTCGCTTGAAGACTATCCTTTACTTGCAATTCAATATAACATCTGTCACTACTGAAACCTACTGAGCAACCATAATTAGCACTGTGAAATTAATTATACATCATAAATATGCATTTCTACTCTAATTTTATGCCAACCAATAAAATATATTCGTCTGAATTTTTATGTTTTTAAAAACTTTTCGGAAGATTAGATATTTGCTATGATTTAATGCATTTTTGGTTTCCAAAATTAGTGATAAATAATCCAAAGCTCAAATCGGAAAGCTTATTTCATGTTAGAATTCCAATATTTTTATGACAAGATAAGCTATTCATAAATTTATAAATTTTTAAATATTTTTAAATTACTAAATTATATATTATTTATTTAATTAGTAATATTATTATAAATATTATTATTGTTATCAGCCTTATTATTATCATTATAATTATCACTGTTATTGTTATTAAAATAATTATTAGTTTTACAAAATAATAAATAATGTCACCCCCCTCGTCGGTCCTCTCGGCCACTAGACAGCCACCAACACTAGCTCCAACCGATAGCCCAACCAGCTAAGGGACCATTAAAGGTCCACCCACCTCTACTCCCTCTCTCTCTTCCCTTTCCCTCTCTCTCTCTCCCCTCCCCTCCTATAGCCTTTGTCCACAACAGCCAACCCCCAACTATAGGTGATCCCCCAAATAGATAATCTTCCTCTCCCACTCTCCCTCACTTTCTCTCTCTTCCTCTCTCTTCTTCTTCCTCTATTTCTTTCTCTACTCTCATTCTTCTTCTTCACCCTCCTTTTCCTCTCCTCTCCACTTCTCTCTATTTCCTCTTTCTTTCTCTACCTTCTGTTTCCCTCTTTTTATTTCACCCACTCTCTAACATATATATTTCACTCTCTAACTCTTCTTTTCTTTAACTCTCCTTTTCTTTTTAATTTCACACTCTAACTCCCTTTCTCTCATTCTCTCCCTACCCTCTCTTTTTCTCTCTTCTCTTTCACTCTCTAACTTTTGTCTTTCACTTTCTCTCTATAACTCTTCTTTCTCTTCCTAATTATCTCTATATCTTCTTTCTCTTTTTTTTATCTCCCCCATTTTCACTTTCCTTGCCTCTTTCTACCTTCTCTTTTCCTCTCTTCCATTTCATTTTAAGAACTTTAATATTATTATTATTATTATTATTATTATTATTATTATTATTATTATTATTATTATAAATTATTATTTTTAATACTATTATTATCATTTTAATACTAGTATAACTATTTTTATTACTATTAGTGTTATTATTAAGTGTTTTTATTATCTTTATATTATAACTATTAAGTAATATTATTAATGTTATTATTATTATATGTTTTTATTATCTTTATATTATTATTATTATTATTATTATTATTATTATTATTAACAAAGACTATTATCCTCGTTCTATATTAAATATGCATATATAACAATACAAATATAATATATACATATCAATTAAATAAATATACAAATATGTACATATATATATATATACATATCAATATATTAAGAATAAACATAAATAATTAAATATATTATATACAATAATGTTTACATGTATAATTAGTATTGATATAATTATCAATTAATATATATATATATATTAATATAAATATATTATATACAGCATTGTTGATAGCATATTATTTGCCCATTGTTTAAGTTCCATAGATTACGGTAATGGTAATAAAACTATGGCATTTGTTCAATCTCTCACTTAATAAGTATTTACAATTTTTTTATTTTTTTGACGAAGATACGATCACGAGGATTGCCCACCAAGTTTATTTTTCTAACTCATAAATTCCTTAATTGTCTTTTAAACTTATTTTCCCAATAGCAGAGCCATAAGACTCTAATCCATCGATTAAGCCAAATACATGAATTTAAAGTTAATAATTCATAATCTCCACGAAAATAATTGTCTGTTCAACTGAATAAATATTATGAATTTAACTTCCACTTATTAAATTATGCATTTTATTCTCAATATTTAATTATGGGCATAATTCCAATATTTGAATACAGGTAAGTTCTAAGACTTTGTATACAAGTTTTATTCACACTTATGATAATCCGGGTAACCAGTCTTGAGATTAGCTGCACAATTTGATGAAGATGGGTGTGTTAGTACTACTAATATAAGTTTTAAACATAACCACTCATGCATTGAGGATGAGTCAATTTGTTTAATTATTCATTTTATGCTTGTTAAATTAGGCTAATTTATGAACACGTGTGCAGATATATATATAATCATCAATGATTTTTTGTAATATATTTACACTTTATAAATTTCTTATAAGTTTTATTCACACTCATTTTTATTAGAAATTGTACTCTTTATTGAGAATATTATTCATTAACTATATTTCAAATTTATGTATCTAAATGTTATTAATATGCTATTTTAAGAATATCATTCAAGTTTTAATAAGCTCATGAAAAATTATAAAATGTGTAAAACTATAATTAAACATGTTACAATACATTACATCTTTGCTATGATATTGGATTGTAGAATAATTTCTATTGTCTGTGTGACACAATTATACTAGTGTGTGTGTTACAAAAAATAAATTGTACGATTTTAATATTGATTTAGTTTCTGCTGACTTTTAAACTCGATGCCTCAAATAGATATTTGAGTCTTGATAGTTTGTTTAATCAAGATATCAAGACTCCCATTGCTGAAATTCAAACTGCCAGAGAAAAAGATTGAAATGCTTTATGAGCTTAATTTGTAAGAATATTAATCCAAAAAATAAGATTATAAGGAACATTAATCTAGAGGCTCAGATTTCTCCATGGATAATATAACCTCTTCAAAACAAAATCATAAAAGGCACATTTTGGGCAAGAATCATGCAATAATACTAAGATCTGTGAATTAACCGATTTCTACACCTTACAAATAGCAATTAAAAGTTGTGGAATTAATAGTGTTCTATTTGTAAATATTTTAATTAGAGGATGGTTTCATTTCAATATTTTAAAGTTGCATGTCACTTAAAATCTACTTATAATTAGAGGATCTTAAAATTGTGGAATTAATAGTGTTTTATTTGTAAATGAGTGCTAGATATGAATTATTTAAAGATTTTAAGTGCTAGGAATCGATGTTAGCTTATGAACAACTTGAGTTTGAAAATTAGCTACAAGATGATACATTCTCTAGATAAAAATGGATAAGAACGTTATACACTTAAGAAGTATCATAGTATTTATAATGATAAGAAAATCATACTCTTCATAAGACAACTAGCATAAATGAATATTAATAGTAACAAAATATACCAACATTAGAATGTTTTAAAGATGATTACTGAGCTTACAAGATTTGAAATAACGAGAATAAAAAGTACAGTTGTTGTATAATTTTATTAAGGAGATAGCTAATAATTAAAAGTCAAAGCTCACTCAAAATTGTACAAGACTAAATTCTATTTGAAATTAAATCAAACAATTTTTAGCAAAATCAAGAACGGGCATGAATGGCTCAAAACCATTTCAAGTTATATCACAAATTAATATGAACTCACATGAAATATAATTCGAGATAGCATGATGATTATATATGTGTATTATTTAGATTAAAATTTTGTCAAATAAGTATTCCCTTGCTTGTTAGAACAATAAAATTACAAAGACTTTCATGGCCGATGCATTCCATATTTAAAGTTATTATTATTCTTATACCACCCAAATCTTAACCATTTATAAATGTCAGCTTTTGCAAACTACAAAATGCTATCGTAATATTGGTTTCATAGAAAGAATTTGAGCGATTAGTAAGAATTACATTTTAAGTGCTACATATATATGAAAATATTGTGCTATCTATATGAAAATTAGGCTATTACAAAATTCATTTGGATTTGTTTTTAAGATCTTTTGAAGCTCATTCTGAGTAAACTCAAGAGATATATTATGTGATTCCAAAATAGCATCATTCGATACCTTAAGGAAATATTTCAGCCAATTATGGCATCCTTAAATTGAAACCGTTTAAATGTAATAAAAGATAGGAGAGGTTTAGAATGAAGTGGAGCATAAAACTCACCCTTTGTTTAAAGAAATTAAAAACACTATCAATCATTTAAATAAATTCATACTGTTGAATCCTAACAACCTCCGAATGGATGTTCTTGTGATCCAGAAGCAAAAGAGTGCATGCATGGGGTGAGAAAGATGGTTAATACTTTATTTACTATGACTAAAAATATTGAGATGAAAAATTAAATCAAGAAATTTCAAATTTTTATTATTATTTCATAGTAGCCCAAATAGTATTCATTGACACTTTATTTAGAATTAGGAGATAAGAAAGAGAAGGAACAAAAAAACTTGTAAGAAACTATTAGGAATGATCACATATACTTGAATTTTATGGAGGGATGGTTATATAGTAGAGTGCAGCAAAAACAAAGGATTTATGATGGCAGCCATGCTTAGTAGGGTTAATGTTTGATATTGTTGTTGCTTCTGTAGTTGTTGTTGTTGTAAGAAAGGGATTACATTATAAACCTAACTAGCTTGATTTTAAATGAAGAGAAACGTTAAAAAATTTCCAATTTAATTTTAGGAAATAACAATAATAACTAATGCAATAAAACTGAAATAATTTACAAATAATCTAGATTTACATAAGCCATGCCTCATTCTGGATTAATAAAACACTTAGTATTAGTAATTGCAAAACAGAATCCCTACTCCACATTAATAAAAAGCGCAGTAAACTAACCGTGGATATTGGTGGCCTGTCAAGTCCTGATGCTTTTGAAATAGAGAACAAGCCAGCATCCTTCTTGCGACTATGGATTCTATACATTGACCTTGAATGTACTTCTCTCAAGGAATTTTTTTCAAGAATATTAAGAGGGTACCTCTCACTATTTTTATCCAACTGCATCATCGATGAACTCCCCGCATTGGTCGTAGAAAAGAGCTTGCTGCTTGGCTTTGTGACCGCACCAGTGATAATGGACAATTCGGATGAATCCAGAACACCTAATCACTTCTAACACAATCAGAGCCTGAAAATTAATATTTCAACTGAAACTTGCATAACAGATCACCTTCTTCAGTAAAGAAGGCCGGATTCCACGCTAAGCTTTTCCTCAAGTTCAATCCTCCGTCCTTTCTGCTCCTCTTCGATGCCGCAACAGGTGAAGTAATTTCATCCTCTGAACAAATATTCTCAATGAGTTGTCCATCAGGTTTAGCACTAAAGCGGCTTTCTGAAAAGTACTCATTCGATGGAATTGCATCACGTTACAAAGAAAATAACTATCTTTATTCCGTAGGGATCCGTTTGGAAAGAACAAAAATAAACTTTCAGACAAAGGAATCCATCAGTGATAAAGCAATGAGAATATAATCTATTTTATATGATTTTAGAGAAATGGAGAAAATACTGCACTATAGATAATTAACTGAAAAGATGAGATGAGCCCTAGCAGCCTTTCTCGGTAATAATTTATAACAGAGATTAAAAGAACCAAAGCCCGGAACCCTGGTCGAGGGGATAACGGAAAAAGACTATTACCCGATGAGCTTGCGGTCTTCATTGAGATTTAATCGACGCCGATTCAATTTCTCCTCATTTTCGCAAATGGGGAAGATCCGAATATCGACAACTAGGTTTTCTTTGATCTGTAAACCCCCCTCCTTTTTTTTGCGTTTAAAAGCTTGATACAATAGCGGGAAAATAAAGGAACAGTTTTTATTGCACTCCCAATATTCATAAAAGAAATTTTAACATCATAATTCAAATTGGAAAAAAAAATAATAGGGTATCCTTTTATTCGGTGCCAACTTTTTTAAAATAATTAGATACATTTATAATTAGTAAATATAAATATTATCAATTTAATATTTAGATGTATTAATTACAAGAAGGGAGAGCTGCCTCGAAGGTGCCTAGGGATGCGAGGATGGATCCGCCGATCCTGTGCTTCCTCCCTGGGGGAGCGACGACCTTGACCCGGATGGAGGAGGGGGCGAGGACGGAGGTCGTCTCAACAGCAGATGAGCTGCTCTCAAGCTCGCGCTGGTAATCCAGGGAGACGTAGCCGAGCTGCTCTCATTCCATTTTATATCAAATAGTATGTATATTATATTTTATAAGAGTTGTGCTACAATTACTTGAAAAAATGTGGCATGAAAATTACACTCTCCTTAAATTATCTCACAAATTACATGTAAACACATATATATTTGCAATTAATAACAAGTTTAAAAGCCATTTAATATAGTCATGATCAAAAATGTTTCTAAGAAATTGTTCATGTGTGCACAAACTTGTAAACTTAATAATTGGATTCAAAGTGTTTAGTTTTAATGATGAAAATTTATAATATCATCAATTCTATATGACAAATACATTCCTTATTTGATTTGAAATTTATAATAGGAAAATACATTTTAGTGTAAGACAACAAGTCTAAGCAATATAATATGATTATAAATAGTGCCAACATACTAAAGTAGTAACAAAATAGTAAATATGTAAGATAATTGAATGCTAAAAATATAGGTATATAATATCCTGCCAAAAAATGTAAAGAGAAAAATAATTTATTGCTTCAAATCTAAAATTAAATGTAATTTGATAAAAAAAAATTATTTTTTACTTTTTAAACTAGTTCTTTAAAAAATAAAATTTTAATTATTAACTAATTTAATAATATTAAAATACTAACTTCATGTTAATTATACAATTTATAATAATTAAACCATTTTTTATACATAAAATTATAATTTTATCAATCATTTGTATATTTCATAAGGCTATAGAGAGTTTAATGATATAGTCATCTGAGTTTAAATTTTAGGTCCCATGATTAATGGATCAAGGAGATTAATTTTAAAGTTCCTTGATTTAGCCAAAACTAGGACTTCACATCAGGGTTATAACATCTAAGCTTATAGACCATAAGATAACTAAGATACAAATTGTCATATTCTCCAAGTCACAGCAATTCATAGATTGTGTTGCAACTCTTTGGAGTTTCTAAGAGCTCAAAATAAGGTTTTATGCGAACTCGGGCCAAGCCATCAAGACGATTAAAGGCTAATGCTATCCATGACATCTCCCTAATTATATATTGAGAAAAGCATTTCCTAATCTAAAACATGTGTCCCTAACAATTATGCAGCAATATTTACAATATCTTGAGATAATCTCAATTACAATAATCATTTGTGCCCATAAGACGTTGTTGCATCAGTATTAGACTGGAGAGGGGTGCGCCACCATAATGTCCAACTCAACAAAAAGGCCAAATCAAGTTCAAACTAATCTTTTCAATCTCGAGAAATTTCAAAAATTAAACCAAGGGACTATGTCTCCTTAGGAAGTAAGAGAACAAGCTTGCCAAAACAATCACAAGAATGCTGAAAAGGATGATTATGCATGATTCAGATTACACTTCATAGCAAATCCATCAAAGTGATAAGAACACTTATTTGCTTGGATCTAACGTATATCTAGGAGTTATTAGTAGTCGTACAAAGGCTTGAAGGTCATAAAAGCATTAAAAAATAACGTACTCATCCTTCTGGAATTACTTCTCTCATTTTCAATTTTGACTTGGGATATATATTGAATGGCACTAAGCTTACAACATATTCATTTGGTTGCTAAGGGTAACCAATAAAAAAGCCCGCTAAGGACCAAAGGCCGCAGCACGTTCACATGAATGCAGATAACATCATTTTATGGTTGAATAAACAAAAATAAAGGATAAAAATGCCTCTATACAGAGAAGGAGATATGAAAAAGTACACTTTTAGTTTACAATTGATTTTATCCAGAAATATTCTCCTAAACAAATAAATGTTTCTTCACTTAAGGCACAACTGCATTATGGCAGAGCTTCACCACCGGCTTCTCTCTTCCACAAATTATCATACTATCTTCTGCCTTTTTTGCTGCAACATTTCCTACAACAGCGACAAACCAAGAGCTCCTTAGATAGATTTTTTTCAAATGAAATATAATATTATATAAATATTTTATGCAATAATATACTCAAATATTAATTCGATTACTATTGAAAGTGATTATGTACATAAACAATGAAAATAATAAAAAGGGATAATCGAATAGAGAGTAAGAAATCAGACGCAATTTCATTCATTCTGCCCAAAATATCTTATGAAAAATGCTTCGAGGCCGGCTCCATAGCCCCAAGAACTATATCATTATTTTAACTAATGAGTTTTAGTTATTATCAGTTTAACACTAGGTTTAAACACATTAACTGCGCTAGAGCTGCGAAAAGGGTACTACAGCAAAACACACATCTTATTTTTACATTTACACCTAAATTTCACTCCTTACAAAACTACCAATTGAATCCGTCATTATGCCAAATTGACCGCTTATTATAAGCAGAAAAGGTTTCATGCGAAGATCCTTCCAATCATTACCAGGAGATAAGAATTTCATGCCACATAGGATAATGTTAGGCACTTGTTCTCCAAGTATAACAATTAAATATTAAACTTGTATAAAATTTAAATTATAATTTACCATCAAAATCTAAAAAAATAATTTAATCATCATAGTAGTGATCACATTTTTCCATATAGAAGCAATAGGTGAAAGGAAGGTGGCTCAAAAGTTAAATTTAAAGCATTTTATTTCGAATATTAAGAAATGAGAACTAGGGCAGACATAAGTTAACTTGGCTTAATCAAATTCGACTCAAACTCAAAATTCATGAGCCTGCTTAACCTCTAATTCAAATTTGTTTCTAGCGAAGTCAAAATAAATTTAAGTTGAAATAAAAATTACATTTGCAAGTCCTGCTCATAGGTTAAGGTGCCTAAGTAACTACACCACTGAGTTCTGCTTGATAATGCAAAATATAAAGAATCATAAATCGAGTGAGTCTAGGTTGAAATTGACAAAAACATTTTGAGTTTGACATCTGACTTGTGACTCGACTCGACCTGACTCAATTCATTCCAATTTGACTCAAATTCTTCATGTTCCGAGCAAATTTACTAGCTTAATGAGAACCTGCTTATTTCTCTCACATGCAATTTATAACATGTAATACTGCGTAACAAATTTACCACACAAACAGCATAGAGAAGGAACCAACTCAAATAGTTAGAATAAAGCTGGTAATCACGATTGTTCTTATTTTGTTCAATCAAGACCATTGATTGGGCGACCTGGCATCAAATTGTAGAGTCTGCGCATTATAGGCTTGACAGCACAAATGTAAGACCATATATCCTTCTATTTTATCACTGCAGCCTATTTCACTTTTTAAAATTCTCAGCCTTTTTCACTGCAGGCCTTCTACCTTTAATATAAATTGTTAAATTGTAATGACCCAATATCATTACTTTGTAAATTAGGTCAAATCCCGCCTCGAAATCAGGATCCCGGGGAATTTCAAATTAGAGCAAACAAAAATACCCTTACATGAGAATAAATTTTAGATTAAAAAAGCCTAGTTTGGAAAAAATTTGGAAAACGAAAACTCCCGCTTTATTTTTTTGAACTTTTTAAATTAATTAAATCAAGACATTGAAATACATGTTCAGATTCATCAATTTTCGTGTCATTGTGTTGAGTACGTTATTTAAAAGCTGTTCATGAAGTTTCATCAATTTTGGATCGTCGGTTCGACCTAAATTAATTTTTGAGGTTCAAAACTTCAAAAATTAATCAAAAATAAAATACTGCTAAGAATTGAAAATTTTCAAGGCGAGGATGTTTGTTGCATCGTAACACACCTCGGTGTCAAGTTTCGTTATTTGTTGACGCCAAATGGCGGAAAATACGAAAAATTTAACTTTGAGTAATTTTTTTTAAATTTAACTCCTAAAATATTGAATTAAAAAGCTAATTTAAAATATCTAAATTTAAATATATATCCTAAATCAAACTGTCAAACTTTATATCTTAAAGAACAAAGGTACCTAGTTTTTTTTTACTTTTTGCACTTTATTGCTGCTTAGCTTCGCTTTAAGCCAAATTCGTATTGAAGTTGGTTGGTTGTTCGAAACCAAAGTGATAACATTCATGGGTTACTAAAAAATAATGTCAGTAACATTAATGTTTGGTTGATTGTTAGAAACCAACATCCTTTTCATTCGTGGATTGATGAAAAAATGACATCAGCAATATTAATGTTTGGTTTATTGTTAGAAATCAACATCATTTTCATTCGTGGGTTACTGAAAAAATAACATCAGCAATATTCGTAGGTTACTGAAAAATGACGTTAGAAACATTCGTGGTGAGTTACTAGAAAAACAGCACAAGTATCCTACATTTTGTAATAACACTTATTGCATAAAACTTTTAATTCTTTTGCACTATTTCTTTATTCTTCTTGCATTTTATTACATCCTTATATCTACTAATCGCAAAAACATAATATATTTTGTTTGTTGTGGTACTTAGAATATTCTCTAATTACTGGGAATTTCATTCCCGATATTATTTTCTTAATAATACCAGATCAGATACCTCTGGGTGAGCTTGAAGAACTTGAAAATTTAAATTATCAAACTATTGAATGAATCTACGATACTATCCTACTTTTGCTTTTATTTTTATTTTTATTTTTCCTTTTGTTTCAGTTCCTCATAGATAAACTTGGTAAAGAAGAATGTTGAAAAATTTTTGTAATATGTAATTTTGAAATGAATGAGAAATATCTTTTGCTTTTGTATGTGTACGCTCTTTTTTCTCAAATTGCCAATATGATCCGGTCGTATGTGAACACCCGAATGTCGGGCCATCACATAAACCCACTAAAACAGCTTGCCCTCTTTTTTACAATAAACACAAATGGAAATAAATGAAAGTACCACTTAAGCACACAAAGAGAAAAACATGACTCTTCTTACTCGGCAATATTGGAAAAATAAAATAATAATAATAAATTAGACACTTCCCTAACCTTTATTTATTTGTTATTATACTAATCTTGGTGGTCTACATCTAGCTTCAAATGATCATATAACAAACCGCTTTTCCATATAACACCCAAACTTTAGTCCCACTTGAAGCCGAGATATAAGTGAATATAGTCTCAATTATGCTCTATAAACTAATTCCAAAAGTCTGAGAGACTTTCAATTAGTATTTTTTTGGAGCAACTTTTTTGTCTTCCTCTTTTAACATTGGCATACCTCATTAACTTAGGATTCCCAAATGGATTATTCATGGTCTACACTTAATTTGACCAAACCATCAAAGATGAGTTTCTTGAGTTTATCCTCCTCAACTAAAGCTACCTGACTTTGCAACAAAGGTACTTATTTCTCATCAATCTTTCACAAATATACTCTACCACCATATAACATTGTCTCCACAACACGTATTTTATGATCATGCCTAAAAGTCAATAATTCAAACCATATAATAGCATTAGTAGTACATATGATCTATAAAACTTGAATGAAAATTCAATCATGCAACATCCCAAAAATTTCACCCAGCCTGTTTGAAACCTATTAATAATATTGCCTTTTATTTTCCCATTATTTTATATTATAATATCAAGGTATTTGAACCACTTCTTGGCAAGGACTTCAATTGTTATATCCTCAATATTATATAATATATCATCATTTCTAATATGATTAAGCTTGCATTATATTCCATTGAGAAATGCTAAGTGTCCAATCAGAGAAACCAACGATTAGACAAAAATTTAAGCAATGATTAAAAAAAATAGAGAGATAAATGTGTGCCGGCAATAAAAAAGCGCATCTCAATAAAACCCAATTTACATTTAGAAATGTCATCTCATCAACTTGTGTCTATTTATTAGTTTGTGTAACAGCACTTTAAGCCAAACAATCTACTAAATTGAAACCTTGTATATTTTTAAACGGTTCTCTAAAGCTGAAGTCTTGCTTTAACCTCATCTATAATGCTATATCAATAACAAGAACATCTGCAAACAAACAAACTTAAAATACCAGAGCAAATCACAGTATAAACCTTGGCCACACATTCAATCCACCAACCTGATCACGAATCAGTATGCCCAAGCAAGAAACCATGTGACTGCTACTGACCAACAATACTGTGCCCTCTTGCCAGCTCACTATTGCACTCCATGCACAAATCCCATTCATTGGCTGCTTGCAATACACATTATTCCCCACTACTCAACACACATGAGCACATGTGTGTGTTCATCAGCTCAGGGCTAGTAATTGGAGGCTTACATGCATATTGAGTACTGTAACGACCCAAAGTCGTTACTTTGAGAATTAGGTCAAATTCCGCCTTAGAAATCAGGGACCCGGGGAATTTCAAATTAGGGCAAACAAAAATACCCTTGGATGAGAATAATTTTTAGATCAAAATGTCATAGTTTGAGAGAAATTCGGATAACGAAAACTCCCACTTTATTTTCTGAACTTTTTAGATTCTATAAATCAATAACATTGAAATACGTGTCTAAATTTATCGTTTTAAGTGTTGTCGTGTTAAGTATATTATTTAAAAGCTGCTCGAAAAGTTTCATCAAATTCTGAGTGTCGGTTTGATCTCAATTAATTTTCGAAGTTTAAAACTTCAACAATTAAAAAATAAAATAAAATAATACTCCGAATCGAAAATTTTCAGCGCGAGGGTGTTCGTTATGTCATAACACACCTCAGTGTCAAGTTTTGTAATTTTTAAACATCAAACAGCAGAAAAATGCAAAAAATTTAACTTTAAGTTCTTTTCAAAATCCCTCTGTTGCCCCTGATTCGTCCGATCCTACGATCGCAAACTCTGTCGCTCGACAGAGCCTGCAGGCGAAACCTTCCGCCTACCAGGGGAGCCGCCAGCGCCGTATTTGGCGCAGGTTGGTAGGCTCACTTGGCCAACAACCCCCTCTCCTTCCCTCCTCTATTTAAACCCCCTACTCCCTCACCTTCCCCACAACAGCAGCAGCCACTCCCCACAGCCAGTCCCTCTCCCTGCCAGCCCCTCCTCCTCAGCCCTACTAGCCAGCCAGCTTCCTCCTCCGGCCAGCCAGCAGCAACCAACCAAGCCCCTCCCTGCCTCCTACTAACAGCCAGCCAACAGCAACCCAGCCAGCCCTCCTCCAGCCAGCTAGCCACTTGCCAACCTTCAGCCACCCCGCTCCGACCTCCCTTCGTTTTCCGGCGATCCTAATCCTAAAGGCGAGAAGATATGGAAAAGAGGAAAATGAGGAAAAATTTTGCTAATACTTTCTTCATTCTTTTTTTTACTCTATACTTAATAAATCATTATTATAAAATTAATAAATTAGTCAATCACATTATTATTACTCTCATTAATTAATAATGAAAACAATACAAATATTGTTAAATGATTCTTATTTCCATTCTGTTAAATTTCAATTCAAGCATTTTATTTTTACATCCATTTTTTTTTATTTTTCTTTCATTCATATATTATTATTATTATTGAAATAATGATAATAATATATCAAATATAATGGCTACCCTTAGTGATTTAAAAAAATTATCTTCTATCAAAAGAAAGAATGAACGAAAGGCAGAATAGAAAAAAGCAAAGTAAAAATCTCTAAATGACTAATTTAAAATATCCAAATTTAAATGTAGATCTAAAAATCGAACTGTCAAACTTTGAATCTTAATGAAAAAAGTACCCAGTACATGACATGTATTATATTTTGCACTTTTACTGTTGCTTAGCTTCACTTTGGAGCCAAATTCATATTGAAGCTTGGTTGGTTGTTCGGAACCAACATCGTGGCTAGTTACTGGAAAAATAATATCCTAATTACTAAAAAAAATAACATCAGTAACAGCATTCGTGGCTAATTACTGAAAAAATGATATTAGTAATAACATTTATGGGTTGTTAATGGAAAAAAACATCAGTTATTACTGGAAAAATGACATCAGTAACAACATTCATGGTGAGTTATTAAAAAAATGACATCAGTAACCTACATCTTTGAGCTAATATATTTTGCAGAAAATTAATTATTTCGTTTGCGCTTTTACTTATTATTTTTCCTGCATCCTTATTTCCGTAAATCGCATCTCTGCTATTATAAAATGTAATACTTCATTGTTTGCAGTGGTACTTAGAGTAATCTCTAATTACTGTGAATTCCAATCTCAATATTATTTTATGTACAATACCAGGTCCGGTATTTCTGGGAGAGCTTAAACAAGAATTTTAAAAATTTTCACTAGCGGAAGAATCTACGGTGCAATTTTTATTTTTATTTTATTTTACTTTTTCGAAGTTCATCTTGTGTTCTAGAAGATGAATTTTGTCAAAAGTTAGTTGCCTACATTATAAAATTTGAAATATTATTAAATGAGAAATATCTTGTGATTTTTATGTGTTCCTTTTCTTTCAAAATTGCTCAATATGATCATGCGGCATGCGAGTACCCAATGTCGGGATAGTTATCGCTAAACCGGCATCGAGCCACCACAAGTAATTTTTTGCGTTAGTTAAAGCACATTCACTTTGCATGTGACCTAATCAAATCCTGATCTTCCCTTACTGTTTGAATCAATATCTGCTTACTCAATGACAGTTGTTACTTCAGTATTCCCTCTCACCTCTATCCATCATCACAATGTTATGGCATCTAATGAGACAAACAAAACCCTCCATCATCGGCACTACCATCAAAGTTAAAGGACACCGATTATATCCATTGGTAAAGGGCCTAGCATTTTCGTAAATGCTCTCGTGAGAAACTATATCATCTCGATGGATCTCTTTAAACAGCAAAAAATAATTATGGTCAAATATAAAGACTCGCTTAAGTAGTAATAAATGAAACTCTTAAACATCGAGGAGTCTTTTCAGATAACGGTGGAATTCCTGATAAGGACTCCAAAGTTAAGCGTGTTCAGGTGGGACTTCCAGGATGGGTGACCTACTGGAAAATTATCTTCTGAGAGCAAAATTGTGAGACTTTCAGACCAAAGCGGATAATACATTACTGCTTAAGAGTTTGAACTGTTACAACTGGTATTAGAGCAGGCCATAGGGTGTCAGATAGGAGCTAAGTGTCATACAGAGAAAAGTACCATTTATGTGAACAGCCTCTTCAACTCATGATGGTTAAGGTGCTACATGATTGTGGTTGAGCCTGTAAGGGCCACCTCTAGTCCTATCTACCCAATGGATGGTTTTTGGATTTGTGTGTGGATACTGACGAGAACGTCAATTACTTAAGTTTGGGAGATTGTAAAGACCCGCTTAAAAATAGTAATAACTGAAACTCATAAACATTGAGGCGTTTTTTCAGATAACGGTGAAATTCCTAATAAGAACTCCAAAGTTAAGCGTGCTCAAGTGAGAGCACTCCCAGGATGAGTGATCTGTTGGAAAGTTATCTTATGAGAGCAAAACTGTGAAGCTTTCAGGTCAAAGCAGACAATACATTGGTACTTAAGAGTTTGAACTGTTACATCAAACTCTCTAAATGGCAAGTATCTGATTACATCATCATCCCTACAAAAAAACTCAACAATTTGAGCTTCTAATTCTTACAAATGCCATGTTCAAGGAGAGCCAAAATCTAGGGCATTCATCATTTCACGTAATCTATGTTGTAATATTTAACTTGTCTAAGGCTCTATTATAAATCTATAATCTTCAACAAAATGACAAGGTTCAAAAAAATTATAGTAGTCAAAATTGGCCCAACAAGGGAAATGAATTAGCTGATTGGATATTTCACCAACATGAATAATCCAAATGTAAAAAAAATTATTGTCAAATTCAGCACAAAATAGCAACATATTGGACAAGAGCTCAACCAAAAGCTCATGACAAATAATATGCAATAACACCAAAAAAGAGAACGATACTACACGATACTGTGAGATGCATTTTATGAACGCAGTTGAATTAAAATATAGAACCCTTTCTATTAGACCCTCTCCAAAACTAAGCACAATTCTTCCACACGTAATAACTAGGGAGAAAATAGATATCGCCCATTAGTTATCAGACCTTGTAATACTCTTGACCTTTTTTAGAAAGCCTGCATATCCTAAACGTCACCTCTAATCCTTTATGCTTGTTTTTTAGCACCCAACCGAAGCTTCTTTATAAAAAACAATAGTCAATCTTTAATCATTCCACCATTTCTCTCTCCAGTCTCTGCCTTTACTCGTGACTGGATTAAGAAAAAAGAAAAGAGTTACCCTTCAAAACTATGCAATCATCTTGGCACATTTATACCTCTCTCTGAAGAGTTTGCAAGCAAACATGTTAGAATAAGTAGAAGGCAAGTAGCATATATTTAAATAATAATAGCTGTTATGATTGCATGAAAAACTCAATAATTTCATATAATAAGTTTTGAGTTCAAAATTAATATGGCATTAAACACTCAATTAAACCCCACTTTAAGATTAACTTTTGAAGTGCTTTTGAAGTACTTTGGAAGGTCAGTGGTAACTTCATCTTCTTATAACATCTTTGCCTCATTTTTTTGAATGTTTTTAGATTCTTAAATGTTGTCAGCTCGACCAAGTTCACCTCTTCTAATATTATCATCCCATTTAAAAACTCCTACCTAACAAAAACTTTATTTAAGCACCCTGCTAAAATCACCAGCAAAGTATTTAACATTTGCTCATATTATTCCAGTGTATAACATCATGTACAAGGTGTAATAATTAGATATCACCTAGGTTGCAGGGAGGAAGATGGCTATGATATGGTAAGTCCGTAAGGAGATATAAAACAACCCTTAGAAAGATCATCACAAAAAATTCCTCAACGTTCAGTTCATATGAGATAGATACGGATCACCACAAAACTATTGACAAATATGCACATGAATTGCTAGAATGAAGCTGAGTTTTTGAATTTATCTTTTATAACTTGTAAATACAAACCGCTATTACTTGGTCAAAGAATCCCAAATTATTCACAATATAACACTTTATGTTATCAAAGCTTGGTAACAGAGAAGGGCTCATAAGTATGCTTGCCTAAAGCTTTTGGAATTAGAGGGGAGCACCAACTTTCTTATAAGAAGCAAGCACAAATTTATAAAAGGTTATGGCATATTTGGAGATTTTTAGGTTAAGAACATAGAGAATGCGGATGAGGATAATAAGAAAAGCCAGTCGAATACATCATGTTAGAATGAAAAAATCTAAATCATAAATAATTTTATGACTAGTATAAGCATATAGGTTCCATATATATATATATATATATATATATATATATATATATATATATATATATATATATATATATATATATATATATAATTCCATATTTGCAATTCATGTGGTTAAAGATAATTGAACTCTGGCAATCCATACCTTTATAATCAACAGTTCAGATTTTCCAATTGGTGAGGCACAAGGGGACCCAAACATTCAAGGGTTTTTAATGAGAAAATTATCAAAATAGTTCACTGACTCGTGCAAAATGTTCAAATTTGAGTCATTAATTTTGTGATTATTATTTTTGGTTCCTTGACACTTATTTAAGTGATTTTTTAGTCCCTGTCGTTACCTCTCAGGGCAAAGGCGTAATTCCAATTTAAGCAAAAAAAAAAATTATACTCGACGTCGATAAAGACAATGAAGAGCCTCAGCATAATTATTACGATAGATTATTTAGCTGTAAGAGGCTGATTCCAACTGCGAAAGAAGTCTGCATCTCTCTGCAATGGAAATTATTTTTATGGTAAATTATCCATGTAAGGCATCTTCGTTGAGGGTAAAAATTTCGTCTCAGCTGCAAATAAGTTATCCACCTTGCTCGGCGAAGACGAAGATGTCTCAACTGCAGCCTCCAAAAGAAATTTGCATCTCTCTGCGATCGTCGATAGATTGCGATTTCATCAGAATACGACAACAAAGTTGTCAAAATTGCAACAATCATTGGAGATGGTAAAATTGATGGTGACGAAGAAGTTGTGAAAGTTATTAATAAAGCAACAGCAATCGACATCAATTTCCACAACTTCTTCATCGTTGTCAATTTCTCAATCTAAATGAGCAGAGTAGCACCATTTGCTCGCATAGACACGCAGAGTTCTTCCGCAACTGGAATTGGTCGGCCATTTGCAACTGGGTATCAACCACTTGCAGCCTGTAATTAATCGCTTGCAGTCTGGAATCAGTTGCTTGCAGCCTCTTCGTCGTTTTCGTCAACATCGAGCATACAAAATTGTTTACTAGAGCAGGAATTACAAATTTGCCCTTATATTTCGAACAAAAATCACGGAAGGTTTTAGACATATAGCAGAAGGGACCAAAAAAATCACTTTAATAAAAGTCGAGAGACCAAAAAAAATATTTACAAGAATCAACAAATATTTTGAACATTTTGTAAGTCAATGAACTATTATGATAATTTTCTCAATTTAATTAGGGGTTGTTTGAATTGAGGTAAAATTGGTGTAAAGTAAAAAATTTTCAGGTAAATTAAGATTATCAACGTTTGGTTTGGCATGAAGCAATACGGGTGAAAAACTTTTACACTATTTCAATTTTGCGTTAATATATATAGTATAATGGAATTACGTCAGATTCAGGCGTAATTGGAGATTACTAGACTGAGCGGAGCAACCAAACAAGATGAGGCATTTCGTTCGATCATTTGAACGAACAAAATCGAATAAACGAAATATTTTGTTTGTTCGAATAAACAATTCTTGTAGCCGACGAACGATTTCAACAAACGATTTCATTCGTCCATCTTCTCCGGCAAAGGATTCCGTTGAATCCTAACGTCCGTTGGAATGAATTGAACAATCCGTATGAACGAACGAATCGTCCGAACGAATCGTCCGAACGAACGAACAAATCATCCAAACTAACGAACAAATCGTCTGAACAAATCATCTGAACTAACACACGAATCGTTCGAACCAACAAACGAATCGCTCGAACCAACAAACGAATCGTCCGAATGAACGATTCACGTATTTCTTACCAACAAACCTTTAAAAATTTTTAGGGGGTAATTACCCCAAAATTTTACCCAAAACACCATACTCACATATTAATTCATGTCAATCAAAAAAATGCTAAATTTCCTATAAAATAACCAAAAAACAGTAAAATAATATGATTACACTGTAATTAGATTTCATTGTAATCAGATTATTTTATACTCAAATTACCTTATGCTAAACAACCCCTTAATGAATTATATATAGTCAAATATATTACAAAAGAGATTGGTAATTGGCTTATGATAATGGAAACCATCTCCCTTCTTATTTTAAGCATGCCTCCAACCTTGAATGCTTCGATACATCATGGCAAAACTCTTTATCAAACAAAGAAACCTACAACTACCATAAATTTGACCGAATGGGCATCTTTAAACAGCTGAGCGACCAAATGGTACATTGCTCTCTCCTATAAAATTCTTAATCAAATTAAATTCTCAAACTTTCGAACTATACATACTCTCCAATTGTTGCTTTTGACCTTTTGCACATCAATGTTTCCTCAATCACATGATAGATACTCTAATGCTTGCTTTGCAATTTGCATGATGAGCTTTCATCACTAACATGTGTTATCTTCAATGCTTCCAATGTGCCTTCACCATAACATCCAAGGTCACCTGCCAAATATCATAACAAAAGGCTGGCATACAACCTTCTTCACCAAACGGCCAATCAAGATAAAGTTCCTCTTCAAGCTATAAGCATGCTTCTACATTATAAATATTCCATAAAATCACATTATCATTCATGAATTTCAACTCCCGCAATATCCTTTTTTTCATGAAGGCAAATCTTCCAACAATCTCTCACAAAATATCAAATAAAAAATTATGTAAATTTGAATGAAAAGCCAAACATGATTCTAAAATTTAGAATTCTGCAGGGCAATCAGCACAGAGAACTAATAAATCATAAATCTTTTTGCTTGTAGCCTTCACTAATCAACATTCTCTTTCATAATTTGCTACAATTTCATAAAGCTCACAATTTCAAAAGAGATAGTCTCTTTCATGCAACCACACTTGCGACATCATTATCATACATCATCTAGACCTTCTGATTGGCTCTACTTAAATTTGAATTTATTACCTTCAATTTCTCTTCGCGCATTTCTTCATATACTCTCATGATTTAGATCAACAGAAGCTCATTAAGCTGACTCTTATCTGCTTGTGTCCTCATGATTTAGTTACAAATTTAACAACGCATGAATTGCTGACACATATATAAATTCAAACCTAGCTTTTTTGTGTTGCTGATAACAAGCTCAAAGAACAACTCCTAATCACCAATGTTAATACCTAAAGCTAAACTGACATGTGATTATGTTAAACTCGATGATATGCATGATAACAAGAGTGCAATCATACATTTGAGAATAAAACTTTTCATGATATTCATTTTGTTTTCCAATAACGATTAGTATATATTTGATAGAGCTTCCATGATGCCAAGTGTTGTTTTCTAGAATAGAATGTTGATGCAACATTCTATTCAAATAGAATCATAAGTTCTCGAACATTAACAGCCAGAACAACAAACCAATTGAGAGAATAAAAATCGGAACAAACATAACCCAACAGCAAAAAAAATAACTAAAAAACACTGAGGCAGCAGTCATAAAGAAATAAGCTGCTTGGCAGACCACAGACAAAAGATAGAAGCAGTTAGGATACTAAAGAGGAAAAATTAAAGTAGATAACAAGATATAGGAGAGCAACGTAAACTGTCTATCAAGCTACATGAGAAACAAAATTAACAGTACATTCAATCGAGTATTCTAAAGTTTATGGCCTTTGCATATCAAGTGCTACAACTATTTTGTTACAGAGCCCATCATGTGCAAATTTAACATGAAAAGTGCGTGGGCATAGCATCACATTGCTTCATACCAAAGTTCATGCATGGGAATGCAATTAACAACGGTGTCCCCATGAGAATAACTATTAATATTATTACAGTGAAAAAACGGTTAAACAACACAAAAAGAGCCTGCCAATTAGAACATAAATAAAGCAAATATTAACAAAACAAAAGGTTTAACTTGGAAAAAATGAATGTTAACAACATTAACTAAAATTAGGGCTAGCAATTTGACTCAAAACTCAAAACTCAAACTAGAAATATTTTGACTCAACTCGAACTCGACTCTAAATTTTTGAATCGAGTTTGAGTCGAACGACTGGACTTGAACCATATTTCACTCGACTCGAAATGCTCGAACTCGAACACAAACGAGTTGGAGTCTGGGCTGACTCGACTTGAAACCAGCTCTAACCTATATGAATTAATCAGATACACTTTCCAAAATAGACCCTCAGCTACTTTAGTTTGGCAAACTTAGTCCCGGACCATTGGATTTGTTTAATCCATCTAATATTCAAGTGGTCTATTTTAGTCTTCCAACTATTCAATTTATGCACCAAATGAGAATAAAATTTATATTGGCTCAAATCAGATTGTTGAGGGACAAAATGAACAAAATGAATATTTGGAGTTAATTGGACAGAAGAAAAAACATGAGACTAAATTGTTCAAACAAAAATAATAGAAAGACTAACTTGAGGACATCAACAAAGTTTAAAAGGTAAGAAAACACTTTCCTTTATTAGTGTGTTTTACAGCCGCCTGAACCAATGAGAATTCAATAAGAGAAACAAAATTCTTTGATTATTCACATGCTACCCGTATTTTAACAAAACAACTAAGTTTTTTCCCTCCCAATCTTAACCAATTTTTCATCCTTATAACTACGAAATTATGGTTTAAATAGATTGCTTAAATACAATTGTTTTATAAATTTTTTAATAAGCATAACAATTAACAAATGGCTATGATAACATTTTGCAACTAAGTTTTAATTAGACAATTTGGGTTTTAAGTTTTTCATTACTCTATTTAAATGTTGATGCAATTTTTAGTTAGAGATTTAGATGTATTATATTTTTTACGCTAATCAATTAAGATACAACAAAATCAATTAATAGATTAACTGGCTGAGTTAAATAATACTTGATGATTAGATTAATAATTGAGAAAATAAATTATTAATCAAATTTTGAAAAGGAAAAAAGAGCAACAAGTTATCAACAAATTTCATAATAAATATATAGCATGATAGGATGATTATTATATAATGGGAATTTAACCAGAGACTAATAATCAACTAAGCAGAAATATACAAGTAAACTGATAAATAATTAGCATAAATATTTGAAGTTAATTAATGATTCAAACATTATCATAAGCTAACAATACATCACTACTAAAATAATTCTCTAATAGTCTAGTTAGACCTTAAATAATTATATATATTTGTTAAGGAAATTTGCAACAACATTAAAGATGTTATTTAAGTTAATTAGATATTATTTAGGGTTTGCTTATAATAAGTAGAAGATATGACAAATCATTGATGTGGAATATATATATATACACTAGAACATGTTAGATTTTATATATAAATAAGGCTCAGGATATAACAGGTATGGAATTTGATAACCTCAAACAAACTAAAATAATAAACAAACAAAATAAAAAGAGAAAAATATAGGAAAAAATCAAATGATCACCAAAACTCCCATAAGAGAACTTCCCAAAATGAGGTTTCAATAAACACAATATAAATGAGAGAAAGCTAGAGATCTCCGAATGAAGAAGTCAACGATAGCTTATGTTGTAGTATGACTTCTTTGGGTTAGATCCTTCTTTTTCTTCTTTTTTCCTTGAGAAGTTTTTAAGATCATCATAGATATGCTCCTCAACTATACTATCCAAATCAGAACTTCCCCCAGATTCACCCCCTTCAACCAAATAAGGGGAGGTTGGGGAGTTCTCCGTCAAACCTCGTTGGCCCAGACCTATTAGGATTTCAAATATATGTATTCTTGGAGCAGTTCCATATAGCAAGATTCCTCATAATATATTCCCTCATCTCGAACCCTTAAAAATTCCCTGGCAACCGATATCGCACACCAAAGTTTACTTGATGAGAACGTCTCATAACTGAAAAAGTTCACCTCTGCGTCATTATTGTCAGACGGTATTGCCTCATCCATTTCAACTTGGCCCAGTCAAAGGATTAGAATCATCCATCTTGACGGGCCAAATATCTACCGAAAGGGGATCAGCCACTGTGATTACAGGATCACCACCACATTTGCCACACACGCCACCGTCTCCTCTTGCCATGGAATAGTGTTGGATCCCGATGACTAACATCCAACATCTCTTCTGGCACCACCCGCGCCAACGCACCCCGCAAAAGGTGTATCACCCATCCCCGTCGCCAAGTGAAAGACAATAACATCTTCAACAGCATCAGCAAAAGCTGGAGCATCCGCCTGCTGCCCCTAAACATTTTCCCCCGATTCCTCACAGAGGGAATCAAGGGTGGCATCCTCCATCACCACAGCTGCAGGAACTGTACCCAACCTAGCATGTCCATCTCCAACATAAAGGGTGGGCAAATCAACACATCATTTCCTGAGTGTAAAAATTCATCAGTGATAACATCATTTTCAGCCCCTTCTTCAGCAATCAAATGAGTACCCATTGGAGCAATTACCTCCAAACACATTCACTTTGACCTCCCACCAAAAGCCTCATCCACCCCAACATTGTCATTCCTCTCTTTTTTTTTTTATAGTTTTAAGGGAGAAAGACTCATTTGCCTTAAGAGTTGTTCAATCGAAGACCCAATTAAGATATAATGACTCCTGCAAACGAAAGAGAGCCGATAACAAAGACAAAAAAGAAGAAAAGAAAAATATGCTCATAAAGAAATCCAGTTAAAAACTGATATTTTTTTAGAAACAAAACACAAAACCAAGAAAAAATTAAAAAAATACAAAAAACAAAAATATATATATAGAAAGATTTAATTGGGTTTAGCTTGTGTATTGCAACAACTTATCTTAAGTTAATAACACAAAAAATAATTACAAAAGAATTTTGGCATCACATTAAAGCAAAACTAAACTTTTTAAAAATGGTTTTTACATGCGCTATTATTATTTTATAATTAGATGCTCTTGCTTTATCTTTACTACATTTAATATAATTACATCTTTATTCAATTCAACTAATACTATTAAATAAGTAACATCATGCACAAGTCATCCTGCGGAGCCAAACATGTTTTAGCTTATGCCAGTCTAAACTAGACTTATTCTTTTAGCTAGCAAATGATTAAATGTAACGACCCAAAGTCATTAGTTTATAAATTAGGTCAGAATCCAGCCTTAGGAATCAGGATCCCGGGGAATTTCAATTTAGGGCAAACAAATTTACCAATAGATAGAAAAAAATTTTAGATCAAAGTACCCTAATTCAGGAAAAATTCGATTAACGGAAGCTCATGTTCTGTTTTTTGAAATCTTTAAATTCTAAAAGCCAAAACATTGAAATGCGGGAAAAATCTGATTAAATGTAACGACCCAAATGTTAAGTATATTATTTAAAGGCTGCTCGAGAAGTTTCATCAAATTCCGAGAGTCAGATTTATCGTGGTTAATTTTTTGAAGTTTTTAACCTCAAAAATTAATATAAAATAAAATATTACCCCGAATCCAAAAATTTTCGGCGCGGGGGTGTTCGTCATGTCATAACACACATCGGTGCCAAGTTTCTTTGTATTTGGATGAACGCCGAACGACGGAAAAATGCGAAAAAATTAACTTTTAAGTTATTTATTTTTTTTTCTTTCTCCTCCTATTTCTTCCCCCGTTCACCCGACACCCTGCGAATCGCAGGCTCTGTCTCACGACA
This sequence comes from Gastrodia elata, assembly GCA_016760335.1. Lineage (NCBI taxonomy): Eukaryota > Viridiplantae > Streptophyta > Magnoliopsida > Asparagales > Orchidaceae > Gastrodia > Gastrodia elata. The sequence continues at coordinate 18,614,570 of CM028672.1, read as the reverse complement.
GACCCTGCATGAGGAAAGTTCCGCCTACCGTGGAGCCCGCATGCGCCGTTTTTGGCGCAGGAGTCGGTCGGCTCCCTCAACCGACCCCCTCCCCCTCCCCCAGCCCGCGCCTATTTAAGCGCAGCCCCGTTTCCCCTCTCCTCCTCACAATCGCCAGCGCCAGCCCCTCCTCAGCCATCTCCCTCCCTTTCTACAGCCGGCCAGCCCTTCCAGCAGCCTCCATCACCCTCCAACAGCCGGCCAGCCCCTCCTCAGCAGCTCCAGCCTCCTTCCGGCAGCCCGACAGCCCCTTCCAGCAGCTCCCGGCAGTCCACACAGCGGCTCCAGCAGCTCCCGGCAGCCTCCGACAGCCAGCTAACAAGCCGCCAAACCACTCGATAGCCGCTGCCAGCCAGCCTCTTGCCGTTGCCACCTCGGCCAGCCATCCGGCTACCCCGTTCCAACCCTTCCTTGTTTTCCGGCAATCCTAAAAGCTAAGGTATGAGTGGTTGGAAATGGAGGAAATTGAAGAAAACACTTTTTTGCTAATCTTATATACATTGCTATAATTTTATATTTAGTCATTCGCATTTTGATCATTCTCATTAATTAATAATGGGGACAATTCATAATGCTATAAAATGACTATTATTTCCATTCCTATCGTTACTCTTGCAATTCAGTAATATTATTATAAGGTACAGACTTAAATCTTAATATGAATGAAAGAATGTAAAAATCATGAAATATCACATCACTTTTAAAAAGAGAATAATTTAAAGAAATATCAGGGACTTAAATGCAGATTGAGCGAACTGTCACTCATTCGAGCTGTTGAACTTCTGAACTTAAAGAACAAAGGTACTCAATACATGACATATATTATATTTTGCACTTTTACTGCTGCTTAGCTTCGCATATTTTGTTTTGGGCCAAATTCATTTTAAGCTTGGTTAGTTGTTAGAAAATTTTATATTTAGTCATTCGCATTTTGATCATTCTCATTAATTAATAATGAGGACAATTCATAATGCTATAAAATGACTATTATTTCCATTCCTATTGTTACTCTTGCAATTCAGTAATATTATTATAAGGTATAGACTTAAATCTTAATATGAATGGAAGAATATAAAAATCATGAAATATCACCTCACTTTTAAAAATAGACTAATTTAAAGAAATATCAGAGACTTAAATGCAGATTGAGCGAATTGTCACTCATTCGAGCTGTTGAACTTCTGAACTTAAAGAACAAAGGTACCCAGTACATGACATATATTATATTTTGCACTTTTACTGCTGGTTAGCTTCGCATATTTTGTTTTGAGCCAGATTCATTTGAAGCTTGGTTAGTTGTTAGAAACCAACATCCTTTTTCATTCGAGGGTTACTGAAAAATGACATCAGTAACATTAATGCTTGGTTGGTTGTTAGAAACCAACATCCTTTTCATTCGAGGTTGTTGCTGAAAAAATGACATCAGCAATATTCGGAGTTGTTATTGAAAAATGACATCAATAATATTCGGGGTAGATTACTGGAAAATGACATCAGTAATCTTTATTTGATAAATATTATTTATTGCTAGAAATTGTTTATTTCGCGCTATTACCTTATTTTCTCCTGCATTTTATTTCCGTCTTACTTCCGCTAATCGCATCACAATAAAATATAAATATTTTATTGTGTACTGCAGTACTTAGAGTATTCTCTAATTACTGGGAATTCAAATTCCGATATTGTTTTCTGTACAATACCAGGTCATGCGCTCCTAGGGGAGTACACGCAAGAGCCATAATGCTTACAAAGTTCAACTGCCGATAAGATCCGCGGCGCTATTTTTGCTTGTTTACCTTTTATCTTTTCTTTATTTTCACTTTTGTACGAGGAGTGTTGAAAAGACCTTATAAAGTGAACATTGAAATAAATGAATAATATTTTTTGGCCTTTGTATGTGTATGGCCTTTGTATGTGTATTCCCTTTTTCTCTCAAGTTATTCAATATGATCATGCGGTAAGTAAACACCCGATGTCGGAACGGTTTTCGCTGAACCGGCGTCGGGGCCTTCATAGTTGGTATCAAAGCAGGATTGAGTACCTGTGGAAGAAAAGGATATACATATAATAATAAGAATATATTCAATCTAAAAAGATGTTAGTACCATATTCAGAAGTGATAGCTCTCCTTCCTTAAACCGTAAGAGTAAACTAAGATCTTGTTATTACCATTTATTTTGTGCATTTAGTAAAGCATAGGTTCTTCGATTAAAACAACATTTTATAAACGAGCCTATTGGAAATGAAAATTTTTGGAATCAAAATTTTGCAAACTTTATTTATCGTTGCTATTAATTATTTGTGTATTCAGTAAGTTATGACATCTTCTAAATTCAAATTTATTAATCATCTCCAAATAGATGGATTCCAACGAAGGCTTCCTCGCAGTACCCGCCGAAACCCCAGTTAAAACCACGATCTCCTCATCTGCAGCGGACAATAGGACAGGCCGTTTATTAGAAGCTGTTTTGCAAGCCCTTTCAAACCAAGGGAAAGCCTCCACCTCCCTGCTCACATCAGAAGCCCCTCAAGAGCAAAGAGTGCGAGTAGATAATGCCCAGCAGGCCTTCCTCAAACTCAACCCTCCTACTTTTAACGGATCGGCCGAGGCCAAAGACTGGATCCAAGCCGTAGAGAGCAAGTTAGACAGTTTAAAGTGTCCTTCGAGCGAGGAAATTAGACTAGCGAAATACTTGCTAGAAGGTGAAGTCGAGAGATGATGGAAGATCACGTACGAAACCACCTTCAAAGGCATCAGTCTGGAGGACATACTGTGGGCATAATTCAAGGTCGCGTTCAGGAGCCGATACACTCCTCATTCCGCCCAGAGGATACTTGAGAGTCAATTCATAAAGGTAGCTCAGGGTGGCCGATCTGTGGCAGCTTACGAGACGGAGTTCACAAAACTCTCTTATTATGCACCGAAGCTTGTGGACTGCGAAGTTTCGAGATGCAGTAGATTTTTGGAAGATTTAAAAGACAGCATTCGCACTAACTTAATTTCTCTTATGCATACAAAATTTGCTGATCTATTAGACTGTGCAACAATGCTGGAGCATAACGAACAGATGATCGCGAAAAGACAAGGAAAGAGGCATGATCATCCCATAGAGGATCAGGAGAGTTACAAGCATCCTCGTTACCCTCCACCAGCAAAGGCATACCAAATGTCTGCAGAACCTTCCAAGACCAATGAAAGTGTACATTGTAATCGACCTCACCCGCTTGGGAGGTGCTACCATGGTCAAGACATCTGCTTTACCTGCGAGCGCCCAGGTCACGGTTATCGTTTTTGTATCGCCAAGAAGACAATCAATGGAGATATTATCCCTGGGGCAAGATCTGCCCTAAGACCGAACTCAGCACCAGCAGCCCTCGCCAATAGCCAACAAAGAGAAGATGCTCCTAGGCAAGTTGCAGTAACGGCAACGCCTACCCAAAGGAATGGGCAGATTCCCCAACCAAGAATGTACACCCTCACCCCTATCATAAAACCAGACGATAACGACATAGTATCAGGTATTAATCTCACCCAGATTTAAGTTTTGTTTGTATGATGTCGAGGACGACATCGTTTTTAAGTAGGGGAGTTTGTAATGACCCAAAGTCATTATTTTGCAAATTAGGTTAGAATCCCGCCTTAGGAATCAGGATCCCGGGGAATTTCAATTTAAGGCAAACAAATTTACCAATAGATAGAAATAATTTTTAGATCAAAGTGCCTTAATTCGGGAAAAATCTGATTAACGGAAGCTCCCATTCTGTTTTCTAAAATCTTTAGATTCTAAAAATCAAAACATTGAAATGTGTGTCCGAATTCATCGTTTTCAATGTAGACATGTTAAGTATATTATTTAAAGGCTGCTCGAGAAGTTTCGTCAAATTCTGAGCGTCGAATTTATCGTGGTTAATTTTTGAAGTTTTTAAACTCAAATATTAATATAAAATAAAATATTACTTCGAATCGAAAAAATTTCGGTGCGAGGGTGTTCGTCATGTTGTAACACACCTTGGTGCCAAGTTTCGTTATATTTGGACATCGCACGACAGAAAAATGCGAAAAAATTAACTTCAAGTTATTTATTATTTTTTTTTCTTTGTTCTCCTCCTATTTCTTCCCCCGTTCGCCCGACCCTCTCCGACACCCTGCAAATCGCAGGCTCTGTCTCGCGACAGAGCCTGCAGGCGGAAGGTTCCGCCTGCCGTGGAACCCGCCTGCACCGTTTTTGGCGCAGGAGTCGGTCGGCTCCCTCAGCCGACCCCCTCCCCCAGCCTGCGCCTATTTTAGCGCAGCCCCCTTCCCCTCTCCTCCTCACAATCGGCAGCCCGCCCCGCCCCCTCCAGCAAGCACCCTCCTTCCTCATTCCAGCCAGCGCCAGCCCCTCCTCAGCCAACTCCCTCCCTTTCTACAGCCGGCCAGCCCTTCCAGCAGCCTCCATCTCCCTCCAACAGCCGGCCAGCCCCTCCGCAGCCGCTCCAGCCTCCTTCCGGCAGCCCCCGACAGTCCCTTCCAGCCGCTTCCGACTGCCCGGCAGCTCCCGGCAGTCCCCACAGCAGCTCCAGCAGTCCCGGCAATTCCCTCCAGCAGCTCCCGGCAGCCTCCGACAGCCAGCTAACAAGCCGCCAAACCACTCGGTAGCCGCTGCCAGCCAGCCTCTTGCCGTTGCCACCTCGGCCAGCCAACCGGCTACCCCATTCCAACCCTCCCTTGTTTTCCGGCAATCCTAAAAGCTAAGGTATGAGAGGTTGGAAGTTGAGGAAATTGAAGAAAACATTTTCTTGCTAATCTTATATATATTGCTATAATTTTATATTTAATCATTCGCATTTTGATCATTCTCATTAATTAATAATGGGGACAATTCATAATGCTATAAAATGACTACTATTTTCATTCCTATCGTTGCTCTTGCAATTCAGTAATATTATTATAAAGTACAGACTTAAATCTTAATATGAATGTAAAAATCATGAAAAATCACCTCACTTTTAAAAAGAGACTAATTTAAAGAAATATCGAGGACTTAAATGCAGATTGAAGGAACTGTCACTCATTCGAGCTGTTAAACTTCTGAACTTAAAAAATAAAAGTACCCAGTACATGACATATATTACATTTTGCACTTTTACTGCTGCTTAGCTTCCCATATTTTGTTTTGAGCCAGATTCATTTGAAACTTGGTTGGTTGTTAGAAACCAACATCCTTTTTCATTCGGAGGTTACTGGAAAATGACATCAGTAACATTAATGCTTGGTTGGTTGTTAGAAACCAACATCCTTTTCATTCGGGTTGTTGCTGGAAAAATGACATCAGCAACATTCGAGGTTGTTATTGGAAAATGACATCAATAACATTCAGGATAGATTACTGAAAAATGACATCAGTAATCTTTATTTGAAAAATATTATTTGTTGCAGAAAATTGTTTATTTCGCGTTATTACCTTATTTTCTCCTGCATTTTATTTCCGTCTTACTTTCGCTAATCGCATCATTTAAAATGTAAATGTTATTGTGTACTGCAGTACTTAGAATATTCTCTAATTACTGGGAATTCAAATTCCGATATTATTTTCGGTACAACATTAGGTCAGGCGCTCCTAGGGGATTACACGCAAGAGCTATAATGCTTACAAAGTTCAACTGCCGATAAGATCCACGACGCTATTTTTGCTTGTTTACCTTTTTTATTTTTTTTCACTTTTGTACGAGGAGTGTTGAAAAGATCTTGTAAAGTGAACATTGAAATAAATGAATAATATCTTTTGGCATTTGTATGTGTATGTCATTTTTCTCTCAAGTTACTCAATATGATCCTGCGGTAAGTGAATAACCGATGTCGGAACGGTTTTCGCTGAACCGGCGTCGGGGCCTTCACATTAAATGTCTTGATAGATCAAATACATTTAATTTTCTTAAGCCAAGCTAAGCCTAAACCAAGCATCATCTTACTGGAGATTAACAAATGTCTAAATCAATGTAAATCAAACTTGTGAATAGGATGTCAATGAGTTTAAGCAACTAGAGACTAATTAATCAATCATATTAATCCAAAGAACTATGCATTAATGTTAAATGTCATATTAACTATACCGTTTTTTTATTTCATTTCCTTCAACTCCCACATAAAAATAAAATGAATTGTACCATTCTATTTCTTTCCATTTATTTTCTCGTTGCCAGATTTAAATATGATAATGAGTAGAGAGGGTATTTACTCCAATTAACATGCATATCACAAGTAGCCTCTAATCAAATAAAATAATAAATTATCCTATCATATTAAATTAAATTAAGTACCTTATCGATAATAGATAATTGAAACTCCAACAAAAATCCGTTTATTTCTACCCTCAACTCCCAATCATGTAAGATGTTCTTCTAAGGAAATAAACTCTGATATAAACAGAAACAGTTTGTTACCAAGGCAATAAAGTATGGCTTACAAATCATTGACAAAGTAAACAAAGCTAAACAGCATTTTAAAGAACAAATTAAAGAAAATCTCAAATGTTAAAGCAATCAAATGAAACATTCAGCAAAGTCTATGTATTTAATTAAGAAAATTACTCAATACGTACTGCAAGGAACAGGAACAGGAACAAGAACAGTTGCATACTTTTGTAGCCTAATATCCTCATCAAAAAATGTAAGAAAACTAAAATTGTTACTAAAAGCATATATTTGATTTAAACCATTTACTATGCATACTTTTCTCTAAAAACACCATGCCCATGCAATATAAATATGTAAATTGAGCCTAATTGACGGTTAGACATACAAGTTCTTATTACATAAGCAATTTAAAGAAAAGCTATTAAGATTAAATATGCTTTAAGAATAATCAAACATCTTTTTAGAAAACTAGGTTCAACAAAAAGTAATGGATCCTTTGGTAGAGCTACTGAACTCCAAACTTAAGCCATCACTTGCTTATTTATTACCTTCTGCTCCTCTCCTAAGGTGGTACCATCTTATAAAATTCTAACTGTCATCGTCACCTGCTTTCAGTAATTTCATCTTGCTCTAACTTTATGTTCTTTTTCATAGTATTTTCAATGCTGACACAAAAAGAAAATGAACATTTTTATAACCACAACAACAATTCTCAAAACCCTCAATTGTAGTAATTTACCTTTGCGATGGCCCGACGTCGGTTCAGCGAGAACTGTCCCGACATTAGGTATTCACAAACTGCAGGATCCTATTGAGCAATTTAAAAGAGAAGGAATACACATATGAAAGCCAAATGATATTTCTCATTCATCAAAATTCCATAATACAAAATAGCCAACGCATACTTCTTACAAAGTTCATCTTTATAAAACAAAAGATAAACTGAAACAAAAATAAAATAAAAAATAAAGTAGCATCATAAAATTCATCAGCAATTTGAAAATTTATGAATTAAAGTTCTCATTTGAATTCTCCTAAAAGTACTTGACCTGATATTGTAAAGAAAACAATATCGGAATTAAAATTTCCAGTAATTAGAAAATACTCTAAATACCGCAGTAAACAATAAAATATTATATTTATAATAACAAAGATACGATTAGAGAAAAAAGAATGTGATAAAAATGCAGGAAAATAAGGCAACAGTGCAAATAAAATAATTAATTTGCTGCAAAAAGTATTATCACAAAGATGTATGTTACTGATGTCGTTTTTCCAGTAACCAACTAATTATGTTACTGATGTCATTTTTCCAGTAATCAACCACGTACGTTATTGATGTTATTTTTTCAATAACCAATCACTTACGTTACTGATGCATTTTTTGAGTAACCAACCACGTACGTTATTGATATCATTTATCTAGTAACCAACAACTTACGTTACAGATATCATATTTTCAGTAACAAATCATTTTATAAAAGGATGTTAGTTTCAAACAACCAACCAAGCATCAAATATGAATTTAGCTCAAAGCAAAGCTAAGCAGTAAAGTGCAAAAAGTAATATATGTATATATATTGGGTACCTTTTTTCTTTAAGTTTCAAATAAACAACATTTGATTGAATTTGCATAAGTTTTTGATATTTAATCTAGCCTTTATAGCCAATACATAGAGATTTATGAAAACAAAATAGTATGATATTTTTTATTATTATTCACTTTCTTCTTTTCTATTATATTTTTCTTTCACTCTCTCTTCTTGATAAAAGATAGAATTTTAAGTTATTAAGAGTAGCAATAATATTTATAATAGCATTATTATTATCATTATTTAATAATAATAATGATAATAATAATGTACGAAAAAAATAGACAATGAAAATGACAAATGAAATTGACAAAAAAAAATTGTAGTCATAATATAAAATGTATATTGTTATCATTATTGATTAAGACTAATAATGATGCTAATGACATTTTAGAAATAATATAATTATTATTATTATGAAGAAAGAAAAAAAACAATAAAAAAAGTAAAATTTCTCCTCTTTTCCTCTCCTCTTACCTAGGGTTAGAATTGCCAGAAGTCGGAGGGAGGTCGGACGTTGCTGAATGGGGCAGGAGGGGGTGGCCGGACGGTGGCTGGCAGGCGGCTGAGGGTGGGTTGAGGGCTGCTGTTTGGGAAGAAGGGTTGGCTGAGGGGGGATATAAATAGAGAAGAGGGAAGGAGGGAGAAGGGGGATGGCCAGCCAGCTGGATGGCCGGTCAGTCACCGACCAAGGCGGTGGGCGTGTAAGCGTATGTGTTAAGCAGGCTCTGTCGAGTGATAGAGCATGCGCTAGGGCGGAGGGATGGGGGGGGCGAGAGACTGAGGAAGGAAAAAAAGAGGAAAAAAATAATTAATTTCAATTAAATTTTTTTGCATTTTTCCGTCGTTCAACTTCCAAAAATAACGAAACTTGACACAGAGGTGTGTTGTGATGAGATGAACACCCTCACGCCAAAACTTTCGATTCGAAACAATATTTTATTTTATATTAAGTTCTGAAGTTTGAAACTTCAAAAATTAATCATGATCGAATGGAGCTCCGAATTTGATGAAACTTTTAATATAGCCTTTAAATAATATACTTAACTCAATGACACAAAAATCAATGATTTGAACTTGTATTTAATTTTTTTAATTTATTGAATTTAAACAATTCATAAATTAAAGCAGGCGTTTCCGATATCCGGATTTCTCCAAAACAAAGACATTTTGATCTAAAAATTATTTATATCCAATGGTAATTTGGTTTGTCTTAATTTGAAGTTCCCCGGGAACCTGATTTTTGAGTCAAGATTTGACCTAATTTGCAAAATAATGACATAGAGTCGTTACAACTTTTCACACAAAAATTGTGAAAGTTAAAAATCTTCATTTACTACACAATGATTTATTTAAAAGCAGCCAAATTCTCTCTAAGAATATTAGATTTGGATCATCATCAAAGAAGGAAAATTGCACCATAAAGTATTAAAACACATGAGATTGGCTTAAAATATCCCCATTTTCTAGCATGTTTGGAGACTCGAATTTGCTAGATGACCACATATGAATTTAATTAACTGAAGCAACTCCATCTTTCTCATAGCAAAATATTATTTTGACTGTATCATTAAAGACTTCATACTATATTAGTTGATGGGAAATTAACACCATTTGGCAGTAAACAAACTGCTTTGATGTTTTGCTTTAATTAAACAGTACATTTTAATGCTTCTTTCAATTTGACTTCTTTGTGATTTAATGGAGAATGTAGAAGTTTTACATGAGGATATAATCATAGACCTCTAAAATACCTGGAAAAAAAATAATATAAACATAAACAATACATTAAAAAATCATCACAATCATCTTTTCATTTCAAGTTTCTCCAGATTACAGACAAGTAAATTACAGCTAATAACATCATCATCATGGTTTCAATCAGTGCCAACTCTGGCAAAAAATAAATCCTTCCAAACAACATAAATTCAAATCATTTTTTGAATATCTTATGATACAAGCCTTTTTGGCTGTGATTCTCCAAGTATAGCCAATGCTCCAAACATAACATGCAAATTCTTTGTTACATAGCGCTGCATTCTACGAGAAAAAACTTTAACACCACTTGTCACAAAAAATAGCCAAACCAAACCACACCTAGCAACTAAGTGAATCATCCTACAATTCTACAAACAAAGTTCATGAAGATAAGTCATATATCTTACCAAGTTTTCATATCATTATGTTACTCAAACAAAGGTTGCGCATTTAGTAAAACGATGGTACAAATGATCTAGTTTAGCTAGTTTTCTAGAAGATGATAAAAAGCAAAATAGACAATCAAACAGTTTGAGAACACCATAGAATTTATTTGTTTTCAAGGGAATAGAAATCAATAATCATTTTTCCTTCAAGAATTTAACTCATTTATACATTTAAAAGTATAATAATCAGTCAGGGATATTTACCTGAGATTGCATGTAAGTCATGTCATGAGCAAAAGAACTATGTTGGGGCATCTGCAATTTGTTTACAACTCCATTAAATATATGTAATAAGAAAAGGAATAGAAAGAAAAAAAACAAGTAGATCAAACCATCAAATAATGTGTGGAAAGTACCTTGACATCTCCTTGTGTACTGGTGCCAGGTTGGTTTGCAGCAAGAGGTCCCATTGCTTCTCGTTTACCAGTGCTGTCTCCTTTGTTAGACATTTTGCTATCACCCTAAAATTTATGAAGCAAAATGAACATCTATTAACAGCTTAAAGGACTCAGTGTATATATAATAAGTACTGCCTTCTCCAAATGCAAACTACATTCACGGAAATAAGTATTTCTACCAGTTATTTGCTTATAAAAAACTGAAAAATATTTTCCTTAGTAATTTTGGCCTTCTATAATCTATCATTTATTAAAATTGAAAAACCAAATAAGGCAATCAAAAAAAAAAATCATGATGATATGCACAACTTTGTTACTCCGGCAGAATTAAACGTAGGAAGGCAGATGTAAAATAAAAAGAAATCAACTAGGCAATTCAACCTTTTAATTTTTAATTCCCTAAGACTTTACGTAAAATGACATCAAAGCATAATCCTATCTAAACAAGAAAAAAGTAAGACGATTGAAAGTATAAAAATAAATTACCTCCATCTGCCACATCGTCGCGTCCATCCCAGGTGCCACCAAATAACCAAATTGAAAAGAAGAGGACGATGTGAGACACGAATAGAACATAAAAAAAAAAACAAAGCAATTAATTTCCCAACAGTTTCATCATTTTATTCAAGGTAATCACCTCCCTATACTTCTGCAGATATAATTTCAGCGGTTCAATGTACTCTTCAAACCCTAGAGTCGCCATCGCCCACAGCAAATCATCTCCGTTAATCGTTTTCCGCTTCTCCCTCTGGCACTTCTCGCTCGCCCTGCACCATCCATCCTTTAATCGTACACGAACAAAACAGAAAAGTAAAACCACAACTGCAGGCAGAGATAAATAAGAGAGGGATGACTCGCTAGTGATGAAGCTGATGAACTCCGAAACGCACTCCTGCATGGTTTCCTTGGCATCTTTCGCAATCTTTCCGTTGGCAGGGAGCGCCTTCTTCATGATCCGGCTAATGTTGGCGACTGGAAGAAATCGGTCTTGCTCTCGGACGTTGGATCTAGGGCTTTGCTCGCCGTTCTCGTGGCTATCATCGCCGGGGCTCGCCATAGTAAAACCTAGATCCGCCGCCGTTGTACAGCAGGCCGGCAAACGAGACAAAAATCAGAAACGACAACTCCGTCATCCTCTTCCGCGCGATTCGAGAGCCCTAGAGAGGATTGTTTTTTAGTGCAAAGGCGTACCTCGATCAATTCGCGCGCGCGCGAAGTAGCTGAGGAGAGAGAAATCGAAAATTTATTTCTGGATCGATTTGCTGCGCTGCTCGGAAGCGGAGGAGGAAAGATCGGACGCTGGAGAAGATTTGAGGAAGGAGACGACTGGGATGAGAGATCTAGGGGCAAACTCGGTTATCTGCACCGTTCGTTAAGCTTACTTTTTCTCCTACCTCTCTCTATCTCTCTCTCATTATTTATAGCGAGGCACGTGACTCGATTTATTTCGCTCAACAGCGTCGGGCTGTTTGAACGGCCGCCGTTGTCTCACACGGTAAGTGCATCGATCACCACCGTCCGTTAGTCGCTGTCAAACATGTGTTTTTTTCCGGCTTTCTTTTGCATTAAAATCAATATTCAAATTTTATATACTTTCTTTCACTCGAATTTTTTATTTACTAACTACTATTTTGAATATGAAATTGATCATTAATATATATGAGAAAATTTTTATTTTATATTTTAAAAAACTATATATCAAAATCTAAAATTTAAAGAGCTTCTAATATTTTACACAAAATTTTTTAATTAAATAATATATATTTATCCATAGAAAATGCTATGATTACACAATAATATATATTAAAAAATATTCAGAATCAATTAAAAATTTTTTTTTTATAATTTTTGTATATAGGTCTTATAAAAACGTGCATTCAATCAATAATCTACTTACACAATAGATTGACACATTATCTATATATTTTAGTGTATACTAGTGTGTAAATATAGCAAGACTCTTATCAATAATAACTTTTCTAATAACTTTATTCAATTATTATTTTTAGTTATTAAGTATGTCTTGTTCCATTAATCCTTCTATAATCTTATGGATTTCATTTATTTTTATGAATAGAAGATATCTTTGTTATTTTATGCTTTCACAATCATATTTTAAACTTTAGAAATTGTATCATATGAATATGTAAAATTATATACATCTTTTTGTTCAAACATTTTTAAACTCTATTCATATAAATATAAATATAAAATCTATTTCAAATACACTAATCATCTTAGAATACATCATAACAATTTATACAGTAAAAATATTCATCTTGCAATATTTATATTGGTAAAAATAAAAATATGCAATTAAAAACCATAGATAAATATAATGATATTTATCAAAATTATATTTACCCCATTACAATCATTTACCTTGCAATATTTTTATAATTTTGCAATATATCATCATGCACCAAATTCATTATCATCATTCTTACTACTACATGATCCACTATCTTTATCATTGTGTTGGTTTCATTACTATCACACTATCAATTTCATTAATTCACATGCATCACTTTACCATCATCTTTACTTATCTATTTATCACTTCCTCAGCTCCATCATCCTAATGGGGATGAATTGGGGACATATAATGGCTATTAGATAGAACAGATTGACTACCAATCTTGGAAATTATTAATGGAAATCACAAACACTCGATGGCCAACAAATAGTTGATAGGTTCACGGATTATTTTTGATGTCAAATCTCTCATTAAAGTTGAAGACCTATTTGGTAATTTATAAGGAAACAATGAGAGTTTGATTATTATTTATAGAGGAGGGTGGTGTGCGCGACAACTGCAAGATCATATTCAAGAAATTTGAGGTGAAAAAAAAATATTCATTCCATATGCAATAAAGTGTCCACATTTAAGAGAATTAAAGTTTGAATATTACAACTTCAATTACAAATTACAGGATAAAGTAAGTAATAACAGTAACTTGTTAAGTTCTCATCTTTCCTTAAGCAGTACATTTGTCGGGATGACTCAGGGCAAAAATTTAGGTTCTTTGGCTTGACATATGAAAAGTGCCAGTTTAATATAATTAATTAAGAACGATCTAAATAACTAGGTGTTATTGTGACATTCCCCAATCTAGGGCTAGAGAAGATCCGGGATTAGGGTTTGCCTTCCAAGGATTATAGTCGAGATTTGGTATAATAATATAAATTATCACATATATTTTTTCATTCAAATTTGAAATCCAAAATATGATACTTTATTTCAATATTATTTTTACAATATATATTGTTTACACAAGTATTATTGTCTATATTTGGATATAATAAGATAGACTAATAAGTAAGAACTTAAAAGTGCAACGATTGTTTATTTCAGGATTGATCAAGCTCCTCTATGAAATTCTAACATTGCATTTCCAATCAAAATGCTTTGGTTTAAAACTCGTTAAAGAATAATTTAACTACTTTGAATATCATTAATTATATTATATATATAAGCAGAAAGCATGAAATTGAATATATAAAGATGTAAGGGGATTAATTAATAATAATTGAAAAAACAAATTTTCTTTCTAAGCACTTTGAATATCATTAATTATATTGTTCATATAAGTAGAAAATGTAAATGGAACATATAAAGATGTAAGGGGATTAATTAATAGCAACTGAAAAAGAAAAAAAAATCTTTTAAGGCTTTCCATTATTTTTCTACAAAACAAATGTTGAGCAATATTTAAAGTAATAATAAAAATAAGCTATCATATAATAAGTTATATAATATCAAAAATTGAGTAGTTATATCTCAAAAATGAATAATAAAATAATAATATTGTTCGATTGGGAAAATTATTCGAACATTGAGGAATCAAGCACATTTATTTGATAATAATAAATTGTGTTTGTTTTAATATAATTATTTACCAATGCGGTCCCCTCGTAGGCTTAGTCATAGTATCCTTATACATTCCAAAGTAGGATGATAACAAAGTTGCCCCATTCAAAAATATGAATTACATTCTATACAAACCGTGAATAACCTCCTTAGAACCCTTTATTCATTTAAAGCATATTATTTATTTTTGGTAGTATATTAAGCAGTGACAATAGACTTAAATTAATACATTCTTAGATATGAAATTCATGAGGTTTAATGTGACGACCGGGGATCGAAGTTCGAGAGTGTTTAAAGAACAATTCATCACAATATAAATATATACATTTTTATAAACAAAAAGGACATAAAATAATAATAGTTCAAAGTCCAATTATACATAGAGCCAACACATATATGAAATTTTACAATAATTTATCTTTTATAAAAATGAAATATTTACATTCTCCTGCTTCTTTATCTTTTACGTTTGCCGATCTTCAAAGCTTTTTAATTATCAAAACCTGAAAAATTTAGTTTACCAGTCAGGTAGGAGTACGCAAATCATTTTTATAAGAATAAATCTAGCATCATATAATAGGCATGAATCAAGTATGAAAATGACTGAAATTTTGCATAGAAAATAAATCAATTTTCCAAATTCAATTTCTGCCATGCAAATTAGCTGTGAAAATCAATATATATGAAATAAATTCTATCAAAACCATTTGTAACAATAACTCGAGTCCGTAGACTCCTGAGCCCAAATGGGTAAACCCATAGGCATAACTTATAGGAAGCTTATCTCGCCATCTGTCGGTAGCTTACTCAAATAAGAACTGATGGTGTGTCTTTCATCTGGATTTGCCTACTTCCTACAAGAGGCTAAATCCCTCCATATAACTCCCAGAGGTTGCTAGTCGGCCCAATCTGTACAGATTCTCAGTGTTGCATTCCACCCTCCAAAGACTTACACCACAAAATATATATATACTGTGTTTTATTCTTTTGTTGCATATTATTTGATATAAATCTTTTGCAGATTGAAAATACGGTAAGCAGTGTAAATAATACTCAAATAAAAAATGGCTCAAATAAGAATACTGAAATAAAACTTATAAGTAAATTTGCGTGACTGACTGTTTTGACAAATATCATTCAACTTTAATTTCTCTGATCTGCCAAAATAATTTAATTCATTAATTTAATATTTTATATTTGTAATATTAGTTTTCCTAAAATGATAATAAGATAAATATTTGAATATTTTGATTTATTTTATTATTATTTAATTATTATGCCTTATATGGTCAAATTGAGAATTTGACCTTATAAGAGCATTTTAGTAATTTAACCCTTAGTGAAATATAAATTTTTTGTTAATTTCTTGTAGATTATATTCAAAGGTTTCTATAGAGTCTAAAATTATCAAATATATTCACTAATCAAGTTTTAGAGTAATTAGGGATAATTAGGAGATATAATCATTGGATCCTAAATATTTTTGCATTTTATTGTAAATTAAGATTTTCTGATCTAAATTGATATTTGGATCACCTAATTTGAAATTAAATTGACTTACTTATGACTATTTGAAGTTTCTAGAGTTAAAGGCTTAATTAGGGTTAGGTCCTAATTATGATTAATCAAATTTTAATCTAAACAGCAAAATTAATAATTCTAAATTATTCCTTAGGATTTTATGAGTATTTTAAGATCCATATTTGATATGTTTAGGTAAGCATACTCAAAGTTATGGCTAATCTAAATTTTGTATTATTTTTGTAATTATTTAAATATTTAAAAATATCATTATATAAAATATTAATTCTACTATAATTTGGATGGCACTAAAATATTCATTGATTTTTGCTGATCAATTTAATATATTTAATTGTATTATTTGAATATATATTTTATAAGTTATGGATTATTAAGTTTTTAGGATTTAATTATTAAATGTATTATTTAACAATAATTTAATTATTCTATTTGATTAATTCATTTAATTATATGAAATATTTATCTTCTAATTTTATTTATATTATTTATATAAAATTTTCTGTTATTATTAAAGTATATATTATTTTAAGTTATCTAATTTGATGTAAATATAGATAACTTTTATAAATTATATATATATATATATATATATAAATACATAAATTATTAGATTTAACTCAGCATGTGGGAACCCGCGGCTGACATCGGCGACACGTGGCGCCGAGAGATTGGCGGACAGACTGACTGCGGGACCAGCAGTCAATCAATCGCGCGAGTATACGCTCCCGGTGGACCCCACAATCCACGTGGCGCAACAAATCCTCGACAGTGCACATCTAAAGGATCTTTGGCCGTGTCAAGCTTAGTGCCTAAACCGGTGGTAGTATACGAATCAGACCGGTTCACGCGCAAACTCGGACTGGTCGAACATGATCCGGTCCGAGGTGATTCGACTCCAGCGTCGCTTCGCCTTCCTCTTCGATTCGACGCGACATGGAATTAGGGTTAGGTTTAATCAATGCGATCGATCGTACTTAACATCAGCGTGATTATTGCTATAGAATGCTTAAAATAACGAATGGAAAGGTAGATAATACATGTTGATGATAAGGGATGGTTTTAGGGTTTCGATGAAGCCGTAGATTGAAGAATGTTTGGGTCCGGTCGAAATCTAAAGGTTTCCAAAGGCTTTTAATGGAATGTTTAAGCGGCGATGGACGCCTGTCGAGGCAGGCGAGAGCCACGCAGCTCCGGTTCGCGAGCTCAGCGCCACGTGGAGGTTTCCTGGGGACGAACCTCCTCGACCGTTCGATCAATCGATCGAACGGTGGATGCTCACTGTTTGGTCAAATGGCATGGACAGAAAAAGGCAACGACGTTTCTTTTTAAGTGGACGGCGCCGTTAATATATAATTAATTTAATTTAATTAATTTAATTAATTAAACTTAACTTAATAATTATATTCCAAAAATTTTAAAAGTATCAATCATAGCTAATTGAGGGCTTCTGAACACAACGGTGCACTCAAATTTTCGATCCGACGAGTATTTAATTGTTCAAATTTTCAGGTATTTAAAATATATATTAAAATATTCATTAAAAATTTATGACTTTCAAATGCATTCAAAACTTTACCCGTAGCTAATTTGGAGGTGATGAATGCAATGGCGAAGTCAGATTTTTAATCTGAGGTCAAAATATTTAAATATTAAATAATTGGAAATAAGATTTGGTATTTTAAACTTAAAGTGGATCAATAACAAATAATTTAAATTAGCATATAAATGTACTTTATAATATCTAGGTACATATTTTTAAGTTTCTTAATTTGTGCTTATATTAATCTCTCATGAATCTGTGTATACATAAATTTTTTAATGAAAGTGATGATGAAATTTACATTTATAATTTTTTTATTTTAAAAATCTTATTATTATGATGATTATTTTATTAAGACAATAATATATAAAATATTAATAGTTCAATTAAAAAATGATTAATTTTAAAATAAGTTTATAATTAAGATATTAAATTATATAAAAAATAATCATGTTTTCTTTCTTTTCTGTCTCTCTCATTTGTTTATTTATTTTTTCTCAATTTATTCTCTTTCTCTCTTTGATTTTTTATATCTCTTTTCTCTCTCTTCCTCTATTTCTCATTCCTTCTCTTTTATTTCTTTTTATCTCTCTCTCCTTTATTCTTAATTTATTTCTTCTTCTCTTTCTCTCATTCTCTTCTCTATCATCATCATTATCCTAATTATGCTATTAGTAACAAAATTAATAGTAAAAAGAAATAAGATTAATAGTAAATAGATTGATAATAAATAAAAAATTAATTGTATAAAAGAATAATAGTAATAATAATAATAATAATATTAATATTACTATTAATTTAACAAAGTATCAATAACTTAAATGAAATATTTTATTATTATTATCATTATCAATTATCAATAATAAAGATGATAATAATATTATTATTATTATAATTATAATTAATAATAATATAATAATAATCTATTATTATTCATATATTATAATAATAATAATAAATAACATAAATTTAAATTTATAATGATAAGAAATAAAAAGATAAACTGAAATAAAAAATAATAACAATATGTCATTATTATTATTACTATCAATAATAATAATAATAATAATAATGATGATGATAATAACAATAATAATACTATTATTATTATTATTATCATTAAATAATAGAAAAAATTTGACAATGATAAATAAAAATGAAAATTAAAATTTGAGAGAAATAAAAAGAACAAAAACTTGGAAGTAAATGATAATAATAATAACAATAATAATAAATTTTAGTTAACAAATAATAATTAGTACTTAGTTAGTGATTAATATTAATATAATTATTATATTTTATATAAAAAATAAATAAAAAAAATTATTTTCACCATCTCTCTCTCTCTTCTTTCTCCTTTTCGAAGGAGCTCTTTGTCGTCGATGACTGGAAGGGGGGGGTTGGAGGTCAGCGGTGGCTAGTTGAAGGCCGACGAGGCTAGGGGTGGTCGAAGGTCGGCTGAGGGGAAAGAGGAGAGGTGCAAATTTGGGGGGTTAGGGTTGAGGTCTATTTTATAGAGAGGGGAAAGAGAAGGGGAAGGTAAACCGTTCAACCTGACAGGGTGGCTTGTGCAGGAGCATGCACGGGCCGCATGGCGCGATATGAGGGGACAGGTGCTTCGCTACGTGTAACAATCTTGAGTTGTTACCCAACCTAATTAGTATTATACTTGTTTCATTAGTTTTTAAACATCATTAGAAGCAAAGACCGAAGTTTTTATTCAATTTGGAGATCAATTGGACCAATTAATAAATTTAACTAAATATTTAATTAAAAAATAAAGTAAGTTTTTTGACCTTCAATCGAAAATATGATCACATTTTGAATTCCTAGCACCCAAATTAGTTATGGGTGAATTTTTGAAATTTTTCGGAATCCATTCGGTTAAAATAGCAATTTCAAATATTTAAATTATTTATTTATTATTAATTCCAATGGTTATAACAATTTACACAGAATCCGTCGCGTTCACTCGAACACGGGATAGCGATATCGTGTGATTCGAGCCGTCTACGGTTCTCTTGTATCAGATCTGGCAGCATCCACCGCCCGATTTAGATCCAGTTGTTGGATTAGAGTCCAGATATAATGGCCATAAATTATCCGTCTTTTACTTACTCTTAAATCATTTAAGACTCGGTATGACTAATATTTTAATCATATGAACTTACTTTTAGTAGCTAGAAGAATTAATATTTAATAGAAATCCTTAAGTGATAATCTGAGATCAATATATTTAATGAACCATAACTAAATTAAATCATTAAGGTAAGGTGCCTATTTGTGATACTTTGAGGCAAAATCCTAGATTTACTAAATGATTCTTAAGAATTGAACATATTCTTATAGTAATGATAACCCAATGAAAATTAGATTGAACTTACATTCTTATAGTTGTAGGTTAGCGGTGGCTAGTTGAAGGCCAGCGAGGCTAGGGGGGTGGTCGGAGGTCGGCTGAGGGGAAAGAGGAGAGGTGCAAATTTGGGGGGTTGGGGTTGATGTCTATTTTATAGAGAGGGGAAAAGAAAGGGGAAGGTAAACAGGACAACCTTAAGTGATAATCTGAGAGACTGTACATGAGATTTTTAATTTTTTTTTAATTTTTATTTTATTTATTTAATAAATCAATTTTTATCCTAAAGTTTAATTTTGGTTTTTTTAATCACATATAATAATAATATTATTATTCTTATTTTTATTTTTATTATCTATTATATTATTATCATATATTTATTACTATATATTAATGTTATTATTATATTATTATTTCATTATTATTATTAATTTAATAAAAAATTTATTATGATGTTATTATGACTATTATCATGCTATTATTATTAATATTATTATTTTTTCATTTATTATATATGTCAACTTCTATTTATTTATTATTCCATTTATTTCTATCATTTTTTATTTCATTTTATTTATTAAACAATCATTTTTATTTATGTGGATTATTATTATTATTCATATCATATCAATTTTTATTCACTTAATTATTATTATTATTATATATTATTATATTATTATTTAAGTTATTATGTTATTTTTATTTTAATTATTATGCCTTTTTTTTAATATATAATATTATTATATCACTTTTTATTCTTATTATTATCATTTTTTTACCTTATAATAACAAATAAAAAATGAAGATTATCCCTTTTACTTTTAATAGTTTTATCCTCACTTTTCTATTGAGCTTTATTTAATTTTAATAATTAGATGAGATGTTTTGCTCAAAACTTGAAATATAATAGATAGAATCAGTATTAGGGTTTACACAAGAAGATCATCAGGTCTGTACAAACAATATATTAGGCTATAATAAGTTGATACATTAAGAATAATGAGCATACACTATGACGGCCGAGAAATCAAGTTCGAGAATTTTCAAGAAATAATTCATAATTAAAATATTAGTAATGAAAGTAAAATGATACTAAGACCATAATTATTCATACATAGCCATATATATGAATTATTCAATATTACAATAAAAAAAGTAAAATATTAATCTCCATCTCACCTTTTAAAACTCAAGACATTTTTACTCAAGTTAATCTTCTTGGGTTCAATTACCAAAACTTGAAAATTTATCAATAATTAATAGTCAAGTAAGAGTACATAGACTATTCTTATAAGATTTACTTTTTAGCATCCTATATTAGGTATAAATTAATGTAAAAAATTATATAAATAGCTTTGCATTAAAAGTAAGGAAATATAAATATTTGTCAAATGTAGCCAGTTTTTGCTGCCTGTCAGACTTAAGTTCATGATATATAAACATGGAATAAATCTCATCAAAGCATCATGTGACATAAAGTTGAGTTCAAAGACCCCTGAGCTCAAATGGGTAAACCCTTAGGCATAACATTTAAAAAGCTTCATGACTGCCCGTCGATAATTTATTAACTATTTTGTAAATAATGGTGTATCTTTCCTCTGGATTTGCCCACTTCCTAAAAGAACTAATCCCTCCATAAAACTCTCAGGGGTTGCCAGCGACTCAATCTGTACATATTCTCAGTGCTGCTTTTCTCCCTTCAAAGACAAGCACCACATATAATGATATATTTCATCTTTTTGTCACATATCTTATGATAATATTTTTGCAATTCATTAAGCGATAAGTATATCAAAAGTATAAAGTAGGATTCAAATTGAAATAGGCCCAAAATAGATATACTGAAGTAAGACTTACAATGTTTGATTTATGCACTTCACTGATTTGATAAAATATAAATATTTCATTTGATTGGATTGTCAACCAACAATTTAAAAAAAACTTTGTTGTCCTATATTTTTAGGAGTTGAATACTATATTGATTGAATATGCATGATTTCTATTAGTTTATAAGAGAAGCTACAAATGCTAATTTGTCATACAAAGTCCATATTCAAAAGATTAAAACATAGTGAATCCATAATTATACTACATGTTTTTACTAAATATTGCAAAGATTTGAAAAATTGGGTACTGAAGCGCGCTACGGTGCCCCGACCCAAGAGCCAGGAGCTACGACGCTCTCGACCTGAGAGCCCGATGAAACAGCGCCCCCGTCCCGAGAGTTAGGTGCTACGGCACGCTACGACTCCCCTGACCTGAGAGCCGAGTGCTACGACGCGCTGTGGCACCGCGTGGATCAACCTACTTGGACGTAAATCGCAGGTCTTCTCTAGGGCATATAAATTCTCAATTTATGGCACATCATAGGTCGTGCCATCACCTTTGAAAAGTCTCAGAAAGACCGAGACCTTTCGATTGGTACTTAAATCGACATATTTGGAGCACTCTAACGCTGCTAAAATTGATGTCTTAGCTTCGGGTATTGGAATAGAAAAATATAAATTGCGATTTTAAAGAGCAATATTGTTTCTCTTCATCAAAAACTGGAGTGTCGTATTACGAGCTTATTTGAGCTCGATTGAGCTCTTTAGGGATTCAAAGTGAAGAGTAATAAGCTTATGAACTTGAAGTGATACTATTGCATGATTAAATCTAGGGAAAGGAAATACCTTAGTTCAGCTAATAGGTTTTTTTTTGTTTGAGATGAAGATTCAACAAATCTTTCTTTCTTTCTCCTTCTTTAAAATTTCTAAGTGCAAGATGAGAGATCATGATAGGTGTTGAAAAGGAATGAGGTATGGGCTGGATTAAGGAATTGCAAATTGGGGGGATGGCTTGACTATGGGATAAACTGTATGTTTAGAATTTGTAAGAGGGGGAAGATGGGTTTTGATTAGAGGAAGGTGAAAACTATAGTAAGTTCTCTATTTTTTAGGTGAGGGAAGAGGTGCAAGTGCAGAAGAGGTGCAAGTCAGGAAAATGTGATAAACTTGAGAGAATAAACTATAGGTGGAGAATAGGTTGATTAGGGGATGAACTACAATAAATTCTTTATTTTTTTGCAAGTGGGGGAAGAGGTGCAAGAGGTGATGCGCATGTGGCAGGCCCACTTATTAAATTGATTCTTTAATTTAATATCTTAGGATATTAAACAAGCTCATAAAAATTCTAAAATTTCACCCTAATTAATTTGAGGGTGAGTATTCAAAATAAAATTGAATTTTAATTTTGAGATTAATTAATTTTTTTATTTTATGATTATTTAAATATATTAAAATATTCGAAAAATTTTGGACGATTCTCAAAAATTCTCATAATTTGACCTCTAGTTAAGTTGGTAGTGAGGAAATCAACGGCCAACTTCATTTTGATTTGGAGGTAAGTTTAATTATCTAAATTTTTATATTAAATAAATACCTTAAAATAATCCAGGGAAAGTCCGATAATAAAATTACCGAAAATTCTCTAAAGGTATGCTTTAACAATCGCAAATTTTATTTCATTAATTTCCGACGTGAGTTGAATTAAGCTAAACATAAGGATAAACAAAAATAAATTCTTCAATTAAAATTTGATATCTTACATACACATAGCCTTTGAGATGAAAGCAATAGGTAATTAGGAACCCAACATATCATAGTAGTCAAATAGACATATCTGATTCCTCATATGCTATATAACTTTGCCCATACAAAACAATTATTTATTGCTCTCATTCTCTTTCACAATGAGCACATTTTTTGGCAAATGTATTTAAATTCACATTTGTTTTAGTTCTGCAATTTTTTTTGCAGAGAATATCTTACTTAATAGTGCACCACATTTTCTGGGTCTATGCCTTTTATATTTTTCTCTCCATTTATATCATTATACGTCATTTCAGATATATACCGCTTCATATTATATATAAATTGGTGATATCCTATCAAATCTTACTTGGATCTTTTTGTTATTAATTTGTTTTTTGTCATATCATATATATATGGCAAAATAGAAAGATGTTTGAAGACTAAGTATTTGAGGAGCAAATGCAAGAGGAATGAGTAATTTGATGCAAATGAAATTATCTTAGCTCATATTTCTTATTGAAAGGAGCAACTTTTAACTCACTTAAATGTTGGATGCAATGAAAAAATATAAAATTCTTATAATTTAAGTTGTGAATACATTTCTTTTATTAATATCATATTTTGATGTTGAAATGAAAATAAAAAAGTGTGTTTCACATGTTCATAACACACTGCTCTGCTAAACCCTCATAGGATCCTAAGATATGAGTGACTATTGTTGGAGTCAGTTCACATGAGATTATATTTTCCAAGCAGAGGGTTCTTGGGTCCTCCTCTAGTGATTATGCTCGAATATTGCAGTAAAAATAAGTGTACTATTGATTGTCCTAATCATTCTTGATAGTTTTTTTCATTAAGGATTTTGATTTAGCATACTTTTCCTCATTAATGTTTGTGTTACCATCATACCTTTATCAAGTTATTTCTTTAAGACATATTCATATTTTATTATGAGGATGAATGTCACAATGAACAAATATTTTTGCTTTCTCATCTATAATTTCTAAGCTCTAAGAATATAGGCTGTAACACCTAAAGCTACCAGTGGCAGGCATTTTTAGTATAACATCAAACAATATTGTTTCCGCATAATAATTGCCACTCAAAGAGAATTATGTACCTTTATTTTATTAATCACATTCTCTCAACCGTTACAATGCATACAATATTGTTTCCATACAAAGTTATTGAAAATTCACTTATAACCTTATTTTACTAAAGTTAATCGTTTCTAATACACACACATATATATATATATATATATATATATATATAATTTAATGTTTTAAGATTCAGATCAATCTTAATTAAACTACAAAATAAATTAAGCTAGGATAGATATGCTATATTAGTGATGATAAATAATATAAAGTAATATTTGGGACTATTTAGCATGAAAATATCTGAAAATTTTGATGATAAAATAACCTATTTGTAATAGCGTAATCAAATTACTTAACTACTGTTTAATATATTTACTAAAAATTTTAAATTTTTTTTTTGAAATAAAATAATTTGTAATTATATATTTTGAGTAAAATAAGGGATAAAACTACCCTTTTTTGGGATACGAACGACAAAGTCGATTCAAATGAAATTAACTTCATTCAAAATCGATTCGAATGATTACGAACAAGATCGATTTCATTCAGGTCAATTTTCGCTAGAGATGACAACCAACAACCTCATTCACCGAATAAGAAGACATCTGTTCGTTTGATTTTGTTTTGAACAAACTCACTCCATTCATTCGCTTAGCCCCGTAATCTCACTTTTCACCTAATTCGGGCATAATTAAAATCCCCAATTCCTATATATATTAACACAAAATTGATTACATTGTAAATATTTTTCACCTATTTTTTCTTTAAACAAAACATAGATAATCTCACATTAACAAAATTTTCTTAATCCAAATTTTCTTCAAACCAAACAAGCTCTTAATAGATTAGGATAGTAACCTTTTTAAAAGTATTAAATAAATAAAATTAAAATTAATAATATGATACTAATTGAAAGTAAATTAAATATTTAGATTAATACTATATACAATTAAGGTTTTATAATTAACATAATTAAATATTAATGTATTAATTATATG
Source organism: Gastrodia elata (assembly GCA_016760335.1). Taxonomy (NCBI): domain Eukaryota; kingdom Viridiplantae; phylum Streptophyta; class Magnoliopsida; order Asparagales; family Orchidaceae; genus Gastrodia; species Gastrodia elata. Next base: position 18,588,962 of record CM028672.1, on the reverse strand, counting down.
TAGGAAATTAGTTGTAATACTACATAAGAATAATTAAGATAAACTAATTATATATACAATTAATTTACAAATAATTTATCCAAGTTCAAAGTAAGAGTCATTGTAATTAAACCCTAATTACTAACTAGAATGATATAATTAAAATCATAAGAATGGTCTCGATAACTAATTAGAATTATCTGGATTACAAGGAACAATAATTATACGACTAACTTGTTCTAGATAACCCACTAAAGTAACCTTAAGAAACCTCAGAAAAGCCTAAAACGAACTTGAGCACATATACAAAATTAATATTTATATATAAAATTACTGCAGATATGATTGTGTATATGATAGTGTAAGTGTATAAATTTTTCGTTTTTTTATGCGAATTATATAAAGAAAAGCAAATAATTAGGCGAAACAAATTAGCTACAAGTGGGATTATGGCTATGAATGATTAAATTGGAAGCAAACAGGAGTTTTTGGTTTGGGTGGCAATAATTAAATCTTGAAGCATGCATAACATACAATCCATATATATATACATATGTTAAATGAAAGATAATGTTGCTTCCAGCCCTTAGTTCTTTACAAATCCAACTTTAAAAAGTCAATAAATACAAACATACCACTAAAATTTTGCATCTTTCAGCAAAATCACTATTACCATTGCCGAGCATAATCAGGTGGACGAAATTCCACATATAAAAGGACACATAAAACTGATAGTTATATGTAAAAGGAAAATCAATGCACAGAATTGATTATTTACGACACTAATTTTTTCTTGTATAGAAAAAAGACTTATCAACGATATGGGCAATAAAAATATACTCTTAATTTTTTACTAAAAAAGTTTTAGAACGCAGCTCTAATTTTTGACATTTTAGAGGTAACTCAGTAGACACGTTAACAATAGGCTAAGATTAGGCTCAATCTCAAGCCTATATATTCTTATGAGTTCTGCTGCACTTCCTCTAAATTTCCCATAAAATGATTTGATGATAATATAACAAATATATAACAAAGAATTAATGTCATACAATTTGAAAATTCTATCTTTTTTCCACTTATGTCTTGTTATCATCTCATTTTATGAAAAGTTTGAGCAAAACATATCTTTCATTCTCAACGCAGTTCTGAAAGCATGCGGATCCAAAATCACAGACGTCTTACAGTTCACACTTTTAAATATCTTTGAATAAAATATAAGCTTGCAGATATTAAAGTTAAATGAGACACTGAGGCTGTCTAACCTGATCTATCACCGGGCGCAGAGACGCCCTGCTTGAGCCTCTCCCTCTTCATCTTCTTCTTGGAGACGGGCTTTCTTTTCTTCGGGGGAAGCGTCTTGTGGGCATAAACGTAGAGCGCATAGTTTCCGATGAAGAATAGCAGCAGCAAAGCGACAACGACGAGCAGAACTATTAGTGCAGGGTTCAATCCCTTTGATTCTCCCTCCACATTGATTTTGCTTCCCTGTTAAGCATTTCCCACCGTTGCAGCTTATTATCTCAAGTATATCAAAAAAAATAAAATAAAAACAAGAACACACACAAACCTGCAGATTCCAAACTCTTAGTTGGGAACACGATGCATTGAAAATAGCTTCAGTATTTCCTTCAAATGGAAATCATTGTAGGCTAACACTTTGAATGAGCCAATGAATACATACACGCAGTTAGATAGCCTTCAGAGTCTGCTGCACAACTATTAAATCCCTATATCCTTCGGCTTCCAAAGCTCTAATTGCCATTTGCAAGCAAGACTAACTAACTAAAATTACTTCTTCATGTGGCAATGGCAACACTAAGAAATTAAGGTTATTTTTAAACTATGTGGTTAAAGTTCTTCTTAAAGTTAATGAGACAAGAATTTGAGAAAGTCAAACAAATGATTGTTGCGTTATTTTGCGTATAGAATGCATAATGTTACTGCAATTTGTGGTATCTAATTTAGGTGCTCTCTGAGTGTCCATATTATAATTAAGTGTTGCTACGCTACCCAATTATATTAGTCCACGCAATTTCGCTTATGGCCCCATTAAAATTATTAAGGTATATTAACATAAACTCTACCATACAGGGGTTCTCATGATCCACAATAATTTTGCATGAGGTTGAAGCTATTGAAGAATTTTTTTACTACACCATTATATGGAAGATGATACAAGGATTTGGAAAATTTTAAGAAATACTAGATAAGCTAACACAGAACTATTGAGGTTATTATGCATGCCATAATAAAATCTTTAAGTGATCATATATAAAGATGAAAAATAAGCTCGTCTTCAAATTTTGCCCAAACTATGCACAAACTACTTCTATTAACTTAAAAAGTCCCATCAAAGTTAATCACTTTCACGTCAACAACAAACATTAGCTCCAAAAATTTCACACCTAAGAAAGTATGCCAAAATCATGTGATCCATCATCACCATTCTTGAAAACGAAATATACGAATTTTTAGAGAGCACTAGAAATTCATCCCAAAAAAATGATGTTGGAACACAAATACCGACAACTTCTCAAAATCCAAAGCCTATAACAACAATATCACCACCAAACTTCCCAACCACTTCCAATAAAATGTATTACCCCTAATCCTATTAAAATTTTTCAAACCAAAATCTATGGTGATAATACCATCACTACCACTATCATTGGCTTTTACCCCTTTCTAAGATAACAGTAATACCTCCCACCAATATCACATCTCCTTAATTTCACTGTTATATAATACATGGAAAAATTAAAGAAATACCTATAACTATCACCATTACTGCTAACAACAATTTCTATTCCATCAATTACCAAACAATCTTCATCACCACTGCTACAAAAACACATATCAATACTCTCAACCCTACTTACTACAAAACCTAACTATACCTTACAATATTCTATCTTTATTGAGTTACATTTAACCCCTTTTAAGTTAGTAGTTTATACAATTTCTACGGATTAAATAATAAATTTTTTAATTTACATTAGATTGAAGCTTCTCGACCAAATTTAAATCCAATTTGAATTTAAAATTAATTTGGATGTATTATTTTTGCAAGTTATATTATTATTATTACAATGATATTTAAATATAATATTTCATCAAAAATTTAAATTCAAATTGAATTTCATGGAGAGAAATATTTTAGAAAGACTTTTTGTGAAAGAACAAGTAATAAAATTTTTTTAAATAAAATCACTTGATTGACTTATTTAATTATTCTTTTAATAGTAACTTTGTTTATTTCTATTTATAAATCCCTCAACTTGAAACTTGCATTGAGAGATTTATAAATATTATTATCCCATGTAATAAAAATATAGACTTTTAGAATGAAAGAAAAACTTCTAAGAATTTTTTTCTATTTTTTTGTCTTGCTATCTCCTTCCTCTTTCTTAAATTTTCTTCTTTATCATCTTCCAATTTTCTTCTAAGTTCTTTCTTTCTCAATCCATATAATTCTTCCTTTCTTCTCCATATATTTCTCCTCCCTCTCTACATTCTTCAACAAGGAATCTTGTGCTAAGAATATCTAATGTAGTGATTTGATAAAAGGAGTTTATAGTTTGTAAAATTTGAGTATTTTTAAGAGAGTTCCTCATGAAGCGACATGTGGCCATCTCCTCCACTTCGTTTGTAGAGTAATTGGAATGTCTTCCTTGATGAAGAAAGTCATGTTTATCCATGTTCTAAATTCGTTTTCATGTTGTTAACCTCCATCTGTCCATCTTCCACTGCAATTCCTTCTTTATGAATCATAAGCAAGCTCCTTCAAGAAATTTCTCTCAAGATAAAAAGGTTTATCTGTTCTCTAGCTTTTGTCAATCATCAACTAAAAGTAATGAGCAAATTACACAAATGCCCAGATCTCAAGAAAGTAATAAGCAAGTTTGAGAAGAACTTGCAAAACGTGTATAAGTAGAGAATGTGACACAAAGCAATTCTTTGACGTCGACTCAGAAACAAGCACATCAATTTTTTTTTATTCAAATCTTACCAAAGTATGTATGGGAAAGCAAAAGAGATTGCTGAGTCAACACAAAACTTAATATCCTAGAAAAGTTTGAAAAACAAATATAGCTGGAGTTTATTCAAAACTACACAAATAGCATCATCATATGTAAATGATTCAGCCCATCGTATGAATTGAATCAAAGAAAAATTTTCATCCAATTTACAATTTGTATTAGTACTAATGAATTTTCTCCCTCAAGGCACAGAATAAAAGTGGAGTCAAACAATGTGATTGACAATATTGCCTACATGCTGCAATCTCATTCGCCTATCAACGAATTTTGTATGAATTGGGTAAATCACAATAAAGATTTTAACCAATTAACTTTTAAACTGACTTTTGGATAAAAGAAAGATTAACTCAAATCAGAACAGTGATTCATGTTTTCATACCAACCTGGAGGCAAAATAACTTAAGAAAAATTGCCAATGTAATACCGAAGCTTTCGGTATTTATCTAGAATTCAATTTTTGATATTTACAAAACTAGCACCTGTTTTAACTTTAGCACGGAATCTCATTCACATATACTGATTGAGATACCTATATGAAGCAATGATTTTTATGTAAAATAGGTAATCTAGACATAATTTGTTAAATAGCAGAATTGCACTTCCCCAAAAGTTAGCCATAGGAAAAATATTCATGGTCATTGGTTGGATGTCACGCATAAACATGCGACAATAATGGTAGATTTTTTTTTATTAATTTTTACAGCAACAAATATTTTTCTTCTGTAAACATCAAATTTTTTGGTATTAGAACATAAACAAGAAAAATTTGAGTGATATAGATGAAACTCCATCTAAATATAAATAGTCTAGCATAAAAATCTCTAACATTTATTTGATTTTACAATATTGGTATATTGAAAAAAGTAGCATAACATAAAAAACATCTTACTAGAAGAAATTATGGCCATACAATGACGGTATTGCACCAAATCTTGCTTACACTTGGGATGCCACAACATTAATCACGCTTATAAATAATTAAGCTGAATCGAGTTATAACTAAATCAAGTGACGCTTGATGTGAATCTAATCAATGATTTTTCAAATAGATAGTTATTAAATGGATTGAGACTTTAAATTAAAGAGTTTGGTTATCATTTATATTGGATTGGGTTCAATTCCTACTTGTAAAACAGAGGAAACAAATGAGAGTTTTGTTGACTTTCTCAAACGCCATAAAATAAAATATAAAAGAAAAATAGCTTTTCCTCTTTTAGTTCAATGTAACAATTACAATATATATATATATATATAAACAAAATCAATAAAAATTACCAAATGATTAGTTTATAATAAAAATAGGAAGCCTCTTAACCAAGCAAAATACAAAATCATGATACATAATATATAATATGCGGCACACGTTCCAATAAAATATGAGAAAAGCAAATAAAGATGTATATTGCACTACATAGTCCGATGAACCAAAAAGAAGAAACATTGACGATAGAACATATCTAAGAAGATGATAAAAGGCTGAATACTCAAACTATGGATATCCATGGTATCATATAAACTTAAAATATGATGTCTTTCTTTGTGTATCTATTAAATTATCAGCAAAGAACTGGGCTTCCATTGAAATCAATAAAAATTTGGTAAAAATGCTGGTCACAACATATTTAATCCGAAGCAAAACATAATGAAGTTGCCATTTTTAAGCCACCTAACTTCAAAAATTTGAAATAGCATTATCCTTGATACAGATAAGGCTATTCATCCAATTATCTTTTAGGAAAAAAAACATAAATGGATCCTATTTCAGGAGCCATTGCCTAATAATTTGCCCTACTATGATCAAAATCAGTGATGTTATTGAATTTCCCCAATTTTAATCCAAACCTTTATTGCACACTAGGGAAAAAAGATAGGCGAACTCCACTCTATTCCTCTTCCAACAATGAGGAAATTTAGAAGTTTCTATAAACATCTCTCAAATTATGGGATGGGGAAAATAATAGGTATTTTTTAAGTACCCTTCTGTAACGACCCAAAATCGTTATTTTGCAAATTAGGTCAAAACCCGCCTTAGAAATCAGGATCCCGGTTCAAAGTAGGGCAAACAAAAAAATACTATGGGTAAGAATAATTTTAAAGATCATGAGGCAAATTTTAAAATTTTTAAACTCAAAAATTAATATAAGATAAAATATTATTCTTAATCGAAAATTTTCGGCGCGAAGGTGTTCGTAATATCATAACACACCTCGGTGTCAAGTTTCGTTGTATTTGGACATCAAACGACAAAAAATGTGATTAATTTAAGTTTAAATAATTTTAAGAAATTTCCTTAAGTTTTTTCTCTCCCTTTTTTCCCGTTGCGATGCAAGTCCCGATTGTAGGCAGAACTTCCGCCCATCTTACGGCATTTAGCGCCTTAAATGACGCCAATTAAGGGCACCATTATCTCATTATCCATTATCTCTTATCCCATCCCTTCTCCTCTATTTAAACTTCTCCATTCCCTCCTTCTCCTCCCCACACAGCCAACTCTCTTCTCCCCCATAGCATCAACCTCTCCTCTCCCTTCTCTACCAACCAGCCCTCCTCCCTCTTGCCATTCCAGCCCTCTCCCAACCAGCTCCCAGCAGCAGAAGCTCCCCGCTAGCCCCTCCTCCTCAGCTCCTACCAGCGGCCAGCCCCCCAGCAGCCAGCCAGCAAGCTGCCAACTCCTCCCTCAACCCCTACCAGCCCCTCATCAGCCAATAGCCAACCCTCTTCTCCCATAGCCAGCCAGCCCACAGCAACCAAGCCTCATTCACCTCCCCAAACAGCTGCCATTCCAGCCCTCTCTATTTAAACCAGTAACTTTTCTCTTCTCTCCCAGCCACACAGCAGCCAGCAGCTCCCTTCCTTTTCCTCTCAAATAGCAGCCCCCAAACCCCTACCAACTCCCATACCACAGTCAACAACCCCCTGCCAACCCCCACAGCAGCCAGCCCTCCCTTCTCTCCAAACAGCAGCCCCCAAACCCCAACCAGCCCCCCATTCCCAGTCGGCAGCCCCCCGCCAAGCCTCCAGCAACCTCTCCTTCTCCCACAGCCAGCAGCTCCCTCCCTTCTCCCACAGCCAGCAGCTCCCAAACCCCTACCAGCTCCCTTGCCACAGCCGGCAACCCCCTACCAACCCACACAGCAGCCAGCCATCCCTTCTCTCCAAACAGCAGCCCCAAACCCCTACCAGCTCCCCTACCACAGCCGGTAACCCCTTGCCAAGTCTCTCACAGCCAGAAACTCCTTCTCCATTCCAGCCAGCTCCCAGCAGCTCTCACAATTCCAGCCTTCTGCAACTTCAACAGCAACTCTGTGAAGACCCACTTAAGTAGTAATATGTGAAACTCTTAAACATCGAGGCGCCTTTTCAAATAATGGTGGGGTTCCTGATAAGAACTCCAAAGTTAAGCGTGCTCATGTGTGAGCACTCCCAAGATGGTGACCTGCTGGAAAGTTATTTTCTGAGGGCAAAACCGTGAGACCTTTCAGGCCAAAGCGGACAATACCTTGGTGGATTAAGAGTTTGAGCTGTTACAAATGGTATCAGAGCAGGTCATAGGGTGTCAGATAGGAGTTAAGTGTCATACAAGGCAAAGTACCACTTCATGTGAGCAGCCTCTTAAACTTTTGATGGTTAAGGTGCTATATGGTTATGGGTACCTCTTGAGTTTGTAGGGGTCACCTCTAGTCCTATCTACCCAATGGATGGTTCTTCGATCTGTGTGTGGATACTGATGAGGACGTCAGTTACTTAAGTTGGGGAGATTGTGAAGACTCACTTAAGCAATAATTAGTAAAACTCTTAAACATCGAGGCGCCTTTTCGGATAATGGTGGAGTTCCTGATAAGAACTCCAAAGTTAAGTGTGCTTAGGTGGGTGCACTCCCAAGATGGGTGACCTGCTGAGAAGTTATCTTCAGAGGGCAAAACCGTGAGGCCTTTCAGGCCAAAGTGGACAATACTTTGGTGATTAAGAGTTTGGGCCAAAGCGGCCAATACCTCCGATACCAACTGTAATTCCCCTAGGGTTAGGTTAGGTATCAACCCAACTACCCTTGGATACATCCTCGTAGAATCATATTGGTAATTAAGAGAAAGATAGTATTTGGGCATAAATTGAATAATAGAGCCATACAACATAATAAACTTGCCAATCATTCAAATTAAAGAATACAATATTCAGATTATTACAAACTAAATCAATATAAATAAATATTTTCGTTTAACTTTAAGGTTTAAGCAACAAATCAAAACTATGTGCCAATGCCAACACTACCGTACTTTAAATATCCTTTATGCTAAATTAACTTCCTCCAACTGCACCTGACCTGGTATTATAAAAATAATGCCTTAATACACATATTAAGTACAAAGAGATTAAATGTTACACTTAGCAAAAGCGGGAAGCGGAAAATAAAAGATCTTGCAGGAAATAAAAAGGTTAACAAAATACATAATCCTGCAAATTAAATATTTTTCTTATCATAATATTATCACCTGTCATATAATAAGTTTCTTGCATATTTGTTTGTGTGTATATCTTGATTTCACGAAACAATGTTAGCAGCTCTGTTGAGCAAATCCAGAATGGATTCAATAAGAGCAACTCCTTCATCTGGGCCCCCTCAAAAGCTCCAAATGGCACCCTTATAACTCCTGATGAACTAGTCCCGTCCCTAACCTAATAAACCACCATTTCGAAACTATTGCATACATTCACAAAACATAACATATACATTTCATTTATGATATTACTCTGATATTTAATAAGTATTTCATTTTATCAACAGGGATAAAGCTCAAAGCAGTGCTAAGCGGTAATAAAAGCATTTTAAGTGTAAACAGTAAAGTCAATGTACCTTGGTATTTGAATTCCTGAAAGGTACTCACAAAGTGGATGCGTCTGCAAACATTAAATTTGCTATAATTATTAATTTTTAAGAATGATGGTTTGTAATAAAATATATACTTTTACTCTTAAATTCTGAACTTTTAGCTATTTGCTTTAGTTTATGAACTTAAATTTCCTGTCTTCAAATTTAACTAAACTACTCTCATTTCTTTTAGGATGATAACAAGTATAGTTTAATAAAATAAGACTTCTATGTTCTACAATAAAATTGTTTAGGCTTCATATGACTTAATGCAGTTTCTATCAAATCTTGATGCTCATTCTTAGACTAAATTTCCAAGTTCTATATTTTTTTTCACATATTCCTTAATTGTTGTGTTAGTTAAAACTACAATGGATCTTGCTAAAATTTGGTTAAGGTGTTCGAAAAAAACATTATTTGACTACTAATAGAGGTTGCTATGATGAAGGTTGATAATATCTCTGCTTCTGGTTTGAATCTATTACGAACTATACTAATTATCTTATTTCAGAAATTTTATTTGTTGATTATAAAGATAAGTTGAATTTTCATACTTAGGCAATTCTAGTAATTATAGAAAGATTTCATTTTGGAATTATGAGATTTTGAATGAAATCAATTCTACAAATCCATTACTTCTATTATGGAGACATCATGACATGTTCAGATTTTATCATCTTTCAAATTTTCTATTGGAAGTTTAGATTTATAATTATGTTTTCAAATCATGAACTTCATATATGCAAATTCAAATTTTGGGTCTGCCAACTAAATATCAAACTCAGTTCCCAAATTCAACAAATTATTAACTCCGCTGTACTTTAATTAAGAAAGGTTTATACTTAGAAATGACTGATTAATTTGCTCAATCTATAGGATATTTTCAGCCAAAATCAATTTCTAAATAGCCGCTAATTTGAGATTCAAGCTATCATTATTATCACAAATGGTTGTTCAGAACAGCCTCGATTGGCGGCTTAGATAATATCCAATGACAGCCATCGTAACTTGAATAAGTTACCAATAACTTGGATAGTTGCCACTGAAACAATCTTAGATTAACATAAGTTTATTAAAGCCTAATCTTAGAGATTTAGCAAAAGTATACACCTTACTACTATTGCAAGTCAACCTAATCATATCAATCATATTCATCTATCCGGATTCTAATATAAGACAACAGTAATGAACACCTTCCAAACATAGGATATGATTAGAATCTCTTGCAAGCATTAATAATAATGAAACTAGATATTAGAACATCCTTGGAATTCATCTATTATTGAATTTCAGCTTAATACTGAACGGTAATCTTTCAAATGATCTAAATATGTTTTATCTTAATACCTAAAAACGTTCGATTTTCATATTACAAACTTTATAAATAATGAAACACTTTACTTCAAATCTGCAATTTGCAAAAATTCTATTACAATCTGCAATACGTCTTTATTGCGGGCTATATTAACTTGAAATATCATATGAAATTGGGTTCTAGACAGGTTATGGAAATTTTCAGATTTTCTTGACTAGAATAGAATATTGATAGGTGTAGTTAAGTGCAACAAATTGTAAGCAAGGATATGCAATAGAAGCTATAGGTAAGATTTAATATATAAATGGAGACTATAAGAAAGTGACAGATGCATTTCATAATATTAACTTTTACATATTTCCATTACTCCCTACTTGAAGGTTATAAGGTCTATCAGCAATTGCTTAGGCTCTTTCACCGATTTAAAGCTTCTGTGATAATGCATCTCAACAGTTGAAATCAGACTTTCCATACCTTATAAGGTCGGATTCCTCTCTAGAAAGCGGGAACCGGGCACAGAAATATTGAGCGGGGCTTCGGTGGATGAAGTCGAGCTGCTTGCCGACGGATGAGACGGCCTCTGTTGGTGAGCTAGGATCGGGCGGGAGTGGTATTGCAGGCGTCGAATGTCTTCGTCGGCTTGGAGAGGCATCACAGAGTTGTCACGAATCGAAGCGGTTCGAAGGCGTCGAAGACCTTCGGGGCTGTGCTGCGGCTGCGTCCTTGCGTGCGTCGAAGGCTTCGTCGGCTCAGCTGCGTCGCTGCTTGCGTCGAGGACTGCGGCTTTGTCGGGAGCTTCTGAGGGCTACGACTGTGACGCTGCTTGCGTCGAAGGCTTTGTCTGCTACGGCTGCGTCGAAGGCTCTGTCGGCTCGGTCGCTACATCTAGAGATGAGAAGAGCGAGGAAGGAGACAGAGAGCAGGATATTACGGGAGCTGCGATAGCTAAAATACGCGGGTGTCATTGGTTATGTCCGCCTATATATGCATTCGGCTCTCTCTCCTTTTCGAAGCGTCACCCAATTCCGCAAGAGTTCACGCCTTATGGAAGCGTCGTTACTGGCAAGTGGTTTGTAAATTTGGAGCTAACACATGTGACTGTTAACTTTTTTTAACTAGATTAATAGCAAGGATAGAGAATCGTTGGTGGTTTATGAAGTCCAAACCAAATTTAGCGGGAAAAACTAACAGAATACAGAAAATTGCGAGTATTGATAGACTATAACGATATTAACGAATAATTAAGATCGGCGGGGAACGTTAGCGCCTTTCTTAGTAACGACCAAGGGTCGTTACAAACTTCCCCAGCCTTCAGCCCTCAGCCAACAGCAGCTGCTAGCTCTCCTCCTCAGCCCCATAGTAGCAGCCCTCTCCTCTTCAGCCCCACAGCAATTGCCCTCTCCTCCTCTCAGCCCTACAACAGCAGCCATCTTCTCCTCTCAACCCCTACAGCAACAGCCATCTTCTCCTCAGCCCCACAAGAGCAGCAGCCAGCTCCCATTCCAGCCCCTACCAATTTTTCTACCAGCCCCCACAACAACTCCTCCCTCAGCCCATAGCAAACAGCAAGCTGCTAGCTCCCTCCTCAGCCCCTACCAGCAGCCCCACAACCCTCCTCTAACCTCCAGCCTTCCTTCATTTTCCAAGCAATCCTAATCTAAGGTAAGAAATAAAAAAAAAAGATTTTTAATCATTAGTATGATAATAATAATAATAATATTAACATCTCAAATACATCATTCACATTATCATAATGAATACTAGTGAAAATGTAAATAAAAATGTTTATTATATTTCTAATCAATCAATTTATTTCTGCTTTTATTCTTTCATAATATTAATACGATAAGATTACATAAAATGACTAAATAAAGATTTATATCATTATGAGAATGTGAAAGAATAAAGACAAGAAAAAAAGAATATAAAAAATCCTTAAAAGAAACTAATATTCCTAAAGATCATTGGCTAAAATATCAAAAACTTTAAATGCAGATTGAGCAAACTATCACTCATCCGAATCTAAAAGACATAAAGGTACCCAATCCAATATATGACAAATATTACATTTTGTATTATTACTACTACTTAACTTTTAATTGCTTTGAGCCAAAATTTCAAATTGAAGCTTGGTTGGTTGTTCGAAACCAACGTGACAATATTCGTGGCTAGTTACTGAAAAAATGAAATCAGTAACAGTATTCATGGCTAATTACTGAAAAAAAACATCAGTAATAGCATTCGTAGTCAGTTACTGAAAAAATAACATTAGTAATGGCATTCGTGGCTAATTATCAGAAAAATGACATCGGTAATAGCATTCGTGGGTTGTTATTGGAAAAATGACATCAATAACAACATTCGTGGTGAATTACTAGAAAAACAACATCAGTAACATACATCTTTGAGCTAATTAATTATTTCATTTACACTTTTTACCTTATTATTTTTCCTGCATCTCTTTCGCAAATCGCATCTCTGCTATTATAAAATATAACATTGTATTGATTAATGTGGCACTTAAAGTACTCTCTAATTACTGGAAATTCCAATCTTGATATTGTTTATTGTATAATACCAGGTCATGTACTTCTAGAAGAGCTTAAACAAGAACCCTAATGCTTAAAATTTTCAATCTGCCAATGAACCTGTGACGGTGCTGTTTTGCTTATCTTTTATATTTATTTTTCACTTTTGTACGAGGAGTACGATGACAGATCTTGTAATATGAACTTTGAAATAAATGAGAAATGTACAATATCTTTATATGTGTCCATTTTCTTTCATTACTCAATATGATCCTGCGGTAAGTGAACACCCGATGTCGGAACGGTTTTCGCCAAACCGGCATCGGGACATCGCACCTTCCCCCTTTCAATAGACATCAACACAAAAATAGCGACTTTAATATCTATGACAACTAAAAATCTATTTTTGGGCTATATTATGAAATCAAGTCAGAGATGAATTATTTTCCATGATCGTCCATTGAGGACAAGAGATACGATTTAAGAGGCAACATATTTTCCAAATAAAAAACCTATAATCTTAGTTGGCAGTAAACTTATTCATTTTGATCATTTCAAATATTTTTTTATTGATTTACTTCAGTAAATGTGATGAAAAGGACTCTCAAGCAATATGACACCTCTCACTCCCCAAGGATCCTAACAATGAAGGATTCTCATAGAGAAATTTCACTATTAAAATGAAAGATGTTACAAGACTTGCAGCAATACTCTACTATCCCTTGCAGTAAAAAAAGAGTTCTTATGAAAGAACTCTCTAATAATTGTAATAGTTCACCACTTAAAATCTAATAACATTTTATAAACAAACTAATAAAAAAGAAATAATCAGCAAAATAACAAATATGAATTATATATATTATAGGGTACTACTTTAGTAACAAAATTGCTTATTAGTTACTTTTAATAATTGTGAGTACACTCACATCATTCGTGCTCTAGATCTGCCTCAGACCCAGATTGTTGTATTTTTATTTTTAGTTAAAGTAAAAAATTTAAGATAATTATTATTCTAGCATTAATAAATTTGATAATTATTTATAACTCATCATATTTTTAGATGATACTTTCTTAATTGTGCACTTTTTAATGTTTTGAGAACAAGTTTTTGCTATCAATAATTGATTCTACCTAGCAAGTTCCCATCATGAGTACTCTTAAGGTTACTTTGCCAAGTCTAGATAAAAATATTCTCCTTTGCTAAATAACAAACTAAAACAGAAAAAAAAAATAAACATCCAACAACAACAACACTAAGTCTTAATCCCACTAGGTGGGGTCAACTACATAAATCATATGTTTCTATTGTGCACGATCAAATAGAAGCCCTCCCTGAGTTCCAAATAAAGAATATCATTTATAATAATTTCTTCTCGTCTTTTTTGGTATTTCTCATCCTCTTTTAACATGGGCAAAAAATTATATACTCAACTTTTCTAATAAAGGAATCAACGGTCTACGCTTAATCTACCCAAACCTTCTAAAGGAAGACAGCCTATAATCTTATTCACTTTTGGGGCCACCCCAACCTTGCTATAAATGAGCTCATTTCTTTACTTGAGTTTTGCTTTACTTCATTTCTAGTCTTAAATGTCATATGCAAATAACATGCGCAAAGGAACCTCCTCTTGAGCTCGTTCGGTAAGAACATCCATACTTAGAACAAAAGATATGAACTGAGAGTAGAGTATTGATGTAATCTAGTAATAATAAGACAATCATTAGACAAGCCCTGCAATCAAGCACATATAACAACCCATTATACATATGTTTAATAAGATCAATATATGCCACACAATTTTATTTTATCTCCGAAACCCTCCAAAAAGATTCTCTTATTATTCGATCATAAACCTTTTCAAAAATTATAAAGTTAAATCGAAAATCTACTTTCTTTCCCTAAATTGATCCACTAAGCCTCTTGCTAAATGAATGGTTTTTGTGGTGGAATTACTTAGCATAAAATAAAATTAATTTTACAATGTATAAGCATCCCTTCATAATTTGTATTCAATCACTCTCCCAAAATTTCAATGTATGCCCTATCAAGTTTATTCCTTTATAATTTGCACTGTCTTGGGCATCAACTTTATTCTTATACATAAGTACAATACTCATTTTTCACTCATTTGACATCTTTTTAGGCTTAAAATTACATTAAATACCTCCTAAGAAAAATCTTTCTTCACCTAAATATTTCCACACATCGATGAGAATATCATCAAATCTGAAGGTTTTTCTTCTCTTCATCATCTTTAAAACATTTCAACTATCAATTTCACCAACTCATGCAATTAATATTATTTTTATGATCATTAAACTCATAAATATTTATTTTAATAGTACATCTTTTATTAAAAATTAGTAAAATAATCCATATATTTAAATTGAACATTTTCATCTCTAAAAAACTTTTTATCATCATTTTTATATGCTTAAATAAAATTTTTAGTTATCTTATCTCTTAATGTGGCTAAAGTAAATCTCTCCCCCTCAACAATTTTTAATTTATCATACAAATCATAAAATACAACAATCTTAGCATCACAAATTACTATTTTGAATTTACAACAAGTTATTTTATATTTTTTCTAATTATTCTCATTTTATGTTTAAGCAATTCTTTATAACATCTTTTTTCTTTAATTATTACTTGAACATCTTATTTTCACCACCATGCATCTTTATTATTAGGTACTCTAAATTTTGATTCACCAAGTATACTTTTAATTATAATACAAATAAAACTAGCAACCAAATTCAACATAAGATTAACTTAACCCTTAAAACCCCACTATCCAAATTTTAAAACTTTATTCCATAAAATATATATACTATCCTTCATAAAATGTTAGCATCTAATTTTAAATGTATTTTAGTTTTTGTGCTAAAAAGCTTATTTTTATATGTGATGACATTTTTATCTTTTTTCTTAAAATAAGCATTAACAATCATAAAATCATAAGATCATAAGATAAGAAAACTCCAAATTTATTCTCTTTTTCATAAATCTCTCCAAAATAAAAATCACCAAGAATACTATTAAATTCTTCAGTCATATTGTCAATATATCTATTAAAATCTTCTTCTATAAATAATATCTTTTCTTGAGATATTTCTTGAACCAACTCAGATATATTATGCCAAAATATTTCTTTTATACTTATATCCAATCATAATTGAAAGATATTAACACTGACAATATTAAAAATTATCCTATCAATTATAAACCTAAGAGATAATTTTACCTCCCAACATTTTAAATTCCACTACATTATCCTTTTGATTTTCATCTAGGATGATACTCATGTTATTCCTATGATGATTCTTAATGAGTACCAAAACTTCCACCCTCTTTGCTTCTTAAGAAAATAAAAGGTGTATCCTCCCATTAATCATAATATTTACTAACTCAAAAGGCTTGCCAAAGAAACTATCAATATTCCAATTACTTAATCTTGAATTAGTATCATGGGTTAGCTTCTTTAACAGCATTCATCCATAATGAAGGAATCCTCGCATATTTGACACCACTCGGGCGCCAAATAGTGTTCTTTGCACACTTTCCACCACGTTTAGATAATGCAGCGTGTCAATTCTAGGAGACGTACTAATTCTAGCATAATTTTTTAAGAGATTCATGCCATGAAAAGAATTGACAAAATTGTTGGTTTTCTGCTACATAACACAACTCTCCTCATTTCTCATTCGGGACGAAGGGCACAACAATGGCTAAATTTTAAGAATTTAAAGGATATACTAAATTGAAAATACACAAAGTGCTCAATGCATCCATGTCCAACAATGTGGACAAATTTATGAGTAAATAATATTCAATAAATAATTGATTAATAATGTGCCTTGAGATCTTATTTGTAATCCCAAAATTTTAAATCAAGACTTTTCATATTCTTCAAAATTCCATAAAATCCTATGGTTTCGAATCCTTGTTAAAAGATTACATCAAGGCAACAATCTTCAAACTTCATAAGAAAAAATAGGAATTCTCAATTTTCAGCAAATAGTTGAATCACATGTAACATATAACAACTGGTTATACCATCTACAGTTCCAAAAGCGCTCAAGAAATAGAATAACCGAGTTATCTGCAATTACAAAGTGTCCATGAAAGGAACAATCGGTTGAACATTGATACTGTGAAAAAAGTTCAAACAAGAATTTGGGAAACAGTCAAACCAACTTTAAGTAAAAGTGTAAGCATGTTGAAATAGCGGCAATAATTTTATTGTACCCAGAATAACAATACTGCAGGGCCAATCCATCACTACAAAGTAAGAAAACAGCATCAAACTAATAAACAGTATATACTGGCAAATAAAAAGCCAATGAAAACAGAGAACTAACAACAGAAATGTCAAACCAGAGTTGATAGTAACAGTAAAATTTCAGACCAATGTCTGAAAGTGCAAGGAAACTGTGTTAAAAAGGGGAAACACTACTAAATTAAAAAATTCAGGACTCAAGTCAAAGAATGTTGAACTTTGAAACACACAGAAGTAATCAAATCAATCAAGAGCACACCCAATTCTTGAAGTCATGATAATCATAATCTTTGCATATAAAAATGTACATAGAAAAAAGAATCAAAGGTACAAAAAAAAAATATCACATCAAGTGATTTGTGTTTTCATGAATAAGGAAAAACAAACAAATTGCCACCAAGTTGTTTGCTCCCATTTACAGTATCCCATAGATCTCCCTCGGTTCTTGCTCTTGTCATTATTGGTCTTGGCTACCTCTAACCGAAGCCAATCCGAGTATTTTGAAAAATCAACCTTGTTAATTAATTTTATTGAGTTCAAGCGCATAGCCCAAGCTTTAAAATTTTCAAGCTGATTCATTAATTTTCTTCAAAATTAGAGTGAAAATCTATTTTAAAGTCAGTCTAGCTTGCTAACGATTTAAAAAAGAAACAATTTTAAAATTAAAGAAGAATACACAATCTTCTATAAGAAAATATCAAGAAATTTTACTAAAATCCCATTAAAATGTATAATTTACAAAGTTAACACCTAATCTTTGATGTTTACAAAATTACCACCTAATCAAATATAATTATAAGAGACTGAAATAGACTTTTTGTTTTGAAATAACTAATATGATTTTGGTGCATGAATAGTTAATATAAGACATTATGTGTTAGGTAAATTATAAAAGGGAGTAGACAGCTTGACAAGAGTATCAACAAAAAACTAAATAATCAAGGGATTACAAACAACAAGAGCAGCAAGAGCTGCAGATGCAACCGCAAACGTCATAGTTAACTATGGCCAATTTTTTATCCAAAAAGCATCCAGCATGATCCGGAATTGGATGTGTAAAGCAGTAAGAATCAATATAAAATTTTCTAGAACAAGGGTGATCTAACACAATCCTTTTAAAGAGATAAAAAGGGTCACGAGAAAAGGATAAATTCAGTATTCGTGTTGTAAGTAATCCATATCTATTGGTTCTTTTGCTAGATATTTTATTCACTTGCTATTTTCTTGCTCTCTTTTTTCCATGCAGTCGTTAGCATTTGAATTTATCGTCATCGTATGGATCAAAACCAAATAACTTTCTACGTTGATTAAGAAAAGAAAGCTTAATTCTCTTTTAAAATTTGTAAGTTTTCTAACCTTTGTGCAGACCTACTAGGGGTAAACAATAGATCAAATCATTCAAACTTTTCCCTATTTGCAGGAATAAATTTTGCTGTCTTTCATAGAGGGTAGTATCTTGATCTCTTGAAAAACGTTGGGTTCAATAGGTTTGCCCAATGCTCTTGAGTTGAGTTTACACTCTATGATTGTTTAGCACACAGGCTCCTTAGCTAGTCTCCTCCCTCATGTAATTGATGATTTGATTCATTGATCAATATCTTAATGCAAAATATGTGTTTTGTTAATTTCTTATTGCAGCTCTAGATTCAATTTTAAATATCTACTATATTGTTTTACACTAAAGCATATAAATTAAGCTACTTTTGGTTAATAATAGCACTATTTTCCTTCGTAGTTGGATCTAGTGGCAAGTCCTTCCCTCGTAAAATGCTTACATTTTCAATCAGTACCTCCATCACGACAAAATATGAATTCATTACAAAGTTTGATTTCACCGTAAACATGCAAGGCATAACTAGAATAATATTAGATGATCCTAAAATTTTACATTCAAAAACAATTTCATCAAATGTTAAATGACGTAAGAAAAACATTCTAACAAAATTACATGCATAGACAATCAGCTTCAAAATAAATTGATCTATAACAAAAAACTATAGTATAACGTAATAGGACATTTGCTAAAGAATCATGCAATAATTTTCAATAATTTATTATTTCTATTTCCTTACAAATAACCATCAGCCAACTTAGAATAGATGCTTTCAGTTGTTTTCATTCACAAATATTATCAAACCATTATTAAATAAGGCCGTCATCACACCACAAAAACAGCATAACGTGACTAAGAAAGATTAGGAATCAGAGCTCTAATTAGATTTCGTTGATGTAGCATAAGCCAAAAACAAACATTTCGTGCTAAGAAGAAAACTAATAAAAAACTGTAAGCTGATTCAGACAATATAAAGAGTGGAATGATCTCCATACCCCGCCATCAGCAAAGGATGCCATGCCGAGAGAGATCTAACTCGATTCCCTGCAAAAAATCAAGTCGGAAATAGGTAGAATACTTTTGAGGTACACGTAAATCGACAAAGATAGTAAGGAAACAAAGCGATGAAAGAATCAGAACTAGATCTGATCAGAAAAGAGAAAATCCAACGACTAAACGATCAAACTTTGGTGATGGCAGGAGAGCACAATTGCCACAGATCGCTTATTTAGGAGCTCTGATTGAGCGTTCAGAAAAGAAAGGAGAAAAAATGTCGGCCAGATAGCGCACCTTCCTTTGTTGGCACCGCCGGAAAGTTTGCAGCCTCCTGTCTTCTAATTTTCCGCCGTTTTGTTACGTTTCGGTCGATTAGATTTTGGATTTTCCATATCCACTATAGACGGAGCTCTACATCCCTTTTATAGTGATCCGGGGTGGCTTTTATTTTCAAAAATAATTATATTTACATTTTATATATATATATATATATATATATATATACCCATAACTCGTTTGTAATAAAATTTTGTAAATATTTTACAACCATTTTATCTCTATAAGCCCTCAATTTACTCATCATTTCAATGGATAGCCTAATCTTAATTTCCTTAAATTATCTCAAAGCTTCACCTTCTAACTCTCTTGGAGATAATAATTATTTTTGGATCATTTATAGATCTATTAACCCATTTCATATGAATGTTCTTTGATGATGAGCATATATCCACAATTTTAATTTGACTCGCTCATGTAGAATTATAGTTATCAGGGCCGTAAAAAAATTAATTTTGAACATATTTACATATAAGCTCAATTTATTCATGGGCATATTAAGATGTCTAATTCTTCTTCCTTCTTAACTGCATTCATATATGCATCTAACTCTCATCTTAGCATAAGAGATTTATGGAGTCAATTGAGCAGCATTGGCTTTTAGGTTTTCTAAGCCTTGAATGATTACAGGATATTTTAATTAAATTTTTTTGTGAAAATCTAAAGATGCTAGATGGAGGAATTCAATACTTTTATTTTTGGTAACACTCTGGAAGAATTATCCTAAATTGATTCATTTTACACATTGTGTAATCAACAAGCCTCTAATCCTATTTTTGCTCTGTTAGACCTTGATCTGGTTGATACCTTATGGTATGAAAGCATTCCCTCATGGTATGAAAGATTCTAATCTCTCCTCGTTGATTCTCTCTCTTGCTCCTTACATTAAGTAAAAAAGAATATTTTAGCTTTTCAACAATTTGAGTTATATAAATAATTTCCAAAATCTAATTCTTAAAGCTTAGAATATTTTTTGTGAGGGGGATCATCTTTCTTTATTCTTAAAAATGCTTAAAGAAGGAGAAAATATTTTTTCTCTAGAATTCTCAAAAGGAAACTACTTCTATTCTTACTTCAGGTATAATTCCTTAATGCTATGGAAGTTAATATCTCAGATCCCAATGCTTACTGTCGTCAATTTAAACGGTCTAAGGATAATTATAAAATTATGTTATTAAAAGAGTTAGTTTGGCTGAAACAAAGGGCCAAACAAACATGAATTCATTATGACGAGAATGATATTGGCTTTCTTTACAAACATATCAACATATCGGGCAATCATTACTTCATCAAACCTCTTGATGCTTTTGAGGATTATATCAGTATCTCTAACATGCTATTAATTACTTTATTATGATTTATATGATAATAATTCTGCCAATTTTTGCTCATGCTTGCATGGAGTCTGTTTTCTTACGAAAACCTCACATATTTGAATAAACATTATACAAGAGCTTAGTCTATGTGTTAATACTACACCTGGTCACGATAACTTTTCTTCTAATTCTTTATCAATAATTAGTATATTATGGGGAAGCAAAATGCAAAAACATTAACTTCTATTTGAGTTAAGAAAGGCTTTTGTGTGAACTCATTGTCGTCTTAGCGTGAGCTGAACAAGCATTGAGCTCTCGGAACCATAGGATCCTATTGAGCATTTAAATGAAATGATGCGGAAGATTATTGCCATTCAATTTCATCAGGAATTCCAACATTCATCCATTCATATAACTTTAATATTTGCAAAAATAAATTCATATCTTCTCAATATAAAAATGTTTATTTAATAGTACAGAGTTTTTAATATAAATAAGGTTAGTCCGACTTGTTGATGATTGTTATATATGTTATCAAAATAAAGGTTAGTCCGACTTATTATAGATGTTATCATTATTATTTTTATAATAACTATATTATTAACAAAAGAAATTTGACAATAATTATAACATCCCTCAATTCTTGAGCTGGCGATGACATTCAATTTAGGGTTTGTCTGACTTGTTAAGGATTGTAGTCGGAATTTGAAATAACAATATAATTTATCAAATATATTCATTAATTCAAATTTGAAATACGAAAAAGGTTAGTTTATTTCAATATTTTATAATTATGGGGCTTCGTACTTTTCGCAGCCATGCTAATACTGATATTAGCATAATCGTAGGGAGTACGGTGCTCCACTTCAGGTGGTGGCAAATCCCCAACTCAAGTAGAGTTAGGTAGGACCCAACTCGCCTTAAGCCAAAGACTTTTCACCATAATGTGGGAGAACTATAAACATATATCAATACAAATCAAAGTAGCGGAAGCAAGAAGCATAATGATATAACAATCATAAACATAACATAGTATAAAATAGTAAAAGGAACAGTAACCCAGATCAAATGCAGAAAAGTAAATACATCCTAGAATTTAATTATTATAAACTGAATTTAATAAAAATAAAAATTCTCTCAATCTCATTGCAAGAAGGGAAAATCTATCTAAGCAGCAGTAGGAAGATCCTCTTTCTGCACCGAATCTGATCCTGCAGCACTGCCGATGAACAACTCTGAATCTAATATTTGTCGGTATCACAAATGCCATGGTCCTAGCCAAGAAAAGAAAAATGTTATAGTTAGACAATTGTCTAAGTATATTTTAAACAATTTAAGTGAACAGAGTATTTAAAATATCATATTTAAAAATTTTTAAACATATAAGCATTATAAAGGTGCAACAAGCTACAAGAATGGGATAGTTATAAACTAATCATTTATAGCTAATCAATAGTATGTAAAATAACATACAAAACATCAACTAAATATGATGAGGCTAAAAGCAAAAATAACTGTAACTACTGAAATAAATCTGATCCTAACATGCTTATGATCACATGAAGACATATTGAGAATAATAAGAATATAAATACTAAAAATAGACATATAATTATAGCATCTTAAACATGCTAATATCTTAGTAGTAACCAATGAGAGCGTATGTACAAGCATGCAGATTGACATGAAAAAGAGGCCACTGAGACATATTGCAAAAGTAAACTATGTATATGCGAGCAAAAGTAAAATCACTGAGACATGTGGTAAAGCAAGTCAAGCACTAAAAGAAAGGCCACTAAAGCATGTGGCAAAATAAAACAAAAACTAACAACTGAACTAAAGTTGTAGTAAGCATAAGACACAGTGCTGCCATAACAGAACAGGCCATACAGGGCCTCTAAACTGAAAGTTCAACATGTATCCATCATAGGCATCCACGGAGCTAGGTATGAGTTGAACTTATAGAATAAGACATGTATCCATCCTAGACATCCGTCGAGCTAGGTCCGAGTCTATTTTATAACAATATAGAACTGAAGAGACATATTAAGCTAGGACATACTCTACTAACTGAAAAAACTGAAAAAAACTGAATGAATACTATATTTTTCAAATACTAACTTAGGATGTATCATCCATATCCTAAATTTTACCTATTATACTCCAGGAACAATGCTCAATATTCAAGGTGTGCAGAGCAATCAAGTCAAAGTAATCAAGAGACTCAATCTAGACTTATGTGATATTCGTTATTATCAACTTTATCCAAATCTAACTATTCTGAGAAGATACAAGTTTAGGATCTCTAATATCCAGCTATCGAGTAAGATCTCAGATTTATGACCTTAATGTTAATATTAGAACTTAATAAGTTATAATTTATAATCATATGATGACTATAAAGATTTAAAGTAAATGAATCAATGACTTAATTATTATTATTTTCCTCTCTTAACCTAAATCTTAATTAAGTGAATCAAGATTAAGGATTCTGGATTCAAACCCCACTTGGTGTTCAAATCCTGAATCCAAAGTAGTATTCTTAGTAAGGATCTAGGATTCACACTTTAAAACCCAAATTAAAGATAAAGAATCTTATAGGTTGAATAATTCAGAAGTTATGATCTAAATGAAAGGATGTATTAAAGTTGTAAGATAAAATAATCAGTAAGAACTAAGAATTTAAGATTTATATTCAATTTTTAAGATAATCACATTATCTTATAGATTGAATCAATCCTACACCCACATGGAAGACTGCAAAGGAATTAAATAATAAATCACTTAAGGAATTCCAAATGGAGGTAGTCCAATTCAATTAAAAGATCTAAAATTTAAAATCTAAGATCTGATGTTTGATCACTTTAGATTTAAGCTAAGATTTAGACTTAGGAATTTCTACAAGAGTATTTCTTTTAAGATTCCAGCTCAAGAATCAACTTAATTAAGCTATTAACTAAGAATCTAGCACTTTAAGGTAGTTAAACTTAGTTCTTAAGATAAGATAATTTTGAGTACTCTTAAGATCTTAAGAAGAACTAATTTAAGATTTCTTTAATTAACAACCATATTATTACATGAGATTTCAAAAAGATGCTAATAATCAAATTAAAAGTATTTTATTGAGATTTTGAAACTTAAGGGGTACTTAAACACATTTTGGTCGAAATGTACCAAAATACCCCTCTTAAGGCTAAAAATGGGATTTTATAATTTAATTATCCAAATTGATTCAAATTTGTTTAATGAGTTCCAAAATGGTTAATGAAGTAGGAAATACACTTATCTTAGGTTTTGGCAACCTAATTAACACTACTCACATATTTAAGCCAATTAAAGTGATTAAAGAAACTAGGGCATTCTAGAGTGATTCAACCTTATTTATAGGCTCTAATATACTTAATAAGGCATTAGGGACTTATGTTACCAAAATTAGAGGCTTAAACATAATTAAATTTACTAATTCCTAATTAGAATAATTAAGGAGTGATTAATAAAATTAAGGTTCTTAATTTACTTTTAATAATCTACATAGGTTCTATATTATTTTATGAGGAATTAGAGACCTAAATCAATATTTTTGGATATTAAATGAATTTAATATGATTTAAATAAAAAATGGAGAAGGATTACGCAATTATTGGAAATTTAACTATTGGATCTCTGATTTTATTTTATATTCAGGTTCCTTATATTTTTTTGATTAAAATGGTATATTGGATCATACCATTTAGATAAGTATAACTAAAGTTATTTAAATAATTTAATATGTATTTTTATTTAAATTAAAACCATAGAATTTATTTTCTGAATTAATTTCCTTAAAGAATTTAATTCAGAAATTCTATATTATTCTGTCAGTCCAATTTCCAAAAAGCGCGGGTCACGGGTTGGCCTGACTGGTGATTTCGTCTTCTTCCTCCCGACAGCTCCGATCCTAGTGCAACCTTATATTGCCAAATTCGCCGCACTCAGCCCACACCACGCCCTAATCTCGACGGCTACACCATTCTTGACACTAGACGCATCGATTCGACTATAAATCCCCATCTGGGATGCACCGGATCGCCGGGGTGCTACTCGACCGAGGCATTTTCTAAGGCGCAAATGGGGAGATCACATTCTCCTTACGGTGTCGATGTCACGAGCTAAGGTTTATCCACACATGTTCAGGGACCATAAGAGAATTGATTGGGCGAGTATTGGGGTTCTGGGGAGAGCTAGATCACTAGAGTACTACTTGGGGTGGATGCAAACGGGAGCTAAAAATGGGTCGATCGATTTCAGCTGAGTCGATCGATCTGATCGAGCCTGACCCTCGATATGGGTTTACAATTATTGCTGAGAGGTTCTAGCGCTACTTGGATAGCCAATCGCTTGAGGGAAAAGCAGCATTTGGCAAACCGGAAGCCAACTAGCAGTGCACACATAGACGGCAAATTTGTCATTTGGTCCACTGCCAAACCTCACCAAAAGACTTAGACGTCTACTAGGGAGCCATGGTGAGGACCTAACGCAACATCTTGGGCTTAATTAGAAGTGAGTTAAGCTGGAACCAGCTCGACAGAGGAGACGGGGTCAGAGGCAGTATCTGAGGATGGCCGAGGTGACTGAGGCAAATACAGGCAGCTCGGATCACTCCAGATGGTCGCAGAAACTCTAGCAAGGGGGTATGAACTCCAGACCTCACCCTCGATCAGCGGTGCTCAGTAGGTTCAGACGCCGGGGTCGCCGAGAGCTTTAGGGTAAGCAGCAGGGAATGAGGGGATCACAGTGAGCAAAGGGACTCATTATGAGTCCCGAGAGGTATTTATAGGCCTTAGGAGCTATGAGGGGTGGCTTCCAGAGCTCAGGCTTGGAGAAGAGGCTCGGGTTGAAGGAGAGGCTGGGTTCCAACGGCTCAGGGCAATTTGGGGAGTCCACTGCCAGCAGGAGGTAGTGTCGAGGGTAGAATGGGAAATTTGGGGCTTTCCCGTGCTACCATGGGGGCTGAAAGGTGCCTGGTTGTTGGGGGGGGGGACCAGCTAGCGACAGGTCGCGAGGTGGGGGACGATCCACAGTGCGGGGGAACTCCAGAGCTGTCTGATCGCTGATCCATGGATGATGGACGGCCTGATGCGGATATTAATTAACAGAAACACGAATTAAATCTTGTGCGTCGGATGGAAGATGCCGATCAAGCGACTGATATCTAATCACGGCGTGAGGTAGCGCGAGTCGTTGGATCAAACGCGCTGGGATGCGTGCTAACGCATCGAGTGGCTTTCACCTATGCACCTCTGTCGGGACCCAGCAGCGGATCTTCTGCGGTCTCGACAGCAAATCCCATCGTTTAATTTTTAATTAATAATTAAATTTAATAAATAAAATCAATATAATAATATATAATTGTTCTAATTAAATTCTAAACCCAATTTAGGCTTAAATGAGCTCCAAAAATTTCTAAAAATTTATCCTTAGCTAATTAGGGCATGATGAATTCAAAAATAAAATCAGATTTTAATTTGAAGATCAATTTAATTTAGATATTTTCTAGGATTCAAAAATAGGCAAAAATACAAAAATTCTCAATTTAGCTCTGATTGATCCCAAACTTCTAGGATTAGATTTAAATGACCCATTGAGTCTACTGGAATTAAAATCAAAGCTTAATTTGACTTAATTAAATCTAGATTTAGCTAGGGTAATAGCTAAGATTATAATAATATTATTATTATATTAGTATGAGTATCCTTATTTGAATATATAAATAGCTAAAAAGTGTAACATAACATAAGGGTGCAGTGGTTGAATATATCAAAATTGATCAAGTCCTTCCTCAAAATCCTGACTTAGAATTTATAACGAAAATGTCCAGATTGAACACTTATTAGAGAATGCTCTAAATACTTTGAATATCATTGATTACATCATATATAAGCGCTAAACGATGAAGCAAATGTTTGTTACACTATCTTAATATGCAATATTATTTGTAAGCAATTTGGATATCTAAAACTAAGTAATAACACTCAGGTTATTACAATAACAACATATGTTTATTACACTATCTTAATATGCAATACTACTTATAAGCTAAATATTAAACTTCTCGATCCCTAGATAAAATCCTTAGATATGAAATTATAGATCTAACTCAAACTGCATTCATAAATGGTAGAAATATATTTAAGAACTACTTGATTGACGTTGAAATTCTGCATAAATTCAACTTATGCAATCGGAAATTCTTTTGTGCTAAATTAAACTTTAAAAAAGCTTTTGATTTTAGTTACATTTTTATTAATTAAGGATTATAGGTTTTCCATTGCATTTTTCAAAATGTATTAGGCTTGCATTTAAAACATCAAGTTCTAATTGATATCCTTACCATAACATAAATTGATATATGAGTTAAATAGAGCCATTTTAGAGTTTTATGCACTCATTCCAAGTGACATTCTTACCTAAAATTTTTTGAGTGAGTCAGTAGAGTTTGATTGCTAATTTTGGTTGTTGTGCATCATTAAGAGGTATACTTTGTTTTATTATATAATTTTGTATTGTATTTTGAAGAATATTATATTTTAATAATTTATATGACATTTTTTGGGAAGAATATTGTAATGATTTTTTGTTGTTATTCTATTCCTTATATGATTTTAATTTTTTTTTTTTTTTACTTATGTGTGGCCGGTGGGATTTGAAATCATAACCTGGGATAACAAATTCTGAGCCTCAACCATTGGGCTACAACACCATTTCTTATATAATTTTAATTATATATATATATTTTGCTATTATTAATTTAAGATTTTAATGTATTAATTCTTTTTCATTTTCATCTACTCTTATCCCTAGAGCACCATAAGCCATCACACCAATAATCACCCTAATATAACATATCTAATCATAATCATCCAACTAAAGCTGATCATATTAATCATATTGCCATCTAGTTTATCATTATTTTGAATAATTGGACCTTTCTCTTCTCTTGATCATATAATCCTCAATAATCATGTCATCGATATTAGAAGTTTCTATTCTAATTAAACGTACATATTATATACTATTTTAGCCGTGCTAAGGCGGGATATCTTTAGTTCTAAAGTAGTCATCAACAATTCAGATTTTTATTTTGAATTTCTTGTCTTATCAATAAATAGAATGACATAACATGCCCTAAAGAACTCATCTTGAATGTGTTTAATAAAAATATTCATGAGTACATAATCAAAGCAAAATGATATAGATTGAGAGTAAAATTCTTATGTAATCCAATACTAATAAGAAAATAATTAGTCAAGGCACATTGTAATCAAATACATGTTACAACCTTTATTATTTATATCTTTAATACTACTATCTATATTCTCTAAAACTCCTCAAAGAACCTTATTTTTATCATAATTCCTTTTAAGATTAATAAAAATTTAATAAAAATATTTTTTTTTAAGAAAATTTCTCATTGAAGCTCTTTGTAAATGTATAATTTGATTTATGAAATGAATATCTTTGTAATCAACATTAAATTATTCTCTCTTGGAGCCTTCAATCTATAACATATTAACTTAATTTCTTATATTTTGTATAATCTTGTTAATGATTATTTTATTATAATTAGGTACAAAATATTTGTATATTTTATCTTCAAAATTATGTGCCCTGTTTAGCATAAGATAATAGTAGTATAAAATTGAAATAACTGACATTTAATATGAAGTAAGAAATGTGAAAAACTTTTACACTATAATTTGATTTTGAGTTAATAAATATAGATGACAAAGTAATTACTCCATAATCGGGCGTATTAGAAAAATATACACGGAGTAGCCGAGCGAGCGAACGAACAATTTTGTTTGTTCATCTTCTCCGGCGAACGGACGGTTCCTACGAATCCTTCGTTCGAACGAACATTTTCGACGAACTATTCTGGCGAATCCTTCGTTCATCGGTTCATTTGAAAGAATCTAAAAATATTTCAAATTTATTCGACGTAATGAATTGTTCGAGCGATTTTGTTCAAATGAACCTTAAAACATTAAAATTTTTTTTTTTGGGAGGGTAATTTTACCACAATTAATTATCCATTTTATTTTCTTCATAAAAATATTTTTTGGCATTTTAACTTATATTTTTTTTTGGTGATAATATTGCTATAATTTATTCAAAACAACACACTTACAAATTATTTCATTTCAAAAAATATATATTAAATTTACTATAAAATTACCAAACAGCATAATAATCTGATTGCATTTAGTACCTAAATAATTTACTAAAGCATTAAACTCATCTATATGTATAGAGATGTGAAAACAAAGTATCAAACCAATTTAATTTTTTTTTTAGATTTTTATTTATTTTTGTACACGTAAGAAAATATGTTACACCAATTAATTATTTTCACTTAAATATTTTCTTAGATCCATTTGTAATATTGCTGTTTATTTTACTATTACTTTTAATATTCGAAAATTATATGAAAAAAAAGTCATCCAAATCGGATATAAGTTACCACTTGCGAGCGTAAGCCATTTCTAGTTTCTCCTAGGTCTGTTGGATCTGAACCCTAAGCTGCTACAGGGCGATAAACGATGGCGAGGGGAAGTTCGCAGTCGCAGACGGCATCATCGGCCGGCGGCGCTGCTCGCCCAGTCACGGTAGGGCCCCGTGGCTCACCTGCGGCCGCTGCCGGTATGAGACGCCGAAGGGTCAACAGTACAGGAGGAGGGGGATCAGGGGGATTCACCGGAGGTGCTGGAGGGAGTAACATGCTGAGGTTCTACACAGACGATGCTCCTGGGCTAAAGATGTCCCCGACGATTGTGCTTGTCATGAGTCTGTGCTTCATCGGGTTCGTTACTGCGCTTCACGTGTTTGGAAAGCTCTATCGATATAAATCCGGCGGTTCTTAAGCGTTAAATCGACAGTGAAGAAGAGGTTATTTGCTTGATTATTAGTTTTCATTACTTATTTTTCCTGCTTTAACTTTCGTGATATATGTTCGTTGTTATGAGCTTATGAAAAAGAATTTGTGTTTTTTGTCTTCTGCTTATATGAAAAATTGAGAATTTCTTAATAAATTGTTGCGTCTTCTCTTCGTGTGGATCTGTTCCTGTTTGTCGCTCTGATCATTATGCGTGGTTGGATAGCTTGCTAATTTCTTGTTTCGTAAGGATCTTCAGGATTGAGTTAGGTCTGGGTGATTTATGGGATCGATTTGCCGAGAAACTTGCAGATTTGCCGTTATATTTATTAAAATATAACGGAGTCATAAGCCAGTTTTGATGGAGTCAACTACGTATTGTAGTTGAAAGAATCAAGTCCAATCGACGCAATTCAGACCTATTGACTGTGGCTTTAATGTTTATTGGTTTTTTTTTTTTTTTTTCTTTTTCTTGCTTTTATAGTTCTTTTGTTGTTTGCAGTATGAAACAGCTTAGATTGTTACAGTTTCTTCTTTCCTTTGACTGATCCATTTTAGAGGGTGCATCTTGCGTCTATCCTTGATTAGCTTTTTCTTGCGTATTTGACCATGAACGAACTTTCGTGCGATCTATGATTTTTATTCCAAGTTTGTTATTCACATATATTGGCACCTGAGATGGTTGCTTATCATCTATTTGTTCAGTACACCTAATCCAAGCCTTTTGATGTATTGCTTTTCAATCTGTACACTTTCTGTTTTCAAGATTTTCCAGCCTAGTATAGTTTCAACTTTATTTTATAATAGTTATTATATTACTTCTATTTTCTTTTTTTCTTGGATAGTGAGAACTAATTATTTGTAAATCTGCTTGCTTGAATGGATGGATGAGTGCAACTTATATGCTACCTGATGGATAAACGTGCTTTGTAGACTATCATAATTGAATCTTTATTGTTTTCTACAATTGCCTGGTTATTTTATTTATGAAACTTGAAATTGTATAACATTGTGTGCATACCGAATTTTAGAAAACTCTATCTTTTTGCGTTTAAATGCTGACAAATACAAAACTACAAAATGAGATTCTTACTCATTTACCACTCATTTTCTTATAAATTACTCATAAAACTCCTAGATATTAATATTGCATATATATAGATAATATGTATACATGTACATAATACTACAAAAATACAAAGTTTACCACCCTCACTAACACAGTTAGAGTTCCTCTATTTTTTTGTTCTGTGTGATTAATTTTTTTGCTTTTATTTTGTTGCTACACATCCTTCTGCTGGTAAAGTGTATAATCAACTTTAATTGCTCTTTTCTTAAGGTAGTGTGCCTCTTATTTAGCCTTTTATATTTAATATTTGTTCAACAAAAAATTAGTGAGTGCTTTTATAACCCGTAATGATTTTTGATCAACTATTGAATAGTTTTATTTATTAAGGATTCATTATGGATTGTGTAATGGGGCTGCAGATCTTAACCAAATGTATTTTTAAGTTCTTGTTGATAGATATCTGAATTATGAAGGGTGGAGGTGCTGTACTTGTAAAAATATTTTATTTTGTGCTAAAAGAAGATCTGCTAGAAGAAATGTGAGAAGGATGTTGGGATGTGGAGACCTTTTAGATCATCATGGAGGTGCCAATGGGGCTTTGGGCTTCTGGGAGGTTCCGGGGTGTTCCGGGACAAGTCGGAGGAAGTTCAGGAGATGAAGCGCGCCTCAACGCGCCCTGCAGAATTTGCTGCCAAGGGCCAAGTGCCTCGGCGCGCTGTGGAGAGCCGTTTGGGCGCCTTGGCGTGCTCTGGCGTCCCACGGTTCGAGCCTAGGCGCCTTAGCACGCTGTGGCTCTCGTGGTTTGAGATCGGGACGCTACGGCGCGCCGTAGCACCCGCCGGAGACTTATTTTGAGTCTAGGGGCTGCCCTAAGTGTTTTGGGGGCAATTTGGGTCTTTTAGGGGCCAAATGAAGGAAGCCTAGGTATATAAGGAAACATGTTGAGATGTTTGCTATGTGTGAGATCAGCCCTAAATCAGGTTTTAGCAGTTGTTGGTCTCCTTCAACCTAGAGTGAGAGTTGAAAATTCTTGGAGAAGAAGAAGTTGATCGGGAGGTTGTGTAAGCAGTAGATCCTTCTTGTTCATGCGAAGGTGAAGCTCTCTGTAACTCAAAAATCATCTTGTTCATAGTGGATTTTTCTGTGTGGTGTGGCTCCGTGATTTTTCCTGTCATCGGATTTTTCTCATAAAATGTGTTTGGATGCTTGTGGTTTATGCTATGATTGTGCTGTGGTTTTATTCTCTTTTGTGCTTGTATATGTCGTTATTGCTTAGTAACCATTAACGTATCCCGCCCGTAACGCTTCCGTGCGTGCTCTAACAAAGGATGCGAAGGAGAGTAAATGTGTGGCAACAATGTTGGAGGAGTCAAATTTAGGCATGTATCAACTGTAAAGTCCATAGGTGGTGTAAGATGAGTGGTATATTTAGCCTTTTTTAAATTTAGAGTGAAACATTGGTATTATTTTAAGAATGAATTATTCTATTAGTAATTTATAAAGAAGTTTGGGCTCTGTTATTAAAAACTCTATTAAAAAATAATAATAAATGTTGAGTATTAAACATAACTTCAAGTTTCATGTAGTTTGGGCAAAATTGTTGCATGTCTACTTGAGCGAAGAGGAGATTGATTTTCTCTCAAAAAGCAGGTAAGTGTTCAAATAAATTGTAGCACAAGTTAACAAGTTTCCCATATCAAAGTTTACCCAATAGCATTGTAACGACTTGCCCCAAATCTCCATAGAAAATTTTTCTAATATTTTCTAGAAATATATTAACTAAATGAGTTAAGTCTACTTCATGCTAGATGATTGTCACTCTCGACTAACGTATAAAAGTATCCTTCTGCAAACAACCTACCGGTATCTTTGCCTTCATCATTAACCTTGTCTTAGCTAGCTGGACTAGACTTTTCTTTTGTTTGTTGCCATAAGGCATCTTCCTAAAGGCACTAAGAACAGCAAGATATCTCTCTCTTCTGCCTGAAGACCTGCCCTCTTTTTATTACCTAATAATAAGAAGCGCAAGGGTGGTCTTCTTTTTGCTCATATTTCTTAGACTCAACAGACAATTTACACCGGGACAAATGAAACTACTATATATTTCAAACTGAGACTATATCACCCTTTCCCACGGCCAGCTATCGACGCAGCTAGACCGCTTTGCCCCACCAAAAGCTTACTAAAAACAAAATCTAGGTTAATATACAAGTATTGCAGAAAAATTTTTAACCAATCCATTCATCAAGCTAATAAATATGTATTTTTCCAAAATTGGGTGTTTTAAACTTTGTGATTTTATTGGAAAATAATCTGATTTCTAACAATATGATTTAAATGTTATATTTGATGGGGACTTGATAACAGGAAATGCTTCACTTCCCAAATAACGTTAAGCAAAACATATGATTGAACTAGCTTAAGGTGGATCAATCCTTCCAAGCTGAAGTGTATGTGATTTTTTTGTCAGTTTAATTTTTATGAGCATGGGATTGCAATAGCAACCTTATAAAATCAGTTCCTGTATATCCTGTAGAAGATTAAATATTATTTTTCATTTATTAATAGCTATATATATGCTCATTTTTGTTACAAATTCTGAAGTTCCTATCCATTGATAATTTAATATGTGCACTATGACGCTCTTGTTGATATTTTGGAAGTTAACTTTTTATATTTATTTTATGTCCATAATATAATTATTTCAAGCATGAAAATGTTTGGGGGAGGAAGGAAGTTTTTGGCTAGCCTAGCTACTCTATACTATTTTGAAGACTAAATAAATATTAGAAAAGTTGAGAAAGATTTTTGTTATACCTATTTATGAGAATAAAGGTGATGCTCAAGATTGTGTTAATTACAAATAAATCAAGTTAATGTGTCATACATTGAAATTTTGGGAGAGTAATTGAGAACGGATTACAAAGAATACTTGTATTTTTCAAACTTAATTTGGTATTATGCCAGATAGATCTACTATGGAAGCCATACATATATAAAGAGATTTGATGGAGAAATATTGAGAAATAAAATTAGATATGCATTTAATTTTTTTTATTTTGAAAAGGCTTATGATAGAGTACCAAGAGAAGTTTTTTTTGGAGAGAAAAGGAATTTGCATTGCATATGTTGATGTTATTAGAGATATATAGTGAGGTTGCAACATGTATTCGATCGCAAAGTGACTATTCTATTGATTTTTTTGTTACTATTAGATTACATAAAGGCTCGGCTCTTTGCCCAAAACTTTTTTGTTTTTATTATGGATATTTTTATTGAGCACATTCAAGATAAGTTTTCTTGGTGCATGCTATTTGCAGATGATATTTTTTTTTAATTGATAAGACTAGGTATGAAATTAAAGCAAAACTTGAGTTTTGGAAGATTACTTTAGAATTTAAAAGTTTTCATTTTAGTAGATTTAAAACATAATAAATATATGGAGTATAGGTTCAATTATTAATCTCGAGGACATAACTGTTGAGAATCATGTAATCAAGAAGAGCTAGAGGTTTAAGTATCTTCAATTTTTCAAAATAATGGAAAAATAGAGAAGGGTGTGATTAATAGGATCCAAGCTAGTTGGATGAAATGATGGAGCTTCTAGAGTGATGTGCGATCCAAAAATTCAACTCAAAATCAATAAAAACTCTTATAGAGCAGCTATAGGACCAACTATGTTATATGGGGCTGAATGTTGGCTAACAAAGAAGAACAAATGATAAAATAAGTGTTACAAAGATGATGATGCTTAGGCGGAGGAGTATATTCATAAGGATATAATGAAAAATGAGTGTATCTATAGCAAAGCTGGATTGGATCCAGTAGTGGATTCAATTAGTGATGCTGCCTTAGATGGTTCGAGCCTATTAAGTGTAGACCGTGCAATGCCCCTGTTAGAAAAATTGAGTCTAAGAATTTCGCCTATATTAAAAGAGGAAGACGAAGACCAAAAAAGATATGGGGAGAAACTATATGAAGGATCTTTTCTATTTGAAACTTAGGGAGGGGCGTCTATTTGATCGTGCACAATGAAAGCAAAGGATCCATTAGCTGACCTCACCTAGTGGGATTAAGGCTTAATATTGTTGTTGTTGTTTTTCTTATTTAATTATATCAAGTATTTCATTTTTGTAATCATGCATGTAATGATCCCTAAAAGGTTGTTTTTGTAATCATGTACAGCTTT
Source organism: Gastrodia elata (assembly GCA_016760335.1). Lineage (NCBI taxonomy): Eukaryota > Viridiplantae > Streptophyta > Magnoliopsida > Asparagales > Orchidaceae > Gastrodia > Gastrodia elata. Next base: position 18,553,800 of record CM028672.1, on the reverse strand, counting down.
CACATTTTTTATGTCCGTCATCTAAAGTGAAACATCATTATTGAAATTTAGATCATGATGCCGCACTTGATTTTAGTCAATGTTTAAGGTTTTATCAATCCATAATCTTAGATTGATATTGCAAAGCACTGGATCCAAAAGTAAAAGTCACGGAATATTAGATTTAAAAAAAAAAAAATTATGATTTTATTTTTATTTAAATAACCACATTGTTTCAAAAAAAATAATAAAGTTAAATCTATTGCTTTTTTTTTTTTTAGTTTTTGAGAAAGCTTTTCTAGTGTCATTATACTAGTAAACTTGCAAATGAATGTCCTAAGGCAACTTTACATTTTCACAGAGGAAGATGATTATTGAATTTATTAAGAGCGGTGACATTCGTGATTTTCTTAATATAAGTTGATTTTCATTAAGAGGCAATTATATGACCGTTGGATTTGAATTTTTGATCTATAGTATAAATGTAAGTCTACTAGGCTACAGTATCATTTGCAGTGTTCATGATTTTGTGATAAATGAGCAATTGTGAAAAAGATATAATTATTTTTTAAATGTTATGTGGTATCGCATCATCACGTCTAAAGCAAGCCTGATTAGATACACACACATGTGTATACATATGTATGAACCATTTAGCAATTAATAAGATTGTTGTTTAATACCGATTTTCTATACCTTTGTTGGTTGATGTTTTTGGTTTGTTGGATGGAAAGTGAGCCACGTTTTTAAGGCTAAAACTGAATTGAATGAATGATTGATGTTTTTTTGGGTTGATCAATGCACTAAGCTTATTTATCTTAATGATGAATCATGTCATTTGACCTATTATCAACATTTTCTAGTGTCATATTTGATGATATATATTTTGATTTGTAGTCAGATGAGAGGATGATCTAATTTGTCTTAGGGAATTTAAGTAATTGCAACCTGAGAAATTGTGAATATAAAGGAATGCTATTTTAATTTATTGCCCCCTTCGTGTGAAGTTTTTAGCTATTGATTTGCTAGAGATATATGTATATATATATATATATATACATATAGTTTAAAGGTCTATGTTATTTGATGACATCTCCATTCAACCTTCTTTGTGAGCTCTCTTGCATGAACTTGAAAATTTCTAATATCAGAAGTTATATTTATTGTGAGAAAGCTGAATTTACCTATAAAAGTGAGGCATATGTCAAATAAGTTTCTCAACTATTTCAGTTTTTAAATATAGTCCCAAAGTATTTAATTTGCAGACTCGGTCTCAACAATTCAATCCAATTTAATTTGATCCCAATTTAGTCTCATTAAATGAAAAATTAGGAATTAAATAGGCCTTAAAATGAATAGATGAGGAACTAATTTGGATATATTAAATAATTGGAGGACTAATTGGCCAAATATAACACTCTGTGACTAAACTGGCACAACTCAAATACTGGAAGGATTATCCTTTAAACAAATTACTCTAAAAAAGTTGACTGAAAACAATTCATATGCAGCATGTGTCATGTCGTTTTATCCAATTAAAGCACTTTAAAAGAAATTTACAATTTGGCTCTCAAATAGCTCCCTAAAAGATTGGATGATTAGAATTTGCATTAAAATATAAATTTCTTAGTGAGCCTCACACACAAAAGTGAATTTAATGTTAATTTTTTGTGAGCTAATAAGTATTTTGTACTTTTGGGAGTTGTTTTTGTATTATTTTGGAGCTGTGTATCAAAATTCTTTAGACAAATAGCAATGCAATATTTAGAGATTTAGTTTTTATCATTAGTGGTGTTTGTATAATTGCTATTAGAGACTCAATTTTTGGATGACCATTTAGATTAATAACAATCTCTTAATTAGAGATTTTTTTATATATTTAAGAATGCGAAGGGAATATTCCCAATCAATTTTCTTTTGAATATGCCTTTTATGCAACATAATAAACACCGGATGTTGCTTCAATTTATAGATGCCCATTTTTAGAATGTAGCAATATTTTATATATTTTTTGATATGCTTGATATTATGATGATTGCTTTTCAATTATTTCATTTAGGGCATGTTTTGTTGGATGCTGTTTGCAAAGTTACTAAAATAGAGGATATTCAAATAACATGCTATTGAGATTGCTAAGTCGTTGAGATTAGTGAGTTAGGGCTGATACTTTTTCTTGAAATTTGCATGAATTTTAATTTAACTTGTAATTGAATTGAACAATTTTGAGTTGAGTTTTAGACTAAATTTTTTGTGTCCGAGCTGTCTTGCTCAATTATGATGTTAGACTACTTTAAATTTATAATAAATTTAGTTTATATGCAACATCATTAACAAAGCAACACATTCAACTAAGCTAGAATTGAGTTTGAGTCCTTTGAATTTTGTCCATTTTGCGCTGGAGTCTAATATAATTTTGGAGCCGATGATTGCTCAATTTCGAACCAACATGAAATTGAATTATTTTGAACCGAGTTAAATCAAATTAAATTCAAGTTTGACTTCAGCCAAATTCTAGAATTGAGTTTGAGTCAAGCTTGATACACTCAAACTTGACTTGAAGCTATCCCTACAGCAGGTGTTTGGTTTAGGGTCTGTTTGGCATGATGTAAAGGCAATGTATAGTAAAATTTTTTTGAGAAAATTGAGATTACTGTTGTTTTGCATAAAGTAAAATGAGTGAAATACTTTTATACTATAATTCTTGAAACGTGACTGCTGAATTCAAGTAGTTATGTTGCCTCCCCCCCTACTATTGTAGTGTAGACGAAAAGAACGTGTTTTTGTTTTCTTTGTCTTTCTAATAGAAAAAAGAGGAGCATAAATAGATCACGCTTGAACCGGGTGAATTTAGAGAATACTCGAGGAAAGCACTCAATAGAAGGATCGTGAATGAAAGCTTTCGTTCGAACGAACAAATGAACGCTTAAACCCTAAATGTATGAAATTTAAATCACAGAAATACAATGCATACAAATTATCATCAGGCACAAGAAATGAGAAAAGAAGATAATTTTTTTAGTAAACCGTAGGCTTAGTAATATTTTTTTAGAAAACTGCTCATTATCGTAGTATAGGTTCAGTAGTATCTGAGATAAAAGCCCCTCAGGTTGCAGGAAACGGCTAAATATCCTCATCGACAATAAATATTTCCCCATAAGCTCGAATAAGAATAAAACCAGCCCATCTTCTAAAGTCTCCAGTGCTCTTGAACCCACGAGCCAGAACCTTAAAAACCACCATGAGAACTAATTGATGCGTCCAGCCATAACCAAGAAAAGCAAAGTGAGGCCCCATAGCCGAAATAACTGCAACTTGACAAAAAATCAAAGGAATGCAGCAGACGATCAACTAAAAAGCCAAATGTACCAAGGAAGCTCCAAGATCAAGTATGACGATATAATGCAGTAGATGATGCCCATATGTAATATTAACCGAAAGTAAATAAAAACCAAAACGAGATAGAGATACAGATCATGGCAACCAAGTTCTTCATCGCCTTCATTTCCAGCACAAGACAACCCCCATCATCGCAAGGGCTAATTGCCTGCTCGCAATATATATATATATATATATATATATATATATATATATATATATATATATATATATATATATATATATATATATATATATATTAACCTAAAATCAGGCATAGGATGCATTGCTGTCCAAATAATAACCATTTGTGAACTATGATATTAAGATCACGAAGCAACAAGAAAAGCACATCCTTATTCGATCTCACTATATGAATTGAACTTTCTCTTATTCATTTCTTGCCATAAATAATAAATTTAAAGCTCAATGGAAAGAAGAAAATCTGGCTTCATCCACTTATTAAGAATGGAGTTAGATGAATGGATGGAGGCAAGAGGAAGAAATTACATATTTGAATCACCATCTATAAACATCTAAAAGCAAAGGGACAGCTAAAGAAAAGACATTTTGTCTCAAGTTATGCCCCTGACGTATAGAATGCTGCTGTTTTGAATCTCTCTTTGAGGGCTTTCCACATGAAACAAGTTTATCCAAGTTTGTAACACTTGAACCACATACTCAGCCCACCAAATATCTGGGGCATTGCAACAAAGCCACGAGTTTGATTGCTGTATGCAAAGGTAAGATAATATGGTTGCAACAATTTCTCTTTCAACCATTACATCAGTAAAGAAGGGTTGCAGTTTATAAACCAGATGACTGATAGCTTGCAAATGATTAGGAGGCTCTTGGATTTTGGTAAGGCAATAGCATCCCAAGAAGTGATATTTTCAAAAGGCTGCCATGATCTAAGAAAGGTGAGCAATGCTATAAAAGGAGGCAAGCTCTTTAAATAATGCAAAATTACAAGCCAGAAGAAGAGAGTCATTGGCGAGTGTTTTATTCACAAATAGCAGTAGTTTTGAAGTGTTATCCGACTGATATTAGCCACATCTTCAAGACAGGGCTTGAGAGTATAAACCGGATTACATCCTTAACTAACTTGCTTTAATTAGAACATTCATTGCATGCCTCTTGGACGATGATATCTTAGGTAATATTTCATGCCTATACTCTGAATATATATATTATAATTTTCAAAATATATTTTAAATATTATCTCAAAACTATAAAAAAATAAATAGAGAATAAATAGATATAACAAGTCTATTTCAAAGTTTATGATATGCTTTATTCATAAAACTATAATTATGTATATCATACATCTATTATATTAATGGTATGAAAACTACAATGATGAACTCAAATTTTATTTAATCAAAGCCAAGAGAAGATGCATGAAAAAATATAGAGAGAAATACATGAGATTTATGTGAAAGTCAAATGTACTAATTTTATTCTACTATTTAAAAAAATTAAGTCTTAAATTCTTAACATATTAATCACCGATTATTTAATGAGAAATGCTATTTAGACAAAAATGACTTATAATAATAACTTTAGTGACTTCATAAATCAATCCGCTTCCCCAAATTAAAAATAATACTAAGAAATTTATTATTATTAATAAAAGAAATTTTTTTCATACTTCTAATAAGAAATTATTATCATTAAATGTATGAACATATGTAGAACAGCCTCCAAGATTAAAACAAGAATCAACATAAATTACTCGTGATTAGTTTTTTCATACTTCATCTTGATTTTTTCAATTTAATACATTAGCTAATAATACACCAAGAAATTTCTTTTGAAGTTTCAATTGTAACAAAAATTCAAATAAATTTTAAAAATATATTTCAAATAATAAAATTTCAAATATGACAACAAACACACTAAATTGAATTAAAATTTTCCTAAATTTTTGAGAAATTGATTTGAAAGGGTAAGATGTTAAAATTGAATTTTCATCTTCTCATTTATATATTTTTGATTCTATTTTTCGATCTAAAAAAATAGTTAGCTATTTTCTTACATAATTTTAAAGTGAATATTATGGGATCTATATTATCAAAGCCATAAGATATGCTATAATGATGATGATCATTAATTTTATGGAGAAGATCATTAATTTTATGATAAATATAACCCAGATCAAGAGCATTCTTGCTGAGAATAACAAAATCTATAGAAAAAATAAAAATACTGAAAGAATTTCTCATTCAGTGAAAATCTATGTGCTATAAATGTACACAAAGATAAATTTGTCATAGTTTTATCATCTCTCTTACATCGCATGCGAAGAAATCTAGCATCTTAATAACCACATACACTAAGTTCTGTTAGCTGGCACATGCATATTTAATCACGCACTTTTCCCTTGCTAACTTGGCTTAGGTACTTATCGTCATAACTAGCGCCCCTTTATCCTAACTTCAGTATCCAATGACATCTTACTCTTGCTTTAGGACTTGTTCGATTCATGTAACTTGATTTCACTTTGATCTATTGCTATGTATGCTGCTTCGCCAGTCCAAGTGGCGCTAGACTAGTGGCGATTCTTTCTGTGTGGTCGAAGGTTACACTGTTAATTGGCATCCTGACTTCTACAATCATCAATCTAGCTCCACAGCTTGAGGGCCTTTGCCATGAACTGTTGCAAAGGACATGACTGAGGACGAGATTGGTGGTCATCACTCTCTCCGACCATGGTTCCTGTAGAAACCATTATTTCTTATGATTGTCAACCTTGATTCACGGACCGCCACAATTTTTCCTCTATTTCTTCCTCGTTGAGGTTCACAAAAAAAAAGTTTTGACATTAGTTTTATTCATTTGACAATAAATTAAAAATGAAAAATAGTACAAATATATCATTGCTATATCATAAGACTCTCATTAATAAAATAAAAAATAAACTGTAATTATATCATTGCTATATCATAAAACTCTCATCAATAGAAGCTCCTATTCCCCTCACAATTTTCGTTCAATTGGATAATAGTGCTCGTTTGGCTCTACGACGACCCTAGCAACTTTGAAGTTTGTCCATGCGACTTTAGACAATGTTGTCTTTTGACAAGAGCTTTGGATTATTATGACTAGCCGGTTAGATTTGGAACTTAGATGTGAACCCACCATCCCTAGTTTAAGAAGTAAATGTTTCAACATTTCTAGTGGATCATCTCCTTCTAAACATGGAGAACGTTCTTTTTTTTGTGGTTATTTCCAACACTTCTCCTTGATGTTTTCTCCCCAATGCTAATCTCATTAAGCGACAATTTTTTTTTTGGGGATAAACATGCCTTGCTCCTTGAAGGAGGTTCGTATTTTGGCAAAACTTTTTGAGCCTTCCAATGTTGGAAAATTCTCATTTGGTTGCCTTTTAGTGCCCAGTATCAAAATTTTGTTGTTTCCTAAGCATTGATTAGTTAGTTTAAATGATTGTAGACATATGCCCCTGAAATTATCCATTATGATAGGTTATAATCAAATATTTTTAGAGCCTTCCATTTTGGTAGAGTTTCATAGAGTAACTACTAAAATGGACTCTAATTTTGATATGGACGCCTAATGCTTATCAAACCAATTTGAATGATGTTCCTTATGTTGCATACTGTAACGACCCTTGGTTGTTATTAAGAAAGGTGCTAACATCCCCGCCAATCATAATTATTTGTTAACGTCGTTGTATTCTATCAATACCCGCAATTTTCTGTTTTCTGTTAGTTTTTGCCGCTGAAGTTGGTTTGGACTTTATAAACCGCCAACTATTCCCTATCCTTGCTATTAATCTAGTTAAAAAAAAAAAAAAAATTTACACGTAATTGTTACATGTCAACTTCCAATTTGCCGCCACTTGCAAGAAACGGCGCCTCTATAAGGCGCGAAGTCTCACAAAGGAGGCGATGCTTCGAAAATGAGGGAGAGCCGAATGCATATATAGGCGGACACAGCCATTGACACCCGCACATTTTAACTATCGCAGCTCCCGCTCTCTGTCTCCTCCCTCGCCTTTCTCATCTTCAGACGTAGCGACGAGACCGAGCCGACAACACCTTCGACGCAAGCAAGCGACGCTGCCGTAGTCTCGGAAGCCCCAACGAAGCTGCAGTCATCGACACAAGCAGAGACGACGCCGCAGCCTACGAAAGTCTTCGACGCCACTCTTCGACCCTGTCGCTACGCACTTTGCCGATTCCGCAGCTTCCCTCCGAGTCAACGACGCCGCAGCATTGACGCAGCCGCATCCAACGGAAGACTTCGACATCGCTCTTCGATCCTTCGTCGACTCCTCCGTCACCTGCAGCTGCCGATTCCGCACCTTCAATCGCTCTGCACCGAACTTCTGAGCCGTCTTTCCTTTGCCTCCTAATTTCTGGATATCGATCAAACTTATAGGTACGGTACGGTGGTTATACTTTGATTTATTCCTTGATGATTGAATGTAGGATTGTAGGATAACAATGAGAATTAGAATCTGCAAATGTTGATCTGTTGTGTAGCAAATTAATCTTTATTTTAGCTAACACCAACAATCATAAGCTTTCATCTCTCCATTTCTCTTTTAGAAAATATTGAGCATTGATTTCTTGAATTACTTGAGATTCTCAACATTAAGCACAAAGTAAGTTTGCATGTAAGCCTGGCCTTTAGTTGATATGCTTTATTTTCATTTTTTTTTTAGGACTTTAAAAAGTCCATATTGAATCTATCCCGATAGTAAATACCAAATCTGAGCCCTCTGTGACTCAATTGTGTTGCACAAAGTAAGTTTGCATGTAAGCCTGGCCTTTAGTTGATATGCTTTATTTTCATTTTTTTTTTAGGACTTTAAAAAGTCCATATTGAATCTATCCCGATAGTAAATACCAAATCTGAGCCCTCTGTGACTCAATTGTGTTGCTTTTCCCATGATTCTTCTATCAAGTAAGTTAAGTCTTCATCCTGCACATGCTTCACCATACTTGTATATTATATTTATGCCTTTACAGTTGCGCATTGTCTTAGCATTTGAAACCCCTCCTACTACTCTACATGCATTCCTAATTTGAACTATAGGTAAGTTATATAATTTAGGTAAACTAGGATAAATTCTTTTAAGTTTGGTAGAACAATATCATTATCCAACCACATAAATACTGTTGGAGCAATGCATAGTCTGAAAGGCCTCTAGTCTTATCATTCTTCACATGAATTTGGCGATATTTCAAGTCAAACCTGATAAAATTACTAAGTTATTTTAATTGATCAATAACTCATTTATTTTTAGCAGAAGGTATCAATTATTTTTTGTGATCTTGTTTGAAGCATGTGAGTTAAAAGGAAATCTCTTAACCACTCGCTTTTTTTGGAATCATAAAAAAATTAACAAAACACATGGAGATTTGCTCGATTTGATCATGCCTTTTTTTTCAAATGATTCAACTTGCTTCTTAATCCTTTTGTTCTCAAGCACAAATTTTCTTTGTGTTTGGGGTTAGGGAGAGTGGTGTTAAAATAATATTATATTTCATGCTCCACAAGTCTAGGAGGTAATCATCTTTGTTCCTTACAAATATCATTTTATTTCTTAACTTGACACACCATTTATGGATTATCCAACTTGAGTAATAGATTCTTTTGAGTTTGGCTGACCTTAGATAAGATAATTTCATTTGGGCCGGTCTCTTTTTACTAAATTTGATAAGATAATTGCAAATACTATGCACCAAAGCACCCCATTTAGATGTGCCTTGAAAGAATGTACATAGTTAATGTAAAGGGAATACAAGTTAAAGTCAACCCTTGATGTTCATTTCTCATCCAACTAAAGTTTACTAAAACGGATGCCACATTTTAAGAAATATAAACTACCATGTAGATTATAAGTTAGACTCTGCTTAGTATTATTAAAATACTACCCAATAACCTTAAGAGAACCTAAACTCTTTAGTCTATTTTAGAGAACCTTGTACAAAGAGAGAAAGTAAATCAATAAATAAATAAATAAATAAATAAATAAATAAATATGTATATATATATATATATATATATATATATATATATATATATATATGAATTAATGCAATATTCATCTAATATAGTTTACAAATATAACTTTTATAGACTCACAAATTTTTGAGTGCTAAAAACAGGAATTCAATTACTAAGGTACAATTGATTTTATAGTTTATACTTAATGCTTTTATTGTCGCTATTGCATCGCTTTGAGCTTTACCCTTGGTGAAATGAAATGCTTATTAAATGCCAGAATAATGTCATGAATGAATTGTATATGTTATGTCTTGTGAATGTATGCAAGGGTTCCGAAATTGTGGTTTATTAGGTTAGGGATGGAGCTAGTCCATCGGGAGTTATAAGGGTGCCATCTGGAGCCTTTGAGGGGGCCCAGATGAAGGAGTTGCTCTTATTTGAATCCAGTCTCATGGTTCTGAATTTGCTCAACAGAACTGCTAACGTTGCTTTGTGAAATCAAGACATATACATACAAACAAGCATGCATGAAACTTATTATATGACATGTGACAGTATTATGGCAAGCATAATATTTAATTTGCAGGATTATGTTTTTTTTGCTAACCTTTTTATTTCCTGCAAAATTTCCTATCTTCCGCTTTCCGCTTTTGCTAAGTATAATATGTAAACATCTTTGTACTTAATATGTGTATTGAGGCATTATTCTTATAATGCCAGGTCAGGTGCAGTTGGAGGAAGTTGAGTTAGCATAAAGAATATTCAAAGTACGGAGGTATGACATTAGCACATAATTTTTGATTTGTGGCTTAAAAGTTAAAAACATTTATTTATATTGATTTCGTTTGTAATAATCTGGATATTGTATTCTTTAATTTGAATGATTGGCAAGCTTATTATGTTGTATGACTCTGTTGTTTAAATTATGTCAAAAATGCTATTTTTCTTTTAACTGCCAATATAATCATGCGGGAATATACCCAAGGGTAATTGGGTTGACACCTAACCTAACCCTAGGGGCATTACACATACCCAATTTTGCAACCAATTAATAATATGGCCCGTTGAAGCTATTTTTGGAAAACCTTTGAAACTAAATGAAGCAACCATCAATTTCATTCATCCTTCGATGGTCCGTGTCATGGTAGAATTAGATATTACTGCTTAGCATTTTTCTTAAGTTTGGATTGGATTTGGGGAGGTAGGTTGCTAACAGTGGGCTCTCTTTGAAAATATATCTTAATACTACTTACACTGCAAGACCAATGACCATGTAATGAACTCATGCTTTAAGTTACATCATAATCTTCACCCTCCTAAACAAATTGCCTAATTCCAATAACGTTACTAGAAGTAATAAGCCTTAGGTGGCCGTGTATGATCCCTCAGTCCTCTTGTCACAATTTTGTTTTCAAATGACATCTTCTGCATATATCCTTTCATTTCAATTAAGGTTAAAATTACTGATGAGCTACCCTAATTATTTTTGGCTATTAATAATGAATTGGAGCACAACCCAATTAACTATTAAACTATAAAACTTTGATTTATGGATTTGGGCAATTAACTATTTTAGTTAAACTTTTTTAACATTTACATCCAAACTTTCAACATTAAGAGTTTTAGTGCAAAAGATGTAAATGTTTCAAACATCCAAATTCAAATTACTTTATATTTAACATGCCTAATTTAATTTTGTTTGAAAAAATTTACTCTTATTTTTTTTTTAATTTTAGTACTTAAACTCTTATATATCTCTCAAAAAATATAAATGATTAAGATTTACAGAATTAAATGTAATAAAAAATTATTATTAAATCTACTTTTATTTATAAAACTCATAAAAATACATATTTTAAATTCTAAATCCTAATCATTCATATTTTTTAAGAAATATTTAGAAACCAAAGTAACATTTTTCATCCCAACTCTAATTTAAGGATAATTATGCAGATAATATCAAATATTTAAATATTACATATCTTCAATTTTTATACAATAAACACTTTCGCCTCACTATTTCTAAAATTTATCACATCTCATTTGCTTGAAGAAAATTTTAAAGATGAGAAAATGATAATGCTTTGCTTGTAAATAAAATTTAAGTGCTGGATATGTGCTAATTAAAAATTTTGTATGCAATATATCTAAAACCTCAATACCTTATTATAACATAAATGATAAAATTTTAGAAGAATTAGAAAAAGTTAGAAGAATCTTAGTATTATTAAAATAATAATAAACAAAAGGAAAGCTGGCTTGGGAATGATTTAGTTTGACCCAAGCAGATTAAACAGAAATTTATGCTTAAACTGATGAAGATGAAGAAATTTGAGCATTCTACAGATTGTAGCAAACAATGGCAATTGTTCGAACAAAACATTAATTAGTATTTGAATTTAAACTCTTGATATGTCAAATATTTAAATACTGCAGACAAAATAATTCTTACTGAAGCTTAAAAATAAAAATTTATGAGGATGGAGAAAAGGTAGCATCATTCTTGTAAATGGGCTGCTAAAGTGCACAACTGGGCACCCAAAATGCATCCCCGGAATTTTAAAAAAAATTTGGACAGCCGTGATGCACTTTTTGCGCACGCAATGGATGAAATCCATGACTTTAAGCACTATTGCCCAACGCATTTTGGGTCAAGTGTAGGGCAATGTAGCTTTTCCTTTTTGTAAAATGCCATGCACACAAGCACCGAAGAATAGGGCAAAACAAACACCAAAATTTTGATATTTGAAAAGCAATCCTCTAATGCTATGGCATTATCCTACACAAAATCTCATCCATCTTTAACGGCTGTAACGACTTAGCATGGTGGGTAATTGAGAAAGAGCAGTGCTTTGTAAACCCACTTAGTTGTAACTCATTTTCACTTCTTACTGCATAAGCAGATGGGGTCTGATCCCACTCTGGTAGCTCTCTTAACTTTTTTTTTCGCAAGGAAAAAGTAAGAACTCCACACTTAACATGTATTGCACTAAATTATTTTTTGCACAATTAAACTATAAAATCAAGAGTTGCTTTGAACTAAGGATTAGGCAACATAGCAATACTCTTAATATAACAAGTAACCATTCTTAAATATAACGACATTGAAACTATAAGCACAACAATAAATGCATAATGGTATGATGCCACCTAAATATCTCTATGAATTACAGATACATATTTGCGTAAATGCATACATAAAATTTTACCAAAACAAAAGGAAAAAAATCTATAAATTCCTTGAGCTTAAGAAAAAATCCTTAGATTTGCATCATTTTTAAAGAAGTATTGATGATTCCTGGAGTTAGTATATCACTATCCTCTTATACCAAACATCAATCATATTCATAGAACAACCAAACCAAGCGCACTAATGTGCACATGAAAAGAATGATAAGCCACCGACTGTGTTCATATATACTAAAACAAGATACATACTAGCTTTCATTTTTTAATCTAATATTCGGCAAGAAAAAAGCAATACCAATGAAAAAGTTAGTATATCACTAGTTGTGAATATTTAAATACTGCTATCTGTACAACTAGTTATGAAACTTTCATTAGAAAAATAGTTGGAATACTAGAAATTAAGGCTTATATAGCTGAACAAAATCATATTATTTTAAATCTAGAAATTAAGGCTCAATTTTAAACAGCATTGTAGCTGTCTCAATTTAATTTTTGCAGTTATTTGGGTAGCACCTATCGACTGCTTTTAATCATATAAAGCTGTACCAAAATATCAAAGTCTAGCTTTTCCATGGAGATGGAATCCTCCTACCAGCTTATATTTGCTAGTAAATCAAGCATGTTTGGTGGAGAACACAGACATATTACCTACCATTCTCAATCCTCACAATAAATCCCACTCATCTACAAGCTCATATAATCAAACTGTCAGAGAGAGAGAGAGAGAGAGAATGAAGGGTTTCTCCACTTGCTGTGCCATCATGCTCCTCGTCATTTTCAACATTGCTGCTAAACCTCAAGGTCAAGTAACACGAGCACCGTCCGCTGCACCAGTTCCTGGGCCACCACCGCTATTCAATGTTACTGCTGTGCTGGAAAAGGGCGGACAGTTCAGAACGCTAATCCGGCTTCTGCAGTCGACACAACTTGACCAAAGAATTGACAGCCAGTTGAACAACTCAAATGCTGGCCTCACTCTATTCGCACCCACTGATAACGCCTTCTCCAGCCTGCCACCAGGCACTCTCAATGCTCTCACAAATCAACAGCAAGTCACACTACTCCAATACCATATTATCCCTACACTTATTTCACTCGCACAGTTTCAGACAGTAAGCAACCCACTCAGTACACAGGCCGGAGATAGCAGTGCCGGGCAGTACCCGCTCAATGTGACAACAACTGGAAACCAGGTGAACATTTCCACAGGGCTTGTTACCACTACAGTGTCTGGAACTGTGTACTCAGATAGCCAATTGGCAGTTTACCAGGTAGACAAGGTGCTTCTTCCATTGGGAATATTTAGGCCCTCAGCTCCTCCACCCCAAAAAGTAGAGAAGCAAGCTCCGGCTCCTGTGGAGGGGCCTTCAGTGAGCACTTTAAAAGATTCGGCAGAAGCTTCTTCAGCCTTTAAGTGGAGGAGCTCCGGACTGGGATTTCCATTTGTTGTTGCTGTAAGTATTGTCTATTGGAGCTTCTGAATACTAGAGAAAGATTATTCTTTGCCGGATGTCAAAGTTTAGTATGAAAAAGTTGTTTAATTGTTATCATTTTGGAATTTATTCAGTGGTTGGTTTTTAATTTAAATTTGATATGAACAAATGTTATGTAAATTAGAGCTTGTTTTATTTATTGATTTAAATAAAGACTGTCAAAGTATATTAGCTTGTGTAATACTGCAGTTTATTGAGACCATCATGTGTATAAGAGCTTATAATTGTTGTCATTCACCTTGTATAAGCATGTTAGAAGATTCAATTGACAGATCATCATGGTTTGAATTATATTCATAAAATAATTATGCATACAACAACATAACCAAAATGTGAAGGGATATACGTTCTCAATCAGAAACAAACCATCTTGCATATTCATAGCTATTCAGCTATTTCCCCAAAGTTTCACTTCAAGATGAAGAGCTTAGGAATGAAATTTCATCAATATCTAAACTAAACCAACCATTCTCACCTTATCATATAAGATTTTATGAACTTTTTACCCACAAATGGGCTCTGTTTGGTAAAAATGCAAACTTGGTTAGTGGCAGGAAAGAATAGATTTTATTATCTAGTTCACCCGCTAACCAGGTTGCTATGCAGCATTACATTCCTTCAACTGGGCAAAGCAGAAAAGATTGCATCTTGCAAGTTCTAAGCAATAAACAATTCAACAGAAACAAAGAATTTCCCAAAACTCAATATCTATTTGAATTAGTATATGTTGGAAATACACAAGCTGAGTTAAATAATGAATTATATAAGCTCAACAAATCAGCCGCTTCTTTGTTCCTAGAAGTTCATGATTTAATATAAGTGATATTACTGCCAGAAATTTGAATCTGGCAAGTACAAAGTGGTTTAAATATAAGAAAATCTGTCAGAGATAACAAAATATTCCATTCCATGGTCAATAACATATAATCATTATCATATTCAAAGTTTTGATGAACTCTGGATTAAAGCTATATAAAACTATTTTTTGGAAGGTAAGCTAAGCACGATATTTCCAGAGCTTTAGTCACAAAAAGGGCAAAATTTTCATTTATAATTCACCCAAGAAAAAAGAAGCCAGTAGAATGCGTTCCACAAGGGACTATAAAGCCGCTTTCAATGTTGCATGCTGCAAACAATCTTCAGAGCTGTGTAAATTATAAGCCAGTGAAAAATTATTTACTTTCAATCACCAGATACTAACTATATCAAGCAATATCAATAAAAAACCAAATTAAAACTTTTAGCGTAATGATAGTTGAACTATATACTGAAAAACAATATTCAAAGTAATGGCCTAAGCTTCAACTAGTATGCTGAATCAACAATGGATGCACTTTCTTGAACATCTTTGCAGTAAGAATCAATTTATAAATGCTTATTGGATGTTTTCAAAGGATCAGTAACCTGGATGCGTTTTCCAAGTACGATATGGACTATTAAAACCACTGTGTTTCAACTGCTTCAATTGTTGCTCTTATTACTAGTCTTCTGAACTACTTCACTCGCAATATTTAACAAAAAACAAGGAATAATTTCACAAATACCACTAAAAATTTCCTTATTTACATATCTAACACCCAAACTTTAACAAAGCTAGCACCCAAAAAATCATCAGTACATTAAAGCTACTATTGCACTTAATCAACCAATACAAGTGGTTGAGATTCATACGTAGAATAATGCTAGGAGCAAGCTTTATAAATATCATATTTTGGATGTTAGATTTAGATACTAAAGATTTGAGTTTATGCCAACAATTATTCCCCAAAAAGATTAACAAATTGTGACAATTAAGCCACCATAGAGGTCAGTATACGCTATATCTTACATAGCAATCAGGTACGACTATAGTCCCATAAAGAACACATGTCTAAGGATTAATGCAACCAGTAGATAATTTCATTACAGAACAAGGCATATGTACAATGTAACCGAAACAAATCTGAAGCTACATCATGGAACCCCCTACAAATCTTCACACAATGCCAATGACTAACATTTTATGTATAGCAAAGTCATCGTACATAAAAACATTAAACTGATCAAACCTTTCATACAAACAAATTTCAAAGTTTCAATCCCAATTTTTCTCACATAAACAAATAATTAAAAGTGATAAAATCAAACATATTCGCAAACATCATCGGACTATAACAGCAGCGCCAGTCTCTTCTGAGGTTGGCTGAAGTGCACTAATTTTAATCTTATACTTCTTAGAATTTCCAATCGAACTTGAATCCGAAACATCTGATCCCAAAGAAGGTGAAACCTCATCATATGCATTGCCAATAAAATTTCCACATTTTCGGCATTGCAGCTTTGTCTTATGCTTAAAGAGTCCCCATGATCGTGTTGAGTTGAAGTATGGAAGACAACTAAGCTCATCTATCTGAGAAAACCTGCTCTCATCGATTGAATAGAAAGATACAATACCCTTCTTAATAGCCTTTCTATATTTTGTTCCAATGTTGGATGTATTCCGATATGAAGAACACAAATTCAGCGAGTAACCACAAGACCCACAGCTGCAAATTCAACTGCATCAGCGTTTCTAAATTTTTAATAGAATATCATTTTTGAAAGGAGATTAAGCAAAATAAACATAAAATTTAAAATTGTGGAAATAAATATTATTCCATGTGAGGGTTTAGTTGCATATAAGATATAAATACTTGTCCCTATTTATTACTTTAAGTTTTAAACTTGGGGCTAGGATTTTAAGGGTGAAGTTAAGTTACATGGAATTTGATTGTTGGTTGTATTTATGAGGTAGCTAAAAATATACTTAATGAATCAAAATAAAAAGCAGTAGTAAATATATGATTGACGGTGACGAACAAAATGTTCAAACAAATATTAGAAAAAAAATACTATTATAAATTATTTAAATATAAAAATAATGATGTTTGGAAGAAATATAAACAAGTTTGCCAAGAATCTTAAATAGCAGTTTGTGAAACAAAGTTTGCAATATACAATGATTTATATGAAAAATTAGCAATGACTGCAGAGATAAACATATATAATCTAACTAAATTATAAAATAAGTGAACTAAAGATTTAACTTAAGTAAAATATATCGAAAACAATGATCAAAAAATTCTTTTCAATGATAAATAAATTCAAAATAGATGAATAGATTATTTTATTAAGCTTTTAATAAAGATTATACTATTACAATTGATATGAACGAGCTTAATAATTATAAAAGTAATAATAACTACACTTTCGTTTAGTAGGTCTGTTAAATAACAATTTGGAATGTTTTAAAAAAGAAGAAAGGTGAAAAAGTAGTAGGGTCAGATAACACTTTTTATTTGGAATGTTTTAAAAAAGAAGAAAGGTGAAAAAGTAGTAGGGTCAGATAACACTTTTATCAATACGTGAAAATGTCATAGTGAATAAACTTTCTTGGCTCACTAAGTTATTTAGAAGCTGTTTAATATACTAGATTTATAAAGTAATCTGACTATAATAAAATTTGATTACACTATAATTTAATTAAAAAATACTCTAATTACTTTGCTTGTTTGATCGTCTATTTGGAAATAAAAATTTGTAGAGCATACTACTCCAAATAATTCAGTGGTGAGACTACCTCATGAGCTCTATTTTTAATTTTTTAGGATTTCACTTTTAGCGTCAACGGGCTTCATCATCGAGTCAACGGGCTTCATCATCGAGGCAATGAGCACTATCGTTGCTTTGATTCCAGCTTTGAATCGGCGAATCGACAAATCGGCGATGACTAATAAGCTTTGACTCGACAAATATGAAGGCTCCTGCGTATCAACGAAGACGACGGTTCCATCTGAATCGACGAACATGAAGCTTCAACTCTTGCGAACCTACGAAGATGACGGAGAATCAACGACACTCATGCAAATGGATAAAGTTGAATGCGACGTTGGAGAAAATGAAGCTGACACTTTAAATCAGCGATTTCAAAATGGCGAAGAAGAAGCTCTTGCGAATCAATGAAGGTGACGGCTCTATGAAAATCGATGAACCGTTGAAGCTTCGACTCATACGAACTGGTGAATACGATGATGAATCAATGAAACTTGTGTGCGAATGGGCGAAAACGAAAGCGATGTCGGAGAAGACAAAGACAAAGCTTCAAACGAAAGCGATGAATCGGTGAAGACGAAGGCTCCTGCAAATCGATGAAGATAACAACTCCATGTATATCGACAAACTGTTGAGACTCCTATAGATTGGAGATTACGACAGCGAAACGGTAAAACTCCTACAAATGAGAGAAGATGAAGATGGCACCGAAGAAGATGAAGACGAAGCTTCAAATCCACGATTTTGAATCCGCGAAGATGAAGGCATTTCATGCGAAGCTTCAGTGAACAAACACTTGCGATTTGAGAGTGACTACCTCCACGTAATCAAATTTTTTTTGAATTGGGCATAATAATTTTGTATAACCACTATTTATAATTCTGTAAAAAAATTGCATTTCATTTAACTTTACACCAAAACCAAATGCTTAAAGGTTTACATTCCATGTAAAAATTTTACTTTACACCAGGAATCATGCATACCAAACAACCCCTTATATACTTTTAAAAATTATAAAGACATCAAATGAGTAGAAGTGTATTATTTTCTCTATTAATAAGAATAAAAACATTCATAATAATGTGCTAACTATAAGGGAATTAATCTAATGAGTCACACATTGAAATTTTATCAAAGAAAGATTGAATACAAATTATAATGTGATATGTAAATTTCATAAAATTGATTTGATTTTATGCCAGATAGATTTACCGTAGAGGCAATAGATTTAACAAGTGGTTTGATCAATAAATTTGAAAAGAAAGGATCTTCATTTAATCTTTATCGATCTTGAAAAACTTACGATAAAATATCATGAGAAGTTCTTTGAAAAGTTTTGGAAAAAATAATTTGAACGACTTATATTAATGCAACTAAGAGTATATATAATGGGGCTGTAATATGTGTTTGATCACAAAGTGTGTTGTGGCATGTCTAATAATTTTCTATTACTACTGAATTTTATTGCAACAAATAATTGCTTAGTCATTATTCTTTCTTGTAATTATGAATGTTCTTACATAACACATTCAAAAGAAGATTTCTTAGTGCATGTAAATTGCAGATGAAATTCTCTCAATTGATACGACTTAAGAATGAAGTTATAGCAAAACTCAAATTGTAGAGGACTACTATAGAATCTAAAGAGTTTTGTATATGTAAATCTAAAAATAAAAAAAATGAAGTGTAACTTTAATTAAGCCTTAATCTCGATGAAACAACTATTAAGAGTCATATGATCAATAAGAATTAGAAGTTCAAAAACCTTGGTTCTAAAATACAAAATAATGATGAAAAATAGAAGGTTGTATGATTAATAGGATCTAAGTTTGTTAGATGAAATGTAGAAAGAAGTGGTTTTAGAATGTTGTGTGAACTAAAGATCCTACTCAAAATTAAAGAAAAATTTTAAAGGACAGTTATAAGGCCAACTCTTATATGGGGAAAATTATTGATCAATAAATAAAATTATTGCTAAAATAGGTATTAGAAAGAATCATATGATCAAGAAGAATTAGAGGTTCACATACCTTAGTTCTAAAATACAACATAATAATGAAAATAGGTAGAGTGATTAATAAAATCTAAGTTGATTATATGAAATGTAGAAAAAAGTGCTTTTAGAATGTTGTGTGAACTAAAAATCCTACTCAAAAGTAAAGAAAATTTTTAAAAAGCAGTTATGAGGCCAGCTATCTTACATGGGGCAAAATGTTGGCCAATAGAGTAAAATTTATTGATAAAATACGTGTTACAAAAATGATGATGCTAATGTGGATGAGTGGGCATATTGGAAAGAATAGAACGACAAGTGAGTTGGAGTGCCTCCAACAGTGGATAAGATATCATCTTTTAGATAATTCAGACAAATCAAGCAAAAAAGTTTGATGCTCCTACCAAAAAAGAAATAGCAAGAGACAAATAGAAAGAATCTTCTCTATTTGGAACTTTGAAAAGGCTTCAATTTGATCATAGACAATAGAAACAAGAGACTCGTGTACTCAACCCACTTAGTGGGACTAAGGCTTATTGTTGTTGTTGTTGTTGTTGTTGTGGGGACCATTTTTAATGGTCTTAATAAGTTGCAAAGGAGTATATGGTTTAACTAGAATCAACTAAATTGCATGATTAAGTAAAACTAATCGCATGATTTGCATCTCCAACAATTTTTGGCTTCTACTACAATCAAGTAACACACAAGAATGAGTGCTTTAAATCATTGTAAGTTGCATGCGATTTAGTGAGATCATGGAGCATGATACTCGAAGAAGTTAAAAGGCTTTTATAAAGGGGGAGTAACATTTTCCATAAAGAGCTCTCATTTAAGGAAAATGTTTAAGGCACTAGGAATTATTAGGTTCAGATTTACATCAGATAGGGAAGTATGCTAGTTTAGGCATACTAGTGATTCAGCCATAGGCCGCATAGGCTTTTGGGCTAGCAAGTGTCCTTCCAGTAGTATATCACGCCCCAATTTTCTGCTAGTCCATTAACCAGGTTAAATTCATGTAAATTCATAGCTCAGTATCCAAGAGACAAGGCAATTCATTTTTTGGTCTAGCAATACAACCCTCAAATTTCCAAAATTATGGAAATTCATGAAGTTATGAGTTCAACCACAACAGCCTATAAAACCCCTAAAAACCAAAATGAATTCGCAGAGAATTAGGACGCATGCATTTTTCTATATACTTTATAGTCATTTCCGAATGATTGAATTAGAACTCCACACAACGAAACAAAACCCTAATTTTATTACAAATGCACTAGATGCTTGCGCGTTTGCATGCCCTAGGAGGCAAAGCATCAGCGAAACAACAAAATCGAGAAGCAAAGAAAATAGGGTTTTAAACACGACGACGGAACAAATTGGAAATATTCTTTCGAAAAAAAAAAGCGAGATAGGGTTGCAAGAGAAAGAAGAATACCTATAACTCACATCCCTGGCCGACGACGATAGCATACTGAAGCTCCTCGACGGAGTGCCTGTCCCATAGTCCATCCAGAAACATCACCAATCGTTATGGAACGAATCAAACACGCCCGCGCGCACATCCGAGGGGGAAAGAGAAGCAGAACATGTAGCAGCGTTCTCGATCAACTAACCCGTCTGTTTTGGCACGTCAGTCGGATTATTACGGCATATTATATATATAATAGTGCTCAGAAGCTGTCTCCAAATAATTGTAATAGCATGTTATAATAATAATAATAATAATTATTATTATTATTATTATTATTATTATTATTATTATTATTATTCAGAAATATTATATATTCAATAAATAAATTTAAAAATAATAAAAATTTATGTATTTATGTTTTTTGAAAAATTTTGAGAGCTTAGCACATATATTATAAGAAAAAATAATAATTATAAATGATATGTGTTCAGCTGAAAGAAGCTAAAAAATTAAAAGTACTAAAAATTTGAAAATTTTGAATAAGCTCTATACATAACTAAAAAGGAAAAAAAGAAATAAACAAATATAAAACTAAACCTATTAAATGAGAAGTAAAGTAAAGATAAAATAAAGACATGATTCATCTCGTCCACTGTGAGGTCCACAATAGATCAAAGATCTACAGGGGCATTTGTCCAAAAGATCAGTGTAGTATCCCGTGTAGTATTAATTGAAGGCATATAGGAAGTCATCAAACCGACAAATGAGGTCTTGAAAAATATCATAATCTATCATTGTCTTAAAAAAGTATCGTGATCCAGAAAAGCAGCATAAAAACAAGCATCATGTGTATAATCACAGAAATTCAGCAATAAATATGAATAAATTCACAGGAGAGGGGATCCAGCCGAAAAAATAAAGCCCAGGAATATTTCAGACAACAGTGCCAGCAATTGAATATAAAAGAGAACACGACAGAACAATTGTCTCATAAAATATGTTAATAAAGCTCAATATAAACTATTTGCAATATCAAGTAATACCCGAAAGGTAGAAAAAAACTGCAGCCCGAATAGTGAATAAAATCCAGCCAAAAATTAATATCAAGAAAAAAGCTCCCACTTCCACTGTTGTAGCAAATCAGACTTGTTAAACTGTTTCCAATTGCAGATAATACTTATGAATCAAATCTTATATTAGAAATGATAAAATTGATACTTAAGACCGAATTATTAAAAATTTGAGCATTTCTTTCTTTCCAAATACCGTTTATAATCAACCAACAGCTGTAATGAGGGCACGTTTATAGCATTTGCTTATGTTGCAAGTGTCATAAAGAATTTGGGGAATTGAGGGAAAAAGATAAGTGTGGCTGCTTAGGAGGATATTTTTTAGGATATTGGAAGAAAATGTAAGACTGCATTTCATCATTCATATGACAAAGCTGACATAATAAGGGGCAAGGAATGCCCATGTTGTTTAGAATGTCCACATTTTTAAGTCATTGTTTAAAACTTTCCAAATAATGCATTTAAGATGAAGTTTAGTACCTTTTATCCATAAATAGATGGCCCATATTACATCTGGTAAGGAAGAGAATAATAAGTTATGAGCATCTTTAAAAGAGCAAACCACCTTGTTATAAAAGAGATAAATATTTCTATTTGCATCAAAACTAATATGGGAAATGAGGATGCCTGAAATTTTAATCAAATTCCTCCAATAGGGGGAGACTGACTTGGGAGTTTCAAAGAGCTTTAATCTGTTGTCTTTTGTAGTGCCCCGCCCCGTCACCGTTCGCAAAGTGGGGGTAATCGTAATCGATTCGGCGGCGGAGTGGCGCGTCACTCGGGGAAGAATATCCCATCTCCTCGAATGACTGAAACCAAACCCATCTGAAGGGCTGCTGACTCAATCTCGAGGAGGGTGGAGAACTAATACTTAAGATAAGAGTAGTATCCTTATCCTAAATATTAGACCAATACATATATTAGATGTAAAATATATGAGAAATCCAATATATGTATAAGATATCAGTATTTTCAGTACTGATCACATCACAATACTAAGTATAAGTAGTGTATAAATATAGTGCGAAAGCTAAAGCAAATATCCAGAAATATTCATCATAGAAGCTGTTTGAAACATTTGTCTTAGAAAAAAAAAAGAAAATACATCCAAAATTATTACAAATAGCTTAATGAAATGCAGATATAAAAGCTAAGTAGTGAACTGAAATAAATTAAGCAAAATAGTAAAATTGGAGGAGAGTCTACTAGTGCTCCATGGGCTCCTCCTAAATCTCCTGGGTGTCATCCTGACCTGGCTCAATATATTGCTCAAGATTTAGCAAATTACCAGATACTAAAAGTACCTCGTATTAGACAATGAGTCTAACATATCGAAACTAATATAAACAGTTCTAGTTATTCATTTAATATTTATATAATATAAATAAACTTGCAGAAATATTGTAAAAATAATTGAAAGTATAAAACTATATAAAACTGTACAATACTGAAGTAAAGTAAGGTAAAGCTGTACTGGAAATAGAATATTAAAAGTAAACCAAAACAGTAATGAATTTGAAATTGAGTAATAATATGTAACACTATGCTGTATGTTATTGAATTCATGCATCTGTATATGCCACGATATAATACTGATATGTAACCAAAATATTACTGAACGGGTATGAATCGTACGAGGTCCAATGTTTATATATATCCGGTTGGGAATCCAGTACTAGCATACTACAAATTCTTCAATTGATATATGCAATATTCCGTAATTCATAAATCATCACTGATACTCATACGTAATGCTCATGCTCATGTTCATGATACATGCCTTAAAATTCAAAAGTTCAAAAAATGGGTTGAAATTAGATAATAAATCAAGTGTCTCCATTATGCAGAATCCCTCCAAATGGATTATGACTCATAGTTCTAGTTTCAATAACTATCTTTACTTAGATTAATACTTAAGATCATTAGTTAGAAAAGTTGTATACACATGGTTGTATGTTTCCAAGAAAGGTAGATTTAACCATTAGCTTATTTTAAAGAACCCGGTCACAGTTTATATCTCAAGCTAAGCCGTTACATAATCTAATTATAAGTATACTTAGTATTCTAAGTAATGTGACTTGAGATACTTAGTTTGCTTAAACTGCACTTATCAAAGCGCACTATAATAGGAGGCAGAACCTGGTCGCAATTTATATCTCAAACTAATGATCTTGTTCACTAATTGTAATACTCTTAATTTTAGAAGATTTATTATAACAGAACTGTATTCGTCTAATCCATCAGGATATCACTTGATCATAAGTTCATATTGGAGTGACTCAACCAATCCTGAATATTGCTGAAGTGACATAACACAATGGATATGCATAATCATGCCCAACCAATAATTTGGGTTATATCAATTCTATTTAATAACAAAGGATTTACCAAAGATATGAATACTGACTCTAATTGGGTGAAACCTACACAAGGTTCCAAGGATATGATCAAAATGATCACCCAATATAAGTTACTACTATATTGGAGAGATTTTATTCTAGGTACTTTAGGTGATTCTACTACAAGGATTTAAGATCAAGTTTCTTAGGTTAAAAAGGAGCTTTTAAGTTCCTACCTCAGGATATAATAACCAATTCTTTCATACCTCAATATATTAGAATTAATTAGGCCTTTTAATTATATAAAATTCTATTATAAGATCATCAAGATCTTACATATCTAATGCTTATACTAGCACTCATAAGTTTTATTCATTAAGCTTATTTTGATCAAATCAGATGGGTAAACCCATCTAATCAATACCTATACTATAATTATGGGGTATAATTAAGAATGTTATTAAGATTTGATCTTATGATAAATCAACTTTATTTTATAATTAACCTTATGCTAGGCATCTTATTTAAGAGAAAATCAAAGATCTAAAGTTTAAGTTCAGATACTTAATCACACAAGTTCTTTAATTACCTTAGCACTTCTAATTCAGTGACTTAAGATCGATGTCAAATCGTATGCATTATTGGAATCATGTCAATTAAATTATCTTTCAATCAAATTTATTTGATTAAGGTAATTAAGGTTTAAATCTTAATCAAAATAAGTTAGGGTTTAACCCCTAGCCTTCCTAAAATTAAGACCAAATAGTTAATTTATAGATTAATGACAAATTAATATATTATTGGTGTATTATTGGTATCAAATTTTAGATTTAGATTCAGTATCATTTACTTAATCAAGTTCTCAAGATTCTTATATTCCATTATAATTTAATGTCAATTAAGCACAATTAGGTATCCAAATAAATGTTAAAGTTCTCTATCATATATTCTAAAATCATGAAGGCATTAGAATGCAAAGTAATATAAAATAGAAGGTAATTAATGCTAACCAAATTTTAAATCAAACTAAAAGGGTTATCACTTGATTATAACTTTAAAAAACTTAAGTTTCATGCAAATTTGGTTATTAAGACCTACTTAGCCAATACAAGCATTCAAAGATTATATTATTTAATACTTGGCATGAATTTTTAGGACACTTAAGAGATTTTAAGCGCTTGCTATAAATGATAAACTTTCAAATTTGATTTTTCACATAAAGTTTTATGCAATGCTCAATTTTATTTAAACTATGTTCAAATTTGATATAATTCAGTCCCACTAGGGTCCTAGGAATCTTAAAATGCAAAAACGGTGAAGGTTTGGCCATGTCAATCATTTTTGGACACTTTCAGACATTTTTGGGTGCTACGGCGCGCGGTAGCGCTTTCAGACGCTATTGCGTGCTGCGGCGAAAAACAGCGCTGGGGCGCGCTGCAACGCTTCCAGGCACTGCGACGCGCTATGGCAAAAAATAATGCTGTGGCATGCTGCAGCGCTTTCGATGATGCGGCACGCTACGGTGAGATTAATCCTAGAGCTGGATGCTACGGTGCGCTATAGCGCTTTCAGGCGCTGCGGCGCGCTGTGGCAGATTAACTTTCGAAAATACTGTTCAATTAATTTATTTTCTAGTTTCATATAGTTTTCCTGAAAGAATGCTGCAGCCCGCTACAGTGCACTATGGCATACTGTAGCAGTCTAACTTTCGTGTGACTGTTCAATTAAATTTTCTCTTGATTTTCTATAGTTTTTCCCGAAATGACGCTGCAGCCCGTTGTGGCGCGCTGCAACGCTTTAACTTTTGTGTTACTGTTCAATTAGTTTATTTATTAATTTCATATGATTTTTCTTGAAATAATACTGCAGCCTGCTGCGGCGCGTTGTGGCGCGCTGCAGCAAAAACTATTTGAGTTTTGGGCGCTACGGTGCACTGTAGCGCTCGACGGTGATTTTGCCTATGCAAAAGCCGTGAATGGGCATATTTCGAGCTCAAATACTTGTAATCCAGAGTATTCCATGAGTGATGCTATATATCAATGGAAAGGTCTTTTCGATACCTTTCCATTGATATTAAAATTGGCACAAATAGGTTGTTCTAACTATAAGAACATGAAGTTAAAGGTTCGGGTATACATAATGGATGAAAAACAAAGCATGAGATTTTCAAAATAATATGATGCCTTAATGAACCTCAATGGCTTCCAAATATAATCATGGATTTTTTAAAGATACAAAACAGCATAATAACAAAGTGAAGTAGACAATGAAGAGGTGCAAATGGGTACCTTAGCCTTTAAAAAAAGAAAAAACAACTTCTGATTTTTTCAAGACCTTTGAGAAAAGGAAGCTCATTCTTCAGCACTAAGCTTAATAATGGAGGGAAAAGGAGGGAGCTCCCAGCTTTAACTTGACAACTAAAATGGAGAGGAAGGGACTGAGCTCCATTTATAGGAGGAGAAAGGAGGGGGAGGCCATTATGAGTTATGGAGGCTAGGGGTGGGGGGGGAGGAAAGGAATGGCCTCAACCATTTCTTTCGCTAGGATAGGGGAGAGGGGACGCTGAAAGTGGGAGAGGGGTAGCTAGCAATGCAAATGGGAAAAAAATAGAAAAATAGGAAAAGAAAAATTAGAAATAAATAAATATTTATTTCTTTAATTAATTAAAAATTTGAATTTTAGAAACGCGCTCTGAAAAATCCCAAAAATTCACCCATTGCCAATTTGGGGGTGAGGAATTCAACGATGAAGTCGAATTTCAATTTCGACGATTATTTAATTATGCTAATTTTGAGGTATTTATTTATATTAAAATATTAGCAAAAATCCGACGACTTCCAAACATGTTCAAAACATCACCCCTAGCTAATTTGGGGGTGATGATCGTAACGGCGAAGTCAGATTTTAATTTCGAGATCAAATTAAAAAACCATAATTTTCATATTAATTAAATATTAAAATAATCTAAAATATTTGATTGAGCTCCGAATTTCTCCAAATCTTTAGGGTTTGATTCTAATGGCTAAATGAACCTAACTAATATATGGTTAAGATAAAATTAAGCTGGCTAACAACCTTGGGTTGTTATACCTTTCCACCATTTGGTCAATAAGGAGGTATTACATAAAACATACCAGCATAAAGAGATTTTGCAACTAATAAGAAGTTTTGATGGGCAAATAATACTGATCTCTTCTTTGCCGATAGGAGTGGCTAACTTATTCCAAGCAATAGTATATAATTTGTTTGGCAAGGAGCCATGATTAAGAAATTTTGCACATAAATGTTTAATAACATTAATCATACTTATATGGATGAGAATAATCTTAAATCAATGTAATAGGAGAGGCCAAACATAAAATTTTAAAAGCTGTAAATGACCTGCAAAAGAAAGAGTTTTTTGCTCCCAACCTGAAATCCACTGATGCAATTTGGAGATAAGGGGAGAAAAATTTTCATTTTTGAGTCGATAAGGCATAACAGGAAGCCCCAAATACTTCATAGAAAAATGCAAAGTAGAAAAATTCCAAATTTCAGAAAGTTTGTTCACATTTCGAATTGACTTTGAATAATATATGCTAGATTCTTCTTTGTTTAGACTGAGACCAGATGCCTCAAAGAAACCTTCCAGACAACGATTAAAGCACGCATATTAGATTTA
Organism: Gastrodia elata; assembly: GCA_016760335.1. Lineage (NCBI taxonomy): Eukaryota > Viridiplantae > Streptophyta > Magnoliopsida > Asparagales > Orchidaceae > Gastrodia > Gastrodia elata. Next base: position 18,525,741 of record CM028672.1, on the reverse strand, counting down.
GTAGCTTTCCCAAAAATGAGAATATCATCAACAAATAGTAGATGTGAGCAGCTGAAATCCCCCATTTTAAAATGATGAATATGCTTACTTTGAACAATTTCATTAATAGATGTTGAAAGAAATTCAAAGCAATAATAAATAAAAGGGGAGATAAAGAACATCCTTATCTGAGCCCCGTAGTGGAGCTAAAGTAACCGTGAATTGAACCTTGAAGGTTGATAGATAAGTGTATATTTGAAATACAAGCAGAGAGATCCATTCAATTAATTTTCCCAGAAAATTAATTTTGATGAGAACTTTAATGATAAAATCATGATTGATATTGTCTAATGCTTTTTTTTAGATCTATCTTTGAACAGAAAAAGTTGGGAGAATGCCAATTGAAAGTTTTAATTATCTAATTAGCAAGGATAACATGGTGAGATAATTGTCTCTCTTTAATGAAGGCTGCTTTGGTAGGATGTATGAGGCCTGGTAGAAGAGAATAAATCCGATCCACAAGGAGCTTTGAGATAGCTTTATATATGGTATTACAAAGAGCAATCAACCTATAATTGTCGAGAGATAAAATGCCTTTACCTTTGGAACTAAAGTGATAAGGGTGTGGTTTAACCACCGAGGGATGATACCCTTTTGGACAAAGAACCCAATAGAATGAATAATAAAACTATTAATATTGCTCCAAGCTTTTTTAAGAAATAAGGAAGTAAAGCCGTCAGGATTGAGGCTGGCATTATCTTTAATTGAGAAGACAATGCGCCTGATGTCATCATTAGTGAAGGGCCTACAAATGTCAATGTGATGAGCTGAGTCAACTGTAGCATAAGTATGGGAAGTGATAATACCATGCCCATTCTTATCATTGAGCAAGTTTTCAAAATAAGAGATGGCTTGATCTCTTAATAGCAGAGCACAGGAGTTAGCATAGCTTCTTCTAATGGCCATATGAGTGTAGAAGAATTTGAGATTGTCTTCCCCAATAGAGAGCCAATGGACCTTAGAGTGTTGCTTAGCCTAAGAAAGTTCATTGGAGATGGCTTCTTTAAGAGACTGATTAATATAAAAATACTGAGAGCAGAGAGTGTCAGTGAAGCTTTGGGGATCAGAAAGATTGAAAGCCTCCAATTGGGCAAGCCTTATTTTTTAAAATTCCGATGGACTTGAGGTATGAACATGATTAACAAATTTAAAAACATTTATGGTTTGGACTAATTTTTGGTGAAGCTCAAAAAGAGAAGCTCCCCCATAAGTTTCATTCCATATAGAAGAGACCAGCCTAATAAAATCAAATCTGCTTGCCCAATAATTTTTAAAGCAAAATCTGGTTGGCATTTTAGATGACTACGACCCAATAGAAAAAAGAGGAGAGTGATCAGAGGTGGCTGGTGGTAGAACTCTGCAATAAACTGCAAGGAATGAATTAATCCAGTCAACATTGTCAAGACAACGATCCAGTTTTGCTTTGATTGAAGAGTCTTGACGGTGATTGTCCCAAGTATAATGAATGCTTGAGTAATGTAAATCGATAAGACCAATTTTATTAATGCGATAATTGAAAACATTAAATCTGGGGAGAGAAGGAGTTCCCCCAAGTTTTTCATGAGAGAATCGAATGCAATTGAAATCCCCTATAACCAACCATGAGCCACTGAGGCCCTCTTTAATCCGAATCAAATCATCCTAACGCATGAGTATTTTATTTTCATGATTAGAAGCATAAATAAAAGTAATCCAACAGTCTATTTCATTATGAAGAAAATTGCCATGAATAAACTGATGATTTATAATACTGGGAGTGAAGTAGTATTAGAGTTCCATTTAATCTAAATTGTACCGATAGAAACTGAGTCAAAATTATTACAGAAGCTTTCGAGGTGGTATAAGGCAAATTTATTTAGCTTAAAAGGTGGGAGAAATGTCAAAATTTTTAATTTTGGGTTCCAAAATCCCAACGATATCCGGAAGAAGGCTCGCATGTGAGACTTAAGATCAGCAATACGAATGTCAAAATGGAGTCATCTAACATTCCAAGTAAAAATTTTTGGCATCAACACAAATGTGAAAAAAGTAGAAAGGATGAAGAGAGGAAATAAAGAGAGTAGCTAAAAGAACTATTTGAGATGGGCCCTGAGAGAGTGGCTGTGGCCTTCATTTTTTTGAAAATCATGAGCTGCCTTTAAGTCCTGAAAAGTACTACCAATGGCACAAGCTAATGCAATATCTTTCCACTTACTTGATGAGGGAAGAGAGTAGGGGTTATCTTGAACATCTAAAGAAGAAGTAGAACCGATAGAATTGCAAGGGGATTCTCTTAGAGAGTTTGGCCCATAACTGAGACCAGTGTCAGGAAGGGCATTGAGATCTTGATTTGATAAAGGATTGGGAGGTATAATGGGAGTATGAGGGGAGGCCCTTGCAACTGTATGAGATACAGTTGGGAGAGGGGATTCAATAATAGGGGAAAGAGAAGAAGGAGAAGAGGAAGGATTTGTATTGTCCAAGGGTGGAGGAGGGGGCCTAGAAGAACTGTTTCTTGTATGCCTCTAGCCAAAGGAGTGGGGGGGGGGGGGGGGGGTTAAGGGGAAAGAGCAACCAACATTTTTGAATAAAGTGCATATTTCATAGACTTAAGGTGTCCAATCATATTCAACTTTCTGATTTAAAATGTTTCCATCCACTCTAATTTGTATTATCTCAGGAAAAACAGAGGTTGTGTCAATTTCAACACAAATTTGAGCATAAGTGAGTCTTAATTTTGAAGCAGTAAGAGTATCTGCCATTATCGGTATTCCAAATTTACTTGCAAGTTTAGAAATTATATCTTTCAACCAAAGATGAAGCAGAAGTTCAAGGAACCTGATCCATACTGGGAGGGAAGAGAACGAGGAAGCAGACGACATGAATTTTTGATTGCATGGCTTGACTAGAATTGGAATGTTAAAGAAGAACTAGGGCCCTCCTTGGAGGATCATCTGCACATCTTCTTTGAAACACAGTTTTATTAAATAATAATTAACACTTAATAAAAATAGAGAGAATAAACCTTTGAGTTTCTTATCATAGAACCAATGAGTGCTCTGTAAGTGTGCTTGTGACCCAAAATGAATCCCACTACACAATTTTTTCATTGCTTTTCGCCGTTAGCAATTTATTCTTCAAATATGTCAATGATATCCTCAGTAGGAGGAACATAGGAGAGGTTGAAGTCTTTCTTTTCTTGATGTACTGAAGCAAAAAGAGATTTCTACGATACAGAACCTGAAGAGGAGAGAGTCAACAGGAGGAAGGAGGTGCTCTAAGAATATCGAAAATGGGTGAAGGAAGAAGAGGAGGAGGAGACGACCCCATCCTGGGGCTAACCGAAGCACAGTGCTTCGGAAACCCTAGCCGCTCTTTGTCGCTAGGAAGAGCACGCCTCAGAACCCTAGCTGCTATTATATGTATTTTTTAAGAAATAAGAGAGAATTAATTGCTATCAACAAAAAAAATTGTATTACATCATTTTCATTCTTATATATAAGAAATACATTATATCAAGCATAACTTTTATTTAAATTTTGCTCTCTTATTTTTTAATGTTTTGAAAGAGTTTGCTTAGTCTAATTTTATTTAAGAAATAGTTCTTCATGCAAATATAGAGATGAAAAAAATGAGCAACTTCTTGCAAAAAATCTTGAGTTATTTCACAGCTAGTATTCCAATGCTTGCAACATCTAATGTAAAATTTAAATATAATAATACATAAGGAATGCTCAACAATCAATCAAATTCAAATTTTAGTTCTAGCTAAGTGCAAACCTAAATTGAACACAATATTTCTTCAATTTAAGCATCACTACTACAACCTGAGAGAGGAGTACGATCAGTGAAAAAGAAATACCAAATTGTAGCACCCCAATAATTCTAAATTATTGCAAAACAATATCCCAATCATTGAAAAAAAGAGAACAATGAGCTAAGAAAAATATTAAGGATGTTGGGGTTAGAGTTCTTGCACAAGCTATTAGAATCCTAGCTCTAGGCAATCACATGGTTTGCTAAGCATTGACAGTGAAGTATTCTTATAGAGGTTAAGATTAATAAGAAATTGCCCTCAAGAAAGTTAAACACCTAATCTATAACACACTTTAGACTTGGAATGTTTATCAAGAGCTGAACTATATTTATCTAATTTCCTAAGATAAGATCAAAACTTTACAGTTTTATTCAAGGTAAATCAACCAAATCCATATTCTACTGAATAACCCAGCTTTACGGATATGCACTTCCATCTTCATATGATAAAACTAAGATTCTCATTCTAACAATCTATTTAATGAATAAGGATTTAAAAGCTGATGAATCCTTTCTTCATTGTGGAAAGTCCTAGACGAATGGTTCCAAGGAAGTGACATAATAGTCATTCAATTTAGGATAATGAGCAACTAGAGATCCTAAACAAAATATTTGGACAAGTAAATTTGTTATTAAACATGACAATTATATAAGGATTGAATTTCATATTTAAATGTATCTCTACATTTACACAATACTTGATTTTGTTGACAGATTACGAAAACATAAAGTTTGTGCAAAACTGGGCCCTGCAGCGCGCTACGGCGTACTATCGCGTTGTGGCACGTGTAGCACTTTTAGGCGTGCTTGGGTGCTGCGGCACGCTATAGTGCCTATCATCCTGAGATGCAGGCGTTGCGGCGTATTGTAGCGTTCCCTAGCTGAGAGCCAGATGCTATGACACGCTATAGCGTGAAATGGCACTGCGGCGCGCTGTACCACTAACTGGCCAAAAGCTAGGCGCTACGACACTAAAAATCCCAAGACGAGGGCGCTGTGTTGTGCTGTAGTGCTCTTTGGCTAAGAGCAAAGCGCTATGGTGCGCGGTAGCGCCCAACGAATATTTCTGCACGATTGAAAGGTGAAAGCCTTCCTTAGGGCACCTAAATACTCCCGATTTAGGGTGCCAAGTGCAATGCCATACAACGATGGAAAGGTTTTTTTGAGACTTTCCATTGGTACAAAAATTGACAGTAATTGACCACTATAACACCACCTACAATGATGACCAAGCTACATATGCAAGTTTTTTTCTGTGCAGCACTACTCGTTTTGCATTCAAATTAGAATCTAATCGAGTTATATTAAGATTTATCACTTAAAATGTTGGTTCTTAAAGATAAGAAACAATCATATGCAACTAATCATTGAGTTAAATAAAAAGAGAACAATGGAGGTCCAAGAGAAAATATAAGGGAAGGTACAAGGGAAGGTGCAAGGGAAGGTATAAGGGAAGGTACCTGAGCTTATAAATAGAAGGGACAACTCCAGCTAATTTTCTTCAGGAGCTTGGGAGAAGAAGCTTCAACTGCTAGCCAAAATGGAGAGGGTGGATGCCAAGGGTTCAAGTTTAAAGGAGGAGGAGGCATGGGCTTGGATAAGGGGCAGTTGGTCCTCTACCATCAGCATGGGGAGAAAGTTTCGTGCGCAGGCGTGAGGAGAGGCGCCGGACGGCAAAGAGGGAAGGGTAGGTGAGTCCCAATGCAGGGAAGAAGGGAGAAATTAAATTTTAAATTAACTTTTATAATTTTTTAATTAATAGGTTATAATAAATAAAATTAAATGAATAAATGTGCTCCGAAAAATCCTAAAAATTCACTCCTAGCTAATTTGGGGGTGAGGAACTCATCGACGTAGTTAGATTTTAATTTAGAGATCAATTTAATTATCATAATTTTTTGAGTATTTAAAATATATTAAAATATTCAGAAAAATCTGACAACTTCCAAATACTTCCAAAATATTACCCCTAGCTAATTTAGGAGTAATGAATGCAATAATAAAGTTGAATTTTTGATTTAAGGTCAAATTGAATATCTCAAACTTCTAATTAATTAAATATATTATAATAATCATAGTATTCAATGGAGCTTTGAATCGCTCCAAATTTGCAGAGTTTAGTTTAAACACCTTACATGAACTAATAAAAATAATTATGAGCTAATTTGACTGATAAATACTAATTAACAAACTTTACATTATTACATTCACACTCCTTGTATTTAAGCTTTATAACTTGGACATATATTGATGAATATATGATACTTAATGTGAATTCTATATTAATTTTGAAATGCATATACATTATTAATTTGAATCACTACATTTAATTCTCTTTGTTATTTGTTTAATAGAGTGTGTCCTAGTTGATCTGCCTTTATAGTTCAATTCTATTACAATAAAATTATCTAGGTTTAGCTCTGTGGTTAGCTAGAATGATACATGTCTAATTCTATAGTCCGACTGGACATAGCTCTGTGGTTGGCTAGAATAATACATATTGGATTTTCTGTTCAGTGGCTTCATTTAGCCAATTTTTGATATGGCAGTACTAACTTAGGCACATCTCTAATGTCAAAAACTTTTCAGTTTCAGTACAACTTCTGTGGCTTAATTAGCCAATTTTTTGTTATGGCATATTTACTTATTATTTTTTGTTCTGTACATTTTTACCACTATTTCAGTATTCTTCTTTCTACTATTTATAGGATGCTAATTTTGGTTTTATACTTTATTTAACTTTTATTTTATATTAGTTTAGGTTTACCTCTGTTAAAATAGCATATTTCAAATGACCATATGCATGTTAGGACTTGCTTTAAGTCTTTCTTACTCTTATGTACATATATTGCCTGAACTTATTGTAGCTTTTAGTTGATGTATATTTTCTTACATACTTTATTTTTGTTTAGTTATAAATACTTATTTATATATCATGCATTTCTTTGTTGCTTGTTGCACCTCTTAAATTATTTAAATGTTTTTTTAATATGATATCTTAAAATAAAATATATGTAATCAGCCTAAAGTATACTTAGACAATTGTCTAATCAAATTTTCTCTTTTATGGCTGGGGCTCTGGTATTGTGAAATTGATAATGTTAGATTCTGAGCTATTTGAGATTGTAGCACCAGGTGATGAGCCAGATCAGGTGAAGTATCTTCTTATTAATGTGGATCCTTAAAGTAGTCTTTTTATTTTATTTTCTGTGAGGATGAGTGTTTATTTCATTCAGTTAAACTTTATTTCAAATGCTGTAATAATACATGACTATGATGTATTTTCTTTACTGTATATTTTATTCTGAGTTAGATTATATTTCTTCTAAATTATAGTTAATGAATGTTATACTTCATTTGCTTTCGCACTCTATATTTCTTGTATATACATTTAGTGAAAGCCTTGGTTCAACTATGTTGTATATTCCTTAGTTATCAGCGGATCAGGGTAAGAACCTAATTTAACTATAAATACGGGACTTGTCGCGGTGACCACTCCACCATATTCATGTTAACATATGTACTAATAAGACCATGGCAGGGGTGGGGAGCCACAGCTCCACAGGCTAGCCTCTAGATTTTCCTTGGCAGCTAACAGTTAGCTCAGCTCAGATCTATAATGGTACTCCATTTCTCATGGAGCTAATTGTGATGGCTAGGGAATTGAGTTCAAGAATTTCTAAGGAATAATTCATAATCAAGACATTAGTAATGAAAATAAAATAATACTAACTCCATTATTATTCTTATAAAGCCATAACATAAATATTGCATGAATTATTTAGTAATACAACAAAAGTTAAAAGTAAATTCTCCTTTGTAGCTCACTTCTAAGAACTCAAGTCATGCATATTAGACTTGAATTCAATATATAAGAAAACATGAAATAAGTTTTATCATAAGCATTATGTAACATAAAGTCGAGTTCGGAGACCCCTGAGCCCAAATGGGTAAACCCATAGGCATAGCCTTTAAGAAGCTTTCTTGCTACATATCGGTAGCTTATTAGTCTTTTTGAAGTTGATTCATGTGTCTTTCCTTTGGATTTGACCACTTTAAAAGGGCTAAATCTCTTCGTATAACTTTCAGGGGCTGCCAACAAGCCCAATCTATATAGATTCATAATATTGCTTTCCAACATTCAAATACAAACACCACATAATAAGATACATTTTATCTTTTTGTCACATGTCTTATGATAATATTTTTTACAATTTCATTAAGTGGTAAGTATATTAAAAGCATAAATATTATTTCAAATGGAAATAGGCTCAAAATGGACATGCTGAAGTAAAACTTATAAGTAGATCTACATACCTGACTTATTTGATATTACCCAATGATTCAATTGATTTAATCTATCAAATATAAATTTTAAACATCCAATTAATATTTTATGCTCTTGATTGATACACTCTCATCTCTTACTTAGATCATAAGCAATATAATGAATCTAATATTATTTAAGCTATCTAAGTAGAATGATTTAAAATTCACTTAAGCATCAAATTCATTTAAACACTATATATATTTTAAAAGCATAATTTAAGTATATTTTGTGTTATTTCAGTTATGGAGTGGGCATATTTTAAAATTTTCAAAGATTTAAAAAACTAGGCACTGGAGTGTGCTACGATACGCTATGATGCGCTACAGTTCCCCCAGACCTGAGAGTCGGGTGATACGACACCCCCCGACCCAAGAGTCGGGTACGATGCGCTGTGTATCTCTTGACATGAGAGTAGGGAATTATAATGTGCTACAGTGCATTACAGCGCTATGGCCCCCTGAACCAAGAGTCAGGCGCTGTGGTATGTCATGCCCTCCAACCCAAGATTCAGACGCTATGGTGCACTGCAGTGCTGCTGACCTAAGAGTGAGGCTCTACAGCATGCCACAGCACCGTGTATGTCAACTTGCTTGGACGTAAAATGCAGGTCTCCCTTAGGCATCCAAATATTCCCAATTTAGGGCACCTCATATGGATGCATAAGGGAGACCTACATTTTACGTCCAAATGCAGGTTTGCTGAAGCTTCATCCCAAGCATAAGAAAAATTTCCATTTGCTGAACTATGATATTTTCTTTCTTATCAGTTCAATCATACCATCAAGTTTGCTTGTTTATTAATCCTTGAGTGTGAAAATATAGAGGTTTGAGATCGAGCTAGTAAGTGTTCAATCAAAGCTTGATTCCACTAAAGGATAAATAGTTCTGCAGAGTAAAAATCATATAAATTGTTTTATACATGTAATTAAAGCATCACTATTTTAATGTTAGAGTGCTCTAATTGTACCAATTTAAGTACTAATCAAAAGGTCTCAAAAATATATTTTGATCGATATATGACATGAGCAAGCCATATATCATCTAGGAAACACATCTAGGAATTCTTGTACAATGGGGGTATCCTTTAAATCACTTTTTTCTTTTTCTTCACCCATTAAAGTTACTAATACAGCATAGCAACCTATATTAATTAGGCGCTTGGCTTCATGTGCATTTACTAATGATGCCATTAGGCCAAGTTTACCTATGAAGACTTCTGGCTTCTTTCCTATCCGAAGAGAAACTTTCTTTTTATTATAATCTATTATTGCATTGAATTTCTCCAGTCAATCAATTCCTAATATTATGTCAAAGTTAGTAATTGGCATAATAATGAGTTTGGAGGGAAATAATTGATTGCTGATTAAAATGTCAACTAAACAGAAGCTTTTTGCTAGTATTTCAGCACCTGATGTCATTTGCACTCGCAATGTATTATTTAAGCTGAATCATTGAAAATTCAAGGAAGAAGTACAATCCTCTGATATAAAAGAGTGACTAGCACCCGTATCAAAGAGTGTAATACACAATCGATTCTTAATTATAAATGTTCCTATAATAGGAATGAAAGAAAAAATTTTAATTACTACTCATAAAATTAAATGTAAGTAATCTGTGAAGATACTTGTATTGAAATTGAAAAGCAACAATTTGAAAGATTTAAATATATAAAACGTACCAGTTACAACATCGCTTTCTTCTTTCGCAATAAAAGCAGAAAGAGCGTAGACTCTTGGTACTGATGAAGATTGAACAATGGCCTTGCCTTTATCGGCACGACTACTTTGTCCTTGCCTCTGAATATGCGAAGATGAACCCTTCTGATTTTTATTAGAAGGAGGAGGCATAATAGCCTGATGAGGTGCCTTGGTATTGAAGGGAGTAGGATTCTGGACTGTCTGCTGACGGTTGATCTTTACTTTATCAATTGTCTAGTTAGCATAACAATCTCGATATTTGTGGTTAGTCCTCCCACAAATGAAACACCTATCCACAGTATGGTAGCATATACCATATGGGTGCGGCCTGTTGAATTTCTTTGATTGACCTCCTCTTTGACTTTTATTTGCGCTTAAGTGAAAAACCTTTGGGCCTTGTAAACAGTTTCTTTTAAAAGTCCCTTGCTTAGAAGGTGGAGGATGAGGTCACTTATGTGACTCAATTTGAGCTTGGTGACGCTCAATCATCTTTGCCCCCTCTAATAATTTTGGAAAATCCTCATGATGTTAATACATCAAGTGGATTTTAATAGGGTTATTGAGACCCTTCAAAAATCTGCTGCATCTAGCCATTTCAGTACGGACTAGATCTGGTGCAAAGCGGGAGTATTTTCTAAATTCCATTTCATAATCATGTACGGAACGATTACCCTGCCTTAATTACATGAAATCATCCTCAATTATTATTTGAGCAGATGGGGGGATAAATTCAGCATGAAAGACCCGTTCAAACTCTTCCCAAGGAATATCTTCTATATCAATATCTGGATAACATGCTTTTAGCTAGTTGTCCCACCAAAATTATGCCTCAGCTTTGAATAAGTGGGAAGCCAGACGAATACATTCACTTTCTGGGCATTTAATACTCGCTAAGAGCTTTTATATCTCTTGGAACCAATTGGTTGCTTCCATAGGAGAAGCAGAACCATTAAAATGTGGAGGATTCAGTCTAAGAAAGGCCATTAAAAAGGGGTCCACTACAGGACCTGAAAAGTATGGAGTTAAAATTATCATTACTTTAGAAGTTGGGGCAGAAGCTTATGGTATCATTGGAACAGAAGGAAGTGTGTGAAATACCAAAATCTCATCTATAATTGTTTATTAATATTTAAATAATTTTGACTTCGAATTGAAAATCTGACTTCGCCATTGTGTTCACCACCCTCAAATTAGCTAGGGGTGAAGTTTTGAACGCATTTGGAAGTCATTGAATTTTTGACGAATATTTTAATATTATTTAAATACCTGAAAATTCGAGTAATTAAATACTCGTCGGATCGAAAATCCGAGTGCGCCGTTGCGTTCAGAAGACTTCAATTAGCTAGGATTGATATTTTTAAAAAAATTTTGGAATTTAATTATTAAGTTAAGATTAATTAATTAAATTGAATTAAATAATTATTTATTTAATTATACATTAACGGCGCCGCTAAAATCAAGCCGCCATTTCTTCAATTTACGCCTTGCCGTCTAAGATCAGACGGCAAATTTGGACCGTTCGATTTCCAATCGAACGGTCGAGCCGTTTCTTCCTCCGCATCCTCGGCGCGTGTCACCGAACCCTACTCGCGGCTCAAAGGGAAGAAGCCGCGCGTCAAACCACCGCTTAAGGACCAGTTTAAAGACTCCATACTCTTTCAAATATCATTATTTTGGATAATCTATCGATCAGAAAGCTCGATCGACAACTTACTTCCTCCTTCAAAACAACTTAGGTCGAAACTATCGCAAAGCAATCAGGTACCTCCTACTTTTCTTATGTCTTCCTTTATACATTATTGCAAACCTTCTATATCATTCGTGCGAGCTAAGGTTCTCGGATTCGATCGATCGATCGAATCACGTAAATCCTAATCGCGATTAAGATGTCGGGAAGGATGACGAAGCAACGGTTGGGATTAATTCATCGATTGAGGCCTAATCCTGTCCGTCGGATTAAAATTAGTATAATCTTATTTAAATTAGATTACTTTAAACACTAATTTAATAAGTTAAGTTAACCCAATAAACAATCAAACCGTTAAATCTGCATAAGTTAATATGAACCGTCCATTTCTATGATCTAAAAGGATCATGATCGCAGATTTTGAACCGGCCTCACCGGTTCATTTCTAGACCGGTTAAGCCGGTCTAAACCGTCGACTCAGACGCGTCAGCCGAACAGGTGGGACTCGCTTCTGCCACCATAGAAGTTGTGCCGGCAAGTGGGACCCCAATCCTAGACCGCAGGCAGTTCTATTGAAACACGTGGCACCCTCATCCCATAAGTCGACAGGATGTGGGCCCCGCTGCCTTATTGCTCAGCCTATAAGGGTGCGCCACGTGGCTGCTGGTCTCATCTACAGATAAAATATTAATTAAAATTATAATAATAATAATTTATAAACGTTTAATTAAGATAAAATCTATATATATTAAATATATATAATTATATATATATATATATATGTAAACAGATAGATATCTATTTATATGAATAATTAATAAGACAGACAAGTCAATTAATTAATATAAAATAATAAAATTAATTAATAAGATAATAAAATAGATAACATAAACAAATACATTAACAGGAAAATATAAATTTAATATATATATATATATCTATATATATATATATATATATATAGTAAATCTATATTTTAAATATACAATATAAAGTAAAATACAGTTATTTACATGTATACATATGTCAAATAAGATAATAAAAATAAAACATACTTCTTAAAATAATTAAAACAGATTAATTAAATTAATATTAAATAATACATTTAACTAATTAAATCTTAAAATTTTAAAAATTCGTAACTCCTAAAATAATTATCCAAAACATACAATTAAATCTACTAAATTCATCAGAAAAATGTAAGGAATTTAATGATGCCAATAATTTCACTAAAAGATCATTATTTCATTTAATGATATTCTTAGGATATTAAATTAATTAGGAAATATTGCAAATATTCAAATGAATATAGTTTTATATCCCTTAGTCCAAACATATCAAATATGGGTCTTAAAATACTCAAAAAAAAAAAACCTAAGGAATAAATTAGAAGTATTAATTTTACTATTGGGATTAAAATTAAATTAATCATAATTAGGACCTAACCCTAATTAACCTAATTTAACCAAGAACTTCAAATAGCTATAAATTAGCCATTTTAGCTCCAAATTAAGTAGTCTAAATATCAATTTAGATTAGAAGAACCTAAATTTTAGTAAACTACAAAAATATTTAGGATCCAAACGGTTATATCTCCTAATTAACCCTAATCATTCTAAAAATTTGATTAGTGAATATTAGCAAATATAATAATCTAAATTAAGTGATTTCAGTAAATTAGATTAATAATTTTATGACTAAATTCAGTAATCACTCACTAATCATATTTAATCCTAATTATTAACCCTAGAAATTATATTAGCTATAATTTAGTCAATTCATATCAAATAATTTCAGGTTCTATGAAAACCTTAAAATATAATATACAATAAATTAACATAATTTTTATATTTTATTAAGGGTAAAATTACTAAAATGCTCTTATAAGGTCAAATTCCCAATTTGACCTTATAAGGCATAAATAATTATATAACTTAATAAAAATAATTTAAAATAAACAAAATATTAAAAATCATGATTAATAAATTTCATTATTTTGGCAGATCAAAGAAATTAAATTTGGTTGATTTTATCAAAACAAGTCAGGTACACAAATTTACTTATTAGTCTTATTTCAAGTATTCTTATTTGAGCCATTTTCCATTTGAATATTATTTGCACTGCTTACTGCATTTTAATCTGCAAAAGATTTATATCAAATAGCATGTAACAAAAAGAATGAAACACAGTATATATATTTTTTGGTGTTTGTCTTTGGAGGGTGGAATGCAACACTGGAATCTGTACAGATTAGGCCAGCTAGCAGCCCTGGGAGTTATATGGAGGGATTTAGCCTCTTGTAGGAAGTAGGCAAATCCAGAGGAAATACACACCAATAATTATTATTTGAGTAAGCTACCGAAGGGTGGTGAGATAAGTTTCCTACAGGTTATGCCTATGGGTTTACCCATTTGGGCTCAGGAGTCTACAGACTCGACTTATTGTTACAAATGCTTTTGATAAAATTTATTTCATATATGTTGATTTTCACAGCTATTTTGCAGGGCAGAAATTGAATTTAGCAATTGCTTTATTTACATGCAGATTTTCAGTCATTTTCATATGTGATTCATACCTATTATAGAATATTAGATTTATTCTTATAAGAATAATTTGCGTACTCCTACCTGACTGGTAAACTGAATTTTTCAGGTTTTGATAATTAAAAAGCTTAGAAGATTTGCCAAATTAAAAGAGGAAGAAATTAAAGAAGTAGAAGAATGTATATATTTTATTTTGTAAAAATTCAAACTGATGTAACTTTTCATATATATTTTGGCTCTATGTATAAAAGATTGTGGATTATATTATTTTATTTTATTATGTCCTTTTTGAATTATAAAAATGTTTATATTTTCAATTGAGATGAATTGTTCTTTAAAGACTCGAACTTCGATCTTCGGTCGCCACAAAGTGGGAGTTGAGAAGTTTGAGATAGTACAGGAGATGAAAAAGGGGAAGATGGAGATGGGTGAGAGGGGTTGCTAGTAGCAGACATCCTCTCTGCTGCTCTAATTTGAGCTTCAATCATAGTTTTAAACATTTCCATAATTTGTCTCATCTCTTCTTGAAGAGATGGGTTAGTGGATTCAGCATCCTTTACTATTAATGAAGAAGGATCTGCTTGATCTGGATTCATTCTTCTTCTTCTACATAAGGAAAAGAATTTGAATTCAGGATAAAAAGAAACTCCCCATGAAGTTCTGCAGTACTTAGAAAGAATTCATAGAATCTTTTGGAAATAAAAATTACAAGTCTTAAATGACTTTGAAAGGAATAGAAATATATTATAGTTCAGACTCTAGATTATTTCCTCTTAGAATCACTTTCTTAATTCAAATAAGATTTTATCAATTATTGAATTTGAAGTTCGTTCACTCTCCTAAGGTGACATTCTTTAAGTAATTTTACCTTTCTGTGTTGTTGACTTGGATGAGTGGATATCTCTCTTTTAATTTAACATTATCAATCTTGACTCTAATACCAACTATAATGACCCCAATAATTGGATAGAAGATTAATCCAATGATTGGGATATTACCTTAGCACCCAACACTTGATTAGAAGAAAATAAATCAAGTGTTGATGTTAAGTGGCCAAGTCACTTTATGAGCAATTGTTAAGTTAAATGAATGAAAATGAAGATACAAGTAAATACAATATTACAAGCATTTACAATACTAGAAATTAGATTAATCCACTCAATTATCCCAAGCAATTTTAAACTTAGAAGATATAACACAGATTAAAAGTGTAGGCAAAAGTAACTGAAGCAATTTATAATCTAATTATTATAAGCCTTTTTAAAAGTAAGAGAAAAATGTAGCAAATAAATCACTCTTTCTTGCTTGTTATAAAAAAATACAAGTAAACTATTTATGATTAAGCGGAAGCATATTTCTTTATAAACTCTTCAAGTATTTGGACCTGCATCACCTGAATAAAAGGGCTATTAATCTATCATATTTTTGTAATTAAATATGATAGGGCAAAGCCAATAAAAAAGAAAAAGTGTAGTTAGACTAAATAGTCTAAGCATATTTTAAAATTGGCTATGTTTTTAGATTAACAAGATATTATAATTATGATTTACAATTTAAAGTAAACAGCGGTGCTATAAAAGCTGTAAAGTATGGGAAAATGAAGTAAGCATAAATGTAAGGAAAATAGTATGAAATAAGTTGAGTAAAAATACTCTTTTTTATTAAAGTCCTATCCTGTATTGAAAATTGGTAAGGGAAAGTATCCTAAAGACTAGAAACTATTGTGTGCATGAAATGAAAGCAATATATGTTCTATAAAATTTTTGTTAAGTAAGCAAATGACATACAGTGAAGCATTAATTGAAATTAAGCAACACATATTGTATTCAAATTAAATTGAAAAAAGCAATATACAATATTGAAAATAGAGGGTGTAAAATAAAGGAAATAAGGAAATATCTTAGATTCTCAATCTAAGATAAATATAGTCTAAGAATATGTAATGTAGGCATAACTAAACAGTTATGAAGAGATCTTACAATTAAGATTGTAAAAGAACTCTTATGCTTTAATTAAAGTTACATTTAAAAATTACCTCATTCTGTAGGAGTACACAACAGAATGGGCGAGGAGTCAAGCACATCTGCCTAACCAAATACAGTGGGGAGGTTGAACATTCACATTTACCCTCTCTAAAATGTGAAGTCCTATTATAAGCACTTTCTTTTGTACTCAAATTTGCCATAGGTATTCCCCTTTAAAATTTTAAGAAAGTCTTTATTTATGCACAATAATCTTAAATGAATGTTCAAAGAAAGAGCCTCAAAGCTAGGCAAGCATTCAATAAATTTCAATAATTATAAAGTATGTGATATCTTTTTGTTATCTAAACTTTTATAATCTACTCAATAGTTAGAGCTAATTAAACTCCAAATTGACTTATAAATATTTGATCTTAAGTTAATTCTTAATAAAGGTAGAATGAATGTAAGTTTGGAAGTTAGTATTTTCATATAATTTTTAAGAAAGGAGATAGATAGTGGCGGCCCTGCCCCGCCGTAGTCCTGTTAACCCTTAAGTTAACATGATTACGGTGGAGGGGTCACCAAATGACAAGGTCCCCACTTAGAATTGGATTAGACACACATTCTAATCCAACTTAACTAAGGACTTTGCCATTCATCCCATAATCCATCACTAAATGATCATACAAGTAACACGGAGATCGCGGAAGCATAAAGTACAACATCCATCCATATAATACCACAATCCAGAATAAATAAAGTGCTGAAAAAGAAATATTATTCCTGTATTATTACAAATTTTAAACAGTTTAAAAGAGCTGAAAAATAAACTCTCATTCTCACAAGCAGAAAGAAACTAAAGCTAAGATTCTTCAAACACAGACTCCTCCTCCAAAGGCAAGCTCTCAACTGGATCAACTGCTTCAATAAACTCAGAACCTACCATTATCGGTTTCATAATGGTAGGGCCCCAGCCAACAAAATAAAAATTGGTTAGACTATTGTCTAAGCACATTTTAAGGTACAAGTTTTATTAAGTTAATTGAATATCACCATAAACCAGTACTAAAGCAAATAGGTGCAGAAAAGCATAAGAAAAGAACGGTGTAAAGTTATAAACAAATAGTTTATAACTAAATCAACTAGGAAGTAAGCACATACCTCCTCCAAGCAACTGCAACAAGGTCAGGTAAGAAAAACTAAACAAATACTGTAAAGAAAATACATCCTAAACATGCTTATGATCAAAATAGGCTTATGCTAAGTGACATAACAATAATTGAACATGTAAAATATTATAAAATTGAAAACATAACTAACATCCTATATATGTATATAAAGACAGTAAATAAGACTATAATCCTATATAGAAACAAGGCTATGAAAATGTAAGAAAACTGTAAGTAAAAATAGTACTGAAATACAGAATTTGTGAAGTAAAATAGTAACTACAAAACTAAAAACTGTATTGGCTATTCAAGCCACTCAAACTGAAAGCACACTCAGTAATACTTAACCTAATGGGCTAAGAAAGAAGCTCTGAACTGAGTATCACTGAAACCTCTTTGCCTGATGAGCTAAGGCAGAAACTAATTGTAAGTGTACTTGAATTAGTATAACCATATCAGATCCTAACTATTAAGTCAGTACGGGCAAGAGTTTATCCATCCTATCCCACTGACTAGGCATGACATAGACTATCGAACTGACCCGAACAATGTAGCCGACCCCGAACGGGTGATTGAAGAGGCATACTAATCAAGCTACACCTTACAAAAATACGAGAAGAAAACAAAAATGCTATTAATGAATGATCAAAGTTGACATAAGATAATTATAAATTATCTTATGTACCTCATATATGCTCATGGTTTAAAGCTCAAAATCAAGGTAAGCGAAGCATCAAAACAAATTGAGCAAGAGACTTTAACTAAAACACAGGTGATATCCATTGTTGTCTACTTATTAGTTCTATCTACTCTAAGTTACATAAATTTTAGAATCATCAATTCTTACACATTCTATAACTTAGAATCACGAAACTACAAGTTGAAGATAATTAGGACTGGCCAAGTCCTAACTATATCTAAATCAGAAGACGACTGCTTGTTTTAATGAATAAATCATCAACTTAATTTTATAATTTTAATTACCCCAAACTCATCTTGATTAGCCAAATCAAAATGAAAATATTAAGAATTAGACTCCAAATGATGGGGTCTAATCACTTAATCCAAAGGTACAACTAAGGGTCTAAGGTTTACAGCCCAAATCTCACAGATTAGGTTAGGGCAAATCCTAATGATAAATCAATTCATTAGGATAGATCTCTATTCTTAGTTCTAAAGTTAAAGATCAAATAATCACTTAATAAACTAACAAAATCTATAAACTAATAAACTCAAGGTTTTATCTATTGAGTAACCTAATTTACTCAACAGATAAATTCTAACTTTAATCCTAGGAATTTAAGGTTCTTAATTACTAAGAGTATCTCTCATGACACACATCCTAATTAATGTTATAAAGACCTAAGGAAGGATCTAAGAAAGATTAATGAAAGAAAGCACTCAAATATTTACTTAGGAAATTCTTTAAGGATATTAAAATTGAGATTTAATCAAAGTCAAATTAAGGCTTGAACTTAATTAATTTCTATTATAAATCATTTTATTTACTGATTCTAATGATTAAAAACTGATTTTAGAACTTTAAAAAGCTAAACCCTAAATTTGGGCAAAATTACTATTTCGCCCCTACTTAAGGGTTCAAAGATCAAATTTTGATCTAGAGATTTAAATCTAAAATTTTCTTGTTGGAATAAGTTTCTTACTGTCTAGTGTAAGATTAGACAACACTTACACTAAATTTGGGTGATTATTAAGCCTTATGAGGTCAAATGAGCAAATTTGACCCATAAGGGCAATTTAGCAATTTGGCTGAATAAAATTTAAATTTCTTTCAGTTTACTGTTATTTGCTATCTAAACTTTCCATAGAACCTAAATTTGCTAAATTCTGATAAGTATTGGCCAAGTTATGGCCAATACAAGATCTAGGGTTAAAAGGGTAATTAAGGGATCCTTAATTAAGGGTCAAATCCTAACTTTGTCAATTAGTGTTCAAATTGAGTAAAATCAGTGGCTATGGTTTATAATTAGTCCACTGATCACAATGACATGTGGTAGGCTCAATTTGGATCTAATTTGACCAAGATATAACCTAATTAGGGTTTAGGATGATTAGTGAGTGATTAGTAAAATTAATCACTCAAACACTAATCCAACCTTAGAGCTACGTTTTAAATGACTCCATGAGTCCTCTGAAACTTAAATTACTCAATTTGGATTACTAGATTTGCTAATATTCACTAATCAAGATTTAGAGTAATTAGGGGTGATTAGCAAATCTAACCGTTGGATCTAAAATATTTTTATAGATTATTGTTAATAATTAGGTTTTTCTAATCTAAATGGATATTTAGATCATCCAATTTGGAGCTCAATTGACCAAGTTATGATCAATTGAAGTTCTAGGTCTAATTAAGGTAATTAGGGTTAGGTCTTAAAAGTGATTAGGCAAGTACTAATCCAAACAATAAAGATAACCCTACTAAAATGATCCTTAGGATTTTTTGAGTATTTTAAGACCCATAATCAATAGGTTTGGATTATTGGATACAAAGTTATGGGCAAATGAAATTTTGTAACATTATTTGGATTTAATTAACCCCTAAATGTCACTATGCTAAATACAGGTCCAATTATAAAATTGACAGCACCAAAATGTTCCTCTATTTTTGCTGATTCTAATGATATATAATTTTGCTATGATTGGACGTATATTTTGCAAGATATTAGGGTTTAAATAATTAGATTTAACTATTTAATTAATTCTGTTAATTATTTTAATTATTCTGATTTAATATGTATATATATATATATATATAAATGCGTTTATATTAAACCATTTTATATATATATTTTTTGTTATTTTATTTTTCTGCAGGTACACGTGGCGAGCCATTATTGGCTGAGTTGATGACCGCGGGTCCCACCGGTTCAGACAGCAGCAGTGCTGGCCACGTGGCGCGCCGCGATACGCCGCTGGAACGAAGGCAGGGCCCACCTGCTTCCGTTGCGCAGACAAAGTGACGCGAGTGGGTCCCACCGCAAAGCAAATGCCTATCAGAGGCAGACACGCGGACGGCTTCGCCTGCTAATGGGTCGGGCTCGGGTCGACCCGGCCCGACCCAAAACTTCATCCCCTTCGTCGCCTGGCCCCGAGCCCTTACGGCTAGGGCTCAATTTTTTGGAAGCTTTCCAGTGGTGCCGAACATCAATCCGCATACCGTTGGATAGAGGATGACCTTAGCTACTCAACGGTGTTCTTTCTTTCATATTTTTCATTTTCTGCAGTTCCTTTTTATTTTAGAATTTTTTGTATGTCAGCAGTTTTACCTATTTGAGAGCATGTTAGGATGTTAGTCTTATACTTTCAGTATAGTACTTTTACTTATACTATACTGGTATGTTAGTTTGATCATATTTATTAAGACTTTTCTTTGTACTTAGTAGATTTACCTTGTACTTTACTTACCTTATTTTGCAGCCTGAGTTGAGGTATATTTCTACCTCATGACTTGTTCTTGCCTTTCTTTTGCTTTACCGCTATATTTTGCTTAACTTAAATTGTGATGTCATTAAAATACATTAAAATTTATTACCTTAAAAAGTACTTAGACATTTTGTCTAACAAGATTTTTATTTTCTTGGCTGGGGCCCTACCATTATGAAACTGATAATGGTAGATTCTGAGCTTTTTGAGGAGATAGAGCCTTCTGAGGAGCAGATCCAGGAGGAGGTCCAGCCTATTGAGGAACCTTAGTCTTACTAGATTGCTTTACTTTATATTGTGAGAATAAGAGACTCTTTCTTTTCAGCCTTTAAACTTTAAATGTTTGTAATAATACAGAATTTTATACTTTACTTTCCTGCATTGTATATATTCTGAGCTGGATGTCTTTGTATTATGGTATGAATGTTTAGTTCAGTTGTTACCTTTCTTCCGCACTCTGATACTCATTAAGTGATTGTTAATCTTTACTTTATTCAGAAAAGCACCTCTTTTTCTTAAGATTGGATTGGAGTCTTAAATTCCAACCTAATGTTAAGCATAAGATGTGCTTAGTGACGACCACTCCTTAAGCCTTGTGATTAGAAAGGGGCGGCCGCCACAGATTGGCAGCATAGAATTCAAATGAAAGGATTGTCAGCATTTATAATATAAAAAGATAACAACATTTAATCGTAAATAGAAGCATTTGAACTCATAAGATGGCAGCAATTATTCTCATAATTTACATCATTTCACTTTCATCTCATGGTAGCATTTGGATCTCTTATAATGTGATTGATAACATGTAGTTTTAAATGAAAGAAATGATAACATTTGATTCTTGGCAATACATATCTCCTATTTTATTTGATAATAATGGCAGCATTTTATTACATATAAGTTATGGCAGCATTTATATTTAAATGAAAATGGTAGTATGTGATACTAATAAGAGAGATGGTAATATTTGTTTCATATTACACTAATCTCACATTCTTATAATGACAACATATGATATTATGAAAGAATAACAGCATTGTGGAGTATGGAAACATTTAATTCAGTGTGGTGAAGTATTGAAGTATTGAAATATTTAATTCAGCATTCTCTATCTTAGATATGAAAGTATTAACTAAAAGAAAAAAATTAGAAGCTAGCATCTTTGTATACTACTCATTAACATTATTTAAAATAGGATCAACAAGAATGTTGGTATTGTTAAGCTTAATAGTATTATCAATAAAAGACTTAACATTTAAAACAATGTTTTTGATAATAAGATCATTAATTGCAATGCATTTGAACTTAAGTTTGCTATGTTAGAATTAGAATGTAAAGAGAAGAAAGTTTGGAACATTAACATTAAAGTATCAAAAATATTAATACTTCATTATCCTATCTCATCATTCATTATATATATTTATTACATCGAAAATTTATAAAGGAAAATTTCATGAACTTCATTATATAAATCTTCCCTTAAACTTGTACGAGAACTTCACTAAATGATATAAGATAAGGAAAGCAAGAATAAGCAAGGAAGAGAAATTGCAGAATATAATGATTAAAAGAAGATTTAAATACATCCATTCATCAAAATATATCTAATCCAACATATTTAAATGTCTAACATTGTATTGACATCATTAACTAAACAAAAATCTGCCATATTTAAATTAAATTAACTCAGTTAAACTAAAATACATCAATTTAAGTGTAGAAACATGTAATACATAAAACTAAAAGATTTAAATTGATCTGGCCACAAGTTTTCTTTTTACACCTTTAATCTCATAATGAATGAATTTTTATTTTAGCTCATTCATTCATATGTAACTCTACCTCTCTTCCTTAAGCACGATTAACATATTATACAACAAAGTTATCGTAATCCTTGAGTGCCTTTTTGTTTCTGAATTCTCATTTGAGATAATATTATTTCTATTAATTTAGATTTCCTCTTGAGAAAGAAAAATCAAAAACAAAAGTTTGAATACTTAACAATTAATGGAAGACGAGAGTAATATTCGATTCATTTATCTTTACAATTGCAAGTTAGGATTCGATTCATATCGGCTCTAACAGACTCAAGGGATTCAAAGTTCATATCAAAACTAGCCTAATGATCTCAACAAGAAAGATTGACGATCCGTCGTCGCTTATCTCTTTCGCAAAGTATCATATATCTATCTATATCATACCATAAATTCGCAGAAATTATAGGTAATTAAAATGGTATATAGAAGATTCGTTTCTTTTAAGAAAATTTATGGAACTTAAATGGAATTCGTGATCGCTCAAGTAAAATAATTTACGTACGAAATCATTCACACTTTAAGAAATTTTCAAAGATTAATCATAAAAAAAATTTAACTTAAGCTGATGTAGATTACAAAATACCTTGCGAAAGAGAAAATCTTTCGCAAGATTGAATTAAAATTTTGAGCACACAACCAAGAGAAGGTGAAATGAAGAGGTACCTCGCAGCATTTGTTTCTTGAGTCTCGAGATGGAGAGGGTTCGGCAGATGGAGAGAGTTCGGCTTGGAAGGCTCTCGGCTAGAGGAGACTCGGCGAGAGAGATTGGCTAGAAGAGGTGCTCGGCGAGTGGAGAGGTTTCGACTAGGGTTTGGGGGAGATAACGAGTTAGGTAATATGGGCTTAACTGGAAGTGATAATTGCGACTCCACGACTCGCGAGGAGAAGAGCTCTCGGTGACTGGCCATTGTACCTCGTGAGAGGTGGAAGCCACGCGTCCTCGGTTCTTCTCTCTATCGCTCGAAGGTAAGGATGGAGAGGAGCCGAGCGTGCTAGAGGATAAGGATTAGGGTCTTGGTTGCGTGCGAAGTTCGGCTTGCGTAGGAGGAGGAAATTTTGGCTGAGGGAAACGTAGGATTTAGGTTTGAAGAGATTTAAGAAAAATCTAGGATCTAAATAAGCCGTTGGATCAAAATAAATGGCTGGAACTTCTGAGCCAATATTTGAAGTTATTTGAGCTTCAAAAATTACAAACTTGATATTAAAATGTCCGCCTCAATGAGAAGAACGCATGCGTCCAAAAATTAGTGAATTTGGATAAATATTTTATTTTATATTGATTTTTAAGTGAAATACTTGGAAAATTAATTACGATAAATCGGAGATTTGAAAATTAACGAAACCTAAAACATAGCATCCTCATATAATGCTTGACTTAGATATTTAAAAATTTCCAAATTCCGATTTATATTTTTTATGTTATTAGCCTTCGAAGTTTAAAATTTATGAATTTATTTAGAACAATCCAAGATCCCAAATGTGCTCAAATTTTTACAGTAGGATTCTTTTAATAGGCATTATAAGAGGATATTTTTGTATTTTTTTTATTTGACTTAAATTAGAATCCTAATTTGATGAAAATTTTTGAGCGATCGAAATACAACAAAATATCCGAGAAAATCAACGACTTCCAAAAATTACAAGAATAACATTCTTAGCTAATTTGGAGCTATTGAGTCCAATGGCAGACTCCGTTTTTAATTCTGATGTTTAAATAATTTAGGCATTCTCAGAATTATTAGAAAACCAGAAAATGCTGGAAATCGACAAACGCTCTCCAATTTGCACGAAATTTGAAGTGGAAGCTCCTAATACTATTATATGACTAATAGAAAAAGATTAGAGTTAATTAGGTTACTAATTAATGGGTAACAATATCTGGGTTGTTACACTGGAGCATCTGGTTTGCTCCACTATGATTAAAAGGATAGACTACTTCAACGTTAGGTGAAACAATCTCATTATGACTAGGAGTATTCTGAGGAACATTTTCCTCATGAGATTGATTATTATTATTTTGATTATGACTCTCCATAATATCTGAGGAAATAATAAACTATACTTATTATGCTCTCCAACTTAAAATTCAACTACTAATTATTCTTATTATAATCTAGCATTTTCAAAACTGTATTCATAATGTTGGCTCTAATGAATCATTCCTTAAAAATCTCAAACTCCGCTCTGATACCAATTCTGTGGCGACCGGGGATCGAAGTTCGAGAGTCTCAAAAGAATGATTCATACAATGAAAATATACATTCATGAAAGTAAAGAAAATAAAATACATAAATATCCATATTTACATTCAAAGCCATTCATATATGAATTTACAATAGCTTTAATATTTACAATAAAGATTTAAACATTCTCAATTTCTCACATCTTTATCTCTTTTCTCCTTTATTACTTAGGTAAATCTTTAATACTTTTATTTTCAAAACCTAAAAAATTCAATTACTAGTCAGGTAGGAGTATGTAAATCATTCTTATAAGAGTAATTCTAGCATCCTATAATAGACATAAATCAAATATAGAAATGAAGGGAGTATCTGCATAACATATATGAAAGAAAAGCAAATTTCTCAAATTTAAATATTACACTGCATGTAGCTTTGAAATTCAACATATATGATAAGCATGAAATATATAAATTTTATCAAAAGCATTTGTAACATAAAGTCGAGTCCATAAACTCCTGAGCCCAAATGGGTAAACCCATAAGCATAACATTTAGGAAGCTTTTCTCGCTACCCATCGGTAGTTTAATCAAAATTTAGGAACTGATGGTGTGTCTTTCCTCTGGATTTGCCCACTTCCTAATAATGGCTAAATCCCTCCATATGACTCCCAGGGGCTGCCAGCAGGCCCAATCTGTATAGATTCTCAGTATTGCTTTCTATCCTCCAAAGACAAACACCACAATAATATATACCATATTTCATCTTTTTGTTACATGCTTATTTGATAAGATTCTTTTGTAGATTTATAAGTAGTAAGCAGTTTTGGAATATAAATAATACTCAAATAAAAATATTGCAAATAAGAATATTAAAATAAAACTTATAAGTAGATTTACATACCTGACTATTTTGATAAATCACAACCAAATCAATTTCTTTGATGTGCCAAAAATAATTTAATTCATTAATATTTTATTAGGTTTATTTAGGTTTCTAAAATAATAATAAAAGGAATATTTAAATTAATTTATTTATTAATTTGTGTGATTATTAAGCCTTATAAGGTCAAATTAAGAATTTAACCTATAACAGTAATTTAGAAATTTTACCTTAATGAAATTTAATATTTCTATTAGTTTACTGTAGATTATATTCTAAGGTTTCCATAGAACCTAAACTCATCAAATTATGATATGTATTGGCTAAGTTATAGCCAATACAAGTTATAGGATTAATAATTAGGGTTTAATGTGATTAGTGAGTGATTAGTGAAATTAATCACAAAATTACTAATCCAATCATACAGTTAGGTTTTAATATATTTTATGAGTTCTCTAAAATTGAAATTACTCAATTTGAATCATAAAATTTGTTAATATTCACTAATCAAGATTTAGAGTAATTATGATTGATTAGGAGATCTAACTGTTGGATCTTAAATATTTTTACAGTTTACTATAAATTAGGTATTTTTAATCTAAATTGATATTTGAATCATCTAATTTGGAGCTAAATTGACTAACTTATGGTCAATTGAAGTTCTAGGGTTAAATAGCTTATTAGGATTAGGTCTTAATTGTGATTAGTCTAAAATTAATCCAAACAGCAAAATTAATACTACTAAGATATTTTTTAGGATTTTAAGAGTATTTTGAGACCCATATTGGATATGTTTGGATTAAGAGTTGCAAAGTTATGGTTAATTGAAGTTTTGGAACTTAATTTGAATATTTAATACTCCTATATGTCACATATTAAATATAATTCCAATTGGAGATTCGATAGCACCAAAATATTCCTTATATTTTTCTGATAAATTTGATATATTAAACTTTATGATTTGGACCTATAATTATTAAGATATTAGGGTTTGAAATGTTAGGATTTAATTAATTTAATTAAATATGTTTAAATAATCTTATTTAATAAACTTTATCTTTATTTATATCTTATATATATATTATTTAAATCTGTGTTTTCTGCAGGAAGAGACATTTGGCGGGTCCCTCATCCACGCGGTGGCTGCAGATTCGCTGAACAGGCGAGCGGGTCCCACTGGGAGATGAGATGCCGACAGAGCTCTGACCCGCGAGACACGCGTCCTCGCGGGATAGGCAAGTCAGATGTATGCGGGACCCATGCGATGACAGCGTATATCGAAACGCCGCGTGGAATTTGGGTCGGGCCCGGGTCGACCCGGGCCGACCCAGACGTCCTTCATCATCCCACGACCGTCCCAAACGCCTCCTCCTAGGGCAGCGAAATCGGCAGCTGAAACGACGTTGACGGCAGCTGGTTCACCCCTTGATCGAAAGGTCTCGAAGAGACCTTCCGACTGGTACTAAGAACTTAGCCGGAGGGAGTATCTATCACTGACGAAACCTAACCCTAACACCCTCTATCGAGATGAACAAGGTTAATGGTTTGAACTGTAGACCTAAACTCAATTAACGATGGAGATCGAAGGTATAGACAGGTACCTGAGTTTGAAAGGTGGATTCGCCTGAAGTTCATTCGACTTCTACCAGAGTATTTTCAATGAAAAGGTGAGACAATAAAACATTCTAGGAACCTAAATGCATGCAGGGAGAGGGCCTTCAGCGGTGCTCGACGTGTGGCGAGGAGTTAGGGCGACGCGCGTCTTTGTCCGCAACATGCGGAGTCCTCGCGGGGAAGAAGGTCCCATTGCTGTCTGATCGAATGATCAGACAGACACGATCTTCCATCTATATTGATGGGAAGGAGGGAATGCGTTCCTTAATGCAGACGACGCCGTTTAATACAATAAATATTAAATTATTATTTTAATAATTTATATCAATTTTATTAATTAATATTAAATATTTAAATGCATCCCTAAAATTCCCAATAAATCACCTCTATCTAATTTGAGGGTAGTGAATGCAAAGGCGAAGTCGGATTTTTAATATGAGGTCAAATTTATTTAAATATTAATAAACAAATTTGAAAAGGAATTCTGGTATTTTACAAGCATAGTCTCACTTAGACTAAATCATTCAATCCTAAGAGTGTTACGATTAGGGAGTTTAGATCATTAGCTTATTTGAATAAAAATTACCATCGGGTGATGCCTCCTATCGAAGATTGCTTCCATAGGTGTGCTTCAAGCAAATAATGTGATCATAATTACCCTCTTTAGAGTATTAAGTGTGCTTGTGATTTGGGGTATTTTAAAAGCTTAGCTTGAGATAAAAATTGCTATCAGGTGATGTCTCCTATCGAAGATCGCTTTGTTATGGTGGCTTAATCAAACTAAGAGTTAAGAACTACCCTTCATGGAAACACACTATATATGTGTATATCACCTCCCCGTCTGATGATTTATAACTGAATTACCAACTTTAACTAATTAACGTTCTAGAAGCTAGGAGTCAGAATCCTCTTAGCATGATTTTACATAATGGAGACTTTGAATTCATTATCGGTATTCAAGCACTTATGGATTTTTGAATTTACCTCATGTAGTATAGAAGCATGAACATGAGCATGAGCATGGGCATGATGAATGCTTTCAATGGTGATGTATGAGTATTAGTGATGATTTATGGGTTACGGAATATTGCATACATTGACTGGGGAATTTCAGGATGCATCAGCATCACAGTAAACTGTATTCCCAACTCGATGTATGTATACATTGGATCATACGACTCATAGCCTTTCAGTGATAGTTCTGTTACCTATCTGTGGTATATCGTATTATGGCATATTTGGATGCATTATCCCAGTGACATATAGTACATCATTGAACATTTTTACATTAGTTTATGAGCATTTGATGTTTTTACTTACTTTTAGCATTCAGATTTTAGTTCATTTTTACCTTGTTTAGTCTTTATATTTTTAAGTGATTCAGTGTCACTATAGCTTTTTTTTCTACAGTTTCTTGCTTTACTGTCTACTTGTATTTATTTTAGTACTGCTTAATTAGTTGCGATGTGTTCGACTTCTTGTTTAACACGGGATACTTTTGGGATCCGGCAATTTGCTAGATCCCGAGCAACTTGTGGTGATAGGGCAGGAGGACTTACAGGTGATCCCGAAGAAGTACATGGAGCCTTAGTGGACCCATCTTCTACCTTTTACTTTACTACCTTTGTTTACAGTACTTTAGATGAAGTTTACTTCTGCATCATTTTAAATCAATTGTAATAATTCTGGATGCATTTTATTTTTTCTTTCTGAGAGGAATGTTACTACTGTTCTGTGATGAATGTATTTTGGATATTCTACTTTAGCTTCTGCATTCTGTTTTACTACTACCATACTTAGTATTGTGATATGATCAGCATACTGGAAATGCTGATATTTTAGAACATATATTGGCTTCCTTATTTTCTTTTGATAATCTAATGTATGTGTTAGTCTAATACTTAAGATAAGTATTCTACTTTTATCTTAAGTATTGACTATCGATCCTACCCTTGGGATTGAGTTAGCGGTCCTTCAGTGTGACTCAATTGTCGCCTATTCGAGAAGACGGGTTGTGCCATTTTCCCGAGTGGCGTACCGCTCCGCTGCCGATCTGATTATACTTATTTATTGTGCGCGGTGACGGGGCGGGGCGCTACAAGAGACCATTTAGTCCATCATGGAGATGCTAATGGTGCTCCAGTGAGCTTCCGGGAGGTTTCGAGGTGATTCAAAACAATAAGTGATGTATAGTAACAGCACAGGCGCTACAATGCGCCACAGCAAAAATTAGCGCTGCAGCGCACCGCAATGAGTCCAACCTAAGACATAAGCAATTCGAAAGGTGGTAGCTACCGCGCGCTGCAGCATCTTTAATCCTGAGACGTGGGCGCTACTGCGCACCGCAGTAGATTCCATCCCAAAACATGGTCGCTATCGCGCACCGCAGTGGCAAGCTATTTGAAAGGCGGGCACTATCGCACGCCACAGCGGTATGCTATTCAAAACACAGGTGCTATGGCGCACTGTAGCACATGGTGGATTTCTGCTTATATTCAGGTTACGCCCTAAGTAAATTGGAGGGCATTTTGTGCATTTTAGGGTCTGGAAATGAGCTGGGTACTTAGGCAATCAAGTTGGGAGATGTTTACTATGTTGTCATTCTCAGTTTGGAGGCTAAGACTACTGTGAAGAAGAGATCCCAAGGTGAAGCTCTAAGAAAGCGGCAGTGCGAAACCTCTTGCATGTTGGAAAATACACTATAGGTGGTGGTTACTTCCTCTCCTCTTCATACTAGAGTAAGAGCTTGTATGTTTTCAGTCAAAAGGATAAGCTCTTTGTAACTTTGTAATTTTCAAGTTTTCATAGTGATATTTTATGTGGTGTGGCTTCGTGGTTTTTTCCATTCTTGGGTTTTCCACGTAATCTTTTGTGTTTGGATGTTTGTGTGCTTATGCTTATCTTGCATGTATGTGCCGTCAATGCAACCCCGATCATCAATTGAGTGCGCAATCAAACAACTTCAGTTGCGGAGAGTGTGCTCGGTGGTGTTCATATTTATCCCCAACAAGTGGTATTAGAGAGAGGTTATCTTGTTGGTTCTAGGTTTTGTTGTTTGAGTAGGAGCAATGGCCAATGAGATAAGACATAATATAGAGAAATTCAACGGAACGAACTTTGCATTCTGAAAAATGCAGATTGATGATCTACTTTATTAGAATAAGTTATACCTTCTATTGAAAAGAACCGATAGAAACATGCAATAATGATTGACGATAAGTGTGAAGTTCTTAATAGAACTGCACCGGGTTTGATTCATTTATCATTGTCTTCTTATGTTACTTTTTACATTGTTAATGAAAAAACTACTGTATATCTCATGGATGCCCTGATAAGAATGTATGAGAAGCCCTCAATGGGTTCAACACGATGACGATCTAGTTAAGTTCGGTGGGCATCAGTTTTGATGTTGATATTCAGGATTTATTGTTCCTCTCTTCATTATCGGACAGTTGAGATTGGCTGGTTACAACCATTAGCAATTCATCAAAAAATTTGTCGTTGAGATTCGACGACATTGTCGGGCTTATGCTGAATGAGAAGGTGCAGAAGAAATCCCATTATGAGGCTTCCACCTCAGTATTGAATGCTGAAAGCAGGGGAAGACACCCTAAAATAAGACATAACAGAAATATATTATTTATCCAAATATACATATATTATTTAGAAATTAATTAGCTTGCATTTAGACTTTATATTCATGCATAAAATTAACATATAGATTATTTATCCAAATATACATATATTATTTAAACATTTATATATACCTTATATATATATATATATATATATATATATATATATATATATATATATATATCCATTTTTCATAGCATGTCTTTTATTATTAATTGATACGTATAAATTTTTTTTAATGTGTATTTGGGGGTGATGAGTCCAATGGTGGACTTTGCTTTTGATTTTGAGGTCTAAATAAAATAGTATTCTCAAAATTATCAGAAAAATCAGGAATGTTGGAAACTCTCAAATGATCTCCAAATCGTACGAAACTTGAGGTAGAGACTCTTAACACTATTGTAAGAGTAATAGAAGAGAAATATAGTTGATTAGGCTACTAATTAATGGGTAGCAACACTAGGATTATTATAACAAATCTCTCTATCCAAGATTTGAATAATAAGAAAAATGAAGCAATTTTGGGATTTCAAAAGTTGCCCTAAATTCTTCCTTTAAAGGCATTAGATGCACAATGTGGCTTCTACAATTACTCAAAGAGGACACTACCTTAAGAATTTTCTTATGGTTTTAAGTTTCTGCCTGAGAATCGAAGTCTTATCAATTTAAACTTTAAGGGTATGGATCACTCATATATATTTTTATGTATTAAGGTTAGATCCACGCACATTATCCATTAAGGGTTTTAATGTATATATTTTTATGTAATTATATATTTAATTTATTTATAAAATTTAAAATACACTTTTTAATGAAATAAACTCCAATATATATATATATATATATATATATATATATATATATATATATTCCTACATACTCACAAAATATAAGAATTTTAAGAATATAAGAGCATTTTGATATTTATTTTATTATATATAAACTTTTAAAATTCCATGCTTTTTAATAATTTTTAATAAATAATTCTCTTGAAGAAAAAGTTCCAAACTTTTTCGAAAAATATTTACAATTAAACTCTATAGTATGGCATAATTATTTTGAATAAATAATGAGTATTTAAAATAAGTTTCAAGTATTTACTTTTCTCCAAAATTTCTTTTTTAAATTAAGGCAATCCTCATAGTCTCCAACTTAAAAGGATATTGCTATCGACATTTTCCTTTTATCACTTTGAGAACTCATATACTTGTGTGCCTTTTCCTTTGTACCTATTAGTGATATAAGCTTATCTCACATTATAAATCTATGTTCACTCTAGTAGGATGCTCTTTGTTGAAGTCTAGAAGTTGAGCACATTTGGCTAGTGGAATGTTTCTCCTTTAATGATAATAAATTATTTGCATAATGACTTTTGAGTACTACTACTTTTTATATAGTTAGTATTATTTTTAGAAACATTAACCATTTCAAAGAAGTGACACTACATATTAGAATATACAACATGAATCAAACCACTCGATTTAGCAATTATAAGAGAAGAGGTGCTTTTGTTTTTTGTTTAAAAATTTTCATTGTAATTTAGGCAAAGGATGTTTCTACGATGCAAAGCTCCAATAAATTTTATGGAGGTGCGCTCAGGCATGCATGTATGGGATGCTTGGGCATGTATAGGTGCGTCATGTGACAGAGTCCAATTGCTCTACATCTCATAGACTTTGAACGCACCACCTTGATATGTCCTTTATATGTATGATAACACACTTGGTCACATATTTATGAGCCTATGCATGTACAGGCGATGTTTCGACCTCTATCCAGAGCATTTGGCAATTGAGTGCTCCCAAGCACTCTCTTCTATGCTGGAAAGGCCCAAACCACACTCTTAAGAGAGCTTACATCTGCGACCCAAAATCATAAACCTGAGCACACGACGCTTGGCGTCAGCCTCTCTGTTTAGTGGTGACTATTATGTGCTCGCGCGCGCACTCTCAAACATTGCAATTCGATAATTCAGAAAAAAACAAGAGAGAGGAGATGACCTCAATTAAATTAGCTACAAAAAAAAGGTTCCCTAGGCATCATCCTCTCAAAAGGAAAAAAAGTAGTTATTATCATTGATCACAAATATTCACTAATTTCTATCAATGGGTGAATTTTTCATTGTTAAAAAGCATATCCATTAGGTTCGTCTTAATGTTGATCTTCATTAGAAAGATGTCACCTTTTTCAATCAAGTATTGAACAAAGTGGTATCTCACATTGATATGCTTAGTTCTTACATGATACATCAAGTTTATAGCTAAACATATCATACTTTGGCTGTCACAAAATACACTTAATAGCGGCTATTGCACACCTAGATCATCTAATAAACCTTACATCCATATTGCCACCTTTATTATTTCTATGACTGTCTTGAGCTCTACCTTTATTGTAAACAAACCACCTATAAGATTTAATGTTAACATAATCACAAGATCATATTAAGGCATTAAGCAAAACAGAAAACATACATCAATTTATCACAAATGATAAAATATGTCATACCAAATAATTTAAATTTTGCAGACCTTCAAAATAAGAAAAATAAAATAAAATAATAATTAGGGCAATCATTTCCTTCAATTGGTTAGTACGATTTCAACTATTTAGTAATTTCAAATGTAGTATAGACTCTTTGAACTGGCATATAGGAAGTTATAAAAGAATTGAATCCAATTTAAATGATTTAAGTACTTGGATATTTATAAGCAAGCCAAATTTTATTAGGCATTTTTAAATAAATAGATTGCAAAAGCAGCTAAATTATATGCAAGAAAAAAAAATAATAATAAGTTCTTATATAAATCTTAAGTGAAGGTGGAAAATAACCATTTAGATCAAATTTTGCAAGTAAATAAGTGATGTATGCTAAATTTGTATATTAAATTTTCACATAATTCCTTAGTTTGGTCATTTCATAATGAGAGATTTAAGCACATATGCTTGCAAGGGTAGCACCCAAATAACCATATGTTGACTCTCTCAAACTAATATTTTAGATCTCTTTATGCTTCCAATGAATAGTTCCTCTCTAAATAATTGTACATTCAAAATTAAAACATTTAGGAACTTTATATGAAAATCACAAATTCTATATAATGCATTTAATTGTACATCAAACAAGTACTAGCAAGTATGACTACAACATAAGAGTTTATAGTCTCATGAAAAAATACTAGCCTTGCAAAAAGAACATTAATTAATGAAGCTCATATAATATTTATGTATCTGGAATCTATAAAGATATAAGAGAGCAAGTGTATGTGACCTTAGTTATCCACACAAGTCTAGAAATATCTAAACATTGTTTAGAAATTAATTAGCTTTAAGAACTGCATTTAGACTTTATATTCATGCATAAAATTAACATATAGACTATTTATCCAAATATACATATATTATTTAACATTTATATATACCTTATATATTTATGACCATTTTTCATAGCATATCTTTTATTATTAATAAATACATATAAGTTTTTTCTTATGTGTATTTGTAGTTTTATACTTAGACATTATAAAAACACTATACTTATTCTCTTATTATTAATAATGTGCCTACAAATGTTTTTATATAGTTTTAAGTGCCTTTTATATACCCTAATAATAAGATAATAATGTGCCTACCAATATGCTTATACATATCAATTAATAATAAAAAACATGCATATGAAAAATAAAGTAGAAATATAAATCAAACACAACATAATATGTATATTTTATGTGATTCAATACCACTTACATCTACGAGGAGTGGGAGAATTATTAGTGAAGAAGAAGAATAAAAAATCTCTCAAAAGAGAATTACTGGCAAATCCTTCTTATTAAGTTTTTTATTTCAAATCTCCTTTGCATTAAAAATAATAGTTACAAATCCTTCAAATAATGCACAAATTAAATAAGGTTAAGCTAATTAAATAAGGGCCAAAAAGACTCAATTAAGTTAAAGAAGAAAAAACCTCTCAAAAGAGCTAAACGATGTTTCCAAAGGAGGGTGAACTGAGTACTCCACATGTGTGAACCAGAGATTTTGGCAATGCGGCAACTTTAAGAAAGATGGTGAACTCCATAATTCTCAAGTCAAAAGATATGAATGATGGAAATGCATGAGCTTCTTTGCCTACTTGGGAAAAGTGAAAGAATGACTATATCCAAGTGGAATCATGAGGATGAACATTTAAAGAATGGACACTACATATTTTATATAATAAATTTTTTTTTTTTTAATTTTTTAGGGCATATTCCCATATATTTCAAGTAGATGAGGCATCAACCCTTGAGATCAAAGTAATCTCTGTGGTGTCTGTTCAAAAGAAAGGCTGAAGTAAATCACCAAACTATCATCTGAGATCTAATAGTATCATAATTCGTTCTTGTATTTGTACAAAATAAGAAACTGGAGCAGAAAACCCAAGTCGCCAAATAAATAATATCGCAAGACCAGTAGAATTCCAACAAAAATGAGCAGCAAAACTAATAATCGCTTTTACAAAACTAATATATCTACTCTTCACTTTGCCTTTTAGTTTTACTTTATGGCTTTTAGTTTTTTGTTTTCCTGAGTTAAAGCAGAAGATATCTCAATCTAAGTAGAAAAAGTGAAAAAATTTTAGTTCATTTTTCGAAAAATTTAAATCCAATTCCTCTGTCTTAGATAGCATAACGTCTCTTGAATCTCCTAAAACTTAAGAGTTGTCCTAAATGTAAGCTATATTATATATATGGTGTCAAAAAAAGATTATTGGCGATTCATTCACAACCTTTTCTATCAATATTCTCTTTCTAACAAAAAAAAAGGAAGAAAAATGTATTCATTTACACTATTCAATAATTGTCTTTGATTTACACTGGACATTAGTTAATTATTTTCAATATGAATGGAATGAGATTCTGCACAAACTTTGCCAGTGTTACGACGGACAAAGAGAGAAATGGCAAGTTATAAAAGAGTAATGTTCATTCAGAAGCTTAATTCAGTCGAACTTTTTCCAAAATTTGCATCTTTGATCTGTGTAATGTCTTCTCTGTTAAGTTTAATAAAGCCAACGCCAAAGTTTGATTCAGTTGGCGTCATCTTGCTTTAAAGGAATATAATTGAAGTGATTCTGACCCCATCATATATTCTGCTGTCGACAGTGCTTAAGTTTTTGTTGTTCCTCGTTATTCTTGTAGATTTGATTTGATTTGATTTGATGAAACCACATTTATACTTTAGGATGAGATTTATGATTCTGATTCATCTGATAGAGGTGTTAGTAAGATTATTCCAAATTTCTTTATTTATTTTGTGAAGTTGGCAGGATTATTTTTGAGTTTAATTGCACTAACTAATAAGTAACATGATACTGGCAGTCGTCTTCGCTTTGAGGATCATCAAAAGTAGTATATTCGCAAGATGGTTAGAACACCAAAATGAAAACAAATGGGTGGTGTCTGAAACATGCCTCAAATTTAGTTTTTCTCATGAGGGGATTAGAACAGTCGATCATTATACTGTTTCTCATTTGTGCTCTGTTCTTTGATCCGGTCGGACGGATACTCATGCAGACATGTCACTTTTCCCAATTTTCTGTTTCTTAGTAGTGCAAGATACTTTTAATGGCTCTTGCCTCTGTTTTTGGAAAAAGGCTCTGTGGTTTTATGGGCCAGCTATTTTAATGGAGCTGACATGAAGCGCGGCTTGCAATGTGCCTTCAAGAAGTGTTTCAGAGACTCAGTTCCATCGAAGCTGAGATTCAGATTGCCACTGTGCTAAGCGGTTAAAGAATTGGACATTGGAAACTCTTTTCTCTATTGCATCAATCAATGAATCATATTGCGAATTGTATTCTATTATATTTTAGTCAAGAAAAAAGGGCGGCAAAATTTGAAAACAGTGGCCGAAAGCATTATTGAGAGGATTGAGAATTGTTCTTTAATTCTTGTATGCTTCTTTTTCAATGGTCGGCCATTCGAGCGGACCAAGTCTTTCCTCATCCTCAAAAGTTTCCCTCTCTCCACAGGAATATATCCTCAAAGTGCATTCCAACTCATTGCATCTCAAAATAGAAATATTTTCAGGGCGTTCATCATGTCAATACGAAAAATAAAAAGCTCAGCAGTATATAGCAACTTTCTTAATGCTGTTCGTCAACATTGCCATCAAATTTATAAAAGATTATAATCATGCGGCATCTGCAATTCGACTCATAAAGTAATAAAAACGGGCAAAGTGTGAGCTTGCTTTTTTGCTAGAAAAGGAACACGAATGGAAACGATAAACAGTAACGCCTTTTCTTTTTCTTTTTTCGTAATGCTGGCTGAAAAGCAAAAAGAAAAGTTTTTTTTATTTTTTATTTTGATCCTCTCTAGCGACTGTTTGCACCGGGAAATCTATAAAATTTAACTGATTTATTTCAAACCAAAAGCAATTAATCTCACGTTAACTGAAAAATTTTTACTCCTCAACCCCTTAATAAAAAATAATCGAAAAAAGTTGTTTGATTTTAACTTTGCTCCCAAAAAAAATATTGATGATAAGAATTTAAAATATGTATTTTTTTTTTTTTTGGCAGTCCGCACACACACACACAAGTTGATTTAATTTTTTTTTTTTTTTTTGGGAAATTTTTTATTTTATTTTATTTGTGAGCTATTTAAAAGCTAATGCAGTGAACTCAAAATAAATAAATTTGAACTTTAAAGGGCAATTTGATCCGAAAATTGAAGCTCAAATTCGAAATGACTTGAAAGTCACTCGAATTTGAACGTTTTCGAGTCGAGTTTGAGTTGGGCTCAACTCAAAAATTTTGAATTCGAGTATAAGCTAACTCGACTCGAAGCCAGCCCAAATTTGAACTCACTTGTTGTTTAATAAAAACCACACATGTGTGGGATGGCAAGGAACACAAAAATGAATGTAAATCATGTAAGAAATAACGGAGGAAAAAAAAGGGATTAAGAAAGCAAAACCTCCTATATATTAGAATCATAGTTTGCTTTATTCGGCAAGAACGTAATCATGGCATCTTCCAGAACTACTACCGCAGCTCCCCTACGATCATCGTGGAATGTAAATCATGCTTCAAAGCTACTACTTATTCTTGGAAGCTAAACCCGACTGTAGATCCAAACTATCTTGCTTGGCAATCGGCTTGATCCTACTTGTCGGCACATTAGTATGAGAAGCTAATTCTTTCTTCTTCTCCCTTTATTGTCTTTCTACTTTTTAATTAAAATGTTAGTTCCTTTAGCCAATAAAATCTGCATAATTGACAATGAGTTTTTGTAGGTTACATGTAAGTAGTATGGCAAGCAGATCACGATAAATAATTCTTGGAACTCTCACTTGTAAATGATTACACTCAAAATATAGTCATTTGTCGCATGATCATTATACATAGCTTTTCTATTGACTAATGCAGGCTTTGCCGGCTCATTTAGGTCCGCGCTGACTAATAAAAAACTTATGTCATACAATTTGTAGATCACATTGTATTTCTTAGATGAATCAAGCTTTCAAAAGATTAAATACTTTTGAGTTACATGTTACTTATACATGCTAATGTGAATTGAAGTTAATGAGATCTACATCTGAAGTATCATAGGAACACCAAGCAAATATATGTAGAATTAGTATCATAATGTGTTCTTGCATTAAACATGAATGTGATCAGTTTAGGGTGTGCTGATATCAAATGAATGAGATTTGTGATTAATTTCTCGAGTTCATAGGTGGCTATTAAATACATCTCACTGAGTTCTATTATTGCTAGCAATTTGAGACTAGAGTCATAATAAATCCTTCATCTTTGACCATGCAATCTGCTTCTACTCCTAAAGCGGTTGTTAGAAAGATGCCCCTATGCTTCAGCCTTGAAACCAACTGTACATCAGCAAGGGATGATAACAAGCTTGGTCATAAAAAATTAGGATTTAAATAGGAGGAGACACTTCACCATATTTGTAGTTTAGCCATGAGAGCGCAAGTTTTGGCTCGGGTCGTCTTTCTTGATTTATCTGTAATCTTGGTGCTGTTGCTGTCTGGGGAGAACAGTGAGGCCCCACAAGCAGGGTATAGAATTTGGTACCCGTCAGTCACTTGCACCGGAAAGGGCAGCTGAAAATGATGCCATTTCTATCCTTTTGAGTTCGGATGCGCTGTCCACCAACATCAGTGGAAGCTATATATACACACCGAGGATTCGATTGGACAATTATCTTTCCTTTTCATTTTCTTAACAGTTCAATCTCTGCGTGTTAAAGAAATGTAATTAACAGTCCATCGTTGAAGGCTTTTCATCATTTTGGAACTACAATTTTTCCGAAAGAGAACGTTGTTTGGTGCCTCTTTTTATTTGATTTGAGACAAAGCTGAATCAGAATATTGCTGAGGCTATATTCTTCGGCTCAGAACGAGAACGCTCACCTCTTCATCTTTCTTTGGATACTAATTGAAAATAATATGGTGGTGCATGATTTGTTCATATATTATTGTTTAGCAGGTTCGAGGCGGGCGCTGCGGCGGGCACCCGAGAAGCGGCCCGCTATAGCGTGCCGTTGCGTCCGGCGGATTTCTGCTGCGATTTACGTTTCGCCCTAAGTAAATTGAGGGATATTTTGGATCATTTAAAATCTAAAATTGAGTCCAATACTTAAAGAAAAATATAATTTGAAGTCATAATCTAAATTTTATATATATATATATATATATATATATATATATATGATCCCATTAATTATAAAATTTTTAAAATAAATGTAGAAATAAATTATTTTCTTAGGATATGTGAGAATCAAATAATAATTTTTAGTTAAATGAAATTCGGCATTTGTCTCTATGCTCTCCGCAGTAAAGGCACGTTGAAAAGTACTTTTACTGACACGAAAAACACTGTAAAGGAAAGAGACAAACAGCTTTTACAGCAAAAGTTATTCAGGGAATTTTAAAGACTGTAGCAATACTGTATAAGCTGTAGCAATTCTGTGCGTTGCATCCCAAAGTGGCGATCAGAGTAGGTGGCGACCATTGCAATAATTATGTTTTTGTCTATTAAATTAAGAGAAATATTATTTAGATCTATTAATTCATAATAATATAAATATTACTTTTAAATTAAAATTAAAATAATATTCAAATCTTATTCGACGAATCTAATTAGCATTTCTCTATTATTAATACGATATATAACAAAGTACATAAAAAAATTATCCAAGTGTGAATAATATTTTCTAATTTTTATATCATATAAAAGTATTTATTTAATCTTATAAGATAAAGTAATTGTATGCACTATTGTTTTATTAGACAGCATCACCGAAAAGCTGAAATCGACATTTTACAAAGAAAATATTTTCTGCTACCCTCCTCACAAAAAGTCATAAAGGGCAGAGATATTAAATTATGAGTTCAGGTAAACAACTGATAATTTAAATTTAAAATATATTTTTTTTTTATGAGAAATACTTTTTAGATATGAGATCCAAAAATAATTATTTAATTAGATTTGAATAAAAAATTTCATAAGTATTTATTTATTTACATTAAAATAATATAAATATTATTTTTAAAGTTTGTATTGAAATAATATTTAAATTATATTGGATGAGTTTTATTGGATACCATATGAATAAGTCTAAATAGTATTTCTCTTTTTATAAGTTTTATATATATAAATAATAATAATATTTTAGGAGCTGTTGAACTTTAGACATTGAAATAAATTAAAAAAAATTAAATTTTTGTTATCTAGAAAATGTCATTAATAAATAAGAAAATTGATTAAAATTAATGAATTTGACCAGCAATTAAATAATTAAATTTAACTTTAGCATGAATCTTTTGTTTATAAAAGTACTTTTCAAGTATTAATACTTTATTGATCTCCCAATTGGCCTCATAAGCTCAAAGGAAAATCCATACACATTCCCTTTAATCTTATGTGAGCACAATTATAAGTTAAGTATTTATGTTCTCCATTATGTTGTTAAGTTGTTTTACTCGCGCTCTCTTGACAGTTCTAACATAATTAATGCATCTAAGCATCGCATTAAATTGATAATAATTGAAATTCACGAGTTAAAATCATGATTATATGCGCGTTAAAAATATTTAATTATTTGAAAAAAATTTCCAAAGAATTCCAATGACAAAATTTTTTATATTTGTTACTATTCA
This sequence comes from Gastrodia elata, assembly GCA_016760335.1. Taxonomy (NCBI): domain Eukaryota; kingdom Viridiplantae; phylum Streptophyta; class Magnoliopsida; order Asparagales; family Orchidaceae; genus Gastrodia; species Gastrodia elata. The sequence continues at coordinate 18,484,781 of CM028672.1, read as the reverse complement.
CTTTCACTATTATCTAAGCAATGATTTGTTTTGGGTTTTTATTCTTAAAATTATTGATCCGAGTTTGTAATCAAATTGGGAAGAGTTAGGGTTCAAACATGCAATTCATTATAGTTGTGTGCCTAGCGACTCTTCTTATAATTTAATGTCAAAGTTGAGTTTTTTTGCTATTCATTTTATTATCAAGAGATTTAGCTTCTCAAATTGAATAATAAAATTTGCTAAATCCTATCTAGTGCTCTAGATGAACACACTAAGGTTCAATCTCAGCCCATAGACGTCATCGTGATCATTTCATGAGCAAAAATTACCCTTACATCTAAGTGATGAGTTCACATTTTAATTTATGATCACGCGATCTTGATTTCATCTATGACACACGCTTCTACTCTTAGTTTAGCTAAGAAAATGAGCTGCGAAGCTAAATAAGTTTATGTCACATCGCTCATAGGTTAACGCTCTTGAATATCTCGCATAAATTAAGACTGGGCTATGGAGCCCTATAGATGGGTCTCGGCTCACATGCATCAAGTCCATACATTAAGTTGGCAATGGCCTATGTGAACTATGTCGCTGTAACAGCCCATGGTTGTTAATCACCATTTAACAACCCAATTAGTTGAAAATCTCTTCTAATAACTTTAACTAGTCATTAGAAATTAGTCCTGAAGATTGAGTCCAATTTGAGAATCAAACAAGCGAAATCCTAATTTTGAGTAATTATTTAAATCAAGAAAATGAGAAAAATATTTTGACCTCCGATTAAAAATCGGACTTTGCCACTGCGTTCCTCACCCCCAAATTAGGTATGGGTGAGAATTTGGTAAGTTTTGGAGAACGTCAAATTTTCTCGATTATTTTATTGTAATTTCGATACCCTGAAAAAAGAAATGATTAAGAACTTCTTCGGATTGAAATTATGATCTCCCCCTTTTGGAGAAAGCTGTCCAAATCCTGTATTCTAGCCCCTTATATCTCTATGGATGCAAACATAAACACTGTCTTTTGTCAATATTGGCAAAGACCTCCTATACGTATTTAAATACTTATACATAGAGATATAAGTGGTAAGAATTGTCTTTTGTCAATATGGGCAAAGACCTCCTATGCGTTCAAAATTTTATATATATATATATATATAATTTTATTTTATCAATATCCTCCGCCCTAATTACTTACGCACGACCGAACCCTCCCTATCCTTATCCTTTGAGCGGGGCATGGATCGCATGAATGTTGCCGTTCGATCAAGACGAGAGGTCGACGACGCGTGGCGCACCGCTAACCTCACCAATGGGAGAGCTCGTGAAGATGAGAACACCGCCCATCCCAATCAAATCCATGTCGTTTCCTCCACATTCAATAAGGTACTCCACTCAATTCCTTATCCAGTATGGTTTATATGAGATTATTTTAACAGATTTAGGACTTTCAATATCAAATACTACATTCATTAAGGGTTTAATCAAAACTTAAGCAAATACTTGCTACTGATTTTCTCAAATATGTAATATTTAAATTATAAATATATTTATTACTAAATTTTTTATAAAAAAAAAAAACCCTAATAGCTTGTTCATCATTACTTGATTTAACTATACTAAGATATGATAAATTCTGTTTAGTTGCTATTGAAATAGTGATGTGTAACATCTTATTAATAAGTTCATTGAATAAGTAGGAAAAATATTAAATTTGTGGTATGTTACTTGAACTTATAAATCAAATAATGTTAGTACTAGAAATTTACTGTAATATTTTTCGACTATTCTTAAGAACTTAGGACTATATTGAAGAAATATTAATGATGTGTTTTAGTACTTTTTTTTTTTTTTACCACCTCTCTGTTGATAACAAAAAGGGCTTGCCATTATTATTTCTCTTTATTCAATTAAGAAGTTCTGCATTTACATTAAATTTTTGGATAAATTTCTATTCAATAAGAAGAATCTATGATAACAGTTTATTCTTAAGCTTTATCAGTCTCAATAAAATCTTGTCTATTATTTTTGAGTAGATTTAAAAATCCATGTTTCCTATGTAACATGCATAATTGCCTTAACATAGAACTAATGTATATTAAGTACATATTTTTTTTAGCTTGTATTACATGTTTGGAAATCACGATTTTTGTATAAATTTTCAAATACTTCCAATCTGTTAGATTTCTGTTCTGACCATAGAATATCGTGCTTATGTTCTTTAAAGATGGTTATATCATATATGAAATGATCTTTTACTTTTAGTTTACTAAAAATATATAAATGATTTCTTTTTAAGCTAATCGATATTTTGCGGAATGAATGTAAATGCTTATTATTCTTAAAATAATGGCTTCATAGAGTAGCCTGAATAATTGGCTCTTAAGTAGTATGTTGATTTACTCATTATTAAGTTTGGTCACTTTGAAGTCAAATGAAAGGTATTGTTAATGTGAAATGAAGGTTTATTCAGCAGGTTCTTATGTCATATTACAATCAAGGTAAATGATATAAATGACAGAATGCTTTATATGATGATGCAAAGAAAATACTTATATTTTACTGATATGATGTCCTTAAGATTTTACATGAAGTAATATATAGATGCTTGTCCCTCTATTTTGTGATAGTAATGCAATACAATTTCATGATCGATTGACTGTCTTTAGTAATGAATGATCACTGCATTATTATTAAGTTATTCTTAAACTAATTTCAAATTTCATTGGCAGCTTGTATGATTATCCATTTTGTATTAATAGCATCATACTTTTATATGCTTATTTTTACAAACTTAGGTGAATAAGTATTTCATTAATACAAGGGTATCATTACCTTTATATGTACGATTCCAAGGATTGAATATGTAGATAAGAAAACTTTTTATGTTATGAATGCAACAAATTGACTTAATGATAAAATAAAAACTCTAATTTAATTATCATCATTTACCCTAAATAATAAACTTTTGTCCAGTATAGTTTTTCATAAGCACTGAACTATGAAGATCCTTAAAATAATCTGAGACAAGTGTATGCATATCCTTTCACCCAAGTATAATGTTCGCTCAAATATGAAACAAGTATGTTAGTTTCCCCATCAAATGTATCAATAATATACTTAGTCTTTCTCTCTTGTTACAAGTTAAGTCTCAAGTTTATTTATCCAGCATTACGCAAATAAGGCGTTGAGTGTAAACTATATTAGTTTAGCATAAGATATGTCAATTTAATTAATAATTTATCTTGTTACTAGAAAACATGACTTTGAATAATTTCAACTTGTTGTTGCAATTTGACAAATTATTTATTTCATTGAGGTAATATTTACCATGGAAGCTCATTAATTTAAGTAGTTACAAAAATATTTCCTTTATACTTATTTGTTTTCTAAGACATTTTTTAAGTTATTTTGTTTTATACGTTATTGTTAAATTATTGGACATACGCAAAGAACTGCATAGCCCAATTTATTAAGGTATGGATTTAATGTTCTTGCTCTTTAGTACATACAAAGATAATTGGTATTGTTGATAAGACTATCTAACAATTATATGCAATCTCATTTTGCTCAATAAGTCTATTCTAATTGAGCTGTTGCATGGATCTTTACGAATCTCTGATTTTTTTTTAATGCTAGTCAGTGTTGCAAGTGCGAGTCTAGGTAAATGTTGCTTATTTGAGGTTTTATTGGAGAAAGTTAGTCTAATGTATATGATAGCGTGAATAGTGTTTTCATTAATATATTAATATATTCAAACTCGGGCATGTCAAATTCATAATTATTTTTCTTCTTCTTCTTGTTAGTTTAACATGTTATAAACATTGAATAAAATATGATGGCATGTTCAATATTTCTCCTTATTATTGTAGGACTCTTGGTATTTATTTTGAAATTTTCTAAACAAAGTCACTAGCAATTATTGACAATAGGATATGAATGCTTTCCCTATTAGTTTATTGATCATGTTCCACAATCATGAACTTTGCAAATAAATTAATTTTAAGAAAGCTATTATTATTGTGTTTTTAAAATTCTACCTTATAAATGTTATATTAGGATAAACAATCAAATTAGTTGATATATTGAATCTAAACGCATATGGAAGTTTAATACTAAAACTTGAAATATAGCAAAGCTACTGATCTTATCATAAATGATATATTGATAGGTTATTTATTTGGCAAAGTTACTGATGGTGATTTCAAGGGATCATAATTATATTAAACAAATAAGAAGACCATGAAATAAGTTCTATTTATCTTTTATATTCATCATTGTAATGATAGAAGAAAAGATATACAATTTATATGATCTATGCTTCACATCGTTGTTGTACAAAAACTCAAGGACTTGTTACAAATTTTATGAATAAATCATATGAATTTTTTTATTAATTTTATTGCTTCTTTGGTCTTGTTTTCATTCTTTGTTGACACCTTTAAACAACCTTGTTTGTATTTCCACCTATTATAGTGTATGGATTCTTACTGTCAATTTTCTTTAGCATCTACTTCTATATACACTTTTGGTGTGCATGTAGATTGTAGTCCTCGTGCATGCTGCATAATTGTAGAATCTAAATATTAATATGTAATATACCCATATGGCTTATTGATTTTCTTATTGAGCTAATTGTTGATCTATTATTTTGCTTCAATTATATTTGATATGTTTATACAGATAACTAAAATAAAGAGTTCAGTGAAGTGCATATAATTATATGACAAATTATAGAAGCCTAATGATTGATATGTAATTCTTACTATTGGAATATTGGATGCAATTTGTTGTTTGCAATTTAAGCATTTATTGCTTAATATCTATATATATATATACTTCTTAGCTGATTTTCTTTTGTATACAATATGCAGCCTAATTTATATGCATTTAATTGAACAACAATGCAATGCATCCTATTTTTGATAATCTATTCTAAAAGTTGTAGAAAATGTGAAATTAATAGTATTTATGCTAAATGGATTGTATCTTTTCTCTTACAAAATGAATAATATCTTTTCTGTAAGGCAAAATAATAAAATTTTATAAAATGAATAATTCTTATTACTAATAGTAAATTCAATAACTTACGGAATATAAATTATTTAAGTCCTTACTTTATTAATATACTTATTAATTAACTTGGGGAACTATATTACCTAAGTTAATTAGGGATTTTATTAGTCCCAAATCATTATGATAGATAGTTAAAAATAGAAAACAATGGGTATCATGTGGTTTACAATATTTTGATATACATTCTTATTATGCTGCAATGCATTGAACATAAACTTTGAATTATACATGAAAATTTTGTGCATATAATAAATATTTTAATAAAATATTTCAGAGGGGTTTATATTGAGGATTTTAGTACAGCTATCATTAAGTCTGAATAGGCTATTAGTGTATCTAGAGATCACATAATTCCTTTGAGGGGGAATGTGAGTGTTTACTGTTGACCTCAATTTCAGATAAGTTGAGTAGACGTACTCAACTCTTCATTTGTTATGCGCGCACAGAACAAAATATATAAGTTAAATAAATCATAAATTGCATTTCTCACAATCTTATTGATTATGAATAATTGAATATAGTCTTATGACTATATATATATATATATATATATATATATATATATATATATATATATATATATATATTCTATTTTATATTGAATTTACTTACTTTAATTTTTTTTACAACATTTTAAATCTTTCAGAACTTATGCAGTGTAAGATTTCATATAAGAAAAAAATACAGTGTCATTTCTTATCCTGTTTTTCTTATTTAGTATACAAAAATTATTTGAATATATTCATATTTTCATTAGTTAATAATATTTCAATGTTATGCTAATCTATTTGCTGCAGGATTTATAAAAATACTCAAGTAATGTAAGAAATTTACTTAATTTTCTTCTCATTTTATGCATATTGCACTGCTTTTATTTTAAATTGTAAATGGATAATATGATATCCACTTAATAATATGTTTAACCTACTTTTAAAATGTACTTAGACTTTTGAAGTCCATCCACATTTTTTTTTTTTTGCTGTACCCTACCGTATTTAAAAACCAAAATATGATAGATCATGAGTGTTGATCAGGTAGGTGCTACAGTTAAAGAAGAACCTGAGTATTAGCTTGATTAAAGAACTCATTCACTTTTTTATTTTATTAAGGAGGATGAGAATTTTTATTTTCAAGAACTTGTAACTTAAATATGTTGTGATGTTTGTAAAACTATTCTTTCATGTTATTTATAATTTTGTATTTTGGATAATTAATATTTAATTAGAATAATTGAATTTCTCTTCACCCATAGATCCTTACAATATAAGGTAATATTTAATGTTGAGTTAGAATCCCCTAACTCAATATTAAATATTACCGTAACACTCATTATTAGATTTATATATCTAATCCAATAGCGAGGCATTACAGTCGCATCCTTCACTACTTAACATGCCTCATCCAAGTGTTATGGGATGAGCTGTGGAGCTCAAATATTTTTCATATATTTCTCATGGCTCAAATGACCAAGCTTTTTTTTCAAAAGTTGTGCACAAGCTATTTTACACAATGAATGATGTCACATTCATTCACAGTATTAACGCTAAAAAATGCATAGCTTTTTGACAATGCGATCATCAAGCTTAATGAGATTTTCATTGAAGTTTTTAGTTTTAATTAATAGAAATGCTGAGCACATACATTGCTCTTACAAGAAATAAGAATAAAAACTAAGAGTATGATATGCATGAACAATCGTATGCATTCTGTATAAACCCAATATTGTTAATCAATAATTATCAGTCAAATAAATTTATAATTATCTCTATCAGTCTTCAAATGCTGTTTAGAGCAACTCTAAAAATTTAGTGCAATTTGGAGCTCATATAAAAATTTTGATTATTTTAATATAATTATTTGAATAAAAAATTAAGATAATTACAATGACCTCTGATTAAAATTTTGATTTTATTTTTGAGCTATTCACCCCCAAATTAGCTATAAGTTAATTTTTTAGACTTTTTGGAACTCGTTTGGATATTTAATTTTGATTAATTAGAAAGAAAATTTAAATAATTAAAATATTTATTTATTAAATTTATGATCGGGTTAATATCGTTCGATTGAATGGTGGGATCAATCTGCACCATCCAAGATCAACCACGATCTGATCCAACAGACGCAAGTCCGTCTTCCTTGACTCCCTGCTCGCATGCGACACGTGGTCGCAACGTCTGCACACACGGTGTGCGGGTAGCCACGATAGTCGCTTAGCTTCAATCAAGCCCATACCACTTTCTTTTCTTATCAAGACGTATCCTGATCTCTTCTATACCCAGTAAAGAATCAAAATAAAGTCAAGGATGCTTCATCCTGAACCCTCCAGCAAAACCCTAACTGCGATTCGAGGTACTTTTCCTAAACCCCAAACCTTTATGCTTTGCAAATCATTTAATTCGAATGCAATTGTATATTCCATTTTAATTTGAATGATTGCGGAGCTCCAATCGAGATCGATCAAGCTCGATTGGAGCTTGCCATCAGTGAATGCTATAGTAGTCCACGGTATTCCAAAATAATGAAACTAGGGTTCGCAATCTAGCTGGCCTCCAAAGGAGATTTTGGGTCTGGTGGCTAGATCTTGGTGAGCTTGTCATTTTAACGTATGGCTCACCTCCCAGCACTCACTGGTTGCCGGGAATTTTGATGCCCTAGGCATTTTTCCCTTCGCTTCGATGGAGAAAGCCTACAGTGCGAACCCAGTCAAGTCATGCCCTCCCGCGTTTGGAAGTCGTCGATTTTATCAAATATTTTAATGTAATTAAATACCCAAAAAATAGGAAAATTAAATACTCGTCGAAATTGAAATCTGATTTCGCCGTTGGATTCCTCACCCCCAAATTAGCTTGGTGTGAATTTTTAGAATTTTTCGGAGCTCATTTATAAAATCTAATTTTTAAAGCATTAATTAATTAATTAAATCAAGTTAAAATATTTAAATAATATATTTATTCTCATTCGTTTCCCTATGCTGGATCTCACTCCCTCCCTAAATCCTGCGTACGCCTCCTCTTTTCTTTTCTGTGCATGCAAGGCTCAGCCATCCCCCCCTCCTCTCCATTGTTGCCCAAGTCTTCTCCCCATACTTGTGATGGGATTACTCAAACTCATCCCATCCAAGTGTCATGCCTTCCTCCATCTTTAAAAGAGCCCCTTAGCCCTCCTTTCTTCCCTTGCTGCCAAGCTAAGCTCCTCTCATCTCTTCCTTCTTCCATTATTGTGCTTACTGAAGGAAAGCTCTCAAGCCCTCAAGCCCAAAGGATCCTTAGAGAAATCTCTCTTCGCAAACCAAGGTACCTCCTTTTCTCCATTGATTGGATTCAATGGCTATTTCATTTTTGCTCTTATGCTTATTTTGTTTCAATTCAAATCTGTGAATGGGATATAGAATCCATCAGAGCTCCTTGAGCTAAGAAAATTTTAGGAAGAAAAATCAGCTATGTTTTCCCTTTCTTCAGTATACCTTGACCTTTAACTCTATTGTTTGCATAATTAGAATAGTTATTTTATGTCGATTTTGGTATCAATAAAGAGGTATTTAAAATACATTTCCATCGGTATATGGCACCGCATGAGAGGTTCTCTAGATTGAGAGTATTTGAGTGTGAAAAGTGATCCATTGCGATTTTTGCATAGGCGAAATCACCATCGGGCGCTACAGCAAGCCATAGCGCCCGAGTCTCGGGCAGAGTCCGCCGTAGCGCACCACAGCGCGCTTCAGTGGCATATTAATTCAATGCGGCGAATAAATTTGATAAATCATGTAAATATGATGAAGCATAAAAATTTGATGAAATTAAATTAAATCCGCCACAACGCTAAATTTTTTCACGAATAATTTAATATATTTAAATACCCCAAAATTTAGGATAATGAAATTGATCTCCAAATTAAATCTGACTTCACCATTTTTTTCACCCCTAAATTAGCTAGAGTTGAATTTTTGGGCTTTTTCAGAGCTCGTTTAGTCATCCATTTTTAATTAGAGAAATGTGTTACTTAAAATTAAGAATAATTATTTATTTATTTAAAATCCTTCTTTTTTTTCCTGATTTGGGCCCCACTCCCTTCTTCTCCAAATGGCGCCTCACTCCTTTCCCTTCTGGTGCACGCATGAGGCTCCCTCCTTGTAACGCCCCGCCCCGTCACCGTGTGCAAAAGAGACGGTTATAATCAATTTTGGCAGCGGAGCGGCGCGCTCTTCAGGGAGGAATATCCTGTCTCCCCGAATAGTTGGAAGCCAAGCCCGTCTGAAGGGCTACTGACTCAATCTCAAGAATGGTTGAGAGCTAATACTTAAGATAAGAGTGATATCCTTATTCTAAGTATTAGACAAATACATACATTAGATTTAGAATACAATATGAATCCAATATATGTATAAGATATCAGCATTTCCAGTATACTGATCACATCACAAAACTAAGTATAAGTAGTATATAACAGAGTACAGAAGCTTAAAGCAAACATCCAGAAATATTCATCATAGAAGCTGTATGAAAATATTAATCTCAAAAAAGAAAAGAAAATACATCCAAAATTATTACAAATATTTTACTGAAATACAGAAATAAAAATTAAGTACTGAACTGAAAATAAAATGAGTAGAAAGTAAAGCTGAAGGAGAGTCCACTAGTGCTCCACGGGCTCCTCCTAAATCTCATGGGTGTCCTCCCGACCTAGTTCAATATACTGCTCGAGATCTAGCAAATTACTGGATCCCAAAAGTACCCCGTGTTAGACAATAAGTCTAATACATCGAAACTAATCTAAACAGTTCTAGTTATTCATTTAACATTTACATAATATAATTAAATCTGCAGGAATACTATAAAGATAACTAAAAGCATAAAATTGAATAAAATTATATGAAATGGAAGTAAGTAAAGTAAAATTGAACTGTGAACTGACTACTCAAAGTAAACCAAAAACAGTAATGAATATGAAACTAAGTAATAATCTATAAAACTTATATTGTATGTCACTGAAACTGTGCATCTGAATATGCTACAACACTGTATGCACTGATATACAACCAAAATATCACAAAACTGTTATGAGTCGTACAGTCCAATGTATACATACATCCAGTTGGGAACTGCGATGCCGATGCATCCTGAAATTCTCCAGTCAATGTATACAATATTATGTAACCCATAAATGATCACTAATACTCATATATCATCATCGATACTCAACATCATGCTTATGCTCATGCTCATGCTTCTAATTTACATGAGGTAAATCCAGAAACATGCTTAGAAATCCGATAATGAATTCAAGATCTCCATTGTGCTGAATCTTACTAAAATGATTCTGACTCCTAAATTCTAATTCGATAATTATTAAATTTGATTATTTACTTAAAAATCATTAGATAGGATGATTGTATACACATATTTAGCATGTTTGTAAGAAAGGTGGTTCTTAACACTTTATTTAATTAAGCCACCCTAATGAAGCGATTTTCGATAAGAGGCATCACCCGATGGCGATTTATATCTCAAGCTAAGTTATTAAGATGCCCAACTCATAATCATACTTAGTATCCTAAAGAAGGTGACTCAAATTACTTAGTTTGTTTAAGCCACGCCCATTGAAGCAATCTTTTCTAGGAGGCATCACCCGATGGCAATTTGTATTTTAATCAAACTAAGGAATGAGTTCCTATTTATAACACTCTTAGTCTTGGAAGATTTACTCTAACATGACTGTATTCATCTAATGTAACAACCCAGGTTGTTACTTTGCTCAATTAAGACTAATCTAAGTCTTAATTAAGGTTCTAAGTGACTAATTAAGTGATTTGAAGCAAATCTCTGAAACCTAGGTCAAACCAAGAAGTCAACAAAGTCAAAGCAGGAATTCTGGAAAATCCCAAAACCTGGAAATTTGACTTTTTATCTAGACCTTAGATTGAAAATCTGACTTCACCATTGCGTTCAGAACACCCAAAGTAGCTAGGAGTGAAATTTTGGAGGCATTTGGAAGTCGTTGGATTTTCGTCAAATATTTTAATATTATTTAAATACCCTAAATAATCAAATAATTAAATACTCGTCGAAATGAAAATCCGAGTGCGCCGTTGTATTCCTCACCCTTCAATTAGCTAAGGGTGATTTATTGGAAAATTTTTAGGATACGTTTAATAGGGTAAATTTGATTAATCTGTATAATTTAATTTAAATAAATTAAATAATTAATTAAATGGCGCCGTCAGAAGCGAAGTAACGCCGTCTCCCTGCGCTTTATTTGGCGCTGTCTATCCAGACGGATCATCTTTGCCGTCTGATCGTTTGATCAGACGGCTGTGACTTCATCTCCTCCGCCAGAGCTCCGCGTAGAAGGCGAGTAACACGCGTCGCCCTAACCATTCTCCTGCGCAAATCACAGCCAAACAGGTGTTGATCCACCGCTCTAAGCACGAAATAAGTATTCTAATCACTCCTTCAATGTTTGCTTGTCCCCAGTTTGACCTCAGAAAAGGATCGAACTACCATCGATTAAACGATAGTTTCTACCGTCGATCAGGTATTCCTCCATAATTCCTATACTTTCATTCATTTGCTTCGAATCCAGTTCTTAAGTTTATTCCATTATATAGATTACAATTATATAGCATTTGATCAACTAATCAATGGCTTGATCGATCGAATTTTTTAATCTATCCACAGTTTAAACCGTTACTTCTTCATTCGCCGGACCTTAGTTGCTAGGTCAAGCCTTAGCCGGTGGCATAGTTCGTCTCTGTTGATGATTCACCCACCATTGGTTAGGTAGCATCCTTATCTATCTTCGGCCGTGCGGGCTAGACCTCGTCGTTCGCCGGGAAAGGTCCGAAAATTCGTGCCCTAGCAGAGTCGTCGTGGGGCTTGACAAACGGGGAAGGAGAATGATTCTCAGAGGCTGGTCCGGTCTGGACTGGTTTGGGTTGTGAGAACCCATCCGGTTCGAGTGGGGTCGAGCCGGTCACCTCCGCGCAACGCGTGGCTTCTGCAGCGAGGCGACGGGCCCACTCGGCAGTAGATCTAGCCTATCGATTCCTGACACGTGGCAATAATGATGGCCGTTGTCGTCTGGCGTCACCTGTGGGGCCCGCCACCTGCCGCTCATCCAGTAGCAAATCGCCACGTGTACCTGCAGAAATAAAATAAATTATATATATAAATATATAACAGATAGATATATATTAAATATATTTATATATAAATTATATAGCAGTAATATTAATATAAATAAAACAGTAATAATTAATTAAATAAATACCAAACTTAAACCCTAAATAATTCCTAAATTACTCATCCAAAATATGCAAATGAATATACCATTTTGATCAGCAACAATAGAGGAATAATTTGGCACTGTCAAATTTGCATTTGGACTTATATTTAGCAAAGTGATTTTTAGGGTTTAATTTTTAAGATAAATTAAATGTTACAAATTTTATTTAGCTCATAGCTTTGTGTATGTTGATCCAAATGTACCCAATAAGGGTCTTAAAGTGATCAGAAAACCCTAAGGATTAATTTGATAGTATTTATCTTGCTGTTTGGATTAGTTTGAGCCTAATCACATTTAGGACTAAACCCTAATTAGGTTAATTAACCCTAGATCTTCAATTGACCATAACTTGGTCAATTGAGCTCCAAATTTGATAATCCAAATATCAATTTAGATCAAAAGAATCTAATTAACAGTAATCTATAAAAATATTTTAAATCCAACGGTCAGATTTGCTAATCACCCTTAATTGCTCTAAATCTTGATTAGTGAATAATAGCAAATCTAGTAACCCAATTTGAGAGTTTTAAACTTCAGAGGACTCATAGATTCATTTAGAATCAATCCATAAGGTTGGATTAATTTTTGAGTAATTAATTTTGTTAATCACTCACTAATTACCCTAAATCCTAATTAGGTCTTAACTTAGTCAAATTAAGTCCAAATTGAGCCTACCACATGTCATTATGATCAGTGAGCTATTTATAAACTATAGCCACTGATTTTGCTTAATTTGGACATTAATTGGCAAAATTAGAATTTTTGACCTATAGTTAATAATTCCTTAATTAAACCTTAAAAACCCTAAATCTTGTATTGGCCATAACTTGGTCAATACTCATCAAAATTTAGCAAAATTTAGATTCTATAGAAAGCTTAGACGTAAAGAACATTAAACTGAAAGAAAATTTAACTTTCACTTAGTCAAATTACTAAATTGCCCTTATGAGTCAAATTCACTAATTTGATCTCATATGGCTTATTAATCACCCAAAATTAACTTAGTTGTTGTCTAATCTTAAATTAGACAGTAAGAATTACTTTCCAAAAGAAAATTTCAGAATTTAAGCCCTAGATCAAAATTTGATCTTTTGAACCCTTAAGAAGGGGCAAAATGGTCTTTTTGCCCAAATTTAGGGTTTAGCCTTTAAAAGCTCTAAATTCATTTTCTAAACATTAAAATCAGTAAATGGAATGATTTAGAACTGAAAATTAATCAAACTTAGGTCTAAATTAAATTTTGATTAAAATCTCAGAATTTGCTCATTTAGAAAATTCCTAAGTCCTAAGTGAGTGTTCTCTTTCCTTAATTATTCTTAGACCCATCCTTAGGTCTTATAACATTAGTTAGGATGTGTGTCTTGAGAGATACTCTTAGTAATTAAGAGCCTTAATTCTTAAGATTAGGAATAGATCTTAAGTTAGAATTCATCTATTGAGTAAATTGGGTTACTCAATTAGATGAAACCTTGAGTTTTCTAGTTTCTAGATTTTTCTTAGTTTATTAAATGATTATTTAATCTTTAAACTTTAGAATTAAGAATAGAGATCTATCCTAATGAATTGATTTATCATTAGGACTTGCCTTAACTTAATCTGTGAGATTTGGGTTCTAAACCTTAGACCCTTAGTTATACCTTTAGATTAAGTGATTAGACCCCATTATCTAGAGTCTGATTCTTAATCTTTTCATCTTGATTTGGCTAATCAAGATGAGGTTGGGATGAATTAAATTACAAAATTAGGTCGCTGATTTATTCATTTTAACTAAATAGTCGTCTTTTGATTAAGTTATAATTAGGACTTGGCCAGTCCTAATTATCTTCAACAAGTAGGATTCGTGATTCTAAGTTACCGAATGTGTAAGAGTTGTTGATTCTGAAACTTATGTAACTTAGAGTAGATAGAACGAATAAAGTAGACAACAAAGGATATCACCTGTGTTTTAGATAGAGTTTTCTTGCACTTTGATTTTGATGCTTCGCATTCCTTGATTTTGAGCCTTATACCTTGAACATATATTATGTACTTAAGATATTTGATGAATATCTTATGTCAATTTTGAACATTCATAAAAAGCATTGTGTTCGTTTCACAAGTGGTTTGTAAGGTGTAGCTTGATTAGTATACCTCTTCGATCAACCCGTTCGGGGTCGGCAACCTTTCAAGGGTTTAATATCTGACAGTCTATTGGCCATGCCTAGTCCGAGTGATAGGATGGATAGACTCTTGCCCTACTGACTACAGAGTCAGGATTCTGATATGGATATACTAATTCAAGTACACTTACATTCAGTTCTGTCTTAGCTCATCAGGCTAAGAGTTTCAGTGATGTTCAGTTCAGAGTTTCTTAGCTCATCAGGCTAAGAATTGCTGAGTTTGTATTCAGTTTAGATGATTTGTACAGTTGCTATAGATTCAGTTTACAGTTACTGTTTTACTAGTATATTCTGCATTTCAGCACTGTTTTACTTACAGCTTCTTTGTACGTATTTTATATATATATAGGATGCTAGATTTACTTACTGTTTTCATATGCTTACTTAGGATGTTAGTGTACTCAGTTTTATACTATTTGAACTTTGTATGTCACTTGGCATTATCAGTTTGATCATATGCATATTTAGGTTGTATTTTCTTACAGTTTTACTCTTCTTTTACTTACCTGTTTTGTGTTGCAGTTGCTTGGAGGAGGTATGTTTTACTTCCTTTTTGTTTAGTTATAAACTATGGTTTATAACTTATTACAGCTCTTTTGTACGCTTTTCTGCACCTATTTTTGCTCAGTTCTATTTTTATGGTGATATTCAGTTAACTTAAATAAACTCGTACCCTAAAATGTACTTAGACTTAGTGTCTAACCAGTTTTCTTTTGTTGGCTGGGGCCCTACCATTATGAAACTGATAATGGTAGGTTCTGAGTTTGTTGGTTTAGCAGATCCAGTGAAGAGTTTGCCATTGGAGGAGGAGTCCGTTCCTGAAGATCTGTAGCTTAGTTTTCTATTTTCAGAGAGGTTGAGAGTTTTCTTTCAGTTCTTTTAATCTCATTAAATGTTGTAATAATACAGGATTATATTTCTTTTTCAGTACTTTACTTATTCTGTAATGTTGTATTTATACTGTATTGGATGGATGTTATGTTTTATGCTTCCGCACTCTGAGTTCATGTATGATCATTTAGTGATAGTAGTTCTGGATTGAATGGCAAAGTCCTTATTTAAATTAGATTAGAATGTATGTCTAATCCAATCTTAAGTGGGGACCTTGTCATTTGGTAACCCCTCCACCGTAATCATGTTAACTTAAGGGTTAACAGGACCACGGCGGGGCAGGGCCGCCACATCTAATCCCTTGGGAGAGCACCTAGTCATACATTTACATTGGAGTGAATCAACAAATCCTGAATACTATTGAAGTAATCCAGTATTATGGGTATACTATACTACACTAACTAATAATCTGGGTTCAGACAACTCTATTTAATTAACATAGATTTATCAAAGCTATTAATCCTTACTCTATATAGGTGAGTTCTACACAAGGCTCCAAGGTTATGATAAAAAAAAATCACTCAATGTAGGTTGCCACCACAAGGAATAAGTCTCATTTTAAGTACTTTAGGTGATTCCTACCATAAGGTATCAAGATCAACCTCTAAGGTGATGAAGGATCATCTAAGATTCCTACCTTAATAAGTTACAAAAGTTCTTCCTACCTTAATGTATCAATAATTAAGGTCTTTAAACATTTCAAGAATGATCCTAAAGCAAAACCCTTAAGATCTCATTTTTCTATTTCTTAAGTTAACATTCAAGTGATCAGATCAGATGATTAAAATCTATCTAATCCTTTCCTATTATACAATCATGGGATGAAATCAAAGATCTTAATATAGTTAGATTATTTCATAAATTATTAAAATTTTGTTATCCATCTTATGCTAATAGTCTTATATAAGAGAAAATCAAAGATCTAAAGTTTAGATTCAGATGATTCAATCACACATATTCAATATTAACATTAGCACTTCTAATTCATTAATTTAAGATCAATATTAAATCATATGCATTATTGGAATCATATCGATTGCATTATCTTACAATCAAGTTCATTGGTTAGATTAAGGTTCAGATCTTAATCAAGACAAGTTAGGGTTTAACCCCTAACTCTTCTACCATTAAGACCAAAGATTAATTTAAAGGTCAATAAAAATCATTGTATTATTAGTGTATTATTGATGGCAAATTTCAAGTTTAGATTAAGTATCATCTACTTGATCAAGTTATTAAGATTCTTATGTTCAAGTTTAGTTTGATGTTAATTTAGGCATATCAAGATGTCCAATTAAATGTTAAAGTTCTCTAGCATTCATCCTAAATCGTGAAAGCGTATAAATGAAAAGATTATATAGAATAAAAAGATAATTAATGCTAATTAAATTCTAAATCAAACCAAAGAGATTAGTGCTTAATCATAATTCTAAAAGACTTAAGTTTCATGCCATTTGGTTGTTAAAGTATATCTATTTAACATAAGCATGTAAGGGTTCTATGATTTAGCAATTAGCACAATACTTATAAGGTGCATAAAAGGCTTTGAGTACTTAATAAGAATGACAAAGTTTCAAAATTTGTTTCTACATAGAATTTTATGCAATGCTCAATTTTAACTAAACTAGATTCACATTTGATATAATTCAGTCCCATTAGGGTCCTAGGGTGTGGCGACCGGAGATCGAAGTTCGAGAGTCTCAAAAGAATAATTCATACATTGGAAATATTCATTTACAAAAATAAAGAAAACAAAATACATGAATATCCACATTTACATCCAGAGCCATTCATATATAAAATTTACAACAGTTTAAATATTTACAATAAAAATTTATTCACTACTCATATCTCACATCTCTTTCTCTTATTTTCTTTTATTACTTTGGCAGATCTTCAATTTTTTAATTTTCAAAATCTGAAAAATTCAGTTACCAGTCAGGTAGGAGTACGCAAATCATTCTTATAAGAATAATTCTAGCATCCTATAATAAGCATGAATCAAATAGGAAAAATAACTGAATATCTGCATAGCATATATAGAAAAGCAAATTTTCAAGTTGAAGTATTGCCCTGTAAATTAGCTGTGAAATTCAATAAAAAAAATATGAAATAAATTTTATCAAAAGTATTTGTAACAATAAGTCGAGTCCGTAGACTCCTGAGCCCAAATGGGTAAACCATAGGCATAACCTGTAGGAAGCTTATCTCACTACCCGTCGGTAGCTTACTCAAAATATGAACATTCCTCTGGATTTGCCCACTTCCTAAAAAGGGCTAAATCCCTACATATAACTCCCAGAGGCTACCAGCATGCCCAATCTGTACAGATTCTCAGTGTTGCTTTCCATCCTCCAAAGACAAACACCACAATAATATATACCACATTTTATCTTTTTGTTACATGCTAATTTGATAATATTCTTTTGCAGATTATAAGCGGTAAGCAATTTAATAATGTTCAAATGAAAATGGCTCAAATAAGAATACTGAATAAAACTTATAAGTAGATTTACGTACCTGACTTGTTTTGATTATCAACCAATTTCAATTTCTTTGATCTGCCAAAAATAATTTAATGCATTAATTTAATATTTTTATGCTTTTAATATAATTTGCAATATTAGGTTTTTATCAAAATAATAAAAATGAATATTTGAATATTTGAATTATTTTATTAAGTTACTTAATTATTATGCCTTATAAGGTCAAATTGGGAATTTGACCTTATAAGGGCATATTAATAATTTTACCCTTAATGAAAATTAAAATTTTTGTTAGTTTATTGTAGATTATGTCCTAAAATTTCCATAAAACCTAAAATTATCAAATTCTAATATGTATTAGCTAAGTTATAGCTAATACAAGTTCTAGGTTTAATTAATTAGGGTTTAATATGATTAGTGAGTGATTAGTGAAATTAGTCACAAAATTACTACACTAATTACACAGCTAGATTTCAATTTACTTTATGAGTTATCTGAAATTGAAATTACTTATTTTGGATTATTAGTTTTGTTAATATTTATTAATCAAGATTTAGAGTAATTAGGGTTGATTAAAAGATCTAACTATTGTATCCTAAATATATTTGTAGTTTACTGTAAATTAGGTTTTTTTAATCTAAATTAATATTTGGATCACCTAATTTGGAGATAAATTGACTTACTTATGGTTATTTGAAGTTCTAAGATTAAAGAGCTTAATTAGGGTTAGGTCCTAATTATGATTAGTCTCAATTTAATCCAAATAGTAAAATTAACACTACTAAAATATTTCTTAGGGTTTTCTAAGTATTTTGAGACCCATATTGGGTATGTTTGGATTAATGGATTAAAAGTTATGATTAATTGATTATTTATAACATATTTTGATTTATTTAATATCCTAAAATATCACTTTCCAAAATTTTAATCTTACTAAAATTTGGATGGCACAAAAATAATCTTTGATTTTTGCTGATTAATATAATATATTTAATTATATTATTTGAATGTATATTTTATAAGTTATGAATTTTTAAAGTTTTTAGGATTTAATTAATTAAATGTATTATTAATATTAATTTAATTATTATGTTCATCTAATTATTTTAAATGAAATATTTATCTTCTAATTTTATTTTTATTATTTTATAAAAAAGTTTTGTTATTATTAAAGTATATATTATCTTAGGTTATTTAATTTGATATAAATATATATAACTTTTATAAATTATATAGATATATATATATAAATATATATACTATTAGATTTTATAATGATTATTCATATTTTTATTTTTTATTATAATTTTTATTTTATTCTGCAGGTGGGACCTGCGGTCAGACGACTGTGCGAGTATACGCTCCCGGTGGACCCCACAGTCCACGCGGCGCATCCAGAACCAGACAATGCATGCGCTGGGCCCCACTTCTGCGTGCGATGCACGGATGGCAGCATGAACCAGGCTTGGGCCCGCCCAGGCTTCCACGACTTCTTCCTCTAACTCCCGATGAGGCGAGCTAAGGAACGCGAATGGAGGACCTTCCTGGCGCATACCTCTCGACCCGTACGGCTATGAAAAGAGGATGGCCTTGGCTATTCAAAGACAAACGAATATGTAATAGACGTGATCTAGATCAAGCGTAAATGGAAACCTGTGGCGACCCTGCCCCGCCGTGGTCTTGTTAACCCTTTAAATTAACATGATTACGGTGGAGGGGTTACCAAATAACAAGGTCCCCACTTAGAATTGGATTAGACACACATTCTAATCCAACTTAATTAAGGACTTTGCCATTCATCCCAGAATCCATCACTAAATGATCATACAAGTAACACAGAGAGTGCGGAAACATAAAATACAACATCCATCCATACAATACAATAATCCAGAATAAGTAAAGAAGCTGAAAAGAAATGATTAACCTGAATTATTACAACATTTAATAAGTTTAAAGAGCTGAAAAAGAAACTCTCAATCTCACAAGCAGAAAGAAACTAAACCTATGAGTCTTCAAGCACAGGCTCCTCCTCCAAAGGCAAGCTCTCCACTGGATCAACTGCTCCAATAAACTCAGAACCTACCATTATCGGTTTCATAATGGTAAGGCCCCAGCCAATAAAAAAAAAACTTGTTAGACTATTGTCTAAGTATATTTTAGGGTAAAAGTTTATTTAAGTTAACTGAATATCAACATAAACTAGTACAACAAGCAAGTAGGTACAGAAAGCGTAAGAAAAGAACGATATAAAGTTATAACCAAACAATTTATAACTAAATCAACTAGGAAGTAAGCACATACCTCCTCCAAGCAACTGCAACAAAGTCAGGTAAGCAAAAAGAAAGACTAAACAAATACTATAAAGAAAATACATCCTAAACATGCTTATGATCGAAATAAACTTATGCTGAGTGACATAATAGTAATTAAAACATTGTAAAGCTGAAAATATAGCTAACATCCTATATATGCATATAAAAACAGAAAGCAAGACTAGCATCCTATATATAGAAACAAGTCTAAGAAAGTGCAGAAAAACTGTAAGTAAAAGCAGCACTAAAATGAAGAATATGCAAAGTAAAATAGTAACTATGAAACTGAAAACTGTATTGGCTATTTAAGCCACTCAAACTGAAAGCACACTCAGTAATACTTAGCCTGATGGGCTAAGAAAGAAGCTTTGAACTGAGTATCACTGAAACCTCTTAGCCTGATGAGCTAAGGCAGAAACCAAATGTAAGTGTACTTGAATTAGTATAACCATATCAGATTCTGACTATTCAGTCAGTACGGGCAAGAGTCTATCCATCCTATCCCACTGACTAGGCATGGCATAGACTATCGGACTGACTCGAACAATGAAGCCGACCCCAAACGGGTGATTGAAGAGGCATACTAATCAAGCTACACCTTACAAAAATACGAGAAGAAAACAAAATGCTATTTATGAATGATCAAAGTTGACATAAGATAATTATCAATTATCTTATGTACCTCATATATGCTCATGGTTTAAAGCTTAAAATCTAGGTAAGCGAAGCATCAAAACAAATTGAGCAAGAGACTCTATCTAAAACACAGGTGATATCCTTTGTTGTCTACTTATTCGTTCTATCTACTCTAAGTTACATAAGTTTCAGAATCATCAATTCTTACACATTCTGTAACTTAGAATCACGAATCCTACTAGTTGAAGATAATTAGGACTGGCAAAGTCCTAACTTAATCAAAAGACGACTACTTGGTTAAACTGAATAAATCATCGGCCTAATTTTATAATTTAAATTACCCCAACCTCATCTTGATTAGCCAAACCAAGATGAAAAGATTAAGAATTAGACTCCACATGATGGGGTCTAATCACTTAATCCAAAGATATAACTAAAAATCTAAGGTTTAGAAACCAAATCTCACAGATTAAGTTAAGGCAAATCCTAATGATAAATGAATTCATTAGGATAGATCTCTATTCTTAATTCTAGAGTTCAAAGATTAAATAACCATTTAATAAACTAAGAAAATCTATAAACTAGAAAACTCAAGGTTTTATCTATTGAGTAACCCAATTTACTCAACAGATGAATTCTAACTTAAGATCTATTCCTAATATTAGGAATTAAGGTTCTTGATTACTAAGAGTATCTCTTAAGACACACATCCTAGCTAATATTATAAAGACTTAAGGAAGGATCTAAGAAAGGTTTAAGGAAGGAGAAACACTCACAATTTTACTTAGGAAAAAAAATCTTAAGGAACTAACTTGGGATTTTTGATTAAAATCAATTTAATGATTGAACTTATACAATTTCTGTTATAAATCATTCTATTTACTGATTATAATGATCATAAAATGTTTTTAGGGCCTTAGAAAGATAAACCCTAAATTTGGGCAAAATTACTATTTTGCCCCTACTTAAGGGTTCAAAAGATCAAATTTTTGATCTAGAAATCTAAATCTGAATTTTTCTATTGGAATAAGTTTCTTACTATCTAATGTAAGATTAGACAACAACTTCACAAATTTTGGATGATTATTAAGCCTTATGAGGTCAAATTAGTAAATTTGACTCATAAGGACAAATTAATAATTTGGCTGAATAAAAGTTAAATTTTCTTTCAGATTACTATTATTCACTGTCTAAGGTTTCCATATAGCCTAAATTTACTAAATTTTGATAAGTATTGGCCAAGTTATGGCCAATACAATATTTAGTGTTAAAAGGGTAATTAAAGGATTCTTAATTAAGGGTAAAAATCCTAACTTTGTCTATTAGTATCCAAATTGAGTAAAATTAGTGGCTATGATTTACAATTAGTCCACTGATCATAATGACATGTAATAAGCTCAATTTGGATCTAATTTGACTAAGTTATGACCTAATTAGGGTTTAGAGTGATTAGTGAGTGATTAGTGAAATTAATTACTCAAATACTAATCCAATCTTATAGCTAGGTTCCAAATAACTCTATGAGTTCTCTGAAACTTAAATCATCCAATTTGGATTACTAGATTTGCTAATATTCACTAATCAAGATTTAGCATAATTAGAGGTGATTAGTAAATCTAACCGTTAGATCCTAAATATTTTTACATATTACTATTAATTAGGTTTTTCTTATTTAAATTGATATTTGGATCATCCAATTTGGAGCTCAATTGTCCAAGTTATGGTCAATTAAAGTTCTAGGCCTAATTAGGGTAATTAGGATTAGGTCATAAAAGTGATTAGGCAAATACTAATCCAAATAGCAAAGATAACCCTACTAAGATGATTCTTAAGGTTTTTTAATCACTTTAAGACCCATATTAGATATGTTTGGATTATTGGATACAAAGATATGGGCTAATGAAGTTTTGTAACATTATTTGAACTTAATTAATACCCTAAATGTCACTATGCTAAATATAGGTCCTACAACAAAATTATTCACATCAATAAATTCCTTATATTTTTTTTGATCAATTTGATATATTTATTTGTATAATTTAGATGTATAATTTGCAAGTTATTAAGGTTTAAAGATTTGAATTTAATTAATTAAAATAATTCTGTTTTAATTATTTTAATTAATCTGATTATTATTAATATATATAATTTCATTTATATTTTAAACGTTATACATATATTTTAACAGTTATATTAATTAATCTGCAGGTACACATGGCGGGCCTTCACTGGCTGAGTTGATGACCGCGGGCCCCACCGGTTCAGACAGCAGCAGGACTGGCCACGTGGCGCGCCGCGATACGTCGCTGGAATGAAAGCGGGGCCCACCTGCTTCCGCTGCGCAGGTGAAGCGATGCGAGTAGGTCCCGCCACTGATCTGCAGCTAATGGGAGCGCGCCACGCGTCGGCTGATGTCGCAGCCTCCGAGGCACGCGGGTCGGGCCCGGGTCGACCCGGCCCGGCCCAGAGATATCCTTCTTCTTCCTCGCCTCACCTCCGCGATAGGTAGAGCTAGGGCACTAAGTTTTGGGGTCTTTCTAGTGATTAGGGAGCTCATCCCGCATAGCATAGGGAAGAGGATGTCCATGGCTAGCCGAGATCGGTTGAACCATAATAGGGGATGACCTAAGATGCCAATAATCTCTAACCCTAAGTACCGCTCGATGGTATGCCACCATACGAGAGTGATTTACTGTATATCACTATATCTAATTTGCTAAATTAGTTTAATCGAGAGCAATAATTATCGATCAGACCAAACCAAAAGTTAATCTACGATGCGGAATAAAGAAACGAAAGAAGAAATTGTGCATATCATGAAGGAATAACGGGATCAAGGACGTACTCAATTGACGGTCTAGGATCCAGGTTCACTCGGCGATTTCTTGATTCCTTGCTGAGCTCAAATCTTTGCAAACTTTGAAGCAAGAAATCGATCAGAAGATTTTATTCAAGATTAAAGCGGTGGATTTTGGCCGATTGATGCGTGGAAGGTGATCTTAGTGACGCGCGTCGCGACCCCTTCGCCGCGTGTTCTTCGCGAAGAAGAAGACCCTCGGCCATATGATCGAGCGATCAGACGGTCCAAGTGACCCGTTAGATCAAACGGTCAAACATAAAACGGAGCAACGTCGTTACCCAATTTAGACGGCGCTGTTAAGTAAAAATGAAATTTAATTATTTAATTATTTTCAAACTTATTTTATTAATTAAAATTAGCTAACTAAATGCATTCCAAAAATTTCCAAGAAATCACCCCTAGCTAATTGAGGGGTGAGGAACGCAGCGTACTCGGATTTTCGTTTCAATGAGTATTTATTTATTTGAATTTTCAGGTATTTAAATATTATTAAAATATTTGATGAAAATCCAATGACTTTCAAATGCCTCCAGAACTTCACCCCTAGCTAATTTGGGTGTTCTGAATGTAATGGCGAAGTCAGATTTTCAATCTGAGGTCTAGATAAAAAGTCAAATTTTATGGTTTGAAATTTTTCCAAAATTTCTGATTTGACTTAATTGACTTTTAGTTTGACCTAGGTTTTTTTTTAGATAAGTTATAAATTACTTAATTAGTGACTTAGAACCTTAATTAAGACTTTAAATTAATCTTAATTAACCAAAGTAACAACTTGGGTTGTTACAAAACTCTAGTGAGTTCTATCGGCGTGAACTTTATAACGGAAACAACTGTATATGATCGACTAAATTGGCTTGATCGAAACAAGTTATTGATGATCAGATCCGATCAATTCTTAATATATACTATGAAATAGGTATACGAATTGAAAAATGTAATATTGAATGCCTAGATTAAGAGACCAGGTACCTCAAATGGATGGCTTGTCAGACTATATCTCAATTAAAAAGCTTTGGACTTTGAAATGGAAACCGAGTGAAGCGGAGGTCCTAATGATCTTAATCCTAAAACGGTGGCTAAGAGCGACGAACCTCATCCGGATTGAGGTGAGTGACGCTGGACTTCGCGAGGTGAGCCACGTGTTTGTCGCTCGCAACATGTGTTGGGGTTCGACAGGGACGAAGCGGGGATCGTCTAATCCCCGATCGAACGGCTAAGGAAGGTTATTAGCTCCAAACATCGTTATTAGGTTTTAGGGTGACGGCGTTAGTGGAAACAGACGGCGCCGGTTATCTTAATATTAATAATATTAATATTTAATTTATTTTAACATATTTCATTAATAAATTTTAGCTAATTAAATGAAATTTTAAAATTTCCAATAAATCACCCCTAGCTAATTGAGGGGTGAGGAATGCAACGGCGCACTCGGATTTTTGATCCGACGAATATTTAATTATTTAATTTTTCAGGTATTTAAATAATATTAAAATATTCGTCAAAAATTTAACGACTACCAAATACATTCAAAACTTCACCCCTAGCTAATTTGGGGGTGGTGAACGCAATGGTGAAGTCAGATTTTTAATCTGAGGTCAAAATTATTTAAATATTAATAAATAAATTTGAACATAAATTCTGGTATTTTACATAGGGACCTTAAAATGTAAAAATAGTGAAGTTTTGGCCATTTCAGCCGATTCTGGGCAGTTTTCAGGAAATTCTGAATATTTTTGCAATTTTGGGCGCTACAACGCACTGTGGCGCGCTAAAGCGCACTGCAGCGCTTCTGGTACTGTAGCACATTGTGACGCTTCTTGCCGCTGCAGCGCGCTGTGTGGCATTTTTAGCGCTGCAGCGCGCTGTGGCATTTTTTAACGCTGCAGCGCGCTATGGATCTTTTAGCGCTGCGGCCCGCTGTGGCGCGCTTGCAGCTGTCCAACTTGCAAAAATACTGTTCAATTAATTTATTTTTCTGATTTCCTAAAGCTTTCCCGAAATTTCGCTACAGCCCGCTACAGTGCGCTGCAGCGGTCCATTTGCAATTTTACTGTTCAAATAGTTTAAATGACTGGTTTTATATAATTTTTTGAAATACCGCTGCAGCTCGCTGCAGCGCCCTAGCGCGCTGCAGCGCCAGACGGTGATTTCACTAGGTTGAAACCTGTAAGGCCTACTTTTGAGCTAAAATACTCCCAATCCAAAGAATTACATGAGCGGTACCATATATCAATGGAAAGGTCTTTCCGATACCTTTTTATCGACACCAAAATTAGTATAAACAGAGCATTCTAGCTATACAAAAATGTGGATAAATGACAGGGTATACAAAATGGACGAAAACAGAGCATACATTTTTCGAATAAATGAGCTATCTCAATGAGCCTTAATGGTTTCCATACATGTTTATAGACTTTTAGAGATACATTCAAGTATTGTAGTAACATGAAGGAGACAAGGAGAGGAAAAAATGGGAACAAGGAGAGTGAGCAAACATGTACCTCAGCCTTGCAAGGGGGTGGAGGAAGAAGGAACATTTGTCTTTCTCCAAGCCTTAAAGATGAGCTTCTTATTTCAGCACATGGGATCAATGGAAGAGAAGATAATAAAAATTTTAGCAAGCAAGAGAAGATGGGCTATGCTCTCCTTTTAAAGGAGGAGAGTGAGAGGGAGGCTCCATCATGAGATAGGGGCTAGGATGTGAAGAGCCATCCTACTTGCCTAGGGAGGGCATGGCTAAGAGGAAAGGGGAGGGATGGCCTCAAGTGACTTTCATGGAGGGAAAAATGGCCAGCTAAAATTAAGAAAGGAAAGAGGGATTAAATGCAAATTAAGGAATAATTAATTATTATTCATATTTTTTAATTTATTAAAAATTCGGATTAATTAAACGTGCTCCGAAAAATCCTAAAAATTCACCCCTAGCTAATTTGGGGGTGAGGAATTCAACGGTGAAATCAGATTTTAATTTTGATGATTATTTAATTATGTTAATTTTTGAGGTATTTAATTATATTAAAATATTCACAAAAATCAGACGACTTTCAAATACATCCAAAATATTGCCCCTAGCTAATTTGGGGGGGGGACGATAGCAACAGCGAAGTCAGATTTTGATTTTGAGGTCAAAATAAATACCTCAATTTTCTAATTAATTAAGTATTAAAATATTCTAAAATAATCGATTGGGCTCCGAATTGCTCTAACCTTCAGGGTTTGGTTCTAATGACTAGATGAACTTAATAGAATAATAATTACAATATGATTAGACTAAAATTAAGCTAGGCAACAACCTTGGGTTGTTACACTCTCCATGCTGGGGATGAGAGAGGAATTGTTCCCTCTCCCAATCCATGCCTCCTCTTTCTTTTTATGGATAGACCTCATCTCTCCTCCCTCCATTTGGCTAACAGCTGAAGCTTCTTCGTCCTAACCCTCAATCCTCTTCTCTTCTTTACTGATAGCAGAAGAAGAAGAAGCTTCATCCTTCAAACCTTAAAGAAAATAACAGGAACCTCATTCGCAATCAAAGGTACCCATTTGTTGTAACTTTCATTGTATCTATTTTTTGCATCCTCCATGTGCTACTTTTCTCATTAGTTTAATCAAAATATTTGTGAAATGGTATTTCAATTAGTTGTTGGATGGAGTCCTGTTTGATTGTTGAGACTCAATCGGACTTGAATGAGTCTGATCAAAGCTCATTTTGTCATTTAAGAAGAGTGTTTCCGCATATACGATTTATGTATACCTAAACCCTTATCATCATTGTTTGCATCATTAAAGTAATCATTTTGTGTTGATTTTAGTATCAATGGAAATGTCTCGAAAAGATATTTTCATCAGTATATGACACCGCACTTGAGGTTTCCTAAATCGATAGTATTTGAGTGCAAAAGAAGACATGTTCCATTTTTTCATTCAAGCAAAATCACCATCGAGCATTACAGTGCACCGTAGCGCTTGACTCTCAGCCAGGGAGCGCTACAGTGCGCCACAAAGCTCGTGTTTCAGTTCAATCATCAGAATATTTCCTGTTAAGTAGACTGTTTGTAATAACTCTAGATATATTTTCTTTTTTTTTCTTAGATAAATGCCTTACTTAGCTTCTGTGATGAATGTTTTTGGATGTATGCTTAGCTTTCGCACTCTATATTACTACTGATTAAACTTAGTATTGTGACATGATCGACATATTAGAAATGATGTTATACTTATATATATTAGATTCCTCATGTTCCACTCATAGTCCGATGTATATACTATATTGTTTAATACTTAAGATAAGGTTTTACTCTTATTTTAAGGATTAGTCTAGCAGCTCATTATTCAGCGAGATTATTTGGGGAGGTTCGGTATTCCATTCTGAGTAACACACCATTCCACCATCAACTATTTTGTTAACCTTAAAATTTCCTCTTTTGGGCACGGTGATGAAACAGAGCATTACATTAACAATATTAAGTATCCTTAGTTAGGAATTGAATGGGAATTTTGAAACCAAAGTCATATTTTTTTTTGAGGTTTTTAATTATCAAGACTAAGAGGTTACTTTCTACTTAATGAAGTTCCATTATGATTATCAGTTAATAGTTGCTAAAAAGTGTTTCTAAGAGTAAAAGTGTAATAACTCCAGCATTGGATCAGAAACCTAATCTAATATTAGGTGTTACTATAGTACTTAATATTGGGTCAGTGAGTCCTAACCCACTATTAAGCACTACGAGGTGCCAAGGATCTTTAAAGAGGAAAATTAGCTGCATATTATATAATAGATATATACCATTACAACCATCCAAAAAAGAAAATAAAAATACAACACATAATAGTAAAGTAAAACATCTATAGTTTAGTTGAATTATACAAATGTTTAGACGTAATGACACTCATCCTCACATGATGCTAAAGTAAAAAAAAATGATAAGAAAAGTAAAGGTCTTCAATCAGCTTTTATTGGACTTAATCTACATCAAGTTTAGGATCCACTCCAAGCTCCTGATCCTGTATTTGATATTTAATACAGTAGCGCACAGCCAATAAAATAAAATTAAGTGATTATACTTAAAAAGTCTTAGTATATTTTAGAAAAACTAATTTATTTAAAGTTAAGCGAATATCACATTAGAAAATTACAATTATTATATAAGCAGAGCCCAATAAAGTAAAAAGGGAAAGTAAGGTAAATGATTGTGATTTAGTATAATCATGCATTGTGTAAATATAGAGGATTTAAAATACAACAAGTCCTCTCCCATCTGTAGCATGAGGAGGAAGGTTCCTTATGCATGAAATGGGGAAAAGGGTGTGCATGTACAGGAAATGGATAAGGGACACATGCATGAGGAGTGGATCCCAACTCAGGGACAAATGCATAAGGGATTTAAAATTTTAATTAATTATTTTCAAATTAAAACATTTCTCTAATTAAAATTAGATAAATAAACGGGATCTGAAAAATCCAAAAAATTCATCTATAGCTAATTTTGGGGTGTATAATTCAACGACAAAGTCAGAATTTAATTTGGGGATCAATTTAATTATCTTAATTTTTGGGATATTTAAATGCATTAAAATATTCGAGAAATTCGACGACTTCCATAAATTTCCAAAACATCACCCCTAACTAATTTTGGGGTGACAAGCGCAATGGCGAAGTCATATTTTAATTTCAAGGTCAATTTAATTATCTCAAATTTCTAATTAATTAAATATTATTAAAATAATTCATATACTTGATTGAGCTCTGAATCACTCCAAATCTTTAGGGTTTGGTTCTAATAATTAGATAAACCTAATTAAATGAAAATTAATATGCAATTAAGCTAATATTAGGATAAGTAACAACTTAGGGTTGCTATATTTGTAGCATTCAACGATATTCAAAGCTAATTGCAAACCATGTGATATCTATTGTTATGTACTTTTAATTATCTATATTATGATTGGGGCTAATTAAGCCCCTCAATTGACTTAGATATTTATCAAATATCTCAATCAATTGATACTTAATAATATATAATACAATTGAGATTTTTGAAAATAATGAACTGATTAATGTCTTATTTACGTGACAAAATAATTTATAGATATAGTTGAAATGTTACAAATAACCATCTTATCCAATTGCTAATATTATAAGTATAGGTCTTATAACCATACTTCTTGGGTTACTTGATTCTTATAACTTGGGATACTTGAAAGTCTAGCTAAAGTACTCTTTAACTTCCAACTAGCAATTCACTACTAGGAATGGATGGCTTCTAACGCTACCACATTTAAGCATCTAAGTTATATTTATTTTCTACTTAATTTATCTCATTGGCAACCTAAGGTTTTCTACTTTAGAAGGTTGTTCATCTAACCATTAAGGTTATATAAACCTTATATGTGACCCTAGTTGGATAATTCTAGTCTCACCTTAGACTTAATGGTTTTATAAAGCTTCTAGTATAATATGGTAAGACTAATGAGATGATATTACTTATGCTGTTATTATCTGACTTTATCTTATATTGGGTTACTAATCTAATAATTAAGTTCTTCTTTTTAAATCTAAGGTTCCAAGTCTATTTGTTATGGACACTAAGTCCAAATTCTTACTTAAGCATTATGTACTATAAGATTTTAAGCCTCCTTAACACCTAAGACGACATCTAGCCTTATCTCACTTTCTAAGCATGTCCAAATACCAGCCTCTTTATTTTTAGGTTGTGAGAGGCCTCGACACTTAAGTATGCTTAAGCTTCAAGATTTTAAGCAACTCTAGCTGTAAGTATGGTAGTTAGCACTTGTGCACACCCAATCTCCACCTTCTCGGCCCATTGATTGAGGAATATGAGTATACGATGCTTGGGCACGCCCAATCACCCAAGTCTCTAGCTTCTGAAGGTTTTTATGAAATGTTCATACTGCTTGGGCGTGATGAGTCTTTATCTATTCTACGATGTTGAATATATTTAAGATGCTTGAGCGCACCGAAGCATCGAGCTTTTGTCCACTTGAATATGTCTGGCACTTGGGTGCACCCAAATGAGAATACAATCTTTGTTTTAAGCAGTGCTTGCTCATCAAGCTCTTCTCCTTACAAAATGACTTTGACCTTAACCAAAAGCTAGGTATATGTTCTACTAAAACAGTCTACAAGATTCGTTTAATAAATGAAAGATGATTTTGGATCTCAAGTTTTTGTTGATCCTTACGTGGTTGAATGAACATATGGGGCATAATGTCATTCCCAAGTGCAGCATCATCCAAATCAAGTTGAATGAGAATCATCCCCATCTTGATATGTCATAGTGCAAATCATGTGGATCAACCAAGCAATGAGTAAAGAGAAATTCATCACGCTGAGTCAAGCACAGCCCAAAACAAAAGATTAATGTTGAGTAAATTAATCATAGAAACGAGAGAACTGTTGACTGCATTAAGATAATTATTTAAATTACAAATATGCCCTTATTAATCCATGCAATAGGCAATTGCCTTAAGATCAAGTTCAAATTATATTTTAAGGCATTCCCTATATGTATAATACTAATTTAATTGCTTAGAAACATTTTCTTAAACTAATGCTTATACGATTCTCCTTGAGCACAACTCGTCTCGTTATACAGTTTGTGTTAGTTCTCTTATAATTGATTAAATTAGATCGGGATTCATAATAATACAAAAAATATATATATCAAGAAATTGATTTTCTTAAATCATATTTTTTTCTTAGTAAAATCATCACTCACACTCAAATAGTATTCTAGATTATGGAGAATCTTTCTCTTATATTTAATAGCAAAATACTTTAATATCTCAATAAATATTTTATATATTTTTGTTTTAGTTAATTCTTGATTTTTAATCATGGATTTTATTAATAAATCTCAATTATTATGAGTTAAACACTAATTTTAAATATTTTAATGATACTAAAATACTAATCAAATGTATTGTAGCAGCTCCCTATTCATTATTGTTGCACTCTCATAAATAGTAAATAAAATATATATAATACAAATATAATTTTTATGTAAATCTATATATATATAATACAAATATTTCAGGACAAAACACCTTCTCAGATTATTTATATATTTGTAGGTCAAATGATGAATTAGAGAATTTCTATTCATCTTTGAGAAATTTCTCAATTTTTTATCTATTATTTTAGATTTTCTCAAAATCATTTGAAATTTACTTGAAATTTGAGTCGAATCGAACTCCGAGCTGATTCTCGAGTTCAACATGATGACTCAAACCAAATTTAAGTCGAGCTCGAGTTTGGGTCAGCTCGGCTTGAATTGAATTCGAGTCACTTAAAATATATATTATATTAAAATATATAGACATGAATTACTTATTTAATCTAACATAATAATTTAAGTGCTTCATTGGTAGAGCCTCTGCTCTGCCTCTCCACCTTGCCCTAGGTTCGATACTCCCATTCCTATATAGATACTCAGAAAGTATAGTTAGTTAATAATTAAAATTAATTATTCAAAATCATAATTATAAATCTATTAAAACAAATAAATAACTAATAAAAAATATATCTTTGTAATTTTAATATTTGCATGAATATAATTTATGTTCAGAAAAGTGTAACCAATAATTGGGCTTTCAAAAAATATTATTAAATTTAATTTTATTTGTGAGATTTATAAAAATATATTTTTAAATTTTAATCGTCTATATTTTTTTAAAGATATTTAAGAGCTAATTGTAACAATACACTTTAGAGAAATAGTTAAAGCAAACCATGCGTAAGATCCGGCGATGGGCTCCACGACCTTTTTTTGAAGTTGCCAACACAGTAAACTTCATTGGTCCGTTAAATTAATAACAATAATATAATTAAGTTAAATATGGAATAAATACTTAACCGCAATTAATCTGTTTACCTGAGGTTGATTGCCTTTAGAGAGTGCGGTTTCATCATTCTAAATTTGACTATACCAATTCGATTCTTTAATTTTTTTATTATGCCTTTCTTAAAGAAATTCTAACACAATTTTTTTTTTTTTTTTTTTTGTATATATATGCGCCATAAAAAAAAAAAAATATATGTTTAATCAATAATCTAAACGTTGGTGCTAAATTTTAGTAAAATCATGATTATATCTAAATTAAGGATGTTTAAAGGCATATAATTGAGATAGGCATAGTAGGAAAAAATGAAGACGACAACCTACAAAATACAGACAAAGCTAGAAAGATCCCATAATATTCTTATGACACTAAATTCAGATGTTTGATTTATATACATAATATTTAAAAGATAATCATTCTATTATATATTTTTATTTAGCTTAAATGGGAAATTCCTACTCTTTGCTTTTGTATTTTCCAAATTTTGTATCCTAAATAATTTTCAAAATATATTGATAATTATGATTTATATTCAAATTATTTATTATTTAGCCACTAAATGAACATCAAAATGCCCTATTTATAACCTTAGCAATGTATGTATCTAAATATAATCAAAATTATGATTCTAAATCTAATTAAAATTATGATTATAAAAATATATAAAATATTTAATTACATACAAAAAATAGAGATAATAAGCACTAATTAGAAATTTAGACTTGCTCATATGACATCTAAAAAAATTCATCCAATAAAATTTGAATATCACTTCAATATAAATTTTAAAAATAATTTTGTATTATTTTAATATAAATAAATATACATTAATAAAATAATATCTAAATTTTATTAGATCTATTTTCTTACATGTTAAATCAATAGATCATATTGCTTAAAGTTTTAAATATAATAATTAATATTTACAAATAAATATTAGTCCGATACGAGCTTTTTTTCTTTCGGAAACAGGGACATTAGTAAGCGCCACGTGTGTTGTTGGTGTCTATCCTGTGGCAGGTGGCGGCCCTTTCGGGAAAATGACCGGCTGTAGCCAGTCGCATCAGTGCTTAGCAAGGCGTGGTCCGCAGGTACTAAGGTCGGTCAGTGGGGATTTGTGCGAACACGTGCCTTGCACGTGCAGTTAGCATATTAAAGGCAAGTCTTGAATGCAGCCTGTGCTGTGACGAAAGAGTTATTATATTTGTTTATTTAAAAAGCTGCTTTTTTGGGAAAATGATGTGTAATGCTCGGTCACGATTTATTCGTTGAATAAAAGCACAAATTATTGAAGTGGGAGTAAAATTTTATTATTTTGTTGATTTTTATTCTGTAAAAATATTCGACTGTTTTAAACTTTAATTAAAATTTAATCAGAATATTTTATCAGAATAATAATAACTTATGAATGCCCCATACTTTTTCCTATTAAATAAACCGAAATTTAACATATTTTTCGATAAATAATAGAAAGGTAATAATAATAAATAATAAATATTTTAATTTAAAATATTTATCCCTTAGTTGATCTTATAGGCAAGGAATTAAAAACCGGACCGGACGTTGAACCGCTAGGCTAGAGGTTCAAGGTTCGATGGTCGGACCGGGGTCGAACCGTGATGACGTAATAAATAATATTTTAATTAAATAATAAATACAAAAATTAAAAATAAGTTATTTAAATAGCATTTGATTATATGTAATATACAAGAAAAAAATAAAAAATCATAGAGATGAAAATAATCGCATTTAGAGATGCATTCTGAAAATCAAATAATATTTCTGAAAACTGTGATTTTGCGTATGATACTTTCATCTAATGAACATGATGGTAAAATATCAATTAATATTTAGAGATAAAAACAAGAGCATTTATAGATACATTCTGAAAAATAAACAATAATTTTAAAAATTATTGTTTTGCTTATCACACTATCAAACAGTGAACATGATGGTAAAATACCAATTCACTTTTAGAGAAGAAAACAATACATTTAGAACTACATTATGAAAGGCAAATAATAATTCTAAAAACTGCACTTTTGTTTATCACATTATCATATAGTAAACATGATGATAAAATATCAATTAACATTCAGAGATAAAAATAATATCAGTAAGTAAGAGACACATTCTAAAAACAAATAATAATTAAGAAAATTATTATTTTATTTATGTAGTGAGAGATGCATTCTGAAAATCAAATAATAATTCTAAAAATTGTTATTATGCTTATCAAGTTATCATACTCTCATATAGTGAACATGATTGTAAACTACTAATAAACTTTTATAAATAAAAAATTTGGCAATAAGAGATACATTCTGAGAATCAAATAATAATTTTAAAAGCTGTTATTTTGTATAGGTTAAGAGATGCATTCTGAAAATTATCAAGTAGTAATTTTGAAAACTGCTGCTATTTTTAATAAGTTATCATACTCTCATATAGTGAATATGATTGTAAACTACCAATAAACTTTTATAGATAAAAAAATTGGCAGTAAAAGATATATTATGAAAATCAAATAATAATTTTGAAAGCTGCTATTTTGTTTAGGCAATAAGAGATGCATTATGAAAATTAAGTAATAATTTTAAAAGCTATTGCTATGCTTAACAAATTATCATACTCTCATATACTGAATATGATTGTAAACTATCAATAAACCTTTATAGATGAAAAAATTAGCAGTAAGAGATGCATTTTTGAAAATTAAATAATAATTTTGAAAGCTGTTATTTTGTATAGGCAATAAGAGATGCATTCTAAAAATCAAGTAATAATTCTAAAAGCTACTGCTATGCTTAGCAAGTTATCATACTCTCATATAATGAACATGGTTGTAAACTACCAATAAACCTTTATAGATGAAAAAATTGATAGTAAGAGGTGCATTCTGAAAATCAAATAATAATTTTGAAAGCTGCTATTTTATTTAGGCAATAAAAAATGTATTATAAAGATTAAGTAATAATTTTGAAAGCTGCTGCTATGCTTAACAAGTTGTCATACTCTCATATAGTGAACATAATTATAAACTACCAATAAAACTTTATAGATGAAAAAATTGGCAGTAAGAGATGCATTTTGAAAATCAAATAATGATTTTGAAATCTGTTATTTTGTTTAGGCAATAAGAGATGTATTCTAAAAATTAAGTAATAATTCTGAAAGCTGCTGCTATGCTTAACAAATTATCATACTCTCATAAAGTGAAAATAATTGTAAGCTACTAATAAGCCCTAATATATGAAAAAATTGGTAGTAAGAGATGCATTCTAAAACTTAAATAATAATTTTGAAAGCTGCTATTTTGTTTAGGCAATAAGAGATGCATTTTAAAAATCAAATAATAATTCTAAAAGTTGCTGCTATGCTTAATAAGCTATCATACTCTCATAGAGTGAACATGATTGTAAACTAACAATAAACTTTTATAAATAAAAAATTGGTAGTAAGAGATGCATTCTGAAAAATAAATAATAATTTGAAAGCTATTGTTTTGTATAGACAATAAGAGATGCATTCTGAAAATCAAGTAATAATTCTGAAAGTTGCTGCTATACTTAATAAGTTAGCATACTCTCATATAGTGAACATGATTGTAAACTACCAATAAACTTTTATAGATGAAAAAATTGGCAGTAAGAGATGCATTCTAAAAATTAAATAATAATTTTGAAAATTATTATTTTATTTAGGTAATAAGAGGTGAATTCTAACAATCAAATAATAATTCTCAAAACTGCTATGCTTAACAAGTTATCATACTCTCATATAGTGAACATGATTGTAAACTACTAATAAACCCTTTTACATAAAAAAATTAGTAATAAGAGATGCATTCTGAAAATCAAATAATAATTTTGAAAGTTGTTATTTTATTTAAGCAATAAAAGATGCATTCTAAAAATTAAATAATAATTTTGAAAGCTACTACTATACTTAATAAGTTATCATACTCTTTTATAATGAACATGATTTTAAATTACTAATAAACCCTTATAGATGAAAAAAATGATAGTAAAAGATGCATTGTGGAAATCAAATAATAATTCTAAAAATAAAACATAAATTTATAGATACAAAATAAAACATATTCTATTTAGATACATAATTAGAATAAAGCATTAATGTTTTCTTCAAAATTCAAATCACAACTAGCAAAATTAATCGACCCAAATGCCACAACATCATCTTCCTCGATAATTTGGTCCGGTTTGAGGGCATCTTCAGCTTAAAATTTAACAGTTTATTAGATTTTTGTAAATATAATGCAATTAAGAAAATAAAATATGAATTTATAGACACTTACCAATATGTGCTTCATAAGTTTTGATATTTTATATAGAAATAATAGGGATAGCATCATCTTTATAAATTTCTTTTTCCAACTCTCCCAAATTAAGTTCTGTGCTCGATTCTTCATCCACACCCAAAAATCGAAGGAATCAATATATGTGTAATCTAAATGATCACAACTTACAAATGTTTATAAAATGTTTAAGGCATAATATAAAGAAGGACTATATTTTATTATTTTGTACAAATTATACATATTTCTTAAATTCATATTGTACCGAACATAAATAAGATCATTTAATCTTTGATGCTCCAAATGATTCTTCCACTTTAAATGAATTTGTTCGAAAACACTCCAATTTTTTTCACATCTAGACGATGAAGACGTTTGGCTAAGAATAAGAATAGCTAAATTTTGTAGGTTTAGAGCAATTGGCCTAAACATTCGCGATCACTCATCTATAATTTAAGCAATTAAGATTAACATTTAAATTTAGATGAAACTTTAAAATGTAAAATAAATTTAAAAGAACATACATGGCTGCATCTCCTTGACTAATGATAGTGCTATTGATTTACCAAAACTCTCTAAATTATCACGATATAATCTTACTTCATTCATTGCATTCTTCGGCTTGCTACATATATGCTTATTTTTTATTAACTCTACTAGGTCTTGCATGCCTCCAGATTTGTTGCAATAATTATCATGATCATACTGAAACTGAGGGTTTAGATAATATGAAGCAGAATGAATTCCTTGGTGAAGTTGCCCATCCATCTCCTCTTGATGATATCAGTATATGACTTATAGAGCCTCTTATTATTTTTAAACATTTTTAATTATCATTTTTGCTATATGCATTCCCTCATAAACGTAGCCCATATACGATTTCTCGTCAGCATCAATAATTCATAGTAATCTAATAAGAGGCCCACATATTTACGACATAATAAAACAATCACTCCAAAATCTTTTATCTATAATAATAGAAGATGCTTCTTTTCCTTTAAGAGTTCTTGCAAGCTTTGAATCTATGTACTCCTTACACGTAACAAAAGCTTATAAATCATGCTTATGAGCATGAACACTATATAAAGTAATAAAAGTTGTTTCAAAATGAGTTGCCCTGGGATGGATAATTTCTCGCCACATAGGCCTTTTTCGTAGCTAGGCTAATACAAATGTATGATTATAAACAAACAAAGTAACATTTGAAGCCTTCTTAGCCTGTTCATCAACATGTCCCATAAAAGCTATATCTTTAAGAATTAAATTCAAACAATGTGCAGCACATGGTGATAAATATATATTATAATATCTTTTTTTAAGAAGTTCACCAACTTTCTTATAGTAGGTTGCATTATGAGTTATTAATTGAATAATATTTTCTAGCCCAACCCATTCAACAACTTCAGAAAACAAATTACATAATGTATTCACATCTTTTGTTACGTTAGATGCATAGATGGACTTCAAAAATGATAAGCCACTTGGATAATATACAAGAAAGTTGATCAATGTTCTGTTTCTATTATCTGTTTACCCAGTTTCTATTAATGTACAACTTTTCCCTTCCAATAATGTTTAAAAGATTCAATTAGTAATGTGCACTCCTCCTTGCAATCTCTTAATAAATTTACCCTCATTTTATAATAAGAAGGAAGCTCTTATCTGGGCCCTATGGCTACTATGGCATTAATAGCTTATTGTGCATAAGGTAAATTTAAAATATTAGGTGG
Organism: Gastrodia elata; assembly: GCA_016760335.1. Classification (NCBI taxonomy): domain Eukaryota; kingdom Viridiplantae; phylum Streptophyta; class Magnoliopsida; order Asparagales; family Orchidaceae; genus Gastrodia; species Gastrodia elata. Next base: position 18,446,192 of record CM028672.1, on the reverse strand, counting down.
TATGCCATAATCAAAAAACTACCTTGCAATATATATATCTACTTTATGCACAGCTTTTTTGGAAGCCATCATGCTCTTAATAGAAGATTGTGTATCTTTTCTTATTCTTGGGGTAAAATATTTATCAACATCTTCAAGTTTCCTCTTGCCCTTATCTACTGAAGGTTGTGAATGATCAGATTTTGATAAGATCGATCCTATTTCCTCAACATTACAAGCTTCAAAGTATGTGCAAGCAACTTTCATTAATTCACACCCTTGTTGCTTCTTATGCGAATTTTCTTTTAAATTTTCCTCCATTTGAAAAAAAACATCATGCAAAACTTTTTTACAAGAACCAATATTACCTTTAATACTTGCCAAATATTGTTTCATTCTAATTATACCGCCACCCTTGTAAATAATACCATAATATAAGCATTTGTATTACCTCTTTCCATCATTATCTTTTATCTCAGTAAAATGATTCCATGTAGGATCTGTTTTCTCACACACAATTATGCATACTGCTTACCATGTTGTGAGATCCAGATACTTCCATAAGCTAATAATTTTTCTATATCAATTGACAAAAAAAAATTGAAAATATTCTTACAAAAGTAAAATAAAAAGTAAAACAAAAAGTAGAAAATAATAGCAAAAGCAAAACAAAAAATAAAAATTATTATGAGACTCAAGACTCAGTGCCTCGGTAAGAAGCACAACGGAGCCCATGACCTTTCAGGGATCCTATTCAAAGTAGTATCCAATAATGAGTATATGTTAATCAGCTAAGACCAAGGGGACAATGTTCCAAACTGAAAAATGTGGCCTCTATTTCATTATCATCTGTCATTGTCTCACATTAAAAAATTATTAAAATTAAATGTTAAGAACTTAAGCTTAACAAAAAATGTTATTTTGCAAAGAATCCTCTACACTTATCAAGATTAAATTAAATGAAAGTCCAAAAAAAAATATCACAAAAAGTAACTGCACATGTGTTCAACTTTCAATCAATTTTTGCTCAATAAAAAATACCACTATTATGTTTATTAGATGAGATTATGAAAAGCAAAATAGTACTGTCATTGTATCTCTAATGGATAATGTATTCAACTTTTCATCTATAAAGATCAATTGGTAGTTTACCATCATATTCACTAGATGAGAGTATGATAAGCAAAATAATAGCTTTTAAAATTATTACTTAATTTTCAGAATGCATCTCTTAATTACCTAAGCAAAATATCAGCTTTCAAAATTATTATTTAATTTTCATAATAATTTTCTTACTACTAATTTTTTTATCTATAAAGGCTTATTGATAATTTATAATCATATTCACTAGACTAGAGTATGATAAGCAAAATAATAGTTTTTAGAATTATTACTTGATTTTTAAAATGCATCTCTTAATGATGTTATTTTCAATTTTTATCTCTGAAGGTCAATTGATATTTTTACCATCATGTTCACTAGATAAGAGTATAATAACTTGATAAGCAAAATAGCTGTTTTCAAAATTATTGTTATTTTTTCAAAATGCATCTCTTACTACCATTTTTTACTTTCAGCAATTCTCAAAATTATGATAAACAAAGCAGAAATTCTCAAAATTATTATATGATTTTCATAGACCATCTCTAAATGTCATTGTTTTCATCATCCCAAAAATTAAAATTGTGAGACTCAAGACTCAGTGCCTTTGTAAGAAGCATGGCGGAGCCCATGACCCTTCAAGGATCCTATCCATAGTGGTATCCAATGTAAGTATTTGTTAATCAGCTAAGACCAAGAGGACAACGTTCCAAACTAAAGAATGTGGCCCCTATTTCATCATCATCCGTCATTATCTCACATTAAAAATTCATCAAAATCTAAACCTTAAAATTTAAATAAAAGCTGTTTATCGACATTTAAAGATGAAAATCAAATAATGATTTCTAAATCTATTATTTGCCTCTCATAATCTTATTAAATGGACATGATGTAAAACTAATAATTAACTTTTAGAGATTAAAGTAACTTCCATTAAAGATAAAATGAAATAATAATATTTAGAGATATTATCTAAAAATCAAAAAATACTTTTTAGAACTATTATTTTGCTTATCATAATCTCACCTAATAAACATAAAGATAAACTTCCAATGGACCTTTAGAGCTAAAAATAATGGCATTTAGAGATGTATTCTAAAAATCAAACAATAATTATAAATGAGAACTTTAGACTTTAGAGCTGAAAATAATTGTTGCTAATTTGCATATCATACTCTCATCTGGTGAATATAATGGTAAACTATTAATTGACCTTTAGAGATAAAAATAATGAGATTTATAAATACATTCTAAAAAATAAATAATAATTCAATAAACACTGTTTTGCTTATCATAATATCATGTAGTGAATATGATGGTAAAATATCAATTGACCTCCAGAGATGAAAATAATGCATTTAGAGCTACATTCTGAAAAACAAACAATAATTCTAAAAACTGCTGTTTTGCTTATTAATTTAAAAGAATCTCATCTACTGAACTTAATGGTTAAATACCAATTGACCTATATAGATGAAAACAAATAATGGCAGTAAGAAATGCATTCCTAGAATCAAATAATAATTTTGAAAGCTGCTGTTATTCTTATCATACTCTCATCTAGTGAATAATGATAGTAAGAGATGCATCGGCCAGTCATCCAAATGACATGGAACACTCTATTTTGAAAAATACATAATAATTTTGAAAATTGTTGTTATGCTTATCAAGTTATCATACTCTCATTTAGTGAACATGATGGTAAAATACCAATTAACTTTCAGAGATGAAAATTGAAAATAATGGTCGTAAGTGATGCACTCTGAAAATTAATTAATAATTTTGAAAGCTACTATTTTATTTATCATACTCTCATCCAGTGAACATGATAGTAAAATATCAAATGACCATTAGAGATGAAAATAATATAATAATAGATACATTCTGAAAAATATACATTAATTATAAAAACTGATGTATTGCTTATCACACTTTCATCTAGTAAACATGATGCTAAAACTGTAGTGCCTGCGGCCCAAAAATTCCGCATATGTATATTCTTAGCCCAGATTTTAGGGTAAAGAGAGGTTAAATATTAAATATTTTTTTTAGTCTCCATTGGTTATGTGATGATTGCTCCATTTACAAGGAAGAAGAGAGATTCCTAGAGGTTGTGTAAGGGTATGTAAACCTCAAAACTCAATGTACTCTCTTCTCTACATAGTGAAAATTTTACTCACCTCCCTGTAGACATAGGTGTTAGCACCGAACCATGTAAATTACATTTTTTTATGCTGTGACTGTTTGCATGCGATTATTTTTTGCTTTATATTGGTTTACTCAATATTTCGAAGTTATTTGTTCCGCATTAATTCATAATCCAAAAATCTCAACAAATATGTCATAATGCCAATAAGAGTAATATTATTATTTTTATTTGAGCTAAGTTCCTTACATTCAATAAAGTAAAGGAGAGTCAGAGGGAAGAAGAAATCATAGAAGAGGTTTAGTATTTTTAAGATATTGAAACTATAATCACAACTGAAAAAAAATGTGCTCCATAGATTCTAACAAATTATAACTTAATCGATGTATATTGTTATAGTTGAGGCCAAATTTCTTAAGATTATCCATTATTTTCAACCCTTAGTGTAAGCATCTTGATGGGAGTTAAGGTGATAAGATTGCAGATATGATTTGGGAAACTTTGGAAAAATTTTGATGTATCAAATGATGTTAGAGTGGCACAACATCTTAAGAAAATCTTGTGGTGAATATTAGAAATTTGCAGAAGTTGATGTTATTTAATTTGATGAATGTTTGATAGTTGTATGGGCAGCGAGGTGACAGGGTATCAGATTTTGCGCATGTTTTATCGGATGGATGTTTTATGGCTGAAACAAAATAGATATTGGCAAAACAAAATATAAATAAAAGCTAATCGAGAGTATTATGAAATTAAACAAAAAAAAAGAAAAGAAATAAAATATAACTCAAGATTATCCACACTTTAGGTTCTTAAATATTATACACACTTTTAAGACCATTGATTATGCACATCGAAGGAGGGTGATGGCTATTAACACCAACACAAGATAGATTATCATAATTATATATGCCACCTTATTGCTATGCGAGCTCACAAAGTTGAATTGATTATCCACACAACTTCAAGAATACTGTTGTAAGAGTACAATTCTCACAAATGAATAAGAAAAAATTTTATTCACCATCTTCTTCCAAATGATATATATATATATATATATATATATATATATATATGTATGTATGTATGTATATATAATATATAGAAGTAGGCACCAATCATATTTCAATATATCCTTGACATCCTACCAACACTGTAGATTTCATTAAATCAATCTAAAATGTACTTAGACGATTATCTAGCGTAATTCTTTTTTCTTTTCTTGGATGGGGCCCTAGCATGTAAGAATAATATGTTAGATTCAGAGTTGTTCATCGAGATAGCTTCAGGTAAAAAGCTTAATCAGAAGGATGATCTTTCTACGACTGCTAAGGCTTATATAGTCTTTATTTTTTGCTTGTGAGAATTAGAGTTTCCTTTCATTTGAATTTTAATTCAGTATTGTAATAATTCATATTCTGGATGTATACACTTTTCTGCACTTTTATATTGAGTTGAGTTATGTTATTTTACTTATGCACTATAGGTATGGATATTGTATAATTTGCTTCCACACTCTATTATTTAAGTATGCATATTTGATAAATGAATTATAGATACAAGTGGCAAATTTTACAGTTATCAGTAGATCATGGTAAAAACTTAATCTGACTATAATTGAGAATCTGTCATATGGTGACCGATATACCGTAATCATATTAATATTAGTATTAACATGACCACGGTGTGGTCGGGGGTCCATAGCTCTAGCCCACGGACTGTGCCGTGCGAGTCAGGATCGACCCACCCGGCACTGTACACCATCCCCGATGTATCTCCTGAACCTTAAGAATTAGGGCATCAAATTCATTGCAGCTCCGAACTCTTCTCGGGGTATGCCATATATCAAAATAAAGCCCTCACCAAGTCCTCATAAACTCCCCTAATATTCCCAATTGAGATTAGCCATGTCAACCTATTTTAGTTTAATGTTGATGGAAATTAGGGTTTACTATTTAGGGTCCTTAGTGAGCCAAACAGCCCAACTAATGTCCCAGTGCATTCCCTAAGCCAAGATAAAATCATGGATTACTTTGGGAGCGGTGGGAAGGCGTTGAATCCTTGATTAGGGTTGCGATGGGTTAAGCTCAAGCCTGGGCACTGTACATCACTGTACATGCCCGGGGCCATCTCGCTTTAATTGAACTCGCCCAACCCAATTGAAGGCGATAATCAATAGGCGTAAGCATGCAATGATCAAATATATCGTGTAAAAAATATTTACATTGAAATTCATTATAGAGAAATGGGGTGCTTGTCTTCGTCATTCATCGGGTCCAACAGGATGACACGCTTGCGTGCACCGGTCCTACGCCTTAGCTGTGGCGCCCCGCTTCTTAAGTCCACAATCATTAGACTAAGGAGTGGAGTGTCACTCTGGCAAAACCCCTCACTTATCATTAAATTAGGTAAGATCCACAACCCACTAATAAGGGAAGGACATGCACATAATAACTAAGAAGATTAGTCACTAAATATGACATACATACAGAGTGCGGAAGCAAAATAGAATAAACATCCATTCACCATACATCAAGTAAGAAACACAATATAGCTCAATAAATAATAAAGTGTAAAAAAGTAATCACAGTCACAGTACCTGTAGTATTATAACATTTAAATGCATAGTTTAAAAGACTGAATAAAATCTCTCATCCTCATAGAAGGCTAAAAAGAAATTTAGGCAGCGCCTAACTCTCCTAGCTGATGCTCCTCCTCTAAATAAGGCTCCTCTCCTTCAACACCAAGCTCCTTAAATCTATCAGAATCTGACATTATCAGTTTCATAATACCAGTGCCCCAGCCAATAAAAAAAAATCTTATTAGATAATTATCTAAGTACATTTTAGGCTGAATATTTTACATGAATTATTAATATTACCATTTTTATACTTAAACACAATGAAAAGTAAATTAAAAGCAGTAGGAGCAGTAAGTGTACAAAGAACAGGGTAAGCTATAAATATAGCATTTATAACTATACAAATATAAGGCAAAAAGCACATCTCAGCAACTAAGCAAGGAATGAGCATATATATATATATATATATATATATATATATATATATATATATATATACAGTGTAGTAAGTAAAAGTACTGAAGGTAAAGTCTAAATCTAAATATGATGATGATCATATGACATATGCAAGTTACAGATAGAAATATGAAAGTGGTACATATAGTAAACAGTAAAATCTATCATCTTATAAATAAGTACAAGTGAGCAAGTAAGTAAAGAAACATAGCTGACTGGAACATGCATCACAATACAGTACATATTAAGCTAGAACTGTAATAGGTATATAAAGACTGCCATATTAGACAATTGGCTAATCGAGCCCAGTGAAATTCCCAAAGCCTTTCTGGGCTAGGGCAGATAGAAATTCCCATAGTTTTTTTGGGCTATGGCAGACAGAACCAGCAGCAGAACTGTAGCGATAGTAAATATAAATGCATAATCTTTTAGTTATTTTACTTTTGTTCCTGTTGACACATCCATAAATAGCTAAGGAGTTAAGCACATCTGAAAGACTATACAAGTTCCAAGCTTAACACACACTCCTCAATGAGTAATATTAAGCCTCCTTATTACTCCTTACTCATGTCTATTAGGGTAAATATGCACCAGAATCCACCTAGAAGCTGAACCCAAAGGCAACTGTTATCCTAATTATTCTAAGTTTTCATTTCATGTACAAAGTTTTATTATATGATATGTCCAAGGATTTAAGCACAAAATACAAGGAATGCGTAGCAATAAAATAACTCAAGTAAGCAAGGGATTCTTCTATACATGGTGACACTGTTGTTGTCTATTTAAACTATTCTAATTATTCTAAGTTATACAAGTTCATGATCTCCAATTCCTACTATCAAGTGTCACTTAGAAGCATGGCCTTATAAGTTAAAAGGATTAGAATTGATCAGGTTCTAATTTAATCCAATCAAGCATGACTATAGGTTTAATCAATAAATTATAACGTCCTAATTTGATGAATTTTGACGTTCCATCTGAGATCTGATCAAGATCTACTAAACTATAGATTATGAATTAAACACCACAATATTTGGCTTTAATCACATAATCCAAAAGGATAAAATATAAGATTTAGGTTTCAGTCTAAAAGTGATCTATTGATTAAGGCAAATCTTATTAAGCAAATCAAACTTAATAGGATAAATCTTTTATCCTGAATCTAGGGTTGAAATACAAAATAATCAAAATAATTTGTAAAATCTAGAAACTAACAAAACTAAGGATTCATTCATTGAATAATCCATTTATCCAATGAATGAAATCTAACCTATGAACTAATTCTAGTCTTAGGAGTAGTCCTAATGTGAAGTGCAAAATTCTAAGAAAAGACTTCAAGGAAATTTAATATTTTGAACTAAAAACTGATTTTTAACACTTAGAATAATCCTATTATAGTTCAAATGTTAGTTTTATTGACTTAGAAGGTAGTTTATAGGTTAAGAATGCATAACCTAAATTTTGGGCAAAATGACCATTTTGCCCCTACTTAAGGGTCCAAAAAGCTACTTTTTGATTTAGGGCTCCAAATTGGGATTTCTTACTGCTAAATGATTCTTTACTGTCTAATATAAAGATAGATAGTAATTACACTAAATTTGCATAAGAAATGGGTCATATAGGTCTAAACTAAGGTTTTTGGTCTAATGGGTATTTTAGTAAATTACAGCTAATAAAATCTAAATTTTTATGCATTTTACTATTGGTTGCTATTCAAGGATTCTATATAGTCTAAGAACACTAAATTTTGAGGTCTGATGAATTAGTTATAGCCATTTCAATTTCTAAGGGCAATTTGATAATTTTCTAAGCTAAGAGGGGTCAAAAACTAACTTTTTTATTTGGTGTCCAAATTTAGCAAACTCAGTGGCTATAGCTTCCCTATATCACACTGAGTACTTTAACTAGGAGTATACCCAAATTGGATTTCAATTTGTCAAGTTATGACCTAACTATGGTTAGGGGTATTTTGGTCATTTATGATTTTTCTAGGGTTCCAAACCTAGATATTATTTCTGATTATTGTTGGTACTAAAATTTTAAGCTATCTAGCATTTTAAATTTTTTGATTTGGAGTCTAAATTACCAAGTTATGGTCATTTCAATATTTCTAGGCGTTACAGCGCGCTGTAGCGCCAGACGGTGATTTCATCTGTGCGAAAATCGCAACGGGTTAACTTTCGGGCTCAATTACTCTCAATCTAGAGCACTTCACATGCGATGCCATATATCATTGGAAAGCTCTTTTCGAGACATTTCATTGATACCCAAATTAGCACCAAAAGATTAAGTTACCAATGCAAACCGTGGGTTAAATGATTGGGTGTACAGAAATTCGTATTAGCAACTTTACATATCATTCCCTATTATTTACAATTTTTTATTTTTTTGAGTTTCTACATCTTAAACATAGCTTTATAGATGCACAACTAAGGTAACACAAAATCTTAAACATACAAATGAGCATAAAAACGAAATGGAACAGCCATTGGATTAACCAATAGAGGGAAATGGGGTACCTTTGACCTTGCAAGAAAAGGAGGAAGAAGACTCAGAACTCTTGGAGGAAGGAGGAGAGCTCTCAGCTTGGCAGCAAGCAAATGAAGGAGGGAATGAGCTCTTTCTTAAAGGGGAGAAGAAAGGAGAAGGCATTCAAGAGTTTGGGAAGCTAGGAGGCATGGGAAGAGGGATGGCCTTGCCATCAAGATTTGCAATTAAGGGAAGGAGGAAAGGGATCATCCGAAAAAGGGAAGAGGGAAGGGCAGCCAGCAATGCAAATTAAGAAAATAAATTTTCTTAATTAAATAATCATTTATTTATTTTCTAATTTCTTAATTTGCTTAAAAATTCGGATTAAATAAATGCGCTCTGAAAAATCTCAAAAATTCACCTCAAGCTAATTTAGGGATGAGAAATTCAACGGCAAAGTCAGATTTCGATTCCGACGATTATTTAATTATTCTATTTTTCGACGCATTTAATTATATTAAAATATTCGCGAAGACCCGACGACTTTCAAATGCGTCCAAAACATCACCCCTAGCTAATTTGGGAGTGACGATCGCAACGGCGAAGTCGAATTTTGATTTTGAGGTCAAATTAAATACCTCAATTTTATAATTAATTAAATATTAGAGTAATCTAAAATATTTGATTTAGCTCCGAATCAAATCAAATCTTCAGGAATTGATTCAAATAACTATATGAACTTAATAGAATGATAATTGAGATATGATTAGACTTAAATTAAGCTATGTAACAATTTTGTGTTGTTACATTAGCACAACCTTGTCAGTGCACAAATGGCCAAACAATGATATATTGTGGAGATCATTCAGATCATCATGGAGAGCTCCGATGAGCTTTTAGAAGGTTCTGAGGTGATTCAAAATAAGGTTGGAAAGTTTCAGTTGCAACATAGGCATCGCAGCACGCCATAGCGCCCAACACTCAAGAGGAAGGCGTCGTAGCGCGTTGTGGCAGTCAGCAGATCGAGACTAGGGAGCTGCAGTGCACTATGGCAGATGGAGTCCAGAGACTGGGGAGCTGTAGCACGCCATGGTGTGCCCCAGCAGAAATAGGCAAAGACTGGGAAGCTGTAACACGCTAACATCCTGAGATCAGGGCACTGCAGCGTGTTCTAGCACATGGCTACCCAAGGCGTGAGAGCTACGAGTGGCACCCCATCCCTTAACCCACAAGATTAAGCTAGGTTTGGATCACTATGTACAAAGTTATGAAAGTTTAAAGTTTTGGTACATATGAGAGAATGTTCTAAAATGCCACTATATTAAATACTCATCCTATAATAAAATAAATACTACTAATAAATTCCTCTCATTTTTTTGAGCAAAATGAGATATATATTTAATATATTTAGATTATTCAAATGAAAGATATGAATGATTAAAGTTTCTGAATTTAATTAATTCAATTTATACAAATTGAATTAATTAAATCGTACTGTTTAATTTAATTTAATTGTTTTAATTAAATTCATTAATAGAAGATAGCGGGACCCACAACAAACGGTAGCAGCCGCTCAAAGCCTGACAGTTGGGCAAGGCTGGCCCCAGCTGTCACTATCGAAGGAACCGCGGTGGGTCCCACGAAACACGCAGCACTTGCCAGTGAGTGCGGGATGAAAGCGGGACCCACTGCCACTGTCTCGGATAGACAACAGGCCCCCACAGCGCAGATGCATGACATGCGTCGGGCCTGCGCAGCTTTAATGCGGGTCGGGTTTAACTGGACCCGACCATAAGCCTTTTCCACTTCCCCGCCTCACACCCGAGTCGGGGCGGCTAGGGCACGTCTTTAGATGGTGATTTTGATGATGGGGAACACCAACCCACATGGCCAAGGGTAGGTCTCGGCGAGACCTACCAAATGGCACTTGACCCGAAGCCAAGGGCAGTCGAAGGTGCCCGCTAAGGCTAACCCTAGCGGCTAGGGTTCAGCGAAGGAGAGGCAACGACTTCTACTGTGGACTAAGTCCATGATCAGCTTGATCGGGTTCGATCTAGCCCGATCGAACCCGATCATTACTCAATTGGGAACATGCAATAAGGTTACGAAAAGAAAAATTCATGTTTGCATAATTGTACAAGGGAATCGGTGAGTACCTGGTTTCGACGGTCTAGAAGATATGGTTAGACTGAGGATGCTTTGGATCCAATCCACGTAAACGGTGAGTCCTACGCACGGGATGAGGCCTTAAGGACAACTAGATGGAGGTTACGAGGTCGGGGCTACGTGGGTTGGGCGAGCGGGGCGGCGAGGTTGCTGCGTGGCGTGAGCGACCTTTGCGAGGACGAAGGATCACAAGTTGTCCGATCGAACTGATCGAACGGCTCAGATGGAGCCGCTCGATCAAATGGGGGAGAAGACGACGTGCGTTGGGAAGGAACGGCGCGGAGATGGCACCGTTTGGGTAAATATTAATATTATTTAATTAAAATTAATTAATTAAAATTAATTAATTTCTTATTTAATTTAAATAATTAATTAAATTTAAAAATATTCTAAATATTCATCCCTAGCTAATTGAGGGGTGAGAAACGCAACGGCGAGGTCGAATTTTTGTTTCGACGAGTATTTTAATTTTCTAATTTTTGGGGTATTTAAAATATTATTAAAATATTCGATGAAATTTCGACGACTTCTGATTGCCACCAAAATATCACCCCAGCTAATTTGGGGGCAATGAGCGCAATGGTGAAGTCTGATTTTTGATCTGATGTCAAAATAATTAGGTCAATTCCAGAGTTTCTGGATTTCCTAAAAATCAGGGTTTAGTCCATTTGACTTCTGATTTGGACCAAGTCTTGGTGGTGAACTTCTAATGACTTAAATAGAGTACTAAGACTGAGATCAAAAATTAGGACCTGAGTTAGTCCTAATTGATATGGGTAACAACTTGGGTTGTTATACTATGATTTCTTTTTAAGCTACTTGGAGAGTCTTTTGAACTATTTGGGGTTTGAAATGTAGCTGAGTACTTAAAGAAACATTTTAAAGATATTTCATAAGTTGGAATTTCAGTTTGAGAGGGCTTTGGTTGTTATTGAAGGAGAGTTTAAGGAGGAATCCTAAGGGAGAGCTATTGTACAAGAGAGCTCTTGCATGTTGTAGAAGATACTCCATGTGATGGCTGCTACTTCTCCCCTTCATCCTAGAATAAAAGCTAGTGTTTATTATTGAGGTTAAGCTCTTTGTAATTCTATACTATTTAAGATTCATAGTGGAAATTTTATGTGGTGTGGCTCCACAATTTTTCCTATTCTTGGATTTTCCATGTAAAATATGTTGCTTTTGGATGTGCTTGTGGATGTGATGCATGCACGTGTTGTAATTTCTTTTTCTTGTTGTTTTATGATCTTGTATTTTGCTTGGTAACTGTCAACACATCCCCAGTCCTCGATTGAGTGTTATAAACTGCTTTCACAGCGGTGTTCAATCTATTCTTAATGAACAAGGCCCTTGAGAAGGCCTAACCCTTATTGTGCGGATGGAGCAGTGGCTCTGATGTTGCTTGAAATTAGTGCGAAGCCTCGGATGATGGCCCCATGGATGATGAGCCAGAGCCATCCTGGCTATCCATCTCTTCGGATAACTCTTATTTAATATAACAACCCAAGGTTGTTACCATGACTAATTAGGACTAAACTAAGTCTTAATATTGATTATAACACTCTTAAATAATAATTAGGACATCACCCTAAAAGTTTGGTCCAAACCAGGGATCAAATTGATCAAATCCTGATTTTGGAAATTTTACGAACTTTAGAATTTAACTTAATTATTTTGACTTCAAATTAAAAATCGAACTTCGCCATTGCGTTCATTGCTCTCAAATTAGCTAAGGGTGGTGTTTTGAAAGCATTTAGAAGTCGTTGGATTTTCGTAGAATATTTTAATATATTTAAAATATCCCAAAATATATGAATTAAATACTTGTTGAAATCAAAATCTAACTTTATCGTTGCTTTACTCACCCCTTAATTATATAGGGATGAATATTTAGAAGTTTTTGGAAGTCATTTAATTATTTAATTTTAACTAAGGAAATTGGAATTAATAATAAAAATAATTCCAATAGTGACGCCATCCACTTAATACTGCACCATTATCGTTTGCCATCTGATCTGACGGCTGATCTGAGCAATCCGATCATCAGATCTGACGGCGAGCGCCGTCTCCCTCGCGGAAGTAACCGCTCCGCCGAGGCTCCTTTAAGCCTCCATCTGCAACACAACCTGTTTTGCACGGCCAAGGAACCATCTGGAGCATTGATCAAACCCTCTAAGAACCCTAACCCTCTACAAACCATCTGCTCCAAGTTCTCCAATCTTCCCAACCTCTCTATCGAATTTCAATTTTTTTTATTTACATTGCTATTTCAAACTCCTGATTGATGATCGAACGAATTTGATCATTGTTAAACCGGCTTGATCAAATAAATTAGGCTGCAACTCCATGGTACAAACTGTTACTCTCTTCTCGCCAAAACATGGAACTGGGGTTAGCCTTTACCTACGCATCTATCCACCTCAGGCCGCAATTCAACCTATGGTAGCTATCCTCATCGAGACCTATTCATCGGCGTGCGGGTTGAACCCCGGCGACGGCGAGAGGGCCGTCGATTTGGATGCCTTATGTTCAGTTGTCGTGGGTCTGTCGGGAGGCTATCGGGTTCGTCCTGGGTCGCGTCGGGCCTGAGAAGCTGTAACAACCCTAGTGTTGTTACACATTAATTAGTTGCCTAATCGATTTAATTTCTTTTCCATTACTCTTATAATAGTATTAAAAACCTCCATTTCAATTTTTGTGCAATTTGAATATCATTTGACAATTTTTAGCATTTCCTGTTTTACCGATAATTCTGAGAATGCCTATTTTATTTAAACATCAGAATCAAAATTGAAGTCCGACATTGGACTCATCACCCCTAAATTAGCTAGGGGTGGCTCTATTGGATTGGACTTAGAATTCAGCTTCGCGGCCTTTACTTGATAATAGTAACTCATCTAATTTTGGGCCGGTTGAGATAAGAAGATCTGACTTCTCGCGTAGAATCCAACATTTTTGTTTAGGGAAGAAAGAAAGTAAATTGAATTGAGGCCGCGTAGCGGTTGGCAAAGCTAATTCTTATTTTAGGGTGAAATGGTGCTTAAAGTCTTCTTTTTCGTCGGTTGGATATTTTGGAAGTGTTTGAAAGTCATCGAATTTTACCCGAATATTTTAGTAATATTTTAATTCCCCACTATGCTTACTTCTTTGTTGGCCAAGTACATAAAATGTTATCTTTTGTTAAAAAAATTCTTGATTTTCATAATTGATGTATATTTCTTACGGTTTAACATTTTGAATTGCATGATGTTTTCCATTAACACAAATATACTCACTTGCACTTCCTTTTTAGAATAAAAATGATATTATGCTTATAAATGTTCTTTAATGTATTACAACTTTGCTTCCATATGAAATATTGGTCTTTAAAATATGCACTGAAAGTTTAAATATGTTGTATGGATTTCTAAAATGGGTGCACTGGAGGATTTTTACATCTCTATACAGAGCTTATTTAAAAAGAGTAAAGGGGAACGGTTCGCAGGTAGATGTAATTTTTGGAATGAATCATACATGAAAATATTCTTGATTCTCCTCAAAATGAACAAGCATAGCAAAAATGCATTTAAAATTTTTTATTTCAAAGTTTCATTTCATTTCATATGATTGCATACAACTTTTTAAGTATATAATTTTATGGCATGATGTTGTGAGAAATATTTAGCCTATATTAATTTCATACCATGCATAATTAGTTTTCTTATATAATATTTTATATACTTAATTGCATTAATATGTATTCAAAACCGGATATATTTCACGATACATGAGGTTAGATTTCTATTCAAGCAAATATGCGGGAAGAGATACTTGAAGTACTATTTGTAAACTCATGACAACTATTAAACCAGTTACACTAAAGTTACTCCAAAATATCTCTATAAACTCAAGAAGTAACTAACACCCAAGAAAGCAGTTAGCCCCACACTAAAGAGTTCTCGGCACCTAAAAGTATCTACCTAGTAGGCAGGAGTATAAATATAAAAGTACAACACAACTAAGGAAAGTAAAGAACAACAATATATTTCTCAAGTAGCAATATGCATTATAACACAATATCATGTTATAAGGAAAGAGATCATGATGTAAACAACATGTAGCAAAAAAGATATAGGCATGACATCTGCCACTAATATTGTGTAACCAGCACTAGATCTACAAACTTGATACTAATTGTTATCATCTGCAGCATTGTTTTAATGTATTTATGCAAACTAAAAGCAAACAAATAACAATCTCATTTTCAAATCACAAAATTCACATCAAAGCCATTAAGTTTAGCATTGCATTTCCTTAAATGATATAAAAGAGGTCAAAATAAGAAGGGCATAAAGTGATTAAGTGATAATAGTGTCCAAATTCTCAATTTTCAATCTCCACCAAACTCTCTCATCTGATGGTCTAAGTCATGCTGATAGTGCTCCCAAATCTGGCACATAAAAATTGTTAGAGAATTGAATTCAAGAAAATAGATATTGCCTTGAGAAACAGAGAAAGGGTGTTTAAGAGAAGAAAAGAGAAAGATACACACCAAGAGAGACATCTCTAAGTTTGGTAAAAAACAATTTATTAGATTTGATTTAGAATAGTAATTTTTATTATTTTTAAAGTGTGAGGGTTAAACCTAGGCACGGGTCGGGAAACAGGTTGAGGTTAAATGGTTCGCGGACCAGGTTCGAGTTAACCCGAATATTGTACCATTATAATCCCCAAGCCCAATCAACAATATAGGCTTGGATCAGGTCGGGCCGGGCCGGCCAAGTATTTTGATAAAAAGTAAGAAATTGAAATCTCATACAAAAACTCAACCACACCCAACCCTCTTATTGGAATCCTAGTCGCCGTCGGTGAACAAGGCCGCAACGAGGCCAAGAGAATAGAGGAAGAGCATCTCCTTGTTCCGACCAATGTGTGTACGAAAGGATGCATTCTCTATCTGGAGCGCCTCGGCGGGCATCTGGCTCATCAAGGAAGTGTGTATGAGCGAGTCAGAATCTTGGATTGTCAGTGTACTGTACCACTCGAGGTGGATTCGAGACAAAACTGGATCGAGCTTTTCTAGTAAATACTGTAAGAGATTGTTCGGTTATGGTGCAACCTATAGGGAACAGCGGAAGGAAGATCCATTACATACCGTATCCGTAATTCGAGAATTGTGATCGGCCGTCCACTAAAAAATGAACATCTCATATCATTTCAGAAGCAATTGTGGCTAGTAGAGACGTACTCCTTGGTTTCATAAAATTGGGCCACTTCGGTTTTTCAAAGCAAACCAGGATCTAATCCAGAGGTTATAGTAACATTAAAAGCTCAAATGTTTATTTTTTGATGAAAAATATTACATAGCTCTCAAATATCTTTTAAAAATTACGAATGATTAGAATTAAAAATTTTAAAAATATATTTTTATGGACTCACAAACAAAAATAAATTTAATAATATTTTTTATTTTACTTAATTTTTTTAAATTCTAATCAACAATAATTTGTGAGAGATATTTAAAAGTCAATAATATTTTTTTTTTTTAAGTAAACAGTAAAGAAAAGTACGAAGCGGAAAACAGTGAAAGAATCTAATTAAAATCTGAAAGAAATAGGAAACTCCTCCGCGGGACACGGGACCGTGCTGACCCTCGTCTCTCCCGCAGCATCATCTCCTCCACCAGCAGCACCACCAACTCCAAGTGGCTTCTTCGCTGGTCCCGCCGACAGCGACTCCTCTATCTCTCATCAGGACCCACCGCCCTTTTCACCTCCCCAAGCTTAATATAATCTACCCCATGCCCCTTCTCTCACCTCCCATTTTTATATTCCGCCTTCGCCCTCTCCCCGCCTCCGGCGATCCTTCCAATTTATATTCCTCCCCTCTTACCTTTTCAATCAGCTTAATTCCGCCGTTCATGGTGCCTCACCATGCCGACGCCGGTTAGTTCCGCTCGACAGTGCCTTGCGAGCGACTCCGCTTCCGCCCTCGACGCCGCCGTGGCAGCCGCTCGCCGGCGAGCTCACGCTCAAACGACCTCCCTTCACGTTATATTCGCCCTTCTCTCCTCTTCATCTCCCTCCCCTTCACCGTCCCTGCTCCGCGACGCCCTCGCCCGTGCCCGCAGCTCCGCATTCTCCCAGCGCCTTCAGTTCAAAGCCCTCGATCTGTGCTTCAGCGTCGCTCTCGACCGCCTTCCTTCCTCCTCATCATCCGACTGCGATGAGCCTCCGATCTCCAACTCGCTCATGGCTGCCATCAAGCGCTCCCAGGCGAACCAGCGCCGGCATCCGGATACCTTCCATTTGTACCAGCAGCAGCAGCAGCAGCAATCTGTGTCTGGGAGTGCGTCTCCGGCCTTTGTCGGTGTCAGGGTCGAGCTGCAGCAGCTCGTTCTTGCCATCCTCGATGACCCGATCGTGAGCCGGGTGTTCGGCGAGGCGGGGTTCCGGAGCTGCGATATCAAGCTCGCCGTCCTTCGCCCGCAGCCATCCGTTCTTCGATTCCCCCGATCGGCGCGATGCCCTCCGCTCTTCCTCTGCAATTTTTCAGGGTTTCAGTTGCCTGCGCACCTTGCTGCCGACGGGGGCGATGAGAACTGCCGGAGAATCGCGGAGGTGATTGCGATGTCGCGGAATCCGATACTGGTTGGGGTAGGCGCAGCGGAGGCCGCTTGGGACTTTGGTCGAATGGTTGAGCGGCAGGATTGGGCGGGGATGCCGCAGGAGATTCGGGGTTCGAAGTTTGTGAACATTGAGAAGGAGCTAAGCAGCGGAGATAAGGAGGCGGTTTGTGCGAGAATGGAAGAGATTGGGAGGGAAGAGGATGATAGAACTGGTGGCGTGCTTGTGAGCGTTGGGGATTTGAACGGCTTGGTAGGGAGCAGTGAGGATGCCGCCGATTGTTTGCTTTCGGAACTGACGAAGGTGCTAGAGTGCCGTCGGCTGAGTTTGTGGGTGATGGGGTGGTCGGCTACTTACGAGATCTACTTGAAGTTCTTGTCTCGGTATCCGATGGTTGATAAGGACTGGAATTTGCAGTTGCTGCCCATGACCTCTCACAGGACTGGAATGGGTGGATTGCACCCAAAATCTCCCAGGTTTGTCTTACGGAAAACTGTTTTCACTTATGTTATATTGTGCTTGATCTGAGTATGTTGGGTTTTCAATTTGCTAATCCATGAAGTTTACCCTGTTCGTTCATATATCCAAAATGTTTGTAGCTTTGATTCTGAAGGCGTGTGAATTTGCTTGTTGTACTCAAGTTGTCAAGGGAGGAACAGCTTAATGAGTCTGAAGAAAAACTTTTTTAGATTATGATAAGAGTTTGTTGCTTTGTTTCTATGTTTTGAAGATATTTAGAATTTCTGTTCTACTTGTTATAATGCTATTTAGTTTTTTTTATGTGTGCTCTGGGTATGCTAGTACTTTGGGAATATTAAATGGTTGATGGTTTAGCTGTTGTTGTCTATTAAAGTAGGAAAAGGTAAGATGAACATATTACAAGGAAATGCTATGTTTTCTGACCCTATGTTCAAGCAAAGTGTTGTTGCTTTGATATTGTAGATAGAAAAGTTTAGAAAACTTCGCATAGATAAAAACGTAAAGCCCTAACTGACTGTTTTTCATTCAATTTCCTAATGAAACTTTGAATTGACAATTCATCAAGAATTGATTTTGGGCGCACTGTTGGGTAATAACATATCTAAGCTCTTAAAAAGCTTGAGGTTACTTACTTAGTCTGTAGTGAACTTTTTGATGAAAAGTTATTCACGCCACTTCAACAATGAGATGACTTGCAGGCAAAAAAACTATCAATTTAAACCTCAGGAGTGTACTTGACAAGTTTTGGAAATTATATTGATAGGGTGGGTTAAAAGATGACTTTTGTGGAGTATTTGCTGAAACTTGCATAAAACTTAGGTTTCAACATTTCTCCTTTTTCCAGGCTTTAGATCACATTTAAATGTTTTTGAATTGTTGGTCTGACACATCTACAGCAACTAGAAATTTCATGCATGATGCACTTATTAGAATGAATGGTAAACTACATGGAACTTCACATAACCCCAGATTTATGAGTTGGACCTGTAGACTTATCTCATATCAGATGGTTTATGATATCTATGAGCGATATCTAAATTGTATTATTGAGCTAAAAAACCTACTTCCTTGACAAAAGGAAAGACTATTTCGTCAACCTCTTAATAAGTTCTGGTAAGAACTAAGATGACTGATTCGTGAGCATTCCAATAGGTGCATTCAATTCTCTAGAGTATAAATTTGCTGTTGGAGGAGTTATGCCTGCTGAATAGATTTAGATTAACGTTAGCATCATTCACCGCTTTGGGAAATGCCAATGCTCTCTTTCTAATTTTCTAGCTATTTTTGTGTTTCAAGAAAGTTTAAAAGAAAACGACTCCAATTCAAAGAATTTCGTAATGTTGGAGTGACTCTTTCTAATTACCAAGCATCTTTACTAATTTAATAAAAGATATCTACATTGACACAAGCAACTATAAACTTGGTATAGTGATTATGCAATTTTCTTATAAGAAGTTGCACGATCAATAATGCTTTATAAAGCAAAATTTGATCTGCAAAGTAGAATCATACTTATAAAATAATTGTGCCAAGATGAGAAGGCTAAGGTGGATACATAAATATACACAATAGGAAATGATGACAATTGAATACATTTATGATAAAATTAGAGTAGCAATCACTTTAGATGTTCCAGACATGTGAAATACATGCAATTAGAAGCTCCAAACTCTGCTACGGATGGTGAGTTAGAAATTACGGCGGGGCGCTGCGGCGCGCTATAATGCTGAACTCTCTGTTTGATATGTGTCGTGGCGCGTTGTAGAACCAAACTCTGCTACGGCACGCTGTAGCGCAAGAATCTGCTGCGATGCACTGTAGCGTTGGGCTGCTTAGGATTTTGAACAAGTCTTTTAAGCACGCTATGGCGTGCGCAAAGCTTTCTGTTTTGGATCCGCTGTAGCGCGTTATAGCGTTGATCTCTCTGTTGTTTGAGCGTTGCGGCGCCTTGTAGCGCCGAGTTTTATGTTTTGGATCCGCCACAGCGCGCTAGTGTTAAGCTCTATGTTGAGGGGGCGCGGCGACGCGCTGTAGCGTTAGGCTCTCTGTTGAGGGGGCGGTGCGGCGCGCTATAGCTCAAGCTTCTCTGGTTTGTTCCTCCATAGCACCTCTCTAGTTCAGGTTCCAGGTTTCTTTTGTAAACTTGATTTCAGCTCTTTTATCCTGTAATGTCGCAAAAACGCATATCAAAGTACACGAATCTTAAGGAAAAACATTACTTTTAGTACTAAATTAACTGCAATTCTTAGGTTTATCAGTAACAATTAAATTTCTCTCCCAGCCAGCCCTCAACCTGCCAGCCCCTCCTCCTCAGCCCTGCCAACCAGCCACCTTGCCGGCTAGCTCGCTCCTCCGACCAGCCAGCAGCAACCAACCTTGCCCCTTCCCTCCCTCACACCCTCACAGCAGCCTCTCCTCTTCTCCCTACCAGCAGCCCCCCTTCTTAGCCCCTCCCGCAAGCAGCCAGCCAGACGCCACTTGCTAGCCTCCGACCACCCCCTTCTGACCCCTTCGGCCACATCCAGCTTCTGGCAACCGAACTTTTGGTAAGCATAGGAGGAAATGAGTAGAATTTTTTTTTCTTTCTCTTTTATTTTATTGTCTCAATTAAGTCATCACATTTGTATTATTGTCATTAATCAATAATGACAAACAATACAAATGTCATATTTGACAAATATTTTTCATTTTGTCAAATTAAATTTTTGCTATTTTGTCAAATTGTAGTCATTTCCATTTCGTCTTTTACTGTCATATATTATTATTATTATCTTTAAATAAAGATAATAATAAACGCTATTAAAAATTTGCTACTTTCAATAACAATTATGCTGCCTTCCATTAAGAAAAGAGAGTGAAAGAAAGACAATTGAAAATGACATAATAAATACTTATGAAAATACATCATAAAAGCTAATATCTAAATCTAAATGTATATCCAAAAGGCGAATTGTCAAATTTTTGATCTTAAAGAACAAAGGTACCCAGTACAACATGTATTACATTTTGCACTTTTACTGCTGCTTAGCTTCGCTTTCGAGTCAAATTCATATTGAAGCTTGGCTGGTTGTTCGGAACCAACATTCGTTGCTAATTACTAGAAAAATGACATCAATAATAGTATTCGTGGCTAGTTACTGGAAAAATGACATCAGTAACAGCATTCGTGGTTAGTTACTGGAAAAATGACATCAGCAACGGCATTCGTGGCTAGTTACTGGAAAAATGATATCAGTAACAACATTCGTGGCTAGTTACTGGAAAAATGACTTCAGTAGCAGTATTCGTGAGTTGTTACTGGAAAAAGATATTAGTAATAATATTCGTGGGTTGTTATTGAAAAAATGACATCAATAACAACATTCGTGGTGGGTTACTGAAAAAATGATATCAATAACCTACATCTTTGAGCTAATAATTTTTGCAGGAAATTAATTATTTTGTTTGCGCTTTTACCTTATTATTTTTCTTACATCCTTATTTTCGCAAATCGCATCTCTGTTATTATAAAATGTAATATTTCATTGTTTATTGTGGTACTTAGAGCATTCTCTAATTACTAAGAATTTTAATCCCGGTATTATTTTATGTACAATGCCAGGTTAGGTACTTCTGGGAGAGCTTAAACAAGAACTTTAAAAATTTTCACTGGCGGAAGAACCAACGGCACAACTTTTTACTTTTTATTTTATTTTATATTTTCAAAGTTCATCGTGTGTTCTAGGAGATGAATTTTGTCAGAAGTTAGTTGGCTACATTGTAAAATTTGAATATTATTAAATGAGAAATATCTTTTGGTTTTTATGTGTTCCTTTTCTTTCAAAATTGCTCAATATGATCATGCGGTATTGTGAGTACCCGATGTCGGGACAGTTCTCGTTGGACCAGCGTCGGGCCACCATAGTTGGTATCAGAGTAGGGTTGAGTACTTGTGGAAGAAAAGAATATACATGTAAAAATAAGGATATATTCAATCTAAGAAGATTAAAATAACTAAAGATAATAGTACCATGTTTATCATTGTGATTAGAAGCGTTTATATTTATGGGGCTGATCCAAATTAAACAAAAAATAAATAGGCCAAAAGCTCAACTTCATTACATTTTAAGTTGATCAAATTAAATTGTGTTTTGTCTCATGTTAAGCTATCGAGTCGGGATTGAGTTGTAAGTTGGGTTTGAGTTGTGTATTATTTGGGCACCCTTATCCATAATCTATCAACACGTAATGTAACATGGTAAATTAAAAAAAGTTGTCGTGTTAATTGTTGTTTGTTTTCTTACTTCCAATGAAGTTGATTGCAAGGTTGTTTAAAAATAATTTTTTTACTATTGAAAATTACCCATTTTTGTCCTTCTATTGTTGAAATGCTTAAAATAATCTTCTAACTTTTTTAAAGCCTAAACTAGTCTTATTTTAGTATTTTTCATTCTTTTTGGATGAAAAAGTAAATAAGAGAGCATCATGATAATATTGCATTACATTATATGCTTAAATGCCTTTATTAGTTTTTTTCATTTAAAATGGATGAAAAAGCTAAAATGGACTAATATGGACTCTTTAAAGGAGCTGAAGGATTATTATGAATATTTTAATAATCGACTAAACTATGCATTTTTCAATAGCAAGTAATTATTTTAGGAAATAACTTAGTTGACTGGTGTGGAAGAATAAGATTTTATTTATATTTGGTTGTACATATGGTCTTTAAAGATTAAATATAATATATACAAGAACGTCCTTATTAAACTATTAAAAATTAGAATGTTGAATTACATCTTTCTATAGTTATTAATACCATAATTAATGACAATAATTAGTTTTCACGAATATGAGAATATGTGCCTTTAAGAGTTTTTCTTGTAGAGGTGTTGCATGTTGTGTTCCTTATATAGTTAACCATTTGCTTAATCTTTCTTTGTAGAGTTTTTGCTGGCTACATTCCCAATTGGAGAGGTGTATTAATCATGTTGTAGAAAATCGAGCACACCGCAGCATAAGCTATTTGCGCTTGATGATCGGGAATACGTTGACGGTTACCAAGCAATACAAGAAATCACAAACACACGCAAAAGTAGATCACAGCACATACACATGCATCAAATCACAAGCACATCCAAAGACAGATTTATGTAGAAAACCCAAGAATGAGAAAAATTATGGAAACACACCACACAAAATTTTTCACTATGAATCTCTAAGAATATAAAGTTACAAAGAACTTCACCTTAGCAAAAAATAGCTCTTACTTTAAGATGAAAGAGAGAAGAAGCAACCACCACCTGGAGGGTTTTCTCCAACATACAAGGCTCCCTTGCATAGCAATTCTCTCTTAGGGTTCTTCCTTAGAATCTCCTCCAACAACAGCCAAAGCCCTCTCGATCACTTAGCCAACATTATAAAACTCCTTCATAAGTTTTCCTTAAGTACTTAGCTAATATTTGAACCCCAAATAATCCAAAATACCCCTCAAATAGCTTAGGGCGTAACCTGAACCGGAGCAGAATTTCGTCAAGCGCTACGACGCGCCGTAGCGCCCAAGCCTCGGGTAGCTAGACGCCAGGGCGCACTACAACACCCTGCTGCGGGTGTACTGGCACTGGAGCGCGCTACAGCGCACCATGATGCGCACTGTAGCGCCCCAGTCTCTAGACGCCTGCCGCTGGAGTGCGCTACTGCGCCCCAGCCTCTGTCTGCTTCCCGCTGGGGCGCGTTACGGCGCCTTGTTCTCTGTCACTGGCCTCCATGGTGCGCCACGGTGCACTGTGGCTCCTACTGCAGTTTGAACTTTCCCAACTTTGTTCTGATTTACCTCGGAACCTCTCGAAAACTCACCGGAGCTCCATTAGCATCTCCAAGATGATCTGAATAGTCTCCACAACATAACAAATCATACTATAATTAGTAAGTTATTGTCTATTTTAGCTTCACCTCGTCTTGTACTACACTGGACCTTGCGATTTTATCCTCAAATAATACTTTTTTAATAGTCACCCATTGTAGGAGTGTTCTACTATTAATATGCTTAACTTTAGCATTTTTAATAAATATTATATTGTTATCTCAAAATGCGTTTTAGTATTTTTCATATTCTTACTTAAATGATCTTGAATTTTTTCATCAACTTTTGATATTGATCCAATTTATTCCGCTGCTATTTTCTTAGAAGCAAGCTAAGAGTTACTTGTCAAAACTGCAGATTGTCAAATCCTTCATGCTTTGATAATCACTCTATGCCATCTTCAAATTTGGGTTATCACATGCACACTAACTTCTTCTAAGCTCATCCTCAAATCATACACCATACTAGAAGAGATTCAAATCTAATACTTATTGTAATACCCTAGGCTAGAGGAAGGTGTTGTTTATTTTAGACCAACCCATCCTATACCCGGCTAGACCTTAAGATTTTGTCCTAAGATGATAATTTCCCAAATGGTCACTATCTCAGGAATGTTCCACTATGAGCACACAAAATTTGGATTTCTTATTTGAAACTACATTGTTATATTAAAAAAATGTTTTGCTTCTTAGTTTTTGTCTATATAGTTCCAAAATTTTCTCCCATTTTAGTTTGAATTAGTTTATTCTAGCTACCTTTTTCTTTTAGAAGATTGTTGGGAGTCACTCATTGTTTGAGTCGCGCCTTGTTCGAGCCATCATGCCCCGATGATCACTCCCTATCCTCTTCGATTTGGGCTAACACAATAATTATTGTGATGATGTCTTCCAGCTATATCTATGAGCATTTAATCCTAACAATCTCTCAAGTTTGTGAATATGTTTCTTTCATTCACAACTTGGAAATATTTGTTTAAATAGTTACAAACCTTTAGTGAATATATCAAATAGCTGTAATCCTTTTTGAGTACGAGTACTAATGAGACTATCATTTAGTTTTTTTGTTAAATAATCAATCGACCTCGCTATACTTTTTTTTTCATGTTGAGCTATAGGTTGTGGGCTTTGTTACTAATTTTTTTTATCATTGTAATATGATTTCCTCGGATTGCTCTAATTTTTATAAGATCTTTAGGAATAATCTTCAACAAAAACAGTTTGTAGACCCATGATCTTTCTAAATTCAAATTTTATAGTTGATCTTTGCCATAAAGTTCTTCTTGTTGCTTTTTGAGTTTCCTATAAAACGGTATAATATTTAATGGAAGAACTACTAAATTGGCTTAATCAACATATTTGTGTCTTTAAGTGCAATGCTATCGAAATTTATCTATTTGTTCCAATGCTATTGAATGACTTTATCTATTAGTTCCAATGCAGTAGTCTAATAATATGTTGGCTGCTTATAGGTTATTTTAAGGATTGTGCTTGAAATTGTAAATGAACCTTCAAACCAATTTTTAGTACAGTTCTTTATTTATAGTGGTGCTTTCTTTGCGCAAGTATTTGTTATTCGGATTACTAGCAGCACCAAAATATTTGCAGGTTAATTTACTAGTGCCTTTTAGGATGCACATAGTACACTTTTGTTGTGGTATTAAAGTCATTTCATTTGAGCACCCCTATTCTGGTGAAATACTTTTGGTTCCATTGTTCTTTTACTCAGTTTTTCTTCCTAATTTGCCTCAATTTTATTTTCTTTTAGAACTACTATTATTATAATATCATTTGCATATATAAGAGTCGTAATTTTTCAATTACTATGCATTCAATTAAGAGAATATCTCTTTGCTTTGTTCTAGCTTGTAAACAGTATTGTTTTTGGTTAACTTAAAATTAAGCTTTGCAAATATTTCAGTCCATACAGTACTGTTTAGCTTACACTTTGTTGTTTGGCATATTTTTGCCAAATTCAGCTGGTTTATCTAGGTACATGTATTTTCCTTAAAAATTTGTACATTTGTGGTTAATTTTTAATTAAACAATGGAAGAAGTCAATCATGATTCTCATGATGAGAAAAGCATTCTTTTTTTATTCATTTACCCACATAAGCATATGGCCCCTAATTGTGGTTTCTACTTCAATATGGCATCAATCTTGTATTTACGGTGAATACTCACATGTATCTTAATATTATCTTTTTTGTGTAGATCCACTAGCTCTCATGTACTATATCTTTTGAGTGTTTGCATTTCAACTTTCATAGTATTTCTACAATTTTCTTTGGTTAAAACTTTTGATAAGTAGTGATATTGGAGATAATGTTCAAGTGGATTTGATTTTCTCTATATTTTGAAATATTTTTCAAAAGTATGGTTTGATTTGACAAAAAGACATCTTTTGCACATTGTTGTTAAAATATAGGAGATAAGAGAGGAATAAATGAAAACAGGAGAAAATGGTTCATTAATTCGAAATGTGTTACATGCAACTAGTATTTATAGTTGAGCGTGGTAGGTAGTTAGGGCAGTTAGAGCGATTATGGTTGTTAATTTTGGTTATTACCTCTCCGTAAGCTAAATGTCCAGTTGTGGAGTTTGGTCATGCCGTGATTGCAAGAATCCTGTAGTGATGATATTCTTTGTAAAGGCATTAGCAACTTGATCCTTGGATGGAATTTGGACGAGATTGGTCTCTCTTTTTATTAAAAAACTTTTGGTACAGTGGAAGACTACTTCAATATACTTTGTGCGGGCACAAAAAACTTGATTGTTTGCTAGCGCTATAATTGAAATGTTGTCGCAGTGAATTGATGTAGGTTGAGTGGTGTTAACATCAAATTATTTAAGAAGATGATGAAGCATATAAATTCGATAGTTGTTGCAACTAGAGCCCTTTATTCAGCTTATGTAGAGGATCGGGCAACCGTTGTTTGTTTCTTGGCATTATAGGATATAATAGTATTTCCAAAAAAGATGCAGTAGCTCGTAGTGGGCTTTTTGTTAGTGGTATCACCTACCTAATCTAAGTTGGAGTATGCGTAAAGAGTGAGTGTATTTGGATCTATTGATAGTCCAATTTTGGTGTATCCTTGATGCATTGAATTTTTTTTAAGGGAGGCGATGTGTGTGGGATTATGCATGTGTTGGCAAACTATGTTGAGTTCAAATGTGATATTCAGCCTGATTATAGTGAGATGCTGAAGAGAGCCCATGATATGAGGAAAGGTGGCTAGTGTTGAGCAGGATCTACAAATCCTTGTTGTTTCATGAACAATATATCCTGATTTTACTCGTGAAGAAATGCATTAAAGACATCAAGTTGAATGATTTTTTGTCACTTCTTAAAAACGACAAGAGCTAAGAGGACTCTAATTATTGGTATTTTTGCCACTGGACTGAAGTCTCTCATCCTCCGGCCGCCACTCTAGTCTGAGCCAGGCTTCCCTGCATTGTCAACGTCAAGAACATAGGGCAAGAAGGACCGGAAATGGTGGACATCACAGTGAGGTTTTGGTCCATCAAAGACCAGATATTGCACTCTGAATTCTGCGGTGACGAGGCATGCGAGTGCTCGATGTTGTTGATGAGGTAGTTCGCCTGAAATAACTTGCTGCCTTGAGCTCGTCTGATTAGGTAGTTATCTTGTAGAAGTTGCATGGTGACTACATTTTTTGTGTTGCAGACAACAAACTTGAGTTTTGGGGGGATTCCAGCAGGTTGTGGGTCAACTGTAGAGATGGCAGAGGAATCGTGGGTGCCCATCGCACTCAGGGAGGCTTGATCTGGCGGCAACCTCTGACTGAGGATCTCACATTTTAAGATAAGATTTAGTGAATTGGGCTTCATTTTTAACAATGTAATTGACAAAATAAAAAATTTATTTTTTATTAGAGGGTGATAGCACTGATATTTTTATTGTATCTGTAAATGCTAAAAAAAAAAACACTTAATGGCACTTGTATTTATGGATATGAAGATTTGAGGAATAACTAAATATCTTTGTGAAATGATTTATTAATTTCATACTAGATTTGAATGTGAAAAAGATATATAAAGCGCTCTTAAAGTCTAGTGCTCTTTATGAGTCTATTTATGATGTAAGCAAAAGGCAGTTTCCTTTGTATTATTTTAAAGCATTTGTCTGAAACAATAAGGCGATAGCTCTATTTTTTCTCTCAGCAAATTCCTTTTTATTAAGGGTTATAGCGCATGGACACTTATGAATAACCACTCTCACGCTCCTAAAAATGAGGGATTTGATTCATTGGAAGAATTTTTTGCAATGTGATGCATAAATCCAATAAATTTTGATTCTAAGTATTTATTTCTCAGTGAATTGAAAGGAAGGGTGTCACTCAAATTCGATTTGGACAACAACATCGGCCTTAATCCCACTATACAGGGTCATCTAAATTTGATTTGGACATAAAAGAAAATCCAAGTGGGCATAGTATTATAATCATCTACAAGGCAAAAAAATTACTTTTCCTTCGATAAATTTTTTAATGCTACATGGTTCACATATATCACATGAATCATGATAAAAAGAGATTCTTTATGCTATTGCTTAGAAAACTTGCCTTTACGTTTTGCAATTCATAAATACGACAACAGATTAAGATTTTATCTATACATAAGTTCAAGAACCGCATAGAATTGTCACTAAATCATTAGTGCTACAACCACATTATGAAGTTTCTCTATCAATAAGGTAACATTTGATTTTCAGATTAGTCATTCGGAACATTTAATTATCATTTGTTAACGCCTAGTGTAGAAACTCATTTCATGGTTAAGGTTCCACCAACAGTGGAAAATTGTCCATGTATGTAGTCTTAACAACTTCAGCAATGTTCATTTGACTGTAGTGCTGGAGTTTTGAATTTATGAGTTAGAAATTTTCATAGCATTAGATCCATGTAAGGTTTTGAAACATTTTGAACAGTCATCCATGATGATCATTCATATTTCTCTTTAATTTTTTTATTTTCTCTCATTTTTATTGGGAGTTTTGTTTTAGTCCTCCCTACCTCTTTTTCTTGGGGTGTTTTTGATATTCTTGGGTTCTTTTCCCCTACCTCTCCGTTTTTGCTGAAGCCATTTCCTGTAGTTTCTAGAATTTCTGTCATTTTATTTTGATTTATTGTAGTAAGTGCATATAATATTAAGGCATGATCTTTCATGCATGAGATCATGGATTCATTCACTCATATGTTATCTCCACAAGGTTTTTTCCTCTTACAAGCTAATCAGTACCATGGGAAACATGGTAGAATTTTTAGTCTTTATGGCTCCAATATTGCAGTGCACTTACTCAAAATAAGAAAAGTTACTTTTTTTTTGAGGTGAAGTCAAGCACACCATTAACATGGTCCTACTTAATCAAAATCTACAGTATAAGTCATAGTTGCACTTTCTTACGATGAAAGCCTTTGAAATAATCGGTACCATAGGAACATGGTATAATTTTTAGTCTTTATGGCTCCAATTGCACTTGCTCAAATAAGAAAAATTACTTACTTTTTTGAGGTGAAGTCAAGCGCACCATTAACACTAAACTTAATCAAAATCTACAGTAAAAGTCATACTTACACTTTCTTACGATGAAAGCCTTTGGATATAATCAGTACCATAGGAACATGGTATAATTTTTAGTTTTTGTGGCTCCAATTGCACTTACTCAAAATAAGAAAAATTACTTTACTTTTTTGAAGTGAAGTCAAGCGCACCATTAACATGGGCCTAAACTTGATCAAATCTACAGTACAAGTCATACTTGCACTTTCTTACTATGGAAGCCTTTGGATATAACATCATTACTATTCCCATCTCAATGATTGTGTAGTGATCCAGCTTTTTCTAAATTGGATATAACATCAAGAAAGATGCTATGATGCCCCATTAGCCCTCTAAAGATTCCAAAAGATAAAGGGAGAAAAAAGATATAATATGGGCCTACAATCAAATACAACTATCAACTCTTCACATATACTATCTACTCATCAAGAGTCAAATCATATCTGAATTCTTTCACAAACCAATGACATGCCTTTTTACACTACAATATGTAGAATATATTTGACCTTTCAGAAGCATTGGATGGCAATTAGCATCCTTAAGATCTTTGGCTTGCTGTGAACTATTTGTCCTTACAATTTCTATTAAACATATTTTCTTTTGTTTGTATGAAAATCCATCCATCCAAATCACTTCGGGTAAATATGCATATTTTCTGTATAACTCTAAATTTTGTTGTGTTTAAAGGGAAATCAACCCTGTAGTTTGTGCAGGCTGTATTCTGAAGAAGAGTTTTCAAAATGTCATTGGGAACCTCCATTCATGCCTTTTGGCAACTTTTAATAATATTATCCTGATTAGATTGTAGTTTTGCGTATTTGCACTTCAAGCTTAAATTGCATTACACATTGCATTTAATTTTGCCTTTAGTATGATTTTTTAAAACTTGTGCTTTCGGAGACTTAACTTGGTCATGCTCACTCTGTGTGCAGCTTGATGGACTCATTCGTCCCGTTTGGAGGTTTATTTTCTCAAGCTTATGAATCAGTCGGCACATTAAACAACCCGTATCAATCGATGCCTCGTTGCCAGCACTGTAACGAGCAATATGAGAAAGAGATTGCAGCTGTATTAAAGGGAAATAGCACTTCCCCTGAAGATTCACAAAAGGTCGTCTTACCTTCTTGGTTACAAAAAGCTGATGTTGGCATCAAAGATGGGTTTGATTTTCCAAAGGTGCTTATCGTGCTAAATCTTTACTTGCTCAAAAATATTGTAGACGCTATTGAGAACTCATTTGCATCAATTTCTATTGTTCCTGGTACCTTCCCAGATATTAGCGCTTTTGATGGGCCGTTGTGGTTGTTATTTTCACATGCTCAAATGGATTTAGTACATATTGAATTACGAACTTCATTTTCTGCATTGCATCAAGTTCTTCTACTTTCACCCATTGCAGATTAAAGATGACAGAAATGTATTCAATGCTAAAATGGCCGATTTGCAAAAGAAGTGGAATGAATATTGCCAGTGTGCCCATCGGGCTTCCCACATACAAGAGACAAAAAATTACCAAGTGACTCCACACCTTGTTGGCATTCCATATATTTCTGAAACATCAAGTCTCACTGAGAGAATCACAAATCCCTTACTCCCTCAAGGACAAAACATTATTGGAAATGCATTCAATGTATCGGGGGCCAGTGTGCCAAATGCTGCTTCCGCAAGTCAGAGCATCTCTTTTCCTGAGGCCACAGAACCTTCTCATGGGAACTCCGCACCTAATCTTTATAACAAATTTTCAAAAAGTGAACCAGTTTTCGTTCGCGGTTCCCAGTCTCGTCAAGCCACTCTATCAGATTTGGGCATACTGGATGGTCATACTTCTCCATCTTCAGTAACTTCTGTGGTAACAGAATTGGCTTTAGGAGCTGCTAACAATCATGCATCATTGGAAGGAAAATCTGCTCTCGAGGCTTCATCTCATAGTTCCACATCCAGAAATATTAATGAGCCTAGGCAAAGTGTTTCAAAAGTCCATTTTCATG
This sequence comes from Gastrodia elata, assembly GCA_016760335.1. Taxonomy (NCBI): domain Eukaryota; kingdom Viridiplantae; phylum Streptophyta; class Magnoliopsida; order Asparagales; family Orchidaceae; genus Gastrodia; species Gastrodia elata. The sequence goes on along the minus strand of CM028672.1, from coordinate 18,414,803 downwards.
CTTCTTATCCCCCTCTCGATTCCTCTGTCAAAGGCTCTTATATTCACGGAAAAACTTGGCCTGATCTCTCACACATTGAGCAGAAGGGTAAGAGTTCGCCAACTATACTTCAAAAGTTCGATGTGAGCAACTGCAAGGAACTCTACTCAAGCCTTGTTGCCAAAGTTGGTAGGCAAGAAGAAGCGTTGTGGGCAATCAGCGAAGCGGTTATTCAGTGCAAAACCAGAAGTGAAAAGTGTCATGGCCCAAGCCCAAGCCCACGAGGTGCCATTTGGCTGAGTTTTCTCGGCCCTGATAAGGCTGGGAAGAAGATGACAGCACTGGCTCTTGCTGAGTTGATCTTTGGCTGCAGTGAAGATCTGATCTGCATCGACCTTTCATTTGAATATGATGATGATGGCAGTATTACTAACCAAAAAGCTTTATTGAAGTGCAATACTGGTTTCAGGGGGAAGACTATTATCGATCACATTGCTTGGGAGATAAGTAAAAAACCATTATCTGTCTTCCTCCTCGAGAATGTGGACAAGACCGACCTACTAGCCCAGAGCAGCTTGTCCAATGCTATTCGCAGCGGCAAGTTTCCGGATTCTCACGGGAGGGAAGTCAGCATCTGTAATTCGATCTTTGTGACTACAGTGAAGGATCATCCCGGGAAGACCCTCTCCCCTGAAAAAAACAATGTTAACTTTTCCGAGGAAAGGATTTTGGCGGCCCGGCGATGGCAGATGAAGATTTTGGTCAGGCCCTTCTCGGTGTCGGAGGCTTCCCTCTGTAATCCTAGCTCCCAAGTATCGGTTATATCCAGACAAGAATCCTTCATAAGCAAAAGAAAGCCTGGAAAGCGCGAATGCCAGGATGAATATTCTGCATCATTAAAAAGGCCGCACAAAAGTTCCGGCATCGATCTGGACTTGAACCTGTCTGCCGAGGAGCAGCTCCGAAACGGAGACGGCAATGGCAGCAGCGAGGACAACTCCATGTCAGAGGATTCGCAGGAGTGGCTGGAGGAATTCCTGAACCTGATGGACAAAGCGCTGCCCTTCAAGCCCTTCGATTTTGATTCGCTTGCCGACTACGTGCTGAGAGAAATTCGGAGGGGATTTTGCAACAACAATGTTGGATCGAATACTATGCTGGAGATCGAAGCGAAGGTCATGGAACAGATTCTTGCAGCCGCATGGTTTATGAAAAGCAAAGGTGAGCTGGGAGGTTGGATCGAGGAAGTGCTCTGCAGAAGCCTCGGCGAGTTGAGGCTGAGGCATAAGCTCTCGGATTGCAATGTCGTGAGGCTGGCTGCAGTTCAGGATCTGCTTGTCGAGGAGAGTGAACTCGGTATGTTCCTTCCTTCTAAAATTATTTTGGAATGACCTTTTCTTTTTTTGGACAGAAAGGTGTAATTATTTTGTAAGTATGTATAATCTGGCATTAGTTGTTTTTGATGTATTATTAGAATTGCAGCATATCGATCTTTAGTTGCTTTCCTCAGTTGAAGTTTATAAGCCCGCTTATCTATAGAAGAATCCTTTGCTAGTAGCAAACATACAAAGTTCTTAAGAATTTTGCTGTAATAATGAATCAGCAAGTTCTACATGATGTAGCTCATAATTCTTAAGCCAATATGTAATTATATATGGCAATTTTAATATTATAGAAATTCTCAAAGTTAAATATGCTCTCATAATAGCTGAATGGCGGCATTGTAATTGCGCACGAGGCGCTTCAATATTCAAAATTGGCATTATGGTGTTGTTACTCAATGATTGAGCCTCGTGAATTATTATCTCGAATTTTTTATTATTCAAAATCCTGCTGATTATATATTTGTTTCATAAAGAAAAATAATTTTCTTAGGATATAAATAAAGCTTGTAAGAAATCATCTACACCTTAAAAAGATTACTCAGGAGCAATTTAAATAAGCACACTCTTCCTAACCGCCCATTCCTCTTAACGGATCGCCCCCTTCTAGCATTCATTAAATTTCACAACTCTTTTTTCTAGGCTGCCCAAAATCTCTTAATCTATGGGCAAGTTAAACTAGTCTTTCTTCCTCCAATTATTGTAAATTATAGTGTGCAATTATTGTTTCTTCTAAATTTTTTTCTTTTTATTTCTCTCTAATCGTAAGCATACACTTGAAATCTTGTATATTGTTTAATATTATATTAAAAACATTATTGTTAGTGTTCATTGAGCGGATTTTATGCAAAGAAAGTGAAGTATCATTTGGTGAGAAAACCTTACATGGTATCAGAGAGACAACAGCAGCAAGGCTAAGTTTTTTTGTTTTGCAATTGTCCGGATTTCTCATTAATGGAAGACAGTGGTAGTTCTCGTGATTTATGATGGATATGCTCACACTTGCAAATTTCAAGGAATAGAAGCCATGCTTCGAGAGCTATTTGTTGGGAGAATGGCTGTAGGAAGTCGTTGGTGGAGATGCACAAGAAGCGATAGTACCGACCGGAACAAATGATTGGGAAGTCAAGGCTTGGAAGAAAACGAACGCGAAAGCAGAGTTTACTCGTAAAAGGTCTATCTCACCAGACTTGTTTGACCACACCATTGGGTGCAACTTGGTGTTAGAGATTTGAGCAACCCTTGATGGTTTGTTTAACAAGAAAAATGTGGCAAGGTTTCAGTTCCTAAAGAACGAGTTGGCGAAAGAAAATCAATGAGGGCTTTCCATCTCGCCTTTCTTCCTAGTTGAAAAATCTCTGTGCAGAGATTACCGCAATGGATCAGGAAGAGCTAATCTCAGAGGGAAAGTTGAAGAGGCATATTATCAGAGGGTTTCGGAAAGAGTATTTATTATATGTCACAGCGATGCAAGGATGGGCTACTCAACCGTCTTTGATGGAGTTGGAGAACCTCTTGGTGTCTCAAGAGAGTTTGGATAGACAGATGCAGGGGTGTCTATCTCTAGCGAAGGCAGTGAAGTTCAATATCCTGGGAAGAAGATAAAGAATGATGGAGAAAGTTCTTTTACCTCATCTAGGGAAAGCGGTGCTCAATTCACTCCTAGAAATGATGGAGGAAAGAAAATTGTCAAATGCTTCATGTGCAACATGGTTGAACATTATAAGTGTGATTGTGGTTAACCTCACAACGGGTCATGCAACAAAGAGGGAGAAAGTTATAAAAGAAAACAAAGGTTGAGGGAGGTGTTTTCTTGCGGAAAGGGTCTCTATTGTGGAGGCCGTGTCCTCTGTGAACTTTGAAGATGATTGGATCATCGATTCCAAATGTGGACGTCACCTTATTGGTGACAGGTCCAAATTCTCATCTCTACGGAAGTATGACGGAAGTGATGCTATTGTGACAGCGGATAACACAGTTCATCCGGTGGAGCAAGAGGGGATTGTGACAGTGGATAGTAATCGGAGTGCACTCACAGTAAAGAGTGTGTATCACGTGTCGGACACGAAGAAGAATCTAATTTTAGGGACGAATGCAGTTGATGCAGGGTACCACATGGAAGTGAAGTTCTTGCGGAACTTAAATTCGGTGAAGGCAAAGGTGACTCACACTGGAAGACGAGTTTGTGATTTGTTTATTCTTCCCGTGACGTCATATGTGGACAAGATGAAGGGCAATGATAGTGTGGCGCCTACCACCCTTAATCCGCCAAAGGATTAGGTTAAGGGTGGGGTGTCACTCTGGCTAACCCCTCACTTATCATTGGATTAGGATAGTCTCCATAATCCACCTGATTATGAAAGGATTAACACAGAATCAAACTAGCAGTCATTGTATAAGTAAATAAACAGAGTGTGGAAGCGATTTAAGGAAATATAAACCATCCAAGCATCACAGTGTAAATAAGAATAATAGACTCATAATATAAGTATAAAATCCAATATACAGTCAATGGTACCTATATTATTACATAATTTAAAATGTTTAAATAAAAATAGAATGAATACCACTCATTCTCACTCGAAGTATAAAGGGACTAAACGGCAGCTTCTTCTACGGGCTCCTCATCGGGGTAAGGCTCCACACCTAACTCCTGCTCGTCTAACTGAAATGAGTCTGCCATTGTCGGTTTCACAATGTAGGGCCCCAGCCAAAAAAGAAAAAAAATCTGGTTAGACAATTGTCTAAGTACATTTTAAGCTAAAAATTTTTATGTGTTAAGTAATATCACAATTCTACAACATCTAAGCAATAATATGTGTAAGGGAGCAGCAAGCAATACAAAAAAAATAGGGAAGCTATAAATTATCATTTATAACTTAAGCAAAGAAAAGGAAAGAGGCTGAGACATGCCTCGCATACAAACTAAACAAGGAAGGGCGTATAAATATACGTAACTAAACAAGTGCAGTAAGAAAAATTCTACATCCTAAATATGTTGGTGATCAACAGAAAATATGCCAATTAAAATAAATAAATAACTCAGCAGTGGTAAGTACATATAGCAGCAAGATTCTAACACCCTAAATATGTATATCAAGCAGTACAAGGAAATAGTTGACGGAATAAGAATACTAAAAAGTAAGCAACAACAACTGCATATAAAGTCACACGTGCATCGACTGCCATACAGAAAAGAGCTACTCAAGCCCATCGAATACCAAAGAAGCTTAGCACCATCATGGCTAAGTCATAAACTGTGTACCCCTAGCGACATAAGGAGGCTAGGCATATAAGCACACAAAGCAAGCGAAGGGTCTTAGAACCAGTACGGTTAAGGCCCAACTGTATGCCCCTAGCGACATACGGAGGCTAGTAAACTAAGCATACAAGGCAACCTTAACGCCAGTACGGCTAAGGCACCAACTATGTACCCCTAGCGACATAAGGAGGCTAGTAAACTAGGCACACAACAAAACGGATCCTTCCCCTAATGATAAAAGGAGGCTAGGCAATAAGGATATAACTGAGAGGCAGCTCATAAAATCATTATCTTTTCATAAATCACTTTAATATTTTCATAAGATATCTAAGGAGTCTCCATATTTTCCTAACAGTTTATTCATGCATCAAATGTCTTATATGATATGCTCAAGTAATTATGGCACAAAAATCAAGGGATGCGTAAGCAACAAAGTATCAAATAGAAGCAAGAGACTCTACTAAACATGGTGATATTATTTGTTTTCTACTTAACCATTCTAACTATTCCAAGTTACACAAGTTCAGGATCACCATTTTCCTACTATCGAGTGTAACTCAAAAATTCATCCTTACAAGTAAAAAAAAGGATTGGAACTGATCAGGTTCCAATCTAGTTCAATCAGATAGACGACTATGAGTTAAATCAATAAATCATACATCTTAGTTTTGTAAATTTAGACGTTCTAACTAAGATCTGATCAAGATCTTCTATACCTATAGATTATGAATTAAATACGAGAATTAGGTTTAATCTCATAATACAAAGGATAAGACCTAAGTTCTAGGTTTTATTCTATAAGTGATCTACTAGTTATGGCAAATCCTATTAAGTAATCAAACATAATAGGATGAGTCTCTTACCTTAAACCTAAGGTTAAAAGACAAAATAATCAGAACGAGTTGTAAAATAAAAGAAGGTCTAGAAACTAATAAACCAATGTTTCACCCATAGGGTAACCCAATTTACCCAATGAATGAACTCTAACCTATGATCTAGTCCTAGTCTCAGGAAAGGTCCTTAAGGTGTAGTGCTTTTAAGACTTAACAGAAATTATTGGAATCTAACTTAAGAGTTGATTTCACTCACTTAATTGATACTAAGAAGATTATAACCTTGGTTTAAGAGTTTTGAAATGTAAACTAGAGGTTAAGAGTACATAGTCCAACTTAGGGCAAAATGACTATTTTGCCCCTACCTTAAGGGTTAAAAAGTCAACTTTTGATTTATAATTCAGAATTGAATTCTTTTAGTTTCAATTGGTTCCTTACTATCTAACTTGAAGATAGACAGTAAGTACGCCTAAATCGGGCAAGAAACGGTCAAGTTATGATTAAAATAAGGCTAGGGGTATTTTGGTCATTTTACTAATTTTTAGGATTCATCTCCTAAATATTATTTTATTATAATGATGACATTGAAATTTTAGGCTAGTTAGCATCTTGAATTTTCCATTTTGGAGTTGATCTGACTAAGTTATGGTTGTTTTAAGTCTAGGGGCATTTTGGTCATTTTCACTAAAGTCAACTCTAAATTCTAGGGTTGACTTTTTGTCCTGATGTCAGAATAAGAAAACTAATACTACTACGGTGATGGGGCCACTCTCCTGAGCATTTTAAGACCCATATTGACTATGTTTCGATAATCGGGTAAAAAGTTATGGGGTTTTAAAGATGCTCTAAATTGCTACCTCGTTATACGTACCCCGAAACAAAATTTTACATTACGCCATGTGATTCTAAATATTTTTCTGAGTATTTTAAGACCCATATTGGCTATGTTTGGATCATCCTACAAAAAGTTATTAAACTTTTAAGATTTACTATTCAAAAATACAATTTGAATTAATTTACTATTCATTTATTCAAATTGAATGATTTAACTATTCATTCCTAAAGTTTTTATTTAATTAATCACTATTTAATTATTAATTAATTAATTAATTAATTTTACTGTAGCAAAATAATTAGTGTTAATTATTGTTTAATTAATCTTAATTAATCTCTAATTATATTTAATTATTTAAATTTAGTGTTCATTCCTAAAGTTTTTATTTAATTAATCACTGTTTAATTATTAATTAATTAATTAATTTTACTGTAGCAAAGTAATTAGTGCTAATTACTGTTTAATTAGTCTTAATTATTTGTTAATATTAAATTAAATATAATTAATTAGGTTTTACTGTTCAAAAGTAATTAATTATCCTAATTATTGTTTAAGATTTAATTAACAGTTAATTAATCTATAATTAATCTTTAATTATAATTATTTAATTAAAGTTACTGTTCAAAACTAATTAACACTGATCCTGGGTTAATTAACACTAACTGTAATTAATTAGGGCTAACAGTAATTAATTAACACTAACAGTAATTTAATTAATTTCTAATTAACTGACAGTGGGCCCCACTAACACGTGGCACTTCCAGAGGCTGCCACGTGGCACTGTGGGCCCCACAGGTTGCTGACTCAGCTCGGCTGACTGGACAGTGGGACCACCTGACACGTGGCACTGCCAGAGGCTGCCACGTGGCACTGTGGGTCCCACGGACTGCTGACTCAGCTCGGGTGACGGGCCGTGGGCCCACCTGACACGTGGCACTGCCAGAGGCTGCCACGTGGCACTGTGGGTCCCACGGGCTGCTGACTCAGCTCGGGTGACCGGGCAGTGGGTCCCACCTGACACGTGGCACTGCCGGAGGCTGCCACGTGGCGCTGTGGGCCCACCTAGGCTGAGTCAGCTCGGGTGACCGAACATGTGGGCCCTACGTGACACGTGGCGGGCCCATAGGCGGCCACGTGGCCGGGTGGACCCCACCCGCGCTGACGCGGACCCTACCCGGATGGGTCGGGCTCGGGTCGACCCAGGCCGGCCCGAAGGCGCGACGCTTCACCTTCCGGGGGGTTCGGCGGACCGAACCCAGTCCGCTTCGAGGAGCTGGTGCGCCCGATCGGGTTGGTTTAAGCTCGATCGGAACGGTGGATGTGTAGATGACATCCTAATCTACATATCCTACAATTTTTGTAATGATCGAACGGTAAACGAGGGAGATCGGGGTACCTGAAGTTCGTATCGGCGAAGGTTTCCGCGGAAAAATACGGCTGACTTCGGGGCTTGATTCCGGCTCTATCCGGGCTCCGATCGGTGTAAACTCGGAGCCTATGGGTAGGCCGAGGTCTTATAGACCGGACGGCGACCTCGCCGAGGTCTGGATGTAGCCGGATTGGCCAGAAAATGCGACGGGCCGCCGCGTGTCACGCGGGCTGAGAGGGCGAGGAAGACGCCTCCGGACCGTCGGATCTGTGCGATCGCGGACGGTTCGGATCGCTCCAGACCGCGTGACGCGGATCGCGGCCGAGGGCCGTGGGATCCGCACGCGATCGGACGATCCGGATCGCTCCAGACCGCGTGACGCGGATCGCGGCCGAGAGCCGTTGGATCCGCGCGCGATCGGACGGTCTGGATGGATCCGTCCGATCGGACGGCGCCGTTAACTGGAGTTAACGGCGTCGTACGGCGCCGTTAATTAATTAATTAATAATTAATTATTTAATTAATTATTATTATAATTATTATTTTGTTTTTTTTTTTTTTTTTAAACATTTTCAGAAAAAATTTTGAACATGTTTTTCCTAGCTAATTTGGGGTCAAGGAATTCAATGGCGCATTCGAATTTTCGATCTGACGAGTATTTTGATACCTCGATTTCCGTGATATTTTTATTATTAAAAAATTCATCGAAATTTCGACGACTTCCGATTGACACGAAAGCTTCACCCCAAGCTAATTTGAGGTCAAGGAATTCAATGACGCGGTCGGATTTTTAATCCGACGAGTATTGTGATACCTCGATTTCCGTGGTATTTTTATTATTAAAATATTTGCCGAAATTTGAAAACTTCCAATTGATACGAAAAGTTCACCCCAAGCTAATTTGGGGTCAAGGAAAGCAATGGTGGTGTCCGTTTTCCGATCGGAGGGTCAATTTAAATAGGTTAATTTCTGAGGTTCCTGAAATTCTCAAAATAAAGATTTAATCCGTTTGACCTCTGGTTTGGACCGGATCTTGGTAGTTGACTCCAAATGACCTAATTAGCACTTAAGATTATATTTAAGACTTAGGGTTAGTCTTAATCAATCATGGTAACAACTTGGGTTGTTACAGATAGTGCTGTAATTTTGCATGAAATATTAGGGCAAGTTGGCATGGAAAAGCTAAGAGTGATGGTGGCAATGAGTCTTGTCATGGAGTTACCTGGCTTATCCTCTTTTGGCAATGGGCATGCATGTGAGGGATGTCAATTTGGGAAGTCTCATCGTCTTCCATTTGATACATCTCTCTCGAGGAGCAAGAGGCCATTGGAGTGCATCCATAGTGATGTGATGGGGCCGACTACTACTCCATCTTATTCAGGAAACAGATATATGTTGTTGTTCGTGGATGACTTCTCACGCTATACGTGGGTGTATTTCCTAAAGGAGAAGTCAAAAGTGTTCGACAAATTTTTGGAATTCAAAGAGAGGGTGGAAGGTGTGCTTGGATAGAAAATCAAGAACCTGAGAACCAGCAATGGCGAGGAGTTTACATTCATTGAGTTCTTTTCTTTCTACTGCAAGCATGGGATCAATATGGAGTTATTTTGTGCCTACACGCCTCAGCAAAATGGGGTAGTCGAAAGAAAGATTCGGCACATTACTGAAACTTGCAAGTGTTGATTGCATGCCAAGGGAATTCCCAAGGCCTTATGGGCGGAGGGAATGGCTTGTGCGGCATATGTGACCAACCGAATGCCACTGAGTCTGAACAATCAAAAGTCATCGCACGAACTCATGTTTGGAGAAGCGCTGAGTGTGAAACATATGCGATGTTTGCAGCGACTTGCTATGTTCGTGTCCTAGACACACGAAGAACGAAGCTTGAAGCCAAAGCCATAAAGTGTGTTTTCATCGGCTACGATAAATAGAAGAAAGGCGGGAAATGTATGGATCCTCAGAATCGGAGGTTCATTGTTTCTCGTGACGTGGTGTTCAACGAATTGGCATCATATAATGAAGGCTCTAACATCGTGTTGGAAGAGAACTAAGGAGAAGCAAACATTGAAGAAGAAGTTGAAGGATGATTAGTTTAGTTACTTGTATCTCCAGGAGCCCCATATTCTTCGAGTTCAATGTCGGTGGAGACGGAGTCAAGAAGAAGGGGGAATAGCACTTCAAGTTATGGTGATAGGGGAGCAAGTGCAGAGACAAGAGGTGGAGAGCGGTTCTACTCTTAGAAGATTGAAGCGAACCATTGTACCATCAGCTCACTATAAAGAAGGTAATTTAGTAACAATGTGTTCATGTTACTTTGTCGACGCAAGTGCAGAACAGTGGGTAGAAGTCACTGATGAGGAGATGAGTGCCTTCAAAAAAACGAAACATGGGATCTTGTGCCTAAAGTGGATGGCGTTGTACAAGTTACTTGCAAATGGATTTATAAAATGAAGAAGAAGGCGGACGACTGTGTGGAACACTTCAAGGCCCGGCTTGTCGGCCGAGATTTTTCACAGAAGTATGGAAAGGACTATGAATAGGCGTTTAGTCCAGTTGCGAAGATGACATCGCTGCGTGTTGTGATTGCATTTGAAGCATGCCAAGGTTGGAAATATAAAGAACACATTTCTATATGGGGAGATCGATAAAAATATCTTCGTGGTGCAACCGCAGGAATATGTATCCGAGAAGCATCCAAGTTACATTTGCAAATTGAAGGTGTTGTACGGCTTAAAACAAGTAGCATGGGCAAGGCACAGAAAAATAGCGGAGTACTTGCAGTTTTGTGGATATTTCGCTTCAGATTCTGACTCAAGTATGTTTGTGAAAAAAAAGCGTGGCGACCTACATGTTCTTGTGCTTTTGCATGTCGACGATATGATCGTAACAAAGAATGACGACGGAGAGGTGGCAATGCTTAGAAGGGAGCTATCAATCCGGTTCAAAATGAAGGATCTCGGTGAACTTCACCATTTCCTTAGCTTAGAGGTTCAATGGTAAAGAAGGGGCTACTTGTTTGTCACAAGGCATACGTCGGGAAGATCGTTGAATGATTTGGCATGAAGGTAAGTGTAATAACCCGAGTTGTTACTTTAGATAATTAGGGTTAACCCTAAGTCTTAAACATAATCTTAAGTGCTAATTAGGTCATTTGGAGTCAACTACCAAGATCCGGTCCAAACCAGAGGTCAAACGGATTAAATCTTTATTTTGAGAATTTCATGAACCTCGAAAATTGACATATTTAAATTGACCTCCGATCGAAAAATGGACACCGCCATTGCGTTCCTTGACCCCAAATTAGCTTGGGGTGAAGTTTTCGTGTCAATCGGAAGTCGTCGAAATTTCAACGAATATTTTAATAATAAAAATATCACGGAAATCGAGGTATCAAAATACTCGTCGGATCAAAAATCCGACTACGACATTGAATTCCTTGACCCCAAATTAGCTTGGGGTGAAGTTTTCGTGTCAATCGGAAGTCGTCGAAATTTCGATGAATATTATAATAATAAAAATATCACGGAAATCGAGGTGTCAAAATACTCGTCGGATCGAAAATCCGACTGTGCCATTGAATTCCTTGACCCCAAATTAGCTAGGAAAAATATGTTCAAAATTTCTTTTTTCTGAAAATGTTTTTTTTTAAAAAAAAAAAAATTAATAATAATAATAATTAATTAATTAATTAATTATTAATTAATTAATTAACGGCGCCGTTAGATCGGACGGATCCATCCGGACCGTCCGATCGCGTGCGAATCCAACGGCTCTCGGCCGCGATCCGCGTCACGCGGTCTGGAGCGATCCAGACCGTCCGATCGCGCGCGGATCCCACGGCACTCGGCCGCGATCCGCGTCGCGTGGCCTAGGGCGATCCGGACCGTCCGCGATCGCACAGATCCGACGGTCCGGAGGCGTCTTCCTCGCCCTCTCCGCCCGAGTGACACGCGGCGGCCCGTCGCATTTTCTGGCCAATCTGGCCACATCCAGGCCTCGGCGAGGTCGCCGTCCGGTCTATAAGTCCTCGGCCTACCCCTAGGCTCCGAGTTTTCACCGATCGGAGCCCGGATCGAGCCGGAATCAAGCCCGGAAGTCAGCCCTTTTTTTTCCGCCGAATCCTTCGCCGATCCGAACTTCAGTTACCCCGATCTCCCTCGTTTACCGTTCGATCGTTGCAAAAATTGTATGATAGGTAGATCAACATGTCATCTTCACATCCACCGTTCCGATCGGGCTAAAACCCACCCGATCGGGCGCACCAGGTCCCCGAAGTGGACTGGGTTCGGTCCGCCGAACCCCCGGAAGGCGAAGGGTCACGCCTTCGGGTCGGGCCCGCGTCAGCGCGGGTGGGGCCCACCCGGCCACGTGGCCGCCTACGGGCCCGCCACGTGTCAAGTGGGGCCCACAGCCCCGTCAGCCAGGCTGAGTCAGTAGCCATGGGACCCACAGTGCCACGTGGCAGCCTCTGGCAGTGCCACGTGTCAGGTGGGACCCACTGTCCAGTCACCCGAGCTGAGTCAGCAGCCCGTGGGACCCACAGTGCCACGTTGCAGCCTCTGGCAGTGCTACGTGTCAGGTGGGACCCACTGTCCAGTCACCCGAGCTGAGTCAGCAGCCCATGGGACCCACAGCGCCACGTGGCAGACTCTGGCAGTGCCACGTGTCAGGTGGGACCCACTGTCCAGTCACCCGAGCTGAGTCAGCAGCCCGTGGGACCCACAGAGCCACGTGGCAGCCTCTGGCAGTGCCATGTGTCAGGTGGGACCCACTGCCCAGTCACCCGAGCTGAGTCAGCAGCCCGTGGGGTCCACTGTGCCACGTGGCAGCCTCTGAAGGTGCCACGTGTCAGTGGGGCCCACTGTCAGTTAATTAGAAATTAATTAAATTAATGTTAGTGTTAATTAATTACTGTTTAGCCCTAATTAATTACTGTTAGTGGTTAATTAAGTTAGGGTTAGTACTAATTACTTTTAAATAGTAATTTTAATTAAATAATTATAATTAAATATTAATTAAGGATTAATTAACTGTTAATTAAATCTTAAACAGTGATTATGATAATTAATTACTTTTGAACAGTAAAATTAATTAATTAATTAATTAATAATTAAATAGTGATTAATTAAATAAAAATTTTAGGAATGAACAGTAAATTTAAATAATTAAATATAATTAGAGATTAATTAATATTAATTAAACAATAATTAGCACTAATTACTTTACTACAGTAAAATTATTTAATTAATTAATTAATAATTAAATAGTGATTAATTAAATAAAAACTTTATGAATGAACAGTAATTTTAAATAAATAAATATAATTAGAGATTAATTAAGATTAATTAAACAGTAATTAGCACTAATTACTTTACTACAGTAAAATTATTTAATTAATTAATTAATAATTAAACAGTGATTAATTAAATAAAAACTTTAGGAATGAACAGTAAAATCATTCAATTTGAATAAATGAATAGTAAATTAATTCAAATTGTATTTTTGAATAGTAAATCTTAAAAGTTTAATAACTTTTTGTAGGATGATCCAAACATAGCCAATATGGGTCTTAAAATACTCAGAAAAATATTTAGGATCAAATGGCGTAATGTAAAGTTTCGTTTCGGGGTACGCATAACGAGGTAGCATTTTAGAGCCTCTTTAAGACCCCATAACTTTTTACCCGATTATCGAAACATAGTCAATATGGGTCTTAAAATGCTCAGGAGAGCGGCCCCATCACCGTGGTAGTATTAGTTTTCCAATTTGGACATCAGGACAAAAAGTCAACTCTAGAATTTAGAGTTGACTGTAGTGAAAAATGACCAAAATGCCCTTGGACTTCAAATGGCCATAACTTGGTCAATTTAACTCCAAATACAAAAATTCAAGAAGCTACCTAGTTTAGAATTTCAATGTCATCATTTTCACAGAAATAATATTTAGGATTTGAACCCTAAAATTTAAGGAAATGACCAAAATACCCCTAGCATTATTTTAGCCATAACTCGGCCGTTTCTCGTCCAAATTGGACGTACTTACTGTCCATCTTCAAGTTAGACAGTAAGAAATTAGTTGGAGAAGATAAAACTCAGTTTGGACCCCTAAATCAAAAGTTGATTGACCCATAAAGTAGGGGCAAAATAGTCATTTTACCTTAAAATTGGAAATGCGCAACTTTAGCCCTTAATTAAAATCTTAGAATACTAGGTTTAATAATGTAATCATATTAGTACCATGTAAGTAAATAAAACAAGTCATTAAATTGAATTCCAATAATTTTTTTTCCTAAGTCTTAAGCATCCCCCCTTATGGTCCTTTCCTGAGAGTAGGACTAGATCATAGGTTAGTGTTCATTCATTGGGGTAAATTGGGACATCCTATGGGTGAAACCTTGGTTTTAATAGTATCTAGATATTATTTTGTTTTACAACCCATTCTGATTAGTTTATCTTTTAACTTTAGATTTAAGATAGGAGATTCATCCTATTAAGTTTGATTACTTAATAGGATCTGCCTTAACTAGTAGATCACTTATAGTATAAAACCTAGAACTTAGGTCTTATCCAGTTTGGATTATGTGATTAAACCTAAAATCTCGTAGTGTTTAATCCATAATCTATAGGTGTAGAAGATCTTGATCAGATCTTAGTTAGAACGTCTAAATTCACAAAATTAGGACGTATGATATATTTGTTTAATTCATAGTCGTCTATCTGATTGAACTAGATTGGAACCTGATCAGTTCCAATCCTTTTTAACTTATAAGGACGAATTTCCGAGTTACACTCGATAGTAGGAAAATGGTGATCCTGAACTTGTGTAACTTGGAATAGTTAGCTGGTTAAGTAGAAAACAAATGATATCATCATATTTAGTCGAGTCTCTTGCTTACTTGTTATTTGTTGCTACGCATACCTTGTAATTTTGTGCCTTATATTTTCTTTGAACATATCATATAAGACATTTGATGCATAAATAAAATGTTAGGAAATTATAGAGACTCCTTAGATTCCTTATGAAAATATTAAAGTAAATAAGTGAAATGATAATGAATTGATGTGATTGAGCTGCCTCTCAGTGTTCTTTTGATCATACCGAATGTTGCCCTAGCCGTATCGTGCTAGGAGTTGCCCTAGCCGTACTATGCTAGGATATTTCGGTATGATAGTTGGTGACCTAACCGTATCGAGCTAGGAGTAGCCCTAGTCGTATTGTGTTAGGGCCATATATGTGACTGTTGTTGGCTTAGTCGTATCGAGCTAGGAGTAGCCCTAGCCGTATCGTGCTAAGATCTTCAGTTTCTTTTGGCGAGCTAGTGTAGCTCTTTTCTGTATGGCAGTTGATGTATTATAGTTTTATATGCAGTTGTGGTTGTTTCAGTATATTCTTTTTCAGTCAGCTATTTCCTTGTACTACTTTATATATATTTAGGATGTAGAATCTTGCTGCTATATGTATATATCACTGCTGAGTTATTCATTTTTAATTAGCATATTATTTTTATTGATCACCAGCATGTTTAGGATGTAGAATTTTTCTTCCAGCATTTATTCAATTATATTTACACTTATATGTCTTTCCTTGATTACTTGTTATGCGAGGCATGCTTCAGCCTCATTTCTTTGCCTTGTTGATACTATAGAGTATAGTCTATAATTTGCCTTTTTACTTGTGTTGCTTACTGCTCCTGTATTTACACATCATGCTTAGAAGTAAATGGTAAAATGGTGATATTATATAACCTTATTAAAAATTCAGCTTAAAATGTACTTAGACAATTGTCTAACCAGATTTTCTTTTTTTGGCTGGGGCCCTACATTGTGAAACCGACAATGTCAGGCTTAGAGCAGTTTGAGGAGTCTGCACCCGAGGAGGAGCCTTACTTAGAGGAGGTGCAGCAGTTGGGGCCAGAAGATATCTAGTCATTTACTACTTGTGAGGATGAGTGAATTTTGAACATTTATTTTGTTAAATTTTAATTAATGTAATAATACAGGTACCTGTGACTGTGTGTTCAGATTTCACTATGCTATTTTTCTGAGTTATATTTCTCTTCTTATATATATTATGATGCTTGGTGTCATTTATTTATCGCTTCCGCACTCTGTATTTTTACTTATATAGTGACTGCTTGATTGATTCTGAGTTAACCTTTCTCTAATCAGGTGGATTGTGGAGTTTATCCTAATACAATGCTAAGTGAGGGGTTAACCAGAGTGACACTCCACCCTTAATCTAAACCTGTTGAGGGTTAAGGGTGAGGGTCGCCACAGTAAGTCATGCTCCACACTTTTAGAGACGAACTTGAAATTAAGCTATGAAGAAGATATGGTTCCAGTGGATCCTATGTCATATAGTGCACTATTAAGGAGTTTGATCTATTTGATTATTACGAAACCGAATATTTCATATGCAGTAAGTCGTTATATGCAAAAGCCACGGAAGCCACATATGGATACGACTTAGAAGAATTCTCATGTACATCAAGTCAACATTGGAGTTTGGATTGTTGTATGAAAGAACATTAGATTTTTTGCTACATGGGTTCACAGATACAAATTTTGCTCGAGATAAAGATGACCAAAGGTCGACATCTGGATATATATTCATGTACGGATCAACAATAATCTCACGGTGCAACAAGAAGCAGAACTACGTGTCAATCTCCACCACCAAAGCAGAGTACAAGGCGTTAAATTTGGCAGCTCATGAATGTATATGGCTTCATCAACTTGTGAAGGATGTGTTTAAGAAGATTGGAAGGGCTTTTGTGCTTCATGGGAGCAACAAAAGTGCTTTAAAGCTTTTTGACAAAAGTTTTTGACATATAAAGTTTGAACACCATTTCATTCAAGAGAAGATGTTTTGATGTTATTTCTATAGATAATGTTCAAAATAATAACAATGTGGCAAACATATTTACAAAGCATTTACCTAAAGAACAATTTGAACATCTTCATAATTTACTTGAAATTGAATCAACAGCTCATATTGAGGGGTAAAGTTAAAAATCAAGATGACTTTATTTAATTTCTTTTATTCAAATTTATTTATATTTACTTCATAACCATCCGCTCCTCTTAATTACTCACTCATAATCACACAATCCTAACATTCATTAAATACACCACCAACTCTTTTTTCTAAGCTACTCAAAATTTCTCTTAATTTATGTGCAAACTAATTTAACCTTTCTTCCTCCAATTATTATTGTTTTTAATTTGCTTTTTTATTTAATCTCTCCAGTTACAAGCACACTTAAAATCATATAATTTATTTGATATTATATTAAAAATAGTATTGTTAATGCTCATTGAACAGATTTAATCCAAAGGTGAAGTATCTTTGGGCAAGAAAATCTTACAAGGACAATTAAGTGCAAGCAGGTCTTTTTCTTGCACTCCGAGACAAAAAGAACTGCACCTAACTTCAGATATAAAATGCAAACATTTCCAGAGCATGCACGGTGCAGACAAGTCAAAATTATGAGTAACACCGCTATGCACATCATATATTGGGCATCCATATTAAATTTTTCGCATAACAAAGCAATCAAATACATTCTCAAAACACAACGATCAAACATTCAAAACTTAGCAGTCTAAACTATAGCAGCACATACTGAGTAAAGAATCGCTGATTGCCAACCTAATTCCTTTGTTGCATCTAAAAATTCCCACCATATGGCGTTGAAGTGATTCAGCTGCAGTAGCCAGCCCTGTCGACCACTATGACACCAACAAGAAAACCACAGCGCCCGTGTTAGTCGCATAAACAAATGTTGCAAAAATGAAAATTTTAAACTATGCAAACATAGAACAAGCTAATAAGTTCATCAACAAGGAACTTTCTTTCCACTAAAAACAGCATTGAAACACCACATATCATCATTACTGTCCTTCGAAAAAAGGATTTAGCACGACTAAATACAGATCACAGAAAACTGACACTTTTACATCCTAATCCTTCTTCGTTTCCTTCGTTTTCTTAGTAGGAGACTTTGGAGACTTCGACTCTGTTGCTGCCGCCGATTTCTTCGGAAGCAACACAGTATTGATATTAGGCAAAACCCCGCCATGAGCAATCGTGACACCAACAAGAAGCTTTCCAAGTTCCTCATCATTCCTCACTGCAAGAAGAAGATGCCTAGGAATAATACGATTCTTCTTATTATCCCTAGCAGCATTACCAGCCAATTCCAAAACCTAGATACGAATCAAAAACCAATAAAGCCAAAAGCACTACAACTTAAAAACAAAGGTGAGAAGAGGAAATTTTACCTCCGCAGCGAGATATTCAAGCACAGCAGCAAGATAAACAGGAGCGCCGCAGCCGACGCGCTGAGCGTATCGCCCTTTTTTAAGATAGCGACCGATTCGGCCGACGGGAAACTGAAGACCAGCTTTGACCGACCTAGAAATAGGCTTCTTTTTTGGGCCCCCGCTGCTGCCCTTGCGACCACCTGCGCTCTTCTTGCTCTTTCCGGCAGCATCCATGGCGTGACGGGGGCGGGGGGGTGGGGGGGGAAGGTGGGGGATAGCTATAAGCAGAGATGAGGAGTGCGATTGAGAAGAAAAGAGTATTTATTGGAGTGTTTCGGGATGAGCTGCCACGGATTGAGGATTTTGTGCCGTTGATTAAAGCACGATGAACGGCTCATGTATGCTGCTGTAGCAGTGATCCGCGTGGTGTTAGGTTTTGTATCGGGGATGCGATACAAAAACCGGTCTGTCCAAAATCTCAATTTATTAAAGGAATTTTTTGTTTAATATATTTAACATAATTTTCTTAAATATTATTTTGTGTTTAAATTTTGCAATCTCTCTAATTATTTTTAAAATTTGATTAGTAAATATTATGAGTCTTAGTAATCTGATTTTGATGTTTGATGTGTTAAATGATTCCTTAGACAATAAGGAGCATAATTGTAACTTAAAATTTATTTTATGAGATATAAATTGTTAATCACTTTTTATTGAGTCTAAGTTATAATTAGTGCATATTAAATTCATTTCTGAACTAAAATTAGTATTTGAGGTGTTAATCTTCTCTTTAAACAATAAGCAATCATTTGAGGTTGATAAGACTTAATTTGGAACTCTATATTTTAATGTTAACTTTTAAGCACTTAATTAATCATATTTTAATGGTTAAAAGTTAAAAGGTGATTAAAATGAATATTTAGAACTTCTAATATATCCAATACTCTTTAAACTAGTAAGTAAGATGTTTAGTATTTTGATTGGGTTTAATATGATTCATTAATATCCCAATTACCTTAGGCCATACTATTGTAAAATTAATTAACTTAATTTTCAAACTAATTAAATATATTAAAACAATCATAATATTTAATTGAGCTCCAAATCTTCAATATTTAGTTCTAATGACTAGATGAACACAGTGAAATGAAAATCAAAGAGTGATCGAGCTCAGATTAGAATAGATAACAACCTATGGTTGTTACAAAAATTGACAACCTTCCCGCCATCGCCGGAGGCCGGCCCGCCTGCCGATAGGAAGGTCTCGCAGAGACCTTGCTATTGGTGGCCAGGCCATCCCCAGAGTTGACATGTAGCTCCGATAATGGCTAGCCCTAGGCGCCTGGTGACAAAACTAACGGAGGCGAAGCGAACGAAACTGTTTGGCACTGTGGATGGCTCGTCATTTTCATCTGATCGAGCTCGATTGAACTCAATCAAATAATAATCCCACATGCAAAATAGGTTTGCAAATTGAATTGACGGACATTGCATGAAGGAAATAAGGAGGATCGGCGGTACCCGATCAATGGCTGGGAGGACTTTGTTCGATAAAAATGGATCCACTTCGGGGTTCGCAACTTACGATCAATCCAATGGTAACCGTCAAAGATTAGAGCCCAATGAGGCTTAATTGAGCTTGAGAGCATCTCAAAAGCAGCGGGGAGGGCCATCCAGTGAGTGAAACCACCGTGTGCATGCTTGTGCACCAGGTGTAGGCATTCGCGCTCTCTTACGGGGAGGATAGGCCCGAACCGTTCGATCAAGATGGTCCAATCAAATGGTGTAGAATGTGTCATTCAGGAAGACGAATTCAACCCGATTTGTTAAGCTAACGGTGGGTCCCATCTGGTTACAAAATTAAATATTAATTAACACTCTTAAATAGTCATTAGGACCTCATCCCAAAGTTTTGATCCAAATCGGGAGTCAAATGGATGAAACTTTGATTTTGGAAATTTCAGGAACCCTAGAAATTAACCCAATTAATTTGACCTCAAATCAAAAAATGAACTTCGCAATTGTGTTCATTGCCCCCAAATTAGATAGGGGTGAAGTTTTGAAGACAATTGAAAGTTACTAGAATTTTTTTAAGTATTTTAAAATATTTAAATACCAAAAAAAAATAGGAAAATTAAATACCCGTCTCCATTTTCTCTTAGAGTCCTAAAACTCCAAATTAGCGAGGTCGAATTGGTCCCTATGGCAGAAAGGAGACTCGGCGAGCTGTTCATCCAGGAATTATCTGATCTCCCTCTTCTTACTTTAGATTCGAAATGTCTCAATGCCTATTGCTATTGCATGTCATAGATTGATGATTGATTGGTTCGATTGGGTTCAATCGAACCTGATTTAGTTTAAGATCCACTGTACTTATTATTATCTTCTTCTCTCCAAAACCTAGAACTAGGGTTCGCTTTTGCCTGCTCATTCGTCCACCTCGGGCCGTGACTCAATCGGTGGTAGCTAGCTCTCATTGAGACCTACTCATTGGTGTCCGGGTCGAACCCCGACGACGGCGGGAGGGCCACCGTTTTAGATGCCATATTGTGACGACCGGGGATCGAAGTTTGAGAGTTTCAAAAGAATAATTCAATAAAATTTAGAAATATACAATTTTTGTAGACAACAAAAGAATAATATAATTAATGTCCAAAGTCCAATTATACAAATAGAGATAGAGCCATACATATATGAAATTACAATAGTTTAATATTTACAATATAAGATTACACATTCTTATTTTCTCACATCTCAGTTTCTTCTCTTTTATTTTTTAAGGTAGATCTTCAAAGCTTAATTTTTAAAACCTAAAAAATACAGTTACCAATCAGGTAGGAGTACCCAAATCGTTCTTATAAGAGTATTATAGCATCCTATAATAGGCATAAATCAAATGTAGAGATAAATGGAATAATTGTATATGAAAAAAAAATAAAATTTCAAATTTAAATATTGCCCTGCATGTTAGCTTTGGATTTCAATATATATATGAAAAGCATGAAATAAATAAATTTTATCAAAAGCACTTGTAACATAAAGCTGAGTCCGTAGACTCCTAAGCCCAAATGGGTAAGCCCATAGGCATAACCTTTAGGAAGATTTTCTCACTACCCGTCGGTAGTTTATTCAAAAATTAAAAACTGATGGTGTGTATTTCCTCTGGATTTGCCGACTTCCTAAAAAGGGCTAAATCCCTCCATATGACTCCCAGGGGCTGCCAGCAGGCCCAATATGTACAGATTCTCAGTGCTGTTTTTCATCCTCCAAAGACAAACACCACAATAATATAACATATATTTATCTTTTTGTTACATGCTTTTTAATAATATTATTTTGCAGATTTATAAGCGATAAGCAGTTTTGGAATAAATAATGCTCAAATGAAAATGACTCAAAATAAGAATACTGAAATAAAACTTATAAGTAGATTTATGTACTCCTACCTGACTAGTAACTATATTTTTCAGGTTTTGAAAATTAAGCTTTGAAAATCTACCTAAGAAATAAAAGAGAAGAAATTGAGATGTGATAAAATAATGATGTGTAATCTATATTGTAAATATTAAACTGTTGTAATTTCATATATGTATGGCTCTATCTCAATTTGTATAATTAGACTTTGGATATTAATTATATTATTCTTTTATTGTTTATAAAAATTGTATATTTCCAAATTTTATGAATTATTCTTTTGAAACTCTCAAACTTCGATCCCTGATCGTCACAAAATTGGTATGAGAGCGGAGTTTGAGACAATTTAAAGAATGATTCATTAGAGCTAACATTATGAATGCAATTTTAAAAATGCTATATTATAATAAGAATAATTAGTAGATGAATTATAAGTTGGAGAGTATAATAAGTATAATTTATTACTTCCTCAGATTATGGAGAGTCATAATCAAAACAACAACAATCAATCTCAGGATGACAATGTTCCTCAGAATACTCCTGGCCATAATGAGACTGTTTCACCTAATGTTGAAGCAGTCTATCCTTTTGATCATAGTGGAGCAAATCAGATGCTTCAGTTCATGAATATGATGAGTTAATTCATGAATAACTAATAATTCCAAAATCCAAACCTCATTCCAACCCAGAAAAGGGTAGTAAATGAAGACATGCAAGTATTTCTTAAGCTTCAGTCTCCAAGATTCATATAGAAAGGCAACTCCGTATTAAGTTGATGAGTGGATTCAAAGGATAGAGAAAGAATTTAAATGTGCTAAGAGTTCTAAAGATCAGAATGTATCACTAGCTACTTATCTACTGACTGAAGTTACTGAAAAATGATGGAAAACAGCCAAAACCAATACATTTCAGAATATATCAGAAGAAGAGATCCATTGGGAAGGATTTGTAAAAGCATTCTTGGGCAAGTTTGTACCCCAGTCTGTTAGGCAGACAATGAGGAAGGAACTCTTAAACTTAAAGCAAGATAGCCACACTGTGATTGAATACGAAAAAGAATTTACTCATTTAGCTAGTTTTGCCTCAAAAATGGTTACAACAGAAGAAGTTAGGTGTCATTTGTTCCTTAATGGATTAATGAATAATTTCTAGCATATTTTGACACCTCTCTAGATTTCAAATTTTGCCCAACTAGTGGGAAAGGCCAAGCTCATGGAAGCCCAAGAAGAGCAGTATTCCTTAAAGATAGCAAAGAGGCCAAGTTTTTCTCCCCATTTTTCATCAAAGAGGCAATAATTTTTAAGACCTCAAGGAAGGATTTATAATATTCAAAGCAATCCTAGTGGACCTGTTCCAAGAACACCAAATACTTGTAGATTTTGTGGAAGGATGCACAGTACAGATAAATGTTTTATCGGTATAGGTCAATGCCATTGATGTGGGAGGACCAATCATATAATCAAGTTCTGTCATGCTACTTATACAGTAAACGGACATCAACTCCCAAATCAAGGCAAGGCAATTATGAAAAATCAAGGCAGACCACCAGTAGATCAAGGAAACAATATAGCATCTTCTAGTAATACAAGAAATAACCCAGCCCAGGCCAGAATATTCAATTTATCTCAAGAAGAGGCAAGAGATGAGCCTGGGTACTATTCTACTATTTCCCTTGTTCAGTTCTTTTTGATTCTAGAGCTACGCACTCTTTTATTGCATCAAAGTTGGTTTAAAAGTATTCATTACTAGTAGAACAACTTTCATCAACACTCAAAGTTAATTTACCATCAGAAGATTTCTTAGAGATTAGTGTATTTTGTAAATGTAAGTTAAATATAAATGGAATTTCTTATGATGTTAAACTCATTATCATCCCTATAACCACTTTTGATATTTTTCTTGGGATGGACTAGATGAGTCAGAATGAAGCATTAATTGATTATGTAAAAAAGAGTATATATATATATATATATATATATATATATATATATATAGTGAAAGTAAGAAAGTGATATTTATTGGTCAAAGAAGTGCAGTTATCAACCTTATTCTAGCTAATAAAATTGAAAAGTTTATTAGAAAGAAATACCCTATATTCTTAACCTTACTCTCAAATTTTAATGCTAAATCTGCGCCTCTTGAAGAAACTCTTATAGTAAAACAGTATGCAAATGTTTTCCCAGAAGAACTTCCAGGATTACCACCTCAAAGAGAAGTAGAATTCAACATTGATTTAATTCAAGGAACGAATCCTTTATCCAAAGCTCCATACAGAATGACACTCAAAGAATTAGAAGAGCTTAAGAATCAACTCCATGAGTTTACTAAAAAAGGGTTTATTAGACCTAATAGTTCCCAATGGGGAGCTCCAGTCTTGTTTGTTAAGAAGAAAGATGGGAGTATGCGCCTATGTATTGATTACCGAGAATTGAATAAGGTTACCATTAAAAACAAATACCCATTACCAAGAATTGTTGATTTGTTTGATCAATTAGTCGATGCTTCAATATTTTCAAAAATTAATTTAAGATCTGGTTATCACCAACTCCGTATTAGAGAAGAGGGTATTTCTAAATCTGCTTTTAGAACGCGTTATGGGCATTATGAATTTCTAGTGATGCCTTTTGGATTAACCAATGCCCCATCCTACTTTATGAATTTGATGCATCGAATAATGAAACCTTACTTAGATTTATTTATCATCATCTTCATTGATGATATATTGATTTATTCTAAAAATGCTAAGGAGCATGAAGAGCATCTTAGAATTATCTTGAGCTTATTAAGGCAACATCAATTGTATGCCAAATTCTCAAAATGTGAATTTTGGCTTCAATCAGTAGCCTTCTTAGGGCATGTAATTAGCAAAGATGGAATATCAGTTGATCCAAGCAAAGTTGGTGTAATTCAGGAATGGCCCCAACCTACTTCAGTAATAAAAATACGCAGTTTCTTGGGATTAGATGGTTATTATCATAAATTTGTTAAGAATTTTTCCCAAATTGCAGTCCCTCTTACTCGTCTTACTGAAAAAGATGTGTCTTATATATGGGATTCATCTTGCGAATTAGCATTTTAGAAGTTAAAAGAATGTTTTACATCAGCTCCTATACTAGTATTACCAATTGAAGGAAAAGAATACCAAATTTATTGTGATGCTTTTGGAATTGGATTAGGTTGTGTTCTAATGCAAGGAAAAGTTATAGCTTCGCATCTAGACAGCTTAAAGTTCATGAGAAAAATTATCCAGTTCATGATTTGGAGTTGGCTGCGATAGTGTTTGCACTTAAGATCTGGAGACACTACTTATATGGAGTAAGATGTGAAGTCTTCACTGATCACCAAAGTTTGAAATATATCTTTACTCAAAAAGAAATAAACTTAAGGCAGCGAAGATGGTTAGAGTTAATCAAGGATTATGATTTATCGATTCAATACCATCCTGGAATGGCAAATGTAGTAGTAGATGCACTAAGTCGAAAGGCACATTCCCATTTGCATATTTTGACCTCTAACCCTATCTTAAGGAAATAGAAGATCTCCAATTAGAAGTCATATTGCCATCGAATGTTAATCTATTTCAAATAACTATAGAATGCTCATTAATGGATGAAATTAAAGAAGCTCAACATATTGACGAAGAATATAACTCTTTGGCTGTATCTATTCAATCAGGAAAGCATCTAGAACTAAATGTGGATTCAAATTAGAACATTTGGTGTGGATCTAGAATATGGATACCTAATAAAGCTGAGCTAAGATCAAAATTATTGAAAGAAGCTCACCATTCCAGATACTCTATACATCTAGGAAATAACAAGATGTACCAAGAATTGAAATCACACTTTTGGTGGCCAGGAATGAAGAAAAGTATCGCTGAGTTTATATCTAAGTGTGAAGCATGTAACTTAGTAAAAGCAGAGCATCAAACACCAGGAGGATTACTCCAACCTTTATCTATTCCTCAATGGAAATGGGAAGACATTTCCATGGATTTCATAATTGGATCTCCTCGCTCGAAATCTAATAATGATTCTATTTGAGTAATTGTTGATAGGCTTACAAAATCAGCACACTTTTTGCCCATCAAGCAGATGGATACAGTAGACAAATTGGCGAAGATTTATCTTAAAGAAATAGTAAGATTACATGGTATTCCAAAAACCATTGTTTCTGTTAGAGACAGCCGGTTCACTTCAAGGTTTTGGAAAACAGTTCATCAAGATCATGATTCCCAGCTCTGTATGAGCACAGCATTTCATCCGCAAACTGATGGACAAACTGAAAGAGTAAATCAAACTCTAGAAGATCTTCTTCGTCTTTGTGTATTAGATTTTGGAGGAAGTTGGGATGATCACCTTTCATTAATTAAATTTTTATAACAAAAGCTTTCAAGCAAGCATTGAAATGGCTCCTTATGAAGCCCTTTATGGAAGAAAATATATCACTCCTTTATCTTGGAATAATGTTAGAGAGAACATAAAATTAAAATCAGATTTAATTCTTCAGGCAACAAAAAAGATTAAGTTAATTCAGTATCAAATGAAAATAGCTCAAGATAGGCAAAAGCAGTATTTTGATGCTCATCATCATCATGTAGAATTTTCTGTTGGAGAATTCGTATATTTGAAAGTTAATCCATTCAAAGGAGTTTCAAGATTCAAAGTTTCTGGGAAATTAAGTCCAAGATTTATTGGACCTTTCGAAGTCTTAAAAAGAGTGGGCCAAGTGGCATATCAAATCAAGCTTCCACTACACTTGAGTCTGATGCATGATGTATTTCACATCTCCTCATTAAGGAAATTCTTATCGAAACCTTCAATGAGAGTGGAAGTAGAGATACCAATTTGCAACCAAACCTTAGATATGTGATTGAACCAGAAGACATTCTAGATTGAGATGAAAGAAAATTAAGAAATAAATCTATTCCCATGATAAAGGTTCTATGGAAGAACTGCCGTAAAGAAGAAGTTACATGGGAAAAAGAATCAAGTATGAAGAAATCATATCCTCACTTATTCCGCTAGCAAGTGATTCTAGATCTAATAGTTTTATTTAAATTTTAGATTGATGTCGGGACGACATCCTTTTAAGTTGGAGAGTATGTAAAATACTAGATTTTCTTTTCAAATTTATTTATTAATATTTAAATAATTTTGATCTTAGATTGAAAATCTGACTTCACCATTACATTCACCACCCCCAAATTAGATAGGGGTAAAGTTTTGAAGGCATTTGGAAGTCGTTGGATTTTTGGCGAATATTTTAATATTATTTAAATATCCTGAAAATTAATATAATTAAATAATCGTCAAATCAAAAATCCGATTCCACCGTTGTGTTCAGAACCCCTAAATTAGTTAGGGATGATTTATTGAGAAATTTTTGGACGCATCTAATCGCTCAATTTTAATTAATGAAATAGATTTAAATAATTTAAGTAATAATATAAATTTAAGTAGTTAACGGCCGCCGTCAGAAAAGAGTTAACGCCGTTTCATTAATCTGTCCTTACCGTCAATCCTAACGGATCATTCGATCTGTTCGATCTTTCGATCGAACGGTCGTTCGATCGTCCCCTTCGTCGGCATGAATGGCGCCCTCCGCATGTCTCGTGCTCCGGCACGCGGCAACCACAGCATCGCGTGGCTTCCCTCCACCGTCTAAAGACTTAATTTAAGCTATAGGTAGATCGATTAACGAAATGAAAAGAGAACCGAAGCTGAGCAAACGCCTGAACCTCGTTGCGACCTACCTATCTATGTACCGTTCAATCTGAGGTATCATCATCCTTCCATCTACTCATTTGATCACTGTAATTATTATTTAGAACTTAATTTCATGAATTCAATTAAACTTTGAACAGATCAGATGGGTTCAAACGATTCCATCTAATGTTAATTTGATCGGGACTTCACAGTACATACCGTTAGAGTAGCCTCATCCTGATCCATTCGACTATGGTTTGATCTTGCGTTCGTCTCAGACCACCTATGCCGATGATCCATACCTCATTAGATAGCTGTAACTGTCCTTTGTCCATCTATCTGCGGGTCGAGCTACATCTCCGGCAGAATTGACGCTGAAGGATGTGCCCTAATTCTCGGCCTTCGGGATGAGGAGGAAGATGGTGGGTTGGGCCAGGTCGACCCGGGCCCGACCCGTGGCCCAGGATTTCGAAGGCGCCGACAGCGGGGCCCACCAAGAGTAGATCGGGCACCTCAGAGAGCACAGCGTGTCCTATCTGGACGCGTGTCAACGTCCCGTGCTTCTGCGGTTTCGGTGGGGGTCCGCATTCGAGCAGTCATGATGACTGTCTCATCTGAGACAACAAGTGGGGCCCACGGTCATCCGCTCAGCCACTGCCTGCTCGACACGTTGCTGTCTCTGGACCCCACCTACAGAAAAGTTAAATTTTAAAAAAATATAATAGATTAGAAATAAAATACAAATTATAATAATAATAATTATACTAATTAATATATAAGTAAATAGATATTAATTTAAGTAAATAAATGAATATAGTTATATATGTATAGATATACTTATACGCATATGTATACTCATATAAACAAGAAAATTTATTATGATTAAATAATAATATTTAATCATATGATAATTACTTTAGATAAATTCAATAAATAGATAAATTAATTTCAAATTAATAATGAATGAATTAAATAATGTATTTAATTAATTCAATTAAACTTTAACTTTAGGAACTTGTATCTCATAAAATACTTAATCAAAATTAGCAAACAAATATACTAAATTTATCAAAAAAATTACTAAATTTTAGGACTTATATCTCCTAATGACATTTTAGGGTATTAATTAATTCAAATAATATCACAATTATTCAAATGACTATAGTTTTATATCCTTTAATCCAAATATATCTAATATAGGTCTTAAAATACTCAAAAAATCATAAGAAATATTTTAATAGTATTAACTTTGTTGTTTGGATTAGACTTAGACTAATTATATTTAGGACTCAACCCTAATTAAGCCAATTAATTCTAGAACTTCAAATAACCATAAGTTGGTCAATTGAACTCTAAATTAGGTAATCCAAATATTAATTTAGATCAAAAAAATTTAAATTGCAGTAATCTATAAAAATATTTAGGATCCAACTATTAGATCTCCTAATCAACCCTAATTACTCTAAAATTTGATTAGTAAAAATTAGCAAATTTAATAATTCAAATTGAGTAATTTCAATTTCAGAGAACTCATAAAATAGATTAAAATATAACTGTGTGATTAGTTTAGTGATTTTGTGATTTATTTCACTAATCACATTAAACCATAATTATTAACCTAAGAAATTGTATTGGCTATAACTTAGCCAATACATATCAGAAATTGATGATTTTAGATTCTATAGAAACCTTAAGACATAATCTACAGTAAACAAACAAAAATTTAGATTTCATGAGGGTAAAAAAAATTGCTCTTATAGGTCAAATTATGAATTTGACCTTATAAGGCTTAGTAATTACTCAAAATTAGTAGCTTAATAAATTAATTTAAATATATTTAGATCATTTTATTATTATTTTAGAAACCTAAATTACAAATAAACTTAATATTACAAATTATGTTAAATTATAAAATATTAAATTAATGAATTAAATTATGTTTGGCAGATCAAAGGAATTGAATTAGTTGTAATTGTATCAAAACAGTTAGGTACGTAAATCTACTTATAAGTTTTATTTCAATATTCTTATTTTGAGCAATTTTCATTTGAGCATTATTTATTCCAAAATTACTTATCGCTTATAAACCTGCAAAATAATATTATTAAAAAATATGTAACAAAAAGATGAAATATATTATATTATTGTGGTATTTATCTTTGGAGGATGGAAAGCAACATTGATAATCTATACATATTAGGCCTACTGGCAGCCCTTGGGAGTCATATGGTGGGATTTAGCCCTTTTTAGGAAGTGGGCAAATCCAGAGGAAAGACACACCATCAGTTTCTAATTTTTGGATAAACTACCGACGAGTAATGAGAAAAGCTTCCTAAAGGTTATGCCTATGGGTTTACCCATTTGGGCTTAGGAGTCTATGGACTCGACTTTATGTTATAAGTACCTTTGATAAAATTTATTGATTTCATACTTTTCATATATATATATTGAAATCCAAAGCTAACATGTAGGGCAATATTTAAATTTGAAAATTTGCTTTTCTTTCATATGTAATTATTCCATTTATCTCCACATTTGATTTATGCCTATTATAGGATGCTAGAATACTTTTATAAGAACAATTTGCATACTTCAACCTGACTGGTAACTGTATTTTTCAAGTTTTGAAAATTAAGCTTTGAAGATTTACCTAAGAAATAAAAGAGAAGAAACTGAGATGTGAGAAAATAAGGATTTGTAATCTATATTATAAATATTAAACTATTGTAATTTCATATATGTATGGCTCTATCTTTATTTGTATAATTGGACTTTGGACATTAATTATATTATTCTTTTGTTATCTATAAAAATTATATATTTCCAAATTTTATGAATTATTCTTTTGAAACTCTCAAACTTTGATCCTAGGTCGTCACACATATGCTCAGTCATCGTGGATCTATTGGGAGGCTCTCGAGTTCGTCATGGGTCGGGTCTGGACCCGACCCGCGCATCAGCGCTCGGGCCTCGCTGACGCGCAGCTATGAGCACGGGCCTCGCTGTCTATCTGTGACAGCATCTGGTGGGCCCCACTTCCATCCTCCCCCGCTGCCATCGCACCGTGAATCACGTGGGTATCACTGTGTCAGGTCAGCTACCAGCATGTGGGTCCTGCTGCTCTGCTCGGCACAAATCAGAACCTGCCGCATGTATGAGTGGGCCCGTTGTCGGCAGAATTAATAGACTTATTTAATTTAAATAAAACAGTATAGTTAGATTAATTTTATTTGAATAATTATGATTAATATAATTACAGAACTTTATATACTCATAACTCTTAATCCATAAGTCCAAATATATTAAATATATATCTCATTTTAATCAAACAAATGAGATGAACATTATTGTAGTGTCAAATTTCTTATATGATGCATATTTAACATAATGATATTTTAGGACCTCTCACTTAGTTCAAACCCTAAAAAACTTCAGCCCTCCCTAACTTTGTACCCATTGATCCTAATATATGCAATATGGGTCTCATTTTAATTAGGAAAATGTCAGGAGTATAGTGATAATATTAATTTTGCTGTTGGACTTGATATTATACTAATGACTTTTAGGTACCCTTCCTAATTACCTTATTTAACCTAGAAATTCAATTAGCAATAACTTAGTCAATTTAGTTCTAAATTAGGTTATTTAATATATCATTTTGATCAAGAGAATCTAATTAATGGAAACTACAAAAAAATTTAAATTTTGATAATTAGATTTTTTAATTTACCCTAATTACCTTAGAACTTACTTAGCTCATAACTTAATCAAATGAAATCCAAATTGGGTCTACTCCTAGTTATTGCACTCAATATGTTATAGAAAAGCTATTGCCTTTGAGTTTACTAAATTTGAACATCATTTGAGAAAGTTAGATTTGTATACTTTTCTTAAAACCCTTAAATTACATTTTTGAACCTTAGAATTATTTTGGCTATAAATTGGCCAATATACATCATAATTTAGTGTTATTAGACTATATGAAATCCTTAGACAGTAAAAAATAATAAACTGACTAAATTTTCAGACTTCACTAAGTAAAATTACCAAATTGCCCTTATGAGCTAAAATCCTTAAATTTAGTTCACATGGCTTGATCCTTGTCCAAATTGAGTGTACTTATAATCTATCTTCACATTAGATAGTAAGTAATCATTTGGAATCAATAAATTTTAATTTAGAATCATAAATCAAAAAGTAGCATTTTAGACCCTTAAATAGGGGCAAAATGGTCATTTTGCCCAAATTTAGGTTTAGGAATTAGAAATAGAAATTATGTTAGAATTCATTTTAAATAAAATTAAATCTAAATAATCCTTAATTAATATAATTAATCTTAATAATCTTAAATCTAATTTAGGACTAGATGAGCACCAAAAATTCCTAAAAATTAACCCTTAGCTAATTATGGTATGAGAAATTTAAAAATGTAATTAGATTTTAATTTAGAAATCAAATTATTTTAGCTAATTTTCTGAATCCTAAAATAGGTAAAAATAGCTATATTGATTAATTGAATTCTGATCGATTTCAAACTTCTATGATTATATTTAAATAACCTATTGAGTTTAATGGAACATGAATTAAAACTTGGTTTAGTTCAGATTAACTTAGATTGGCTGAAGTAGCAACCAAGGTTGTTACAAAAAGAATCATAGTACTAGGTTAAGTAGGGTTACTAATTTAGTTATGAGGATGTTTTGACCTATGGTTTTTGTTGTAAATTGAATATTGAATAATTTATCAAAATTTAATTTTCCTTCTATATTTTCTCAAAACTGCTTTTTGATACCAACTATAACGCCCACTATTAGGTTATACAAATTAACCCAATTACGAGTGTCACGATAGTACTTAATACTAAATTAGAGTATTATAACCCACTCTTAAGTACTACCTTTAAATATATATAGATCTTTGGGCAGAAGGAAACATAAATAATATAATCAACATTCATCATACATAAAAGTGTACAACATGAAAGAACAGTTTAACATCATAGATCACTTATATACAATTTGATTATTTAAATACATCCCTCTTCTTCACATATGTAAAAAAGAAAGGTAAATAAAGTTGTGGTGGCTCACCCCTAAGAAGGGGACGTTTGTCACTTGGCAAACCCCTCACTTATCATTAGATTAGGGTATGATCTCCAATCCACTAAAAAGGGAGAGATAAGCCCTTACAAAAATAGCAGCAAAATCATTCACTAAATACATACATGCCATTCAGAGTGCGCAAGCAATTAAAGAAATGACTTCACATCCATAATACCATAATGCAAAAAATAAGAAAATAAATAGCTTAGAATAAAGCAATGTAGTGAAAACAAAATACACAGTGTACCTGTATTATTATAGCATTTTAAAAAGTTTAAAACTGAAAGGAAAAATAAACTCTCATCCTCACAGGAAGATAAATAATAACTAGAAATCTTCAGCAGCAAGGCGCTCTTCCTCCTGATCTATATCCACTCCTAGCTCAACCTTAAACATCTTAGAATTTGCCATTATTAGTTTTACAATGATAAGGCCCCAGCCAAATAAAAGAAAATTTGATTAGACATATTGATTAAGTACATTTTAGGATAAATAATTTTATATATTGACAGATATCACCATTTACTTAAAACCACTAAAGCAAATAAATGGGTGCAGCAAGCTAAGAAAGAATAAGTAAAAGCTATAAATAATGCATTTATAATCTTACAAATAGTGAGGTAAAAAAATTCACCTCAGCTTAAAGCTGTATCAAGGTTAGGCAATATATATATATATATATATATGTGTGTGTGTGTGTGTGTGTGTGTGTGTGTGTGTGTGTGTGTGTGTGTGTGTGTGTGTATGTGTGTGTGTGTGTGTGTGTGTGTGTGTGTGTGTGTGTTAAGTAAACTGTAAGTAGTTAAAAGAAAGACTCATCCTAACATGATGATGATCATATGCAATTATGCAAATTAATAGAAAGTAGACTATGTGCAGTACATATAAGAAATTGAATTGAAATCTAGCATCCTAGCATATATATATAAGAAAGTAAGTACTAAACTAAAACTGAACTGTAGTGAAGTAACAGAAAATAGAAAAGAATCATGTACAAACTTCCATATCAGAAAAATTGGCTAAATAGCCATTGAACTATAACTAAACTGAACTGTATCATATTATATCACTTAGCATATCAAGCTAAGGCAAAATATTATACTATACTGAAGTGGCAGAAAATACATATGCAATAGCTTTTAGTTATTTTACTTTACTCTTGTGGACACGTCCAGAAGTAGCTGAGGAGTCAAGCACATTTGCAAGATTGAGGTGGGTTCTCGAACCAAACACAACTCTCCCCAATGAGTACGTGCAAAGTATCCTTATTTCTCCTTACCTTTTGTCCATTGGCAGTAATATGTATACACAGTCTCCCGTCCAGACATGAACCCAATGCAAGTGTTATCCTAATTTTCTGTATTTTCATTTCATGCATCAAAGTATCTTATATGACATGTTCAATGTGAAAAGAACCTCAAAATACAAGGAATGTAAATCACAAAGCTCAATAGTAAGTAAAAGACTCTACTAAACATAGGTAATATCTATTATTGTCTAGTTTATTTATTTTAGCTATTCTAAGTTTATACAAGCTCAGGATCTCCAACACTCTACTATCAAGTATAAACTCAGATTCATGGTCTTATAAGTTTAAAATAATTGGAACTTATTAGTCCTAATAGAATTCAATCAATGACACTTATATGTTAAATAATTAATCAACACATCCTAATTAATGAATTTAGACTATCCAAACTCATCTTAATTAAGATAAACCAAGATTGAGGGATTAAGAATTAAACTCCAAAATAGGGTTTAATTACTTAATCCAAAGATAATCCTAAAGGCTAAGGTTTAAATCCCAAACTTTTCCAATATTACAAGTCAGGCTATCTTATTAAGCAAAATCAGGCTTAATAAGATGGATCTCTATACTTAGACTAAAGTTTAAATACAAAATAATCATAAATACATGATGAAATCTAAAAAATATTAAAACTAATGTTTCATCTATTAGGTAACACCCTGACCGTTGGAACCTTACCTCTCCACCAGGCCAAGCCTTTGCCAATGACCCGGCCTCAGCAACCAACCTAAGACCTCCCCACTTCCTATAAGTACCCCTCTGGATTTATAAGGAGTTCCTTTACTCAATGTGAACCTTTAATTCCTTGATTTCACCACTCCTATGCTCTTTGCAATTCTCGGTGAATTCTAGCTATTGCGAACCGCTAATAGAGGGTGTGGTCTGGTGTTCAGACCCCCTCAGCATCCGCTGTGATCATTTGAGACTCATGCAATCATCTTCAGATCTCTAATTCCTCAGAAGTCAACTCTTCAAGTACAGACTTCTCTCAACTGAGCTGTGTAAGCTCAGCTTCTTTAATCCAAATAATAAGTTAGCTCTGTGATGCTCTGGATTCATTCACCTAAACCATAGGCTGTCTGGGAATGGAAGGGATTGAGCTACCTCAATCTAGACAGTGAGAATTGTATGGAGCATTCACCAGAGCAGATATCCACATCACTTTGGCAATTTCAAGTGCCAACTCCATTCCATTCCTATCTCTGATCATTCGGGTAAACTAACCAGACCCAATGTAATTTTCCATGGGGCATGGGCTTGAGAAAGGACCCCACGATCTGGAACCTCTCAGCCATCGTGGCTATAGGGCTTCGATCCACCTCATCATCAGGATGGTGTAAAGATCAAGCCCTGGCTCAATGGTGGCTTCTATGAGGATAATTTCCTCCTCATAGTAAACCCTAGATACTGTGATAAGACCAACCCAATGAAGTAGTCATCCGGCGATCTAGTGCCTCCTAATTATGGCTTCCTTGTTCAATCGATGCACCTTGACTCCCTGATGGTGTGGCAATTTAGTGGTGGCCGTGGTGTGGCGTATCAGTGGTGTTTTTTGCGATCTAAGGTACTATTGTGTGAGGCCTAAGTGGTGAGACAGTGCCGACCTAGTCGAGCCCCGATTTGACCCTCGTCATTTGGTTATTAGGCTTAGTTATTTAATTTATTTAGAATTAGTTCCCTTCTAAAAATTAATTAATAATTGTATTAATTAATTTAGCCAATGGTTTAATTTGTTGAAGTCATTCCATTTAAATTAATTGAGTAACTTTAGCTATACTTATCCAAATGGTATGATCCATTATATCATTTTGATCACAAAATCATAAGGAACATTAATATGCAATAAATTTCTAAATCAAATGGTTAGATTTTCTAATTTAGTCTAATCTCTCCTTATCGTATTTAGTGAATAAATAATTCAATAATTGCCCAAATTTTATGATTAAAGTCTATGATTGCTCAAAAGGCAAGGGATAACTTAATTATGTTTTTAATAATTTATTAATTCTAAATTTGCTAATCACCTCTTAATTATCCTAAATCTTAATTAGTGTATAATGATTTAGTTAAACCTTTGATCTTGGTGACTTAAGTTCTTATTGTTTTCTTAAGTTTGCTAGAACTTATCTATGAACTTAATTCTCCATAATAAGTTTTAGATTCCTTAATCACTTTTCTTAGCTTTAAAAAGTGATTAGTGCTAATTAAATTATCCTTAAGTCTAAACTTGACTCTTAAGGTTTCATTGCTCTCATTAGACAATACAAATCCTAGTAGAATTGAATAGAATTAAATACGGATGCTTAAATCTTAAATTCCCAATTTTAGCCTTAAGAAGGGCATTTTGGTCATTTTGACCAAAAAATGGTTTAAGAGCCCTTGAATCCTAGAAATATCATTAAAATATTTGAATTCAGTAAAGTAATATTCTAGAAATATCTTATAAGTAATTGAAATCTCTTAATAAAAATTCTATGTCTAAACCCTATTTAAAGATCTTAAGTGTTTAGATCTTAGATCCTTAGTAACTCATCACTTAATAATTCCTTGAGAATTGATCGTTCATTCTAGAAAATCTAATTGATTTAATCCTTTGAAATTCTTTTTATGGGTCTAGGTTGGCTCAACCTATTGAATAATGAAATTATTCTATAAATTGAGCTTAGATCATAGATTCTTAAGTTCTTATTTGATTATTTTATCTTATGACAATTAGATTCAGTCCTTCTATAAGATCATAATTCTTAAATTTTTCAGCTTTTAAGACTTCTCCACATTTAGAGTAAGTGTGGGTGTGAACCCTTAGATCCCTAGAGATTAGTACCTTGAATTTAGGTTTAAACCTTAATTTGGAGTTTGAACCCATAATTCTTAAATCTTGATTAGCATAATCAAGATTGGGTTTGAGTTATTAAAATACAATAATTAAGTCATTGGTTAATTTCTTAATCTTTGTAGTCGTGACTTCTGATTATGAATTAGAACTTTTTAAGTTCTAGTGTTAACTTAAGATCGTAGATCTGATATTTTGCATGATAGTTGGATATTGGAGATCCTAAGCTCTCAGATTAGATAGAACGAATTAAATTAGATAACAACATATATTATATATGTTTAGTTGAATCCCTTGCTCACTTTGACTATTGTTGCTTTGCATACTTTGTATTTTAAGCTTTATACCATGGACATAATAGTTGAACATGGGATGTTTTGATGAGTATCCTATTTCAATTTTGAACACATAAAACCTCTTTTTTTAAATCGATAATTCAATTTATTCAGTATATTTAGTTTATTCAGTTCTTCAGTGCTTATAGTTCATTCAATTCTTTAGTGCTTAGTTTAGTAGAGTGTATTATATTTTGTCTGCCACTTTAGTTCGGCACTTATGTAATAGAATAGGTTGGCTAGGATTGTATTTATCATAAGTCTAACTAGTCTTAGCTCTATGGTTGGCAAGGATGGTTTTCGTTAGACTTTTTGATTCAGTGGCTTTATTTAGCCAATTTATGTTATAGCAGTACTAGTTTAGATACATCTCTCTTTTTTTTTTTTTTTTTTTTAAGTCTAACCAGGCCAAGCTCTATGGTTGGCTAGGGTGGTATTTGTTAGACTTTCTTTCAGCTCAGTGGCTTTGTTTAGCCAAGTTATTTATATTATTAGTCATGCATATTTTCTATTCTCAGTTCATTTAAGTACAATTTTTTCAGTTCAATTATTTACATATTTTAGGATGCTAGTTTTATTTCAGTTCTCTTATGCTTTAGTTTAGATTTTCCTTATGCAAATCAGCACGTATTTATATAATCATAAGCATGTTATGATGCGTTTACTTTTAGTTCCTATCAATTATATACATATTTATAACCTAACCTTGTTTACAGCTTTTGGTTGAGGTATGTTAATTTACATACTTCATTTTGTTTAGTTATAACTTGCCCTTATTGCTTGTTGCACCTTAAATACTTGCATACATAGTAAAAATGTGATATCTTGACTATTTAGTTTTATTTAATCAGCCTAAAATGTATTTAGACAAATTGTCTAATTGTATGTTTTTTTTTTTGCTGGGGCTCTAGCATTGTGATACCGCTAATATCAGATTCAGAGCTGTTCGTCAATGTTGCTTGAGGTGAGGAGCTCAGTTAGGAGGAGGACCTTCCTACTGGTGAGGCTTAGTTAGATTTATTTTCAGCCTGTGAGGATGAGTGTTCCTTTTTATTTAAATTCAATTTATCATAATTTAATATTCTGGATATATTTACTTTCTGCATATTCATATTGAGCTGAGTTATTGTCTTTACTTTCTTTACTGTGCTAGATGTTTATGTTATATTGTTACTTGCTTCCGCTACTTTGATATTTTAATATATGATTTTTAGTTTTTAGGTGGCAAGTCTTATAATTAAGGCAGGTTGGGCTTATACTTGACTCGACTATAGCTGGGAGGGTTGTCACACGGTGACCGTATTCAGCGTAATCATGTTAATCTCAGTGTTAGCATGACCACAAAAGGTACGAGGCTCCACAGTTGGTATCAAAGAATACCATAAGGTGCAAGATTGGAATCTGTATTCATATCTACCTAATTGATAGTTTTTCTAAATTGCAATCATCAAAATATAACATCCATAAGTGCAATACTCTCTAGTAACTCAATATGAAAGTGTGAATTAAAAAATATCCATATAAGATAACTATATCACTCTCAAGTAACTGAAAGAACTTATAAATTCTCTTAATAGAATCAAATGGAATGTGGAAGATTTGAATTGGACTACTACTTAACGACATTCGATACTGTCTGGGAGTACGATTACCATTGGGGTCTGGAACTTGGAATATTTGTAAATTGAATATTTGCCAAAGGAGTTTTGATTTTGGATAAACTTCTTCAGCAATCCATCTTTAGAGGATTTGATTTCTGAATTCTAGCAAAGAAATGGTTGAATCGCATGGAGTTAGTTTTGGATCATAAAGAATGTTTTGATTCCATTCGTGTTAATCTTATGACCTTTATGCTCCAAGATGCCACAAAGGATTGGTGGATTGTCACTAGTTAAAAGTTAGAAAATAAATGCAAGAGGAAGCGTTGTGTTGTAACATTTGTGGACTTATGTCTCGCAATTTGTGACAAGTTCATAGATAGGCTCTAGCATATAATAAAGAGGCGTTGAGTCAATTGCAATCCTTTATCATTTCATAATTTTAGTATTTATATACAACTATCATTTCATCTTATGCAATCTTCATTCTTAAATAATGAAATTATGTGTTTGCAAAATTGAATGTTCAATTTAAACTCATTTCATTAAATTAATTCTGAAATCAAGATTCATCTTACTGCGATAGGATCAATCCCAGATCACCCCTATCAACTACACCCATTAAGAATGTTGTGGCATCTAACAGTTCTACTGATGAAGTTACTCACCTAGAGAGTATGATAGTATCTATGCTAGAGAACCACACCCAAAAAGAATTGGCTATTCAAACACTAATCACCATCCATCCAGTGCCTGCAACCACTAATGATACTACACTAGTAGCACCTGCTCAACATGTACCTCATTTATTATGGGGCCCCCGTACTTGACAATAAGGAAGTACGGTGCTCCAACTGTGGCAAATTCCCAACTTAAGTAAAGTTAGGCGAACCCAACCTTCCTTAAGGCAAGGACTTGTCACCAAGTGCTATAACTTTCATCAATATAAATATCAAAGTGGCGGAAGCAATATAAAAATAGGGTAACATCCACAAGCATACATAGTAGGAAAAGAAAATGCAATATAGTAACTCATAACAATACAAAAAGTAAAGTACATCCAGAAAGTTTAATTATTACAAATTGAAATGAATAAATGAAAATGCAAGACTCTCATCCTCACTGGGATAATAAGACAAAGCTAGCTAGACAGCAGCTGGAAGGTCCTCCTCCTGAACTAGCTCCTCCTCAGCGACACTGCCCACAAACACGTCTGAATCTGACATTTGTCGGTATCACAAGTGCCATGGCCCTAGCCAACAAAATAAAAAGATTACAGTTAGACAATTGTCTAAGTACATTTTAGGCTATTTAAAGTGAACTGAATATTAAAGGATATCACATTTAAATTTAACTATACATGCAAGCAATAAAGGGGCAACAAGCTATGAAAAAAATGGATTACTATAAACTATCTATTTATAGCATGCAACATGTATGTGAAGTGACATACAAAATACTAAATAAGCAAGGTAAGGCTAAAAGCAAAATAATTGCAGCTACTGAATCAACATGATCCTAACATGATTATGATCGAAGTAAAACATGCTGAGTATAAAAGAACATAAGTACTAAATATAATAAAATTCTAGCATCCTAAAATTGCCATTCATATATATATTTAAACCATGAAAGTATACATACAACATGCAGATTAATATGAAAAGAAAGGCCACTGAGACATGTGGCAAAAGCAAAGCAATGTATAACATATAAAGCCACTGAGACATGTGACAAAGCGAGCAAATACTAAAAATAAGGCCACTGGAGCATGTGGCAAAGCAATCCAGAAAACCAAAATAATACAATACAGCTAAAGTAGTAATATGCCTAAGTCCTAGTACTGCCATACCAGCCAATAGGCCATACAGGGCCTCCAATATCAATCAATCAATTCCCAGCCTAGCCATCCAAATATGCTAGGTCTGAGTCCAGTCTATACAATACTACTACTGAAGAGGCAGACTAAACTAGGTCATATTCTACTAACTGTGACAAAACAAAACTGAATGATATGTAAATTCAATACTAGCTTAGGATACATCATCCTAAGTTTTCCTATTATGCTCAAGGGCTAAAGCTCAAAATCTAAGGTATGCAAAGCAATCTAGTCAAGTAAGCAAGATACTCAATCTAGACTCATGTGATATCCGTTGTTGTCTAATTACCAAATCTAACTACCCTGAGAAGGTACAAGCTTAGGATCTCCAATATCCAGCTATCGAGTAGAATCTCAGAT
Source organism: Gastrodia elata (assembly GCA_016760335.1). NCBI lineage: Eukaryota > Viridiplantae > Streptophyta > Magnoliopsida > Asparagales > Orchidaceae > Gastrodia > Gastrodia elata. The sequence goes on along the minus strand of CM028672.1, from coordinate 18,374,340 downwards.
TTATATCCTTAAAGTCAAATATTAGAACTTAACAAGTTCTAAGCAAAAATCATGTGACGACTATATAGTTTAAGTAAGCAAATCAATGACCTAATTTTTATGAATATTTTACTCTCTTACCGAAATCTTGATCAAATAAATCAAGATTTAAGAATTTAGAACTTAAACCCTATGTGGGTTCAAATTTCAAATCCAAGTTGATATTTTAAATAGGGTCTAGGTTTCTCACTTAATCCCAAAGGTAAAGAATCCTATAAGTTGAAAGATTCAGGAACTAAGATCCTAGTGAAAGACTATTCTACTAGTTATAAGATAAAATAATCAATTAAAAACTTGAGAATCTAAGATTTATATTCAATCTTTAAGATAGTGTCATTATCTTATTGATTGAATCATCCTATACCTACATGGAAGGTTTCAAAAGGTTAAACAATCAATCATCAAAGAATTTCAATTGGAGGTGGTTTGATTCAAATTGAAGATCTAAGTCTAAGATCTAAGATCTAAGGATCTGAGATTTGATCACTTTAGACATTAAAACTAGATATTAGCATAGGAGCTTTAATTTTATGTTTCTTTTGGAATCTAAACTATATTGCACTTATTAAGATGATGTTTTAACCATTCACTTCCCTTGATTAACATTTAAGCTTATAATCATCTCTTTAGATTACTTAAGATCTAAGAGTCTAAGTTTTGATCACTTTAGATCTTAAACTAGGTTTTTAACTTAAGCATTTCCAATTTCTTATCCTTTGACACTAAGTTCTTAAATAATCTTTAATTAGCTTATCAATGAGATAATTGACTATTTTTATTATTAATTTAAAGGTTAAGTCCAAATGATCTCGATAAGGAAATGCTTAAGATCTAATTATCTTAATTAAGGATTTCAATAAAGATTTCATGGATTAAGGATCACATTAACACTATTTTTGTTCTAAGATCTTAGAGAACATAACTAACCCATTTTATGGTAGTTTACTGAAATTTTCAATCCTTAAAGAACACTAAATCACATTTTGGCCAAAATGACCAAAATGCTCCTCTTAAGGCTAAAATTGGGATTTTAGGGTCTTATTGTCCAAATTTGTTCTAATCTATTTTAAAGTATTTCATATGACTAAATGAAGTGGGAAACACCTTCACTTTAGGTTTTGATGACATAAATGGTCTTAATTAGCACTAATCACTTAATTAAATCATTTAGGGTGATTAGTGAGATTAAGGCACTTTAGGGCAATCCAACCTTACTCTTAGGTTATACTAGGTCTAATTTGATATTAGGAACTATCCCCACCCAAATCAGAGGCTTAATTAGGGTTTAATTTACTAACCATTGATTAGGGTGATTAAGGGGTGATTAAGAGAATTAATTGTCCAAAATTAATTTTAAGGGTCTGAAATGGTTCCTTAGGGTACAAGGAGCAATCAGGGCCCTTAATCTCATAAATTAGACAATTATATGATTTTATATGATTTATTTAAGAACAAAGAAGGTTTGGCAAATATTTTTAAATCCAACCATTGGATCAGAAATTTTATTTTATATTCAGATTCCTTGAATTTTTCTGATTTCAATGGTATATTGGATCATACCATTTGGATATGTATAACTAAAGTTATTTAATTAATTTATTCTGAATTTTTATTTAAATTAATTAAATCTGCAACCATTAAAAATACATTCCTAAAATTATTTAATTAACCGCGGCCCAAAATCAGAACCGGGCGGGTCGGGGCTCGGCCCGGCCCAAAATCGGTCTTCGTCTTCCTCTCGACGCATCCGCAGCCCTAATTTCTGAGACAGGCTTCCAGCGCCAAATTCACCGCGCTCCGGCCATGCCACGCCGCGATTTCGATGGCTACACGTTCCCTGACCTCAGACGTATCGATTGAACTAAGAAGCCCTAGCCGGGAGGCACCGGTTCACCAAAAGACTGCTCGGTCGAGACTTCCCAGTTGATGCACCTGTGAGGAGATAATTCTCCTCACAGAGTCCATGATCTGCCAATGTCTCAATCCCTACACATTCAGGGATCGAAGATGGAGCGATAGGGCGCAACCAGAGATCCTAGGGTGGTCTAGATCGTCGGGGTGCTACTCGGCATTTTCTGCCGCTCAAAGCTTCGACTGGATCGATCAAGTTCAGTTGAATTGATCGATCTGGTCGAACCTAACCCTCGATACCAGTTACAATTATTGCTCTGAGGGTTTCGATACTAATCAGAGGGCTAAAAAGACTCGGGAGCACGCCGAAATCGCGCAGATTGGCCCGACTGGTAGTGTGCTCTCAGACGGTGCTTAGGCCATCTGGCGCACTGCCAAGGCTCACTAGAGGTTCAGGATGACCGCTAGGAGTTAAGGGAGGGTCCTAACACATCATCTATAGCTTGAGGTGAGGCGAATCAAGCTGGATTCAGCTCGACAGAGAGGGAAGAAGGCTGTACCTCGGTTCGAAGATTCGCAGTGAATGCAGGCCGTCTCGAGTGCACTTAGAGGTTTCAGGAGCTCCGCAAGGGGGTCTGAACTCCAGACCTCACCCTCAATCAACAGATGCAGCGGGTTCGATCGCCAGGAGAGCTTGGAAGAACTAGGAGTTGCGAACGGAGGGCAGTGGGGAAGGTGAGCCTCACAGTAAGCAAAGGAGCTCACTGTGAGATCAGAGGAGGTATTTGTAGGCCCCAAGGTGCCTAGGTCCGGGTGGCAAGGCTGGGAGCCAGCAAACCAGGCTCGGGGAAAAATGGCAGCCTTGGCCTTCCTCAATTGGGAGGTTCGACCCACACTGAGCCCCTCTACCGGGTTCGACCAGTCATGGAAGGAATCATAACGGCCAGAGGAATATGGTGAAGGCATGGCCGACCGTTTTGACGTGGCACGTATGGCAGATCTTCGCTGTCGGGGCTGAGAGCGAGCGGGGACGAAGATGAACAGCGACCGGGAGATCAGAAGCCGTCTGATGCGCGAAGTCGTTGGGATTGGATGGCCTGATGAAGATCCCAGGTAACGGCTGCACGGATTTAATTCGAGGCTTTGGATCCCAGATGCCGATCGTGCGTCTGAGATTCGATTACGGGACGGAGCGACGCAATCCCTCGAATCCGGTGCGGAGATGCGTGCTAGCGCATCGGGTGACTCGTTGTTATGCGCTGCTGTCGGGACCCCGCAGCGGATCTGCCGCGGTCCTGACATCAAATCCCACCAAAATATTTTTATTAAATAATTTAATTTAATTAATTAAAATCAATTAAACAATTTTTAAATTATTCAAAAATTATTCAATTTCAATTTAGGGCCAAATGAGCTCCAAAAATTCACCCTTAGCTAATTTGAGTGTGAGGAATTCAAAAATGAAATTAGATTTTAATTTGGAGATCAAAATAATTTAGGTATTTTTTAGGGCTTAAAAATAGCCAAAAATACAAAATTTTCCAATTTAGCTCCGATTGATTTCAAACTTCTAGATTTAGGTTTAAATGACCCATTGAATTTAATGGAATCAAAATCAAACCTTGGTTTAGCTTAATTAATCTAGTTTTAGCTAAAGTAATAACTTAGGGTTGTTACATTCATTCCATTATTCTGTTGATAGACTCTTACACAACTTTATGAGGTTGAGACCCTCAATCTTTAGTGGGAATTTATCACCCATGAACACAGTCAGTTGGTTGAAGATGATAGAAAATAATTTAGATAGCCATAAGTATCCTAATTTAGAGGCCATCTATCTCACTACCCATCTATTCCACGAAGAAGCGGAATACTGATGGGATAATGCACTAAATACTAACTATGGTGACTATAATGTAGAGGATACCCTGGGATGAATTTGTAAGATTATTCAAGTCTGAGTTCATTCCCCCATCCATGTAGAACATGATAGAAGATACAATTATGAGGCTGAAGTAAGGCAGCCATTTTGTCTCATATTATTAGATGGAATTCCGGAGTCTTACGCGCTTTGCTCCAGACCTAATACGATTTGAATTAGCCAGGTGTCACCAATTTCAAAGTGATTTGCATGATAATACCAAAGATCATGTTGTTCCACTCCATCTTACTATCTTCTCAGAACTCGTAGAAATGGCAAGGGTGGTAGAGCACCACCAATCCGAAAGAGATCTAAAGCAAAAAGTTATTATGGTACCAAACTGTCATGAAACATTCAAGAGGCACATGCCTCAACTTGCCAAGGTTTATCAACTTGAAGCAGTTCTATCTACTGAGCCTAATCTAGTCTATAATAAGCCTAACCCATATTGCAAGTGTTATCACTACAGCCATAAGTGCTTCACCTGTGGTCATCAGAGCCACATGTTCTACAACTACATGCACTCAGAAACTGTGGATGGTGTCTGTATAAGCCATTCATAGTGGGACCAGGTTTTTAGAGCTACACCTTTGAACAAAATAGATCCAAGAATGGCAATAATTCTAGCTCAAAGCTATCACTCCAAAGTTTTAGCATAACTTCAAGAAGCATGTTAATAGTCATCTTGCTGGTCCAGCACGAGTTTATGCTTTAACACCGTTTGAAGCTGCTGAAGATAACAATGTAGTTTTAGGTACTCTTTTCTGAACTTCTTCTTTAATTCATATTCCTGCACTTTAAATATTGCAATTGTTAATGCAATTTATGCGAATAAATTTAGGAACACTTTAATTAATGATCAACACTGCAATGTGTTGTTCGACACCGGGGACAGTCATTCTTTTATCTCTGATCGATTCGTCACAGCTCTTAATCTGCCTACCCATAAACTAGCTTAGTTGCTAAGCATTGGACTTCCATCATGAGCCCAACTTAGTGCTAAAAAATTTTATGACATTAAATTTCTATTGAATAATCAAGTGTTTGATTCCACGTTAATCGTCCTGCCTTTAATCATTTTTGTTATCATTCTTGGAATGAATTGGCTTAGTAGTCACAATGCCATGATTAATTGCCTAAAGAAGAAAGTCATTATTCATTCCAATGAAAACCCAAAATTTTCATTGGGAAGATTAGTACCCATCTATTATTAATAAATGCTATTAAAGTTAAAAAGTTAATTAATAAAGGTTATGCTGCTTACCTTGTCACCATGATGGGTGAAGTCAAAGAGAGCATTCCTCTCTCTGAGTGTAAAATAGTAAAAGACTTCACCGATGTATTTTGATGAATTCATAAATTATATCTAAATAAAGGGAAAAATTCATTTATTTAAGATCTTTATACTACTCCTAAATTAATTTTTTCTATCTTTTTCGGGGAAATGGAATCCAAAAGAGTTCTAAGATATTTCTGCAAAGTTTTTAAAATTTATTAAAGGAATCAGCTACAGCGCGCTGCAGCACGCTACCGCGCACCGCAGCGGGCTGCTGCGCGCTACCGCGCGTCGCAGCGGGCTACAACGGAAACCTCTAAACTATATATAATTGATTGCCTAAACTATTGAATAGTGTTTTTTGCAGAATGACACTCTATAGCTCGCGGTCGCGTGCTACAGCGGTCTGCAGTGAAATTATTTCTAAACTATACAAATAGGGGGCTCAACTAATTGAACAGTGTTTTTTGTGGACTGACCCGCTACAGCGCGCGGTCGCGCGCTGCAGCGAAAATATTCATAACTATAAAAATGGAGGCTAAATTAATTGAACAGTATTTTTTGCGGAATGACCCGCTATAGCGCGCGGTCACGCGCTGCAGCGGTCTGCGGTGGAAATATTTTTACTTAAAAAAATGAAAAGAGAAGTAATTGAATAGTGATTTTTGTGGAATGACCCGCTACAGCGTGCGGTCGTGCGCTGCAACGGTCTGCAGCGGGACATCTTCCAAAGCTCAAACGCGATAGCGCGCGGCAGCGTGGGACTTGGCGAATGTGTGAGGGATCATTGCACGCTGCAGCGACCCGCCGCAAAAATTTTCCAGACATGCATTTATTGCGGCTGGGGACAAGACCTATATCCTGCATTTTGTCCCCAACCATCATTCCCTGCTGCAGCCCATTTTATTTGAAAAAAGGAAACTTTGAGGTGATGTTTTAGGTAAATAATTGAAGATTATTGTCACCTCACCATAAATGGAGGTTATTATCATGATAAATTTAGATTTTTTTATGGAAAAGTTGGTTTGAAATGAAGAGAAGGATGGCAGCCCCCCCTTCATATAAATACCCCTCTTCTTGACTAAAGGAGGGTTCACAATTTTAGCCAAATTCTACTAAGTAAGGAGGAGAGCTAAGGGAAAAGAGAACTCCTCAAGGGTGGCAAGGCAAGCTCTTGCTTTTGAAGAGGAGGAAGAAGTCAGCATTCGAGACCTAAGGAAGGAACATTGAGAAGGAGAAGAAGGATTTCAGAGAACTTCTACGGAGTGTTCCCAGTATCTTATAAACTCCACTTTTGCATTTCTTTTTAGTTGACCATGAAAGGGTCTTTATCCATGTATGTGTTTTTCTTCTTTTCTTGTGCAATAAGTAGCTAAACTCCCTGGGGAGGGTTAGGGGTGAAATCCCATTTGCATGATGTAATATTAATGTATGAATATTTTCCCTCAAGCATAATTTGTTTGTGATTTTAATGCCTTACTAAGAAATTTTTGTCTAATTAGTCTTGAATGTGATTATGAGAAAAGAACTAAAAACAAACTCCAAGAACTAGTTGTCTTGTGTTCCTTAGCTCACCTTAGGCTGGATGCTAGATTATGAGTGCATGAAGGCTTGGAACTATGTGAGAAAGTTCATAAGCTCAATGCACCTCAATCTAAGCTCAACTAAAAAGTTGATGCAAGTGATGCTAAGACCCACTAAATGAGCTCCTTAGCTCAACATAGTTGAGGTAGAGGAAGGAAGTATTGAGTGCTCATAAACTAAGTGACATAGTCATTGAGCCCAACATGTGAATCCATCATCTCAACTATGTATGATGCGAGTGATGCTCATAGTGGAAATTAATGCTTGTAAGATCCTAAGGTTTAAAAATCAAGCTCTCATTGATCAAGAGAATAAGATTAAAATTTAAATCCCAGGAATCTTACAAGAATCTTTATGCCAAAGTAGAACCGAATGTGAGTTCATTTTGTGCACAAGATTTGAACTTGTAAGACCTTGAGCTAGACTCAAGGACAACAATGTGCACTTGATTTTAATTAAATTAAATGATAAAGCTTGAGGAACCAATCTACATGAATATTATGTCATGGCATGTGGGATGGCCCCAACTCTCCTCTTTCTTAAAATCTTGCTATTTTTACTTAGTAAATATTTGTGCTAATTTTAGACCACTCATCCAATACATACTATAGCTTAAACATTAGTGAGAATAGATACACCTTAGTGCCAAATCAACCAATTCTCTGAGGATCGATAAATTCCCGAAAAGTCATACTTTCCACTTATTACTTCAGACCACGTACACTTGCGTGCAAGCGCAGACGTGTATTTACAATCTATCAAGTTTTTGGTGCCGTTGCCGGGGAATTGGTTTCTGATTTGAATTAAGGACAATCTATAAGTAACTAGCGATTTAAGCATTTGATTGCATATATTAGTAATTTTAGATTTTTTTGTAATTATCAAGCTAACATTTTATATTTTTTTGTTTATTTTATTTCTGAAAAAATCTGTGTGATCTTTATTGCCAAACTCGTTCTTGATAAACCTTATTGTAACTTGCATGAGTAAAAGAGTCTGTACTGAATATCTTTTTGATCCCGAAATAGAAAGAACATATTTACAAGCTAGGAGAGAACAAAATTTATCAAACCAATAAGATGTTATGGATAATTTCACTAATAATTTAGAAGAGCCTAGGGGTAGAGCACTTAGAAATTACACACCACCATCCATTAGGGGAATCCCCCATGCGATTGTAAGGCCAAACATAGAAGCCCACAATTTTGAAATCAAACCCTCCACACTGAGTATGGTGTAAAACAATCAGTTTGGAGGATTAGCCACTGAAGATCCTAACTCACATATTTCAACGTTCCTTGAATTATGTGATACCTTCAGATTTAACGATGTCTCCGAAGACACAGTTAAATTGCGGCTATTTTCTTTCTCACTGAGAGATAGAGCCAAGATTTGGCTCAGCTCTCTACTAAGTGATTCTATCCGTACTTGGGATGATTTGGCTAAGAAATTCTTAGCGAGTTAGATGCATTTCATGCTTAACGGGTCACGCCCCATATCGCGGATCAGCTTATCATGAGCTGATCGATCGGGCCGCCCGATCAGACGGCCCGGAGTCATTCGTCTCCATCGCGCTCCATGTGGCATAGAGCCACGTTACGTTGCCAAATCACCACATATGGTCATCCTTGGAGCCTCCGCCAAGCTTCAGCATAAGCTTTCGTGTAGCTTTAACCCTCTAGCCGCTATCCGGAGATCCCTAGATCAAGAAGTTGAGCCCGCCAGCCGTCTCGTAGCTCGAAAGCCCGCCCAGTCGTCAATCTTTAGGTATTGGATCTCTCATTTTTGCAATCAATTTCTTCAATTTTATTTTGAATATTGATTGCATGCCATAGATTGTATTTAGATCGATCTGATCAAGCTCGACCAAACTCGATCAGACGAATTTTGTGTAGAGTCCACAGAACTCTATAGTACTTCTCTACGCAGCATCTCACCCTTTTGTCCCGATAGGTGCCATCTAGGGTTACATACTGTATAAGAAACAATCTCTTCTGATTTAGGTTCAACCGCCATTCGAAAGGTCTCTCCGATACATTTCCAATGGTGGTTGATTCGACCTCTGTCGTCGCTTGTAGGCCACCAAAATTGCCTGCAGGGATGGCGTGAGCCCGTCTCTGGCCAGGTCAGGCAGGGCCCGACTCACATAGGTTCGGCTGGGTCGCAGTCGTCCACCAAAGTTGAGGCATAGGCTTGTCTGCTCGCGTTATTGGCCGCTCGGGCCGACACGTGTTCCTTCTTTGATGCGGCTTCAGCGGTGGGGTCCGCTCTTACGTTGCAGCTGTCAACTGCAGGTCCCACGCCTGACCGTCGTCTCTACTGGTGGGGTCCACCCTCTGTTTATCGAGGAAGCTGTGGGTCCCCTCGCCAATTAAAGTAAATGAATTTTAATTTAATTATAATCAATAAGATTTCAATTAACTGATTTAGAATAATTAAATTTATTAATTACCAAACATTCAATCATCCATATCTCTTAAACTATATGTCTAAATATATTAAATATATATCTCATTTTAATTAGAAAATTATGAAGAATATTATGGTGGTGTCAATTATCCTGTTTGGCACATTTTTGCTAGAGATATTTTTGGATCCCTTAATTAACCCTAAACCCTAAAAAACTTCAAATGGCTATAACTTTGCAACCCCAACTTCAAACATAGCCAATATAGGCGTAGCGCCCCATCCCGTCGCCGCACGCAAATAATTTAAGGAATAACAATAGGCGGCGAAATGGTGCGTTACTCGAAAATAAAACGCAACTTCCCTGAATAAACCTGCTGAGCATAAGGACTGTCAAAACTCAATCTCAAGAGAGGAGGGTTGAGTATTAATCTTTAAGATAAGTGTAGTATCCTTATCTTAAGTATTTTATGAATATTAGCATTTTATGAATATTTTGATCACATCATAATACAAAATATTAGTAGAAGTAAATATAAAGTCTAGAGGATCCAAGTTACATGAATACTAGCATTTTATGAATATTCTAATCACATCTCAATACAAAATATAAGTATAAATAAATACAAAGTGTGGAAGCTAAAGCACACATCCAGAAACATTTATTATAAAAGTTAAATGAACATTCATATCAAAAAAAGAAAAGAGAATACATCCATAATTAATACAATAGTTTACTAAAATATAGAATATAGTTTAAAGGCTGAACTGAAAATAATTAAGCATAAGGTAAAGTCTAGAGGAGAGTCCCCTAGTGCTCCTTGAATTTCTTCTGGATCTCCTGAGTATCCACCTGATCTGGCTCACAAATTGCTTAGGATCGAGCAAATTGCTGGATCCTAAAAGTACAACGTGTTAGATAATAAGTTTAACACATTGAAAGCTACTATAATAGTTATAATTATATACTATTTAACATTTAAATAGTTTAAGCAAAATTATAAAAAAGACAGTAAAATAGTTGAAAGCTCAAAACAGTGTAAATTTGAAATTGAAATAAACTAAAATTGTAAATTGAATACTGAATGTAGAGAAAATAGTGAATAAATTTGAATCTGCAATTAACTGTTAAAATGTATGTGAAATAGTAAACAATCTGAATCTGAGTAAATAATGCTGTAAAATTGTGTTGTATGCTACTAAATTCATAAATATGTATCTGAATATGCCACATAACTGAATGCCACTGATATATTAACTTGATGTCTCATGGATACCCCACAGATTCATAGGTGAGCAAATGCTCTGCTAGCAGAGTCCTTATGTGAGCCAAGCGCTCCACTAATGCTGACATGACTTATGCATTTATAATATACCAAGGATTTAATGACTATATGCTTTAAATCATCAAAATCTAGAAATCAATTCAAAATCAAGTAGTGATTCCATTTGTCTACATTGTGCAGAATTTATTTAAATGAATTATGACTCCTAATTCTAATTTATGGAATGATCTAAATTAAGGTTATACTTAGGCTTATCAATTGAAGAGGTTGCATATATACAGTTAGTATTTGTATATACACAATTAGTATCTAAAGGAAACATAACTTCCTTGAGCATTCAAATACTCTTAAATCTTAATCCCTTTGAGTAGTTTCTACATTAGGAATCATTTTTTTTTAATTCATGGCAGTCACGGGAAGTGATCGCCAATCAAATTTTCAATTCCTAAATTAATGCAATCTGCTAAGGAATGCATTACTGCATTAGTGGTGAGGTTCCATGATTGCTGTTCAATTATTGCAAGACTTTATGTGCTTATAAATCCCCTTCATCTTCAACTAATCCTCAAATAAGAGTGGTACATGAACCTTATCATCTTATCTCCATCTTCTATAGCGCGAATTCAACCAAATTTATCATTCGTTGAAAGGCCTGTCAAAAGCTTAGGCAAGGGCCGATTAATCCATATGTTTAAAGTTCAATAGAAGGATTGTTCCCCTAAAGAAACCAATTATGAGAAAGAATTAGTTATTTGATCTGGGTATCAAAAACCATTTAATAACCCTAATGCTTCTTCCACCTCGATTGGATTATTCTGTATTCATTCTAATTTTTGCAATCGTTCTTCCTACTTGAGTGATGTCGAGGACAATATCGTTTTTAAGTGGGAGAGTTTGTAACAATATAAGTTGTTACCCTAGTAAATTAGGACTAATTTAAGTCCTGATTTTGATCTTAGTGCACTAATATATTCATTAGAAATTCACCATCAAACCTAGTCTAAATCAAAAGTTAAATGGATCAAATCCTGATTTTGAGAATTTCAAGAACCCTAAAAATTTTCCTATTTATTTTGACCTCAGATCAAAAATCAAACTTTGCCATTACCCTCATTGCCCCCAAATTAGCTAGGGGTGATGTTTTTGTGGCAATCGGAAGTCGTCGAAATTTCATCGAATATATTAATAATATTTAAATATATGGAAAATGAGAAAATTAAATACTCATCAAAATTGAAATCTGACTTCGTCGTTGTGTTCCTCACCTATCAATTAGCTAGGGGTGAATATTTGGTAATTTTTGAAAGTCATTCAATTAATTAAAATCAATTAATAAAATTAGGAAATTAATTATTAAAATAATTAATTTAATTCCCTATTTTTATCTCTTTCTTCCCTTCTCTCCTTATTTCATTCGCTCAACTTTCCCTAAATCCATTCACTCGCCTATTGCCCAAAAATCGTGCCTCTCGACCGCACGCAAGGATCGGCCGACCCCCCCTCAAACGGTGCCTCTCCTCCCTCGCTCGACACGTGTCGCCTTGCCCTTGGAATCTCCGCCGCTTGCCCTCGCAAACTCCGCCCCTTTCGTAGTTAAGTCGTCATCTCCATATTTCATTCTCCCTCTCTTCTCCACATAGTTTACATTCTCTCTTCTCCTCTCGGCCGACCACCTCTCCATCTCCTAGGCTGAACTCCATCCAGCCAAGAGCAACGGCCTCCTTCCTCTTGGCGTCAAGCCGAGGACCCTCCATGCTGTCCGATCAGCGGCCGATCCACGAGAAGTCACCAATCCTTCTTCATCCTATTGAGCTCCTCCAAGCGCCAACCTCTTCCACCATTCGGCGCGCTGACTGTCCATTTGACGCCGTCAAGGTACCTCATTTCTTAATTCATTTTGATTGATGCAGCTCGATTTTCTTGTGAAGAATGTCTGAGTAGGTGATATGCTATCTCCATTCAATATAATATATCTTTAGATGCAACTCGCAAGTGATATAATTTGATTTTACAAAAAAAAAAAAATCTTTTCGTATGCTCTTAATCGGATAGCTCGATCTTGCACATGCTTTTTTATTGGCTAGAATTTTGTTTCTTTATTGAGTCTTGATAACTACAATTATATGTAATATTGTCTTGTTAAACAAAATATTTGGCTCCATATTTTCTTTCATGGTGTAGATCTAAGTTGAACTATTTGTTGATGTATGAAAGATGATCATATAGTTCTTATTGCATGTCTAATTCTGTCTTCCTTAATATAGCAATTCATTATATTCTTCAGTAATTCAATTTGTAACCAAGTTAGATATAATACCATATTGCGTTCATTCATTGATTCTCCTTTATTAGTTTATAGTTTAATTTATTCAATGTTTATTTTTAAGTTGGCAGGCTTCCACAAATAATACGGTACTTTTTGATGATTTTAATTATGGCTGAAATAAGTTCAATATTTGTTTGTCGAATATAGTTTGTGTAGCACGATTCAAGAGAGGTAGACAAGTTCTTTAATTGCTTTCATTGAATATGAAAATATCCTTATAAAACAAATTCAAGAGTTTCATTGATTCATTTCAATCTAGAATATTAAAATGGAGTGTAAATTTTAAATCAAAGTCTTGATATTTAGAATAGACCAATTGAAGATCTTGTTATTAAGGATATGAGTTTATGGGTGTGGTGCCCCATACTTCCCACGGCGACGCAAATACTAATATTAGCATAATTGTGGGGAGTGCGGTGCTCCACTCCGTGGCAAATCCCCAACTTAAGTAAAGTCAGGTAGGACCCAACCTGTCTTAAGCCAAGAACTTGTCACTTGGAACTGTGAACATACATCAATACAAATCAAAGTGGCAGAAGCAAGAAACAGTATGATATAACATCCACATCACAATATAGTATAAGAGAGTAAAAGAAATAGTAACTCAGATCAAATGCAGAAAAATAAATACATCCAAAATTTAATTATTATAAACTGAATTAAATGAAAGAAAAGATCTCTCAAACTCACTACAAGAAAATGAAAATCTATCTAAGCAGCAGTAGGAAGATCCTCCTTCTGCACCAGCTCCTCTCCTGCAGCACTGCGAACGAACAACTCTAAATCTAACATTTGTTGGAATCACAAATGCCAGGGCCCCAGCGAATAAAAGAAAAAATGTTACAGTTAGACAATTATCTAAGTACATTTTAGGTTATTTAATTGAACTAAATATTTAAAGAATCACATTTAAATATTTTAAACATGTAAGCATTATAAGGTGCTACATGCTACAAAGAATGGGATAGCCATAAACTTATTATTTATAGCAAATCAATAAGTATGTAAAGATAACATACAAATAGTAACTAAACATGGTGAGGCTAAAGCAAAACAACTGTAACTCCTGAAATAAATTTGCTCTTAATATGCTTATGATCACATGGAGACATGCTGAGTATATAAAGAACACAAGTGCTGAAATAACATACAATTCTAGCATCCTAGACATGCCAATATTTTATAAATAATCAATAAGAGCATATATATAAACAACATGCAGATTTAATATGAAAAGGGCCATTGAAGCATATGGCAAAAGTAAGCTAAGTAAAGAATGAGCTAAGAAGTAAAGCCACTGAGACATGTGGCAGAGCAAGCCAAGCACTAAAAGTAAGGCCACTGAAGTATGTAGCAAAGCAAAACGAACACTGAAAACTGAGCTAAAGTAGTAGTAAGTTTAAGACATAGTGTTACCACAACAGAAATAGGCCATACAGGGCTTTTGAACTGAAAGTTCAACATGTGTCCATCCTAGGAATCCGTAGAGCTAGGTCCGAGTTGAACTTATAGAATAAGACATGTATCCATCCTAGACATCCGCAGAGCTAGGTCCAAGTCTATTCTATAACTAAACTAGAATTGAAGAGGCAGACTAAACTAGGATATACTCTACTAACTGAAATTATTGAAAGAACAAATTCAATGTTATGCCTTTCAAACACTAACTTAGGATGTATCTTCAATATCCTAATTTCTCCTATTATGCTCAAGGAATAAGGCTCAATATTCAAAGTGTGCAGAGCAATCAAGGTCAAAGTAAGCAAGAGACTCAATCTAGACTTATATGATATCTGTTATTATCTACTTTACCCAAATCTAACTATTCTGAGAAGATAGAAGTTTAGGATTTCCAATATCCAGCTACCAACTATAATCTCAAATTCACGACCTTATTGTTAATAATAGAACTTAATAAGTTCTAATTCATAATCATATGACGACTATAAGGTTTAAAGTAAATAGATCAATGACCTAGTTATTATTATTTTCCTCTCTTACCCAAAATCTTGATTAAGTCAAGATTTAGGATTCTGGATCCAAACTCCACTTGGTGTTCAGATCCTGAATCCAAGGGGATATCCTAATAAGTATCTAGGGTTCACACTAAAACCTAAATTAAGGATAAGAAATCTTAAAAGTTTAAGGATTCAGAAACTAAGATCTTAATTAAAAGGATGTGCTAATGTTTATAAGATAAAATTACTATTAAGAACTAAGAATCTAAGATCTAATAATTCAATCTTTAAGATATTACATTATCCTATAAATTAAATCAATCTATACCCACAAGGAAGGTTTCAAATTATTTAAATAATTAAATCAAGTAAGGAAATTCCAAAGGAGGTGTTTCAGTCTAAGTTGAAGATCTAAAGTCTAAGATCTAATAGCTAAGACCTAAGGCTTGATCACTTTATATTTAATTTAAGATTTAGACTTAGAAATTTACAAGAGTATTTATTTTGGGAATGCAGACTTTTGGATCAACTTAATTAAGCTATTAACTAAGGATCTAGTACCTTAGTATGGTTAGACTTAACTCTTAAGACAAGGTAATTTTAAGAACACCTAAGGTCTTAAGATCTAAGTGAGAGTTAATTTAAGATTATTCACTTAACTCAATATTATCAACTTAGATTTCAAAAAGGTGTTAAACATATTAACAAGGGATATTTTACTGAATCTTCAAGGTTTAAGGGGTGCTTAAACACATTTTGGCCAAAATGACCAAAATACCCCTCTTAAGGCTAAAAATGGGATTATAGAATTTAATCATATAAATTGATCCAAATATATTTTAATGAGTTCCATATTAGTTAATGAAGTAGGTTACACACTTATCCTAGGTTTTGATAACCTTATTAGCTTAATTAACACTAATCACAAATTAAAGCTAATTAAGGTGATTAAGGAAATTAGGGTATTCTAGAGTGATCCCATCTCATTCATAGGCTCTAATGCACTTAATAAGGTATTAGAAACTTAGTTCACCAAAATCAGAGGATTAATTATGGTTTAATTTACTAATCCCTAATTAGGGTAATTCAGAGATGATTAATAAAATTAAAGTTCCTAAATTACTTTTAATGGTCTACATAGATTCCTTATGGTCTCATGAGCAATCAGAGACCTTAATCAACAATTTTAGATATTAATTAAATTTATTATGATTTAATTAAAAATAGGAAAGGATTAGACAATAATTTAAAATATAACCATTGAATCTTTAATTTTATTTTATATTAATGTTTCTTGTATTTTTTTTATTAAAATGGTATATTGGATCATACAATTTGGATAAGTATAGCTAAAGTTATTTAAATAATTTATTATATATTTTTATTTAAATCAAAACTTTAGGTTTAATATTATTCACTTATTTATCTTAAGAAAATTAAATCCAATATAATTTAATTTAGCCGCGGCCCGAAATCAAATCGTGCGGGCTCGGGTTTGACTCGGCCCAAAGCGCCAGTGCTCCGTCTTCCCAGTGCTCACTACCCGGTGCCCGCTCGATTAGGGTTAGCTTTAGACAAGAAATTCTCCGTGCACACTCCACGCCATGCCCTAAACTCAACGGCTACACCTTTAGGGAACTGATACACATTGATTGAGGTAAGAACCCCCATCTGGGTCACACTGGATCGTCGAGGTGCTACTCGACCGAGACACACTAAGGGAAGGGAAATTAGGGTTCATTGTGAGCGCATAATTCTCCTCACAGAAGCCACCAAACTGACGGGACTCAATCCCTACACCATCGGTGAGGTGAGGCGAGTTGAATCCCTAAGGTTTCACAGCTTGGGGTGTAGCCATTCGCTGGGTCCTTACTCGGGCTCAGCCTTGGTTCAGCCACTAGCTCGATCGATACGATCGATCCGAGCTAGCTCAAACCCTGACGATAATCACGATAGGTTTCCTAAGTGGCTAAGGCAATCTAGGCGACATCCAGAGGCTCAATCTAGATGTAAGAATGAAAATTGAACACATGAAATTCAGTGGAAAAGCTGTACCTAAAGACTGAGGTTGCAGGCATGGCTGAGGGGAATTGAGGCGAGCTGGAGCTTCCTAAGTAGCAGACAAGAGCTCGCAGGGACTCTGAACAACAGATAGACTCTCTATCAGCGGTTCTAAGCTTTGAAATGCTGGAAATTGCTGAGAGAGACGGGAGCTCCAGGGGATGTCAAAGGGCCAATTGAGAATTCATAGTGAGCAAAGGGACTCACTATGATGTCCTGGGGGTATTCATAGGTCTAAGGGAGGTCTAAGGGAGGTCTAGGGGTGGATTATAGAGCTCGAGCATGGAGAAAGGCTCAGGCCAAAGGGGAGGTTTGGTTCCAATGGCTAAAGGCAAATTTGGGAGGCTACTACCGGCAGGAGGTCGCGCCGAGGGTGGAAGAGGAAGAACTGGTCTTTCCTGTACTGCCACGGGGGCTGGAAGGATCCTGGCTATCGGGGGGGACCAGACGCGGATGGGGCGAGGCGAGGGAGACGATCCACAGTGCTCGGACTCATGCCCACTGTCTAATGGATCGACCATTGGTCTCAAACGGCTCAGATGGATTACTTAAATGGGATAGATGGTAGCCATCAGATGCGAGTGATGGATTCGACGCTTAGGATTGGATCCTACCACGGAGGAGATCCCGCCGTTACATGGTTTGAGCTAGGATGCGTGCTATGGCATCGAATGGCTAGAACCCATGTGCCGCTGTCGGGACCTCGCAGCAGATCTGCCGTGGTCCTGACAACAAATCCCAAATATTAAAAGAATAATTATATTTAATTTAATTACTATTTTACTTAAATTCTAATTAATTATATAAATCCAATTTATGATTAAATGAGTTCCAAAAATTCTCAAAAATTCACCTTTAGCTAATTGAGGTGTGAGGAATTCATAAATGAAATCAAATTTTAATTTGGAGATCAAATTAATTTAGGTATTTTTCAGGGATTAAAAATAGTCAAAAATACCAAAATTTTCAATTTAGTTTCGATTGATTTCAAACTTCTAGAGTTAGGTTTAAATGACTCATAGAGTCTAATAGAATCAAAATTAAAGCTTGATTTAGCTTGATTAATCTGAATTTAGCTAGGATTACAATTAGGGTTATTACAATGGGTGTCATGACTTGAGCCGAGTGTTTGGCATGCTGAGATAGGAGATCATGGTAATAAGATTGCCGATCCCCATTTCTTAAAATATATTTCTCAGGCCACTAAGCTGACTTAAATACAATTTAATATTTGAGTTAAGATAATTATTGAGAGAGTAATTGATAAAGTGTATTTAATTCAAAGTCATTAGTATAGATTAAATTGTACCAAAATATAAGTCATCAGTAGTCGCCATACATGATAAGTGTTAAAAATAAAAATATACTTTCTTAATTAAAGATAAGATGGCAAAAGATTTCTTTTAAGTGTTTAAATATAAAAATAATGAGAATTGAAAGTGATATTAATTGGCATGTTGTGAGGCCAACAAATCAGTTTTTACTGTTAGGATCATGGCTTTAAATACTTACAGGTGATATTAGAGAGGTATATTTATGTAAACTAGCCAAATTTAGAAATATGAACTTAAGTATTTGATTCACATAAGGTATAAATCGTACTCTTAAGGATTGAGGGCATTTAGTGCAAACAACAAAATAAATAGTGTAAACAGTGAAATGAATAGTAAATAACAAAATAAAATAGTGTAAATAACAAAATAAAAAGTGTAAACTATGAAATAAATAGTAACAATATTTCAAAATGAATAGTAACAATATTACGAAATGAATAGTAACAAAATTGTGAGTTGAATAGTAGCTTTTCTTTTTATGCAAAATAATTAAGTATTAAGCTTCATGATGTGAGATTCATCTCATGCCTTCCTTAAATCTTTTAATATTTCAATTAAGCTTTCAATCAAGATTAGTTAAGGTTAGCGCTTAAGTGTTCATCTTAGTTCCTTAAGATCTTCCTTTCCTAAGATTTTGAATAGATCATAAGTTAGACTTTATTCATTAGATAAAGTGGATCTAGTTTTCACCTCTTAGAGAGGTTAATTTGCTTTTAGATTCTAGTTTATACCATCTAAATTTATTAATTAGGATGATTAATTATTTATTTAATCTAAGTAGGTGTCACTAATTTGATTTACTTTACCTTATAGGACCATAGTGCTGAGATCATATTGGATATTAAGATATTGGAGATCCTGAACTTGTATAATCTTAACGAGTTAAATTAGAAAATAAATGATATCACAAAGTCTGTATAGTGTTATTTATATTATGATTTGCATACTTTACTTTCCTTAATGCTAAATTTATTTACTATGCCATTAAATGATATATGCTGAACTTTACATTACTTTGCCATATTAGATGATTTAGAATGACATTACCTTGCCACATTATAGATGATTTAGGATAACATTACTTACTTGCCACATTAGATGAGCTAGGATAACCTTGCTTACTTTATCACACTTGATAATATAGAATAACTTTATTTACCTTGCCTCATTATAAGATGTTTCTTACTTAATTTGCCATCACTATACTATTACTATATTCTGCATTTCAAATAATCTAGGGAATGTCTCCTAGATGACTTATATTCTGTATTATTGATAACCTGGGGAATATCCCCCAGATGATCATATCCTATATATCTAGGGAATATCCCCTAGATAATTTTTATTTAGTATTCCTGTTAATCTAAGAAATGTATCCTAGATGCACGAAGACTGTATTTATTATGCTATGGGAAATGTCTCATAGTAGTATCCTTCTGTATTCCGTAGCCATGGAAAATGTCTCTTAGATGCCTCTGTACTTAATTTTGAACCGTACTTTCAGCATTGCTTCAGTATTTTACATAGCATTTTCTTTGAAATTGTTTTATTTTAGTCTTTACTTTACGTGTTTCAGCAGAACTTTTATACTTTTAGTTCTTATTTCTGCAGCATTTATTTACTTTTCATGCTTCTGCAGATCTTGATTTTTTTCATATGTATATGAACATGTTAGGATGCTAGTCTTACTTCAGTTCTGTTCTTTTATATTTTATTTCATAAAACTTACATAATTAAACTGGATTAGATTTTCATAAAGTGTCATGATATCATTAAATATATGAACTTAATCAGCCTAAAATATATTTAGACAATATATCTAACTAGATTTTTTTTCTTTTTCTAGCTGGGGCCCTGACATTATGAAACCGACAATGTTAGTTCATGAGGAATTTAAGGGTCCAATACCTGCAGTAGAGCCACTTCAAAAGAAGCATCAGTCCAGAGTTGAAGAGATTTAATTTGTCTTTTTCTTTAGTAAGGATGAGCAAGATTTTCTTTCATTTAAGTTTATTTAAAATTAATGTAATAATTCAGATATTTCTACGCGGTAAAAGATCTTTCATAGGAATCTTTATTTTTTTTTACTATGCTATTTTATTCTGAGCTGTATGTCATATTGATGTTATGGTGGAGCTGGATGAAATATTTTATCTTTCCTACTTCCGCACTCTGAGATGTTATTTACTAAGTGATTGACTTCCTTGCTTATATCCTGAGCACATCCTTTTCTTATTAGTGGATTGGGGATTATACCTAATCCAATGATAAGTGAGGGATTTGCCAGAGTCCACACCACCCTAAGTCCAATGATTGTGAACCTGGAGGTGAGGCACCACAAATTATGCTATGTATTGGTGGTGTCGTGCTCATGAAGTGCTAGTACATGGAAGTAGATGTCTCCACCGTGCTCCTACCTATGAAGACTTTGAGTTCATATTTTATGCAAAGTTTTGTAACTTATAGTGCTAGTTTATTTATGCACTAGTTCCTTTTTCATTTAGTAGCTTCTTATAAATAGCTCATATCTTAGTTATGTCTTCTCTTCTTTCTTCCAAATTGTATCTCTTAAATCTTATAAGTTAATGAGAATCCTTTTTCCCATTTTCTTTAGCTTCTGAATTGTGTTTTTATTTTCTTTCCTTAGAATGAAACTTGATTCAGATAATCCTATTCTGCCAGTAGTGGAAGAACCCACTTTCACAACTTCTCGTACCGATCAAATGCATAATCTCGTGGAGTTGATGTGGGTTATGATTGAAGCACAAACCCGTGCTGTAGAAAGGATGGCCTCATTATGTACCCCTTCTCAACCTTCTCCTACCCCATCTCAACCATTTCCAACTCCTCATCAGGCTTATTTTCCAATACTTCCAGAAGCTCCTGTGGCTCCATATCCAACTCCTAGCCTAGTGGTGGATGCCTTTCTCCTCACCTTTCTTCGTCTAAACCCTCCGACATTCAATGGCTCCATTTCTCACTTCGAAGCTATTGACTGGTTTAAATCAATAGAGAAAACCTTAGCTAGTATTAAATGTCCTAAAAGTGAATGCATTCATCTTGCCACATATCTATTTCATGGAGAGGTTGAATAATATTAGTGGGATAGTGAATTGAAAACTTGTTTCTCAGGCGTTTAGTTGGAAGATATTCCATGTGATGAATTCAAATAGTTTTTTCATGAGGAATTCATTCCACTGCCTGCTTAAACCATAATCGAGAATGACTTCAAGCAGCTTACTCAAGGGAGTCATTTCACGATTATGAGATGGGGTTCCGAAATCTTTCTCATTTCACTTCTAACTTAGTCAACACTGATGTGGCGAGGTGTACTAGATTCTTATCTGGTCTAAGGGATTCCATCAGAATTCATCTGATGTCTCAACATCACGATAATTTTCCTAAGCTTCTTGAAGGTGCCTACATGGTCGAGTACCTCCAAGATTAGATGGAGTTGAAGAAGCATTCTCACCCCCAGCTTTCTAGATCTGAATCGTTCAAGAGAAATTGTCCTCATGGTCTTAAAGTCCTTTAGCTTACCTTGGGGCAAAATCCTAATCAAAAGAAATCTGAGCAAGGAAGATTTGGTGTTAGATGTACAGGCTGCATCCTTATGGAAAGTGTAACCATACCGGCGGTCGGTGCTACATCTGTGGTAGAACCAATCATCACCATTGGGATTGTCGGGCAAATTGGACTGTGGATAAAATGAGGATTAATCGCCAACCTTCCATTGAAAACCCTGCTCCTATTAATTTTTCAAGCACCAACACTTGACTTGATGCCTCCTCCTTCAAGTGGAAGTGCACAACATCAAAACAGTGTACCTCCGTCTTCTTCTAAGCAAGGTCAATTTAGCAGGAAGGATAAAGGTAAGTCAGTTTCTCAATCTCTTGTTGTATAGCGAGTCTACACTCTGTCTCCTTCAGTTGCCCAAGAAGACAACAACATTGTTATCGGTACACTGTACTCTTAATTTTCAATTTTCTATCCTTCATTTCTTCTGTATTTTATTTTCAGTACTTTCTGCTTTAATTTTCATTAATTAAAATTAGAGTTTAATTTTCCCTACTAAAGGAACTTTACTTATTAAGAATCATTTCTATGACACACTCTTTGACACAGGTGCTAGCCATTTTTTTATGTCTGAGAGTTATGCTTCTTCTCTTAACCTCCAATATTTCAGCCTCGGAAATTCCTTGAGAGTGCAGATGCTATCGGGTGCTGAAATGTGTGCTAGTAAGTTATGTTTGGTAGACATCCCAATCAATAACTAATTTTTTCAGTCCAAACTTATAATTATGTTAATTATAAACTTCGACATAATTTTAGGTATGGATTGCTAAGTAAGTTTAATGCCGTCATAAACTGGTTTAGAAAAAGAGCCTTGCTTAAGGTTGGAAAGAAACCTACAGTTTTCATAGGAAAGCTTGGCTTAAATGCATCCTTAATTAATGCAATTAAAGCTAAGCACCTAATTAGAAAGGGTTGTTGTGCAATCTTAGTAAAGTTGATCAGCAAGGAAAAGCAAGATAGAAGTCCTGAAGAGACTATCATCATTAGAGAGTTCTTAGATGTGTTCCTTAAAAACTTGACTGGGCTACCTCCTTTGCGTGAGGTAGGGTTTTCAATTGAGCTAATTCCTGGGACTCAGCCTAAATCTAAGGGTCCGTATAAAATGGCACCAAAAGAATTACAAGAGCTTAGAGAGCAGTTGCAAGAGTTGTTAGAGAAAGGATTTGCTCGCCCTAGTTTATCACCTTGGGGAGCTCCTATCCTATTTGTTAAGAAGAAGGATGGATCAATGTGGATGTGTATAGACTACCACAAGCTTAACAAAGTGACTGTGAAGAATAAGTATCATCTTCCTAGGATCGATGATTTGTTTGATCAGCTCGCCGGAGCGAAAGTCTTCTTCAAGATTGACTTGAGGTCGGGTTATTACCATATTCGAGTTAATATGAAGATATTCCTAAAATTGCATTCAGAACCCGTTATGGGCATTTTGAGTTTCTAGTCATGTCTTTCGGATTGACAAATGCTCTTTCTAATTTCATGGACCTGATGCAACGTATTCTTAAGTTGTATCTCAATGAGTTTGTCATTGTTTTCATCGATGACATCCTAATATATTCTAATTCAGCTGCTGAGCATGAAGAGCATCTGTGTGCCATTCTTGAGTTGTTAAGAGAGTATAAGTTGTTCGCTAAGTTTTCTATGTACGAGTTTTGGCTTAAATCTGTGGCATTTCTAGGTCACATGGTTGATGCTGAAGGCATTAGAGTCGACCAAAAGAAAATCTAAGTTATTCAATAGTGGGTCCAACCTAAGTCTATAACAGAAATTCACAGTTTCCTAGGACTCACTGGTTATTACAAAAGGTTTTTTCCTGGATTTTCTCAAATCACTTCATCATTAACTCAGTTAACTAGAAAGGAAATTTTATTCATCCGGAGCACAACCTGTGAAGAATGTTTATAAAAGTTGAAGCAATTACTAATTTCTGCTCCTGTTCTAGCACTACCTCTAGAGGGTAAATATTTTCAAGTTTATATTGATGCCTCTAAGGTAGGGCTTTATTGTGTTCTGATGAAAGATCATCATCTAGTAGCTTATGCCTCTAGATAGCTTAAACCCAATGGGAAGAATTATCCTATGCATGATCTTGAACTTGCAGGGGTATTTTTTACTCTTAAGATTTGGAGACACTACCTGTACGGAGTTAAGTGTGAGATGTTTACTAATAATCAAAGTCTGAAGTACATCTTCACTCAGAAAAGGACTTAACTGCCGTCAGCGTAGGTGGCTTGAGTTACTTTGCAACAACAACTTAGAAATTTTGTACCATCTGGGTAAAGCTAATGTAGTAGCTGATGCCCTGAGTCATAAAGCGACTTTGTCTTCCCTTTGTTGCAACGAATCTTTGATTGAAGATTTTGTTAGATTAAATCTTGAGTCAATCAGGTCTGCTAATTTGGGCACTCTATTATTTGCTATTCAGTCAGATGATTATCTGAGATCTAAGATTATCGAAGCTCAAAAGGAAGAAGCGAGTTATTCATTTCTAGTTTCTGATATCATCAGTGGGAAGAGATCTAAATTATGTCTTGATGTTGAAGGTGTGATCTTTCAGAAGACTAGGTTATGGATTCCTAAAAGCCTACATTTGTAAATACCGTCAGAAGCTCATACTTCTGGTTACATTGCTCATCCCGGATGCAGTAAGATGTATTAAGATGTAAAGAAATCGTTCTGGTTGTCTAGCATGAAGAAAGATATTGTGATTTTCATTTCTAAGTGTCATTCTTGTTCGTTACTTAAAGTGGAACATCAGAAGCTTGGTGGACTTCTCAAACCCTTAGACATTCCTGAATGAAAATGGTTCGACTTTTCCATGGACTTCATTGTGGGCCTGCCTAAGAGTAAATCTGGTTCTGACTCGATTTGGGTGATTGTCGATAGACTCACCAAGTTAGCTCACTTCCTTTCAATCTGTCAGACAGATCCTATGGAGAAGTTAGCTAAGCTTTATCTTAAGAAGATCGTTCACTTGCACGGTACGCTGAATTACATAGTTTCTGACAGAGATAGTAGATTTACTTCTAGAACTTTGTTTGCTGTTCAGCAAGACTTGGGGAAAAATTCAGCTTTGAGTACTACTTTTCACCCCCAGACTGATGGTCAGACTAAGAAGATTAATCAGATTTTAAAAGATCTTCTTCATCTTTGTGTACTTGATTTTGGTGGATCGTGGGAAGATCATCTCGCCTTAGTTGAGTTCACATACAATAACAGTTTCCAGTCCTGTATTGGTATGGCTCCTTACAAAGCTCTTTATGGTAGGAGGTGTACAACTCCTATTGCTTAGAATGAAGTAGGAGACTCTCAGCTTTATGGTTCTGAATTGATCGAGGAGACTACTAGAAAAGTTCTTCTGATTAAGCATAATATGATGACAGCTTAGGATCGATAGAAAAAGTATCATGATGCTTGTCATTGTCTGTTAGTGTCTTAATTTGGGGATCGTGCGTACTTGAAAGTAAGTCCGATGCGAGGTGTGTAAAGATTTGGTGTTTCTAGAAAGTTGAGTCCAATGTATTTGGGACCCTTTGAAGTGAGTGAAAAAGTTGGAACCTCTGCATATAGGTTGGAGTTACTTGATGACTTCTCAGTCGTGCAAAATGTGTTTCATATCTCATAATTAAGAAGGTGTTTGTTAGATTATAGTCAGCAAGTTCAGATTCCAGCAATAAAATTGCAGCCTAATTTGACTTCTTTGTTAAGCTAATTCTATGCGAGATCTTAAGCAGTTAAGAAGTCATAGGATTCATGTGGGGCCTCGTACCCTCCGCAGTCATGTTAATACTGATATTAGCATAAACACGGGGAGTACGGTGCTCCAACTGTGGCAAATCCCTAACTTAAGTGAAGCCAGGTAAGACCCAACCCGCCTTAAGCTAAGGACTTGTCACCTGGAACTGTAAACATATATCAATATATCAAAGTAGCGAAAGCAGGATACAATATATTATAACATCAACATCATAGCATAGTATAAAAGAGTAAAAGAAATAGTAACTCAGCTCTAGTGTAGGAAGTAAATACATCCAGAACTTAATTATTACAAACTGATTTAAAAGAAAGAAGATACCTCTCAATCTCACTGCAAAAAAAAAATGAAAGATCTAGCTAAACGGTAGTAGAAAGGACCTCCTCCTGCGCTGGCTCCTCTCCTGCAGAACCACCAACAAACAACTCCAAATCTGACATTTATCGGTATCACAAATGCCAGGGCTCCATCCAATAAAAGAAAAAGGTTACAGTTTGACAAATTGTCTAAGTACATTTTAGGCTATATAAGTGAACTGAATATTTAAAGATATCACATTGACTACTTTAAATATACAAGCAATATATGGTGCATCAAGCTACAAAGAAAAGGATAACTATAAACTATTTATTATAACTGAGCAACAGGTATGTAACATAACATACAAAGCATGAAACTGAGCAAGATGAGGCTAAAGAGCGAAAATAACTGCAAGTGCTGAAATAAACTGATCCAAACATGTTTATGATCATATGAAGACAAGCTGATTTTATAAAAGTAAAATTATACTGAAAGGTGCTAAAATGAACATACAAAACTAGCATCCTAAACATGCCAATACTTAATAACTACTCAATAAGAACATATATACAAGCATGCAGATTTAATATATAAAATACCACTGAAGCATGTGGCAAAGGTAAGCTAAGTGCATAAATAAGCTAAAAAGTAAAGCCACTTAGACATGTGACAAAGCGACTGAAATAACCAAAAAGTAAGGCCACTGAAGTATGTGGCAAAATAGAATAAAGCACTAAAATTGAACTGAAGTAAAAGTAAGTCTAAGACATAGTACTGCCATAACAGAAACTGGCCAAACAGGGCCTCTGAATAGAGAGTTCAACATGTGTCCATCCTAGGCATCATCAGAGCTAAGTTCGAGTTGAACTTATAGAATAAGACATGTATCCATCCTAGCCAAGCACTGGACTAGTTTCGAGTCTATTCTATAAAAAAACTAGAACTGAGGAGGTAGACTAAGCTAGGATATACCTTACTTGACTGAATGCACTGAAAGAACTGAGTGAATGTTATGCTTTGCAAATACTAACTTAGGATGTATCTTCCATATCCTAAGTTCTCATATTATGCTCAAGGAACAAGGCTCAATATTCAAGGTGTGCGGAGCAATCAAAGTCAAAGTAAGAGAGAGACTTAATTATACTTATGTGATATTTATTGTTATCTAAATTATCCAAATCTAACTATTTTGATAAGATACAAGTTTAGGACCTCCAATATCCAGCTATCGAGTATAATCTCAAATTCACGACCTTAATGTTAACATTAGAACTTAACAAGTTCTAATTCATAATCAAATGATGACTATGAAGGTTGAAGTAAATAAATCAATGACCTAATTATTATTATTATACTCACTTAACCCAAATCTTGATTAAGTAAATCAAGATTGAGGATTCCAGACTTAAACTCCACATATGGGGTTCAATTTCCTAAATCCTAAATAATATCCTGATGAGGATCTAGGGATCACACTCAAACATAGTCTAAAGGTGCA
Organism: Gastrodia elata; assembly: GCA_016760335.1. NCBI lineage: Eukaryota > Viridiplantae > Streptophyta > Magnoliopsida > Asparagales > Orchidaceae > Gastrodia > Gastrodia elata. The sequence continues at coordinate 18,347,170 of CM028672.1, read as the reverse complement.
AAATCATATAAGCTAAAAGATTTAGAAACTAAGATCTTAATGAAATGTTATTATAGTATTATAAGATAAAATAATCATTTAATAACTAAGAATCTAAGATCTATATTCGATCTTTAGAATAATTCCATTATGCTATAGATTGAATAAATCCTACACCCACAAGGAGGTTTCAAAAGGATTAAATAATTATTCACTCAAGGAATTCCAAAGAAGATGATTTAATTCAATTAGATGATCTGAAGTCTAGGATATAAGATTTGATCACTTTAGATTTAGGCTAAGAATTAGACATAGGATTTTACAAAGATATTTCTTTTAGGATTAATAGCTTATGAATCAACTTAATAAGGTGATTAAACTGAAGATTTATTATTAAAACTAATTAGGTTTGCTTCCTTAAGGAAGTGGTTTGAATACTTTTAAGATCTTAATTAGAACTAATTTAATATTTCTTCACTTAACTTCACCTTTATTAACATGAGATTTCAGAAAGGTGTTAATGTATTAACTAGAGACATTATACTAAAATTTCAAGGCTTAAGGGGTGCTTAAGCCTATTTTGGCAAAAAAACCAAAATACCCCTCTTAAGGCTAAAAATGAGATTTTAAGATTTTAAGATTAATTAAGCTAAACCAAGATTTGATTTTGATTCCATTAGACTCAATGGGTCATTTAAACATAACCCTAGAAGTTTGAAATCTATCGGAGCTAAATTGGGAATTTCGATATTTTTGGATATTTTCAAGCTCTGAAAAACACCAAAATAAAATTGATCTCTAAATTAAAATCTGATTTCGTTTTTGAATTCCTCATACCTTAATTAGCTAAGGGTAAAGTTTTGGGAATTTTTGGAGCTCATTTAGTTCTAAATTGAATTTAGAATAATTAGGATTAATTATAAATTAATTAATTGATTTTAGTATATTTTAAATTAAATTATTTAATTAAAATAAGCTGGGATTTGCTGTCGGGACCACTACAGATCTGCTGCGGGGTCCCGACAGCGGTGCATAGAGTTAAGCCACCCAATGTGTGAGCACGCATCTCAGCGCATTTAATCCAATGGCTCACGCTATCTCGCACCGGGATTAGATTTCTGCCGCTCGATTGACATCTTCCATCCGACGCATGAGATCTTCTCCGCGGTTCCGTTAATCAAGAGCCGCATCAGACCGTCTATCACCAACGGCTTCATGGATCAGACGGTGGAGACAACCCCAGCCGCTGTAGACCTTCGTCCCCAAGAGATCCCGGCCTGACAGAGAAGATTTTTGCCCGTTTATGCCACTTAGCCTTGTCTGCCACTCCTTCCTTAGGCCGTTAGAGACCTTCCTTTACTGGCGAACCTTAGGGCGGGTCGGGATGACCGAGCCAAATCACAAATGGGAAATGGTGATTGAGCCCTCGGGGCCCAGCCTAGACCTTGGCTCCCAACCCCGGCAGCCACCCTAGATCCTATCCATCCCTATAAATACCCCCATCAATCCCTCAGTGAGCTCCTTTGCTCATTAAGATCCCCTCAATTTCCCCTGGTGCATGCTTTGAAGCTTTTGGCGACTGGACCTACTGCATCTACTGATAGAGGGCGAGGTCTGGCATTTTTAGACCCCCTTGCTAGAGCTTCTGCGACCATTCAAAGAAACCGGAGCTACCTGCATTGCTTCCGTCACCTCATCCATCCCTAGGTATAGCCTCCGTCCAATTCTTCTGTTAAGCTGGATTCAGCTCGACTTGCACTTAATCAAGCCTTAGATGCTGCGTAAGGACCTCTCCTTGGCTCCCTTGTGGATGTTCGAGTCTTCGGGTGAGACCTGGAAGTGGACCAGACGGTGAATTCACCATCTGAGCGTGCATTGCCAGTCGAACCTTTGGTTCACCAAATGTGGCGTTCCCTTGAGCAATTAGATGTCTAACTAATGATGGAACCTCCCGTCAATAATTGTTGACTAGTATCAAAGGCTAGGCTTGATAGGATCGATCGATTCGACTGGGAACCGATCGACCCGTTGAGAGCTCCAGTCCGTCCTAGACCACGAGTAGCACCCCATTGATCTAGATCATCCTAGAACCTTTTGACTCATCTTATCGCTTCTCCTTAGGTCCATGAATGAGTAGGGATAGACGCGGGCTCATAGCATGGCTTCTGTGAGGAGAATTCACTCCTCACAGGTGTGCCTTAGGAGACGCCTCGGCCGAGTAGCACTCTAGCGATCTAGCGCCTCCCAGATGGGAGTTTATGGACCATTCAATGTGCCTTTGAAGCATGAACGTGTAGCCATCAAATTGGTGGCATGGCGTGGATGGGGTGCGGTGAATTCAGCGATCGAAGGTTGACCTAAATCGGTGCCCGTCGAGAGGTAGGAGATGAAGTCATGGGTCGGGCCGACCCGTGACCCGCATGTTTTGGAATTGGACCGACCGGTTAATAAAAAAGATTTTAGAATTAAAATCCTTAAGGAAATTAATTCATAAATCAAATCCTAAGGTTTTATTTAAATAAAAATATAGAATAAATTATTGATATAACTAGAGTTATACTGATCCAAATGGTATGATCCAATATACCATTTGAATCAGAAAAATACAAGGAATCTAAATATAAAATAAAATCACAGATCCATTAGTTGGATTTAAAATAATTGCCCAATTCTTTTATGTTCTTAATTAAATCATATCAAATTAAATAAATACCCAATTATGGAAAATAAGGGCTCTGATTACTCATATGACTATAAGGAATAATTGTAGACCCTTAAAACTAATTTGGGATATTTAATTTTTTTAATCACTCCTTAATTACCCTAAATAGGGATTAGTAAATGAAACCCTAATTAAGCCTCTAATTTTGATAAGTGTAGTTCCTAATGCTACCTTAAGTATAGTAGGACCTATGGATAAGATTGGATTGATTTAGAATGCATTAACTTTCTTAATCACTTTAATTGGCCTAAAAAGGTTACTAGTGCTAATTAGATTAATTAGGTTGCCAAAATCTAAGATAAGGATATTTTTCACTTCATTAACCATTTTGGAACTCATTAAAATAAATTAGAATCAATTTAGATAATTAAACCATAAAATCCCATTTTTAGCCTTAAAAATGGTATTTTGGTTATTTTGACCAAAATATTCTTAAGTGCCCCTTAAACATTGGAAAATTTAGTAAGTTACCCTTAGTTAGATTATTAATGTTCTATTGAACTCTTAGACTAATGATGTTAATAATATGGATATTAAGTTAAGAAATCTTCATTTAGCCTTAATTAAGATACTTAGATCTTAAATGATCATAAAGGAGTCACTTTGCCTTAATAATTGAATCTAATAATTTTAGATGTTAAATCTCAATTTAATAAGTGCAATTAAGTTAGTTCAGGAGCTTAAATTCTAAAAGAAACACATTTAGAATGTCTGTTGAAAACCTAATTTAAGTCTAAAATGATCGAATCTTAGATCTTAGATCTTAGATCTTAGACTTTAGATCTTCTACTTGAATTAAACTATCTCCAATTGAAATTCCTTAAATGAATTATTGTCTGAATCTTTTGAAGCCTTTCGTGTGGGTATAGGATTGATTCAATCTATAAGATAATGAAATTATCCTAAAAGATTGGATATAGATCTTAGATTCTCAAGTTCTTAATTGATTATTTTATTTTATAATCAGTAGAGTAGCCTTTCACTATGTTCTTAGCTCTTAGATCTTTTAGCTTATAGGATTTTATATCTATAACTTGGGTATTAAGTATGAACCCTAGATCCTTATTAGGACATCACCTTGGATTTAGGATTTGAACACCAAGGTGGGGTTTAAGTCCAAAATCCTTAAATCTTGATTTACTTAATCAAGATTTGGGTAAGAGAGAAAAATATTAATAATTAGGTTGTAATTTATTTGTTTAAACCTTATAGTCATCATATGATTTTGAATTAGAACTTGCTAAGTTCTAATATTAACTTTAAGATTGTAAATCTGAGATTTTACTCGATAGCTAGATATTGGAGATCCTAAACTTGTATCTTCTTAGAATAATTAGATTGGACAAATTAGACAACAACAAATATTACATAAGTCTAGATTGAGTCTCTTGATTACTTTGACTTGATAGCTTGGCATTTATTGGATATTGAGCCTTATTTCTTAGGCATGATAGAAGAACTTAGGATATGGATGATACATCCTAAGTTAGTGTTTGTAAAGTATATCATTCATCTAGTTCTTGTAGTGCATTCAATTAGTAGAGTATGTCCTAGCTTAGTCTACCTCTTTAGTTCTTGTATTATTATAGAATAGTCTGAGGCCTAGCGTATTGGATGTCTAGGATGGTTATAATTCTATGAGTTCAACTCAGGCCTAGCATATTAGATGTCTAGGATGGTTATAGTTGAACTCTCAGTTTATAGGCCCTGTAGGGCCTATTGTCTAGTACGACAGTACTATGTCTTAGGCTTACTACTACTCTAGCTTAGTTTTCAGTCTTGTTTTTGCTTTGTCATATGCTTCAGTGGCCTTACTTGCAGTACTGGCTTGCTTTGCCACATGCCTCAATGGCTTTATATTATATCTAATTATTTTGTGTTTGCCACATGTCTCAGTGGTCTTTCCTTTTCATATTAATCTACATATTATATGTATATTCTTATGGAGTAGCTATATATATTGTCATGTTGAGGATGTTAAAATTTCTTATTATTTCAGCACTTATGTCCTTTTATACTCAACGTACTTCAATGCGATCATAAGCATGTTAGGATCAGATTTACTAGAATAGATGCAGTTACTTTTGCCTTTAGCTTCACCTTGCTTACTTTTGTGTTTCTTTTATATTATTTCACATACTTGTTGATTGTTATAAATGGATAGTTTATAGTTACCCCATTTCTTTTCTAGCTTGTTGCACCCCATAATTGATTGCATGTTAGATTAATCAAACATGATATCTTAAATTAATCAGTTCATTTAAAATAGCCTAAAATGTACTTGGACAATTGTCTAACTATAATATTTTTATTTTGTTGGCTAGGGCCCTGGCATTTGTGATACCAACAAATGTCAGATTTTGACTTGTTCATAGGCAGTGCTGCAGGAGAGGAGCTAGTTCAGGAGGAGGATCGTTCTGCTGCAGTTTAGATAGATTTTGCATTTTTTTTCAGTAAGATTGAGAGACATTTATATTTTTTTTTAAATTCAATTTGTAATAATTAATTTCTGGATGTATTTTTCTTTCTGCACTTATTTTGAGTTACTACTACTATTCCCATGTTTTTATATACTATGTATGGCTGTAGATGTTACATTTTATTCCCTGCTTTTGCTATTTTGATATGTATTGATGTATATTTATTATTGTATCAGGTGACAAATCCTTGGCTTAAGGCAGGTTGGGTTTCACGTGACTTTACTTAAGTTGGGGATTTGCCACAGTTGGAGTACCGTACTCTTTGCCATTAGTTTGGGGGACCCCACAGTTGGTATCAGAGAACAATATAAGGTGTCAGAATGGGATCTACGATTCCTTTCTACTTAATGGACCATTCTTCTGAATTACAAATATCAATATATGTAGCATCCATAACATAGTAGTATCAGTAACTCTACGAAAAATGTAGAAGAAGAATACTCACATCTTAATAATTTGAGGCTAATAAAAATATAATAGAATTCTTTCCTTAGAGTCAAATGGATTCTGGAGAGTCTGATGTGGACTACTATCTGCATGCCTTCAAGCTAGCTTGGAACTGTAGTTTCAAATGGAGACAGGAGAGTAACTAGCAGATTGAAGGAGTTTCGATAAGAGGGACCTTGGTCTTGGACAAGCTTCTGCATCAAGCAGTGTACCGAGGGCTTGACTTTCCTATATACGTAAAGGAATGGTTGAGCTGAGTGGAGTCAATCTTGATACATATAGAGTGTCCCAAGTCACTCTACGTGGACATTGTGATGGATCTGATGCTGGATTACGCAAGAGTCTGGTGGTACGACACCATGAGGAGGCTCGAGAGGAAGCGTAAGAGGAAGCGTCAGGAAGTGACTTTTGAGGACTTTTGTATGGTCTTTAGGGCTGAGTATTTTAAGGATATCTGAGTATTAGTTAGGACAATTGTTATCTTTTGGCTTATATGATTCTAGTAGAATATGCTTCTTGACATTTTCTAAATCTTATGTAATCCTTTATTTCAGCAAGTAATGAAATTTTTTTTGATATCTATTGACTGTCTTCATTCAATAAAATTCTAAGACATGGTTTGTATTACTTAAATAGAATGAATCCTGGATCACGCCTTGCCATTACTCCTATCAAGAACACTGTCACCTCCAATAGTTCTAATGATGAAGTAGCTCACCTGCGAGCAATGGTGGCAACCCTGTTGGAGAACCAAGCCCAACAGGCAATCATCATGTAGAAGATGCTGAGTGATCGTTCTATTCTAATCACTGTTACGGTCCCTGCCCCACAACTTGCTTCTTCTTTCTATCACTCAATGGATAATCTCCTTTACAATTTCTTGAGGTTAAGTCCTCCAACCTTTGGTGGGAATCTACTACTAATAGATACAACCGACTGGCTGAAGGCCATGGAAAGGGATCTCATTAGTCTGAAGATCCCGAACTCATAAGCTGTCCGTCTTGCTACATGTCTATTTCATGTGGAAGCAGAATATTGGTGGGAAGAGGTCTGAAACACCAAGTTTGCTGACTATGAATTGGAGGACATCCCATGGGATGAGTTGTCGAAGCCTTCAAAACTGAATTCATTCCCCCATCTGCACAAAACATTATTGCAGACACGATTATAAGGTTGACTTAGGGGAGTCATTCGGTGGTTGAATATGAAAGAGAATTTTGTAGGTTGATTCACTTCACTCCAGAAGTTACCCATTCTAAGTCAGCTAAGTGCCACCACTTTCTTTATGGACTCCAAGATTCACTAAAGAATCAGATCGTGCCGCTCTGCCTGACTAGCTTCTTCAAGCTAGTGGAAACAGCTAAGGTGATTAAGCATCACCAATCCGAAGGGGATCTCAAACGAAAAGCGCAAATGACTCTGAACTCACAGGGAAACTTCAAGAGACACAGGTCTAATCCTGCGAAGTCTATCAGCTAGAAGCTGCACCGACTGCCGAACAAATTCAAAGCTGTACTAAGCCTTATCCATATGGCAAGTGTTACCACTTTGGCCAGAAGTGCTACAATTGTGGGCGCACAGGCCACATGTTCTACCACTGTGACCACATGAAAACAGTGGATGGAGTTCCAATAAACCCCTATCAGAAGAAGCAAGTGTTCAAAGCAACTCCTATGAACCGGAGAGAACTAAATCTGACTATAATGCCAACACCTGCATTTGAAGTTGCTCCAGCACAGTCACCATCTCCTAACTCTCAGAACTATCTTAGGAGGTAGACCAACAATCGTCCGGCTGGTCCTGCGCGAGTCTATACCTTAACACCTATCAAATCCACAGAGGATAATAATGTGGTTTCAGGTACACATCTCTAAACTCTTCTTTCAACAATTATATTTACATACTTTAAATTCTTGCAAGTCATTAATGTAATTCATATGAATTAGACACACTTTATTTCAATAACTAGTCTTGTAACGTATTATTCAATACCAGTGCTAGCCATTCATTTATCTATGAACAATTTACCAACATCCTTAAGCTACACTCATAGAACTTAGCCAAATTTTTGAGTGTTGAACTTCCATCTAGAGCCCAACTAATTGCTCAGAAGTTTTGTAACATCCAAATACAAATAAATGGTCAGGAATTTCACTCTAAATTAATCATCCTACCATTAGCAAACTTTGATATCATCCTTGGGATGAATTGGCTCGGTGACAATAATACCGTGATAAACTGCCTTAAGAAGAAGGTCACTCTCCATTCCCAGGGCAAGCCTGAAATGTTTGTAGGAAGAACCAGTACATAGTTATCATTAATAAATGCAATTAAAGCCGAACAGTTGATCAGTAAGGGTTGCGATGCTTATTTAGTCACTATGATAGTTGAAACAACAGAAAATATCCATCTCTCTGACTGTAAAGTAGTTAAAGAATTTGCCGATGTATTCCCGGAAGATCTACCTGGGGTACCTCCTTCTAGAGAAGTGGAGTTCTCTATTGAACTAATCCCTAGTACCCAGCCTATATCCAAAGCACCTTATAGAATGGAACTTAATGAACTTCAAGAGCTCAATGAGCAATTGCAAGAGCTCTTGAGTAAGGGCTTTATTAGGCCAAGTATGTCTCCTTGGGGTGCACCAATTTTATTTGTGAAAAAGAAGGATGAATCTATGCGTATGTGTATAGATTATCATGAACTAAATAAAGTCACTATAAGGAATAAATATCCATTGCCCATAATTGATGATTTATTTGACCAGATATCCGGAGCTGTCATCTCCAAGATCGACTTAAGATCTGGATATCATCAATTGCATGTAAAAGAATACAATGTAAGAAATACCGCTTTCCACACTCGTTATGGTCACTTTGAATTCTTAGTGATATCTTTTGGACTCACTAATGTGATATCAATCTTCATGGATTTGATGCAGCGAATTCTTAAGCCATACTTAGACAAATTTGTGATCGTCTTTATCGACGATATCCTCATTTATTCTAAAACCTTGGAAGATCATGAAGAACACTTGAGATTGGTGCTAAAAACTCTGCGTGAACATCAATTGTATGCCAAGTTCTCTAAGTGTAAGTTTTGGCTTAAGTCCATTGCTTTCTTGGGACACGTAGTCGATGCCCAGGGTATTCGTATAGATCAGAGTAAAGTGAGCGCTATTCAGGACTGGGTTCAACCTAAGTCTGTTACCGATATTAGAAGTTTCTTGGGATTAACTGGATATTACAAAAAATTTGTTAAAGGCTTCTCCTAGATTGCTTCACCTTTGACTAAGTTAACCCAGAAAGCCGTTCCATTTATATGGAGTACTGAATGCGAGGATGCATTTCAAACACTAAAGAATACACTCTCCACTGCTCTAGTTCTTGTTATGCCCAAGGAAGGTTTAAATAATCAGGTATACACCGATGCCTCTGGAATTGGTCTAGGCTATGTATTAATGCAAGAGGGTAAGGTAATCGCTTGTGCCTCCCATCAGTTAAAATCCCATGAGAAAAATTATCCAGTTCATGATCTTGAACTTGCTGCTGTGATCTTTGCTTTAAAGATTTGGCATCATTATTTATATGGAGTGCAGTGTTCGATTTTCACCGATCATCAAAGCTTGAAGTACATCTTCACTCAAAGAGTATTAAATTGTCATCAAAGAAGATGGTTAGAACTCATCAGTGATTACGATCTCAGTATTCAATATCATCCGGGAAAAGCCAATGTGGTGGCCGAAGGTCTTAGTCATTGTGCTACCTTATCATCTATAGCCTCCAGTTCCTTAGAACAAGAATTTTGTAAGCTTGAAATTGCTTCAGTTAGTGGTGATATGCTAAGTTCACTTTTAGTAAATATCAATGTGGAACCCACTTTCCACAGAGATGTCTCTAGCTCGCAGACCAAAGATGATGATTATCTGAAGTTTAAGATAGATATTGAAGGTGGCCTTTGTCATGATATGCAGTTGCGAAATGGTATAATTTATCAAGGTAATTGATTGTGGATTCCTAAGTACATGCATCGTGAAGTGTTAATTGAAGGTCATAATTCAAGGTATGATATTCACCCAAGTAGTTCGAAGATGTACCAGGATCTAAAGCAATCATTTTGGTGGCCCAGTATGAAGAAAAATGTAGCTGATGTTGTGGCTAAATGTCATGCCTGTAATCTAGTAAAAGCTGAGCACCAAAGACCTGGTGGTCTTCTGCATCCGTTAGAAATTCTTGAATGGAAGTGGTTCGATATATTTATAGATTTTGTCATGGGATTGCCTCGCGCTAAATCTGGTGCTAATACAATATGGGTGATAGTAGACCGTTTGACTAAATCAACGCATTTTCTTCCTATCTGTCAAACTGATTTTGTAGAGAAGTTAGTAAAACTCTATATCAAGGAAATTGTCAGATTGCTTGGGATTCCGAAATCAATCGTATCCGATAGACATAGCAGATTTACTTCTAAGTTTTGGCAAGCTATGCATCAAGATATGGGTACTACTCTAGCCATAAGTACAGCTTTTCATCCTCAAATGGATGGTCAGACTAAAAGAGTGAATCAAGTTTTGGAAGATTTGCTTAGACTCTGTATTCTTGATTTTGCAGATTCCTGGGAAGATCACATTCCATTAGTGGAGTTTGCATACAATAACAGTTTTCAAGCCAGTATTAAAATGGCTCCTTATGAAGCATTGTATGATAGGAGATGCAGTACTCCGCTAGCTTGGTTGGAAACAGGAAGCATTCAACTTTTTGGATCAGAGTTAGTTGAAGAGACCAATAGTAAAATTCAGTTAATTCAGCAGAGAATTCGTTCAGCTCAAGATCGTCAGATATCGTCTCCTAGAATTCAATGTGGGAGATTCTACTTATTTAAAGGTCAGCCCAATGAAAGGTGTCTACAGATTTGGCATAGCTGGGAAACTCAGTCCCCGCTATGTTGGACCTTTTAAGGTTTTGGCCAAAGTAGAATCATCTGCCAACCGGATAAATCTTCCTGATGGCTTTGCAGCCGTCCACAACGTAATTCACGTATCATCATTAAGAAGATGTCTCAGAGACCCATCTCATCTCATTCAACTTCCAGCAGTAGAGATCCAACCCGATCTTTCTTATGCCGAAGAACCTATCAAAATCTTGGCTCATGATCAGAATTAGCTAAGAAATCGCTCGATTCTTATGGTCAAAATCCAGTGGAAGAATCGATCTCTAGATGAATCTACTTGGGAGAAAGAGGTGGATATACTCAATAAATATCCACAACTCTTTGCAAGACTAGGTACCGTTCTTTTCCTTCTTACCCATTCCATTTAAATTTTCAGTCCCCTTAGTACTTTCTTCACTTGAGTGATGTCGGGGATGACATCGTTCTTAAGTGGGGGAGTCTGTAACAACCCTAGTTGTTACCTTAGCTAAAACCAAATTAATTAAGCTAAACCAAGATTTGATTTTGATTCTATTAGACTCAATAGGTCATTTAAACCTAACCCTAGAAGTTTGAAATCAATCAGAGCTAAATTGGGAAATTTGGTATTTTTGGCTATTTCCAAGCTCTAAAAAATACTAAAATTAAATTGATCTCCAAATTAAAATCTGATTTCATTTTTGAATTTCTCATACCCTAATTAGCTAAGGGTGAATTTTTGTGAATTTTTGGAGCTCATTTAGTCCTAAATTGAATTTAGAATAATTAGGATTAATTATATATTAATTAATTGATTTTATTATATTTAAATTAAATTATTTAATTAAAATAAGCTAAGATTTGCTGTCGGGACTGCGGCAGATCCTTTGCGAGGTCACGACAGCGGTGCACAGAGTTAAGCCACCCGATGCGCGAGCACGCATCTCAGCACATTTAATCCAATGGCTCGCACTACCTCGCACCGAGATTAGATCTCTGCCGCTCAATCGGCATCTTCCATCCGACACACGAGATCTTCTCTGCGGTTCCGTTAATCAAGAGCTGCATCAGACCGTCTATCACCAACAGCTTCGTGGATCAGACGGTGGAGACAACGCCAGCTGCTGTAGACCTTCGTCCCCGAGAGATCCCGGCCTGATAGAGAAGATTTTTGCCCGTTTATGCCACGTAGCCTTGTCTGCCACTCCTTCCTTAGGACATTAGAGACCTTCCCTTACTGGCTGAACCTTAGGGCAGGTCGGGATGACCGAGCCAAATCCTAAATGGAAAATGGAGATTGAGCCCTCGAGGCCGAGCCTAGACCCTGGCTCCTGACCTCGGCAGCCACCTTAGATCCTATCCAGCCCTATAAATACCCCCATCGATCCCTCAGTGAGCTCCTTTGCTCACTAAGATCCCCTCAATTTCCCCTGGTGCGTGCTTTAGAGCTTTTGGCGACCTAGCGACTAGACCTACTACATCTGCTAATAGAGGGCGAGGTCTAGCGTTCAGACCCCTTGCTAGAGCTTCTGCGACCATTCAAAGTAACTAGAGCTACATGCATTACTTCCGTCACCTCATCCATCCCAAGGTACAACCTCCGTCTGATCCTTCTGTCGAGCTGGATTCAGCTCAACATGCACTTAATCAAGCCTTAGATGATGCGTAAGGACCTCTCCCCAGCTCCCTAGTGGACGTTCGAGTCTTCGGGTGAGTCCTGGAAGTGGACCAGACGGTGAATTCACCATCTGAGCATGCACTGCCAGTCGAACCTTCGGTTCACCAAATGTGGCATTCCCTTGAGCAATTAGACGTCTAACTAGTGCTGGAACCCCCCGTCAATAAACGTTGACTATTATCAAAGGCTAGGCTCAATAGATCGATCGATTCGACTGGGAACCAATCGACCCGTTGAGAGCTCCAGTCTATCCTAGACTATGAGCAGCACCCCATTGATCCAGATTATCCCAGAACCTCTTGACTCATCCTATTGCTTCTCCTTAGGTCCTTAAACATGTAGGGATAGCCGCGGGCTCATGGCATGGCTTCTGTGAGGGTAATTCACTCCTCAAAGGTGTGTCTTTGGAGATGCCTCGGCTGAGTAGCACTCCAGCGATTTGGCGCCTCCTAGATGGGGGTTTACGGTTCATTCGACGCGCCTTCGAAACCTGAACGTGTAGCCATCAAATTGATGGCATGGCGTGGACTGGGTGTGGCGAATTCAGTGATCAAAGGTTGCCCTAAATCGGTGCCCGTCGAGAGGTAGGAGATGAAGTCACGGGTCGGGCCAACCAATGACCCGTGTGTTTTGGAATTGGGCCGACCGGTTAATAAAAAAGATTTTATAATTAAAATATTAAAGGAAATTAATTCATAAATCAAATCCTAAGGTTTTTATTTAAATAAAAATACAGAATAAATTATTGAAATAACTAGAATTGTACTGATCCAAATGGTATGATCTAATATACCATTTGAATCAAAAAATACAAGGAATCTAAATATAAAATAAAATCACAGATCCAATGGTTTAATTTAAAATATTTGCCCAATTCTTTTCTATTTTTAATTAAATCATATTAAATTAAATAAATACCCAATTATGGAAAATAAAGGCTCTAATTACTCATATGACCTTAAGGAATAATTATAGACCCTTAAAATTAATTTGGGATATTTAATTTTCTTAATCACTCCTTAATTACCCTAATTAGGAATTAGTGAATAAAACTCTAATTAAGCCTCTTATTTTGACAAGTGTTATTCCTAATGCTACCTTAAGTATAGTAGGAAATTTGGATAAGATTGGATTGCTTTAGAATGCCCGAACTTTCTTAATCAATTTAATTGGCCTAAAAAGGTGATTAGTGCTAATTAGAATAATTAGGTTACCAAAACCTAAGATAAGGATATTTTCCACTTCATTAACCATTTTGGAACTCATTAAAATAGATTAGAATCAAATTAGATAATTAAACCATAAAATCCCATTTTTAGCCTTAAGAAGGGTATTTTGGTCATTTGACCAAAATATGCTTAAGTGCCCCTTAAACATTAGAAAATTCAGTAAGTTACCCTTAGTTAGATTATTAATGTTCTATTGAACTCTTAGACTAATGATGTTAATAATATGGATATTAAGTTAAGAAATCTTCATTTAGCCTTAATTAAGATACTTAGATCTTAAATGATCATAAAGGAGTCACTTTGCCTTAATAATTGAATCTAATAATTTTAGATGTTAAATCTCAATTTAATAAGTGCAATTAAGTTAGTTCAGGAGCTTAAATTCTAAAAGAAATACATTTAGAAAGTCTAAGTTGAAAACCTAATTTAAGTCTAAAGTGATCGAACCTTAAATCTTATATCTTAGATCTTAGACTTTATATCTTCTACTTGAATTAAACTATCTCCATTTGAAATTCCTTAAATGAATTATTGTCTGAATCTTTTGAAACCTTCCATGTGGGTATAGGATTGATTCAATCTCTAGGATAATGAAATTATCCTAAAAGATTGGATATAGATCTTAGATTCTCAAGTTCTTAATTGATTTTTTTTTATCTTATAATCAGTAGAGTAGCCCTTTCACTAAGTTCTTAGCTCTTGGATCTTTTAGCTTATAGGATTTTTTATCTATAACTTGGGTATTAAGTATGAACCCTAGATCCTTATTAGGACATCAACTTGGATTTAAGATTTGAACACCAAGGTGGGGTTTAAGTCCAAAATTCTTAAATATTGATTTACTTAATCAAGATTTGGGTAAGGGAGAAAAATATTAATAATTAGGTCATAATTAATTTGTTTAAACCTTATAGTCATCATATGATTTTGAATTAGAACTTGCTAAGTTCTAATATTAACTTTAAGATCGTAAATCTGAGATTTTACTCGATAGCTAGATATTGGAGATCCTAAACTTGTATCTTCTCAGAATAGTTAGATTGGACAAATTAGACAATAACAGATATCACATAAGTCTAGATTGAGTCTCTTGCTTACTTTGACTTAATAGCTTAGCATACCTTAGATATTGAGCCTTATTTCTAGAGCATAATAGAAGAACTTAGGATATGGATGATACATCCTAAGTTAATGTTTGTAAAGCATATCATTCATATAGTTCTTAGAGTGCTTTTAGTTAATAGAGTATGTCCTAGCTTAGTATGCCTCTTTAGTTCTTGTATTATTATAGAATAGTCTCAGGCCTAGCATATTGATGTCTTGGATGATTATAGACATATTATATGTGTTCAACTTAGGCCTAGCATATTGGATGTCTAAGATGGTTACAGTTGAACTCTCAGTTCAGAGGCCCTGTATGGCTTATTGTCTGGTATGGCAGTACTATGTCTTTTGCTTTGCCACATGCTTCAGTGGTCTTACTTGCAGTACTGGCTTGCTTTGCCACATGCCTCAGTGGCTTTATGTTATATCTGATTATTTTGTCTTTGCCACATGTCTCAGCGGTTTTTCCTTTTCATATTAATCTGCATGTTGTATGTATATTCTTATGGAGTAGCTATATATATTGGCATATTCAGGATGTTAGAATTTCTTATTATTTCAGTACTTGTGTCCTTTTATACTCAGCATATTTCAATTCGATCATAAGCATGTTAGGATCAGATTTACTATAATAGTTGCAGTTACTTTAGCCTTTAGCTTCACCTTGCTTACTTTTGTGTTTCTTTTATGTTATTTCACATACTTGTTGATTGTTATAAATGGATAGTTTATAGTTACCCTATTTCTTTTATAGCTTGTTGTATCCCATGATTGCTTATATGTTAGATTAATCAAATGTGATATCTTAAATTAATCAGTTCATTTAAAATAGCCTAAAATGTACTTAGACAATTGTCTAACTATAACCTTTTTATTTTGTTAGCTGGGGCCATGACATTTGTGATACTGACAAATGTCAGATTCAGACTTGTTCATAGGAAGTGATGCAGGAGAGGAGCCAGTTCAGGAGGAGGATCGTTCTGCTGCAGTTTAGATAGATTTTGTATTTTTTTTTTCAGTAACATTGAGAGGCCTTTATATTTTCTTTTAAATTCAGTTTGTAATAATTAAATTTTGGATGTATTTTACTTTCTGCACTTATTTTGAGTTACTACTACTGTTCCCATGTTTTAATATACAATGTTATGCTTGTAGATATTACATTTTATTCCCTGCTTCTGCTACTTTGATATGTATTGATATATATTTATAGTTGTATTAGGTGACAAATCATTGGCTTAAGGCAGGTTGGATTTCACCTGACTTTATTTAAGTTGGGGATTTGCCACAGTTGGAGTACCATACTCTTTACCATTAGTACGGGGGACCCCACACTTATGGTCTCATGAGTAATCAGAGACTTAATCAATATTTTTGGACATTTAAATGAATTAATTATAATTTAAATACAAACAGAGAAAGATTAGAAAATAATTTAAAATCTAATCATTGGATCTTTGATTTTATTTTATATTATTGTTCCTAGCATTTTTTTTTATTAAAATGGTATATTTAATCATATAATTTGGATAAGTATATCTAAAGTTATTTAAATAATTTATTATGTATTTTTATTTAAATCCAAATCATAAGTTTATTATTTATTAGTTAATTAACATAAGAAATATAATTCCAAAATTATATAATATATCCGCGGCCTGAAATTGAAACTGCGCGGGCCAGGGTCCGACCCAGCCCGACACTGTGTGTCTTCCACGCGGGGATACCCGACAGAGGGGAGAAATAGGGCTAGCTTTCATCGATCAGTTCGCCATGCACAAACCAAGCCACGCTTGGATTTCGATGGCTATACCTTTAGGAGCATGAGGCGCATTGATTGAGATAGGAACCCCCATCTGGGATGCACCAGATCGACAGGGTGCTACTCGACCGAGACATCTCCCTAAAGTGCACTTGTGAGGAGTGAATTCTCCTCACAGCATCCATGCCATGAGCTGAGGTCTATTCCTACATGATCAGAGGCTGAGGGAAAATCAATTGGGCGCATCGTGAGGTCCTGGGGGGTGTCTAGATCACTGTAGTGCTACTCATGGTAGAACGCAGATGGGAGCCAATGACGAGCTGATCGATTTCAGTTGAGTCGATCAATATGATTGAACCCAACCATCAATATGGGTCTACAATCATTGCCGCAAAGTTCCAGCACTAATTGGATCGCTAATTGCTTGGGGGATTGCAGTGATCAGGAGAAGTATAAGTCGACTGGCAGTATACACTCAGATGGAAAATTCACCCTCTGGTCCATTGCCAGCTACTCCTACACTCTCGATTGCCTAAAAAAGGTTAAGGGCGAGGTCCTAACATAGCATATAGGGCTTAAATGACGAGGACCCGAGCTGAATCCAGCTCGACAGCATAGAGGTCAGAGGCTGTACCTTGAGCTTGAGAATGGCTGCGACTGGGATGCAGGAAGGTGCTCTGAAGCTTCCAGGCTGCTGCAGAAATTTTGTAAGGTGGTCTGAACGCCAGACCGCACCCTCAATTAGTAGTTTGCAGTTACGGGGGTGCCGGGATTCACCGAGAACTCCAGAACTTTTGCAGAGCAATTGGAGGATCACAATGAGCAAAGGAGATCACTGAGGGATCAATGGGGGTAATTAAAGGACTGGGGAAGGTCTAGAGTGACTGGCAAGACTGGAGGCCATGGCTCAGGTTCGGGTCGAGCTGTCTGTATACCCTCCTTAATGGGAACATCCCAGCCTCTAGGTTACCAATGCGGGTTTGATAGAAATAGGAAGGTCCTAACGGTCTAGATGATCTAGCAGAGGAGTGGTAAACAAGATCGATGTGGCATGTTATGAGCAAATTTCCACTGTCAGGGAAAGATCGCGGCGAGAACGAAGATGAACAGCGCTCGGGTGGGCTCTATCGTCTGATCTGCCAAGATGTTGGGATTGAATGGTCTGATGCAGCTCCCAGATAACAGAACGGCGGGTGAGATCTCAATCATTGAATGCTTGCTGATGACCCAACGCTTCATATTAGATCATAGCGTGACTAATCTTGCCGCTAGATAGAGGCGCGAAGATGCGTGTTAACGCATCCATTTGATGGTTACACTGTCTCGCTGTCGGGACCCCATAGCGGATTTGCCGCAGTCCCGACAGCAAATCCCACGACTAAAATAATAAAAATAATATATTTAATTATTATTTTAAATCCTTTAATAATTAATTAATAATTACAGTAATTTTTAAATTTAATTTAGGACCAAATGAGCTCCAAGAATTCTCAAAAATTCACCCTTAGCTAATTAAGGTGTGAGGAATTCAAAAATGAAATTAGATTTTTATTTGGAGGTCAAATTATTTTAAGTATTTTCCAGGATCCAAAAGTAGCCAAAAATACCAAAATTCTCAATTTAGCTCCGATTAATCACAAACTTCTAGGGTTAGGTTTAAATGACTCATTGAGTCTAATGGAATCAAAATTAGAACTTGGTTTAGCTTAATTAATCTGAATTTAGCTAAGGTAACAACTAAGGTTATTACAGACTCCCCCACATAAGAATGATGTCGTCCTCAATATCACTCAGTGAAGAAAGTACTATAAGGACTGAAAATTTAAATGGAACAGATAAGAAAGAAAAGAATAGTACCTGGACTTTCAAAGAGCTGTGGATATTTATTGCGCATATCCACTTCTTCCAAAGATCGATTCTTCCACTGGACTTTGACCATAGAAATTTAATGATTTCTTAGATGCTTCTAAAAATGAGGTAAGACTGTGATTAGTTCTTCGGCATAAGAAAGATCAGGTTAAATTTCTACTGCCGAAAGCTGAACGAGATGAGAACGGTCTCTGAGACATCTTCTTAATGATGATACATGGAACACATTGTGGACAGCTGCAAAGTCATCAGGAAGATTCAACCTGTAGGCAGATGATCCTACCTTGGCCAAAATCTTTAAAGGTCCAACATAGCGGGGTCTGAGTTTCCTTACTACGCCAAATCTGTAGACACCCTTCATTGGACTAACTTTCAAATAGGCATAATCTCTAACATTAAATTATAGGAGATGATGGTGAGCATCATGATACTTGCTCTGACGATCTTGAGCCGAACAAATTCTCTGCTGAATTAAATGAATCTTCTTGTTAGTTTCTTTAACTAACTTGGAACCAAAAAGTTGAACGCTTCCTGTTTCTGACCAAGCTAGCGGAGTACTGCATTTTCTACCGTACAATGCCTCATATGGAGCCATTTTAATGCTGGACTGATAGCTTGTTATATGCAAACTCTATTAACGAAATATGATCTTCCTAGGAACCAACAAAATCAAGAACACATAGCCTAAGAAAATCCTCCAGAACTTGATTTAATCTTTCAGTTTGACCATCCGTTTGAGGATAAAAAGTTGTACTCATAGCTAGAGTAGTACCCAGATCTTGATGCACATCTTGCCAAAACTTAGAAGTAAATCTGTTATCTCTGTCGAATATGATTGATTTTGGAATACCATGCAGCATCATAATTTCTTTGATATAGAGCTTTGCTAACTTCTCAACAGAATCAGTCTGGCGGATAGGAAGAAAGTGCGCTGATTTAGTCAAATGGTCTACTATAACCCAGATTGCATCGGCACCAGATTTTGCACGAGGCAATCCCATGACAAAATCCATACATATATCGAACTATTTCCATTCAAGAATTTCTAATGGATGTAGAAGACCACCAGGTCTTTGGTTTTTGGCCTTTACCAAATTGTAGGCATGACACTTAGCCACAAAATTGACTACATCCTTCTTCATATCGGGCCACCAAAATGATTGCTTTAGATACTGGTAAATCTTAGTACTGCTTGAGTGAATGTGATACCCAAAATTATGGCCTTCTATCAAAACTTCATGATGCATGGATTTAGGAATCCACAAATGATTTTCTTAATAAATTACACCATTATGCAATTGCAAATCATGACAACAACCACCTTCAATATCTAATTTGAATTTCAAATAATCATCATCCTTGGTCTGTGAGATTGAGTCATCTTTGCGAAAAGTAGGTTCCACATTGATATTTACTATAATAGAACTCAGCACATCACCGCTAACTGGAGAAATTTCAAGCTTACGAAATTCTTGTTCTAAGGAACTGGAGGCAATCATGGAAGATAAAGTAGCATGACGGCTAAGAGCATCAGCCACTACATTTGCTTTCCCTGGATGATACTGAATGCTCAAATCATAATCACTAATAAGCTCTAACCCTCTTCTATGACGGTAGTTCAATTATCTTAGAGTGAAAATATATTTTAAGCTTTGATGATCAGTAAAAATTGAACACTGAACTCCATATAAATAGTGACGCCAAAATTTTAAATCAAAGATTATGGCGGCAAGTTAAAGATCATGAACTAGATAATTTTTGGCATGGGGTTTTAACTGACGAGAGGCATCAACGATTATCTTACCCTCTTGCATTAACACACAACCTAAACTAATTCCAGAGGTATCAGTGTACACCTGATAGTTCAAGCCCTCCTTGGGCAGAATAAGTACTGGAGCGGCAAAGAGTGCATCCTTTAGAGTTTGAAATACTTCCTCACGTTCAGGACTCCAAATGAACGGAATGGCTTTCTGAGTTAACTTAGTCAAAGGCGAAGCGATCTAGGAAAATCCCTTAACAAACTTCCTGTAATATTCAGTTAATCCCAAGAAACTTTTGATATCTGTGACTGACTTAGGCTGAATCCAGTTCTGAATAGCGCTTACTTTGTTTTGATCTACACGAATACCCTGGGCATCGACTATATGTCTCAAGAATGCAATGGACTTGAACTAAAATTCGCACTTGGAGAACTTGGCATACAGTTGATGTTTACGCAGAGATTCTAATACTAACCTCGGATGATCTTCAAGATCCCTTAAGGTTCGAGAATAGATGAGAATATCATCGATAAAGACAATTACAAATTTGTCTAAATATAGCTTAAGAACTCGCTGCATCAAATCCATAAAGATTGATGGCGCATTTGTGAGTACGAAATACATCACTAAGAATTCAAAATGACCATAGTGAGTGCGGAAAGCGATCTTTCCTACATCTTATTTTACTCATAATTGATGATATCCAGACCTCAAGTCAATCTTAGAGAATATGACAGCTCCAGACAATTGGTCGAACAAATTATCAATTCTAGGCAATGGGTTTTTATTCTTTATGGTGACTTTATTTAGTTCACAATAATCTATACACCTTCGCATAGATCCATCCTTTTTCATTACAAATATAATGTGTATGGCCTAATAAAGCCTTAATTCAAGAGCTCATGCAACTGTTCATTGAGTTCTTGAAGTTCCTTAGGTGCCATTTTGTACGAAGCCTTAGATATAGGCTGGGTACCCGGAATCAATTCAATTGAGAACTCTACTTCTCTGAGAGGAGGTACACCAGGCAATTCTTCTAGGAATACATTGGCAAATTCCTTAACTACTTTACAGTCAAAGTGAGGGATACTTTCTTTTGCTTCACCCATCATGGTGACCAGAAAAGCATTACAACCCTTACTGATCAATTATTCAGTCTTAATAGCATTGATTAATGATAGTTGTGTACTGACTTTTCCTATAAATGTTTCAAACTTGCCTTAGGAATGAAGAGAGATTTTTTTCTTAAGGCAATTTATCACGGCATTATTGTCACTGAGCCCATTCATTTCAAGGATGATATCAAAGTTCGCTAATGCAGGATGATTAATTTGGAATCAAACTCCTGACCACTTAGTGGGATTTTGACATTATAGAACTTATGAGCACTGAGTTGGGATTTAGATGGAAGTCCAACATTTAAAGATTTTGCTAAGTTGTACGAGTGTGGTTTAAGAATGTTGGCAAAACGTTCAGAAATAAATGAATGACTAGCACCAGTGCTAAATAACATATTGCAGGGCTGGTCATTAATATATAGCATGCCTAATTTATTTATATGAATCACATTAATAAATTGCAATGATTAAGGTACAGAATGAAAGAAAAGTTCATAAATGTGTACCTGAAACCATATTATTGTCTTTTGCGGCTTCTAGAGGCATTAAAGCATATACTCATGCAGGACCAACAAGATGATTATTTACCTGCTTCCTAGGATTATTCAGGGACTTAGGAGCTGAGGGCTGCTCTAGAGCAACTTCAAATGCAAGGGCTGGCATTATAGCCAAACCTGGTTTTCTCCTATTTAGCAGAATTGCCCAGAATACTTATTTCTTCTGATACTGCTTAGTTTGGACTCCATCCACTGTCTCTGTGTAGGTGCAATGATAGAACAAGTGGCCTGGACACCCACATGTGTAGCACTTATGGCCAAAGTGGTAACACTTGCCATAGGGATGAGGCCTATTATAGCCTTGAATTGGTTCAGCAGTGGGTACAGCTTCGATTTGATAGACATTTGCAGAGTGAGTTCTATGCCCTTTTAAAGCTTCATGTCGGTGAGGAGTTGACTGCATCTTTTGCTTGAGATCTCTTTCTGAGTGATGGTGCTCAAGCACCTTGGCTATCTCTACTAGCTCAAAGAAGCTAGTCAGACGAAGTTGAACAATCAAATCTTTCAGTGAATCTTGTAGTCCACTGAGAAAGCGATGGCACTTAACCGATTTAGATTGGATAATCTTTGTGGCAAAACAAATCAACCTACGAAACTTTCTTTCGTAGTCGGTGACAGAACGACTTCCCTGAGTCAACCTCAGAATCATGTCTATTATGATATTTTGTGTAGACGGGGGTATGAATTCAGCCTTAAATACTTTGACGAATTCATCCCAAGGGAAGTCTTCTAGTTCATAATCAATGAATTTTGTATTACTGTTGTCGTCCCACCAATATTCTGCTTCAGCATGAAATAGATGTGTAGTGAGATAAACGACTTCTGAATTTGAGATCTTCAGACTAATTAGATCATTCTCGACTATTTTTAGCCAGTTGGCTGTATCCATTGGTGATAAATTTCTACTGAAGGTGGAAGGCCTTAGTCTTAAGAAGTTATGGAGAAGTCTATCCATGGAGTGATGGGAAGGAAAAGGATGCTACAGAATAGGAATAGCATGAGCAACAGCAACAGATGGTACTGAACAATCAGACATCATCTTCTGCATTGCAAGTGCTTGTTGAGCCTGATTCTCCAATAAGGTCGCCACCATTGCTCGTGATGAATCCATAAATTATATCTAAAATAAAGGAAAATTTTATTCATTTCTGATCTTTAGACTGCTCATAAATTAAATTTTGTCTATCTTTTCAGGAAAATGGCTTATCCAAAGGAGTTCTGAGATATTTATGCAAATTTCTAATTTTTTTTCAAAGGAAACCGCTGCCGCGCTGCAGCGGGTCATTTTGCAAAATCATGCACTGACGCGCGCTGCAGCGGGTCCAATTGCGAACTGCGGGCACGATCGAGCGCTGCAACGGGTCCGTTTGCAAACCGCAGGCGCGGTAGCGCACTGCAGCTAGTGACTTTGCGAAATGCGGACGCGACAGCGCGCTGCAGCGGTTCAGCTTGCAAACTGCGGGCGCGGTAGCTCGTTGCAGCGGGTGTCTTTGCGAAATGAACTGCTATAGCGCGCTGCAGCAGAGCATATTGCGAAATGAACCGCCACCGTGTGCTGCAGCGGAGCATTTTGCGAAATGCCCTCGCTACAGCGCGCTGCAGCGGTACGAGTTGCAAAATGCTAGTGCTACAACGCGCGGCAGCAGGACACTTAGCAAAAATTGTTGAGCATTTGCATGCCGCAGCGCACTGCAGCGGCCCGCCGCAATTTTTTCTGGCAGATGCATTTATTGCGGCTGAGACAAGACCCCCAACCAGTATCTTGTCCCAGCCATCATTCCCTTTGCAGCTGCTATGTTTTTAATTGATAAGGAGGCTTATGAGGTGATGTATTGGCTAAACAAATGAAAATATTGGTCACCTCATCATCAATTGGGTTTTTTGCCATCATTGCTCATAATTTTCTAACGGAATTGTTGGTTTGGATCTTAAGTGGAAGTATGCAACCCCTCTCCTATATATATCACTCCTCTTGACTAGAGGAGGGTTCCCAATTTTGCTCAAAAATAACTAAGTAAAGAAGAGGGGTGCATAGTGGAAGAGAGGAACTCCCCAAGGGTGGAAGAGCTATTTTTGCTAAGGAGAAGAAGAAGGAAGGTAGCACTGGCGATCTAAGAGAGGAACTTCAAGAAGGAGAAGAAGAATTTGTAATTTCTTTTCTTAGTTGATCATGAAAGGGTCTTTATCCATGTATATATCCTTTTTCATTTCTTTTGTAATGAGTAGCTAAATTTCCCTTAGGGAGGGTAGGGGTAATCCCATGTGCTTGATAGTTATATTTTTATTGTATGAAGTTTTCCTCAAGCATTAATAAAATGTATGAACTCAATGCCCTGCTCTGCTTTTTATCATTTTAGTCTTGATTGTGAATTAAAGGAAAATAAACTTATGAACTCGAGAACTAAAGTGTCTTGTGCTCCATAGCTCACCTTAGATTAGATATTAGATCTATGAGTGCATGAAAGCTTAGAACTATGTGGAAAAGTTATTGAGCTAGTGCACTTAAATCTAAGCTTAACTAAAAGTGTTGATGCGTATGATGCTAAGACCCACTAAGCGAGCTCCTTAGCTCAACATAATTGAGGGTGGGAAAGAATTAGTTGCATGCTCATGAACGAGGTGACATAGTCATTGAGCCCAACATATTAATCCCTCATCTCAACTATGTGTGATGCGAGTGACGCTTGTAGTGGAATCAATGCTTATAAGATCTTTAAAATTTTAAATAATCTGCATCTCCTTGATCAAGAGATAAGATAAAAACTCAAAACCTAAAATCTTATAAGAATCTTTATGCTGAAATAGAACCGATTGTGTGTTCATTTTGTGCACAAGATTTGAACTTGTGAAACATTGAGATAAAACTCAAGGAAGAACAATGTGCACTTGATTTAATTTTAAGTAAATGAAGGATAAAGCTTGAGGAATCAACATGCATTAATGACTTATCATGACATGTGGGATGAACCCAACTCTCTTCTTCCTTTATCTGACTTATTTTCTACTTAGTGATTATTGTGCTTAATCTAGAACAAACTCAACCAATTACATCATAGCTTAAACATTAGTGATAATAGATAAACCTTAGTAACAAAACAACCAATTCTCTGTGATTCGATAAATCCCGGAAACTAACACTTTCCACTTATTACTTCAGACCACGTACACTTGCGTGTAAACGCAGATGTGTATTTACAGTCTGTCAAGTTTTTGGCACCGTTGCCGGGGAATTGGAATTTTTTTCGTATTAAGGATAATCTATAAGCAGCTAGTGATTTAAGTATTTTCTTATATATACTTTTAGTTTTTGATTTTTGTAATTATAAACATTTACTTTTTTTGTTTCTGTCATTTTATTTTTGTTAAAGTTTTTGAACATTATTATTAAATTTGTTCTTGATAGCCTGATTATTATAGTGTATGAGTAGAAGAGTTTGCACGAGTTATCTGTTTGACCCAGAAATCGAATGAACCTACTTGCAGGCTAGGAGAGAACAAAACCTTTCAAACTAATAAGCGGTTATGAATAATGCTAATGAAAATCCTGGAGAGCCAGCTGGAGTGGCTAGGGGGAGAGCACTAAGAGATTATGCACTTCCCACTGTTAGGGGAATCCCCCATGCAATTGTTAGGCATAATATTAAAGCTAATAACTTTGAGATCAAACCCTCCACACTGAGTATGGTGCAAAATAATCAGTTTGGGGGATTAGCCACTGAAGATCCGAGTTCACATATTTCAACTTTTCTTGAAATATGTGACACCTTCAGGTTTAACGCCATTTCTGAAGACGCGGTTAAATTACGGCTTTTCCCATTCTCTTTACGAGACAGAGCCAAGAGTTGGTTCAGCTCTCTTCCAAGCGATTCCATCCGAACAAGGGATGATTTGGCTAAGAAATTCTTAGCCAAATATTTCCCTTCGACAAAAACCGCTCGGTTGAGGATTGAGATAAACAACTTTACTCAGTTGGAAGGGGAGACACTCTATGATGGATGAGACCGGTTTAAAGAATGCTTAAGGCATTGCCCACATCATGGGTTTCTTTTATGGATGCAAGTGCAAACCTTTTATAATGGTTTGAACGCTCCTACAAGGACACTCATTGATGCAGCTGCCGGCGGCTCTATTAATGGTAAAACCCAAGAGGAAGCTTATGACCTCTTGGAAGAGATGGCTTGTAACAACCCAGGTTGTTACCATAGTTAATTAGGATTAATCTTAAGTCTTAAATATAATTATAAGTGCTAATTAGGTCAATTGGAGTCAACCTTTGAGACCTAGTCCAAATCAAGAGTCAAATGGATCGAATCCTGATTTCTAGAGATCCGGAAACCCTAAAATTTGACCTATCTAAATTGACCTCGGATCGAAAAACGGACACCGCCATTGCGTTCATTGACCCCAAATTAGCTTGGGGTGAAGTTTTCATGTCAATCGGAAGTCGTCGAAATTTCGACGAATATTTTAATAATAAAAATGTCTCAGAAATTGAGGAATCAAAATACTCGTCGGATCGAAAATCCGACCTCGCCATTGCGTTCCTCACCCCTCAATTAGCTAGGAAAAATATGTTCAAAATTTTCTTAAAAAAAATAATATATATATATATATATATATATATATATATATATATTATTTTAATACTTAACGGCGTGCCGTTAAGTATTTAAAGTTACCGTTAACTGTAACTAGCGGCGCCGTCTATCCAGATGGCGCAATCACAGCCGTTGGATCGGGGTCCGGATCCAATGGCTACGAATCTGTCGTCCTCGGTGGCTCTGTCCAAACGCCACGCGGCGCGCCCCGCCGCCTCCGGCGTCTCCTCGGCCTCGTCGAGGTCGCCGACGGGCCTATAAGGCCTCAGTCGACCTCTGGGCTCCGGGTTTTGCGAACCCGAGCCCAGATCGAGCGAACCCGAGCCGAGCTCCGTCCATCGTCGGAATCAGGTACCCCGATCTCCCTCATCTTGCATTCGATTATTGCAATTTACATTTCGAAATGTTATTCCACGATCCCGATTGACGATCCATCGGATCCGATCTAGGCTAGCCCAACCGGATCGTCAGCAATTAGGCTAGGGTCCATAGTAGAAACCGTTATCCGTAACCCTAGAAACTAGGGTTTCGATTTGTCGCCGATCCTGGCCACCTCCGGCGAAGGTCCGCCCACCGACGTGTAGGCCTCGTCGAGGGCTACCGTCGGCCGTGCGGGCCGTGGTGGTCCAGCGCCGGGAAGGCCGGCAAAAGCCGTGCCCTAGCCCGGCGGCCTCGAACGTCTCCGCGAGGGACACGAAGTCCGGGTCGCCCGGGTCGACCCGAGCCCGGGCCGACCGCATCGGGTCCGCGTAAGCCCCGGGTGGGGCCCACTACACCACGTGGCAGCCTCCGGGCCCGCCACGTGTCACGTGGGGGGGCCCACACACCGAGCCCGCGACCTCTCGGCTTCGGACGTGGGGCCCACCACGCCATGTGGCAACCACTGGGCATGCCTTGTGGCCTGTGGGGCCCACTTCCCGAGCCCGCGGCTCTTCGGCTGCGGCCGTGGGGCCCACTGCGCCAAGTGGCAGCCTCCGGGCCCGCCACGTGTCCCGCGGGGGCCCACGCGCCGAGCACCCACGGCGCTTCGGCTCCCCCCATGTGGCCCACTGTGCCACGTGGCAGCCTCTGGGCCCGCCATGTGTCAAGTGGGACCCACTGCCCGGTCACCCGCGGCCACAGTGCCATGTGGCTGCCTCTCGCAGTGCCACGTGTCAGGTGGGGCCCACTGCATCGTACCTGAGCCGACTCAGCCTCCCCGTGGGGCCCACAGTGCCACGTGGCAGCCTCTGGCAGTGCCATGTGTCTGGTGGGCCCACTGCCTGTTAATTAAAAATTAATTAATCACTGTTAGTGATTAATTAAATGCAATTAGTAGTTAATTAAATTAGGATTAGTATTAATTACTTTGGAACAATAATTTTATAATTAATTAACTGTAATTAGTAATTAAGAGATTAATTAGGATTAATTGAATATTAATTAAAACCTTAATAGTAATTAGAATAATTATTAAACAATAAAATATAATTAATTATTCTTAATTAGAAATTACAGGTGATTAAAACTAATTAAATAGTAATTAGTGATAATGACTTTTCAACAGTAAAAATAATAATAAATATAATTTAATTAACTAATTAATTAATGATTAAGCCTAAGTAATCACAGATTAATTAAAGATTAATAAATTCAGAAATCATATATCTAAACTTTAGGAATGAACAGTAAAATCATTTAATTTGAATAAATGAATAGTAAATTAATTCAAATTGTATTTTTAAATAGTAAATTTTAAAAGTTTAATAATTTTTTATAGGATGATCCAAACATAGCCAATATAGGTCTCAAAATACTCAGAAAAATATAAAGAATCAAATAACGTAATGTAAAAATTAATTTCGGGGTACGTATAACGAGGTAGCATTTTAAGACCTCTTTAGGACCCCATAACTTTTTATCCCGTTATTGAAGCATATTCAATATGGGTCTTAAAATGCTCAAGAGAGCGGCCCCATCACTGTAGTAGTATTAGTTTTCTTATTTGGATATTAGGACAAAAAGTCAACCCTAGAATTCTTAGTAGAAAATGACCAAAATGCCCCTAGACTTCAAATAGCCATAACTTAGTCTAATCAGCTCCAAATTGGAAAATTCAAGATGCAAACTAGCTTAGAATTTCAATATTATCGATAAACTAAAATAATATTTAGGATTTGAACCCTAGAAATTTAGGTAAATGACCAAATTACCCCTGGCCTCGTTTTGGTCATAACTTGATCGTTTCTCGTCCAAATTAGGTGTACTTACTGTCTATCTTCAAGTTAAACAGTAAGGAATCAGTTGGAACTAAGAGAATTCAATTCTGATCCATAAGTCAAAAGTTGACTTTTTGACACTTAAAATAGGAGCAAATGGTCATTTTGCCATAAGATCGGATTAAGTACCTCTAAACTTTAGTTAACATTCTAAGGCACTAAAACTAATGTCATAATCATCTTAATGACATTTAAGTGAGTGAAATAAACCATTAGGTTAGATTCCAGAAATTTCTCTAAGTTTTAAACACTACACCTTAAGGACATTTCCTGAGACTAGGACTAGATCATAGGTTAGAGTTCATTCATTGGGTAAATTGGGTTACCCAGTGGGTGAAACCTTGGTTTTATTATTTTCTAGATTTTTCTTTTATTTTATAACTTATTCTGATTATTTTGTCTTTTAACCTTAGATTTAAGATAGGAGATTCATCCTATTAATCTTGATTACTTATAGGATTCACAAAATTAGGACGTATGATTTATTGATCTAACTCGTAATCGTCTATCTGATTGAACTATATTAGAACCTGATCAGTTCTAATCCTTTTTAACTTATAAGGATTATTTTCTGAGTTACACTCGATAGTAGGAAAATGGTTATCCTGAACTTGTGTAACTTAGAATAGTTAGAATGGTTAAGTAGAAAACAAATGATATCACCATATTTAGTAGAGTCCCTTGCTTCTATTTGATATTTTGTTGCTACGCGTTCCTTGTATTTTTGTGTCATATTTTCTTGAGCATATCATATAAGACTTTTGAAGTATGAATAAAATGTTAGGAAAATATAGAGGCTCCTTAGATTCCTTGTAAAATATTAAAATGATTAATAAGAAGATAATAATTGGATGTGTTTGAGCTGCCTCTCAGTATTGCCTTTTGACTGCCTAGTCAACTTATATCACTAGGGGAAGGCCTCTATTTTATTGTGTGCTGTTTGCCTAGTTTCCTTGTTAACACTAGGGGTACACTGTTGGTTCCCTAGCCGTACTGGTGCTAGGAATCGCCCTAGCCGTACTGGTGCTAGGATCCTTCGATTATGACTGTTGGTGCCTTAGCCGTACTGGTGCTAAGATCCTTCAGCTATTTTTGGTGGGCTAGATTAGCTCTGTTCTGTATGGCAGATTGTACGTGTATGTTTATATACAGTTGATGTTTGGCTACCTTTCAGTATCTTTATTCATTCAGCTATTTCTTTATACTGCTTTTTATATATTTAGGATGTTAGAATCTTGCCGCTATTTATGCTTACCACTGCTGAGTTATTTTACATTAATTGACATGTTTCTTTTGATCACCAGCATGCTTAGGATGTAGCATTTTTCTTACTGCACTTATTTGATTATGTGTATTGATATGCCTTACCTTGTTTAGCTCGCATGTAAGGCATGTCTTAACCTCCCTTTTGCTTAAGTTATAAATGATAATTTATAACTTTTCCTTTTCTTTTGTATTGCTTGCTGCTCCCTTATACATATGTTGCCTAGATGTTATAAAATGGTGATATTACTTAGCACACATAAAAATTTATCAGCTTAAAATGTACTTAGACAATTGTCAAACCAGATTTTTCTTTTTTTGTCTGGGGCCCTACATTGTGAAACCGATAATGGCAGACCCTCTTCAGTTAGATGAGCAGGAGTTGGGAGTGGAGCCTTATCCAAAGGAGGAGCCCGTGGAAGAAGCTATTGTTTAGCTTTTATT
This sequence comes from Gastrodia elata, assembly GCA_016760335.1. NCBI lineage: Eukaryota > Viridiplantae > Streptophyta > Magnoliopsida > Asparagales > Orchidaceae > Gastrodia > Gastrodia elata. The sequence continues at coordinate 18,316,997 of CM028672.1, read as the reverse complement.
TTATATGTGAGGATGAGTATATTTGCACTTTCTTTTATTTAAACTTTAAAATAATGTAATAATACAAGTACTGGTGACTGCATATTTAGATTTTATACTTATGTTCTGAGATACTTTTCCTTATATTTATGTTGTGATGCTTGGATAATTTATATTGAAAATTGCTTCAGCACTCTGTATGTTTACTTAGATAGTGACTACATGTTGATTCTATGCTTACTCCTTCCCTTATTAGGTGGATTGTGGATTTCATCATAATCCAATTATAAGTGAATGGTTAGCTAGAGTGACACGCCATCCCTTAACTTAACTCTTGTGTATTAAGGGGTGGGGTGCCACATGGCTAACAATACATATCAGTGGCCTTCTGAAAGGCTTAAAAAGGAAACTTTAAAGGTAAACGAGTCTAACCAAATTATGACATTACAACAAGAGATACACGCCTTGAATGAAAAAATTGAAAGAATGAATGTTAATGTTGTTTCGGAGATATATTGTGAATTGTGCGGGGGTAGGCATAACAGTGAAAGCTGCAACTAAATAACCCCTTTGTACAAACCAATACTGAACAAGTTAATTATCTAAGAAATAACAACTCTATGAACAACCCTTACTCCAACACTTACAAACCAGGGTGGAAAAATCACCATAATTTCTCTTGGAGCAACAATAATAATGGAAATCAATATGGGGGAAGTTCATTAAATCAACAAGGCATAGATAATAGAAATAATAATAATAATCATCACCCGAACATAAAAGGAGCTTTCAACTCCTTCAAGGCTGAAACGATCCAATTTATGCGCCGCACCGAAGCGACTATCACGCGCCATGATGCCTCTATCTAAGGGATAGAGGCTTCCCTTAGAAATATAAAAATCCAACTGGGGCAAATCTCTAAGCAGCTGACAACTCGGCAGCATGGGGCTCTACCTAGTTCCACTGAAGTAAACCCTAGGGAGTTGGTTAGTGTTATTCATTCGGATGAGGTGTTCGGGGGAGCTAAGACTGAAACTACAAGTGCAACAGATTATGAGCTAGAGGCATGGGAAGAAGATAGGGCGATGAAAGTGAAAAGCTTATCGCTCCAAAATGCGAAGACCCTGGGTGGTTGAGCATTCCTTGCATAATTAGGAATGAAGTATTTTTAGATCCTTTATGTAATCTAGGTGCTTCGATCAATGTTATGCCCTACCATATTTATGAACAACTGAAGGTAAGAGGAATGGAATACACCTCCAAGATTTTAGAGTTTGCCAACCTTAAATCCCTTACCCCTCTTGGTATGGTAAGAAATGTTGCAGTAGAAATGTGAAATTTTATTGTTCCCACCGATTTTGTGATCTGTGAGTGAGATCGATGGAATAAGAATTCCACGATCATTTTTGGGAGACCCTCATGATGAGTGTAAAAGTTATCATTAATATAAGCTGTGGGGTTATGAGTGTGAACGTCAAGGGGAAAACTGAATTAATTGACCTCAAACCCACCATCTTTAAACAAAGAGAAATGGAAAAAGAAGTTAAAAAGAAATTAAGAAAAGAAAGATTATGGGTCGATGATGTGCTTGAAGATCTGATGTTAGAAGAAAGGAATTCTGATCATAGCTCAACTCCTTTCTCGGAAAAGGGGAATAAGGAAGGAGTAAGAAAAAGGAAAACCAGAAGAGGAAAAAGAAAGAAGAAGACTCACCCAAAACTTGAATTAGAAGAAGTTAGCAAAAATATTAGTTTTACAATAGTATTAAGAGCATCCATTTCAATTTTTGTGTGATTCGGAGATCGTTTGTCAATTTCCAACATTTTTTGATTTTCTGATAATTCTGAGAATACCTAAGTTATTTAGACCTCAAAATTAAAAATGAAGTCCACACCCAAATTAGATATGGGTGGTTATAAGAGCCCAAACTCTTAAGCACCAAAGTATTGTCCACTTTGGCCAGAAAGGCCTCACGATTTTGCCCTCATAATATAACTTCCTAGTAAGTCACCCATCCTTGAAATGCTCCCACATGAGCATGCTTAACTTTGGAGTTCTTATCAGGAACCCCACTGTTATCTGAAAAGGTGCCTAAATCTTTAAGAGTTTCATTTATTACTACTTAAGAGGGTCTTCACAATCTCCCCAACTTGAGTAACTGACGTCCTCGTCAGTATCCACACACAGATCCAAGAACCATCCATTGGGTAGATAGGACTAGAGGTGACCCTTACAGGCACAAGAGGTACCCACAACCATGTAGCACCTTAACCATTATGGGTTCAAGAGACTGCTCGCATGGAGTGGTACTTTGGCCTACATAGTACTTAGCTCCTATCTGACACCCTACGGCCTACTCTGATACTATTTGTAATAGCCCAAACTCTTAAGCACCAAGATATTGTCCGCTTTGGCCAGAAAGGCCTCATGGTTTACCATTAGAATATAACTTCCCAGTAGGTCACCCATCCTGGGAGTGCTCCCACATGAGCATGCTTAACTTTAGAGTTCTTATCAGGAACTCTACCATTATCTGAAAAGGCATCTTGATGTTAAAGAGTTTCACTTATTACTACTTAAGTGGGTCTTCACAGTGGTATTTTGGAAGTGTTTGAAAGTCGTCCAATTTTCTCCAAATATTTTTATTTTATTTAACTACACAGAAAATTAAAATAATTAAATTAGCCTCTGATCAAAAATCTATTCGCATTTTTGAGTTCCTCACCCCTCATTTAGGTAAAGGTGAAATTTTTGAATTTTTTGGAGTTAGTTTGATTATTTAAATTTGATTATTAAATTGTGTATAATTAATTATTTAATTATAATATTTAAATTAATAAATATAATATATTTAAATTTTTATGTCCAACAGCTTTTTTCAAACCGTAAAAATCTGCTGTGGGAAGCAGAACACGGGACAGCGATCCCGTGCGATCTAGGCCGTAGCGCCTTTTCCTCAGCCTATCAAACGACTGAGGAGCGACCTGGCCCGATAGATCAGATCCAGCCATCAAATCGTTCGATCTGATCAACGGCTCGGATCACTCCCCTGTACGCCGTCTTTCCAGCTTAGCCACGACCACCCTGGCGACAGTCGGCCGTAGCACGACCCGTCAATCCAGCCCCTCCCAGCCTACACGAAGCCCCATTCCCTTCCAAAGGCCTTGCTGATCTTTTTGGGACTCTTACGTGGAGCTACGAGCTGCGATGGAGACGTCAGGAGCACGCCGAAGTTTGCCGTGATCGGGACCTTTGAAGCCATCCAAGTACCCATCAATTTCACTTCCTCTAAATTTGATTGTGCAAGTACCAATTCTGTGCGATGAGCTATCGATCTGAACTTCGATCGAGTCAGATCGAGCCCGGATGGATCGAACCATCCACAGTGTTCCTTAGGGTTCCGTCAAGTGGATCTAGGGCATCGTTCTGTTGCCATTTTTGTCAACCTCACGGTCCGATATTGGGTTCATTGGGTCGGCCTTGGCATGGGCTTCACGCCGGTGTGCGGATCGCCATGTAGGACCCCCGAGTTCGACCAGGAGGTCTAAACCTAGGGCATCCCTCACTGACCCCTATTGGGGACGAAATGTTTCGGACCACGTTCGCTATGGGCCGGGTTTTCCTCCTGGACTGGACCAGTTCCACGGAGCCCAACCGCATCGTCTCTCAAAATGTGCAGAGGACGCATGTCGGCCGTTGGGATCGACGCGTCAGTCACGACATTCTGCGCCGCGCCAATTTTGATGCGGTGTCATTTTTTGCGCCATCGCTTTTCTCCATTTTACGTGCCTTTATTTTCTGTGCCGAGTGGTTAAATCCCATGTTACATGATTAGGGAATCAATTGTTAATGATTAATTAATGCAAATTTTTATTTAATTGTATCTTTAAATATACTCATCCAAATAATACAAAATTATATACCATTTTGATCGCGCAAGAATGTGTAGATTAATAAAATGTCATTTAATTTCTGTTTTGGTGAATATATTAATTAATCATTATTTTAAATTAATTTAATTAATTTCAAATTAATTTTAATAACTCATATGACCTAATTTGATCATTTAATATCCAAATTAAATGATCAAATAGTCCATTTCACTCACAAAAATGTGAGGAATATTAATATGAGATTAAATATAGGTTTAGAACTTATATCTCATAATGAATTTTTAACCCTAATTAGATGTGCTGAAAACTCTAATTTTTCAACGTTGTCCAATTTTGACCTAGTTAGTATCGTTTTACTACTTGTGCTATAAGGATCTCATATTAATATATATTATTTCATTTGGACAATGTTTAGTGATTTTAGATTTTTGGCTCCTAAATTATGATAATTTTGATAATTTTCTAATTTCATAACTTCATATTTTAGGTGTTTAAACCTTAGGGTAGCAAATATGTCACATTTATTTATTTCCCATGCCAATTTTATTTACTTGAAATGAGCTTAGTTCTCTTAATTTAGATTACTAATATATTTAGCAAATTGATTGATTCAACCTTCAATCTTAGGGTAAATACTCTAGGTTTTATTTTATAATTGATTTGTATATGATCTTAGAAGTTATTAATGCACCAAATTAGTGTAATTAACTCTAATACCTATGTGATCCTAGAAAGTAAATCAATTAGATAAATTTTAGCTTACTTTTCCCTTAGTTCTTAAATTCTTAATTAAGTCCCTTAAGGAGTTGAATTAGGAGTTTAGGAATCCTATTGATTTCATTAATCTTTAACATATAGTAATTGTAGAACTTGTAGCTTCCAATTTCTTTCTCTCCTATACATTTAGACTCTTCCTATTACTCAAACCTAACTAGATTACTAATTGATTTGAATTGATCTTTCATATACAACCTAGTTAGAGATGTTTAGAGATTATAAACTTAACTTCCATCTTATTCCAATATGATTATTTCATAACCAACATTTCCTAACTAGATTCCTAAGCTTTGATTTAGTTAATTTATACCAATATTATGGTTTAGGATAAGGTTAGGACTAGTTTTATCTAGTCTTGTTATACTTATAATTATTTTGTCATCTCATTGAATGAAAATAATCTACTATTTTCTAAAACCCCAACTACTTATATTACTTATAATTAACTTGAGATTAATATCTCTAAGTCAATTGGGAGCCCAATTAGCTCTAATCATTAAAAAGATCATTAAGATTAAATAAATTTATATATCACATAGTTTGCAATTACAAAATTTTATTTGAATGCTTATTTAGCTTTGTGTCTATTTCATTTGACACATTCATATAAGACATTATGCATTAATAAAACTTTCACACTTGAAACTATATGGGTTTACTATTGTTGGTTAAGCCAAGGGTAGGCTAATAAGAAGTAATAAAGAGATCTCACATTTTTAGAAGGTGAATATGAGTGTTTATTATTATAAAACCTGCTTTCCTTTACCTATTAGACAGACATACTTAACTCCTCGCTTCATTCTGTAATTTCCTACAGAATGAATACTTTCATAAAATAACTTTAATTTAATAAAATATGAGTTATTCCACAATCTTATAGATTGTGAAAACTCATTATAGCTTTTAGCTATGTCTCTTTTCATAATCCTAGGCTATGTACCTCTTAGACTTATAGTCTAAGATTTTCTTTCATCTACTATGCTTTGCACTTTCTATGTTTTTAGTACTGTACTTTACTTGTTTACAGTTCATTTAGAATACAATGAATGTTGCTATAATTTTATTTAAATGCTTCACTGTCTTCTTTTATTTACTTAGAATAAGTTTATTGAACATATACATACTTCATTTAATTTACTTTTATATGCACAATAGTACTTTTTTAGCCTATCAAAGATACTTTTACCCTTACTTTACTTGCAGGCTAGAATATTTAAACTTATGAGCGTTCTTACTCACTTTACTTTTCATTTGTCTTCTTACTATTTTCTTTATTTTATTTTCACTATTTAAGTACTTTCATTTGCTTCATTGCTTACTTTCATATTATAAATTAGTTGTGATAACAAAATCAAACTATTAAAATGATTAGCCAATCCTTAATATGTACTTAGACTGTTTTGTCTAACTATTCTTTTTATTTTCTTGGCTTTGCCCTATTATATTTAAATGTCAAAATATGATAGATTAGGTGCATTTGGATGTTAGTGGAGTTCGGCAAAGTGCTTAAAGTCATAATTGCTTCCGCTTAATTGTTATTTACTTACCTTTTATTAAGTGAGAGAGAGATCTTATTTAATTGCTCTTTACCTTAATGGTTTGTAATAACTTAAATTAATTGCTTTTGTCTTTACTTATTTTGTGATGGAAGTAGTTATTTCTTACTTAAATTGGTTGGTTTGGATAAATAAATAAATGAATGAATTGTATAAATATCTCATGCTCATAAGTATAATTATCATATGTGATTAATTGTATCTAATCCTACTTGTAGCATGATTATAGATGCATTTTATATTTGTACACTTATATTGCTATATGTGAATGCCACCGATGAATTCATAATTTATAGCAAAATAAAATAAGAAGTCATACAAGTCCCTATTGGAAACAACCTACTTTGATCAATTTCTGCTTATTTTCAAAAAAAATGAGAACTAAGCAAAATCTGGAGCTATTCTGCAAATTCTGGGAGAAAATTGCTGCAGCGCACTGTAGCTACTAGCAAGCAGATAGCACAACCAAAGGAGATTTTTGAAACCTAGAGTGATTACGCTATAGCGAGCACAAGTTTGAAACTCTAACCGCTATAGTGCGCTACAGCGCACAGCAGTGCGCTGCAACGGATGAAGGTTCAAAACTTATATTGCTCTAGCACGCCACAGCAGATGAAACTTCAAAACTTAACTCGCTATAGTGCGCCATAGCGCGCTACCATAGATGAAGATTTGAAACATACACCGCTACAGTGCGCCATAGCGCGCTGCAACACGCTACTGTGGATCAAGTTCAAAACGTAAAGGCGTTACAGCACATTACCGCAGATGAGTTTTCGAAACTTAACCCACTACAGCGCACTACAGCGCTCTACAACGCGCTACAGCGGGTGCCATATTTTCTATCATTTTAGGGAATTAATTGAAACTGGGACAAGACCCCCAGCCAGCAGCCTCTCTCCTAGCTGACATACTGTGGGGCCCCGTACTTTCCCGCGGCCATGCTAATACTTGTATTAGCATAATCGTAGGGAGTACAGTGCTCCAAATGTGACAAATCCCAAACTCAAGTAAAGTCAGGTAGGACCCAACTCGCCTTAAGCTAAGGATTTGTCACCTATAACTAGAAACATACATCAATACATATCAAAGTAGTAGAAGCAAAAAATAGAATGTAACATCCACAAGCATAACATAGTATAAAAGAAGAAAAGAAAGCAGTAACTCAAATCAAATGTAGAAAAGTAAATATATCCAGAGTTTAATTATTATAAACTGAATTAAATGAAAGTAAGGATCTCTCAATCTCACTGCAAAAAAAAAGAGAAAATCTATCTAAACAGCAGTAGGAAGATCCTCCTCCTGCACTGTGTAACAACCCTAGTTGCTATCCTAGCTAAATCTAGATTAATTTAGTTAAATCAAGCCTTGATAATTGATTTCATTGGATTCAATGGGTCATTTAAACCTAACCCTAGAAGTTTGATATCAATCAGAGCTAAAATAAAAATTTTGGTATTTTTGGTTATTTTTAAGCCCTAGAAAATACCTAAATTAAATTGATCTTTAAATCAAAATCTGACTTCATTTTTGAATTCCCCACCCCCAAATTAGCTAAGGGTGAAATTTTGAGAATTTTTAGAGATCATTTAGGAACATTTTAGATTTAATTTAAATTGGTTCAATTGCAATTTAGGGTTTTAAACAATTCTTAATTACAAATATACCCTCTTCCAACGGTCGGCTGATCCCAAACCACGGGCACCATCCGGGCCGTCCATTTCGCAGATTTGATCCAACGGCCGCGCTTTAGATCAAGGCCCGTCTCATCTCGACCGTTCTACGGTTTCGAGATCCTAATCCGACGTTATCTAGCTATCCATCGTAAGAACCCTCGATCAACCGTTAGATCACCCAATTTGATCTAATGACCGAACCCTTATTCACGATCATTCGTCAAGTGTCGGGAGATCAAGGCCATCCCGCTTTAATGGATGATCAATCAGACGACCCAGAGCACCCCGAGCAATGTGGATCATCCCCTTACTCTCATCCCGTCTGCGTCTGGTCCCCCCCCCCCCCCCGACAGCCAGGATCCTCCCAGCCCCGTGGCAGTATGGGTAATGACCCGCTCTTCCTCTCCTACACTTGGCACATTCGTCTTGCTGGCTGCCCTCTCCCCAAATTGCCCATGACCGTTAGAACCCAGCCTCTCCTTTGGCCCGAGCCTCCTGCCATCCCCGAGCCCTGGTCTCCACTCCTAGGACTCCCTAGAGCCTATAAGTACCCTCAGGACTTCACAGTGAGTCCCTTTGCTCACTATGAATCCCCAATTGCCTAGCTGAAGGTCTGCTGGAGCTCCCATCGTCTCGGTGAATTCCCAACATTTTCTGGAGTTTAGAACCGCTGATAGAGGGTCCGTCTGGTATTCGGACCCCCTGTGAACCTTCGTCAGTCATCCAGAAAGCTCAGAGGCACCTCAATTTCCCTCGGCCAAGCCTGCAACCCGTCCTCAGGTACAACCTTCTGCCATTGCATTTCGTTGATTCAATTCTCCCTTCTGTCTTGGAATTGAGCCTCTGGATGTCACCTAGCTAGCTGTAGCCACTTAGGGGAACTAGTCGTGATTGTCACCTAGGGCTAAGCTAGCTCCAATCGATCGATTGAGCCAGCGGCTGAGCCATGGCTGAGTTCAAGTAAGGACCCAACAATGGGCTGCACCACGGGTTATGAAACCATGGGGGTTCGATTCGCCTCCCCTCCCTGAAGGTGTAGGCATTAAGCCCCGATCAATTAATGGCTTATGTGAGGAGAATTATCTCCTCACAACAAACCCTAATCATCTGTATTAAGGCACCTCGGTCGAGTAGGATCCCATTGATCCAGAAGGACCCAGATGGGGGCTCTTACCTTAATCGGTGCGTCTGAGCCTCCTGAAGATGTAGCCGTCGAGGGCTAGGCGTGGCGTGGCCGGAGCGTGGAGAATTTTGACATGGAAGTTCCACTAGGGCGGAGCCCAACGAGAGGAGGAAGATGAAGTCCGGGTCGGGCTGACCCGTGACCCGCGTGTTTTGAATTTGGGCCGGCATATAATATTTGAATTTCTGGATTTAATTTCCTTAAGGAAATTAATTTAAAAATTAAACCCTATGATTTATATTTAAATAAAAATACAGCATAACTTAACTTAATAACTTTAACTATACTGATCCAAATTGTATGATCCAATATACCATTTGAATCATAAAAATACAAGGAATCTAAATCTAAAATAAAATCATAGATCCAATAGTTAGATTTTAAATAATTCCCTAATCCTTTTCTATTTTTAATTAAAATCACCATAAATTTAATTAATAACCAAATTAATTGATTAAGGGCTCTGATTGCTCATTTAATCCCAAGGAACCAATGTAGATCATTAAAAGTAATTTAGGAACCCTAATTTTCCTAATCACTCCTTAATCATCTTAATTTAGGATTAGTGAACTAAGTAGGATTAACCCTTTAATTTTTGGTAAGTTAATTCCTAATGCTATCTTAAGTATATTAGAACCTATGAGTAAGATTGAATTGCCCTAGAATGCTCTAAATTTATTAATCACCCTAATTGGCTTAAATATATGATTAGTACTAATTAGCTTAATTAGATTGTTAAAACCTAAGGTAAGGGTATTTCCCACTTCATTAACCAATATGAAACACATTAAAATATATTAGAAGTAATTTGGATAATTAAATCCTAAAATCTCATATTCAGCCTTAAGGGAGGTATTTTGATCATTTTGACCAAAATGTGTTTAAGTGCCCCTTAAATTTTGGAAAATTCAGTAGATTATCAGTATCTCTCTAAATTCTTAAGTTAAAAATATTCATGTTAAGCTAAGAAATCTTCATTTAGCCTTAATTAAGATATTTAGATCTTAAGTGATCATAAAAAGGATCATTTTGCCTTAATAATTGAATCTAATAATTTTAGATGTTAAATCTCAAATTAATAAGTTCAATTAAGTTAGCTTATGAGCTTAAATTCTAAAAAAACACATTTAAACAGTCTAAGTTGAAAACTTAATTTAAGTCTAAAGTGATCAAACCTTAGATCTTAGATCTTAGATCTTTAGATTTTAGACTTTATATCTTCTACTTGAATTAAACTATCTCCAATTGAAATTCCTTAAATGATTTATTGTCTAAATCTTTTGAAGCCTTTCATGTGGGTATAGGATTGATTCAATCTATAGGATAATGAAATTATCCTAAAAGATTGGATATAGATCTTAAATTCTCAAGTTCTTAATTGATTATTTTATCTTATAATCAGTAGAGTATCCTTTCATTAAGTTCTTAGTTCCTGGATCCTTCAGCTTATAGGATTTTGTATCCTTAACTTCAAGTATTAAGTATGAACCCTAGACCCTTATTAGGACATCACCTTGGATTTAGGATTTGAACACCAAGGTGGAGTTTAAGTCCAAAATCCTTAAATCTTGGTGTACTTAATCAAGATTTGGGTAAGAGAGAAAAATATTAATAATTAGGTCATAACTCATTTGTTTAAACCTTATGGTCATCATATGATTTTGAATTAGAACTTGCTAAGTTCTAATATTAACTTTAAGATCGTAAATATGAGATTTTACTCGATAGCTGGATATTAAAGATCCTAAACTTGTATCTTCTCAGAATAGTTAGATTGGACAAATTAGACGACAACAGATATCACATAAGTCTAAATTGAGTCTCTTGCTTACTTTGACTTGATAGCTTGGCATACCTTGAATATTGAGCCTTATTTCTTGAGCAAAATAGGAGAACATAGGATATGGATGATACATCCTAAGTTAGTATTTGTAAAGCATATCATTCATCTAGTTCTCGCAGTGCTTTCAGTTAGTAGAGTATGTCCTAGCTTAATCTGCCACTTCAGTTCTTGTATTGTTATAAAATAGTCTCAGGCCTAGCGTATTAGATGTCTAGGATGGTTATAGACTTATTCTATGAGTTCAACTCAGGCCTAGAGTATTGGATGTCTAGGATGGTTATAGTTGAACTCTCAGTTTAAAGGCCCCGTATGGCCTATTGTTTGGTATGGTAGTACGATGTCTTAGGCTTACTGTTACTCTAGTTTAGTTTTCAGTTTTGTTTGCTGTGCCACATGTTTCAATGGTCTTTCTTACAGTACTTGCTTGCTCTGCGACATGTCTCAGTGGCTTCACTGTGCTTTGATTATCTTGCTTTTTGCCACATGTCTCAGTGGTCTTTCCTATTCATATCAATCTGTATGTTGTATATATACTCTTATGGATTAGCTATATACACTGGCATGTTTGGAATGTTAGAATTTCTTGTTATGTTCAGTACTTGTGTTCTTTTATACTCAGCATATTTTAATGAGATTATAATCATGTTAGGATCAGATTTATTACAATTGTTGCAGTTACTTTTACTTTTAGCTTCACCTTGCTTATTTTCGTGATTTGTATGTTATTTCACATACTTGTTGATTGCTATAAATGGATAATTTATAGTTACCCCGTTCTTGTATAGCTTGTTGCACCCCATAATTGCTTGCATGTTAGATTAATCAAATGTGATATCTTTAATTAATCAGTTTATTTAAAATAGTCTAAAATGTACTTAGATAATTATCTAACTGTAACTTTTTTATTTTGTTGGCTGGGGCCCTGGCATTTGTCACACCGAAAATGTCAGATTCAGACTTGTTCATGGGCAGTGCTGCAGGAGAGGAGCCAGTTCAAGAGGAGGATTGTTCTGCAGTTTAGATAGACTCTTTGCATTTTCTTTCAATGAGATTGAGAGACTTTTATATTTTCATTTAATTCAAATTGTAATAATTAAATTCTAGATGTATTTTACTTTTCTACACTTGTGATGAGTTACTGTTTTGATCCTTTCCCTTCTACTATGTTGTGCTTGTGGATGTTACTTTACACTTTTATGCTTCCGCCACTTTGATATACATATGTGTTGATGAATGTTCATAGTATTCAGTGACAAGTCCTGAGCTTAAGGCAAGTTGGGTTTTACCTAACTTTACTTAAGTTGGGGATTTGCCACAGATGGAGCATCGTACTCCCTACTATCAGTACGGGGCCCCACAACTGGCTCCTCTCCTGTAGTAATACCAACAAACAACTCTGAATCTGACATTTGTCAGTATCATAAATGCCAGGACACCAGCCAACAAAAGAAAAATGTTACAGTTAGAACATTGTCTAAGTACAAATTAGGATACTTAAGTGAACTAAATATTTAAGATATCACAATTAAAGGTTTTAAACATACAAGTATTATAAGGTGCAACAAGCCACAAAGAACAAGATAGCTATAAACTAATCATTTATAGGTAATCAACAAGTATGTAAAATAACATACAAAATAGTAACTAAACATGGTGAGGCTATAAACAAAAGTAACTGTAATTACTAAAATAAATCTGATCCTAACATGCTTATGATCACATGGGGACATGCTGAGTATAAAAAGAACATAAGTACTAAAATAAATGTGCAATTCTAGCTTCCTAAGCATGCCAATATTTAATAACTAATCAGTAAGAGCGTATATACAACATGCAGATTTAATATGTAATGGGCCACTGAAACATGTGGCAAAAGTAAGCTAAGTAAGAGAATGAACTAAAGAGTAAAGCCACTGAGACATGTGGAAAAGTGAGCCTAGTACTAAAGTAAGGCCATTGAAACATGTGGCAAGGAAAAATAATTACTAAAAACTGAACTAAAATAGTAAGAAGCCTAAGACATAGTGCTGTCATAACAGAAACAGACCCATACAGGACCTTTGAACTGAAGATTCAACATGTATCCATCCTAGGCATCCGCAGAGCTAGGTCCGAGTTGAACGTATTAAATAAGACATGTATCCATCCTAGACATCCACAGAGCTAGGTCTAAGCCTATTCTATAACAAAACTAAAACTGAAGAGGCAAACTAAGCTAGGACATACTATAGTAATTAAAAGTACTGAAAGGACTTAATGAAAATTATACTTTTCAAATACTAACTTAGGATGTATCTTCTATATCATAAGCTTACCTATTTTGCTCATGAAATAAGGCTCAATGTACAAGGTGTGCAGAGCAACTAACATCAAGTAAGGAAGAGACTCAATCTAGACTTATATGATATCTGTTGTTATCTACTTTATCCAAATCTAACTATCCTGAGAGGATATAAGTTTAGGATCTCCAATATCCAGCTATCGAGTATAATCCCAGATTCATGACCTTAATGGTAACATTAAAACTTAACAAGTTTTAGTTCAAAATCATATGACAACTATAAAGATTTAAAGTAAATAAATTAATAACTTAATTATTATTATTTTCCTTTCTTAACCCAAATCTTGATTAAATAAATCAAGACTTTAAGGATTCTTGATCCAAACTCCACTTGGTGTTCAAATCCTAAATCCAAGGTAATGTCCTAATAAGGATATAGAGTTCACACTTAAATAAAATTTAAAGGTAAGAAATCCTATAAGTTGAAGGATTCAGAAATTAAGATCTTAATTGAAAGGTTACTCTATCAGCTATAAGATAAAATAATCAATTAAAAATTAAGAATCTAAGATCTATATTCAATCTACAAGATAATTTCATTATCTTGTAGATTGAATTAATCCTACACCCACATGGAAGACTTCAAAAGAATTAAACAATAAATCACTTAAGGAATTCCAAATGGAGATAGTTCAATTCAATTAGAAGATCTAAGGTCTAAGATCTAAGATTTAAGATCTAATGTTTGATCACTTTATACTTTAGCTAAGAATAGACTTAGGATTTTACAAGAGTATTTATTTTAGGATTTAAGCTCAAGGATCAACTTTAATGAAGCTAGTAACTAAGGATCTAGCATTTTGAGATAGTTGGACTTATCTCTTAAGACGAGGTGATTCACTTATGGTCTTAAGATCTTACTAAGAGTTAATTTAAGATTCTTTAAATAACATCAATATTGTTAACATAAGGTTTCAAAGAGGTGCTAAACATATTAACTAGGGATATTTTACTGAATTTCCAGGCTTAAGAGGTACTTAAACCTATTTTGATCAAAATGACCAAAATACCTGTCTTTAGACTAAAAATGGGATTTTACGATTTAATCATCTAAATTAATTTAAATCTATTTTAGTGAGTTCCATATTGGTTAATGAAGTAGGTAACACACTTATCCTAGGTTTTGATAACCCTATTAGCTTAATAACATTAATGATAAATTAAGGCTAATTAAGGTAATTAAGGAAACTATAGTATTCTAGAGTGATCCCTTCTCATTTATAGGCTCTAATACACTTAATAAGATATTAGGAACATAGTTCACCAAAATCAAAGGATTAATCATGGTTTAATTCATTAATTTCTAATTAGAAAAATTAAGAGATGATTAATAAAATTAAGGTTCCTAAATTACTTTTAATGGTCTACTTAGATTCCTTATGGTCTCATGAGCAATTAGAGACCTTAATCAATATTTTTGGATATTAATTGAATTTATTATAATTTAATTAAAAATAAAAAAGGATTAGACAATAATTTCAAATCTAACCAATGGATCTTTGATTTTATTTTATATTAATATTCTTTGCATTTTTTTGATTAAAATGGTAATTGGATCATGCCATTTGAATAAGTATTACTAAAGTTATTTAAGTAATTTAATCTATATTTTTATTTAAATAAAAACCATAGGTTTGACTTTTCTGAATTAATTTCCTTAAGAAAATTAATTCAGAAATTATTTTATTTATCTGTCGGCCCAATTTCGAAAAGGCACGGGTCATGAGTCGGCCCGACCCGTGACTTCGTCTTCTTCCTCCCGACTGGCTCCACCCCAAATGACCTTCAGCGCTGCAATATTCGATACCTAGAGGATGACGATGGCTCAATTCAATAAGCATCCTCAGAGGAACGTGTAGGGATTGAATTGATCCATGATTGCTTTCAGAGGAATTAAGGGATCGAATCTTTAGAGGAATGTCAGTATTACGTCTGGATGGAGCTCGATCTCGATAGTGGACTCCCACTCTCGGCATTGAGCTAGGCCCAATGCCACCAATTTCTAAGCATCCTATGGCTTAGAGATTTGTATCCAGAGCATCATAGAGCTACCCTAGCATTCGAATTGAAGGACTGAGCTTACATAGCTCAGTCGGGTAGAGGCAGTACCTGGAGTTCTATAGTTGGTTGCGACTGAGATGAAAGGAAGGGCTCTGAGTACTCCCGACAGTTGCAGAAGCTAGCTGGGGGTCTGAACGCCAGACACACACCCACTATCAGCGGTTCGCAGCACTTGAATTACCAGGGAAACTGCGAGCAATGAGAGCAAAGAACAGAGGAATTGAGCTTCACAGTGAGTAAAGGCGTTCACTATGGAATCAATGGAGGTATTTATAGGCTTTATAGAGATCTATGTCTGGTGGGTGAGGCTAGGAGCCAGGAGTCCAGGCTCAGGCCGAGGGCATTTTCACCTACTCCAAATGAAGTACTCCAGTCCTCCGGATCGCCATACTAGGCTCGCCCAAGAGTGGAAAGATCTTAACGATCTAGGTGACTTGGCAGAGGAGTGGCAGACAGTATTGACGTGGCCTGATACGAGCGAATTTCCCTGTCGGGCCTGCGATCGATTGAAGATGACGATCCACAGCGATGGGGTCCTTCTCCATCATCTGATCGAGTGGCCATTGGAGATAGACGGTCTGATGAAGACTTCGGATAACAAAAATGCGGATGAGATCTCGAACATCGGATGGAAATTTCCAATCGAGCGATTGAGATCTAACCACGGTGCGAGCTGTTGGATTAAACGCGCTAAGATGCGTGCTAACATATTGATGGCTTAAGCCTATGCACCACTGTCGGGACCCTGCAGTGGACCTACCGTAATTTCAGCAGCAAATCCCGTGTATTAAAATTATATATATATATATATATATATATATATATATATAATTACTTTAATTAATATTAATCTATTTAATAATTAATTAAATTCTAATTAATTCCATAATCCAATTTAAGCTTAAATGAGCTCCAAAAATTCACCCTTAGCTAATTATGGCATGAGGAATTCAAAAATGAAATTAGATTTTGATTTGGAGATCAAATTAATTTAAGTATTTTCTAGTGCTCAAAAATAGGCAAAAATACCAAAATTCTAAATTTAGCTCCGATTGATTTCAAACTTTTAAGGTTAAGTTTAAATGACCCAATGAGTCTAATGGAATCAAAATTAGAGCTTGGTTTAGCTTAATTAATCTAGATTTAGCTAGGGTAATAACCAGGGTTGTTATAAACTCCTCCACTTAAGAACGATGTCTTCCCCGACATCACTTAGTGAAGAAAAAACTACAAGGACTAAAATATTTATAGGAAATAGATAAGAAAGAAAAGAACAATACATGAATTTGCAAAGAGCTGTGGATATTTATTACCTATATCCACTTCTTTCTCCTAAGTAGATTCTTCTAAAGACCGATTCTTCCACTAGACCTTGATCATAGGAATTGAACAATTTCTTAGCTGCTTCTGATCACAAGCTAAGACTTTGATTGGTACTTCGGCATAAGAAAGATCAGGTTGGATTTCTACTACTAGAAGTTGAACAAGATGAGAAGGGTCTCTTAGACATCTTCTTAATGACGATACGTGAAACACATTATGGACAGCTGCAAAGTCATCAGGAAGATTTAACCGGTAGGCAGATGATCCTACCTTGGCCAAAATCTCAAAATGTCCAACATAACGGGGACTGAGTTTCCCTGCTATGCCAAATCTGTACACACCCTTCATTAAGCTAACTTTCAAATAAGCAAAATCTCCCACATTGAATTCTAAGAGATGATGATGCGCATCGTGATACTTGCTCTGACGATCTTGAGCTAAATGAATTCTCTGCTGAATTAATTGGATCTTCTTATTAGTTTCTTCAAATAACTCTGAACTAAAAAGTTGAACGCTTCCTATTTCTAACCAAGCTAGCAGAGTACTGTATTTTCTATCATACAATGCCTCATAAGGAGCCATTTTAATACTGACTTGGAAACTATTATTGTAGGAAAACTCTACTATCGGAATATGATCTTCCCAGGAATCAGCAAAATCAAGAGAACAAAGCCTAAGCAAATCTTCCAGAACTTGATTCACTCTTTCAGTCTAACCATCTGTTTGAGGATGAAAAGCTGTACTCATGGCTAGAGTAGTACCCAGATCTTGATGCATAGCTTGCCAAAACTTAGAAGTAAATCTGTTATCTCTGTTGAATACGATTGATTTTGGAATACCATGCAGTCTGACAATTTCTTTGATGTAGAGTTTTGCTAACTTCTCTACAGAATCAGTCTGATGGATTGGAAGAAAATATGCCAATTTAGTCAAACGACCTACTATAACCCAGATTATGTCGGCACCTGATTTTGCACGAGGCAATCCCATGATGAAATCCATAGATATATCGAACCATTTCCATTCTGGAATTTCTAATGGGTGTAGAAGATCACAGGGTCTTTGGTGCTCAACCTTTACTAGATTATAGGCATGACACTTATTCACAAAATCGGCCACATCCTTTTTCACACCGGGCCACTAAAATGATTGCTTTAGATCCTGGTACATCTTAGTACTGCCTGGGTGAATATGATACCCATAATTATGACCTTTAATCAACACTTCACGGTGCATGGATTTAGGAATCCACAAATGATTACTTTGATAAATTTACATCATTGTACATTTGCAACTCATGACAATGACCACCTTCAATATCTGCTTTGAATTTTAGATAATTGTCATCTTTAGTTTGTGAGATAGAGACATCTCTGCGGAATGTTGGTTCCACATTGGTATTTGCTAGAACAAAACTCAGCATATCGCCACTGACTCGAGAAATCTCTAGGTTCTAAAATTCTTGTTCCAACAAACTGGAGGCGATCATGGAAGATAAAATAGCACGACGGCTAAGAGCATCGACCATAACATTTGCTTTTCCAGGGTGATACTGAATACTAAGATCATAATCACTGATGAGTTCCAACCATCTTCTTTGATGACAATTCAGTTCCCTTTGAGTGAAGATATACTTCAAGCTTTGATGATCAATGAAAATCAAACACTGAATTCCATATAAATAGTGACACCATACCTTTAAGGCAAAAATTATAGCTTCAAGTTCAAGATCATGAACTTTATAATTTCTCTCGTGGGGTTTTAACTGTCAAGAGGCATAAGCGATTACCTTATCTTCTTGCATTAACACACAACCTAGACCAATTCCAGAGGCATCGATGTATACCTGATAGTCCAAGCCTTCCTTGGACAGGACAAGAAATAGAGCTGTAGATAGTGCATCTTTCTAGGTCTGGAATGCTTCATCGTATTCCGGGCTCCAATTAAATAGAACAGCTTTTTGGGTCAACTTAGTCAAAGGTGAAGCAATCTGGGAAAAACTCTTAATGAACTTTATGTAATATCCAGCTAATCCCAAGAAACTTCTAATGTCTGTAACTAACTTAGGCTGAATCCAGTCCTGGATAGCGCTTACATTGTTTTGATCTGCACAAATACCCTGAGCGTCGACTACATGCCCCAAAAATGCAATGGACTTTAGCCAAAACACACATTTGGAAAACTTAGCATACATCTGATGTTCACGCAGAGTTTCTAATACTAATCTCAGATGTTCTTCATGATCTTTTAAGGTTTGAGAATAAATGAGGATATCGTCAATAAAGACGATTACAAATTTGTCCAAATATGATTTGAGAACTCGTTGCATCAAATCCATGTAGATGGATGGTGCATTAGTGAGTCCGAAAGACATCACTAGGAATTCAAAATGTCCATAACGAGTACGGAAAGCATTCTTTCCTACATCATCTTCTCTTACTCGCAATTGATGATATCCTGACCTTAAATCAATCTTAGAGAATATAACAGCTCCAGATAATTGGTTAAATAAATCATCAACTCTTTATGGTGACTTTATTTAGTTTATGATAATCTATGCACATTCGCATAGACCAACCTTTTTTCTTTACAAACAGAACTAGTGCTCCCTAAGGAGACATACTCGGCCTAATAAAGACTTTATTCAAGAGCTCTTGCAACTGTTCCTTGAGTTCTTGAAGTTCCTTAAGCGCCATTATGTATGGTGCTTTAGATATAGGATGGGTACCCAGAGCTAATTTGATAGAGAACTCGACTTCTCTGGAAGGAGGAACACCAGGCAGATCTTCTGGGAATACATCGGCAAATTCTTTAACTACTCTACAATTAGAGAGAGGGATACTTACTTTTAATTCACCCATCATAGTGACCAGATAAGCATCACAACCCTTACTGATTAATTGTTCAGCTTTAATAGCATTATTAACGATAACTATGTACTAGTTTTTCCTATAAAAGTCTCAGACTTGCCATGAGAATAAAGAGTGACTTTCTTTTTCAAACAATTTATCACGGCATTATTGTCACTGAGCCAGTTCATTCCAAGTATGTTATCAAAGTTTGCTAATGGCAAGATTATTAATTCAAAGTAAAACTCCTAACTATTTAATGGAATTTTGATGTTACAAAACTTATGGGCACTTAGTTGGGCTCCAGATGGAAGTCCAACACTTAAAGATTTTGCTAAGTTGTGCGAGTGTGGTTTAAGGATGTTGGCAAATTGTTTAGAAATAAACAAATGACTAGCACCGGTGTCAAACAACACATTGTATGGCTGGTCATTAAAGTAAAGTGTGCCTAATTTATCCATACAAATCGTATTAAAAAATTGCAATAATTAAAGTACAGGAATGCAATTAACAAAGGAGAAGTTCAGAAATGTGTACCTGAAACCACATCGTTTTCCTCTGCGGCTTCGAGAGGCATTAAAGCATAAATTCGTGCAGGATCGGTAGGATGATTGCTTACATGCCTCCTGGGATTATTCTGGGACTTAGGAACAAATGGCTGCTTTGGAGCAGCTTCAGGTGCAGGGGCTAGCATTACGGCCAAACTCAGTTCTCTTCTGTTCAGGGGAGTAGCTTGGAACACCTGGTTCTTCTGATATGATTTCATTGGAACTCCATCCACTATTTTTGTATGTGTATAGTGATAGAACCTGTGGCCTGGTCATCCGCAATTATAGCACTTATGGCCAAAGTGATAGCACTTGCCATATGGATGAGGCATATTACAGCCTTGAATGGGATCAGCAGTCGGTGCAACTTCCAGTTGATAGACTTTTATAGAGTTAGTCCTGTGCTTCTTGAATACTTCATGCTGGTTAGATGCTGATTGCACCTTTCGTTTGAGATCCTTTTCAGATTGATGATGCTCAATCACCTTGGCTGTCTCACTAGCTCAAAGAAGCTAGTTAAGCGAAGTGAAACAATCTGATCTTTCAGTGAATCTCGGAGTCCACTGAGAAAGCAATGGCACTTAGCCAATTTGAAATGGGTAACTTCTAGAACAAAGCGAATCAACCTATAAAATTCCCTTCGTAGTCAGCGACGGAACGACTCCCTTGAGTCAATCTTATAATTGTGTCTGCAATGATGTTTTGTGCAGACGGGGGAATGAATTCAGTTTTGAATGCTTTAACAAACTCATCCCAATGGATGTTTTCTAGTTCATGGTCGATGAACTTTGTAATCCTGACCTCCTCCCACCAGTATTCTGCTTCAACATGAAACAATTGTGTAGTGAGACGGACGGCCTCTGAGTTTGGGATCTTCAAACTAATAAGATCCTTTTATACTGCCTTCAGCCAGTCGGCTGTATCCATTAGCGATAAATTTCCATCGAAGGTGGAAGGCTTTAGTCTTAAGAATTTATGGAGAAGACTATCCATTGAGTGATGAGAAGGAAATGTATATTGCAAAACAGGGACAGCAGGAAGAGCAACAATGACTGGAATAGGACGATCATTCAGCATCTTCTGCATGACTATCGCTTGTTGGGCTTGGTTTTCCAGCAGGGTTACTACCATTGCTCACAGATTAGCCACTTCATCGGTAGAACTACTGGATGTGACAGTATTCTTAATAGAAGTGACAGTAGGTGGTGATCCAGGATTCATTCTAATTAAATAATACAAACCAGATTTTAGAATTACTCTAAGGAAGACAGTCATTTAAAGTTGTGATAGATATCAAAAATTTTTATTACTTGTTAAAATAAGGGATTACATAAGATTTAGAAAATGCCAAAAAATATAACACTACTGGAATCATGTAACTCAAGAGATGACAATTGTTCTAACTAACACTCAGACGTCCTTGATATACTCAGCCCTAAAGGCCACACAAAGTCCTCAAAAGTCACTTTCTGATGCTTCCTCTTATGCTTCCTTTCAAGCTTTCCAATGGTGTCGTACCACCAGACTCCTGCATAATCCAGCATCAAATCTGTCACAATGTCCATGTAGAGTGACTCGGGACACTCTATGTGCTACAGGACTGACTCGACTTGGCTCAACCACTCCTTGGCGTATATAGGAAAGACAAGCCCTCGGTACACTGTCTGGCATAGAAGTTTTTCCAAGACTAGGGTTCCTTTTGCTGAAACCCCCTTGATTTGCCATTTGCTCTCTTTTCTCCATTTGAAACTATAACTCCAAGCCAACTCAAAGGCATGTAGATAAAAGTCCAAGTCAGACTCTTCATGATACATTTGATCCTAATAGTAGAATATATTGGTTTTTGTTAGCTATAAATGACTAGATAATTAGGATATGAGTATTTCAATCTACATTCCTCAGAGAGTTACTGATATTACTATGTTGTGGATGTTATGTCTTGATGTTTGCCTTTCAGAAGAACAACCCATTAGGTAGAAAGGAATCATGGATCCCATTCTGACACCTTATGGTGTTCTCTGATACCAATTGTGGGGCCCCATACTTTCCTGCGACCATGTTAATGCTAGTATTAGCATAATCGTAGGGAGTACGGCGCTCCAAATGTGGCAAATTCCTAACTCAAGTAGAGTCAGGTAGGACCCAACTCGCCTTAAGCTAAGGACTTGTCACCTATAATTAGAAACATACATCAATACGTATCAAAGTAGCAAAAGTAGAAAATATAATGTAACATCCACAGGCATAATATAGTATAAAAGAAGAAAAGAAAGCAATAACTCAAATCAAATGTAAAAAAGTAAATACATCCAGAGTTTAATTATTACAAACTAAATTAAATGAAAGTAAGGATTTCTGAACCCACTGCAAAAAAAAAGAGAAAATCTATCTAAGTAGCAGTAGGAAGTTCCTCCTCCTGCACCGGCTCCTATCCTGTAGTACTACTAATGAACAACTCTGAATCTGACATTTGTCATTATCACAAATATTAGGGCACCACCTAACAAAAGAAAAATATTACAGTTAGACAATTGTCTAAGTACAATTTAGGCAACTTAAGTGAACTGAATATTTAAGATATCACAATTAAAGATTTTAAACATGCAAGTATTATAAGATGCAATAAGCTACAAAGAATAGGATAGCTATACACTAATCATTTATAGCTAATCAACAAGTATGTAAAATAACATACAAAATAGCAACTAAATATGGTGAGGCTATAAGCAAAGTAACTGCAACTACTAAAATAAATCTGATCCTAACATGCTTATGATCACATGGGGACATGCTGAGTATAAAAAGAACACAAGTACTAAAATAACATGCAATTCTAGCATCCTAAGCATGCCAATATTTAATAACTAATCAGTAAGAGCGTATATACAACATGCAGATTTAATATGTAACGGGCCACTGAAACATATGGCAAAAGTAAGCTAAGTAAAAGAATGAACTAAAGAGTAAAGCCACTGAGACATGTGGTAAAGTGAGCCTAACACTAAAGTAAGACCACTGAAACATGTGGCAAAGAAAAATAATTACTAAAAACTGAACTAAAATAGTAGTAAGCCTAAGACATAGTGCTGCCACAATAGAAACAGACCATACAGGACCTCTGAACTGAAGGTTCAATATGTATCTATCCTAGGAATCCACAGAGCTAGGTCCGAGTTGAACTTATAGAATAAGAAATGTATCCATCCTAGACATCCGCAAAGGTAGGTCCGAGTCTATTATATAACAAAACTAGAACTGAAGAGGCAAATTAAGCTAGGATATACTTTACTAACTAAAAGTACTGAAAGGACTGAATGAATACTATGCTTTTCAAATACTAACTTAAGATGTATCTTCCATATCTTAAGTTTAAATATTATGCTCAAGAAATAAGGCTCAATGTACAAGGTGCGCAGAGCAACCAACATCAAGTAAGCAAGAGACTCAATCTAGACTTATGTGATATCTGTTGTTATCTACTTTATCCAAATCTAACTATCCTGAGAAGATACAAGTTTAGGATCTCCAATATCCAACTATCGAGTATAATCCCAGATTCACGACCTTAATGATAACATTAAAACTTAACAAGTTCTAATTAAAAATTATATAATGACTATAAAGATTTAAAGTAAATAAATTAATGACTTAATTGTTATTATTTTCCTCTCTTAACCGAAACCTTGATTAAATAAATCAAGACTTTAAGGATTCTTGATCCAAACTCCACTTAGTATTCAAATCCTAAATCTAGGGTAATGTCCTAATAAGGATCTAGGGTTCACACTTAAACAAAATTTAAAGATAAGGAATCCTATAAGTTGAAAGATTCAGAAATTAAGATCTTAATTGAAAGGTTACTCTACCAGCTATAAGATAAAATAATCAATCAAGAACTAAGAATCTAAGATCTATATTCAATCTATAAGATAATTTCATTATCTTATAGATTGAATCAATCCTACACTCACATGGAAGACTTTAAAAGAATTAAATAATAAATCACTTAAGGAATTCCAAATGAAGATAGTTCAATTCAATTAGAAGATCTAAGGTCTAAGATCTAAGATTTAAGATCTAATATTTGTTCACTTTAGACTTTAGCTAAGATTAGACTTAGGATTTTACAAGAGTATTTCTTTTAGGATTTAAGCTCAATGATCAACTTTAATGAAGCTAGTAACTAATGATCTAGCATTTTGAGATAGTTGGACTTATCTCTTAAGACGAGGTGATTCACTTAAGGTCTTAAGATCTTACTAAGAGTTAATTTAAGATTCCTTAAATAACATCAATATTGTTAACATAAGTTTTCAGAGAAGTGTTAAATATATTAACTAGGGATATTTTACTGAATTTTTCAGGCTTAAGAGGTACTTAAACCTATTTTGATCAAAATGACCAAAATACCTCTCTTTAGACTAAAAATGGGATTTTATGATTTAATCATCTAAATTGATTTAAATCTATTTTAGTGAGTTCCATATTGGTTAATGAAGTAGGTTACACACTTATCCTAGGTTTTGATAACCTTATTAGCTTAATTAACACTAATGACAAATTAAGGCCAATTAAGGTAATTAAGGAAACTATGGTATTCTAGAGTGATCCCATCTCATTCATAGGCTCTAATACACTTAATAAGACATTTGAACTTAGTTCACCAAAATCAAAGGATTAATTATGGTTTAATTCACTAATTGCTAATTAGGATAAATAAGAGATGATTAATAAAATTAAGGTTCCTAAATAACTTTTAATGGTCTACATAGATTTCTTATAGTCTTGTGAGCAATCAGAAACCTTAATCAACATTTTTGGATATTAATTGAATTTATTATAATTTAATTAAAAATAGAAAATGATTAGATAATAATTTAAAATCTATTTGTTGGATCTTTGATTTTATTTTATATTAATATTCCTTACATTTTTCTGATTAAAATGGTATATTGGATCATACCATTTGGATAAGCATAACTAAAGTTATTTAAGTAATTTAATCTGTAATTTTATTTAAATAAAAATCATAGGTTTGATTTTTCTGAATTAATTTCCTTAAGGAAATTAATTCAAAAATCCTTTTATTTATCTGTCGGCCCAATTTCGAAAAGGCGCGGGTCACGGGTCGGCCCGACCTGTGACTTCATCTTCTTCCTCCCGATTGGCTCCGCCCCAAATGACCTTCAGCGCTGCAATACTCGATACCTAGAGGACGACGGTGGCTCAATTCAATTCCTACACGTTCCTGAAGTCGAGATGCATCAATTCTACCTCTAAGCCCTTTCTGGGATGCGCTGAATTACCGGTTGTCTATACGATGGTTTCGGCCCTACTCATAGCATCTAGGGTTTACTGTAAGGAGTAAATTCTCCTCATAGAGACGACCATTTGGCCAGAGCTCGATCCTTACACCATCCTGGTGGTGAGGCAGATTGAAGCCCTCTGCTCACGAGCCTTAGAGAACCCTGGATCTTTGGATCCTTACTCGAGCTCGGCTAAGAGCTCGCGGCGCAAATTAGACCATCAATCGATCGTGCTGGCTAGCCCAGACCCTATGGACAATCACATTGGGTCTGGTTAACTCGCCTTATTGATCCACTATTGCTTTGAGAGGAATTTGGTGCTCAAATCTTCAGAGGAATGTCGGCATTACATCTGGATGGAGCTCGATCCTGACAGTGTACTCCCGCTGTCGGCATTGAGCTAGGCCCAATGCCACCAATTCCTAAGCATCTTAAGGCTTAGAGATTTGTATCCAGAGCATCATAGAGCTACCCTAGCATTCGAATTGAAGGATTGAGCTTACACTGCTCAGTCGGGTAGAGGCAGTACCTGGAGTTCGATAGTTGGTTGCGATTGAGATGAAAGGAAAGGCTCTGAGTACTCCCGACAGTTGTAGAAGCAAGCTGGGGGTCTGGACGCCAGACACACACCCACTATCAGCGGTTCACAGCACTTGAATTATCTAGGAAACTGCAAGCACCGAGAGTAAAGAACGGAGGAATTTATCTTCACAGTGAGCAAAGGGGTTCACTGTGGAATCAATGGAGGTATTTGTAGGCTTTAGAGAAATCTATGTCGGGTGGGCGAGGCTGAGAGCCAGGAGTCCATGCTCGGGCTGAGGTCATTTTCACCTACTCCAAATGGAGTACTCTAGTCCTCTGGATCGCCATACTAGGCTCACCCAAGAGCAGAAAGATCTTAACATTCTAGGTGACCTGGCAGAGGAGTGGCAGACATGATTGACATGGCCTGATACGAGCGAATTTCCCTGTCGAGCTTGCGATCGATTGAAGACGATGATCCACAGCGACAAGGTCCTTCTCCATCGTCTGATCGAGAGGCCGTTGGCGATAGATGGTCTGATGAAGACTTCGGATAACAGAAATGCGGATGAGATCTCAAACATCGGATGGAGGATGCCGATCGAGCGACTGAGATCTAACCACGGTGCGAGCCATTGGATTAAACGCACTGAGATGTGTGCTAACGTACTGAGTGGCTTAAGCCTATGCACCACTGTCGGGACCCCGCAGCAAATCTCGTGTATTAAAATTATATATATATATATATATATATATATATATATATATAATTAATTTAATTAATATTAATCCATTTAATAATTAAGTAAATTCTAATTAATTCCATAATCCAATTTAAACTTAAATGAGCTCCAAAAATTCCCAAAAATTCACACTTAGCTAATTATGGCATGAGGAATTCAAAAATAAAATCAAATTTTGATTTAGAGATCAAATTAATTTAGGTATTTTCTAGGGCTCAAAAATAGGCAAAAATACCAAAATTCTCAATTTAGCCCCGATTGATTTCAAACTTCTAGGGTTAGGTTTAAATGACCCACTGAGTCTTATGGAATCAAAATTAGAACTCGGTTTGGCTTAATAATGTAGATTTAGCTATGGTAACAACCAGGGTTGTTACACATATCATCTGCCAATGGAGTTTCTTATGAGAAAAAAGAAGGATTTGAAATTATTACAAGAATTAAAAATGCAAATGGTAAAATCATTTCATGCAAAAGTTCAGGAATCAAGTTGAATATGCACTCATTATGGCAAAAATAACGGAGGGAAAAAGCAAAATTTGAATGCAAAGAAAGGAGAAATACTCCTCTATAAATGCAGCCTCTCTTGACAAAAGAAGGGTTCCCATTTTCATTCCAAAATCTCAAATTTTAGGGACTGCATTAGAAGAAGAATGAGACCTCTCTAAGGGAGATTGAAGAGGCCATTGCTAGAAGAGAAAGAAGGAAAGGCTGCTCTAGGGAGCTAGAAGGAAATAATAAAGGAAAAATAAGGAAAATTCAGAAAACCCCAATATGGGCTATTCCTAGTACATTCCTAATCTTTCTTTTGATTTCATTTTAGTGGGTCATGAAAGGGTCTTCATCCTTATATATTTTTCTTTGTATCTCAGCTGTAATGGAAGGTTAGGCCCCCCTTGGGATTTGGTTGAATCCAATGTGAAATGTAAGGGATACAATGAATGTTCAAGAACTTCCTCAAGCAGTGAATAAAACTCTATTTTCAAATGACTTATTGAATTTATTTGTGATCATGCTGTGGACTGAATGAAAAATCTACTAAGAATATATGAATATAATAAAATGAATATTTAAATAAAGTCTTGTGCTCCATAGCTCACAGATTGGCTTAGAGCTGGACATATGTGCGCCATTGCTTAGAACTATGTGAGACATTCTTGAGCCTAACTGTGCGATGCTCTAAGCTTAATCAAGAGGTCGATGCGTATGAGCTAAGACCCACTAACTGAGCTCTGTTGCTCAGCATACGTAAAAGGAGGAAGAGGATTCATCGAGAGCTCATAGATGATGTGACATAGCCCATAATTCCCGTTGAAGCTACTTTCTTATCTGAACTTCATGTGACACGTGTGATGCTCATTAGTGGAATCAATGCTCATGAGATCACCTAATAAAAAAATGAATGTCTTGATAACCTAGACATAGGAAAACTAAGATGCTCTAATTACGATCCCATGAGAATCTTTGTGCTGAGATAGAACTTTAGTGTGTTCATCTCATGCACAAGATTTGAACTTGTAGGACTTAGAGGACTGACAGACTGTAAATACACGTCTGCGCTTGCATGCAAGTATACGTGGTCTAAAGTAATAAGTGGAAAGTGTGACTTTCCAGGAATTTATCGAACCACAGAGAATTGTTTGATTTGGCACTAAAGTATATCTATTCTCACTAATGTTTAAGCTATAGTATGTATTGGTTGGTTGGTCTAAAATTAGCACAAATATTCACTAAGTAAAATAGCAAGATTAAAGAAAGAGGAGAGTTGGGACCATCCCACATGCAATGATATAATACTCATGTAAATTTGTTTCTCAAGCTTTATCATTTACTTTAATTGAAATCAAGTGCACATTATTGTCCTTTAGTCTAACTCAAAGGCTTACAAGTTCAAATCTCGTGCACAAAATGAACTCACATTCAGTTCTACTTTAGCACAAAGATTCTTGTAAGATTCTTGAGATTTAAAGTTAATTTATTTTCTCTTTATTCAAAGAGAGTTTAAATTTTATTAAATCTTAGGATCTCACAAGCATTGATTTCCACTACGAGCATCACTCGCATCTCACATAGTTGAGATAATGGAATCACATGTTGGGCTCAACGACTATGTCACTTAGTTCATGAGCACTCAACACTTCATTACTCAATCTCAATTATGTTGAGCTAAGGAGCTCATTTAGTGGGTCTTAGCATCACTTGCATTAACTCTTTGGTTGAGCTTAGATTGAGGTGCATTGAGCTCAAGAACCTTCTCACATGGTTCTAAGCTTTCATGCACTCAAAATTTAGCATCCAACCTAAGGTGAGCTAAGGAGCACAAGACAATTAGATCTTGGATTTTTTTAGTTCTTTTCTCATAAACACATCAAGGCTAATTAGATAAAAATTTCTTAGTAAGGTATTAAAATCACAAATACATTATGCTTGAGGAAAAACATTCATACATCAATATTACATCATGCAAAATGGGACTTCATCCCAACCCTCCCCAAGGGGAGTTTAGCTACTCATTACACAAGAAAATAAGGAAGACACATACATGGATAAAGACACTTTCATGATCAACTAAAGAGAAAATACAAGATTTGAGTTTAGAAGATACTAGGAACGCTCCGTAGAAGTTCTCTGGAATTCTTGTTCTCCTTCTAATTATCCTCTCCTTAGGTCGCTAGTGTTGCCTTCTTCCTCTTCTCTCTTTGCAAAAGCTTGCCTTGCCACCCTTGGGGAGTTCTATCTTCCTTTGGCTCTCCTCCTTACTTAGTGGATTTTTGCTAAAATTGTGAACCCTCCTCTAGTCAAGAGGAGGGGTATTTATAGGAGGGGGGAGGCTGAATTTTCCTCTTCATTTGTAACCAAATTTTCCATAAATAATTCTGAATTCATCATTGTAATATTTTTCCATTAATGGTGAGCTGACAATAATCTCATTTCATTACCCAAAGCATCACCTCAAAGCTTCCCTTTTTAATAAAAAATGGTTGCTGCAGGAAATAGTGGCTGGAGACAAAATATAGGATAGAGGTCATGTCTCCAGCCGCATTAAATGCAGTGTCTGAGAAAAAATTCGGTGGGCCACTGCAGCGCGCTGTGGCATGCTTTAGCATACCCTGGTCCTTAGCATATTAGCTAAGTCCCCCACTTGAGACCGCTGCAGCGCGCTATAGCGGTCGATTTCGCAAACACTATTCAATTAATTCTTTTTCCTGCTTTTATAGAGTTAGAAATATTTTTGCGGCAGACCGCTGCAGCGCGCGACCGCGCGCTGGAGCGGTGAATTCCGCGAAAAATACTGTTCAATTAATTTGGCTGCCCATTTTATAAAGTCAAGTATTTCCGCTGCAGACCGCTACAGCGCGCGACCGCGCGCTGTAGCGGTGAATTCCGCGAAAAATACTATTCAATTAATTGGGCGGCCCGATTTATATAGTCAAGTATTTCCGCAATAAACTGCTGCAGCATGCGACCGTGCACTATAGCGGTGAATTCTGTGAAAAACACTGTTCAATTAGTTGGGCGGCCATTTATAAAGTCAAGCATTTCCGCTGCAACTCGCTGCGGCGCGCGGTCGCACGCTGCAGCAAGCTGCAGCAGTTTTCCCTTAATAAATTTTAAAAACTTGTAGAAATGCCTTAGAACTCCTTTGGATTCTATTTCCCTGAAAAAGATAGAAAAAATTAATTTTAGGAATAACATAAAGATCTTAAATAGATGAATTTTCCACTTTATTTAGATATAATTTATGGATTCATCAAGGACCAATCTAAGGAATACAACACTCACTTAATTAATTGGCATGACAATGAAAGAACAAAAAGTTGCTTGAGAAGTGTTTCAACATGAGTCCCTTCCAATTCACATGGAGGATCCCCAACTCTCCTCTCTAAATCAAATAGTTTCTTAACTCAAAACTTTGCTTGTTAAACAAAACCAATTTAAAAACTAAAATCATACAATTTAAATATTATTAAACATAAATATACCTTAGTATCAAAGCACACCATTCCTTGAGAATGATAAATCTTGGAACTATATTCCAATATTTACTTCAGACCACGTATACTTGCATGCAAGCACAACATGTAATGGTCGTCTGTCAAGTTTTTGGCACCGTTGCCGGGGAATGGTAACTGTTTTGTATTAAGGAAAATCTACTAGTAAATAATAATTTAAGCAAATATCTCTTTGTATATAGTTTAATTTCTTCTTGTATTTATATATACACTAATTTGTAGCTTAGACTGACTAATTTACTTTTCTTTCATTTGCTGAATTGTTAAACGTTAGTGCTATACTTGCTCTTGAAAACTTAATTTTTAATTTGTATGAGTAGAAAAAATTGTACTGAATATCTTTTTGATCCAAAATTTGAAAGGACTTATTTATAAGCTAGAAGAGAACAAGCCATTTTAAATCATCAACAAGCTGTTATGGAAAATTTTGAAGAAAATCCTAGAGAGCCTTTAGGAGAATCACGGGGTAGAGCACTAAGAGACTATTCCTTGCCCACTGTTAGGGGCATCCCACATGCAATTATTAGACCAAATATAGAAGCCAATAATCTTGAAATCAAACCCTCAACACTTAGCACGGTCCAAAATAATCAATTTGGTAGATTAGCCACGGAGGACCCTAACTCACATATTTCAAACTTATTTGAGATTTGTGATACCTTCAGGTTTAATGGTGTGGTGCCCCGCTCCCTAAGTCCACAATCCCTAGCTAATTTGGGGGCAATGAGCACAATGGCAAAGTCCTTTTTTCGGTATGAGGTTATTGTAAACAGGTCAAATTTCAAGGTTTTTAGATTTTCCAAAATTAGGATTCGATCCATCTGACTCCTGATTTGGATTGGTCTTAGAGTTTGACTCCTAATGACTTGATTAACACTTAAGATTAAGATTAAGGCTGAGATTTTTCTTAATTGACTTAGGTAACAACTTGGGTTGTTACTGGCTCCCCCACTTAAGAATGATGTCGTCCTCGACATCACTCAAGTGGAAAGAAGAAGACAAGAATGAAATATGAATTGAAGTTTGAGAGCTTAGAATGCTTAGAAAGAGTACTTAGATTCTCGAAGAGTTTAGGATATTTGGCTCGCATATCTGACTCCCTTTCCCAAGTGGCTTTGTTTTGAGAACGGTTCTTCCACTGCACTTTGATTATCTTGATCGCATGATTCCTAAGTTGCTTGCGATCACGGGCTAGAATTCGAATTGGTTCCTCGGCATATGATAGATCTGGTTGGATCTAAATTTCTGGGAACTGCACAAGGTGAGATGGATCTCTAAGGCACCTCCTCATGGATGATACATGAAATACATTGTGGACCGCTGTGAAGTCATCTGGAAGGTTTAGCTTATAGGCGGAAGAACCTACTCTAGCTGCTACCTCAAATGGACCAATATATCGGGGACTGAGTTTCCTAGCTATACCAAATTTGAAGAATCCTTTCATTAAACTGAACTTCAGGTATGTAAAGTCTCTAATTTTAAATTCCAAAGGATGATGGTGAAGGTCATGGTATTTACTCTGGTGGTCTTGAGATGCACGAATTTGCTGTTGAATCAACTAAACTTTCTTGTTCGTTTCTTCTACTAGTTCAGATCCATATAACTTTACACTGCTTGTTTCTGACCATGCCAATGGGGTGCTACACTTTTTGCCATACAAGGCTTCATATGGAGCCATCTTTATACTGGCTTGAAAATTATTATTATAAGCAAACTCTACTAGTGTGAGGTGATCTTCCCAAGATCCAGCAAAGTCAAGTATACATAGTCTAAGCAGATCTTCCAGAAATTGGTTCACTCATTCTATCTGACCATCCGTCTGCGGATGAAAGGCTGTACTCATTGCTAGAGTCGTGCTTAGATCTTGATGCATGGCTTGCCAGAACATGGAGGTGAATTGACTGTCTCTATCAGAAATAATTATCTTGGGGATCCCATGAAGCCTGATTATCTCTTTAACATAGAGTTTTGCAAGTTTCTCAACTGAATCTGTTTGATGGATAGGAATGAATTGGGCGGACTTGGTCAATCGATCAACTATGACCCAAATAGCATTGGCTCCAGATCTTGCGTGAGGCAAACCCATAACAAAGCCCGTCGATATATCTAGCCATTTCCATTTAGAAATTTCAAATGGGTGAAGCAGACCACCGGGTCTTTGATGCTCTGCCTTGATCGCGATGAACTCAGCCACACTTTTCTTCATCCCTAGCCACAAGAAGGATTGTTTTAGGTCTTGATACATTTTTGAACTTCCCGGATGAACTTGGTATCCGGAGTTATGGCCTTCAACTAGCACTTCCTGATGTATGGACTTAGGGATCCATAAGCGATCTCCTTGATAGATGGCACCTTTATGAAATCGAATGTCTGTACGACGGCCATTATCGATAGCTTGTTTGAAACTTAGGTACTTGACGTCCTTTGTTGGAGTAATTGATACATCTCTATGGAACGTGGGCTCCACATTAGTCATAGAGAACATTGTACTCATCTGATCACTATGCGCTGATTGGATATATAGCTTACAAAATTCTTCTTCCAGAGGGCTCTTGGAGATAAGAGCACTAAGAGTAACATGATAGCTCAGAGCATCAGCTACAACATTTCCCTTTCCAGGGTGGTACTGGATATCAAGGTCGTAGTCACTGATTAATTTTAACCACCTTTTTTGCTGACAATTCAACTCCCTTTGAGTGAATATGTACTTTAGACTTTGATGATCTATAAATATCGAACACTGAATTTCATATAAATAGTGACGCCAAATCTTCAAGGCGAACACTATAGCAGCTAATTCGAGATCGTGGACAGCATAATTTCTCTCGTGAGTTTTCAGCTAACGGGAAGCATATGTTATGACCTTCCCTTCATGCATTAGTACAACACCTAAGCCTATACTAGAGGCGTCAGTATAGACTTGATAGTTCACTCCTTCCTTAGGAAGAACTAGGATGGGGGCAGAGTTAAGCACATATTTCAGTGCTTGGAATGCTGCTTCACAAGCTGACAACCTTTCAAAGGGTACAGCCTTTTGGGTGAGTTTGGTGAGTGGAGAGGCTATTTGAGAAAAGCCTTTCATGAATCTTCTGTAATAACCAGCCAAACCCAGGAAACTTCTGATTTCTGTCACCGTCTTGGGTTGCACCCATTCTTGGATTGCGCTGACCTTGTTTTTACCTACCTTGATACCTTGAGCATCTACTACGTGACCTAAGAAGGTGATAGATTCAAGCCAAAATTCACACTTTTAATATTTGGCATACAGCTGGTGACTTCTCAGTTCTTCTAATATGGTCCTGAGGTGACCCTCGTGTTCCTTCTTCGTCTTGGAATATATTAAAATATCATCTATGAACACAATGATGAATTTGTCAATGGATGGGTTTCAAGATACGCTGCATTAGGTACATAAATATGGAATGCACATTTGTCAGTCCAAATAACATCACTAGGAATTCATAGTGGTCATATCGAGTTCTGAAAGCAGTCTTTGCTATATCAGAATCTTTTACTTGCATCGGATGGTATCCTGATCGTAGGTCAATCTTTAAAAGTACTTTTGCTCTTGCCAACTGATCAAATAGATCATCAATGCGGGGCAAAGAGTAGTTGTTCTTTATGATTACTTTATTCAGCTCTATGTAATCGATACATATCCGCATTGACCCATCCTTCATTTTGACGAATAGAACTGGTGCTCCCCATGGGTAAGAACTAGGCCTGATAAGACACTTTTCAAGTAACTCCTGCAGCGGGATCCCACTGTAGCGTGCCCCGGGCTCCGCAGCGGATCGCCCATGGTCCGCACAGCGGATCCCGGCTGTTAATTTAGTTAAATGGGTATTTTTGCAAAATTAAATTGTTTAGAACCCTTTTATGTAATTGAACCATTTTAATTTAAATTGAATTATGGTCCAAATGAATTCCAAATTGCACCAAAATTTCACCCTTAGCTAATTTGGGGGTGAGGAATTCAAAAATCCAATCAAATTTTAATTCTGAGATCAAAATATTTTGGGTCTAGGCTAGGGCATCAAGACCGATCAAATTACAATTTTTGACTTAGAGAAGTCCAATGGACTTCAAATTTTCCAGATAGGCTTAAATTGATGTTCTAAAGGCAATGGCACTAAAAGTTGAATTAAACAACCTA
Organism: Gastrodia elata; assembly: GCA_016760335.1. Classification (NCBI taxonomy): domain Eukaryota; kingdom Viridiplantae; phylum Streptophyta; class Magnoliopsida; order Asparagales; family Orchidaceae; genus Gastrodia; species Gastrodia elata. The sequence continues at coordinate 18,282,228 of CM028672.1, read as the reverse complement.
CAATTAGCATGGTAATAGTCTAGGGTTGTTACAGACTCCCCTATTTAAGAACGATGTCGTCCTCGACATCATTTTAAGAGAAGACAATTATGAGAGAATATGAAGAACATGAATAAAACTTTTGGATTCTAAAGAGTACCTAGAGTTTCAAAGAGATTGGGATACTTCTTCCTCATATCCGTCTCTTTCTCCCAAGTAGATTCTTCTAAGGAGCGATTCCTCCATTGAACTTTTACCATTGGGATGGAGCGATTCCTTAGCTGCTTTTGATCATGAGCTAAGATCTTAATCGGCTCTTCTACATAAGAGAGATCTGGCTGTAGTGATACGGTTGGAAGTTGAATTAAGTGAGATGGATCACAGAGACATCTCCACAGAGAGGAGATGTGGAAAACATTTTGAACTGCAAAGAAATCTTCAGGAAGCTTTAATCGATATGCTGCAGAACCAATCTTTTCTAGTATCTCGAAAGGTCCGACGTAGCGAGGACTTAACTTTTCGGCTACACCAAAATGATAAACACCTTTCATTGGGCTGACCTTTAGATACACATACTTTCCTACATCAAGATCCAGAGCACGATGATGAGCGTCATGATATTTACTCTGCCGATCCTGAGCAGCTTTGATTCTTTGCTGGATTAGCTGAATTTTACGATTTATTTCTTCAACCAATTCTGACCCATAAAGCTGAACACTACCAGTTTTAGACCATGCTAATGGCGTACTGCATTTTCTGCCGTACAAAGCTTCATATGGTGCCATACCGATACTTGATTGAAAACTATTATTGTATGCGAATTCTACAAGGGGAAGGTGATCCTCCCAAAAACCTCCAAAGTCCAGTACACATAGACGAAGAAGATCTTCCATAATTGATTGACTCTTTCTATTTGTCCATCTGTCTGAGGATGAAAGGCGGTACTCATAGCTAGAGTAGTCCCCAAGTCTTGATGCACCGCTTGCCAAAACTTAGAGGTGAAACGGCTATCTCGATCAGATACGATAGATCTTGGGATTCCATGGAGCCTGATAATTTCCTTGATATAAAGCTTTGCCAATATTTCCACAGAATAAGTTTGATAAATAGGGATGAAATGAGCTGACTTGGTCAATTGATCAACAATGACCCAAATCGAATCCGCACCGGATCTTACTTTAGGTAAACCCAAAACAAAATCCATAGAAATGTCGAACCATATCCATTCAGGAATTGCTAGTGGGTGAAGGAGTCCTCCATGCTTTTGATGCTTGGCTTTGACTAGACTGCAAGCGTGACATTTTGCACAAATTCTGCCACACTCTTTTTCATACTGGGCCACCAGAATGACTTCTTCAAATCTTGGTACATTTTGGTACTACCTGGATGTACTTGGTAGCCTGAATTATGGCCTTCGACCATAATCTCTTGATGCATGGATTTTGGAATCTATAGATGATCACCTTGGTAAACTATGTTACCACGAAGCTGAAGGTTGAAGCGACGTCCACTTTCGATATCGACTTTGAACTTTAAATAATCCTCATCCTTGGTTTGAGAGATGAAGACATCATGATCGAAGGTAGGTTCCACTGAGCTCATAGACATTAGTGTGCTTAACATATCTCCACACACTGGCCTGATTTCAAATTTTCAGAATTCTTCCTCCAATGCACTAGTGCAAATTATAGAAGATAGTGTAGCATGACGGTTGAGTGCATCTGCTACGACATTCGCTTTTCCTGGGTGATATTGAATGCTTAAGTCGTAGTCACTTATTAACTCGAGCCATCTTCGTTGTCGACAATTCAACTCGTGTTGGGTGAAAATATATTTCAAGCTCTGATGATCGGTGAATATGGAACGCTGGACGCCATACAGATAATGACGCCAAATCTTTAGAGCGAAGACTACTGATGCTAGTTCAAGATCGTGAACAGGATAGTTCTTTTCATGTGGTTTCAATTGTCAAAAAGCATAGGCTATAACTCTTCCTTCCTGCATCAAAACACATCCCAAACTTATACCGGATGCGTCAGTATAGACCTGGTAATTCAATCCTTCCTTGGGTAAGGCGAGAACTGGGGCAGAAGAAAGAGCATTTTTCAATGTTTGAAATGCTTTCTCACATTTTGGACTCCAGATGAAAGGTACTGCTTTTTGAGTCAGTTTGGTGAGAGGAGACGCAATTTGTGAGAAACCTTTGACGAATTTTCTATAATAGCCTGCCAGTCCTAAGAAGCTTCTGATATCCATCACGGATTTTGGTTGTGACCAATCTTGGACTGCGTTTACTTTGTTTTGATCCACTCTAATCCCTTGAGAGTCGATGACGAGACCCAAAAAGGCGATTGAATCAAGCCAGAATTCACACTTAGAATACTTAGCATAGAGTTCGTGGTTCCTGAGTTCTTCAAGTACTATACAAAGGTATTTCTCATGATCGGTCTTATTCTTGGAATAAATCAGTATGTCGTCAATGAAGACGATGATGAATTTATCCAGATATGCATTCAACACACGCTGCATTAAGTCCATAAAAATGGGTGGTGCATTCGTCAATCCAAAAGACATCACCAAGAATTCGTAATGTCCATAACGAGTTCAAAATGTTGTTTTCTCAATATCAGAATCCTTAACTCGCAATTGATGATACCCAGATCGCAAGTCTATCTTAGAGAAGACCTTTGCACCAGATAACTGATCAAACAGATCGTCGATACGCGGTAAAGGGTGTTTGTTTTTAATAGTTACTTTGTTTAACTCCCTATAATCGATGCACATTCTCATCGATCCATCTTTCTTCTTAACGAACAGCACCGGCGCTCCCCAAGGGGATGAACTTGGACAGATGAGACCCTTCTCTAATAATTCTTGAAGTTGGTTGTTCAGCTCTTGGAGTTCCTTTGGCGTCATGCTGTATGAAACTTTTGACAGTGGCTGAGTTTCGGGAATTACTTCTATGGTGAACTCTACTTCTCTGTTTGGAGGAAGACTAGGCAGGTCTTCAGGGAAAACATCGGGAAATTCACAAACTACATGATTCTCGGAAAGAGGTATGACTTCTTTCTTTTCTCCCAACATTGTTACAAGGTTCGCATTACATCCCTTCTTTACTAGTCTCTCTGCCACCATGGCGTTTATTAATGACGATTGGGTGCTAAATTTTCCCACGAATTATTTGGAGTTTCTTCCGCTGCCCAAAGTTATTTTCTTCTTTTGGCAGTTAATGGACGCACCATATTAGCTTAACCAATTCATACCTATGATTATATCGAAGTTGGTAATTGGCAGTAGAATTATCTTAGCTCTGGAGTTTTGATCCCCAATAGGAATATCTAGATTGCAGAATTATTGAGACTGCATACGAGCTCCAGAAGGTAGCCCAATACTTAATGAATTGGCTAGTTGATGTGTCTGTAGTTTAAGTGTTTTAGCCCACTCTTCCGATACGAAAGAATGACATGCTCCCGTATCGAATAAAACATTACAAGTTGTGTCATTTATGGTTAATGTGCCTGATACCACGTCATTATTTTCAGGAGCAGAAGCTGGAGTTAACATATACACTCGGGCAGGTGCCGAGGGTTGCTTGTTCTGGGTTCCTGAATCTTAGCGGTTGTATGTTGACCTTTGCACCGGTACACTTGCCCTTGAGTTCGTTGTAGGAGCCGGCATTATGGTAGGAGCGGGCTCCCACTGGTTCACGGGTTGAGCACGAAAGGTTTGCCTATGGAGGGAGTGGTCGATGGGCACACCATCGATGGTCTTTTTCTCCCTACACTCATAGTAGCGGTGGCCCTTACGGCCACAAGTGAAACTTACACCACCGAAGTGGTAGCACTTCCCATACAGATGCTTCTTCTTACATTCAGAATTCTGAGGCTGAGGTTGTGTAGTTTCCATGTTGTAGACTCTGGCCAGTTTTGCGATGGCCAAAGCGCTTGTCTCGTGGGTGCATGACTATGGTTTTTCTCTTCCGGTCCAGCTGACTCTGGAATCCTTCTTGCAGACGGGCAGCCCCGATCAACTCTATTAGGGTTTTGAACTGCCGTGAGACTAGGTGTGCTCTAATAGAATCTCTCAGACCATTCATGAAGCAGTTACACTTGGATGCTTCTGTTCTCACTAGATTTGGAACGAACCTTGACAGTCTCCTGAATTCTTGTTCGTAATCAGATACTGACCTACTCCCTTGCGTGAGGTGAAGAAGTTCGTCTTCTAGAATTGCTTGTGCTGAGGCCGGAATGAAAGCTTCGCGAAATGCTTCCATGAACATATCCCATGGAATGTCCTCTATCTCAAAGTCCACAAATCTGTTATTCCATTCATTTTCCCACCAATATTCCGCTTCTTCTTGGAACAGGTAGGTCACCAGACGGATTGCCTTAGAATTAAGGCATTTAATTAAGGCCAGATTCTTCTCCACCAACTTTATCCATGTTACTGTATCCATGGGGTTCAATGCCCCGTTGAATGTGGGAGTGCGGAAATGAAGGAAATTGTGTAGGACTCCATCCCCTGAATTATAAGAAGAAGATCCGGAGGATTGTTGTTTGACTGAGAGGATGAGAGATCGTGTCTCCTGCGCTTGTTGCGCATTACTGTCGATTAAGGCTTTTATTAAATTCACCATAAGACTTGACTCCTCAGGTTCGCTTGACGATGGGATCGTCTTTTTAATAGGAGTGGGAGCAGAGGGGGAACCAGGATTCATAGCTGTAGTTACAAGTAATTTTTAGAGAATTTCATTCATCTTTAAGTTCTTTCTCATAAGAGAAGATACATGGATACATCAAAATATGTAAACAAGATAACAAGGAATGACATAAGGAAATTCCTAGGGTCTAGTTACAATACTCTACCCATAAGGCAGCACAAAAGTCATCATATATGACTACGTGACCTTTCCGAGCTAATCTCCTATCGACCCAATACCACCAACGACTCGCTGATCCCCTCAGTAGGATCTCTACAATCTCTAGGCGGTACTTCCCTGGGCAGGCTGTCTCTCTAAGTGCCGTGGTAACACGATCCAGCCACTCTTTGGCGAGTGCCGAAAGACTGGTGCCTCGGAATGATGAATGAACTAGGATCTTGTCCAGTACTGTGACTCCTCAGGATGATACTCCATCCACCGTCCTCTCGTAGATCTGACCATCTCAAAGGTCGTCTATCCAATAATCATCAAACCTCCTAAGGTAGAACAGAAATGCTGACGGCGAGTATTCCATTCCCTAAAATAGTTCAACCCATAAATATTTCATTCATTTATTTCTTTCAAAATTCATTCAAATCCTAAGATGTCATTTTAAGTTATCTTTTTACGTGTGTTTAATTCCTAGGATGTCAGTATTGTAGACATAATCTCCCTTTCTATTTTTTAGACAGCTTAATGAATCTTTTGGATGTTTGCTTTGCACTACACCTAGTAATTATGATCTTGTCCTGACACAGAGAACATATTATAAAGTAGATAGGAACAAACTCCTTATCTGACACTTTATAATACTTCTCTGATACCAACTGTAACGCCCCGTCCAGTCGCCGAGCTCAAAGTACGAATATAATTCATAGTTTGGCGGCGGAATGGTGCGCTACTCGGGAATGGTGGGCCATACAAGTAAGACCCATCTTCCCGAATAGGCTAGAGAGACGACGCCATACTAAAGGCCACTGACTCGAGCCATAAGAGTAGGGTCGAGAGCCAATATCTAAGATAAGAATGGAATACTTATCTTAGGTATTAGACTTACCATGTACATTATAAGATATATCAGCGTTTCCAGTACGCCGATCACATCACAATACTATGTATAGTAGAATAACAGAGTGCGGAAGCTAAAAGCCAAACATCCAGAGTACATTCGTCTCAAGCAGTAGTAAATATCCATCTCAGAAAAGAAAGTAAAAATACAACCAGAGTTTTATTATAAACCATAAAAATGCAGAAATATAAAGACTCTAGCTAGAATACTAGAAAGAACTAGAAAGTAAAAGTAGGTGCTCAATCCCTACAGCTCCAAGTGCTCCTCCTGAGTCTCTGGGACGTCCTCCTGACCTGCCTCCAACAACTGCTCGGGATCTAGCAAATTGCCGGATCTCAAAAGTACCCCGTGTTAGACAAGAAGTCTAACACATCGAAGCTAACTATACAAGCTAATCTAAACATAACAAATATGCAAGAACATAAAGTAAAAGTGCAGGAAAAACTGTAAGGCATCAAATAACTGAACTGTAGGAACTAAGCAAAGAAAAACTGCATCAAAACCAAATACTGAAAGTACATGAAAATGTCAGATGCTGAGAAGGATGCTATAAGCTACACTATATGCTACTGAAGCAATGCTCATAAATATGCTATATCATGATATATCACAAAACTATCACTGAAAGTTTATGAGTCATACGGTCCAATGTAAGCACAACAGTTAGGAAGTTAGTATGGTGACGCAGATGCACCCTGAAATTCCCCAGTCTGTGTATATATAACATTTCGTATCTCATACTATATCACTGATAACCATGTGTCACAACAGAAGGAATAAGTTCAACCCATGTTTATGCTTATGCTTATGCCATTATGTGATATGAATGAAAAATCCTGAAATCCATGAAGAACATAGTAAGAAACATAAATGAATCCTAAGTCTCCACTATGTAGAATCCTGCTAAAAAGATTCTGACTCCAAATCTCTAAATCGATATTTAGTTAAAGTTGCTTATTTACTAAAAGATCACTAGGCAGGGTGATTGTATACGCATATTAAGTATGCTGCAAAGATAGGACTCTCAACATTTAGTTTGATTACGCCACCCTAATAAAGCGATCTTCATTAGGAGGCACCATCCGATGATGATTTTGTATCTCAAACTAAGCATTTAGTCACTAAACTCATAATTATACTTAGCGTCTTAAAGAAGGTGATTCCCCTTTACTTAGTTTTATTTAAGCCATACCTATTGAAGCGATCTCGCTAGGAGGCATTACCCGATGGCAACTATCCTTCAATAAAACTAAGGAATGGGCACCCGTTTAATACACTCTTAGGATCGATTGATTTACTCTAAGCGAGGTTATATCTGCCTAAGCCCCCAGGATAGCAACAAAGATAAATCTCACTTAGAGTGACTCAACTAATCCCGAATATTACTGGGGACCAGTAATATGGGTATACTATACTACACTACTTAATAATCATGGTTCAATCAAATCTATTTAATAGAACAAGGATTTATCAAGACTACAAGTTCTAAACTAATAGGTAAGTCCTATACAAGGTTTCACAAGTCAAATGTGATCAAGGATCACTTAATATGGATTCTACCATAAGGAGATGTATTTCTTCTAATGTCTTAAGGGGCTACTACCACAAGGAGAATAGATCAATCTCTAAGGTGATGGGATCATCTATGCTTCTACCACAAGAATTCATACAAGGCCTCCTACCTCATGATATATGAATTTAGGTCTTTTAAATAATTCAAGATGATCTTATGAAGAGAATATCAAGGTCTCTCCTTTAGATGTTGATATTAGACTATTAGGTTCTGGTTCATAATTAGATTTAGAATGATTAGATCAGATGATAGAATCATCTTATCATACTTAGACTAAGATCATGGGGTGTAAATCAAACATATTGTTAAGAATTTGATCACTTGTTAAGTTAACATAGTATTAATGATCTTGTTATGTAGGTTTATTACTTAAGAGAAAATCAGGGATCTTAAGGTTCGATTCAGATTGTGAAATCACAAAGGGTTATTACTGACCTTACTTTGTCTAATTCAAATGTTTAGAATCAAGAGTAAATCAAATGCATTATTAGAAAATATTCAATTTAAAGTCTTGTAATCAATATAATTAAGTTAGGGTTTTTATGGTTTTAGATTTTCCTTAAGTAGATTAGGGTTTGACTACTTCTCAAACTTGAAGTCAAACCAAGTGTGTATTTAAAGATCAATGTCAAATCAATGGATTAATTATGCATTATTGGTGGCAATCCTAGATCTAGATCAAGTCTAAAAGCTTGATCCAAATCTTAAGATTTCTTAAGTTAATTAAGATATTTAAGATTCTATAGTTTTAGATTTATTCAAGTATACTTAATAAGTTTATAAAAGGTGATTTCATTTCATTTAGTTTACTGTTATAAGCCAAAATAATGATTAAAGTTTAATAAACAGTGGTTACTTAGTGCTAACCAAACCCTAATTCCAAGCAAAAAGGATTAGCACATAAGTAAAAATCCAACCATTCAAATTATATAAAATTTGGCATGCAAGTCCTAATTAATCATACAAGTAATCAGAGATTGAGTTTGCTAAGATCCAATATGTATAAACCCTAAAATTCACTAATTATAATTTGATAAGATTATGGCATAATTAAAATTACAGAACTCAGAAAAATGTTATACTTGGCACATGCAATCTAATTAACATTAGTGAACTAATGGCACCCTAAACATGCAAATTGGATAAGTACATTTACTAATCTGCCCTAATTAAGATTCACTGTAATTAGGAAATAATTAAAGATCTAATCATCAGATGTGTGATTTTATTTTATATTTAAGTTCCTGAGATTTTTCTAAATATTTTCATATATAATATCATAGAATTTTGACCAGTGGATTAAAAGTTATTTAAATAATACATTCTGTATTTTTATTTAATCAAAAACCTATGATCTGAATAATTGAATTATTTTCCTTAAGAAAAATAATTCCAAAATTTCGATTTAATTAAATCAGCTCGGCCCAATAATCAAAACACGCGGGTCGGCCGCGGCCCGGGAGACCCGGCACTGTCGAACAGCGCGGGTCATGGGTTGACCCGGCCTGCACAGTGTCGTCGTCCCCGATCCTTCGTCCCGCGGAAGAGGCAGGAAAAACCTAATTGCCAAATTCCGGCGCATCCGGTCCACGGATCAGCCAACATTCAATTGCTACACCTATCACCATGTCCAGACGCGTCGATTGGGACCTGAAGCGCCTTGTGAGACGGTCTAGATCAGCCAGACCTTACTCACTCGAGGATTTCGCCATTTGAGTTACTGTGGGGAGATAATTCTCCCCACAGAGGCCATGCCAGACCCCGTGCTCGATCCCTACACCATCAGGGAGGTGAGGCGGATCGAAGCCCTCTGGTCTGGGGGTCTGGGGTGGCCTGGATCGCCGGGTCCTTACTCGAGTGAGGTGATCCAGAAAGAAACTAGCCTGATCGATCAATTCGATCGATCGGGGCTAGCTTAGGCCCTAAATACGATACGGCTGAGTTCCTATTGACAATAAGCACAGAAACGCATCAAATATAATTGGATTCGAGCCGTATCGACTCGATTCCTGCAACTGGGATACCTGAATTGGCCGAAGGGTGAGCAGGCGTCACGGGAGCAAATGCTGGGCTAGATGAGCTTCCTTGAGCTTCCTACGAGAGTTCCTGAACTCCATGAGACTCTCCTATCAACAGTACGCACGCCTGGATGACTAGGGAGCTCGGACAGACAGCAATGGAGCTCGGGAATGGCAGAAGCAAGCTCGACTCCAATTGATCAGCAAGGATCAATTGGAGGTGAGCTGAGGCTATTTATAGCCTCAGGGAAGTGCCGTGAAGCTTCCAGAGGCTTTAATTGGGCTGAGGAGGGCCGGAGTGGTCGGGCCATGGCCGGGCTTCTCCGTTTCTTCATTTGGCTCAGCCGGGTCACGAGGCCCGACCGGGGCTGATATGTCGTTGGGGAAAGGCTCCCAACGACTTGCTGAGGTGGATTGGGAAGTGGGGGACAGGCCAGGCTGGCGAGGTTCCGCGGGATTCCTTCGGTCGGCTGCGGGCGTGGCGAAGACGAAGATCCACAGTGTGGGTGCATTGTGGACCGTCTGATGTATCGATCGGAAAGACGCAACGGCCCTGATCAGCTGGATCCTAACGGCTGATTCAGATTAAATCCACGTCGTAGGATCGCTCGGGTGGATCTAACGGCGGATCAACGCTTCTGCGGGTTTAAATCCCGACCGTTAGATAAAAGGCAGAACGGTCAGATGCGCAGGATCCCGCTGTCGCGTGCCCCAGGCTCCGCAGCGGATCGCCCGCGGTCCGCACAACGGATGCCGGCAGTTAATTTAGTTAAATGGGTATTTTTGCAAAATTAAATTGTTTGGAACCCGTTTATATAATTGAACCATTTTAATTTAAATTGAATTATGGTCCAAATGAATTCCAAATTGCACCAAAATTTCACCCTTAGCTAATTTGGGGGTGATGAATTCAAAAATTCAATCAGATTTTAATTCTGAGATCAAAATATTTTGGGTCTAGGCTAGGGCATCTAGACCAATCAAATTGCAATTTTTGACTTAGAGATGTCCAATGGACTTCAAATTTTTCAGATAAGCCTAAATTGATGTTCTAAAGGCAATGGCACTAAAAGTTGAATTAAATAGCCTGCAATTAGCATGGTAACAACCTAGGGTTGTTACAGAGACTCCCATCAAGGTTGGGGGTCTGAGGTGAAGAAAACTGTGGAGCAGTTCATCAGCGGACTGGGTGTGGTGCTGAAATGAATGGTGGGTTGCTATGGTGGTCTCAGGAACTATGCGATTCTGGTTCAGCTGTGTCATGAGCAGACATTCCATGCATTCCGCCTGTCGGGCTTGAACCCTGGCTACTCTCCTGGCTTGCTTGGCCTGTGCCACTGCAGCTTACTTTGCTTGCTCTTGATGGAACTCTACCTACTTTTGGTGGGATTCCACCATCATTTTTACTACTTCTAGTTGGGCGCTCACCTCGCTGGATGAGGTGCTGGAGGGAGCAAGAGAAGGGCTCTATCTTGGGTTCATGATTTTGATTGCTAGAATCTGAATTAAGAATAATACACTTTCAGAATTCTAGAAGGCAAGAGATCATAATATTCCATCCTTTTTATTAATCAAAAGTAGAAATAAAAATACATCATCATAAGCAGTAGATAGAATGTAAGATAATAAAAGACAACAACTGGGAAAACATAGAGTCTATCTTATATATTTTCAGTGAAAGCCTAGGAAAATTCAGCGTAGGTCATCTCTCAGTGGCGATGAGCAGATCCACGCTCGAACACCCACACTTTGCGAGCCCACCACTCCTCCGCATAGTCTTGGAGGAGGATGTCGACGATGTCGTGTCGAATGCAATTTTGGCATTCCAGATCGTCAAACACTTTGGTCACTCTTCGTAACCATTCCTTAGCTAGGATGGGGAAGTCTAGTCCCCGGTATACAGAATCTTCTAGCATTCTCTCCAAAACACAGGCTCCTGCCGGGGAGACCCCTTGAACTTCTCTCCCATATCTTTTCACCAAGTACACATTGAACGTCCACCTATCTTCAAAGTGGGTGAAAAAGTTGTATGCTGACATGTTTGTATAGTAGTGTTCCTATACATCTAGATTATGCAATATTAGTACAAGATGTGTAAAAGTAAGATAGTAGCATATGAATGAAAGCAAAAAGATTCATCCGATATATCTAGCGGTAAAGGCATGGTGGAAGTCCGCATATGTGGCCTCCCTTTGCATTTCTTCATGCCAATGGGTGAGTGCCCGTAGGGTGATGCTCCACCAATCCTTGGCTCTGTCGTGTAGGAGACGGGATACAATGGGGATCCTAATATTGTCTAGGCAGTTAATAATTCCTAAAACAAAATCTTCCAGTTTTAGCCACTCCTGGGCTGCGACGGGGTGATCGTATCCCCTGAATACACTTTGTTGGAGTAGTCAATCTAGCATCTGTACTTCGGGGTCTGACACTGCTTCTCTGTACTTCTTGTGTTGCTAATGAAGTTGGATGATGTATTCCCACCTATCTTCGAATCGTTGGTGATGCCACCTAAGTGTCATCCTTGTAGATCTAGAAATTTTTTAAGTTACATTAGTTTACTGATATTTTTCTTGTGCATGCATTTTTATTTCTATACTCTTATTATTCTTAGCTCATGACATGGTGCTTGGATGTAACTCATGTATCCAATTAGTGAGTGATTGGTAGAAGAATCATCCATTAAGTAGAGTGGAATACAAATTCTAATCTGATATCTTATGGAATTTTCTGATACCAACTATGGCGCCCAGCTCCCTACGTCCACAATCATTAGACTAAGGAGACACTCTGGTAAATCCCTCACTTTTTATTGGATTAGGTAAGATCTATAATCCACTAATAAGGGAAGGATGTGCACAGATTTACAGAGAAGATAAGTCACTAAATAAGGCATACGTACAGAGTGCAGAAGCGAAATAAAATAAATATTACATCCATTCACAATTCATCAAGTAAGAAACAAAACATAGCTCAATAAATAATAAGGTGCAGAAAAGCAATCACAGTCACAGTACCTGTATTATTACAATATTTAAATGAACAGTTTAAAAGACTGAATAAAATCACTCATCCTCATAAAAAGCTAAGAAGGAACTAGACAACATCTATCTCTCCTAGCTGGTGCTCCTCCTCTAAATAAGGCTCCTCTCCTTCAGCACCCAGCACCTCAAATCTATCTGAATCTGATACTATCAGTTTTATAATGCTAGGGCCCAAGCCAATAAAAAAAAAATCTTGTTAGACAATTGCTTAAGTACATTTTAGGCTTAATATTTTACATGAGTTATTAATGTCACCATTTTAACCTTAGGCACAATGAAATGTAAACTACAAGCAGTAGGAGCGGTAAGCATACAAAGAATAGGGTAAGTTATAAATACAATATTTATAACTAAATAAAAAATGAGGCAAAAGTACACATCAACAAACTAAGCAAGGAATGGGCATATACATATATATAATGCAGTAAGTAAAAGTACTGAAAATAAAGTCTAATCCTAAATATACTGATGATCATATGGCATATGCTAATTAAAGATAAAAATTTGAAAATGATACATATTGTAAGCAGTAAAGTCTAGCATCCTATAAGTACATACAAGTGAGCAGGTAAGTAAAGAAAATATAGCAGATTGAAATATGCATCAACAATACAGTACATAGTAAGCTAATACTGAAATAGGTAAGTGAAACTGCCATATCAGAGAATTGGCCAATCGGGCCCAGTGAAATTCCCAAAGCCTTTCTGGGCTAAGGCAGATGGAAATTCTCATAGCCTTTCTGTGCTATGGCAGACAACACCGCAACAGAACTGAGGAGGCAGTAATTACAATTACTGAATCTTTTAGTTATTTTATTTTTATTTCTGTGGACACGTCTAAAAATAGCCAAGGAGTCAAGCACATCTGCAAGACTATACGGGTTCCAGTCTTAACACACACTCCTCAATGAGTAATATTAAGCACCCTTATTACTCCTTACCACTATCTATTAGGGTAAATGTGTACCAGAATCCACCCAGAAACTGAACCCAATAGCAACTATTATCCTAAATATTCTAAGTTTTCATTTCATGCACAATATTTTCTTAAATGATATGTCCAATGAATGTAAGCACAAAGTTCAAGGAATGCATGGCATAATTAAATTAAGCAAGCGAGGGACTCTTCTATACATGGTGATACTGTTGTTGTCTAATTAAACCATTCTAACTATTTTAAGTTACACAAGTTCAGGATCACCAATTCCTACTATCAAGTGTAACTTAAAAGTATGGCCTTATAAGTTAAGAGGATTAGAACTAATCAAGTTTTAATCTAATTCAATCAAGTACAACTATAGGTTAAATCAATAAATTATAACGTCCTAACTTGATAAATTTATACATTCTATATAAGATCTGATCAAGTTCTACTAAACTATAGATTATGGATTAAACACTATGAGATTGAGCTTAATCACATAATCCAAAAGGATAAGACATAAGGTCTAGGTTTTCAGTCTAAAGTCATCTATTGATTTAGGTAAATTCTATTAAGCAAATCAACTTAATAGGATGAATCTTCTATTCTGAATCTAGAGTTAAAAGACAAAATAATTAAAATAAGTTGTAAAAATCTAGAAACTAATAAAACTAAGGATTCATTCATTGAATAATCCACTTATCCAATAAATAAAATCTAACCTATGAGCTAGTCCTAGTCTTAAGAGTAGTCCTAATGTGAGGTGTAAAATCTTAAGAAAAGACTTAGAGAAATTTTAGGAAATTTAACATTTTTTGATCTAACAGTTGATTTTAACCCTTAAAATGATTCTATTATGGCTCTAATATTAGTTTTTGTGATTTAAAAGATAATTTAGAGGTTAAGGACGCTTAACCTAAATTTTGGGCAAAATGACCATTTTGCCCCTACTTAAGGGTTCAAAATGTGACTTTTTGATTTAGCATTTTCAAATTAAAATTTTTTATTGCCAATTGATTTCTAAGTGACTAAAACGAAGATAGACAATAAGTATGCTCAATTTGGATAAGAAACAGGTCCTACAGGTCCAAACTAATATTTTTGACCTAAAGAGCATTTTAGTAATTTACTCATAATGGAATCTAAATTTTTATGCAGTTTACTATTGGTTACTGTTCAAGGATTCCATATAGTTCAAAAATACTACATTCTGAGGTCAAATGACTAAGTTATGGCTATTTCAGTTTCTAAGGGAAATTCGGTAACTTTATCGGTTAACGGGAGACAAAAATTGAACATTTTCGTTTGAGGTCCAAATTTAGCAAACCTAGTTTCTATAGCTTTCCTATAATATACTGAGTGTGTTGACAGGGAGTAAACCCAATTTGAACTTCAAATGGTCAAGTTATGGCCTAACTAGGGTTAAGGGAATTTTGGTCATCTCAAATTTTATAAGTTTCAAATCCTAAATATGTTTTTAGTTTATTGATGACACTAAAATTCTAAGCTAGTTTGCACTTTAAATTTCTGAATTTGGAGTTGAATTGACCAAGTTATGGTCAATTGAATACTAGGGCATTTTAGTCATTTCAGGGTAGGGTCCTAAATGCAACTTTTCAAACTGAGCTTCAAATGGGGAAACTAATACTTCTATACTGATGGGGCTACTCTCATAAGTATTTTAAAACCCATATTACCTATGTTTGGATAACTAGGTTAAAAGTTATGAGGGTTTGCTTAAGTCTTAAAATGTCACTACGTTTTATGTATCCCGAAACTAATTTTTGATTAGAGTCATTTGATTCATTTTATTTTTCTGAGTAAAATGAGACCTATATTTGCTATGTTTATATCATTGTATAAAAGTTATTAGACTTTAAAGTTTTTGAATTAAATAATTCTAATTAAATAATTTTAACTATTTATTTATACAATTTAAATTAATTTACTATTCAAAATTAAATGCATAGTCTCTCAATTTTAATTTAATAATTAGTTATAAATTAAATTAACTAATAATTACAATTAAATCAAATTAATGATGTTAAATCATGTTAATTAGTATTTAATTAATTAACTAATTCTAATTAAATAAATTTGTGTTTACTATTTAGTTTAAAATAATTAATTATTAAATAAATTTTTTGACTACTATTTTAATTAAATTAGCTAATTAATTTAATTAACTTTTATTTACTATTTTTTTTAATTAAGAAAAATGCTAATTATAATTTATGTAATATAATTTTGTAATTATTAATAATTCTTTCTGTTTGAATTAATCAAATCATTTAACTTAATTTATTAAATGATTTAATAAATATTACTAACTAATTTCATATTATTATTATCAATTATAAGTTAATTGCACTTAATTTAATTAAATATAGTTAACAGTAAATATATATATATATATATATATATATATAATTTAGGTTATAGTTATATAATTATATAAGTATATATATATATACATATTTAATATATATATATAATATAATATATATATATATATATATATATATATATATTAAATTTTTATCTATTCTAACATTTTCTGCAGATTACAATGACGGCGGGACCCGCCGCGAAAACGTGGTGGCTCGGGACTGGGTGGGGCAGAGGAGGCGGGCCCCACGTGACACGTGGCAGCACCCCATAGGGCACGGGGCTGCGTGTGGGGCCCACACGCTGACATAAGCAGGCCCGCGTGGCGCGCGCGACATGCGGCTGGCAGACCTTTTGTCTCCCCCGCGGCATACCGATGGCTCGAGGAGACTAGGGCTTGTGAAACGAGGGCCTCCCTATCGGCTGCGGACCACAACCCGCATGTCCCTGGATAGGTCGAGGAAGGACCTACCCATAGATGGCTGAGACAGGGGCGGAGGTGGTCTAGGCCGAACAAAAACTGGAACCCTGGTTCGCAGGGCTCGGCGAGACGGGGCATTAACAATATCAACTGTATGCCTGTCGAAATCGAGACGATCGAACCGATGATTGTTCGATCGCCCCCGCTTGAGTCCTAATCTACGCTCCGGAATAAGCATACGAATCAATGGATCATTAATTGCATGGAAGGAGATGCGGGTTAGAGGGTACCTGAGTTATACGACTGAGGCTTTGGGTTTGCTAACCGAGGCTCCTGAGTGCTGGTGCTAACCGAGGCTCGATTAACACTTAGGATCAAAATTAAGGATGAGATTTTTCTTAATTGACCTAGGTAACAACTTAAGTTATTACAAATAGTGTTTCTGAAAACACCATTAAACTCAGGCTTTTTCCATTTTCCCTAAAAGATAGAGCCAAGAGTTGGCTCAGCTCTCTCTCAAGCGATTCAATACGTACTTGGGATGATTTGGCTAGGAAATTCTTAGCCAAATATTTCCCTCCAGTAAAAGCTACTCGTCTGAGAATTGAGATAACCAACTTCAACTAGTTTGAGAGTGAAACATTTATGATGTTTGGGATCTCTTTAAAGAATGCTTAAGGCAATTCCCGCATCATGGGTTCTCCTTCTGGATACAAGTTCAAACCTTCTTCAATGATACTAACGCTCTAACAATGACACTCATAAATGCAGCCGCTGAAGGCTCAATTAGTAATAAAACCCAAGATGAGGCTTATGACCTCCTAGAAGAAATGGCTAACAATGCTTATGAATGGCCTTCTGAACGACTTAAAAATAAAATAATTCAGATAACAGAAACAAACCAAATAACAGCTCTACAAAACAAAATCCTCGCATTAAATCAAAGAATTGAAAACAAGAATGTTAATTTTGTTCAAGAAACTTACTGTGAGTTGTGCGAGGGTAAGCATGCTAGTGAAAACTGCAATCTGAACAATCTTTCTGCGCAATCAAACACTAAGCAAGTTAACTATTTGAGGAACAATAATGCCATGAACAACCCTTACTCCAACACTTATAACGGGTGGAAAAATCACCCTATGTTTTCTTAGAGCAATAATAATAACAACAGAAATCTTAATGGGGGAAGTTCATCAAATAAACAAAATTATAACAATGGGAACAATTTCAGTCATCAACCATCAAACTTAGAAGGAGCCTTTAATACTTTTAAAGCTGAACCATCCAATTTATGCGCAGGATGGAAGCAACAATCACCCGTCACGATGCCTCAATCCAAGGAATAGAGACATCCCTCAGAAACATAGAAGTACAACTATGGTAGATCTCTAAGCAGCTGACCATTCCACAGTAAGGAGCCTTGCCTAGTTCTACAGAAGTGAATCTAAGGGAACTGGTGAGTGTTATCCATTCTGAAGGGATGGAAGGTGATGACCAAAATGAAAATAAGAATAATATTGAAAAAGAGTTAGAGGCTAGAGAAGGAGGTAGGAATATTGAATATGAGAAGCTTACCGCCCCTAAGTGCAAAGATCCTGGGAGGTTATGCATCCCTTGTGTGATTCGGAATGAGGTACTCTTAAATCCCTTGTGTGATCTTAGTGCCTCAGTAAACATCATGCCCTACTATATTTATAAGCATCTCATGGTAGGAGGGATGGAGTACACCTCTATAATTTTAGAATTTGCTAATATGGAGTCATTAACTCCTTTGGGTATTGTAAGAAATGTCCCTGCGGGGTTGGGAAGCTTTATTGTCTCAACTAATTTTGTAGTTTGTGAATGGGATAGGTGGAACAAAAACTCTACCATTATCTTTGGACGACACTTCCTCATAAGGGCGTGGGTTCGAGCACACTTTAAGTTAGTGCTCACTCCAATACCTCAAAAGTATGAAGTCGGGCTAACGACGTAAAATAAGGCGTTTCTTGAGAGGCAACCTAAGTAAAAAAAAAAATAAGAATAATAAAATAATAATAACATGAGAGAGAAGAAATCAGATCTGCCACATTGCGCTATGGCGCGCTGCAGCGCGTGATAGTTGGCTGAATTCAAACTTCAACTGCCGCAGCGTGCTGCTACGAGTAAAATTTCAAAACTTGATCGCTATAACATGTCATAGCTCGCCACAGCGCACTATAGTGCGCTGTGGCGGAATTTGCTGCTATGAAGCACTGTAGTGTGCACCGGCATGTTTCAAAAAATTTTAAGTCGTAACCGCCGTAGCGCGCCACAGCACGCTCTAGCGAAAGGCTCCAAATGTAGAATTTTGACTGCCTAGGAAATCCAATGCAGTCAATAACTGCTTCATGTTTGGAATTTCTAGGTAGTCAAAAAAAGGTGCTGAAAAAGCTGCTCCCCTCTTCCCCTTCCTAATTAAAGTGGGTCACATTAATGGCATCAGGAGCATCTTTGACCAAAATTTTCTTTGCCCTCATAGTTGTTTGGCTGTTTAAGGGCCTTGGTGGGGTGGGGTGGGGGGATGTTAAGCTTGCACCAACTGATTTCTTCTGCCTTTGTTATTCTCATTCTCCTCTTTTCTAGAAAACTTTAGTCTTTCTCATAATTAACCAATCATATCGCCTAGAAGGAAGTCCATCCCACGCAAGGAAGCTGAGGCCTCCACATCTGGTGGAGCCTTCAATAAGAAGAGGTTCTCCTCCACCGAGGCTGAACAAAGATTCACCATGGTTACTTCTCGGCGGAAGTTGATCCCAAAAAAATGTTTCGGGGCGGTCTTGCCTGTACCCTCCGAACAAATTTATCCCCAGGGATGGGGGGAGCTAGTGTTCACCCACTCCAACTCATACCTTACGCCAACGCCATTAACTCGGTGGGGCGTAAAATTTTTGTACGGGAAAGGGGATTGAGTTTTGGGCTCGAGCAAATTGAGCAATTTTATGGGTTAAGGGAGGTAGAGGACTGCTCCTACTTGGCCCTTATTGAATCATGTTATGACCTGACAACAAAAATTGAGCAATTTTTATACGGGGATGTTAAGCTTGCACCAACTGATTTCTTCTGCCTTTGTTATTCTCATTCTCCTCTTTTCTAGAAGACTTTAGTCTTTCTCATAATTAACCAATCATATCGCCTGGAAGGAAATCCATCCCACGCAAGGAAGCCGAGGCCTCCACATCTGGTGGAGCCTTCAATAAGAAGAGGTTCTCCTCCACCGAGGCTGAACAAAGATTCACCATGATTACTTCTCAGCAAAAGTTGATCCCGGAAAAATGTTTCGGGGCGGTCTTGCCTGTACCCTCCGAGCAAATTTATCCCCAGGGATGGGGAGCTAGTGTTCACCCACTCCAACTCATACCTTACGCCAACCCATTAACTCGGTGCGGCGTAAAATTTTTGTACGGGGAAGGGGAGTGAGTTTCGGGCTCGAGCAAATTGAGCAATTTTATGGGTTAAGAGAGGTAGAGGATTGCTCCTACTTGGCCCTTATTGAATCATGTTATGACCCGACAACACTTGCTAGTGAACTCGTCCGCAATGATGCGAATTGGAGAGGAAATCTGGCCAATACTCCTCGAGCCCTCCTTACATACTTAAGCAGTGCTTGGTTGGTCTTTATTTCCAGCTTCATCATGCCGACTGGGCACCTCAGTGAAGTGATCTGTTCTAGGGCGCTGCTCATGTGTGCACTCCAAAGGCTGGGAGAAATTCATATTTCTGACATTATTCTTGAGCAACTCTGGAATGCCCTATATGGGTCCCGCGCCGCGCTTGCTTTTGAGTCATTAATTTTGGGCATCTGTTTAGCCCAAGGGGTCAAGGTTCTTTCCTCTGACATCACTGTCCCCCCTAGTGCCCCTCTTGAGCGAACAAATTTGAATGTATGTTCCTAAGAATGGAAACAAGCAAAGAAGAGGAGGGGCGAAGAAGGAGAAGCCTCAGTATCCACTGGCAGTACATTTTTAGAGAAATTATTGATGCAAATCTACGCTCAACAAACAGATTTGGGTAAGGCTATGGCCACCGACATGAGGTTCTGCAAGGCAGAAATTGCCCAGCAGCACGAGTTCCAATTGAAATTCCATGAAACCCTTGGTATGATGTTCCAAGACCGGAGCTTGCAAGGAGGACCGTGTGGATTAGTGCTACTGCAACCACCTATCGGCGACCCTATTCCGGACACTCGTTGGCCTTGTGACTACACCTACCAGGACGTAAGAGAGGAAGAAGAGGAGAAAGGAGAGAATGATGAGTAAATATGTTGTTCTTTTACTTATTTTCATTTTTCTTTTTCTTTTTTATATTTTACCTTTTTGAAGAAATAAATTATGGATTTTCATATTTTTCTAATTTTTTTATGATTTGCAAAGAATAAATTTTTCTGAACATTTCAAGGCTATAAATGTCAAGAAAATATCAATGTGAAGATTAAATGTCAATCAAAACTTGCTTAATAATAAAGGAATGGTCTCAAGTTGTATCTAGTCTCTAAAGATTTAATCAGATTTATGCTAAGGTCTAAGTGTGGGGGAAAATTGAGAAACCAAAACTAATGATTAAAAAAATTGAGTGAACTAATGAGTGTGTTAAGCTCCTGTAGGACTTCATGATCACAAAAAACTGGAAAATGGATGAAATAAAATATCTTTCCCTAAAGCTGAAAAAGAAGAAAATAAAAACTAAGATGAAAAAAAATATCTCTCCCAAAGAAAAAAAAATAAAATAGAATGATAAAAATATCTCTCCTGAAAATTATGTATTTTTGTGATTTATAAAAAGAATCATATATGGCATAAAACTCTTGGTCACTCATAGCCTCACTAGTTTAGGGAATTCTGAAGAACCTCTCCCATAATGAAGAATCAAGCATTACAAATTTAAAATTTGAAGACTAGGAAAGCAACCAATGACTATAACCGGAGTTCAAAAAGATTTTGTGGCTGAAGACTTGCTAGTAATTTCAATTACAAAAAGTTTTGAATGATAATAAATTTCACATTGATATTAAAACATTGACTCTCATACTTTAAAAATAGAAAAATTATTTTTTGAGCTTACTCGAGGACGAGCAAGAATCTAAGTGTGGGGTATGATGAATTCATAATTTATAGTAAAATAAAAGAAAAAGTCATACAAGTCCCTAATGGAAACAACCTACTATGATCAATTTCTGCTTATTTTTTGGAAAAATGAGAGATAAGCAAAATATGGAGCTATTCTGCAAATTATGGGAGAAAATCGCTGCAGCGCGCTATAGCACGCCACAGTGCACTGCAACTATTGGCAAGCAGATAGCACAACCAAAGGAGATTTATGAAGCCTGGAGCGATTCCGCTATAGCGAGCACAAGTTTAAAACTCTAACCACTACAGCGCGCTACAGCGCGTCATAGCGCGCTGCAACGGATGAAGGTTCAAAACTTACATCACTCTAGTGCGCAACAATGGATGAAACTTTGAAACTTAACTCACTACAGCGTGCCATAGTGCGCTACCGCGGATGAAGATTCAAAACATACACCGCTACAATGCGCCACAGTGGATGATACTTTGAAACTTAGCCGCTGCAAAGCGCTACCGCGGGTAAGTTTTTGAAACTTAACTCGCTACAGCGAGCCACAGCACGCTGCAGTGTGCTACCACAGATCAAGTTCAAAATGTAAAGGCGCTACAACGCGCTACCGCGGATGAGTTTTCAAAACTTAACTCGCTACAGCGCGCCACAGCGCGCTACAACGCGCTACATCGGGCACCGTATTTTTTATCCTTTTAGGGCATTAATTGCAGCTGGGACAAGACCCCCAGCCAGCAGCCTATCTCCTAGCTGACATATCCTCTGCCAATGAAGTTCTTAAAGAGAAAAAGGAAGAATTCAAAATGATTACAAGAATTAAAAATGCAAAAAGTAAAATCATTACATGCAAAAGTCTAGGAATCAAGTTGATATATACACTCATTATAGCAAAAATGGTGGAGGGAAAAAGTAGAATTTGAATGCAAAGAAAGGAGAAAGACTCCTCTATAAATACAACCTCTCTTGACAAAAGATGGGCTCCTATTTTTATTCCAAAATCTTAGATTTTAGGGGCTGCATTAGAAGAAGAAGAAGACCTCTCCAAGGGAGGTTGAAGAGGCCATTACTAGAAGAGAAAGAAAGGTTGTACTAGGGAGCTAAAAAGAAATAATAAATGAAGAATAAGAAAGATCCAGAGAACCCCAATAAGGGCTGTTCCTAATCCATTCCTAATCTTTCTTTTGATTTCATTTTAGTGGATTATGAAAGGGTCTTGATCATTGTATATTTTTCTTTGTATCTCAGCTATAATGGAAGGCTAGACCCCCCTTAGGGATGGTTGGGCTGAATCCAATATGAAATATAAGAGACATAAAGAATGTTGTAGAACTTTCTCAAGTAGTAAATAAAAATCTATTTTCAAATGACTTATTAAATTTATTTGTGATCATGCTATGAACTGAATGGAAAATCTACTAAGATTATATGAATATAATAAAATGAACATTTAAATAAAGTCTTGTGCTCCATATCTCACAAATTAGTTTAGAGCTGTACATGTGTGCATCAGTGCTTAGAACTATATGAGAAGTTCTTGAGCCTAACTGCATGGTGCTCTAAGCTCAACCAAGAGGTCGACACGTGTTAGCTAAGACCCTCTAACTGAGCTCTGTTGCTGTAATAACCCAGATTATTACCTAGGTCAATTAAGACTAATCTAAGTCTTAATTATAGTTCTAATCCACTAACTAAGTCATTTAGAACTCATCTCTAAGATCTAAGTCAAATCAGGAATCAATTGGATCAAAATCTAATTTCTGGAAAATCCCAAAACCCTAGAAATTAACTTTTTATTTTAAACCTCAGATTAAAAATACAACTTTACCATTGCGCTCACCACCCCCAAATTAGTTATGGGTGAAGTTTTGGAGGCATTTGGAAGATCTTGGATTTTCGGTGAATATTTTAATATTATTTAAATATCTTAAAAAATCAAATAATTAATTACTCGTCAAATCGAAAATCTGATCGAGCCGTTGCGTTCCTCACCCCTCAATTAGCTAGGGGTGATTTATCGAAATTTTTTTGAACACATTTAGCTAATCATTTTAATTAATAAAATAGGAGGTAAATCATTAAAATCAATATTTAATTAATTTATTTTTCTTAAACACGGGCCCCGCCATTTAATGTCTCCACTGTGAGACTTAACGGGCTCGGCCCGTTAGTTGGAATGGCACTCCTGCGCCATTCAATCGGGGCGTCCGATCGGACGGCCCCGATCTCAACCTCTTCGGCGATTAGGGTACGCGACACGCGGCCCAGCTTTGCCGATACAGATGGCCTTCTGCCGCTCAAGCCCTATAATTAGGAACAATTTCAATCTCTAGCATCCATTATTGAACTAATATCCTCATTTTGATCCTTCGGGAGAGGATCCACTCACAGTCGCTGGAACCATCAACATCCATTAATCGAGGTGCAATCCCATCTTCCAATTATTCAATCGATCGGCTATATGTTAATCTATGTACTTATTTATTTAGATGGATTGTAACATCATAGTGTTTGATTTAATTGTTATCAATCCAATTGAGCGAAATTTAGGAAGGATCCAAATAGGAGCCTCACCCCTTCCGCCGTGCAGGTTCACTTAGGGTTAAGTGTTACCCGTTGCTCAGTCCACCGCCATGCCCGATTAAGCACTCAGGAGGAAGCCTTGACCTTGCTCTTCACGAATTCAGGCGGACCGAACCACCCCTCTGCTGGATGCACTGCCAAAAGGGAAGCCCTAGATCTGTTATCACGAAAGGGAGAAGACAGCTTCGATCGGGTCGAGTTCGACCCGACCCGTGTGCAGTCTCGGGCGGGTCGGCACGTGTCATGCGATCATTGCACAAGCACGTCTCTATCAGCGTTGGGGAAAGGTGGGGCCCTCTCACTGATCTTCAACCAATCCAATTCTGCTGAGTGGTCTGCCATGTCAGTCCAGTCAAAGGCATGGGTCCCATTCAGATCAGCCCAGCAAACCTCAGGCTGACACGTGTTCTGCTAGCATTCTCTATCGGCACCATCCTGTTGTGCGGGTCCCACCTGCATGACTGAATAAAATTAATTATGTATAATTATATTAAATTAAGTTATTATATTTAATTTAATAATTTTTTAAAAAAACATCAAATATTAATAACTCCTAAATTACAACTCCAAATTTAACATATTAATATACCATTGTGATCAGCAAAAATAGAGGATTAATATGAAACTATCAAATCTCAATTTGGATGAGTATTTAATTTAGTGACATTTAGGATCTCAATTAAATCCTAAAATGTTCAAAAAACTTCATTTAATCATAACTTTGTGTGTGCTTACCCAAACATACCCAATATGGGTCTCAAAGTAATCAAAAAACCCTAAGGATTAATGTAGTAGTGATTATTTTGCTATTTGGATTAGTTTTAGATTAATGACTTTTAAGACCTAACCCTAATTAGGTCAATTAAATATAAAACTTCAATTGACCATAAGTTGATTAATTTTGCACCAAATTAGGTGATCCAAATATTTATTTTGATCAATAAAACCTAATTAATAGTAAACTATAAAAATAGTTAGGATCCAATGATTAGATTTATTAATCAACCCTAATTACTATAAAAATTAATTAGTAAAGATTAGCAAATTTAATGATCCAAATTGAATAATTAAAGTTTCAAAGAACTTTTAGAGGATATTAGAACCTAGTGGTATGGTTGGTTTAGTAATTTTATGATTTATTTTACTAATCACTCACTAATCACCCTAAACTATAATAAGGCCATAACTTAGCCAATTAGAGTCTGAATTGAACCTATTACTAGTCATTGTAATCAGTGGATTAATTGTGAATCATAGCCATTAATTTTACTCAATTTGGACATAAGTTGAAAAAGTTAGGATTTTTGACTCTTAATTAAGAACCCTTAATTACTATATTAACCCTAGAATTTGTATCAGCTATAACTTAACCAATACTTATCAGAATTTAATAGTTTTAGGTTCAATGGAAATCTTAAAACATGACCTTTAATAAATTGATAAAAAAAATTAGATTTT
Source organism: Gastrodia elata (assembly GCA_016760335.1). NCBI lineage: Eukaryota > Viridiplantae > Streptophyta > Magnoliopsida > Asparagales > Orchidaceae > Gastrodia > Gastrodia elata. The sequence continues at coordinate 18,256,987 of CM028672.1, read as the reverse complement.
ATTAGGTAAAACTAAGAATTTGCCCTTATATGTCAAATTCCTTAATTTGACCTTATAAGGCTTAATTCTTAACCAAAATGGATGTACTTACTGTCTAAACTCATATTAGACAGTGACTAATTACTCCACTTCAATAAACTCTAAATTTAAGCCCTGATTCATAAAGATGAAACTTTAGACCCTTAAGTAGGGGTAAAATAATCATTTTGCCCAAATTTAGGGTTTAATGATTTTAAGTCCTGAATTCATCTCTAAATCATAATATTTAGTAATTAAAGTGATTTAGTTCTTAATTTAGATAGTTCTTAGTCTTAAATTAAAGATTCAAGGAAAATCTTAAATTTAGTCTTAAGTAAAAACCTAAGTAAAAATGTGAGTTCTTTTCCCTTCCTTCAAACTTCTTAGCTCACCCATAAGTCATATAACATTAGTTAGGATGTGTGTCTAAGTGTTATTCTTAGCACTTAAGAACCTTCATTCCTAAGATTAGGAGTAGATCTTATGTTAGAATTCATCTAATGAGTAAAGTGGGTTACTCATTAAGGTGAAACCTTGAGCTTATTAGTTTATAGATTTTTATAGTTTATTAAATGATTAATTGATCTTTTAACTTTAAAATCTAGATTAGAGATCTATCCTATTGAGTTTGACTTAACTCAATAGGATTTGCCCTAACATTAAATCAATGAGATGAGATTAAACTCTAGTCCATAGGATAACCTTGTGATTAAGCAATTGAACTTCATTCTTTGGAGTTTGATTCTTAATACTTTCAACCTTGATTTGGCTAATCAAGATTGGGTTTGGGATTATATAAAATAATAAGTTAGTATGGTTGATTTACTTATTTAACCTTGTAGACGTCATTGATTCAGTTATAATTAGGACTTAGCTAATCCTAATTATGTTCAACTCATAGGATCATGATTCTAAGTTACATATAGTGTAATTCTGAATCTTATGTAACTTAGAGTAATTAGAATAATTAAATTAGAAAATAAGTGATACCACAAAGTTTATGTAGTGCTATTTATTACCTTGAATTTGAAACGCTATGCTTTCCTTATTTTGAGCATTATTATACATTTGGACACATTATATTAAACATGGAATATTTGATGAATATTTTATGTTAAACTTTGAATACATTCATATGGTATTTGCATAACTTAAAGAGAAAACTTTATAAAATAAACTTTATTGTACTTTGTGGGTTATGTCTTACTTAGTCTGCCATTTAGTATAATATTACTTTTGAGATAGCTTTTTCCTAGGACACTTTCCTAGTGCGTGTTACTTTTGCCTAGGACACTTTCCTAGATCATCAGATGAACTTTACCTTTGCCTAGGACACTTTCCTAGTGCAGCATACTTTTAATCTGGGACACTTTCCTAGATGAGCAGATGGATTTTACTTTTTGGCATAACTAAGTAGTGGTATCTCCACATATTATTTTTACTTTACTTTTACTTTACATTTACCTTATAGTTATATAACTTTTACTTACAGTCACTTTTTAGTTATCTTTTCGATTACTTTACAGTTCTAAATTACGATTACTTTACAGTTTGGCACACGTTTCTTTAGACTGTCATTTACTGCAGTTCTTTTGTATTACAAAGTTTTCTGTAATCTTCTTTTATTTAGTCAATTTTTTTTATTAAAATCACGTTAGGATACTAGAAGTTTCTTTCCAGTATATTACCTTTACTTTATATTGCAAATTGGCATGTTTAGTTTGGTCATATTACTTAGGACTTTTCTTTGTACTTAGTAGATGTTCATTAGCACCTTACTTACCTTTTTATGCAACTTGAGTTGAGGTATGTGCTTACCTCACACTTTGTTTGAGTTATAATTTGTTATTATAACTTGCCTTTATTTCTTTGTTGCTTTATCGCTACTTTAATGCTTAAGATAGTTTGTGATATCAATAAACATATAAAAATGATCACCCTAAAATGTAGTTAGATATTTTGTCTAACTAGATTTTCTTTTATTGCCTGGAGCCCGACCATTATGAAACTAATAATGGTAGATTTCGAGCTATTTGAGGAGGTTGAGCCTTCAGATGAGAAGATTCAAGAAGAGGTTCAGATTGCTGAAGACCTTTAGATTGCATCTAGTTTTCTTTATCTTTTGCATTGTGAGGATGAGAGACATTTTACTTCAGTCTTTTAACTTTAAATGTTTGTAATAATACAGGTTAAATTTTGCTTTTATTTTCCTACATTTTATATTTTGAGTTGGATGTTTTACTTTTCATTATGGATGAATATATGTTACTATAGTTGTTCCTTTTTCTTCCGCACTCTGATTACATAGTATAATCATTAAGTGATTGTTCTTCTTTGCTCTATTAAAAAGGGCACATCCTTCTCTTAAGATTGGATTGGAGTCTTAATCTTCTAACCTAATGTTAAGCAAGGTATGTGCCAAGTGACGAGCACTCCTTAATCCAAATGATTTAGGGGTGGCCGCCACATTTAGTATCAGAGAACTCCATAAGGTGTTAGATTGGAATTTGTATTCCTATCTACCTAATGGATAGTTCTTCTACCACACAATCACTAAATGAATACTAAGATGGCATCCATATTACCATATACTCAGAATGAAAGACATGAAATGGAAAATTACTTTCTTAACTAGTAAAAGTTGAGAATGAACTAAAACTAGAAAGTGATAAATAATTTAATAACTTAGAAGAATATTAAAAGAACCTTAGGATTAGATAAACTAAATGGTTAAACCTTGACCTTTATACTAGAAGATATTGTGAATTCAAATGTCAATAGATCAAAGAGGTAGAAATTCAAGATTTGTAGTAGACAAACTCTTCAATATACCATCTTATCTTCAGAAAGATTAAGATCTCTATCAGTTGAATAAAATATGACTTAAAAGCATATAGAATCCATCTTAGAGGAAATTGGGTATCTCAAGCACATCTTTGTTGTACTTATAGCTCCTCTTTTATAAAGTAAGGTGAGAAACTAATAGAATATTACTTCTTAGAAACTCTCCTAGAATTGTAAAATTAAACCATGGACAAATCATCTTTTATTCCTGTTGTATCTAACAATTCTGCTGGAAAGGTTAAACTCTGATTAAACTATTATAGCATCAGCAGATATTCAGCTAAAGTAAATAGAACAATAGAAAAACCATTCATTATTTGATGTAATCAAAATTATTCTTCACCAGTGCCTGTAACTTCATGCTTTAGTATTCCCCTAAATCTTATTACTAGTTCATTGATAAATTCTGCACAACTATAGGGATCCCAATTAGAACACAGACTCTTCTTATAATAATTTGAAGATGTCAAACCTTTTATGGATCTAGTTAGAGTTTGGCTTGAAATGCCAAGCTTAGAAATCTCATAAGAACTTATAGAATCTCAAAATATAATAATATTCATGATTCAACAAATAGTCTTAAATTGTAATTAGTACGTAACCTTTAAATTTAGGACCATGTGATTCAAACATAAGTTTTATGTTGTTAGAATTATTTTACTCTGTAGACTAAAATAAAACCATTTCTTATAGTTTAGTCTTTGATTCCTAACCATTTACAAGCTTTGATGTTGGGTCAATTTGACTTAACCTAAATACTATAGGATAGATAATTCTACCCTATCTCAGTGGGATAAATCTCTAGTTATGGATATAATGAATATGCTGTTAGTAAGCTCAATCTAGTATTCAAGGTGTATTATCATTGATTTGGTAAATACCTGATTCCTTAATTTAATTAATCAAACCTTAGATTCTTTTGACAAAATCATACTTTCGTGATTTTTAGAAATAATTCTTTTCTAAGAAGTGACTTACCCAATTAGGTGAGTAACTTCTCATTTCTCATGTTGGATTGACTCAGACTCTTAAAACTATTAGTTGAATAAGTCATAATTATGAGTTGAAATACCTACTTATATTATTTCTTAAATTCAAAGCACCTCATTTTCTTAAAATGAGTATTTTTATTTCTTTTGAAATAAGAAATCATAACTATAGAACCTTACATAGTTAAAGTAAAACTCTTAAGAGTAGCATATGATTGTATCTTATTCTAAATAATAAGCAATCTATTGTCTTAACTTATTTTGTTAACTATTACAATTTCAATGTATCAAGTCATCTTATGTGACTGAATGCCATATACTTCCCTCTCTTGTAAGGTTAAGTATTCAAGTTGGATAATCACCCTCTTTATCTAAATATCACTCCTTAGCTAAGGATGATTACTTGATAAATAATATAAGCTAATTTTAGTTCACCCTATATTCCTTAATGTGAAACTTTATAATGATTAGGTTATTTTAACCTATGTGTATACACTCGTAAGTTAACTATAGTATACCTTGTTTCGTTCTAGGTCCTAGCTTAGTAATGAAGTACTATCTAGCTCTAAATATATATATTTATATACGATCCATTCTAAATCAAAGAACCTATGTTCTTTGAATGTTAAGCCATCCTTGAGTTACATACATTTTGAATTATAGTTTCGAATTAAAATTTATAGTTAATTCTTTGGAAATCTCTTTTTAGGTTAAGTTACTTATGGTAACTCACTAAGTAAATCGTGCACTTCTCTTTGTCCATTTTGATTTGAAGGAAAATTCTCCTTCCTTTAGTATAACTTTAATTAAGTGATGAATGTCACTTAAAGTGAATAGATTAATTGAGAAAAATCTTATTCCTATTGAGTAAGAAAATCTCCTTTCCCATATAATTTGATTTCAACCTTTGTATGTTTATCTAAGTCATGATATGACTTAGGCAGTCATTAAACATTCATTTGGAATGAGTTCTCATTCATCATAAGATAAATTTAATTATTAAAATTCTAATGATCTGAGTCACATCTTGTGACTTAGATATTAGCAACTAGTTCTAGAAACTTTGGCTTATGTCATAGAATATGATTTATGATCACAGCATTAGTATTTATTAAGCTTCATAGTACTTATCCATATGGATGAGTGAGTTCCTTGACATGACCAAGTCAGAACTTATGACTTGTGTTATTAAGCTTTTATAACCTTCAAAACTTGGTGTCAGATCATCCTGAGTGACTTAATGACCCAAGTCCTTCTTAACTTTAAATTTATGTATTCTAAATGAATATTGCTCTTTTTGCCCTAGTAGAATCTTTTAGTAAGAGATGAATATCTCTTTATTAGTTCAAACCTAGCATAGACTAATTTATACAGTTAGCTCATCCTAATCTTATCTTTAGTTAGAGGTTATAAGCTAAACCATTTGGATTCATTATTAGACTTGACTTCTAAATGATGGATCTTTGTCCAAATCCTAAAATTATAATAAAGTAAGTAATCAAAGAATGCTAGTTCTTTGATGCCAAATTTTTTAAATTTTAATCACTAAATTAGAATCTAAGTTATCCTTTAATCTTTGTTAAGACTTATAGTGGCTTAACTAATTGTCTAAGCTATATTAAGTAGTAAATCACTTAAATATGAAACCTTCAGGATTTTTGGATCTTGAAGTTATCCTGTGCTTAGTATGTGATGTCACCTACTAAGATATAACTATCTTATATTGCCAAGTCATATATTATGACTTAAAGGCTAAGTATTTGATCCTAAAAGTTATATTTAACTTAGATAAATGTTAACTTCCCTTTTTCTAATATTGAGATCCTTATTAAGTGATGGTTATCACTTAGTTGGTTAGTTCCTTAAGTACAAAATTTTGGATAGAATTTTTTTATCATTAACTATAAGATAAGATTATGAAGATTGAATTATAAATATAGAATTTTGACCTTTCAATTTACTTTAAGTCTTTACTCATTTGAACAATGTGATATTCTTAAGCTCATGACAGTAATGGTGGGTAATCGCCAATCAAATCTTCAATCCCTAGAAGCAATTCATTTTACTAAGGCATGCATTACTGTATTAATAGTGATGTGCCATAATTACATTTTAATTATCATAGGACCTTATGTACCTATACATTCCTTTACTTTTTAAATCTCCAAATGAGAGTAACTTAATATTTTCATAATCATCATCTTCTTGTCTCTATTGAAAATTCAACCACAACTGTCACCCATTAAATGGTCTGTCAAAATCCTAGACAAAGATCAAATTAATTATTTGATCTAAGTTCCTAAGACTAAATGAAAACCCTGACGTTCTTCCTCTTCCATCAAGCTATTCTATATTCATTTAAAGCTCTTGCGATCGTACTTATCCAACTCTAGTAATTTTATTTTCAATATTTTATTCTATTTTCAATATTTTATTCTATTTTATGTTTCCACTTGAGTGATATTGAGGACAACATTGTTCTTAAGTGGGGGAGTCTGTAATAACCCATGTTGTTACCTAGGTCAATTAAGACTAATCTAAGTCTTAATTATGGTTTTAGTTCACTAACTAAGTCATTTAGAACTCATCTCTAAGATCTAGGTCAAATCAAGAATCAATTGGATCAAAACCTGATTTCTGAAAAATCCCAAAACCTTAGAAATTGACTTTTTATTTTAGACCTCATATTAAAAATCCGACTTTACCATTGCGCTCACCACCCCCAAATTAGCTAGGAGTGAAGTTTTGGAGGCATTTGGAAGATGTTGGATTTTCGGTGAATATTTTAATATTATTTAAATATCCTAAAAATCAAATAATTAATTACTCATCAAATTGAAAATCTGATCGCACCGTTGCGTTCCTCACCCCTCAATTAGCTAGGGGTGATTTATCGAAATTTTTTTGAACACATTTAGCTAATCATTTTTAATTAATAAAATAGGAGGTAAAATCATTTAACTCAATATTTAATTCATTTATTTTTCTTAAATGTGGGCCCCGCCATTTAACGTCTCCACCATGAGCCTTAATGGGCTTGGCCTGTTAGTTGGAATGGTGCTCCTACGCAGTTCAATTGGGGCGTCTGATCGGACGGCCCCGATCTCATCCTCTTCAGGCGGTTAGGGCACGCGGCGCTTTGCGCGACACGCGGCCCAGCTTTGCCGATACAGATGGCCTTCCGCCTCTCAAGCCCTAGAGTTAGGAATAATTTCAATCTCCAGCATCTATTATTGAACTGATATCCTCATTTCGATCCTTCGGGAGAGGATCCACTCGCAGTCGATGGAACCATCAACAGCCATTAATCGAGGTGCAATCCCATCTTCCAATTATTCAATCGATCAGCTATATGTTAATCTATGTACTTATCTCTTTAGATGGTAACATCATAGTGTTTGATTTAATTATTATCGATCCGATTGAGCGAAATTTAGGAAGGATCCAAATAGGAGCCTCGCCCCTTCTGCCGTGCAGGTTCACTTAGGGTTAAGTGTTACTCGTTGCTCAGTCCACCGACATGCCCGATTAAGCACTCAGGAGGAAGCCCTGACTTTGCTCTTCACGAATTCAGGCGGGCCGAACCACCACTCCGCTGGATGCGCCGCCAAAAGGGAAGCCCTAGATCCGTTATCACGAAAGGGAGAAGACGGCTTCGATCGGGTCGAGTTCGACCCAACCCGTGTGCAATCTCAGGCGGGTTGGCATGTGTTATGCGATCATTGCACGGGCACGTCTCTGTTAGCGCCACAAAAAGGTGGGGCCATCTCACTGACCTTCAACCAATATAATTCTGCCGAGTGGTCTGCCCTGTCCGCCAGTCAAAGGCGTGGGTCCCATTCAGATCAGCCCAACAAACCCCCAGGCCGACATGTGTTCTGCTGGCGCTCTCTGTCGGTGCCATCCTATCGTGCAGGTCCCACCTGCATGACAAAATAAAATTAATTAAGTATAATTATATTAAATTAAGTTATTATATTTAATTTAATTATTTTATAAAAAAAAACTTCAAATATTAATAACTCCTAAATTACAACTCCAAATTTAACATATTAATATATCATTGTGATCAGCAAAAATAGAGGATTAATATAAAACTGTCAAATCTCAGTTTTGATGAGTATTTAATTTAGTGACATTAGGATCCCAATTAAACCCTAAAATGTTCAAAAAAAAACTTCATTTAACCATAACTTTAGGTGTGCTTACCCAAACATATCCAATATAGATCTCAAAGTAATTAGAAAATCTAAGAATTAACCTAGTAGTGATTATTTTGTTGTTTGGATTAGTTTTAGACTAATGACTTTTAGGACCTAACCCTAATTAGGTGAATTAAACTTAGAACTTCAATTGACCACAAGTTGGTCAATTTTGCTCCAAATTAGGTGATCCAAATATTTATTTTGATTAGGAAAACCTAATTAACAGTAAACTATAAAAATATTTAGGATCCAATGGTTAGATTTATTAATCAACCCTAATTACTCTAAAAATTGATTAGTGAAGATTAGCAAATCTAATGATCCAAATTGAATAATTCAAGTTTCAAAAAACTCATAGAGGATATTAGAACCTAGTGGTTTAGTTGGTTTAGTGATTTGGTGATTTATTTCACTAATCACTTATTAATCACCCTAAATATTAATTAGGTCATAACTTAACCAATTAGAGTCTGAATTGAACCTACTACTAGTCATTGTAATCAGTGGATCAATTATAAATCAAAGCCATTGATTTTACTCAATTTGGACACTAATTGGAAAAATTATGATTTTTGACTCTTAATTAAGAACCCCTTAATTACCATATTAACCATATAATTTGTATTGGCTATAACTTAGCCAATACTTATCAAAATTCAATAATTTTAGGTTCTATAAAAACCTTAAAACATAACCTTTAATAAACTGATAGAAAATTTAGATTTTATTAGGTAAAATTAAGAATTTGCCCTTATAGGTCAAATTCCTTAATTTAACCTTATAAGGCTTAATTCTTAACCAAAATGGATGTACTTACTATTTAAACTCATATTAGATAGTAAGTAATCACTCCACTTTAATAAACTTCATATTTAAGCCCTAATTCATAAAGATAAAATCTTAGACCCTTAAGTAGGGGCAAAATGGTCATTTTGCCCAAATTTAGGGTTTAATGATTTTAAGCCCTGAATTCATCCCTAAATCATAATATTTAGTAATTAAAGTGATTTAGACTTTAATTTAGATAATTCTCAATCTCAAATTAAAGATTCAAGGAAAATCTTAAATTTAGTCTTAAGTAAAAACCTAAGTAAAAATGTAAGTTCTTTTCCCTTCCTTTGAACTTCTTAGCTCACCCATCAGTCTTACAACATTAGTGAGGATGTGTGTCTGAGTACTATTCTTAGCACTTAAGAGCCTTTATTCCTAAGATTAGGAGTAGATCTTAGGTTAGAATTCATCTAATACGTAAAGTGGGTTACTCATTAAGGTGAAATCTTGAGCTTATTAGTTTATAGATTTTTATAGTTTATTAAATGATTAATTGATCTTTTAACTTTAGAATTTAGATTAGAGATCTATCTTATTGAGTTTGACTTAATTCAATAGGATTTGCCCTAACATTAAATCAGTGAGATGGGATTAAACTCTAGTCCTTAAGATGCTTGTAATTAAGTAATTAAACTTCATTCTTTGGAGTTTGATTTTTAATCCTTTCAGTCTTGATTTGGCTAATCAAGATTGGGTTTGGGATTATATAAAACAACAAATTAGGATGATTGATTTACTTATTTAACCTTGTAGATGGCATTGATTCAGTTATAATTAGGACTTAGCTAATCCTAATTATGTTCAACTCGTAGGATCATGATTTTAAGTTACATACAGTATAAGAATTGATGATTTTGAATCTTATATAACTTAGAGTAATTAGAATGATTAAATTAGAAAATAAGTGATATTACAAAGGTTGTGTAGTGCTATTTATTACCTTGAATTTGAAATGCTATGCTTTCCTTGTTTTGAGCTTTATTATACATTTGGACACATTATATTAAACATGGAATATTTGATGAATATTCTATATTAAACTTTGAATATATTCATATGGCATTTGCATAACTTAAAGAGAAAACTTTATATAAACTTTACAATACTTTGTGGGTTATGTCTTACTTAGTCTGCCATTTAGTATAACATTACTTTTGAGGCAGTTTTTGCCTATGACACTTTCCTAGTGCGTGTCACTTTTGCCTATGACACTTTCCTAGTGCATGTTATTTTGCCTAGGGCACTTTTCTAGTGCATGTTACTTTTGCCTATGACACATTCCTAGATGATTAGATGAACTTTACTTTTGCCTAGGACACTTTCCTGGTGCAGCATACTTTTAATCTGGGACACTTTCCTAGATGAGCAGATGGATTTTACTTTTTGGAAGAACTAAGTAGGGGTATCTCCACACATTACTTTTACTTTACTTTTACTTTACTTTTACTTTACAGTTACCTTACAGTTATATTACTTTTACTTACAATCACTTTTCAGTTGTCTTTTCAGTTACTTTACAGTTCTAACTTACTATTACTTTATAGTTTGGCACACTTTTCTTTAAACTGTCATTTATTATAGTTCTTTTGTATTACAGAGTTTTTTGTAATCTTCTCTTATTCAGTCACTTTTCTTTATTAAAATCATGTTAGGATACTAGAAGTTTCTTTTCAGTATATTACCTTTACTTTATATTGCAAATTAGCATGTTTAATTTGGTCATATTACTTAGGACTTTTCTTTGTACTTAATAGATGTTCATTAGCACCTTACTTACCTTTTTATGCAACTTGAGTTGAGATATATGCTTACTCACACTTTGTTTGAGTTATAATTTGTTATTATAACTTGCCTTTCTTTCTTTGTTGCTTTATCGCTTCTTTCATGCTTAAGATAGTTTGTAATATCAATAAATGTATAAAAATGATTACCCTAAAATGTACTTAAATATTTTGTCTAACTATATTTTCTATTATTAAATGGGGCCCTACCATTATGAAACTAATAATGATAGATTCCGAGCTATTTGAGGAGGTTGAGCCTTCAGATGAGCAGATTCAAGAAGAGGTTCAGATTGCTGAAGACCTTTAGATTGCTTCTAGTTTTCTTTATATTTTGCATCGTGAGGATGAGAGACCTCTTACTTCAGTCTTTTAACTTTAAATATTTGTAATAATACAGATTAAATTGTGCTTTTTTTTTCTGCATTTTATATTTTTTTCTGCATTTTATATTTTAACTTTAAATATTTACTTTTCATTATAGATGAATGGATGTTACTATAGTTGTTCCTTTTTCTTCTGCACTCTGATTACATAGTATAATCATTAAGTGATTGTTCTTCTTTGCTCTATTAAAAAGGGCACATCCTTCTCTTAAGATTGGATTGGAGTCTTAATCTTCTAACCTAGTGTTAAGCAAGGTATGTGCTAAGTGACGACCACTCCTTAATCTGAATGATTTAGGGGAGGCCGCAACGGTTGCTCAGCATACGTGAAAGGAGGAAGTGGATTTATCGAGAGCTCATGGATGATGTGACATAGTCCATGACGCCCATTGAAGTTACTTCCTTATCTGAACTGTATGTGACACGCGTGATGCTCGTTAGTGGAATCAATGCTCATGAGTTTGCCTAATAAAAAAAATGAATGTCTTAACAACCTAGATGTAGGAAAATTAAGATGCTCTAATTGTAGTCTCATGAGAGTCTTTGTGCTGAGATAGAACCCTAGTATGTTCATCTCATGCACAAGATTTGAACTTGTAGGAATTAGATGACCAATTTAAGGAATACAATACTCACTTGATTAATTGGTATGATAATGAAATAATGAAAAGTTACTTGAGAAGTGTTTTAACATGAGTCCCTACTAATTCACATGGAAGATCTCCAACTCTCCTCTCTAAATCAAATACTTTTTTAACTCATAATTTTGCTTGTTAAATGGAACCAATTTAAAAACTAAATTCATACAGTTTAAACATTATTAAATATAGATATACCTTAGTATCAAAACACACAATTCCCTGAGGATTATAAATCTCTGAACTACTTTCCAATTATTATTTCAGACCACGTACACTTGCGTGAAGCGCAGACATGTAATCATCATTTATCATCCACCTTTACTACTACTTCTAAATTGCTATGCTCCTATATATAATTGTAATCACTTTAATTCTTATTATTGATTGTAATTACATCTATAATCTACTTCATAAATTTTGCAAGTATTTCACGTTCACATATTTCATTTCTTCTATTTATGATTGCATATACACTTTCATTTTCAAGTAATTGTAATTACTTCTTTTATTATATGATTAATTGCCTTACACATCTATATAATTATCATTTTTATACATGCATTTAATATTATATTCATTATGGGCATTTCCTTGCTTCCACTTTCTCATATTAACTTAAGACCCTCTTCATGATCCTTGGCCAAACACAGCATTTAGTAATTTGGTTAGCTTCCCTCTAATTCAGCATCAGATGTTGTGGTGACGCTCCAATGTTGGGTTAATCTCCTACCCGATATTGGGGTCGTCACACCGCTGCAGTGTGTTACAGTGCGCCATAACGCACGTTATAAATTTGTTCTGGAATAGGCATTTAATCAGCACTGGAAAGAGGAGACTTAATTTTTTCTCTTCCCATAGCAAGAATTTATGACAATACATTTAAGCTTCTTCAATTCTCAGGAGATTGAAAGAATAATTCATAAAGAGAAAAATTAAATTATAAGGAAGATGGAAGGGGAGGCTGCACTAAATGTTGAGGTGACTTCCAAAGATTATAAAAGCACAGATTTAAGACAGCATGGGGGAGAGCACGAGGTTGATTTAATTATCTTACACATCAAAATATAAATGCAATAGCCTAAAACCCTTCATTACCAAGGGAATAAAGGAATAGTCATTTATTGAAAACACACTTTTTAAAATGAGATTTAATAGCTGAATTAAATCTAAAACAACTAAAAAGAAGTCTATAAAAAAAAGAATTGAGGATTGAAAAAGGGTTTCACTCTTTAACACTCAAAGATCTAAAAAATTTGAAGTTATAGCTATAGAAGGAAGGAGAAATCCTACCCAAGGAAGGTAGAGGCTGACATCAAGGGAAGTAGGAAACAAACTTAGAAATTAGAGAGGAGAACAAGGGAGGAGAGCGAGAAAAAATCTGGTGAACGCGACAACTGTTCCTAGTACTTTTTATATATATTTACTTTATTTCTTTTCTATAAGAATCATGTAAGGGTTCAAGACCCTATTTTATCTTTCTTGTATTTCTTTTGTGATGGAAGGCTAAACCCTCCTTGGGAATGGTTGGGCATAATCATGTAATAAATTAAAGGAGTTAAAGGTGTTTGTACTCAACTTTTTCAATGAATAAAATTCTTAGTAATTTATGATTATGGATATGAAAATTCGCTTGGATGAATGCTGTGTGATGAATGATATATTTAAATTAATGTTTTTTAACAGAGAAACTATCAAGCTTGTTTATCATTTTAAAATGAAGGACATGCACATCCTCGCCGCTAATATATGTGACTATATTCGTTGCACGAGAATGATCGATGCAAGTTCTTTGGAATTGAAATGATGTGAGGAGCGATTGAAAAATTAAACACTCTTATAGCTCCACTGCTCGCCATTAGCTGAAGCTAGGAACATTTGCACAAGTGCTGAAAGCCCAGTGACAAGCTATTGAGCATTGTAGCATTATTCCTCTGGCTAAATTGATGAGTTGATGTGTGTGAGCCAAGAGCCACCAAATATGCTCTATAGCTCATTCTAGTTAAAGGAGGAAAATGAAGATTTGAGCGCTTGTGGGTGAATGTGACATAATCTGCATAGCCCAATGATTCCCTTTCTTAGCTAAACTACAATAGACGCATGTAATGCTATTTGGTGGAGTCAAGTTTATGTGATCACAATAATTAAAATAATAGATTTGAGAACTTAGATGTAAGAATCAAATTTAACTAATATGGGTCATGTAAGGATCTACGTGCCGAGATTGAACCTTTTTGAGTTCATTTTTGAGCACTATGCATGACGTAGTTGGAATTAGAGGACACTCTAAGGAATACTATTATTGCTTAATTATAATTCAACATTTAAGCAATTTGACATTAAATGTTGATAAAGAAGAGTACTTATACCAAACCCTTAAATGAATTGCATGATAAACCCAACCCTCTCTACTTCTTTAACTTGTAATTTCTAATTAAAGAATTTTCTTGTTAATTTAGAACCAAAATCACAACTTATCCTTAGTTCAAGCATCATTAAAAATAAGTATACTTTAATAACTAAACACTCCGTTCTCAGTGGACGATAAATTCCCGGAATTTCATAATCCCTTATTACTCCAGACCACGTACACTTGTGTGTGAGCGCAGACGTGTGTGTATTTATAGTCTATCAAGTTACAAGCTATAGCTGTCGGGGTTGCGCAAGGGAAGAGGAGGAACAGTGATAAAAAATTATAGATCGTTGAATCCAATTATGAGATTTATTCATTGACATATTTTAATCTTAGTCGTTGGATTCATCCATGAAATTTAACGACTGCAATTTGCTCTACACTTTCAAGTAGGTGCTCATTATTGTTAGATTAATCCAATTTCCCTGTTGTTAGATTAAATGATGATCGTCTGATCGAAGGTTTGATCTGACGATAATCATTATTCCCGTGATTCAATATTAATCCATCTGTCATATCTATTTGATCTGATCTGATGGTCGATGTCTCACTCATTTCATTTGATAAACAACCATTAGATTTGGCCTCAGATCCACAATTACGACAGTTCACGCCAATTTAACAAATGAATCGATCGAATTTAATTAAAGCTATAAAAATTTAACTAAATTAATTCCAAATATATTTGGTGCATATTAGGTTTGTTAACTCCAATGTGAAAGTTTTACTACTTGTATTATTCAACACAAGGAATTTAACTACATAGTTACTTTAGGTTTTTGATATCTAGATTATTTTCAATGACTTTTCTCATTTATTTTCCTACAAAAATTCATAAACTTCATCCATCATTTGTAAAATATAGGAATTTGCATCATTCATTTCCTATCAAATTTTAGGATATTTCTTTCTTATTATTCGAGCACATTTTAGCTCAATTGTCACTATTAAAATTTGGGCATGACTAGGCTTAATTGAACTAGGTTGACCTGATCAACCCAATAACAACTCATAGTTATTACATAACGAGTGAGAGAGATGTGTCGATGTCTGCTCTTGTGGGAGTCGCTTTTACACGATCTCAAGCTCTTTCAATGATAAATATAATAAATAATTGTTAAGTCAAAAACTATTGGAAAAAACAATCAAACAAAAAAGAATAATCTAGTGATTTTAATTTTATTCTATTAAATAACAACCAATTACTATATCAATAAATAACAAAATGAATATATCATTATTAATGCTATTAAAATTTTCTCACTCTTCTTGGCTTCTCACCTGCTATGACAATGGCATCTTGATTTTCTCATCATCCTCTACCAACAAAAACAAAACTATAAGCTAATAACCTTAAAATTTAAAGTTGCAAGTTAAACGAAGGTGACAACAAAATTACAAATTCAATCTCTTCTTCGCCCTCTAACAACAACATATACAACTAGAACGATCAATGGCACTTTAATCATCTTGATCTTGAGCAATACAATAATGCCAATTAGTAATTTAGCATTCACAAAATGTCATATTGAGTCAGCTAAAAGATAGCTAGTCATTTGTCCTAAAATTTTAACTTGAAAAATTTGAGTCGAATTCAAGGACTACACTCGATGACTTGAACTCGACAGTTCGAGTTTGAGTTGGGCTCAACTCAAAAATTTTAAATTCGAATTTGAATTGACTTAACTCGAACTTCACATATGCAGCTCATTTATTAATTGTGAACAACCCTCTCCTGGGCCCGCTCAGCTCACTCGATCTCGGTTACGTAAAATAATTACCGTAAAGCTCATCCCGTTCGGCCCGCCTCGGCGGTTCGGCCCGCCGCCCGTGCGATCGCTGTTTATCAGCAACTTAGTTTTTTTTTTTTTTTTTTTTTTTTTTTTTTTTTTTTTTTTTTTTCCATCAATTTACGCGATCGCTGAAGATTGTACGCGCTGTTTAGAGTTCTTCTCGCAATCTCATCGACTCGCCCAGTTCTTCCTCAAGTTCATTCTCTCCGGTCACCTATAGTCCTTTGCCGGACGCCCGACGTCGAGCCAGAGACGCTGCGATCCGAGGTTTGGGTTGTTTTTATATTTAATTCTTGATTCGAGGGTTTGCTGCAGAACTATTGCTTTGATTTCGTTTTTTCATGGACTGAAGATTACCAGATCTTGCTTCATCATGTGACTTCATATGTCTTTATATGATGAATGTATCAAGTTTCAAGTATTAAACTAATATATATTTAGAATAGATTGCATGAAAGCATGCATATTTGTGGAAAAGAATAAGGCGCTGAAATTTTCGAGTCATTAACTAATGCACGGTCATATGCTGAAACGTTGCTAATTAAGTATTAAATCAAACTTTATTGTAACTTATCTAGGCCAATTAAATTTTATCACAAGTGATGGTTTTGTTGCTGTAGCAAACCAGCTGCTTTAAAGAGATGATTACCTAACAAAATATCTAAATCTTGGGAAATTACATATATACCGCTCAAGCTTTAACATACCCAAATCTAATGCAATCTTATCAATATTTATAGAATATCATACATGGAAATGAACTTTGGGCGATAGTTTTGTTCATAAAATTTGGATGGTAGTTTTGAAAATATTAATTATTAGAGTTTGCATCGATAATTTATTGTAAATATTCGACAATTGTCAATAGTGATTTCGTGTACTTCTTTTCAAAGCATAAATTTGCTTTTATAATTTTCATTGCTTAAAGTTCTTGAACTAAAATTGCAAGGATAAATGGCTGTTTAGTGCTTGTAATTTTGTGTTATGTTTTATTATCTTCTAATAACAATGAGATAACATAGAACCAAATACTTGTTAATGTAATCTCACATTCATTACTAAAATGCCACCAACTCATGCTCTCTAGAAAACAATCCAAATTGATTGCTATTGGAGATTAGATAACAACACTCTCTGGCGTTTATACCCTCTATTCGTGGCTTGTGATTTTTGCAAGAATATGATTCTTATCACTATCAAAAGTGGCTTTACCCCCTTCACCATTATTCGTCCTCCATCTCTAGCTAGCTCTGCATTTTCCTTTTCTTACATTCCCGTTTCACTAAAAAGAAAAAAAATTAAAATTAAAAAATTGTTATTATATTGGGGTAATGTTATCTTAAATTACTCTAACAAGACACATAACATACAAATAACATTGAACCGAACTCTAATTGTAATCTCAATAACAATGCTATTTCAATCACTTGCTTTTAATAACTTCGTGCATAACATCTAACCAAACAATTTCTAAGCCATATTTTTTAGTTTCTTATGGGTTATATTTTACAATCAAGTATTATTCTAACAATTACATCATTGATATAATGCAGAGCATTAACATCCTTACAAACTTGAAATCCTAGGATAAACCCCAAGGTTAGTCACTTAAAAGGTTTTTTTTATTTGAAAACATATTTGCTTGTGAAAACTTATAAGTTTCTTATAAACATAGTATGAACAACTAAGGCTCATTGGATGACATTTTGGAGGGACGGAATGCTACTTCTGCTGAAGGGGGTCAAACAAATGTTGATGATAATGGGTGTGATAATGTGAAGTGGATAATGGGTGTGGTCTAAATGATGAGCATAGTATCCATTAAGATTGCAATGATAATTAAGGGGAAAACCACGTAGATTGAAAAGGAAAAAGCATCTAGATTTAATTTGAGTTTATGGTAGTTATTTTGTAGATGTCCATAGAAAGGGAAATCATATTCACTATAAGAGCAAATTGGTTATTAGGATTACTAACAGCTGAATATATGCGACATTTGGATCGTTTTGTTGTTTGAACTTGTATCATAAGAAAGAAACAAGTATAGATGAACAACCCTGGGATAGAGATTTCATCCGGTGACGTGTTGGTGGGATGATATTTCTATGACAACACTTCATTATGTATATAAAAGTAAGAGAAATGATAGTTCATTATATAATGATCAATGAGAAGTCTTTTGCAATCATAATTGACTGCATATTCATTGCTATGCAATGAGATGAAAATAAAAGAATGTTACATATGTGAGATGCATGGTTTATAAATTATTAGCCTGTTGGAGGCAATGTAGTTTGAAGAATAGGTTTAGATGCTGACAAGGGTGAAGGAAGTGCTATATCAATCATAAAGGAGCATGAAAATATAATGGATGGAATGACTTCATAGCTTGTGTCCCATCAAATAAGCAAGGGACCAATCAAATTAGATTTGGATAATTATTTGGAAGATGATTTAGAAAATTGTCTTGACAAAATTAATTTTGATGTTATTGGCTGGTGAGGAGCATCTAATTAAACGTCAAATGTTATCCATGATGCTGTAATTATAAAACCATATGTGAATATTATTTATATGTGAACAATAACTTTTTTCTTATATTAAACAGAAACAGTTTTCTTATTTAATATTTCTATCTTATAATTAAAGTTTTGAATGAAAATGTTCTAGTGCCATTGTTTGGTGTTTAGTCGAACATGTTGCAATAATCTTTCATCAATTATTCTTTCTAATAATTTTTTGTTGAACTGTACAAACTCATAGTTTTTGTGACCTAATAGATGAACCCTACAAAAAAATTCAAATTCAGGTTTTAGTGCTAATTTTGAGCCCAAAATAGAGCTTTTCACGAGATGAGTTTGAGTTCTTGAGTTGAGCTCAAGGTTTATCCTGTTCCTTGTCATGCTTGAGTTCCATTATCCAGCTCAAACTTGAGCCTGCTCCAATTTCCACGAGTCGAGCTTGAGCTTGCCACTGCTTGAGCTTGACTCGGCTTGTTTGAACCTATAGTTTAAATACACAACCTTAAAGCCCAACATGACAACAAATTTGATTAGAAATAAAAAGCTTACATCTGAAAGCGGCTAAGAAATTTCCCATGTTTATGCCAACGGTTGAAAAATAGATTAACATTGCTAAAAATGTGAATATCTATTTATGGTTGCTAATTAGTTAGTAATATGTATGGTTGCTAATGTGGCAACCATATTTGTGAACTAATAGATGAACCCTACAAAAAAATTCAAATTCTAATTAGCAATATGTCTGGCTCCTTTATGATATAAGCTTTTCTGATTTTTTTTTTTTTAAGTTCCTCTTCAATTCATGATAAGGGGTTATATTGTAAAAGCAGGAGAACTTTGTTACATAGCCACAACGATATTTGTATAAGCACATTTTTTAAAGAGTCAAAAATAGTCATAAATTTATTCATTTTGTTAAATGAAATATGTGATTTTCTTATAAATTTAAAGTTGTCATTAACTTCATACTGAGAGATTCAAATTTAAGCTCTAGCTTAACTTCTAAAATCGAGTATAACTCGAAAATTTGAACTGGACTTGCATATTGCTCTATTTTTTGAACTAAAATGAACACTACAACATGATTGTGTTTTTTAGGTGTGATTTATCTATTTTGATTGATAAAAATGATGACATTCAGCAAAAGAATTTATTCACAAGAATAATTGATGAAGACTACTATAATATTGTCATATCACTATTGTTACTCGATAAGAACACTAAAATCATTTATTCTAAACTTTAATTACAAAACATAAATATTAAATGAGAACAACATTATTCTTATTTAGAAAATAATTTGTTGGTTGCTTATAGATATATTTGCAAAAGAAGGTTTTAGGCAACAACAATAATAACATTATTAAGCATTAATCCCATTAGTTGAGGTTAGCTACATGAATCATTTGTTTATATTGTGCATGATCAAATGAAAGCCCTCCCTAAGTTCTAAATAAAGAAGATCCTTCCTAATAGCTTCTCCCCATGTTTAAATATGGGAGACATTCATAAACTCAATTTTTCTAACAAGGGCATGGCATTATTTACAATTAATATCCCAAACCATCTAAGGCGACATTCTCTAATCTTATCCACTATTGGAACCACTCCAACCTCACTACGGATAAGCACGTTATGAGTTTACCTACTCATCCACCTAAGCATTCTCATCTCTATAGTGCTTATTTTATTGGTAAGTTTCTTCATTGTTGACCAATATTCAACCCCATATAACATAGTTAGTTGTATAGTTGCTCTATAAAGTTCCCTTTAATTTTGAGTGGGATTTTTGGATTACACAACACTTCAGAAGTGCTCCTCCATGTCATCTAATTAGCTTGGGTCCTATTAATCATATCGCTCTCTATTTATACCATTGTTTTGAATAATTGAACCCAAGTATCTTGAACCTATTGTTCTTCTTGATCACACAGTCCTCAATAGTTTTGTCATTAAGATTAGGGCTTCTAATACTATTGAACTTACACTTCATTTATTATGTTTTAGATCTATTAAGATAAAAAATTTTGGATTCTAAAGTAGTCCTCCATAATTCAAATTTTACTTTAATTCCATCTATACCTTAGTAATCAATAGAATAGCATATGTAATAGTATGCACCAAGGAATCTTCTCTTGAATTTGCTTAGCAAGAACATCCTTAATTAAAGTAAAAAGATATGGGCTGAGAGTTGAGCCTTGATGTAATTTATTAGAAATAAGAAAATTATTAGACAAGCCACCTTGTGATCAAACACAGATTACTGTCTTATTATACCTATCCCTAATAACATCAATATATGCAACACAAATCATTTTTCTTTTCAAAGCTCTCCAAAGAACTTCTCTAAGTTTTCTATCATAAGTATTTTTAAGATCAATTAAAATAAAATTAGATCTTCTGTTCTTTCTCTAAATTTCTTCATTAAACCTTTTAATAATATGTATAGCTTTTGTGGTAGATCTACCCGGTGTAAAACTAATTTGATTTTGAGAAATGTAAGTATTTTTTAATAATTTGTATTCAATTACTATTTTCTAAAGTTTCAAAGTATGACACATTAAATTGATTTCTTCATAATTAGCACTATCTTGAGCATCATATTATTTTTGTAAATAATTATAATAACACTCTTTCTTCACTCATCTGACATTTTTTTAATTTTCAAAATAACATTAAATAACTTGATAAGTTAAGAAGTTCTTTGCTCACCCAAATATTTCAATACATCAATAAGGATGCCATATGATCTTACTGACTCAACAAATGAACATGTAATTGAGATTATTTTTATAATCATTAAACTCACTTATATTATTTTTATTGGTACAACATTCATTAAAAGACTTAGTAAAATAATTCATCCATATATGTTGAATATCTTCATCCATAATTTTTTTATTATTATTGTTTTTGATATATTTAATATGAGTCAAATTTTGGTTTTCTTATCTCTTAATTTGATTAGCTTATAAATGTGCTCTCTATTGATAATGTCTAATTTGTTATATAAAATATCGAATGCTACTCTCTTAGTATCACAAATTGCTATTTTGGATTCACGACAAGCTAGTTTGTATTTCTTTGAATTCTCCTTAGTCTTATATTTGACCATTCTTTATATAGCATATTTTGTTATTTAATCTTAACTTGAACATCTTGCTTCCACCACCGTCATCTTTATTATTTGGTACTTTTCATTTTAATTCATCAACATACTCTTTGTTACATTGCGAATGCAACTAGCAACTAAATTTCACATAAAATTGATTTTATTCTCAAAATCCAATTAGTCCAAGTTTTAAAATTTTACTCCCCTTCTTAATAATCCACTATCTAGTTTTAGGGCGTATTTTAGATTTAATATAACTTTTATTGCCTATTATTTTTAAATTTAATGTCAATAAATGATATTGGGTTATCAAACAATTACTTAGAATAATCTTACAATTCTTATATAATAAACAATCATTTTTTAAAGAAAAAATAATCAATTTGAATTTTTTGAATTCTTGTTTTTATAAGTGTTAATATGCTCATCCCTTTACTTTAATTAAGGATTAGCAATCATAAGATCATAAGGTAAGACAAACTCTAAAATCATTTTTCCTTCATTAATAATTTCTTCGAAGTCAAAACAATAATGGATATTATTAAACTCTTTAATTACCCTTGTAACATGACATTTTTAATCTCATCCTATTAAAAACAGCTTCTCTTGAGGTATTCCTTTAATTAACTAATCCAAATCATGCCAATTTTTTCTTATACACATACAATTCTATTTGAGTGACATAAACACTTGCAATATTAAAATTTTATTCCATTAATTATAATTTTTAAAGATCTAATTCTGTGTGCCAACCTCTTAACCTTCATTACATTATCCTTTAAATTCTTATCCGGAATTATACCCACACAATTCCTTAGGCGAGCCTTGTCCGAGTACTAGAATTTAAAACATTAACTCTCAATTTCTTTTGCTTTCTATCTCATCCACTTAAATTTATTGTAGGCATAATATATTAGTCTTCTTATTTATCAAATTATCAACTAAAAAAGTTTGCCAATAAGAGTGCCAGGCGGCAAATAATTTATTTTCATTTCTTTTAAATTCATTCAAAATGTTGGGATCAAAGCAAGTGACAAAATAAACCTAAACAATAAGTACAAATGATGATATTTTTTACTTTATAAGCAAATATAATATAAAAGAAAGCAACTCATTCAGTATCACTATGTAGCCGCATACTTTGACAATACTTATGACTTATCAACTACAATACAAATTTAATCCAGCCAAATCAGGAAGCTAAGTAAGTTTTAAATATTCCAAAAGTTAGTTCATCTCATTTAGCTTTCCAAAATTTAATACCAATAAAGATGCAATATTAATTGCAATTCATGTATGACAATAGCAAAATTAATACTAGTGAAGTCGAATATTAAATGAAATGACACTTCAAACAACTAACATTTTTGGCCAAACTATCGAGCAAAAACAGAAAATTCTAGTGATTTAAATGTCAAGTCACAACAAAGCACTCAATCAACTATTAACCAATAATAGCATCAGCCTCAATAGTATAAATGCTGGCAAAACAAACATATCTTTACAGAACATATTGCTTATTTTCTTACTCAACTAGTATTCTCAACTCTTGGGATGTAACAACAGCACCTTGTTGCCCTGCTCATCGCCCTCGTCTTCCTACAAAAAATAAAATAAGTTAATAGATACTCTAAAAATAAAGTTATAATTATATGAATATTACAATAATGTTATTTTAACTCTCCCCTTCAATCCATAATGACAACTTTTTCAATTAGAACTACAAAATAGTTCTCCCTCTTGACACCAAGCCTTGAGCAGTATGTGTCTTCTTCTCTTTCTCTTGCACTAAAGATTGACTGGGATGCAACAGTGTTAATTGATTTCTTTCACTAACCAATAACATCATATTTAACTCTGTTGGGAAAAAATTTTAAATTATCTTCTAAAGAAATTATCCAAAATTGATTTGACCGATCTTTTGTTTATTTTTGGGACATAAGCTGTGAAGACATGACAGCCACTATATTCTCTTGCTCCTCTTCACGGTTGATGTTAACACTACGTTTACCATAGCCAGCATCGGAACCCATTCTTAGAACTACAAAAAGGATTCATGATTTGATAGTTGTCAATAAGATCTGTTTCTTAGGCATATGTGTACTGCTTTTAATCAATGCCTTTAGCTACTTATTTTGTGAAATACATTGTTTCTTTTATTTATTTATCATTTTATTGTACTTTTTAAGTTCACTTGCTAAATTTTTGCACAGCATTGATGTATATGGTTCTCTTATAGATTAATGTGCCTGTATGACTATTTCTGCAATTTTCCAGTCAATCCTATGAATTCTCTTTCACGTTGATTATTTTTATTAAACATTTACTTGAAAAATATTATTTCGTTGAGTGTGTTCATTCACATGTACTGTGTTCAATGGTTTAACAAGTTCATGATTGAAAAATATATTCATGTTTGTTTTTGCAGTATTTGTTCCCTTCCTATTTATTCATGAACTGCATACGCATTCTGTTAGGTTCAATGATTACAAGCTACACTTATAGCTACTGTGGTTTCGTATTTTTCTGGATTGCTAACTACTTAAAGGCTGCATTAAGTCTTTGAAATGGGTTCAAACAGCAGATTTGATTCATCTTTAAGTAGCCCTGATGGACCTTCCTATTCTAATGGGCAGCGGGGATCTTATTCATCCGCTGCTCGTGATAATTCAGATCACATCCCTGGCACGTCAAAGTCTAATGCTTCATCATCCCAAGGGGATATGTCTGGCTTACTTCTGTCTCTTACTTCAGATCTTAAGGTCATTGCTGCTGATCATCGAGTAAATAGATCAGGGGAGATGAGAAGGGCGATGTGTTCTATCTTTGGAGCATCTTCCGATGATATCTCATTCGCTGCACTCAGCACAAAACCATTGTCTTCTTCCTTTTTGGAGGAAATTAAGCGCTTAAAGAATAATTTGCATGACAATTTTACCAAAGCAAGGTACAACTTCTTTGGCCTCATATCCTGTTTATGTTTTTGCTAGGCATCTATTAAAAATTTTTAAGATATTTTTTCTTTGATTGACATATTAATTTTCTTTATCAAAATTTTTTGTACCTATAATATGCTTAGCTGTTCTTTGAAATTATGAGAGCTGAAAGTTATGGTAAAGAATTCATCTCCAATACAACTTAGTGTACTAGTACAATTTTGAAATACCTAAATGTTAAGCCAAGTTTGAACATATAAAAATACTAATTCATTCAGGCAAAGCAGAACTACTTAAAATATTTTTATGTATATTGCTGTGTGTGTGTATATATATACATTATACACACATGTATACACACACACACATATATTCCGTTGCGTAAACCTCTGCTGCACCTGCGATGGTGAACTAGGGTTCCTGGTGGGTGGCTTCGCCGCCTTTATTCCCACTCACCCGACGCCTAACTTGCCGCCCCTTGGGTCGCTCCATTTTTGGCCATCAAGGCGTCTCTGATTGCTCGGTCTTTTGAGCCTCTCTCCGATATCGATTTCTTCGCCAACTTCTGCTCTTCTAATCGGTATGATATTTCGTGGTTATTGAAAGTTTGAAGTGGTCTGGAGGTATGAGCATAATGGTTGGTGGTGGAGAGTGTACTTCACTCCCTAACCTCTATTGTTCCCCAGAGCATCCAAATTTTTCTGGATGCCCAGCCCTTACGAACACCCCGGCATTAGACGCTTTAATTGGCTTTAAGCCAATTATTGTTTGCAGAGGCAAACCTGCTTTGATTTGCACCAAAGATGAGATTCAACTCTTAGCCAAATCATTTGAGTATGCTTTGGTGGCCAAATTTGCAAACGGAAAACTTCCAATGCAAGTAGTACGCAAATTTCTTAGTGACTTAGGTCTTTTAGGAAATCTATTCAATCGAATTCATAGACCACTGCCATATTCTTGTTAAGTTGTCTTTAGAGGCGAATTATACTCGCCTCTTCTCTTACGGTTCATACTTTGTAGATAAATTCCATTTGAAATTGTTGAAGTGAACTACAAATTTTGATCATTATTATGAACCATCAATTATCACTATTTGGCTCAACTTCCCACTACTAAACGTACATTTCATTACTCACTTCATCCTCTTCTTCTTGGGTTCTTACTTCGGTAAACATCTCAAGGTGGATACTACCACTGCCATTCTCTTGCGGTCCTTGGTGGCAAGGGTTTTGGTGGAGATCGACCTAACTAAAATTTTGAACACAAAATTTTGATTGATGAAGAAGATGATGGTTATATTCAAGAAATTTTATTTGAAAGTTTGTTGAAATTTTGTAAATATTATGGGATTTTGGGACATGGTATGGCTGCATGTTTCAAAATTCACCTCGAACTAAAAAAATGGTTCCTTCTACCTGAAGTGGCCCCACGTCTAGTTCAGCCTTCTGGTCAGGTAAACACTAAACATGTTTATGTGCCAAAAAATGCTATGGTGGGGGAGAGAGCTACAGTCCCTACAACAATTAATCAGGAAGTGGACCAACCTATTGTGCACCCTTAACTCTGCAGATGTACCATCTTGTTCTATTCCTACTATGGTTATGGCTAAAGCTCCATTGATAGCCGCTGTGATGGAACATCACACAGCTTCAGGATCCGCATATGAAGGCCAAACGCATACAGAGACCGAAGAGAAGCTTATGATTTGATATCTACAGCTAAGCTTCGAAAATGCCTTACCAATTCCATTGAAATATTAAAGAGATAGGAAGCATGTGAGCTTGAGATGATTCAGAGTGCCTCGGTTTCATGGGAGCTCCCTCAGAGATGCTTAGAGAACTTATTGAATAAATCCCCATAGTCATGAATGGATGACTTGGCGATGATACTTCTGCAGAGGATCACTCAACTCCAAACACATCTGCCACCGAGTATGAAGGGGATTCAATGTTGGACGAAGATGAGAGTGAAAAATTAAAGGACACTTTGGTCCTCAATCCTTTTGCCAAGGAATTTACTTCTTTAAAGGTTGGGGCAATGAATCTGATTGGGGATGATGAGGACTCCGATCCCAATGCTGTGATTGATTCTTCTCAGTTGGACAACAAATATGCTGGTTTTGAAGAGAGCTTTGAAAAAGTTAAAGGCAGAAAAAAGAAGAATAAAAGAGTGGTCTAAGTTTTGTTATAAGCTATATATCGGAGAAGAAGTATTGGCTGATCTTACTCATGGGACCTAAAGCTCGCGTGGGAATGCAATTATCATTTTGTTTTAGATGTCGGAATCAGAATCTCTTATGTGAGATTCATTTGGGAGGTTGGTGATCGTTTTATCTTTTTGTTTATTTTTTCTTTCTTTTTTCTGTTTTGAGGTCACCAACTGCATCTGTTGTATTATTAATATATAAAATGCTACACACACACACTTCACCCCAGCTTATGTACAAGTTGCATTGCTGTTGGGCACCATTGATATCAGCTAAGAGGCGAACTTATTAGGTTATGAGGCGTTTTCATAAGAGAAACAAGAGTGTGTCCATTTGGATAGGGATGCTGCCGATGTTCCACCTGTTTCGGTGGTGGTTGTTCCTCTAGCCATAATAGATGGAACATTGGATGGAGCTTTGCAATGGCTGATCTTCTTATGTCCCGTGTTGCTGGTGTTTGGCTCATCGAATTGGGTGATGTTTAGATTGTTGTGCTGTTGGACTCCATTGATATCAGCACAGAGGAAAATTAATTTGGCTATGAGGCGTTCTCATTAGATAGACTTCGGGGTGTGGCCTCATCTGCTCGCAAAGTTTTGAGGATTTGGTCTGAGGGGGTATACCCTGAGGTTCTTTCTTATAATGCTAAGATGTTGATGGCTTCCTCTACGGATTTGCTCCAACAATTTCTATTTGAAATTCCAATAATTTTGGGTAAGAGAGCTATGTTGGAGAATTCCCCAATCTCGTCCCCTTCCTCGGTTGACGGAGGTGACTCTGGGGAAATTTCGATTTGGATAGTATGGCTGTTTAAGAACGTCTATGATGATGATATTGAAAACTTCTCAAGGAAAAGATGAAAAAAAGAAAAAAGAAAGGATCCATTTCTAATAGATCATGTTGCAACCTTAGATAAAGAAGCAGTTGTTGACTTCATCGGTTGGTGATCACTAGATTTGAGACTCCTTTTATCTCCTTTGCTATGTTTGCATTTATTGAGACTTCCTTTTGTGAGGCTCTCTTATGGGAGTTTTGATGACTGCTTTTTTATTTTTTTATTTTTCCTTATATATTTTTTTTCTATTTTAGTTTGTTGGAGGTCACCAAACTCATGTTTATTGTATCTTGATCATTATATATATATATATATATATATATTAATATATATATATATATTATTCAATAGGCATTCCAAAAAAAAGTAAAATATATATATATATATATATATATATATATGTATGTATATATATGGGAAACCTTTGGTTTTTATAGCATTATTTAGAACAACCTTGAATGTGAAAGTGCCCTTATTTTTTTTTGGTTTTAAGTTTTCAATGATTTATGGGTTTACAAGTGCCGTTTCTTTTATTGCAAATGTTGCAAGCCCAGTAAAATATATTTTTGTATACTTTAACCCTGCGTATTTATTATTTTTCATGCATAATTATTTTACATTGTAGTATCCAGGTTTACTAGACCTTCCTCCTCCTTTTTCTTCGGCCTAAAAAACTCTTGGTGTTTGTTATTATTGTTCAAGTATGCACATAATGAATAATTTTAAATGCTATTTATATTCGAGTTTTTTGCCAAAATTAATTTTAACTCTTTAAATTATTCAAAATAGTCTCTTTACCTTATAAGTTCAAAATTGACCCTCCAACTCTTGAAGAATGATGCAAGTTTAGTCCCATATTTTAATTTTTGTAACATTTTGTCAATTGACGCTGCAAATAAGAGATATTTGGGGTAAAAAATGCAATCCATGTTGATAAATGTTGCATATGCTTTCTTTTAATGTCACAAACCCTACTTTGATGTAGCCACTGCTTGTAGGGTTTACTGTTAAAAGGTGACATTTATAAATTTCAACCATTTGTTTTTCTCAAAATACCTCTTCTTTGCAATGCTAGTTAGCATGAAATTATGAAAATTAAACTAAAGGGCTTAATTTGCATTATTTTGAAGAGTTGAAATCAGCTTGGGGTTTAAAGGAGTCAAATGATTATCTTGGATAACTTTAAAGAGTAAAAGAAATATTATTGAAAATAAGTTTCTTGTTTTCATTTTTTATCTGCAAATTAGTGTTAATAGTAATGAACATCAAAATTAGTGTGATTTGTTACATGCTTTATTTGAAACAACTAGGTGAGCTTGATTCATTTTTATGTGGAATATGCAAATTGATTACTACCGGGTACCAATGGCTACATGAATAGGATTTGTGTAGAAAGGTTTGTGTGAAACTGGTTTAATATGTCGAGTTTTACACTATAGGAGTGAATGCATGAGGATTGTTCACCCGATCAGTTAACTCTGATATCTATGGTGATGATTTGTACATTTAAAGTAATATTCTTGTTAATGGAAAATTCTAGTGATTTTGATAAATTTTTTTTTCATGATTTGATGTGGACTGTCCGTGAAAGACAAGAACTGTGCAATTACTCTTTGTAGTTGGTCGTACTATGACTTTCTTTGAGGCCAGTCATTTCTTGAATAATGTAGGGTCATTTAAGGTTGCACATGTACAAGTTATTTTATACTCGGATTTATTAAATAATGTAAGCGGCAATATGATCCGGCTGCTATAGCTACAGCTTGCTTAGAAGTACAACCTTGTCAATGACTTCCAGTAATTTCTTTGTTCTGGCTAGTTGTTGGCCATTTGGAGTCCTGCTTACAGTTTCAATTCTTCAGAACAACAAATTTATTGCACATTTTATTCATTTAGGTAATGCCTTGTAGTTTGAACAACAATTGTTCTTTTCAGGGTTAAAGCTATAACTTTTGGTGATGCTATTTCAAAGGTTGATAAATTATGTTATAGCATCTCTAAAAAACGTTCTCGAGTTGATTCCTCATCTGGTGAGCGCACTTCTGGTTTATATCACGGAAGCACTCCTAAGACCGGACAGCAGAGCCATCTGTCTGGATGTGTTCCTGAGACTGGGTCTCAAAGATTGGAAGAAAAGGCCAAAATCAGTGTACCAAACAGAAAGATTCGAACTTCTCTTGTTGAGGTATTGTTTTGTTTGTGATTTTCTGTTTTGTTGGCTGCTGATTCAAGGAAATCAATTATTAATGTTACTTTATATTCAACTATTTAAATACTGCTTTACTTCTTAACTTCGGTGATATTGTTTTAATAGTGTCAATACTTAAACTTAATTTTTGCATGTGAACTAAAAGCTCCTTGTTTTTTTTTGAAATATAGTTTTCTGCTTAGGTATCATCAATCATTGCTTTAACTATTTTTAATGTAATAATATTTGCTTTAATCTCATTCCAAATTAAAAAAAAAATTTATAGAACAGCTATACAATCAATTTTGTTATATGCGGCTGAATGTTGGCTAACAAACATGAAACTTACTATTAAAATAAGTGTTACATAGATGAGGATGCTAAGGTGGAAGAGTGGGTATACTTGTAAAGATATGAGAAACAGGTTCATCCAAGGATGGAGTGGCCCCAATAGTGGATAGGATTAGATAATGGCGTCTTAGATGGATCATGCATATTAAGCATAGAACATTCAATGCTCTATTAGAAGAAAATGAGTATATGATGCATATTAAGCTTAGAACATTCAATGCTCTGTTAGAAGAAAATGAGTATATGAATTTTGCTATGTTAAAAGAGGAAGATGAAGATCAATAAAGATAGGAAAAAACCATTATAAAAGATTCTCTTTTTGAAACTAGAGAGGAGTTTCTATATGACTGTGCACAATGGAAACAAACCTAGTGGGATTAAGGCTTTTTGTTATTGTATTTGCTTTAATTATAAGAACACTCAGTTGATCGATTTTCTTTGTATTTGTTTTTCTTTTGTTTTGCTGATTATTAGCGTACCATTCCAATCAGTGTTTCGCTCTGAAAGTAACCACCTATAACATTTTAATCATATTACTTTTGTAAAAACCTTTCTTAATTAAAGTGGTGAAATGGGCATGAAGTAATCAATTTCTTTGTCACAGCTTTTTCTAATGTGTAAAAACAGACCCTTCCCTTTTATTTTATTTATTTTATGGATGTACAGGCAAATGTAGCTACCAGATCCGCTGGCTCTTTGGAGAGGGAGAAAGATATTTCAAAGCAAACAAGTAGCAGTGCAACACAGGGGGAAGAGGCTAATCGAGTGCTTTCAACAGCTGTTGATGGTTGGGAAAGGTCAAGGATGAGGAAAAAACGCTCCGTAATCAAATCAGACGCTTCAACAAGTTCAGGCCTTGTTAAATCTCTAGGTGATCGGGAAACTAAAAGAGGAATACAGCAAAAGCTTGGTGTTGATGCTCGGCCAAAAGTTAATTATTCTCAAAACATCAGGTGCACTATTCTGATTGTTCAGCTTTTATGCCATTTTATTTGTATTATCTCAGTAGTTATTAGTCTAGTTGCATGTTTCTAGGTTTGTTAATTAAGTGCAGTTGTTCAGGTCAGGATCTGGTAATTATACAGCTCTTGTTGGAAAGGCGGATTCAAGCATTCAACAAAATTCTCCCAGCATGCGTTCAAGGAACGAACAAAATAGTGTTATGATTCCTAATGACAGAAGAGATTCTCGGTTTTGTCCAGATACTGAAAGTGCTTCTCATAGAGTTATTTCCAGGTAAGACATTGCTTATTTTAGAGAGTTGTTGATAGAAAATGCATTTTGATAAGTTTTGTAGCTAGTAATTATCTAATATATATGTTTTGTGGCATTTAATGAATGCAGTTGCTTCTAGAAGGAAATATAGTTATATTCCTTTTGGTTAATTGAAATATTTTTGACAATTTCATATTATATAATGCAGCCTTTCCTTTCCTCATTATGAGAAGCTGCTATTCGTTCTTTTATTGTTCTAAAATTTGATTTTAGTATCACTCCACATTTTTCATGATCCACTCTTAATTTATTTTTTGCTTCATGTTGCTCTGTAATCATTTTTTATTACTGCAATGGATATTTAGGCATAATAGCCGAGAAGATAGTTATGCTGCAAGTCCATTATCAAAATTTGGATCTGCTCGAGGACCACGGTCCAATTCAGGGTCACTGTCCAAAGCATCTCCCAGCATCCATCGAGTGGTGGTGAATTCTGAGGATACGGAACCACCCCAGCCTCATGGTGTTATTAATCGAAAACGATCAGCTTCTGTAAGGTCCTCATCACCTCCTGTAGGCCAGTGGGCTGTACAGAGGCCACAGAAAAATTCCCGTACTTCAAGAAGATCAAGTTTGTCTCCTCTTATTTCAAGCCATGATGACTTATCTGTATCAGAGACGGCAGAAGATGGACCAATTAATCATGATGATTTTACAGGGACAAAGAGAGCATCTTCAATTGCTTCCCAGCATTATAAAATAAGAGGGGATAATTTTGCATCAACTTCGTTGTCTGAAAGTGAAGAGTTTGGTGTGCATGAAAATAAGAGCAATGATAAGGTTAAGAAATGCACTGACATAGAAAGAAAACCTGTTCAAACCGTTCAGAAGTTTACAAATCTTGCTATGCCTTCAAGAAAGAATAGGATGACTGTTACTGAAGATTGTGGAGATGCTTATAGAAAGCAAGGAAGGATGGGGCGAGGATTTGCTTCTTCAAGGTCTTGCGTGCCTTCAACAATTGAGAAGCTTGGTGATGTTGTTACTGCAAAACAGCAGAGGAGTGTTAGGCATGGATCTGAGAGGGTTGAAAGGTGATAAGTTGTTTTAATTGGCATCAATGATTAATTTTTTCGCCATCACCAATGAAAATTCTAGTATCTACTTGGACTTCTGTTTTTTCTAATAATGTTTCCTTGTATTTATTTTTTTCAGTAAACCAGGTCGTCCACCTATTAAGTTCTCTGAGCGCAAGAATTGTGTTCGCCCAAGGCAATTGATAAGCAATGCATCACTGGAGTCATCTGGTATTTTGCTATACCTATTGACAAACCAATCAAATCGTTTCTACTCTAGAGAAACACATTCATCAAACTTATGTACAAATTATTTTTTTTCTTCATTTGTTCTATTTTCTCTAAGATGAAGCTACTGATGACCATGAAGAGCTTGTGGCTGCTGCAACTGTTGCCGTTGATACTGGTATTACCTTTGTACTTATTTTCTTCCAGAAATTTCTACCAATCAAACAAAAATATTAGGGTGTACTTGGCATTTTAGTTTGCTTTCCTTATCTTTTTGGAGAGCATGTGTTTGAATTAGAAACATTCTCTTTTATACTAATTTTTGCTGTGCACAATCTGAAACCTCACAAATGGTGGGGACTTTGTTCTTTTGTTTCATGGCCGTTAGTTTTCATTTTGATTATTTTCTTAACCAAACATTCTTTTATATGCATGCATGTTGATCAGTAAGAAGATGTTCTGGCACATTCTGGAAGCAAGTAGAAACTTTATTTCGTTCTGTTTCCACTGAAGACACTGCTTTCTTGCGTGATCAGGTAACAATTCGATAACAACTTGCAGTTACATTATTTTATCTGTATTTATTCATTTTAAATTTTGGATTATTTTTAACAGATCGAATGTACAAATGAGTCAGCTGCAAAGACTAATGATGCTGGAGAAGATATACAAAACATCAAGGTACTGGTGTCATACTCTTTTGGATTCACATGAATCAATTCAATGCTGGAATACGCTTCAATAATTTTTTTCTTTTACTACGGCCCTTTGAACTGGTATTTTCTTAGTAAAATACCTGTTATTTATTATGATGAATGGGGCTAATCAATAATTTTCTTGCAACTTATTGAAAAGTATGCATGCATTGATTGTTGAAATGTCAAATGCTCCAAAACCATTTAATCCTGTTTAGATTTACCATCTTAGATGGTGATTTAATGCATAACCAGAAGGTGATAACTCTTCAACGATACCACTAGTGATAAAAAACTAGCTTAATTATTAATGGGTAAATGGGAAGACATTTGTTTATTTTAGATAACTCATTTAAATCAAGTATGTTTTAGATTAACCCATTTTTGCTTTTTAAAGGTTTGGGTTAATTGGTTAAATGGCTTCCATTCTCATTTGACCCTGTTAATTGATTAGTGTTACTCTTATACTGGGGACTATTATCATTTAAACCTCTTAAAACGTAGCTAACTATTATATAGCCTATTGAGGCATGCTCACTTTTCCAATTAGATTCATTTAAAATGAAGCATAAGCTATCTTATTAACATTAAAAGTATCATATATTCAAGAATCATCATCAGCAGTAAGCATTTAAAAAGATCAGCAGGTCTATTACTTACTGTGTATGAACTTTTCATAAATGCCACTATTTGCCCAAGATAATTCATCTCAGTATTATTAAGTTCCAATTTGCATCCAAAGTTCCCACTCACCCAATAAAGGGTGTCCGTTTTTTTGGAAGCCTAGGCAACGAAAATTTGGAGTGTTGTCATTGATTTATTCTATGGATTAAAAAAAAGTAAACTAGTGTTTCTTAACCATAGGAATTAAGGAATTAACTTAACAAATGTTGACTAGGTAGAAAATAATAATTTAATTCTTCTTTCCCCTCATCCATCTCATTAATTTAATTAATAACTACCTCATTTATGTCAGGGCTTAAGGGATTTAATTATGAGCGAAATTTGAATTATTTAATTATGAGAATTTTAAATTGATTGAAGAAATGAATGAAACTTTGAACTTGATAAAACCAACGACAAGGTTGGTGGGGAGTGGGGAGTGGGGGTGGAGGAGGCGGTTCATGTTCTTATATTTTATAGAGCTAATAAAAGAAAAAAATTCTAGTTTCTAATAATTGAAATTCCCTCATTCATCATCTATAGAAGTTAGATTTTAAAATTATATATTCTGAGTAACTTATTCTTGAGATTCGCTCATGAATAAGTAAATAACCATATAAGTCTTTATTTTTGGAAACCACGGTTAATGTTGTAGTTAGGTTTAATTATGGTGGAGAGATGGTGGATTTTTTGATATTACGATATGATGTGTTGTTCAAGGGTGTGATTCAATGGGTGGGATTTTCCATTTTGGAGTGATGATGGTGTAAGCTTATGGTGGTGATGGTCAAAGTGGCGAGATGGGAGTTTCAAGTAGACTTATTAGACATTGAGGATCAATAACAAAACCCCACCACCATGTTGTAATCTTCGAACTGTAATGAGATTGGGATTCAAATATATTAATGCAATAATCAATTTAAGGTTTCATGAGGATCACAGGAGTTTCTATTATGGAAGTGTGGGCAGAGGTGTGGTTTTCTCTGTATATGGTTGTAAACATTAAATTCTTGTTTGGGAATAATATCTTGGTGGAAGTTTTTGTCTTGGAGGTGGGCAATAAGGTATTGGGCTGTATTTTGGTGATGAGGACTCCCTTGGATTGTAGTAAGAGCTATGATGGCCGGCATAGCTTGGGCAATACTGGCAAATGAGTATTTCCTTCATATGTAGCCATGAACTAGTAGTACTCCTGCATTGGCAATCATACAATCGTACTAGTACTCCTATGCGAATTATATCTTGGCCATTTTGCTATATTCAAATCATTTGTTGAAAAGTAACAATATACCTCCTAATCTTGTATTTAAATCTCTTTTGGCTTGGGAGCCATTGAACTGTGGTCTATAGGGTGTCATTGAAATCCCTAGAATGACTACTATACCTATAGCTGAGAGGAGGTGAATAATATGAAGTGGTATAGTGGTGCTGATAGCTGCATAATAAGGTAATTATGTTAAGGTTGATGGTAAGAGTTATGGTTATCTTGAAAAAGGCAATCATGTTTGAAATATTTAAGATCAATGATTATTAAAGAAGAAGAGATTAGTTTATTGAGAATAAGCTAATAGGAAGAAAGGAGGATGGAGTTTAGTTGGTTTGGTGGAGGAGGCTTTAGAAGAACAAGGGATAAGAGCTTACATAAAACTTGATAATGAAAAATGTTATGGGACACAAGCTTACATAAAGCTTGATAATGAAGATAGCCATGGGAGTTTTTATATCAATTTTTATATGAATTTCAAATTCAAAAGTAGAGTAAATACTAGAAGGTTTAGTAAAGAATCCTAAAGTTAATCAAATAAACAATAAATTATTTAATTGATTATTTATTACAAAATATAATGAGTGAAAAAGGTGTGGCTGTCATTTGAGAGAGGGAAATAAATAAAAAAACTAAGTAAATCAATTCTCCAACAACAGTCTTAGTTTTATTAAGTGGAATTGACTAAATTAATTAATTCTCCAATTTAACTAAACCTAATTCATTTAGATAAAGGAGAAGAGGGATTTAACCACTTGATTAAAGTGAGAAAGTAGTTAATTAACTACTCTTATTTGCTTTGTTTAGTGTATTTTATAAAATCATTAGTTAAATTATGTTTGACAAAATTAAAATTTAAAATTTACTTTAATTATAGGGTTAATTTGGAAGAATAATAATTAGTAAAGTCATAATTATTATAATTTAAAATAGTTTAAATTTTTTTTTCTAAAAGCAATTTCCAATTTATGGCTAGTTTGTATATTTAAGATCTACTTATATCATGTGAAATTGCTAGTAATCTTCAGAATGACCTATCATGTGAGGGAGGCTATTAGTATGTTATTTAAAAATATTTTGAACTTTAAAAAATGTCAATTATTTAGCTATTTAATTTCTTTCAAAATCGAATTTCATTGTTAATTAGTTTATTTGAAGAGAGGAAAAAGATAGAAAATATTACATTTTAATGTTTTTTTTCTTTTTTATTTTCAAAAATTTCACTAACAAGTTGTTAATCATTTTCTCTTACAAAATTTTGAAGTTTATTTTTTTAAATAAATATTTAATGAAAGGGAATTGAAAATTAATTTTTAATATTATATTAGTATTAGTTTGAAAGGACAAAGAGTTAAATACTTATATTATTTCAAATTTAATTAAAACTAATTATATTATTGAGTAATATTTCACCTGACATGTTTATATTTGGTAGAATGATTTCATTGAATTCAAGGTGATGTTAATTTTTTCTGTACATTTAATATGTTTCATGCAGAGTTGTGTTTATTGTAGAATATTTGGATTAAAAGGAAAAATAATATTTTACAAATTTTCTTCATCATGCTGAGTTGACTTGTCGCATGTCTTACTTTTTTTGCCAATTTAATTACTTAGTTTAATTATGGAATCATTAAATTGTTTATTTAATTATAAAATTGATTTATTTAAGAAGATAATTTTCTCTCTTGGAATGTGGTTGACGACTTTGTTTTTTCTAATTATTTAATTTATTAATCATTCATTAAATTAGTTGACTTTTCTAAATTTTTTTTAATCCATATTATTTTATCAAATTGATCCTAATAAATAGGTCAATAAAAATATTAAACTGTATCAAATAAGTCCTTATATTTATGTATCAAAAACTTAGCCTCTAAATTTTTCTTATCCTTAAAAAAAAAAAAAAAAAAAAAATACTAGAATGTCAAATAGCGGTATGTTTGAACAACTTGATAGCCACAAACTCGTCTATCCATAGCCACCAGCTCTTCTTCTCCCATTTTCTCTCAAAACGTCGACTCTATCCTAAACTGAAAGCCCTCGGCATCCCCCTTTGCTCGCGCTCTAAGCCCTCCATAATCATCTCTGAGAAAGCCACCTCTCTCTCAGAATCCAAATCCCATTTCATAGACGGCAGAATCAAGACAGCGCCGCCAGCGCATTCATACTTTCTGCCGCAACTGCCAGCGAGCTATTCGAACATCTTCCTCCAGCAATGGCCAATGCTGCCACTCCACCCCCTCTCCCTGCTCTCCTCGATTCCAATTCCAAAGCCGTCGACGGTCTCCGCTCTCTGGTCTACGAGAAACTGGAAAAGGGCGAGGACGAAAAGGCGCTTCCGATCCTCCGCAGGCTGGAAGCTCAACCTCCGGAAACGGGGTGGAAGTTCTTGGCTTCAAGGCTGGATGCTCAACGAGATGGCCAAGCGGGTGAGGCGCGCAAGCTTCTGGAAGAAATTCTCGCCATCGTTGTCGAGGGTCAGAAACTCCTTTAGTTTTCTCAACTGATGATCATATGAGGATCTTCCATTAGTTTTATAAAAGGATTAGTAAAGTATTTTGGGACCAATTTGATACTTAAATAAAATTATTTGGACCTATCTAATACATTTTAATAAATTTAAGGACCTTTTTAATAAAAGCAAAATTTAGGAACCAATTTGATACATAAACAAAACTATAGGGATTAAAAAAAACTTTTCCTTTTTTTAATTTATGACTTTGTCTATAATATTTTTTATTTATCTTTTTGAACTTAAATTGATGTAGAATTTATCCAAGGGACTCCCATGAATATCTAATATTTTTGAATAATGCAGAATGGAAATGTTCTCACTACTGCTGTCAAGATAAAATATATTGATGTATCGCAAACGTTTGTACATAAATAGGGAGATTTGGTGTTCAAGTTATGAGAACCTCTCAAATGAGGCTTCCGTCTTATTATAATGACTGTTTACCTTCTCATTCTTCTTCTGCTGCTTTTCAGCATAAATATCCCAATATTATCATAAGAAAAAATTTCTTGTTTGTTCTTTCTTTTACTCCAAAAGATGACTTGAGAAAAAAACTTTTTGTTGTTCTAATATAAAATGATATAGAGAATTAGCTTACCATCCTCTTATCTCATGGCCCTTTTTACGTTTATCTAAACAATTGATTATTTAAATTAATTCACATGTCTTGTAATCACCTACATCAATATATGTATTAGTATAAATTAGTTATCTTAACAAGACAATTTATTTCTTAAGAATTATATTTTATTTATAAATCTGTACTTATTTTCTTATTTATGAAATGAAAAGAGTATTTATCATTTTTAAACTTTAATATATAAGAACTCCATTTCAGTAAAAAAATTTCATAATGTTCAACAAATATACAACATCTGTTATAATCTGTCTGTTTTTTTGCTTCTAGTTTGGATAAATGATCGCTTTTTTGTAATTTTTAAAAATTAGAGTATTTTTAAAAAATAGTATTCTATTTTTTGATATTAATAATGACCAAAATATTTGGTTAAGATTAACTTTAGGTCAATTGTTATATCCAAATAGTATTTTGTAAGTAATTGATTTAAAATAATTTTTTTATAATTCATTAAATTTTGATTAGTTTTAAAATGTGATTCATTTATTGATTGTGCTCTTAATCTTAGTGTTCATTCAAGATTCATTTAAATATAAACAGTGCAATAATTAGCTTATTCTATATTTTAATATTATTAAAAGTTAATAAATTAATAATTAAAGTATTTATATTATTTAATTTTTATTTATCATAATAATAAAAATTTATCTTATAAATTTTAATTAGACTCAAAGATTAAAAATTACTAAACAATCAAATAAAGAATTGGGTCATCTAACTTTCAGCAAACCTCTAAGTTTAATTCAGAGTGGCTTGGAATTGAATTATTAGCAATCATAATAGAATTTATTCTAAAATTAAATAAAAATAGCATCTAATTCGTTTATATTGTTATATATTATAAAAAATTAGTCTTTTATAATTTTTTTTTCACGTGCTTGTGATAGAATACAGAGAAAAATAATTCTTGTAGCTGATTCGTTTGTGAAATAAAATGACAATATCTACCTAATAAACAAAGTTCCAAGTAAGAAATTTATGAATTAAAATCTGCCACTATTATTCTTATTAGCGATTCGTTTGTGCCCATTTATTTTACTCCTAAGTTTATCAAACCCGTTCCTCTTGCAGTTAAACTTTTGTTCCTGGTTCTCTAATTTTACCCATTTATTTGGAAATTTTAAATAAGCCTTAGCAACTAATATTTTGTATGTGTTGAATGACTAAACCACCCCTTTATTTTGACAAAAGTTGAAAGAGGGATTTGATCGTTTCTCATACTCCTTGTTGTCATTGGTCCCTCATTTTGTTTGATATGTCACTGGCTGTTTTTCTAAGAAAAAAATCAATGTCAATGATAAAGAAACCTTACTTATAACTGAAAATTACTTTATGCAGACATTGTGCACTAATTTATAGTTTCTATGAGTTGATATGAACTTCTGTTTATTCGTCAGATTGAACCGGAATATGTTCTGAAGTCATCAGCGACAGTTGCTAACACTAAGTGTGAAAGCAAAACTTTTTCTAATGGAGTCAATTTTTACGGATGCGAGAGGGAAGCATTTACTAAGGAAAAAATGGGATCAGATCCTCTTCTTGAGCATTTTGTGCCGCAGAATGGGCCAGACAGTCGAATTTCAATTTGTCAAGCACTTCTTTCTGCTTTTATTGGAGAAGATGACTGTGATAACCTTTGCAATTCTATTAATTATGACAAAGCATATTCTCATATAGATTCACACTCTGCACTTTGTGACTTCGAAAAAAACTTGAAAACAAAAGGTTTGAGCTGTCAGCCTCAAGAGGACTGTGAAATCAATGGAAGAAAATTAGATAATCATAAAGCAGATACAAACCGGGCATTTCACTATCAAATTTCTCGAGATAAGTCTGGGCAAAATGGTGCTGCTGGAACAGTTAACAAACCCTTATCAAGTATTAACCAAGCCTTTAATCAACCGGCAACAAATCAAACAACGCCATCTAGCTCAACTTGTACTGAGTTTCATTACAGTCAGATGAGCATTAATGACAGACTTATGCTAGAACTGAGTGAAATCGGGCTTTACCCTGAAGCTGTGGTAAGTTTGTTTAAAGATTACTTTCAGAGCTTATAATTTTGTGGATTATCTTACTTCAATATTATGGAATTTTATTTTTGTTCTGGTTACTAATTAAAATTAGCTACGCTTATGCATATATCACACAATACTATTTATTGAGCCATCTTTATGTTTATGACATGGTTTGTGTGCTATCTGAATAAAGTTGTAATCATTGTGATTTTAGACATAGCCAAACTATTTTGGAATGGCTGCCTAGGAACTAAAAAACAAATTGATGGTAAATTAGAAGATGAAGCAGTATAAGCCTCACATGCTTATATAAGGAGATTACTTCTCTCTAGTTTTTCATATCTCAGCTGGTTAAGGATCAAATTTTTTGAATAAATGAAGATGATGGGACCACATTTACAAAACAAGAATTTTATTCTTGACATTTATTGTCTCTTTTGACTCAGAATTAACCTTAAGCTGTTAGAAGAAGCAACTTGCAAAGTGATTATTTTAAAACTGATATTAAATTGTAAGTTCTTAAAATTGCTTATTATTACCAATTAACTTTGTTTATGAACTAGATTAGTCCTGGAAAATATTGAAGTTTAAATTTAATAAAATAAAAACTAATTTTGATGGATAAAAATTCAAAAATATTGTTTCCATCAATTCCATCAAAAATGTTTTACTATTGAAAATCGTGTGACAGTATGCACAGTTAACATCTTGTTCATTGGCTATAAATCATTAGCGATTCTTTCAATGCACCTTAGAAGGATATGACGCTGATATTGTGCTGGTGATGCAAATATGAAAAAATTTGTTTCTCAGAAAACAATTTATGTTTGTTCAGATGAATGATTAGAGGATTAACATTGTAATATCTAAACTTGATTTATTTTAAGTACATTCAACTTTCTGTTGGTGAATTATTATTGACCTAATATTATTATGAACTAATATAAAATTTATCGAGATATAACTGCTTGGTTTGTTAGCTAAATGCCCAACCAAGCTAAAACCTGCCAACTCAGGAATTTGGCTGAACTTTGCTGGCTTTGCTCGTTCCCCAAGTTTTAAATTAAACTCGGGAGGAGTAATTAACTTAAATGTGTCACACAACAAACCAGGACATGTGGTAGATGACATTTGGATTAATTTTACAATTTGTTGTTTAGAAACAAACTCAAATGTGTTATTCTTTTATAAGTTTAGTAATGTTGTTATGTAGTAAACAATTATTGAAATTTTTTGTATATGACATCAATACTCATAACTAGATTAATGAAAGGAAATTTTGAATATTTGATCTTTAGTTTCTCTAAGCCATTTTTGCTGTATTTTCTTAAGAATCCACAATATTGCACTTGACTTGCATTAGTTGGTCAAGTAAGGCGGACCTCATAATGATTAGAAAATAATGAATAAGTTTTTGTTATTGGAACATAAGGTCTACCAAAGTAGAGGAGAATTTTGTGTGGTATTGACTAGAACTAGATACATAGCTCGAGAAGAATAGTTTGTTGCTCTTGATTAACTGAGGAAGCAAAATAGATGTTATGGTGATGGGGATGCTGTAAATGCATTGTAAAAGGATCAACAAAAATGAATGAAAGGAGTTACTAGTTGCAATGAATGTGAGGCTGATTATAAAGGTATGGGGGACATAGTAGAAGAATATGAGCCCCAAAGTGGGCCTTCTTAAGGACATAGCTGAAAAAAAGATTGACAATTGGGTTGATTAAATGGAAGTTATTTTAATATCCATGAATGGTTAAGATTACTTTCTTCAAATTGAAGCTATCCAAACTTTTTTTGGTGTGGATTAAGTTTAAGACCGATTATAATGACTACAAGTTATAGAAGTTTAACTAGGTCTGAGAAGAATCTTACCTAATGGGATATGCTTAGGAGCAATGACGAATTGACACATTTTACACTAAAGATGAGATAATTTGTTCAAAATTATGTCGAGTTTTGATAGCAAGCACTGAAGATGGGTACTTGTTGAATAATGCTTTAATTTTGATAAAATTTTTGTTGGGTATGTGTTGCAA
This sequence comes from Gastrodia elata, assembly GCA_016760335.1. NCBI lineage: Eukaryota > Viridiplantae > Streptophyta > Magnoliopsida > Asparagales > Orchidaceae > Gastrodia > Gastrodia elata. The sequence continues at coordinate 18,214,586 of CM028672.1, read as the reverse complement.
TGTAATAGCTAGGTTTGTTTTGTTTCTTAGTTGATGACATGCCATGACATATGCTCAGGCAATTGAGAACAAAATAGTGAAGTATTTTTTTCTTGGACAACTGAACAATAACAAATCTTTTGAATGCTAACAATTTTATATTTGGTGTTCTTTCAGTAAAGAAATTGCGTAAGTGAATGTGGCATTAAAGAGTAGAAGATGTAGTATAGGACTCAAGTCACTTAGCAATAGCTGTTTAAGAACATTCTTATTTATTTGCTTTGTATTTTATATTTCTTTGTAACTTAGAAATAGAATCTTATATAGTGTAAAGTTGCTAAGCTTTGAGATTAAAATAAGGGAACAAATAGGAGCCATAAGAACAAATTTAATTTGGCCATGCGCAGAGACGCATAGTTTGGCTCCCAGGCGCATCATGCCTATACATACAAAGCATGCGCCAAGGCGCATAATTTGTTTTTGACTCGGGAGGACCTGAAAAGGAAAATCATGGGTCACATGACTCACTACCATGTGACCAGACACATCACAAAAATTTCAAAATATGGTTGCCATATTTTGGACCCTAGTTTCTCTACTATAAATAGGGACCCTCTAGCCACGACCTAAAGCACTCAAGCTCTCAAATTTTCCTTAGATGTTTTTAGTCATTTAAGGAAGAATTTAGAAAGCTAATTGCTCTTTCAAACATTCTCTTTATTTTGAATCTCAAAAATTAGGAAGCTCTTTAGGAATATCTCATAGAACATTTTTTGTAAGTTTATTTTATTTTTGTATTTTACATTATTTTTCTAAACTAGGATTGTGCTAGAGAATTTCACAAAAAGCTTGGAAAGGCCGTTGCTCTATGGCGAAGATTTTGCGAAGGAGAGAAGGCTTCTCCAAAGAGTGGACATAGGGTTAGGTGAACCCAAACCACTATACATCATTGTGTTCAATTGTTCCTATTTTTTTCTTTTTAATTTTTTTGCATGATGTGGTTTTCTTTATCTATTTTTTTGCTTTATTTCACAAACTTTAAATTTTTAAAATTCCCAATATATAGTTAAAAAAAAATTATTTTCATATTTCATATATAATTCAACCCCCCTATCTTGGATAGTGCCATAGGTTTTTATAGCTAACAAAAGAAAGTTGTGATGACAATGAATGGCTAGACTGGGTCTACACATTTGGGAAAATTTTTCTTTGATGGAGTTATTGAGGGAAAACAATTACCTTGATAGAATGATCAGAGTTGAGAATAGCTATTCACTATTCAAGTTTGTATGCAAGATATTGTCATTGCTATCTTTGTCTAAGGTAGCCAAAAAAATTTTAACTTTGAATGTTTGGTAAAGAAACTATGCCATCTTAGATCTTATTTGTTGAACTTGTTAAGGATGCCTAGCTGATGATTAATCAATAATGTTGAGTGAAGTTTGTGACTGCTTTAAATATATTGATGGGGTATTATGTGACGTAGTGCCTTCATATATCTATTAGTTGATTTTTAGGAGTATCTATCTTTGAGATAGAGAAGCTATATTCTAATAAGGATGGGGATAAAGTTTAGCATCTATCATGACATGCTTATCAATTTTTCTATGAAGGGTGAGATCAAGTAGATGATAAGCACTTGTCAGAAGTATATGCTACCTTTCTTTTGAGAAGTTGGGTAACAAGGGATCAACAAAAATAAGCCGACTTTGAGAGACGACAAACTTGATAAGTTAGGTAATGCCACTATATAGGTGGAGATCAAGTGAATGAGATACACCTTTCAAAAGTATGTGCTACTTCTCTTTCAGAAAGTTGAACAACAAGAGATCAACATGAAGTTACGACTGTCATCTTAACCAAGATACACCTTTCAGAAGTATGTGCTACTTTTCTTTCAGAAAGTTGAACAACAAGAGATCAACATGAAGTTACGATTGTCATCTTAACCAAGATACACCTTTCAGAAGTATGTGCTACTTTTCCTTCAGAAAGTTGAACAACAAGAGATCAACATGAAGTTACGACAGTCATCTTAGCCAACTATAAATATTAACAAAAAATTTTGAGATTTATTTGAAGAGCCGAGTTTGTTGCCACCAAGGTGGGCTATGGAGTATGAGATACAACTCTCCTTGAACTTTACACATCATAATCTTGAATTGTACATGGATTTTATACTTTTTTTTTTTTTTATAAATATCAAATTATATTGAAACTAAAATTAAAGCATACAACAAAGAAATTCAGTGTGCAGTTACAATAGTGCACCAATTGAATATGCAAAGATAAGCGTACATATGAACAACAAAATGTCATAAAAACCTAAAAAAAATTGTAAAATAAAATGCATATCAACTTCTAGTTTTTCATCAAGTCGATTGAAAGAATAATTTTTGCTGACTCGATGTTGATATCTCTTTTGTCTGCCAATATTGTTTCGAATTCAGAAACTGTTTCCATCAGGTCTACTAATTCTGTCAAATTTTTGGGACATTCAGAGAACAGTTTGCTCCAGATGCAAAGTAGGTTAATGGAAAGAGTAGCTTACATATGATCACCAAAAAATTGATAATTTATTATAAATATGAAATCCCTCTATTAACCTTACTTTGTTAGCAAGATAATCAGCTGGTCTATTTGCCTCTCCAAATATGAGTAACATAACATATGTCAAATAGATTAAGAAGAGAGTAAACTTTCTTCAAGATATAAAATAAATGCCAACACATGAATTTTATACTTGATAACAAGGAAACTAAGAAATATAAGGTTAAGTTATTGGAATAAAAATTCATCAAGTCTAATTCCTTGTCATGGTGTCGAAGAAGGATGATAGATTACAACGAAGTTTTGATACCCTCTTTCAAAAATTGACAACTTGCAAGCTGAAGTCTTCTCTAAAATCAAATTGAAATCGGTATTGCACTAAGTTTAAGTTATCACGATTTATGCATTGAAGATGACATTTAAGACTGCAAGGATTTTTCAAATGGCGAATGATGACATCAGCTTAAGAAATGCCCAAATGACCTTTATAGAGCTAATGCTTTGGTATTCTTCAGTCTTACATTGGAATTCATCATTCTATTTTTTTAGACGATTTAGTCATCTATAGCTCGAGCAAAGAAACACATTGAGCTTTTAAAGATGGTATTCAAGTTGCTGAAGCAACACCAACTTTTTTTTAGTTCGAAAAGGCACGACTTTCAAAAAAGGTCATTTATAAGTCTTGTAGAGGTTGGTAATTCAGAAACAAATTCTAAAGTCATTCTTAATTTGCCACATCTAAGTAAAGTAATCCTAGTGAGGAGCTTCATCGACACTTGTCAATAATTTAGTGGTTCATAAAAAGTTTAATAGCTATAGTTGTTCAACTACACCAACTTATAAAGGCTGGTTGATAATTTCAATTGGAGTTTAGTAGAAGTCAACATTTCAAGCATTAAAGGAAATGCTTAGTAAGGCACAAGTTTTAACTTTACATGACCTACAAATGCTGTTTGAAGTAGAAGTTGATGCATTTGGATACATGATCGACATTGTGTTCACACAAGGAGGGATATTTTTCGAGATATTGCACTGGTTATAGTAGATTTATTCGATCTATTCCAAGAAGTTTGTAGTCTTGCACATTGCAGGCAAATGCTGGAAACCTAACTTGGAAAAGAGAAAGTTGTTCAAATTTAATTTCTTATGGAGTCAACTTATTATGTGAATGTTTTATATTTGGCAATTCAACCTGGTGATCAAGTGTAAGAAAGGAGTTTATAGAATAAAATATCTTACATGATATCTCAACCATTAGTGATACTAATGACATTTATAGGTGTCGGCATTGAGTCAATGGATATGGAGAAGCATGTGAGAATGAGCACTTCCAAAATTTATGTAGATATGCCGTACTGATGGTTTGGACTTCTAGGCAGTATGCTTTACTAAGAGAAGAAACTTTGCATACTCAGTCAAGTTGATTATTGTGATAGATTTGAGAAGCCTATTTTCTAAGGTTGTTGATACATTAGGTTGGCAGGATGTTGTTCAATTTGTGTTGGTATGCATATTGGACTAGAATTGTGTTTGAGAATGTGTTCTCTTCTATACCTTCTTATAGATCATAGATCAACAAAAATTAAGGCATATACACCACACCACCTATTTCATTAAGATCTTGGGAAAAGATATTGGTAAACTTTCTTGAAAGATGCTAATGATCAAAGGGGATACAATTGTATCTTTGTGTTGGTGAATAAGCTCTATTTTGTTTTCGTTAAAAAATGCCATTATGGGTAAAGAAGCGATAGAATTATTCTTTGAGTATGTTAAGAGTAAATTTCAGCTTGCCAAGTTTTTAATTTTTGACCATGATGCCAGAGTTTTGCATGGATTCGAAAAGGGCTTTTAGGCGATAATAGATACATTATTAAAACAACATTTCACTCGCAGATTGACAACCAAAAACGTGAATGTGTACTGCTTGGGGACTTCCATACCAAGCAACTAAGTAGACGAGAGTTTCCATACTTTCAATTTGCATTTAACTGAGTTGTCTATGGATCGTGCTCAATGACATCCATTGAGACTTGTCCTTACTAGTCGTCTTAAAATATATTTGATATGCCACAAACTATATTTGATTTATAATGGTCGAAAGCACTATTTGAAAGTCAACAAGGGGAGGAAGATGCCAAGTGCAGTTCTTTTGGAGGATATTAGGAAGAATTACTCATGAGTGGAAGAAAACTGAAATTCCTCCACTAATGGGCACATTTGTCATCATGTTAAAGAGAATTTTGAAATTGACAACTTAATCTTGCATTAAATAATAACAGATTGATTGAAGGGTGAGTGGAATAAAAGTACAAGCTGATTAGATATGAACCATTTCGAGTGTTGAGGAGGGTCAGATTTATTGTTTACCATCTAGTGCTCCTTTCTCACATGACCATATATTCTGTAGCAACAGTTGAGAATATCAGTTCATTTGAACTTTTAATGCTTGATCAAGAACCAAGAGAAGTGCTGCCGCCCATGGATGAGTTATTCTTTATATTAGAAAATAACTAATGAAGGTCACCTTGTTTGAGATTATTATACAATACAACCAGCAAGATATTAAAACTATTTACAAAATTGGTAAATGAAGATAACCACTCAGTAAAGCAAAGTTTTATTCCTTGGAGAACTAAATAAATTCTTAGGCCTATATTTGACTCGACAAATAAGAGCTCCCACCTATAGCCGAGGAGCTTGTAAATTGGGGAATGACGCTGTAGTAATAATCCTCTTAATTCTTGTCTATCCAACCTACAGTTGGGCGTATCCTATTGTCTGCCAAATAATAATTACTCAACAAAAACAAACATTAACTAGTCTAATTTTAGCTTACTTGGCCAGTAAAAGTTTGCCACTTTGCCAAACTAAAACATGATAGCTAAAAAGACTGGTTAAGCTTCACTAGCTCAACCCTTTCCCAGGACTCAAAGTCGGGGGAGAATTAAACTAATTTAGAATATGGCACAACAAACTGAGACATATTACAATCAACTTCTGGATTGGTTCTACAATAGTTATGTAAAAAAAAAATATGGGCGGGTGTTGCCAATGGTATGGCTAGTAATATTGTTGTATTGTGAATTACTAATGTATCCTTATATAGGGTATATTAATAACCAAATTCGGATTGATGTAATAACCTTCTTTGGATGCTCGAACATTTTGGCCTCTAATTCTCTTCCTTTGCTGTATTTCTCTTAGAATTGTTTACAAAATCACACCTGATGTGTATTAGTTAGTTGAGTGAAGCAGATTTCATTATGATCTGCTGATCTCCGATCCATGAGCACACCAGAATTTTGAGTTTTGATATTTACTTTGTATTCATCTAATATTTATAATTATATTTGCGCTGATTGAGCTCTGTCAAATATGAGCTGCTTTGATTTGATTTCCTGTGCTGTTCCGCAAGTCATTGATCCTACTTGATGGTGAAAAATTGATTTGACAGTTTATTGATGTAGCAAGTGAAAACAGTTATAGTGCAGCTACGAGAGGAAATAAAACAAACTGCTATCGATGCTTCCTAAATATGAAACTTAAGGGATACGGTCAGTAGGCATGTAAATCGTTTTCTCTCATCAAACATAGATGTGACTTTAGGAGATGAGCTTACTCTTAGCTTTGGAAAACTTTCATTTCGTTTGATTTTGTACACAAAGATGTCTTTTTCACTCTAAAAGTTGATTACATGGTCATTAAGAAAACAAATATTGCAATGAGAATTTGTGTACGAATGGAAGTCATACAGTGAATAGGATTTACACTACGAATTGAAGCCGGATCATAACAAATTTAATGAAAATTAATTATGCACTTGGTATCAAGCACAAAGTACGTAAATTAGAAAACAGATATAAGTTACAAAGTAGAAGATTTAGGTCTCATCTTTTCATTGTAATTTATCTTTAAGATTTGCAACTTAAAATTCAGTTCCAACCAGCGTACAAAGATTTATGAGAAAATCTGAATTTCATTAACCAGATTATTGACTTGTACAGGCATTAAGCCCTCATAGTTTTAATTAAAGTTAGACCACAGATGGCTGTTTGTTGGAAATTTGTCTAAAATATAAAAATAGCTAGTTCCACTGCTGTATCAAAACAATAAATCTAGAATTTTCCAAAATGGCATTCAGCAACCTTTTAGTCTTAAGTTTAAGCCCATCTACAATGCAAAGGTTGAGCTTAAGCAACGTAACTAAAATGCCCATGTGCTCAAGGAAAACGTTTGGTCATACTGCAGCAATAAAGTCTGTTGTTAGCAGATACTAAAATCAACCTTCTGGAAACGTAGGACATGATTTTCTTGTGCATTTGGAAAGACATGAAAATCTACAATGTTAGTAGGGAATTAATTTCCATAAACAATGCAAACTGAACAACTTTTGGGAAACGGAGTATGTGGAAACTGTTGCAGTGCTGACGTTGCAATGAAGAGCAACAATCATTAACTCACCTTCTGCAATTGGCGATATGGATTAGTAGCAGGCAAATTTTCTATCTCTTCAACAAGCAGAGATCTATGACTTATGAATTATGCCAGCATTGTTTAACTGAACTACAAAACCAGTGTCTAGATCGACCAGAATCTATGCGAGATGTCAAATTATTTTTTTAGAGACCAATAATAATTTTCAATCAGGTCACCATTATAAGGTGTGATAATGAGTCAAGTTTGAGTGAGTGTGTTTGGCTCAAACAAGTTTGGTTCAGATTCAAACTTGGATTGATTATCTTATGAGCTTCTACTGCCACAGCAAACAACTACATCAATTTAAATATATGACTAAGTATCAGACAAATATAATGTGTACTAAAGTAATTTAGAATTTTCTCGAAATGTTTTGATGAGCAAGCCCACATGGTTCATAGCATTGATTTGATTTGAATTTGATCCTAGTTAAATCAATAGTTAGCAATATTAAGTATTTTTGCTATTTATTATAAACGTGTCAACTATATTTAACTTTGAAATTTGAAAGATTGATGAGCTTGTCTGACTACCAACTTCGTGTCTTTGATTATTATAGTCTCTTCAATTTTATCACCTTTTTTTCTGACAGTTTTAGGTATCACACATGGTCAAGGACTATAAATAACAAAGTAGTTGAAGAGTTTGATGTTTTCAATAATAATTTGGTTCTTACCACAAAGTAACTTGACTAATAATTTCTTTTCTCATAGATGGAAGAATTGACAAGTTACTAAAAACTACTAATAAAGAAGACAACAATTGTTAATAAATTTAATAACCGACCTGAATAATTCTAACAAATGATTACATTTAAATGACATAACAATTAAAATATACATGACAAAGATAAAAAAAATATGTGGTATATGCCTACAACTTTGTTTGTTATTAAAACAGCTTCATGCTATGACACTTGAATACTTGAGCATTTGTACTCTTAAAGAAGCATGCAGAAGTAATGCAGACACAATTTATTATAAACTGATTCATACAATTAAATACTACAAGGTATGATGATATATTTCTTCATATTTTTATATTTTCATATTTTTTGTTTGCGCCAACATTTAGTACTTCGCTCTTTTCTGTACACTCAAATTAGAAGCACAAAGATTTCAATGCCAGATTTAGAAATGTGTTGTTGAATAACTCCACATACCTCTGAATATTTATGCAATTTTATGATTAATAAGTGACCATCCATAATCTAATGGAATAAATGAAACTTGCATATTTTAGATAACATAAAAATTGTTTTGTTGTTTGGATAGAAAACTTGAATGATTGTTAATACATTGATTTATTTTCTTAGCCTGACTTGACATACGATGAAGGTGAAGATATTATGAAAAGTATCCATGCGCTTGAGGAGAAGCTCCAAGAACAGGTATGCATACTGCATGCAACAGTTTTTCAAATTAATCTTAAGATTTCATTTTACCTCCTTTCTTAGTCATTTTAATTGATTTTATTATGATTCATGTTTGTGTCAATTGGTGATATGCACTTTTCCTACTAATTTTAGTTGAAAGAAAAAACATTGTGATGCCGCAATACCATGTATATCTGTTTATTTTATTCTAAAATCTAAATCAACTTGACTGGTATTATCTCAGTGGGCCATGGCAAAAGAACAACGAAAACTGCAAAGTAACCCAAAAATAGAAAAGAAAGGAAAACAAGCTAAAACATTCTCTGTTTTATAACTTCCGCTATACCTTGTACCTTAAAACTTTTGCTATTTGACAGGCTGCTAATCGGAGAAACCTGCTTCTTAAATTAGAGAAGTCCGTTGCAGATTGCTTTGGGCATCAACACAGGTAATTTTCACTGTGTTGATTTATGATGGGTTTTGTTTGAGTAGATTTGAAATATTCATGTATCCATTTTCTTTTTGTTTGTTATTGTGCGCAATATATTTTCGTGCCTTGTGTGACATGGAGCAATATATTCCAACCCTTAGTTTTTTTGTTGATTTTAGGAAACTTGAACATTTGGCTATGGACCGCCTTGTGCAGATGGCATATGACAGATATATGGTATTAATTTTTTGTTCGCTACCATCTAACCATTTCAGTAATTTCACTGTTTATTTTGTTTTATATCTAACTTTACTGTGGTAGATGCTTAAATTTTTGGTCTGTACATTGATTATATAATTTATCTTTTCTGCGGTGATGGTTCTACTTACTTGAAACAATGTATAAAAATGCAACTGAGATCGCATTCATCACAAAACTTTCTTCATTACATTACTGCTCACTATTTTGTTATAAACTTTCTACTGTCTGCATCGGTCCTAGGGGAAAGGCCTTTTACTGATTTTTGCGGTACATTTCATTTTGTGTTTCTTTGCTCCAAAAAATATTTGATCCACCAGTTCTTTAAACCTTTTTGAGATTGAACAAGGGAATCCAGATATTAGGAATTTTTATCAAACACAGGCTGTGCTTCCCCTTTTAATGTGTTGCTGTGGAAATGTAAATGTTCAGTAGAACTTAAACTGTTGAAATTGACTTCTATCCTAGCCTTTTTTTTATTTGCATATGTGAACTAGATGCTGCTTAAGACTCATCTTTACTCGTTGTTCTTCATGAATTCTGATAATGTTTCACTTTTGTATTGATTCATAATTTCATATGCTACTCTCAAATTTTGTCAACGGTTAAAAAACATTAATTTATAAATAATATAATTTGTTTGTTTTAGCTCGATTAATAAAAAATGGATGCGCTGCTTAATTATTTAATTTTTTGCTTTCTTCAAGGTGCTTGTTATATGTTAATTTTATTGGAGATGATATCTTATTGATTATCTAAATAGGCAAGGAGTTCTTTGAAATGCATCTTATAATACCTTTCTTTAGTCCTACTAAGCCGGCCACTTGAATAATTTGCCTCCATTTTGCATAATCAAATAACAATTTCTTTGTAAGGTTCAAGTACATGAGATCATTTATAGTAGTTTCTTACCATATTTTTTTTAATTTTTTTCTTCCTCATTTAACACAAGGAAAATTCATAATCTCAATTTATCCAACCAAGGTATCAAACTATTTATGGTTAATCTTTCTCTTTTACCTTAATTGAAGTTCCAACTTGAAATGATTTTATAATTCTTGTAAAATAATCAAATTCTTATAAGAAAATTATTGATATGGGTTCTATAAGCCCCATTCTTATAAGTGTGATAAAATGCTCTTTTCTTGAACAACAAAATGATAATCATATAATCATATACTAAAGCAAGCTAAATTATTCTTTTTTCCTCTTTCACTAGTTTTAAGTCAAAAGTTATCATGAATATCATTAAATATATGATACAACACAAATTTTCTCTTTATTATTTGATTCAAGTTTCAAAGTTATCTTTTATTTTCGCATTCAATACTTATTGAGTGGTATAAATACTTACATTAATAAAAGTTATCCATGAGTTCCAAATTTGAAACTGTAGTTTTAATTTTATTTATTAAGAGATTTGATGAAAAAATTTAGAGAAAGAAAGGATCTTCAATTAATCTTTATTGATTTTGAAAAGGCTTATGATAGAGTACCAAAAAAAGTTCTTTAAAGAGTTTTGGGGAGAATTTGTGTGGCATATATAGATATTATTAAAGAAAGCATGATGGGGTAGTAATATGTGTTTGATTCAAGGTGGCTTGTCATATTATTTTGCTTTACTATTTTCTTACTTTAAGGCTTTCTTCTCCATCCATATTGACTTTAGTTATGGATGTTGTTACTGAACACATTTAAGAGGAGTTTCCTTGGTGCATGTTATTTGCAAATGATATTCTCTTAATTGATAAGACTAAGGATGGAGTTAAATCAACACTTAAGTTGTGGAGGACTATTTTAGATTCTAAATGACTTTGTCTTAGTAGCTCTAGGAGTGCAAGTTTAATTGTAATAAAAGTCATAATATTGAGGACATAGTTTATGAGGACCTTGTGATCAATAAAGGCATGAGATTCAAATACCTTTGGTTCAATTATTCAAAATAGTGATGAAATAAAGAGCAACGTGAGTAATAGGATCCAAGCTAGTTTGATGAAAGGGAACACTTTTAGAGTGTTGTGTAATCAAGGAAAGTTCATTGAGTAGATCATTAAAATTAAGTGCGATAAAAAATTGTAACTTGCTATGTTATATGGGCTTGAATGTGAGCAACAAAGAAGAAACTTGTTGGTAAGTTAAGCCAGAGATGATGCTGAGGTGGATGAGTGGGTATAAAAAGGATAAAATATGAAATGAGGTCATTTGTAGAGAGGTTGAAGTGGCTCCAAGTAGTGGATAAGAATAGAGAATTTCTTAGTTGATTTGGGCATATTAATCATATACTGTCTAGCCTTTGTTAGAAAATTTGATTGTAAGAGTTTTTCTCATGCTAAAAGAGGAAGAGAAAGACCAACAAAAATTTGGGAAGAAACTATTTGAAATATATTCTTTATTTAGAACTTAGGGAGGGGCTTCTTTTCTTCTTGCACAATGAAAATAAAAGGTTTATGTAGCGAACCCTACCTAAGGGGACTAAGGCTTGGTGTTGCTGTTGATGTAGCCTTGCTTTTAACTGTTTTTACAGTTTATCATCTTCCGAATTCCAATTCAAATTTAATTCTTTCATTTTTGTTTGGGTGCTTTATAATTCTTACATGAGTACCAATGTTTAAATCCTTAAACTATTCTCTTCTGCCCACGTTTCATTTTTTGGAGATATAAAATTTTTATTTTTCTGTTAATGCAGATCACATTAATTTCTTATAGACATGTCTAACAAAAACTTTTAAATTTATATTGCCAAACCTTTATCCCATTGTTACACCAAAACTACCACACAACTTGGTCATATCAATTATTTCAAATGTTTGAATTCCATAGTGTAAGATTAGGTGTATTTATTGGGCGGTAAATGCTTAAATATAAAAATTATTGGTACTATGCAAGTAGATATTCCATTTTGAATTTGGCACTTTGATGTTTGGAACCTTTTATATCTACTAGTTATGATAAAAAAATGGGTAGTTTTTCTAGGATTTTATTTGGAACCACTGATATGCTTTTTAGTTGATGTTGTGAACCAAATTTAAGCTTGCTAGTGATGACTAGTCACCTAGAATTCTCATGGTAGTATGGTTCCCAATTATCTGACGTGGGGATAAATCCAAAATATCAATATACTTTAACAATATTTATATCTCATGAAAATTCTTAATGATAGTTCTTATTCTCCCTCAATATAAGCATTATAATGTTTCATATTCAAGGGATTATTCAATCATGTGAATTCATCATTGGATTCATGCTCTTAAACATTGATAATCTATGATTGAAGGACCAGATTTGTTATTATAGTCTGCCAAAAATTGTATTAACAATGCTCTCTTAAAATTATGATACCACTTGATAATGAGCGTGAATCAGTGGTGAACAAAGTTTGGGTCAATTATACTGTTAGTCAAATTATTATAACTCAAAAGCTTAAGCTTATAGGTACTGGTCAATTATTTGAATTCTTAAACTAACATATTTTTAACGTAACATGCGATCAAACAATAATTTTACTTAACACTGCTTATACAAATCTCTTTCTTGTCCTCATGTTGTACTATTTGCACTTTTATTAGGTGAATTGTATCCGTCTTTGCCATTTTATTGTTTCCTTGTTATTATACATGAAACATGCCAACCTCTCCCCGATCCAATACTCTAACCGATCCTTGCTGTCTTCTATCAACACTTGCATTCTCAACCTTTGCCCCACTTGTATTCCTTCTACTGCTTTGTTTTTTAGTTTATTTAGGAAGTGTAAATATGATTTGGAGCACTAGGCTTGTTGTGAATCAGCATGGGTAAATATAAACCTTGTAATATACACAATTAGGTGATCCCTATATATCCTATTCATTTTATTAATAATTATGATGCAATATTTATGTTATCTTGAATTCATTTGAAATACTAAGCTGTAGTTTTGTAAAATCAAATTTATTTAGAGCTGAACTGATTACTTGAAATAAGTTGATCTTGAATTCATTTGAAATATTTAAGTTATCTTACAATGTGCTATAATAAACTAAAACATTCTTAAAAAGAAGCTACGTACATATTGTTCATTAATTCATTTTTTGCATATTTAATATATAATGATTAATATTTAAAATAATTACTACTAAACAAAAGCTGCTAAGACTAAGCTGTAGTTTTGTAAAAATCAAAGATGCTTGTAAGAGTTATTTTTCAAAATAGTCCCATGACTTTTATAATTGATCTAAAATAGTTCCTAAACTTTCTTAATTCCCAATTTGGTTTTCAAACTACATACAAGTAAACAAATTTAGTTCCCATTGATATTTCTGCTTACTTTCCATTAAAAAAGGATAATTTTGGCATTCTCTGTATTAAGCGATGGAGAGACGAATGATACCATTTAGATTATATTTTTGTCAACATTTTCTTGCTGAGGCTCATCTTCTTTGCAAAGGCGCCAACTTCAACAACATAACTGGTCAACACTTCTTTGACGTCTGTGTCAATGTGCTCCAACTGGCAATATACATCCTATGATATTTCCATGACACTCTCTTTTGACTTCAACACACATACCCTCCTTTGACGGGTTTTAGCTTCGGTGTCTGCGTTATCTCTGGATTAGGCGTTTGGGTTGTCTTTGGCTTCAATCTTTGACTTCAACGTGCGCCCACTATACATTTCATGATATTTCTGTGATGTAATTTCTTTCAACTTTAGCTTACAAATATTCCTGTCTTTTGATGAGCTTTGACTTCGATGTCTACATCCACTTTGGCTTTAATGGCTGCGTTCGCTTTGGCTTCTTCGTTGATTCCGTGCTATGACTTCAATTTCACACTTTGACGCCAGTTCCAGCGGTTTTTAAAACATAAAATGTGTTCATTATGATGATCTTGAATTAATGATGCATTTGATATTTTCTTATGTTAGTCATGCGTTCTGTAAACAAAATGAATTTAATATATGGTAAAGGCAGTTAAATAAAAAAACTGATATAAATGATTAAAGTAAAATAAAAATATTCATAAATATTAAAATCTAATTTATGTATATACGTTTGATAATAAATAAATAATTTACAGATTTGTTATAAATAAATTCATTTCCTTATAAATAAATAAGCTTAAATATTTTTATTTGTAAAAATTGAGCTCATAATTATATCCCTAAGTTGCTTTCCTATTATTTTAACGTGTTCATTTAAATGAATGAAAAAGTTAAATTAGGACTATTTTGGATCAATTAGAATAGATAGTAGATTATTTTACAAAGAACCCATGCTTTATAATATATATATATAATATTAAGGTAATTGTTAAGTTTTACTAATGACAACTATAAATACAAAATAATTCAAGTTGGTAACCTTAAAAAAAAAATTAAGATGATAAAAATAAAAAAAACATACAAAATGATTACCAAACCCCCCAAAGATTCTCACAAAGAAAAATTTAAGTTTATAACAGAAGTACAAAAGAAAGAGCAAACGGAATCCTTTATTCATACTTTAGGGTCTCTTTCTTTTATCCTTTAATAATATTAATTTTTTTATGAGGAATTAGAGCATTCTTCTTTGTTTGACATCTCTGTTAAAGCAAGCTTCCTCCAGATCTTCAAAGGAATTTTCATCAAACAAAGGCTCCTCATCTAAATTGTTTTCAAGTAGAGTAGGAGTGAACGATTGGCATACGTCGCCAGGCTCACTCGAATGAGGTTCAATGGCGAGAGGCAAGAGACCCTCCCTCCTGGATCACGATGGCATTTCTCTGCATCTCATCAGAAGACATCGGATGGGCTTTCTTCTGAAATTGTATTGAAAGTTCCAGTCAAACTATAGATGGAAACACCATTCAACTTCAACTGACCATGGAGGAGATTGTCAATGGCAGTAGATAAGAGGTTGTTGAATAACGGTCCAATGCTGATCACTTTGAAGATAACCTTCTTATTGATATCGGCGGTCGCATCTGAAGCTTGCTCGACAATACTACCCACTGCTAAAGCAACATCAACCGGATCTTCCACCACAAATAATGTATTACCAACATCATAAGTTTTACAACCTTCAAGGTTGGACATAATTGGATCTGCATTCACAACTACATTTGGGGTAGCTTGGAGAACCAAAAAAAAAAAAAATATATATATATATATATATATATTTATGGTTGCCAAGCCTCTTTCCAAAATTTATCTGTTCTAAAATTCTCCACTTAGTCTTCTAACTTAACTTAAAAGTTGCCTTTTCATCCCAAAAAATTGTTGTTAGGTTGTCATTTGTTCTCCTAGAATGATCTTACAATATTCTTGCAATATAGTCAATCTCTTTTTTTAATTAAAAATATTAAGTCAAGCTTTAGAAAATCCATTCTTGTTAGTGATATTGTGTTCTTACTTCTATCTACAATTATAACATCATAAGCTAAAACAAACTCTATGATTATTATTATCGCACATCATTCCATATTACTCTTCCTTTTCATCCAACTAGCTGGGATCCTATTAGTCGCATGACTCAATTTCACCATTAAATTTGAAATAATATTTCCACCTTACTGTTTTAACAGACAGAAGTTCATAAATTTTAACAGCTGTTTTGATCAAAGCTTTTATCAAGGACTTCTCACCTGGGTTTTATAAAGGCAAACCCTATTTAGCGATTATCGATTGTTTTTCATATCCATTTTTGTGATTTAGTCTCTCTTTTAGAAAACCCTTCTCTGTAGGATGTTGCTAGTGCATTCCAGAAAGCCTGTGTGGTTGCTAACTTTTGATTTTGTTCTCTTTTTTACTTCTCTTTGGATGTTCCATTTGTTGCTCAACAGCTGCTTCTCTTCAACCACCAACTGCAAGCCATTCAACAATGCCTACACATGAAATTAAGTTCCCTATCTTATCCATTTTCATAGAATTTCTATCCTTCACTCTTATTTCTATGCAATTTGTTTCTTCAACTTTTTCACTTCTCTTATGTCATATAGTTTATAATTTTCTGCTCTTATTTTCATTTGCCAACATAGTCTAACCATTTACTTGGGGGTTGATATGAAGGTTAAAGAGTGTTTGAGCCAAGAAAACCAATTTTCTATTTGTTTTCTTGTTTGTAGTGTAATTGTGGGAACTACAAGGTTTTTATTTGGCTGTAAAAAGTTTCGAGAGAAAAGATTAAAGGAATTTTGGCTTAATAATCATCGCTGAGGGCAAGAGATATTTCCAGGCAATTAATTGATCATCACCTTCATGAGCATCATATTCAGATATCCAATGGTAAGCAAACCTATGAATTTGATAGTGTTGATAATTGGATCTCACAGACATCAGGAGAGAGAAACTGCTATGGCTGAATAGTAGTTTTCAGTTTTTAGCAAGAAAAACCATATTTCTTCTGCTATTGTTCTAATTCAATAAGCTCTAGGACAAACCATGAAAGTTGAGACTATTGTTATTCCTATGGGAGCTGTTTAGTTGTGAGAGTGTTTAGGGATGTTTGCTAGCCTGATTTATTGAAGTAAATCATGAAATTCTTCAAACTCTATTTTGGCACAATGGAGGACTTATGTAAATTTAAATGCTCCGCTATTGACCTAAATCCCAGCAATCACAAAAAATAGAGGAACTTTTGTAAATATCGAAATCCCCCTTTCATCAAAATTTAGCAATTTACGAAGGATAACAATGTCTTCCTCTCTCTAAATCTAATCTTGAGGGGATCAATACTTGCCATAGAATAATCATTAAGTTATTAAATAAAAAATACTTAAGCGGAATAATGTAGGAAGAGAGATGCATGAAATGAGATAATTAATTATTTTGATTAAAATGTTTGCTAAAAATAGATATTTAAATATTATTGGTATACTTTATTTAATTTTTATTCTAATTTAATAATTCATTATTATTAATCAGCGACTTATTTGATCACTAGTTATTAAAAAACTGCTTGTTGAGTCTCGAATACAACTCAAAGAGGTGTGATGATTTTGTATGCACTTGGACAGTGCGTCAATGCGAGCATGAGCCGGATGTGGTGAAAAGTCAAGTGTAATGGAGTGGCCTTGGAGTGGATCACGAGATAGTTGCAAGACTCATAGTGGTTTTGTATTAACCGTGGGTCAACTAGTACTAGCTAGACGCATATCAAATCAAATTGAGTTTAAGAATACAAGGGGAGTTGGGCTGGGTCTAGAGATTGGCATTTGGACATGCCCAAGCGTCGGGGCAATGTTCAGCAGCCGAGACTTGGGCAAGCGCCCAAGTGCTGGGGCGCTGGAGGTATTGATCAGATTGTAGGTGCCCTAAGCGCCCACATTTCTTCAGACATGTAGTTAGATCAAAACTCGACACTAGGGCGCGCCTAGGTGACAACATCATAATTCAAGACAAAGGCTTAGGCGTGCCCAAGCGCTTTGTGTATTCCAGCACATAATCAACAACCCAAAACCCTGGCACTTGGACGTGCCCAAGTGTCAGGCGATGAATGCATAAGCATGAAGGAATTATGGCGTACAAGAAGTGGGAAATTGGACATGTGACAATCATCCAACGTTCCTATGGTCAGAGGCAGGCTTTTGGGAATTGTATGTTCTTAAGGGATGCTTATGATTATGTGTGGTGGTGTGTTGTGCATATGTGCTGTAGTGGCTGAATGCTAAGGGTTTTGGAGCTGTTTGGTGGGCTATAAATACTTAAGAAATGCTTAGGGATTAGGTGTGGTGTTGTATTGTGGTGGCTGGAGGCTACGTAATGTGGAGGATGTGAGCTGTAAGGAAGAACCTATGAGTTTGGGCTGGGAAGGCTTTGAGAGCTCTTGAAGAATGATTTTTCTTGTATTTTCTTCTTATTTATCATAGTGAAATTCATTGTGGTGTGCCTTTGTGGGTTTTCTCTGGTCTTCGATTTTCCACTTAGAATATGTGTGGTTTACTCTAATTTTTACCCTATTTTTCATCATTTTGCTGCTTGTTTTTTCTTATGCTTTAAAATATGATAAAGTCGGCGATCGCTTAGTGTTTTCACTGCTACTTTTTTGCCGGTGCTTAGATTAGAGGACTAAAAGTGTGTTTAAATTCTTAACACACTAATCATAAGCTTAATAAATTAATTTGTAAATCAGAAATTTTTAAGTAAAATATATTAATAACTAATTAGATCACCTATTAAAATTTAAACTCACTAATCGTTTACATAATTTAGGTCTAATACATATTAGTTTCATATTATTTTTCAAATACGAATAAATTATTCACCTAAATTCTCAAATCCTTAAAAGCTTGCAACCAAACAAAAATCTAAGGATTTTGCTTGGTTGTCATACTAAACAAATTTAGGATTTACTACATTCATAAATCTTGGGTATCTAACATCCTTTGGTGTAAAGTAAAATCCATAGAGATTTTGATTTTGTTGGTATTTGGTTCACTACAAAAATCTAATGCTGCATTTGGGGTGCGTTTTAAAGCTCCAAAACCTCATTTTCCATGCATTTCCTTTGAGAAATTAACCAGTGCTCGGGTCAACTACACTCTTTTGCGAGTAGTGCTCGGGTCAACTTTGATTGAGTTTCATTTTAGCTTTTATCCTATGTTCATTTAAACAAAATAATAAGCACATGGCATTTAGATGCATGGATTTCTTTTACAATGTATTCTCAAATACATGTATTGTAATTCCCTTCATCAATTTACCTTTATAGGAAGTCTATTTTTTTGAAGAGGTATTTTTTTTTTCTCTATAGTTCACTTGGGAAGACAAATGGATTGTCAGTTTATCATCAGGTATTAAAAGTAATTCATGCTAGAATGATATAGACTATAATGTTTCAAAATTACAAACACTACTCGATAAAAGATAATGTGCTTTTTTTCCCGGTGCCAAATAGCACAGGATGTAAGTAAAAGTACTTTCAACATTTTAGAAGGATAGAAGATTGTATCCCTACAATATTTCATATGCTTATTTTTTATGCCCCTCGAAAAGGTTCCACTATTGTTTCATCTATTCTGAGATACACAATTTGGATGCCCTTTTAGTTTAAAGATAAAAAAAAGTTCTGAATGAATGAAGGAAATTTGGCGCATTTTTATTATCTTCATTTTTAGTTGAATCCGTTGGTTATATTTGAAGATATTGCAAGGATAATACGGTTTTCTTGCTGATAATATACTACTTGTGTAACGCAGGCTTGCCGCGGTCCCAATGCTGCTGGAAACAAGAATGCGAACAGAATTGCCAGAAACGCTACCCAAGCTTTTATCAAAAGAACGTTGGCAAGATGCAAAAAGTTTAAAGAGACAAATACTAGCTGCTTTAAAGAGCCTTCTTTCAAGGACACCTTCCTTTCCGCATCATCCTCTCGTAGCAGCCATTCCCAAGCTATGGATATTCGCACAGATGGTACGCATAATTTGTTTTCCTGCGTAAATTTTTTCCATCTCTTTCTGTTCGTGAAACATAGAAAAATCTTATAGAGATAATTACTTGTATGTGATATAAAACCTTTGTTTTTATTATCTATCTAGTACCTAATTATGCGTTTTATTAGAAGTTAATTTTAGTTTAATAATAAAGATTTGGATGATAATTTGTTAATATTTAGAATTAATTGTTAAATATGTAAAAAAAGTTCTCCATAGTAGTATGATGAAAACTAAAATGATCCCTCAATCTTGATTTATATATGTATATATCTATTAGTATATAATATGCAAATAGGAAAAAGAAGAAATTTGAGTGAAGGAGAGGCTTATGTTTGCTAATAACTCACTCTCCTTTCAAGTCTCTTCGCCTCCCTCCTCTTCTCCATTCGGCGTCCGGTCAGCCTTATAGTTCGACCAGCTGCAGGAGCTCGCACAGAATAGCTGCTTCAAACGAAGATCCACACGCTAGATTTCCCTTTCAATCGGATTGATGACATAAAGATCTCCCTTTGTAAGGCCACCAGAGTGTCGTCTTACGGTCCTAATGATGTTGCTATTCCTTCCCTGCCTTCCATTGCTGATGGCGTGGCTGCCCTCGATCACACCCTTCTCGATTACCTCCGCTATATGCGTTGCCATGGAGAACTTTGCAAGGAGTCAACTCAACGCTCTGTATCTTTAGTGTACAGAACTACGACAAGATAGTATTTTTTGGTCGATGTTCTTCCACTCTGCCACGGGTTATCGAAAATTCCTCCAAACCCTAGACCTTGACAGTTCGTTAAATGTCTTTTTCTCTCCTTCGATGTTAAACTTTTAAATTTTGAAGTAGCCATGACATTTATTTGGATTGTCTGTTCTTGATTCGTACACATTTTGGAAATTTTATTTTTTCTTCTAAAATTTATTTTAGGATTGTGATCGGTTTTCTTGCAAATACGTAATTTTTTATTTGGAAAGACTTACTTTTATATACCACTCAAATAATTTTAATATTTACTAACGAAGCACTGTAAACTCATTTCTAAAGTGCATTACATATCATATTTATTTATAACTAAAATTATAAAATGTGGAATGGGTGATAGTGCTTTATTTGTAAATATTAAAATTTGGTTAGAAGACTTCGGTTAATGACCCCATCCCAATTTTCAAATTTGTTTAATAAGGACACTATATATATATATATATATATATATATATATATAATATAATCTAAAATTCATTTTTATAAAATTAATATCTAATGATAGTTTTAGGGTTCAGGTTTAAGGTTTTTGATTTATTGTCTGATATCATGGGTTCAATTCCGAATAGTCATATTGTTGATTGTTATTTTAAGTTCACTTTCTTTCAAATAAAAAATTAATATATATATATATATATATATATTATAATCTAAAATTTCATTTTTATAAAATTAACATCTACTGATAGTTTTAGGGTTCAAGTTTAAGGTTTTTGATTTATTGTCTGATATCATGGGTTCAATTCCGAATAGTCATATAGTTGATTGTTATTTTAAGTTCACTTTCTTTCAAACAAAAAATTAATATATATATATATATATATATATATATTATTATTATTTTTTTTTTTTATATAACATTTTAACCCGGTGATTAAGACTTGAGATTTGATATTCTATGTCGTTTAAATTTTATTGTTCATATGTTTACTTTTTATTTATAACTCATCTTTCAAAAAAAAAAAAAAATAACGAGTCTTTTCTCTAATTTTGAATGATTAAAAGATATTTAGATAATTATTTTAAAAATAATAGAGATTGGTTGATAGCTGTATTATTTAAGTCTTAGATTTTAAATATGTGATCAAGAAAGATTTCTGTGTGATGTGTTAATGCCGAATGTTTTTCTATTAGCTTTCAAAATGTATGAATTTGACTTTTTTTTAATATTTCATATATTCTTTGGTGGGCACTAAACACAATTTACAGCATTCATTCTTTGGATGTTTGGGAATAATATGCCAACGCTTTTCTCTTTCACAACGTATTTGCAGGCTCACAAAATAGTAGAAGAGCGGAGGAAAGGGATCCTAAATTCTGCAAATCCATTGGGACGATAAACGCTAATGGCCATCCTCCCTTCAGAAAAGAAGAAACCCACCCCAACCGCGTCAAGAAGAAGGAAGTACTCCTCGGCGACGTTGTCGAAAACACTCCCGGCTTGCCATCGGGAACTCTCGGTCTCGAAAGCTCCCTGCCGAGCTCCACGAAGGGAAAGCGGAGTGAGAGAGATCGTGACGGCAAGGTACACAACAGAGAACATTCAGTTTTTAAAAATGCCACTGCCAAACTCGGCCGGCCTCCCATGCCCAGCTGCGCAGGCGAGAGGAAGACCAGAACAAAGCCGAAGGCCAAAACAACAATGACAGCAGCACTGCAATCATCCGCTCCTCCTGCCTCTATTTCTCAGGGGGTGCCGACTGGCAGGGGCAGATCGAAGGAGAAAGAGGACCCGAGCTTGCTCCCAGGGCCCTCCGGAACGAAGAAATTAACTAACGAGAGTGAATCTATCGATCTGAACAATGTTCAACTGCCTGACATGGACGTTGATTTCGGCGAGCAGGGCCAAGATATTGCTTCGTGGTTGAATTTCGAGGAGGACGGTATGCAGGATCAGGATTTTATGGGGCTCGAGATTCCTATGGATGATCTTTCGGATGTTCATATGATGATATGAAGAGGGTGCTCCAAGGCTTTATTATTCTTTTGTCTTGTACAGTTCCTTCAGTTCCATAGATGCAGTAGTTCTATAACCAACCAACCAACCAACCATAATGAAGCACTGGCCGCAGCAGCAGATTCTTTTATTAAGTTTATATATATTATATATATTATTTTTTTATTGGAGCTTTTTTTTTTTCTTAACAGTGAGGACCTTTTTTTTATTTAATTTTCTCATGACATATTGGCTTGCGTTGATGGATCCAACTATAGAGGGATCTCTCTATTGTAAATATATTTTGATTCTGTACAGGCAGCCATATTACTAATAATATTGAATCAGGCCTAGCTTTTGATTACTGCTTTTTTCGAATGTTTCTGCATATTTCGTTCTCCGGCAGCAGTGCAGGCTGCTGTGCCAATTGTACATAACATTTATTATGTCATCAATAAAAGATGCTATTTTTCCCTCATTAGCTTGCGTTTTGATGTGTTTTTTATTCGTTGTACAGAAATCTTTAGTAATCATATTTTAACAAATGTAGCATATAAATTTTTATCTTATTATTATTATAACAATTTTGGATATTAGTTTCATAAGTATTGAAATTGAATGCATGTAAATACCAAAAATGCTTTGAGCGGTGCTATGGAATAAGGACACTTTGCAAATGAAGTAGAATCCAATTGGACAGTTGACAAAGTTGCAGGTGCAGAAAGTAGTGGAAATACTCTTAAAGTACTGTATTTGCAAAGGTATGTTCATAGTGGTGGGCAAATTACTTTCCTTCACTTGCAACCTATCTGTGCTCTTCCGATAGCTCAAAGAAAAACCGTTTTATCAGTCCTCGTATATCCCAGGAGACAACTCTGCAACTGTGCTTCATAATTCTGCTTATACCAACCGTAATGCTGAGGGACACGATGCCTGGAAATGTTATGCTTTGAGAGCAGTTTTGGATTAATTGACTTGTGGATAGATGAAGAGTTCATCTTGGATATGTGGGATAACACTTGAGAAGGTACGTTGCAGCATCAGGAGGCTATATGACATAGTGTAAGGATGCAGGAAACTACAACCCCAACTCCTCTTTTCATAAACAATATTAACATGATTATCGGATTACATTTAGGAAATTCAGTTCTTGACTTGGGAGAAGGCATACCTAAGTTTCTAACGGTGGGTGTCATTTAGTAGATTATTGCTATCTATCATTAATATTGTCAAAAATGCCAATAGCAAATAGAGAGCGTGCGAAGGCGTCAAAAATGTCAATGATATTTGTCTGACATACTCGTTTCCTCTTCCCAGTAATTGATAAGAGTCAACAATGATGTTTAAGATCTTTACTTTTTTTAATATTAATCAAGGTATCACCAATTCAAAACGAACACAATCATGGAGAGAAAATGAAGTTCACTGCTGTAATGACACTAGGTTATTTATAAACGAAAACGTTAATGTCACGCAATATTTAGATTTCATTAATTCCCCACAAATTTCAATTTTCCATTAAAGCTCCCGCTAAGTACGAAAAGGAAACGAAAACCTCAGAAAAAACCGTTGACGATTAAGGTCGACGATTTCATTAAGAAAGAAATTGGAACGCACGCACACGAACTGCTCGACTCCTTCAGCTCTTATAATCGCGTCACTTCCGTTTTAATTCGTATAATTCCCGTGATCTACGCGAGGTGTCCTTCTAGCCGAATGAATCTGGTGTGCGTTACTCAAGCACACCCTATTTAATCGAGCACATGCCGCTCGATTCTTTCACTGCCTTCTCTCGACTCCCTCGCTTATTCCTCTCAGAAATCGAACCCCTCCTAGGACACGCGGCGACAACAAGGACTTACCTGGCGGACGTTCGAGCCAGGAGACTCGATCACTCCTTCCGCTCATAGTCCCGTACGCTAGGAGACGGAATCGGAGGCTCTTAGAGCGCGACCTTTGCTTCCGTGCGACTTCCTTCACCGCTCGATCCTCTGTGCCGACCTCTTCAGTGTGTTCGCCTCTTCCGCTCAATTCTGCGCCCGATCCTTCTCTGCTCGACCGCTCAACTCTCTGCGCCAACCCTTCTGTGCGTTCGACTAAGCTATAAGGTACGAATTCCTTTTAAATTTTTGCTATTGAAGTCGTTAATGATAACTTCGGATTAAATTTATTTCACTATTTAATAACTTTGTATAATGAAATTGAGCATTTTTCTTAGATATTGGGATTAATCATTAACTTCCTAAAATTTACTAATGAACTGAATTTTTAGTAAGACAAATTATGTTCCGACCATTTGAGATATTATCTTTGGGTATTAAGTCGGATTTTAATGAGAAACGTATTTATGAAACTCATTTCATTTATCTTAATTACTTAGTATATCCTATGTTTGGAAAATATTTCTTTACTACTGTCTTAGAGCATTATAATAGAATTTGGATAAGTTAAAAGTGATTTATATAGTAGAATAACATGTAATATAAGTTAGACTCTACTGAAGTTTGTGTAATGATAAATAATAAGTAGCATCTTAACCTGTAGTTGGGTTTACAGATTATCTGAAATCTAAAAATTTAACCATTCTGCACCCCCAGAAATGTTACTGTTTAACAATAAGAGTTGAAACTTAATGAATTATCAGTGAATATTGATTCGACAATTTAATCCATATTTTACCATGTTCTAGCATCATTTAAGGTTATTAGATTTTTCTGTTGGAAAAATATTGTACAAGGTTGCTAAGAAAAAAAATATATTTGATTAAGTATGATATTGAAATGTTGCGCCATATTGTTATTAATGTTATAAAATCTCTAAATCACCAACTTTAGAACTCTTAAGTGAAATTATTGTAATGTACCTTCTATTTTGAGATTTAAATCAAGAGGTCTGGGAAGGATATGAGAACGAAAGCTAAATTAAGTGGTATGTCGAGTAATAAGATTCATTGAAACACTAAAAATATCATTTTCAAGGTCTAATAGAATTTTAATTATATTTTTGTAGACACATCGAATTTGTGAGTGATTCGTCTTATTAAGTCAAATACAAAAGGTATAGTGGATATTATGTTTATGATTTCTATTTTTTGCTGTTTAAGCAACACTTTGAGCCTATTTTGTATTGCTATTAATGTGTTATTCGTACTATTAATGATGCAAGATAAACGAAAATGAAGTTTATGTATTTTGTAAATGTTGCAAAGGGTTCCGTAACAGAGGTTGAATTAAGTTAGGGACGGGGCTAGTCTATCGGGAGTTATAAGTGTGCCATCTGGAGCCTTTGAGGTGGCCCAAGTGAAGGTTATGCTTAAATGCATATTTGATGCCATCTGGAGTCTTTAAGGGGGCCCAGGTGAAGATCGAAAGCCATCTGGAGCCTTCAAGGGGCCCAGATCATGCTTAAATGCATTTTTTATAAACCCAACCTCATGGTTCTGGCTTTGCCCATCAGAACTGCTAGCGTTGCTTAATAATATCATGTGACATAAACATAAACATGAATTTTTATGCTATTATTATTTTTCCGTTTGAAGATTTGGCATGTGACCAAAGAGTATTTATTTTGTAAGAGTTATGATTATCTTTTTGCAAAAGACTATATTTCCCTGCAATTATTATCATTTTTGTCTTCCGCTTTTGCTTTAAGTATATTTTTAATATCCTTTGTATTTAAAATGTGCAATAAAACATTATTTTTATAATGTCAGATCAGATACAGCCCCGGAGGAGGTTGATATAATTTAAAGTCATTAGAAAGAAGTGTGGCACAGGAAATTAATTTACCCTTCGATGATTAATTATTTTTGGATAATAGTAATTATGTAATAAATTTTTGGATAATATTTATTTTAAATTGAATGAATGTTATTTCTTTATACTTGAATGATTCTGGATATTGTTTAACTACTATTTTACTTAATCGCCAATATAATCATACGGAAAGATGCATCGGTTGTTAGATTGGTTGTTACCAACATAATATGGTAACATGGGTCATCACAACTACACTGTCACATTCATCTATCAAGTGATGCTTTTAGGTTTAAAGAATGTCAAAGCAACATATTAACGAGTGAGACATGATTTTAAGTGACCAAAAGACAAAATATTATAGTCTATGTCCTAGTAATTTAAACTGCAATTATTTTTATTATTACTAATTATAATTTTTATTATCATAGAAAAAAACAAAGTGAATTTGCATTAAATAAGTTGTACCGTTTCGCACCAACAATAGTATACCGAAATGTGCAAAATGTGCGCCCAAATGCCACAAGGCTGCTTATAGATACCCTTCATTCTACAAGTAAAATTTCTTAATATTTCCGAAATCGTTTCGTTGCCATGTTAGAGTATCGAGACGTCGTATTCACTTTAGGGCATCACGATCGAGTTAAGCTCGTCATTGTGAACGGGCGGAGCACAATTTTTCAAGCTCTTCCACTAGTGTCATGAGATACATTTCAGTCTACTTAATTATTTTTATGGTCCAAATAGTCCAATAGATGTTTGCATTGTGCTTCCCTTTTTTGTATTGCTTATTTTGTGCCAAATTTATTTTATTTTTAAAATGCTAAATATTGACCTATAAATACTTTGAAATGTTACCATCGTTATGAATTTGCAAGCCCAATATTGTGATTAGATGATTTTTATTCAACTGTTGTTGCGTTTCTAATTCTATATTAATGCCTCGTAAGAGTCATCTAAATTGCATAGTGTTATCATGAAAAGAATTATGATGTTAGCAAGCATTCGTTTGATTTTGTATAGATAGTTTATGTCTGACCAAAAATTTTATTTGATTATGTTCTTAACTATTACATTTATTAGTCTAAGAAAATGATCATTTATTTTTTAATTATTACATACAAACACTATATAAGCATCATTGTGTGAATACAAAGCATTGCATATTTATTGTATTGATTGAAAAATGGGTGTGGTTTTGCATGAATTGGCTCCAATAAAGGTGCATTTATAAGTACTATGGACGTGGCATTGTTCACTTGGGGGTGATAAGGAAACTTATACCGCTACATAGGAGGGTCGGTGCATAGTTTATTGATAAATTACAGAACCGCTTATAGATAAGAGAACACACTTATTATTTTCTCTTTATATAACAATGTCCGTTTTATTATGAAGGGCTCAATAAAAACATCAAATATGAGCAAAAAAGTTTTGTGCTCTATTGAAAGACAAGAATATGAGATATTGTCATATCCTAAGGTATGAAAATATTAAAGTTATTATATAATGAGTTATGAAAATTTGAGCGATATATTATGATACATGAATAATACTATATTTTAAATATTTTTGTTGTGAAATATTGATTTGCATTATTTATTATCATATTTAGTTGACATCACTCTTGTTATTCTTTATATATACAACATAGAGATTCATTTACTTCTTATTCTTTGAATTATTCTTTTGAGTACTTTTTTTCATATTATTTATCCTCACCTAAATTTGAGAATGAAAAACAATATCATATTGCTTGCAAAATCTTAGAAGTACTGGTATAAGTATAATAATACGGTAAAATTTGATTGCTATGTAAACATTAGTTTGGAGAAGATCTTTACACTTATAATGCAAGATTAATTATATATGCATATTTTAGTTTTGAGTTGCAATAATTAACAGAATAGTTTTTGTGTTGGTGGATCTGCAATATTTATTTTGGATGCATAAATGTATCTATATTTTGGTTATTTGACATAGATATTTATGTTTTGATTTTAGTATTCCTTAATATGATCATACCGCTTAACAATTGTTATCAGAGATTTTATTTGATATCGGACCCCACAATTGGTATTAGAGTATATTAAGAAAATTAGGAAAAAATGAAATAGAGTCATTTGAGTTTAAAATAATTTAAGAGTTATTAGAAATTGTACGATATGAGTCATATTATTAATATTCTAGATAGATCCTAGAAGTCCTGAAATACTAATAGAGAATAATGGCACTCCAACAATAATCTTAAACCCTACCACATCTATTGGAAGATAACCTATGGAACACTTAATGGGTTTGTTTGCTCAGTTCTTACAATCTCATGAAACAACAACTCAGTTTGTCACACCTTCACCAGCTAACACCCTAATTATGGATCAAACTCTTCTGGCATTATAAAGTTTAAGCTATCTTATTTTAATGGTATTGATATCCAAAATATTAGAGAAGTTTGGTTACATCAAATTAAAAAGAAGTTTGGAAGGGTGTGTATTCCCTTAATAAAGAAAGTAGCTTTAACATCTCAATTGTTCACAGACAAAGTAAATAATTGGTAATCTCTAACAAAGGATTCAAATTTTAAAAATTGTAGTTTATATCAAATTACCTAGGAAGATTTTGCAAATTATATCTCTGAAATATGTCCCAACCTCTACTTTATGTGGTTATTCAAGGGAATAGAGTGATAGCTACGAGTTTGAATTCATTAAATTAGCTCATTATGCTCATAAGTTGATAGATACAAATAAAGAAAATTGAATTTTCTTAAATAAGACAGATATTTTATTAAAAAAGGTTTTGTACCTCAGTATAAAATATTTTTTGTATATTTAATAGAGTGATCAAAATTAATAGATAATGGGGATTCATCTACAGTTGAGAGGCTAAAAAAAGGTTCCATCAACACCTCAGAATACAAGTCATTTAGACAAATATAAGGCAGTTTCTATTGGTATAATTTACAATAGAGTAATAGAGCAAGTTAAATTAGATCATATGCAAGGTTGAAATTAAATGTTTCGAATGACATCGTGCATGCCACAAGATTCCTTAATATAAAGCTATTATTCCCGCTGGGCAAGAATTCTAGAAGAATGAGCCACCATCAGTAGTTAAGAAAAATAAAATACCTCAAGCCCTAGTGCAAGCAAGAGTCTATAATATGACTCGGACGAAAGTGCAAAAAGATCATGAAGTGGTTGCATGTATAATTATTTTTATGAGTATGATTTGTTCTTTTTTTTTTTTAAATTAGAGAGCTAGCCAATCATTTATTTTGAAAAGCTTTGCTAAACGATGTAATATAATCACAAAATAACTCACGAGAATTCTAGAAATATGTTCGACATTAGGAGAAAACATAAAATTCAAAATATATTATGGTTATACATTAGTTATTTTTCAATAGCAATTCCAAAATGCATTAATCCTCTTACAAATCTTCAAAATTGGCATTATTTTGGGAAAAGATTGGCTAGTTGCTCTAGTGCATTTATTGATTATTCTATAAAGTACATTCAATTATGACTTAGTAGTCAAAAAAATATTTTGTATTGGAAGGAGAAGTTGGTTATTATTGGTTACTAATTCATGTCAAGCTGGTATATTGATTCGGAAAGGATGTGGAGCATTCTTAGTTTCAATTTCATGAGCTAAAAAATCAACCACTTTATTTGTAGATATTGAGATGTTAAGAGAATTCCCAGACATTTTTTAAAATATTTACCTAGATTTCCACCTATAAGAGAAGTAAAATTTAACATTAATTTATTACCAAACAACCAACCTTTATCAAAAACATCATATAGTATGGCCCCAAAAAAACTTCAAGAGCTAAAAGAATAGTTGCAAGAATTATCAGATATTAATTTCATTCATCCTAGTACTTCACCATGGAGAGTGCTTATATTATTTGTTAAAAGGAAGGATGAGTCAATACACATGTGGATTTATTAGAAAGGGCTAAATAAGCTCACAATTAATAATAAATACCATCTTCCAATAATAGATGATTTGCTTGATCAGTTGGTGGAAGTGACAGTGTTTTCAAATATTGATATGCAATCAATTTACCATCAACTATGGATCAAGGAAGATTACAATTCTTTTTCCACTTTCAAAACTTAGTGTGGCCATTTATAGTTGTTAATTTATGTTGCATGATTTGATCAATACCGCAGCAATGTTTATAGATTTGATGCATAAAATCTTGAAACCTTATTTAGACTCCCATATTATAGTATTTATTAATGATATTTTAATACATTTATAGAGCAAGGAGGACCATGTAGACAATTTAAAAGTTACACTTAATATCCTAAGAAGGTATCGATTGTTTGCTAAATAATCAAAATGCAAGTTTTTGTTAGAATTTGTGGCATTCTTTAGTGATATCATTAGTAAGAATGGAATTTCAATGAATCCTAAAAAGATCAATGTTGTACATGAATGGATGAATCCAACATTAGTATAAGATGTAAGAAGTTTATTAGGTTTAGTAGGTTAATATTAAAAGTTCATTCTTGATTTTTCTTAGATAACAGTTCCATTGACTATGTTGACTAAAAAAATTTTCCTTTTGTTTGGTGTTTCAAGTGTAATTTTACTTTTCAATAATTAAGAGATTGTTTAAATTCTCACCTATTTTTGCAGTTCCAGCCCAAGAAAATGATTTGAAATGTACAAGGGTGCTTCACTAAGCAATTTAGAATGCTTATTATTCAAAGAAGGATGAGTATGTGCATATGCATCTATATAATTAAAATTCATGAGAAATATTATCTAGTGCATGTCTTAGAACAACAACAAGCATATTTGCATAACAATTTGGAGACATAACTTATATGGGATAATGTGTGAATTTTATACAAATGATCTGGGTTTTAAATATTTTTACAGAAAAGAATTAAATTTTAGATAATAATAATGGCTAGAGTTTATAAAGGATTATTATTTTAGTTTACAGTATCATCCTTGAAAAGTAAATGTATTAGATGATATTTTAAGTGGGAAATATTTTAGTAATGTTCGTTAGTTAATTTTAACTCATTTGAGAAATGAAAAAGTTGAGGTTATTTTTCAATGGCAACACAAATTTTCTTAAACTAGTTATCAGTAATAGTTCCTTTAGCAGAGCAGATTAAGTTGAAACAGAAGGAGGATAAGGATTACAACTTCTTAATAGCTTGAACACAAATAAAATAAATGTGTTCCTATATTGTATGCATATAATGCTTTATAATAGGGCCATAGATTATGGGTTCTAAATAATACTGAGTTGTGTGAACTTTTTTTATTAGATCCCACAAGGCAAGTTACACCATCCAACCAAGAGCTTATAAGACGTACAAATATTTGAAGATATTATTTTAATGATATGAGCTAAATATTGATGTGAGAAGGATCGTTATGTGTGAAGCTTGCAATCTGACCAATGAAAAGTATCAGAAGCCTTGATGACTACTTTAGTCGCTCTCAATTTTAGAATAGAAATGGATGATGTTTCTATGAATTTTGTGGTCAAATTTCTTCATTTCAAATTCTATGCACTTTATTCTTACCTGACAAATAGATTATGTGGAAAATTTGGCAAAGACTTACTAAAGAAAAATTATCAAATTGCATGAAGTTTCTAAGATAATCTTAAGATACCAAGACAACAAGTTTACTTCTAAATTTTAGCTCACTATACAAGATGATTTGGGACCTAAGTTTTGCTTAAGCACAACCTTCATCCTTAGATGGAAGGACAAACAGAAAGGGTAAATAACATTCTTGTGTATATGCTTTGCTTTCTTATGCTAGAATTTGGAGAAAAGGTTAGCTCTCTGAAGTACATAAATAATCTTAGAGTTACAAATAAACTCAGTACAAGATATGTAGGTTCATTTGAAGGTATAGTAGGAATTACGTAAAATACTAACAAGCCTCGACTTACAAATCATTTGAGTATATCCATAAATTGTTTTACATGAGGGCACTTTTGCGTCTCAAATTGAACTTGATGGTGCTATATCATTTTAGCACCTTCCAATAAATTTGGGAAATCGTCATGATGTAAGGACATCAAATGACTTTTAATAGAATTCCTTAGGTCTTTTAGAAACCTACTACATCTAGCCATTTCTGTACAAACTAGATTAGGTGCAAAGTGAAATAGTTTTATGAACTTCATCTCATAATCATGTATAGAATGATTTCCTTGCATTAGTTGCATGAAGTCATCCTCAATTATAGTTTGTGCGGAAGGAGGGATGAATTCAGTACGGAAGACATGCTCAAATTGTTCTCAAGGAATATCTTCCACACATGTGTCAGAAAAGCAGGCCTTTAGCTCGCTGTCCCGCCGGTATTCAGCTTCTTCATGAAAAAGATAAGTAGCCAAATGGATATACTCACTCTCTGGACATTTAATGATTGCCAAGAGTTTCCCCACTGTTTTAGACCAATTGGCTGCTTCCATGGTTTAAGTAGAGCCATTAAAAGTGGGGGGACTTAAATGAAAGAATGCTAGGAGAAAGGCATCCACAACAGGACCTGAAGTAGGTTGTGGTGCAAAAGTAGTCTCTTTTGGAGGTGGGGCAGGAACTTTAAGTGGGGTTGGGAGAGTTTGAAATGGAACTTCTAATGATTGTTATGGAATAGGAGAAGATGGTGGAAGAATTGGAGATGGGTGAGAGGGAGTACTTGTGGAAGCCATCCTCTCAACAGCTCTTATTTGAGCTTCAATCATTATTTTAAATATATTCATAATTTGTCTCATCTCCTCTGCAAGAGATGGAACTACAGATTCTGCCTCCTTAACTATAGAAGGAACATAGTTGTTCTGATCGGGATCTATTCTAAGAATATTAAGAAAAAGAAACTCAAAATTAGTAAAAAAGAAAAACTTCTCATTAATACTCAATAGATTTGAGATACAATATGAAAAGTACATGAAAGCAGAAGGGAAATAGCAACTACTATGTACAAGTTACTATGAAAGCTACTTGATAGATCTAAGATTTATAGCAAAATAAAAGAAGTAATACAAGCAAATTCATATTAGGATGGTCTACTTTGATTTGTTTTCCCATATTTTCAGGCCAAAAAAATAAGATGGAGAAATTAAGGAAGAAAACTGCTGTAGCACACCCAAGCGCGCTACAGCGCACCAAGGTGGGTCGAACTCAAAACCTCAACCGCTACCGCGCACCATAGTGGCATATATAAATCCAGAAAGCAAATAAATATTTAATAGAACCGCTGTCACGCGCCTAAGCCCGCCACAGTAAATGCCACTATGGCGCCTAGCTACAATAGTTTTATTAAATCTTCTTGTTGCTGAGTCTAGTTTTTTCAATTCAAAAAGCTAGGCGCCATAGCGGCATTTACAAAACCAGACTCAGAAAAAAGAAGATTTAATAAAAAGATTGTAGTGCGCCTAAGCACGCCATAGTGCGCCATGACGAATTGAATTCAAAAGTTCAAGCGTTACCGCGCACCACAGCGGAGTGAAAATCAAATGAAGATTTAGTGATCCGCTACCACGCGCTGCAGCGGACCTGACTCGAAAGTCCAAGCGCTACCGTGCGCTACAGCGGAACAAAAGGTCAAATACAGAAATAAAATGAAATTCAATACATCTGCCACAATGCGTTAGGGTGGATTGAATTCGAAAAGCTAGGCACGACAGCACGCCATAGTGCGCTGCAGTAACCGCCGTATTTTTTCAGTCTGAATCAGTAATAAATGAAGCATAGGGAATGACACAAAACATAATTGTTTTGCCTTCCCCTACTATTCTATTCTTTTTTCCTTGTATTCTCAAGATAATTAACTGAACCAATTTATGAAGAAGCATTTATGGTAAGGATTTGAAGAGTTAAATAGTTGTTGATTCCAAAGGGCTGTGGGCTGTTCTATATAAACTTACATGCAAGACTAAGAGAGAGTTCCCCTATTTGACATTCAACATCAAAAATTTAGAGCTGTTGTAGTGAAAAGAAGGAAAAGCCCAAACCAAGGAAGGAGAAGAATTCCATTCGGAGAAAGAGGGGAAGGAAATTCGATGAGCTGAAAAAGGAGAAGCTAGAGAGCAGGAGGAAAGCTGGAGAATGCTAAGGGCAGTTCCTAGTATTCTTCTTTAGCCTCTCCTTATTTTATTTCTTACAGTAGAGCCATGCAAGGGTTTATGTCTTTTTAATCCATATTCTGTATTTCTTTTGGTATGGAGATCAAGCCTCCCCCTTGGGGAGGGTTGGGCTAGAGTCATGTAAAAAGTAGAGGGATATATGGTGCTTGTATTGATTTTCTTTAATGAATAAAGTTCCTTATCTTTTGATGTGGATGTGTTTCTATGTAATCATGCATGTGACAAATATTTATTATATTTTTCTTACAAATGGTTTATAATGAATATTGTTGTGTTGTCGAGACTTCACTGTCCAAAAAACAGCACAGACACTGCAGCTCGCCACAGCGTGCAATAACGTGCTATAGCGGAACCAAGTCCGAAGCTGAGGTGCCACGACGCGCCTCAGCGGTCAGCAATCGAGAAGCGGGCACTACTGCACTCTATAGAGGAATCAAACACGGGCGCTACAGCAGAAACAAGTTTGAAACACGGGCACTACAGCGCGCCACAGTGCGCTATAGCAGATGCAATTCTGAAAGTCAACCACTACAGCACGCTATAGCGGTTGAAGGAGTTCTGCTTTGTTTTAGGTCTCGATCTAAAGAAATCTGAGGGGTATTTTGGACTTTTTGGGTCCGAAATGGAGCTAGCTACTTAAGCCTAAGTAGTGGAGGAAAAATTATGGCTTTGGCAATCAGTTTGGAGGCTTGGAGGCTGT
Source organism: Gastrodia elata (assembly GCA_016760335.1). NCBI lineage: Eukaryota > Viridiplantae > Streptophyta > Magnoliopsida > Asparagales > Orchidaceae > Gastrodia > Gastrodia elata. The sequence goes on along the minus strand of CM028672.1, from coordinate 18,179,854 downwards.
GGAGGAGAAGAACCCTAAGCTAAACCCTAGGGAGCTGCTAAGCAAGAGAAGGCTTACTATTTGAAGAAGAAACTTCAGGAGGTAGCAGCTTCTTCCATTCTCCATTCTAAGAGTAGAACTACAGCTGTGTATGCTAATGTGATATAGCTCTTATAACTCTGTAAACTTTGAAGCTTTTCATAGGATTTTCTTATTGGTGTGACTCTGTGGTTTTTCCCAATATTTTGGTTTTTCACATATATGCTTGTGTTTGGATGATTTGTATGTGCTGCAATTTTCTTGTTGTGATTTTGTAATTTCTAAGCTAGCTCGGTAACCATCAACGCACCCCGATCCTCAAAGTCTTTAGACTTTGGTTTGTTGTTTCCATTACAAGTGTCATTTCGCATTAGGTATCTTGTGTATTGCTGGTGTTTCATAATAAGTGGTATCGGAGAGTTAGGTTCTTTGCCTTGTTGTTAAGGAGGGTTTGCTTGTTTGAGTGGGAGCTATGGACAAAGAAATGAGACAGAAGATTGAGAAGTTCAGCGGGACAAACTTTATATTCTGGAAAATGCAAATGGAAGATTTGCTCTACTAGAAGAAGTTGTATCATCCATTGAAAGGATCCGACAAGAAGCCTGAAACTATGATTGATAAAGAATGGGAGGTTCTTGATAGATTCGCTTTGGGTTTGATTCATTTATCACTGTCTTCTTCTAATACTTTTAACATTGTTAATGAGAAAACTACTGTAGATCTCATGAATGCTCTGACGAGAATGTATGAGAAGTCATCTGCTTCGAATAAGGTTTTTCTAATGAAGAGACTATTTAATATGAAGATGATAGATGGGTATTCAGTGACTAAACACCTCAATGGGTTCAACACTGTGACGAGCCTGCTGAGCTCGGTTGGCATCAGTTTTGATGACAAGGTTTGAGCCTTGTTGATCCTCTCTTTGTTGCCGGATAGTTGGGATGGGCTGGTTACAGCCATTAGCAATTCATCTGGAAATGCTTCATTGAAGTTTGACATTATTGGGCTAGTGCTGAATGAGGAAGTGCGGAAGAGATCTCATGGAGAAGCATCTACCTCAGCACTGAAAGTTGAGAGCAGGTGAAGACATGCTAAGAAGAGACATACCAAGAATAAGTCTATGTCTCAGCAAGGTAAATCTGGACTCAAAAAAGAAAAGCCGGTTGCTAGAATTGTGGGAAGGCAAGTCACTTTAAGAAGGACTGCCCTACTCTAAGGAATCTAAGTGGTGGTGGTAAGATGTTGAACCCCACTATAAATGTTTCAACTAAGGAGGATTAGGATGCTTTGATCCTCTCACTTGTTAACACGGAGTCTCGGGTTGTGGACTTGGGCTACTCTTTTCATGCGACTCCGTCGAGGAGTGCCTTCAAGAACTACACTAAGGGTGACTTGGGGAAAGTATATCTTGGAGATGATAAGGCATGTGATATCTTTGATAGAGGTGATGTGGATGTCAAGCTACCAAGCAGTGCTGTTTGGAAGTTTAAGGATGTTATACATGTGCTATGTCTAAGGAGAAACTTGATCTCAGTGAGCTAGTTAGCTAGAGAAGGCTACATCACTTGTTTCACAGGAGACTCATGAAAGGTTACCAATGGTGCACTCATTATTGCACATGGCAGTATGGAAGGTACACTTTACTTAATCAATAAAGTGTCTGATACTATTGCAGCTGCAAAGGAAATAGATGCAGATCTATGGCACTGAAGGCATGGTCATATGAGTGAGAGGAGCTGAAATCTCTACAATCAAAAGAGAAGCTCCAAGGGCTAAAGTCAGTGGATTTAGATTTCTGTGAAGACTGTGTGCTAAGAAAGCTGAAGAATGTTTCTTTCTCCAAATTTGGAAATAAGAAATTGGAGTTCGTACATACAGATGTATGGGGGCCAGCTCCTACATCTTCCATAGGTGGAGCAACATACTTCGTCACCTTCATTGATGATCATACAAGAAAGGTATGTGTTTACTTTCTCAAACATAAATCTGATATGTTTAATGTATTTGGAAAGTGGCTAGCTTTGGTGGAGAATGAGATTGGGTTAAAGTTAAAATGCTTAAGATCTGATGATGATAACGAGTACTGTGATAAGAAGTTCAAGGAGTTCTGTGCCTTGAGAGGAATCAAGAGGGAGTTTACAATCCCTAGAACACTGCAGCAAAATGGTGTTGCAGAATAGATGTAGCGTACAATTACAGAGAGAGCCAGGAGCATGAGATTGCATGCAGGTCTCCCAAGGCAGTTCTGGGCTGAAGCTGTCAATACATCTGTATACTTAATAAATAGGGGACCCTCCATACCCTTGAATGAAGGGATCCCCAAAGAAGCTTAGAGTGAAAAAGAGGTGAAGTTGAACCACCTCAAGGTATTTGGATGCTCATCCTATGTGCACATTGATACAGGATCCAGGAACAAACTTGATGCAAAGGCGATCAAGTGCACATTTGTTGGATATGGCGCGGGCGAGTTCGGATATAAATTCTGGGACAATCAGAACCAGAAAGTCATTAGAAGCAAGGATGTCACTTTTAATGAAAGTGAAATGTACAAGGATTGTATGGGAGTCAAGACTGACTTCAAGAATGCTTTAGATGGAGAACCTCGACATGTAGAGATTGATGACAGCACTGAGCCAGATGTTGAAGAAGCTTAAGAGGGTGTCAATGTTGAACCACAAACACCCATGTTAAGAAGATCCACAAGAGTATCTAGACTGCCACAGAGGTACTCTTCTTCTTTGTTCTATTTATTATTAACTGATAGTGGTGAACCATAAATCTTAGAAGAGGCACTTTAAATTGAAGATTCAAGCAAGTGGGAGGCTGCCATGAATGATGAAATAGCATCACTCATGTCAAATGGGACATGGGAGTTGGCGCCCTTACCAGTTGGGAAGAAAGCTCTTCAAAACAAGTGGGTTTACTGGATGAAGGAAGAGATGAATGGAAGCAAGTGTTATAAGGTGAGACTTGTAGTCAAGGGTTTCCAGCAAAGGCATGGGATTGACTACAGTGAGATCTTTGCCCCAGTTGTGAAGATAACAACCATAAGGATTGTACTGAATTTAGTTATAGTTGAAGATTTGCATCTGGAGAAAATGGATGTTAAAACTGCATTCTTTCATGCAAGTGCAAGAAAAGCCTCTATGGCTTGAAGCAGGCACCAAGGCAGTGGTACAAAAAATTTGACAGGTTCATGTCAGAATCAGGATACAAAAGATGTCAGGCGGATCACTGCTATTACATAAAGCAGTGTAAGTCCTCTTATATCAGTCTATTGTTGTATGTAGATGATATGTTGATCGCAGGATCAGAAATGGAGGAGATAAAGATAACAAAAGAGCTAATGTCAAGGGAATTTGACATGAAGGACTTGGGGCTGGCCAAGCAGATTCTTAGAATGAGAATCCATAGGGAAAGAAGTGCATAATCATGAAGCTATCGCAGAAGGATTATGTTGAAAAAGTGCTGAAACGATTCAATATGAATGAAGCAAAGCTAGTGGGCACTCCCCTAGCAAGTCACTTCAACTTATCAAAGGAACAGATACCAAAATATGAAGAGAAAAAGGAACATATGATGAAGGTTCCTTATGCTTCAACAGTTTGGAGCTTGATGTACACAATGATCTATGAGACCGGACATTTCCCATGCAGTGGGAGTGGTCAGCAAGTTCATGAAAAACCCAGTAAAGCACCATTGGGATGCGGTCAAGTGGATCCTAAGGTATCTGAAAGGTATAGCAGACAAAGCTCTATGCTTTGGAATATCTGTTATCATTTTGCAAGGATATGTAGACTCAGATCTTGTAGGAAATATTGATAACATGAGAAGTACTATAGGCTATATCTATACATTGGGTAGTGCAGCAATAAGTTAGATCTTCAGGCTATTGAACATTGTATTGCTATCTACAACGGAAGTAGAGTATATTGCTATCACAGAGGCAACAAGAAGATGGTCTGGTTGAAGGGTTTCATGGCTGAATTGGGCAAGGAGTAGAAGGATGTGATGCTCTATAGTGATAGTATGAGCGCTAATCACTTAGCCAAGAATGTCGTATTTTATGCCAGGATAAAGCACATTCAACTTCGTTACCATTTCATTCGAACACTGTTGGAAGAAGGGCAGCTTGGATTCGAGAAGATTCATACTTCTAAGAATCCAGCTGACATGCTTACTAAAGCAGTAACAGTGGAAAAACTGAAGCTATGTGCAACTTCAGATGACCTCGATATGTGAAGGGAGAGCAGTTGTGAGCCACACTATAATCCTTGATAGACACAGAAGAAGACAGTGAAGGTTCAATGGAGGAAGCTAGGGAAGGTTGCCTGGAAGTCTTCAAGTGGGAGATTATTGTGTTGTGGAGAATTTACTGTCCAAAAAATAGCACAAGTGCAGCAGTGCGCCATAGCGTGCTACAGAGGAACCAAGTTTGAAGATGAGGCGCCACGGTGGGCCTCAACGGTCAGCAATCGAGAAGCGGGCGCTTTAGCGCGCTATAGTGGAATCAAACGCGGGCGCTCCAGCACACCGCAGCGCACCACAGCATTCTACAGCGGAAGCAAGTTTCAAACACGGGCGCTACAGCGCACCACAATGCGCTATAGCGGATGCAATTTTGAAAGTCGACTACTATTGCACGCTGTAGTGGCCGAATGAGTTCTGCTTCATTTCATGTCTCGATTTGAAAAAATCTGATGGGTATTTTGGACTTTTTTGGTCTGAAATAGAGCTAGCTACTTAAGCTTAAGTAGTGGAGGAAAACATAAGACTTTGGCAATCAGTTTAGAGAAAGAAACTTCAAGAGGTAGTAGTTTTTTCCCTTCTCCATTCATAGTGAATTTTCTCGTTTGTGTGGCTCCGTAGTTTTTCCTAATCTTTGGGTTTTCCACGTATATGCTTGTGTTTGGATGATTTGTATGTGCTGCGATTTTCTTGTTGTGATTTTGTAATTTCTAAGCTAGCTCGGTAACTGTCAACGCACCCCGATCCTCAAAGTTCTTGAACTTTGGTTTGTTGTTGCCATTACATGTTCCATTCCACATTAGGTATCTTGTGTATCTCTGGTGTTTCACAACAAATAAATATCAAATCAACTAGACATCTCGAGTTAAAGGGAATGCACATAAAGGTCCTCACCATGAATGCATATTCGTTGTGCGGGGATTCTCGGTGTAAAGTACCTTAGCTTGAGATGAAAGGAAGATTAGATAACTTAATTTTCTTTAAGCTCCATAGCTCATCAATTGGCATAAAACTAGGAATGTGTGCATTAGTGCTTAGAGCACAGTGATAAGCTCTTGAGCCTAACAACATATTCTTTGAGCTCAGTCGAGAGGTCAACACATGTGAGCTAAGAGCCACCAATTAAGCTCTGTAGCTCAGCATACGTGAAAGGAGGAAGATGAATAATTGAATGCTTGTGAAGGAATGTGACATAATCCACTTAGCACAATAATTCATTTCCTTATCTGAACTGCGCATATAGCATGTGATGCTAATTGTGTAGAAATTAACTTCGTGTAATCGCTGAATTAAAATGATTATTTTGATAACATAGACATAGGAAATCTTAATTAATTAAATTTGATCACATGAGGGTCTAGGTGTCGAGATTGAACCTTGGTGTGTTCATCTTGTGCACTGAACGTGAAATAGCTGAAATTAAAGGACCAATCTAAGGAATGTTATCTTCACTTGATTATTAATTAGCATGCTGCAACAACCCAGGTTGTTATTTAAGTTAATTTGTACTAAACCAAGTCCCGATTATGATTCTAGTATTATAATTAAGTCATTAGGAACTCACCATTAAGACCTAGTCCAAATTAGGAATCAAATAGATCAATTTCTGATTTTGGGAATCCCCAAAAACCCTATAAATTGTCCTACTTAAATTGATCTCAAATCAAAAATCTGACTTCACCATTGCACTAATCACCCCCAAATTAGCTAGGAGTGATGTTTTGGAAGCATTTGGAAGTCATTGGATTTTTGGCAAATATTTTAATATATTTGAAGTATCTTGAAAATTTGAATAATTAAATACTCGTCGAAACAAAAATCCAACTTTGCCTTTGAGTTCCTCACCTCTTAATTAGCTAGGGATGATTTAATAGAAATCTTAGGAATGGTTTAATTAACTAAATTTTAAATAATAAAATCAGCAATTAATAATTTAATATTAGTATTTTTAATTAGACTTAACGGCGTTGTCTACCCCTGTTCACGCCATCCCTCCTCCGCGGTTTGATCAAAGATCGAATGGTCGAGGCGTATCGTCCCAACGCATGTTGGGCGAATTCCCCACGCGGCAACCGCCTCCCCTGCGAGTGCTAGATGGCCTCTGCCGCTTCAACGCCATCGCTCAAGCACGCAAATTAAACCCCTCAAACAACTCGGTTCGCTCCTTTATGCGATCTTCATCCACGGAAGTTGATCAACCCTTCTGGATCCAAGCAAAGCCTGTCTGCCGTCCGTCTTAAGGTACCCACATCTACCTCCAATCACTGTCAATTTTTTTCACATTCAATTTGATATCCTATCTTATGCAACCGATTAAGCATCAATCGGGTTCGATCATATTAGATCAAACCCGATTATTGAAGTCGAAGGCGATTGCAACTGTAGAGAACGTTGCAGCCATCTCGTCCCGTAGAGACCTTCTAGGGTTCAACCGTGTGGGAGCTACAGGTCCCCTTTGGTGACGCTTCAAGTACCAATCGAAAGGTCTCCCCGAGACCTTTTGATCGGGGTGCTAATCGGCTCCCATCGGCAGCGTTTAGGCTGCCAATTTTGATACTCTAGGCATCGTTGTTCGGAACGCTCGCACGCTGTGGAGAAAATTTTGGGTAGGGCCGGGTCGACCCGGGCCTAACCCATAATCGCGCGTCACGTCGGTCGCCCGTAGCGCTGACCATGGGCCCCGCATACATCAGCCGTCAGACGCATGGGTCCCCCCCCCCCCCGCGTCGCCGAGCCCATAATTGCCTATCACGTGTCTGTGTGGGACCATCGCTGCTCCTTGGGTCAGCATTGGTGGGTCCCGCCTGTAGCCTTCGACCTCTGTCGCTGCGCCACGTATGCCCCTGCGTGTCCCGCCCCTGCTGCCGTTTGAATAAGTGGGTCTCGCCTCAGGTTATTAAATCATATGGATTTAATTTAATTCTAGAACAGTAATATTAATATATATTAATTTAATTAATTCAATTAAATCTCAAACTTTAGATATCCATAATTTACAATTTACAAATCTAAATAATGCAAATAAATATACTATTATGATTAGGAAAATATAGAGGATCACTATGGTAACATTCAATTTCTAGTATGGTCATTATTTCACCTAATGATATTTTAAGAAATTTAAATATTTATAAAATGCTACTATTATTATTCAAACTATCATAACTTTGCACACACTCATCCAAATATAGCCAATATGTGTCTTAAAGTGATCAGGAGAATCTTTAGATTATTATGATAGTATCCATTTCTCTGTTTGGATTAGGATTTGCTTAATTACTTTTATGACCCAACCCTAATTAACCCTAGAACTTCAATTGACTATAACTTGGTCAATTGAGTTTCAATTTAGGTCTTCCAATATAACATTTTGATCAAGAAAACCCAATAAATAATAAACTACAAAAATATTTAAGATTTGATAGCTAAATCTCTTAATCAAACCTAAAGACCCTAAAGCTTAAGTAGTGAATATTAGCATAATTAGTGGTCCAAATTGAGTGATTTTAGTTTTTGATAACTCGTAGAGTATAGTAGAACCTAGTGGTGTGGTTAGTTTTATGATATTGTGATTAATTTCACCAATCACTCACTAATCACATAAATCCTAATTAGGTCATAACTTGACCAATGAGGTCCAATTTGGGTCTACTCCCAGTTATAATACTTTGTATGTTATAGAAAAACTATAGCCACTCACTTTACTAAATTTGAACTTTATTTGAAAAAGTTAGGTTATTGACCCCATTTATGAAACATTAAATCACATTTTAGAACCCTAAACATTATTTTGGCTATAACTTAGCTAATACATATCAGAATTTAGAAATTTTAGATTCAATGGAAACCTGAGACAGTAAAATTTAATAAACTAATAAAAAATTTAGATTTTATTAAGACAAATTACCAAATTGTCTTATGAGTCAACTTTCATAAATTGAGCTCATAAGGCTTATTAATTATCCAAATTTAGTGTACTTACTGTCTATCTTCATATTAGACATTAAGTAATCATTTGCCACTGAAAATTCCCAATTTGGAGCTCTAAATCAAAATATAAATTTTTAGACCCTTAAGTAGGGGCAAAATGGTCATTTTGCCCAAATTTGGGTCAAGTGTTTTTAAGCCCTAGATTCATACCCTAATCACCAAAATCATTAAGTAAAGTGATTTAGAAGTTAATTCGAATGAGTTTAGGCTCTAATCAAAATTTCATGAAAAACCTTAAATTTCTTCTTTAAGAAAATCCTAAGTAAATTACTAATGTAAGATTCATCTCACATCATATCACTCTTGAACCTAGTAAACCTTGCAAATAATACTAGTTAGGAATGGAGCTTGAGTGTTCATCTTAGTCCCTTAAGATCTTCCTTAGGAGTTAGGACTAGTACTTATGTTAGATTTTATCTATTGAGTAAAATAGGTTACTCAATAAGTGAAGCATTGGTTTTGATAGCTTATAGATTTTTATAATTTATTAATGATTATTTGATCTTTTAACCTCAGAATTAAGAATAAAGATCTATCCTATTAAGTTTTACTTTACTCAATAGGATTTGTCTTAACCATAATATGTGAAAATTGGGTCTTAAACCTTAGTATTTTAGGACCATCTTTGGATTAAGTGATTAAACCTTAATATTTGGAGCTTAATTCTTAATCTTTAAATCTTGATTTGGCTTAATCAATATGGGCTCGGATTTCTTAAATTATCTAAATATGTCAATAAATTTATTTATTTAACTTATATATAGTCGAAGTTGATTTAATAAGATTAGAACTTGATCAGTTCTAATTATTTTCAACTCATAAGGTTGCAAATTTAAGTTACACTCGATAGCAAGAATTTGGAGATACTAAACTTATGTAACTTAGAGTAGCCAGAATGAATAAATTAGATAACAATAGATATTATTTGTGTCTTAATAGGGTCTCTTGCTCACTTTGATATTTGATGCTTTGCTTACCTTATAATTGAGCTTTATACCTTAGCATATGCTGTGGACATAAGATATTTGATAAGTATCTCATGTCAACTTTAAATTTGCATAAGTAGCATTTGTACTTTTATCAGTTTTTTCCAGTTTTATCAGCTTTCAATTTAGTAGAGTGTAGCTTAAGTAATTTTCCTCTTCAGTTCATTCGATCGAGATCGGCCTAGACCTCGTTGTTAGTTCTGATAGTCTATACCATGCCTAGCCCTATATGGCAATCTAGGATGGTACGTAATAAACTCTTGCCCCACTGACTTTATCAGTAAAGATCTGATATTGTATTAGTAGTTTTAAGTGCACTTCTACTCAGTGTTTCTACCTTAGCATAGCAGGCTAAATGTGTTCCTACTTTCAATTCAGAGCTTTCACCTTAGCCTAGCAGGCTAAGTGGTGCTATGAGGATTTATAGTTGAATGGCTTTCAATTTTTAGTTTTGTACTTACTATTTCTAGTTTATCTTTCAATATTTTAGCACTTCTTTTACTGTCTTACCACATTTTTGTATGATATTTATAGGATGCTAGTTTGCATATTTACACACATAATAGGATGCTTAGTTTATTTATTTATTTAATTAAGTATTATAATACTAACTTTACTTCATATGTATATTAAGGATGCTAGTCTTGTATTTATTCATAGGATGATAGTTTGCTTATTTGCAAATACTCAGTATACTAGCTTTATTCATTTATAGGATGCTAGATCTATATATTTGATTATATAAAATGTTAGATATGTTTCTAAACTATTCATTTCATGTTCATCATATTATGTAAATTCACTTTGCATGTTTTAGGATGAGTTTCCTTTCAATCATTAGTATTTATACCTCCTTTTATTATCTAATCTTGTTGCAGCTATGGTTAGAGGAATGTGCTTACTTCCTCTTTTGCTTAAGTTATAAACTTATTGTTTATAACTATCTTTTCTTCCCATATGCGTTTTGCTCCTATACTTGCTTGTATGTTGAGTTTAATGGTGATATCTAAATAAATTTAATAAAATTGCAAGCCTAAAATGTACTTAGACATTTTATCTAATTAGATTTTTCTTTTGTTGGCTGGGGCTCTATCATTATGAAACCAATAATGATAGACTCTGAGCTATCTGAAGTTGTAGAGCCTTTTGAAGACCGAATTTAGGAAGATGATCGAGCTGCTAAAGATTCTTAGTTCTTTTACTTCTATTGCTGTGAGGATGAGTGTTTATTTTATTTCAGTTCAACTTTTATCCTTAAATATGTTGTAATAATACATGTTTAAATTGTATGTTCTTTTACTACTCTTATTCTAATTGTATGTTCTTACTTCTGTATTGTGATAAAATGGATGTTATATGTTTCTTCTACACTCTGTTTACATTTCTTGTATTTATCATTTAGTAAAGTTCTCTTATAAATAATAATTTCCTTAATTATATTGGATTAAAATGAGTGTCTAATATAGTTATAAGTAAGGAACTCATCATTTGGTGATCACTTCACCGTAATCATGTTAACTTAAGAGTTAACAGGACCACAGTGTGGCTAGGGTGCCACAGTTTGTATCAGAGGATTCTATAAGGTGTTAGATTAGAGTTTGTATTCCTCTCTATCTAATGGATTGTTTTTTTACCACTTCATCACTAAATGAATACTTGAAACAACATCCATATCATTATGATTATAACTCAGAATATATTAAAAGATGATAAAACTATAAGAAATGCTAAAGTGTTAACATCTAAATAATAATACACCGCTCAACAAACTAAATAAATTTAATGATATTTATAGGTATAAAAGACACATAAGAATGTCATTTCTAGTTCACCTAAGAGAATTTGAGGCTATTTGGAAATATGAATCCCAAATCGGTCAAATGCACATAAGACATATAGAAGGAGTATCTAATGAAGGAGTGCTAGTACTAAACAAAATGCTGAAGGAGGGCACTGTAACAATCCTAGGTTGTTACCCTGCTAATCTATAGTTTAAGTAATCATTAATTTTGATTCCATTACTTTTAGAACATCAAATGAAACGTATCCTAAAAATTTGAAGTCCATTGGACTTCTCTAAATCCAAAAAGATATTCTAATCAGTCTAGATGCCCTAGTTTATACTCAAAATATTTTGATCTTAGAATTAAAATTTGATTATATTTTTAAATTTCTCACCCGCAAATTAGCTAAGGGTGAAAGTTTGTGCAATTTGGAAATTACTTAGGCCATAATTCACATTTAATTAAAATGGTCTAATTGCATTTTAGGGTTTTCAACAATGTGAATTTGCAATTTTACCCTAAAACTAAAATAACGGCCGGGATCCGCTGTGTGGACCACTGGCGATCCGCTGCGGAGCCCGGGTCGCACGACAGCGGAGTCCCGCACATCTCACCGTTACGCCTTCCTATCCAACAGCTAGGATTAGATCCCGCGGAACCGAGGATCTGCCGTTAGATGCGCCCTGTGAATCCTACGGTGCAGCTTGAATCGGGTCCGGCCGTTAGGATCCGAAGGATCAGGACCATTCCACGGTCCTGATCAATCCATCAGATGGCCCATAGCACACCCTCACTGTGGATATTTGTCTTTGCCATGCCCGCGACCGACTAAAGAAATCCTTCGGATCCTGGATAGCCTGGCCTGTCCCCCACTACCTGTTCCACCTCAGCAGGCCATTGGGGATCTTCCCTCAACGACATATCGGTCCTGATCGGGCCTCGTGACCCGACCGAGCTCAATTAGGAAAATTGAGAGCTCATCCATGCCCGATCTCTCAGGCTTTTCCCAGCCTGAGCCAACCCTCTAGAAGCTTCCCAATCCCTTACCAAGGCTATAAATAGCCCTAGCATTGCTCTTATTGATCCTTGCTGATCAATTGAGCTCTCTGCAACTTTTTCAATTGCCGAACACCCGAGCTTGCGTAGGCGATCCAGGAGCTCCCAAACCGCTGATAGTAGGCTCTCCTGGTGTTCAGGATCCTTTGCAGCGTCTAGAAGTTCAGTTAAGGCTAGCCATTCCCTCAGTAGATCGTCCCGAGCCATCCCGACGAACTAGGTACTCCCTCTTACTCAGTCTGAGCCAATTAGGCTCAGACTCCCCTCCTTTTCATTCGGTTAGATATCTTTTGTCGATTCGAACTCAAAGATATCGAAATTACGCCTTGAGTTAGCCCCAATTGATCGAATCGATCGATCGGGCTAAGTCCCTTAAGGACGCCTCGGGTCAAGTAAGACCTGGCGTTATAGCTCACTTCAGACCCTCAGACCAGGGGGATTCGATCCATCTCACCTCCTTGATTGTGTAGAGATTGAGCCCCGGGTATGGCATAGCCTCTATGGGGAGAATTGTCTCCCCACAATAGTCTTAGAATAAGAAATGATCAGATGACTTAATCATCTGATCTGATCACTCTAAATCTAAGAGATAAGGAAAACCTAATGTGTTAGCATCAGAATTAGGAGTGTGAGGTTTTAAGCATCTCATCATAAGATCATCATCTAAAATATTTTAAAGACCTAAATTTGAATATGCATTGGGGTAGGAGGACATTGCATAACTCATTGAGGTAGAAGCTTAAATGATCTCTTAACTTTAGAAGTTGATCTTAACCCCTCGTGGTCGGAATCACTTAAGATTTAGAGTGACACCTTTCCTTGTAGTAGAATTTATATTGAGTGATACTTGATCAAATTTTCTTGGAGCCTTGTATAAGACTTACCTATTTAACATAAGAATTTATAGTCTTGATAAATCCTTATTAATTAAATAGAGTTGTGTGAACCTAGATTATTGGTTGGTGTAGTATGACATACCCATAGTGCTGATTTTCATCAGTAATATTTAGGATTGGTTGATTCACTCCAATGTGAACTTATGAGCAGGTGCTATCTTGAGGGATTAGACGAATACAGTCCCGTTAGAGTAAATCTCCCAAGATTAAGAGTGTATTAAATAGGTACTCATCCCTTAGTTTGATTGAAATACAAAACGCCAACCGGCAATGCCTCCTAGCGAAGGTCGTTTCAATAGGTGTGCCTCAAACAAACTAAGTAATTAGAATCACCTTCTTTAAGACACTGAGTGTGATTGTGAGTTAGGCATCCTAATAATTAAGCTTGAGATATAAATCACCAATGGGCGATGCCTCCTATCAAAGACTGCTTCGTTAGGGTGGCTTAATCAAACTAAGTGATAAGAATCACCTTTCTTGCAAATGTGCTAAATATGTGTATAGAATCATTTCATATAATGATATTTAAGTAAGTCTTCAACTTTAACCAATCATCATTCTAGAAGCTAAGTGTCAGAATCCTCTTAGCAGGATTCTGCACAGTGGAGACTTAGAATTCACCATCAGTATTCAAAGTTATATGGATTTCTGAAATTTTCTCATATAGAATAGAAGCATGGGCATAAACATGAGTATGAGTTTGAGGAATCATTCCAGCAGTGATGCATGAGTATCAATGATGAATTATGGGTTACGGAATGCTGCATATATAGACTAGGGAATCTCAGGATGCATCGGCATAACCATACTATCTTCCCAACTGAGTGTATGTATATATTGGACTGTACTTCTCATAGCCTTTCAGTGGTAATTCTGTGACATACCATGGCTTACCGTGTTGTGGCATATTTGGGTACATCATTCCAGTGACATATAGTACATCATTGGACTTTTCACATTAATTTCTGAGCATTTTATATTTTCGTTTACTTTCAGTATTTAGTTTTGATGCAGGTTTACTTTGTTTAGTCTTTATAGTTTTAGTTACATAGTGCCTTTACTATTATTTTCTACAGTTGTGTTTACTTTACTGTTTATGGCATTTACTTTAGAACTGTTTAGTTAGTTGCGATGTGTTAGACTTCTTGTCTAATACGGGGTACTTTTGGGATCATAGTGGATCAGCTTTCCTCCTTTTTGCTTACTGCTTATTTTAGTACTTTAGATAGACTTTATATTTCATCTTTTAAATCAGTTTGTAATAACTCTGGATATATTTTATTTTTCTTTTCTGAGATGAATGTTTACTACTGCTCTGTGATGAATGTATTCTGGATGTTTTGCTTTAGCTTCCGTACTCTGTTATACTGCTATACTTAGTATTGTGATGTGATCAGCATACTAGAAATGATGATATATTGATAATGTATATTGGATTCATATTTATATATTTAAATCCAATGTATGTATTAGTCTAATACTTAAGACAAGTAATCTACTTTTATCATAAGTATTGACTCTCGATCCTACTCTTAAGTTCGAGTCAGCAGCCTTCAGTGTGGCTCAATTTTTTAGTCTATTCGGGAAGATGGGTTTTGTAAGCTCATCCATTTATCCCGAGTAGCGCACCGATCCACCACTGATTATGATTATACTTGTCTTTTGCGCACAGCGATGGGGCGGGGAGCTATAGTTGGTATCAGAGAAGTATCATAAAGTGTCAGATAAGGAGTTTGTTCCTATCTACCTTATGATCTATTCTATGCATCAGGACAGGATCACATGTTACTAAGTATAATGAAAAGTGAAAAATCCAAACATTCATTACATTACCTCAGAAAGGAGCGGATTGACTATGTCTAGAATAATGACATCCTAGGAATTTAACGCACATAATAACTTGATTTAAACTATGCTTATTCTTAATATCAAAACTGACATCTTAGGAATTGAATGAATTTGAAAGTAATGATAAATTGGGAATGAAAAACTTATAAGTTGAGTTATTTTAGGGATGCATTACTCGCAGTCAACATTTTTGTTCTACCTTAGGAGATTTGATGACTACTTGATAGACAACCTTCGTGATGGCCTGATATACAGAAGGGTCGTCGATGGAGTGTCGCCTCGTGGAGTTGAGGTGCTGGATAAGATACTTGTCCATTCATCCTTTGGAGGCTCCAGCCTTTTAGCACTCGCCAAGGAATGGCTAGATCATGTTACTACTGCACTTCGAGAGATAGCCTGTCCTGAGAAGTACCGACTAGAGATTGTAGAGATCCTACTGAGGGGATCAGCAAGCCATTGGTGGTATTGGGTTTATAGGAGATTAGCTCGAACGAGCCACATAGTCACATATGATGATTTTTGCGCTGCCTTTTGGGTAGAGTATTGCCACTATGATTTTTGGATATCTTATTATGTCATTTTCTTTCATCTCAATTATATGTTTTGTGGATCCATATATCTTCTCTTTTGAGAAAGAAAAGAATGAATGAAATTAAAGTAAAATTTTATGTTTCTAAGTTCATACTTATAATTGCAATCATAAATCCTGGCTCCCCATTTGCTCTTACTCCAATTAAGAATACGGTCGCATTGTCAGGCGGACCTGAGGAGTCCAACCCTATGGTCAGTTTATTGAAGGCTTAATAGATAGCAATGCGCAACAGGCGCAAGAGATGCGTGCTCTTATCCTCTCGGTTAGACAGCAACCTGCACCCCCATCAGGATTCTCATCGTCTTCACACTATACGGGCGATGGAATCCTGCACAGTTTTCTTCGTCTCCGAACTCCTACGTTCAATGGAGCATTAAATCCTATGGACACAGTGAATTGGCTTAAAATGGTCGAGAAGAACTTGGCCAGTATTAAGTGCCCTAACTCTGAAGTCATCCGCCTAGTAACTCATCTATTTCAAGAAGAAGCTGAGTACTGGTGGGAGAATGAGCGGAATAACAGATTTGCTGATTATGAAGTAGAGGACATTCCTTGGGATATGTTCCTAGAAGCGTTCCATGAAGCGTTCATACCGGCGTCAGCTCAAGCAATTCTGGAGGATGAGCTCCTCCATCTCACACAAGGTAATAATTTAGTGTTTGACTACAAGCAGGAATTTCAAAGATTATCAAGTTTAGTTCCGGATCTAGCTAGAACAGAAGCGTCTAGATGCCACCATTTCTTGAAGGGTCTGAGAGACTCTATTAAAGCCCAGTTAGTATCTCATCAGATCAATACTCTGATAGAATTAATCGAGGCTGATCGTTTATAAGAAGGATTCCAAGGTTAACTGGACTGGAAAAGGAAGGCGATAGTAATGCAGCCGAGGAAGGAATGCTTTGGCCATCATAAGGTGGCAAAAGTCTATAATATGGAAACCACACAACTCCAACCTCAGAATTTTGAATGCAAACAAATGTATATGTATGGAAAATGCTACCACTTCGGTGGTGTATGTCTTACTTATGGTCGTAAAGGCCACCACTATTTCGAGTGCAATGAGAAGAGCACAATCGACGGAGTGCTCATCAACCACTCCCGTCATAAGCAAGCATTTCATGCACAACTAAGGAACAGCCGAGAGCTTGCTCCTGCTATCGGCTCAAACTTCAAACTCAAAGGCAATTGTACCAGCACAAAGGCAAATTCATGATCGTCAGGGTTAAAGGCCCCGGAACAAACAACCCTCAGTACCTGCCAGAGTATATATGTTAACTCCTGCCTCTGCTCTTGAGGACAACGATGTGGTGTCAGGTACGTCTTAAATTAATCTTTATTCAATTCTTATTATTTTAGTGATCAGTCTTTACCATTTTAGCATTTTAATTATTTGAGTAGCTATTCTTATTAAGTTACTGTAATCATAGGAACCTTATCAATAAATGACAAATCTTGCAACATCCTTTTCGATATGGGAGCGAGCCATTCCTTCATATCGGAAAATTGGGCTAAAACTCTTAAGCTACCAACCTATCTATTAGCTAGCTCATTGAGCATCGGGTTATCTTCCGGAGCCCGTATGCAGTCCCAACAATTCTGCAACATAGATATTCCTATTGGGGAACAAAACTATGGGGCTAAGTTAATTGTATTGCCAATCGCAAACTTTGATATAATCCTAGGCATGAATTGGCTAAGCCAGCATGGTGCTTCCATAAATTGCCAAAAGAAGAAAATAACTTTGGGCAGTGGAAGTAAATCAAAATCATTCGTGGGAAGATTTAGCACCCAAGCGTCCTTGATCAATGCAATTATAGCAGAAAGGCTAGTCAGGAAGAAATGTGATGCGTATCTAGTAATGATGTTGGGAGAGAAGAAAGAAGGTGTGCCTATTTCTGAGAACTATATAGTCTGTGAATTTCCTGATGTTTTCCCTGAAGACCTACCCGGTCTTCCTCTAGTTAGAGAAGTAAAATTCGCAATTGAATTAATTCCGGGAACCCAACCGCTGTCAAAAGTTCTGTACCGTATGGCGCCAAAAGAACTCCAAGAATTGAACAAGCAACTTCAAGAACTATTGGAGAAATGTCTTATTTGTCCAAGTCCATATCCTTAGGGAGCACCAGTTTTGTTCGAAAAGAAGAAAGATGGATCGATGAGAATGTGCATCGATTATAGGGAATTAAATAAGGTAACCCTCAAGAATAAGTATCTTCTACCTCGTATCGATGACTTATTCGACCAGTTATCTGGAGCAAAAGTTTTCTCAAAGATAGACTTGCAATCTGGATATCACCAATTACGAGTTAAAGATTCAGATGTGGAGAAAACATCATTTAGAACCCGCTATGGACATTATGAATTTTTGGTAATATCCTTTGGCTTAACAAATGCGTCATCCATTTTTATGGATTTAATGCAACGTATGCTGAAAGAGTATTTAGATAAATTCATCATCGTATTCATCGATGATATTCTGATTTATTCAAAAAGTAAAGCAGATCACTATAACCATCTTCGAGTAGTGCTAGAAGAGCTCCAAAGCCATGAGCTATATGTAAGTATTCCAAATGCAAATTTTGGCTTGACTCAGTCGCTTTTTTGGGTCATGTCATCGACTCTCAAGGAATCAGAGTCAATCAAATTAAAGTAAGCGCAGTTCAAGATTGGCTACAACCAAAATCTGTGACCGATATCAGGAGTTTCCTAGGACTAGCAGGTTACTATAGAAAATTTGTTAAGGGCTTCCCACAAATTACGTCTCCTCTCACAAAGTTGATGCAAAAAGCAGTACCATTTATCTAGAATCCAGAATGTGAGAAAGTGTTTCAATCATTAAAAGATGCTCTTTCTTCTGCACCAGTTCTAACCTTACCTAAAGAAGGTCTTAACTACCAAGTCTATACCGACACATCTGGCATAGGTTTGGGATGTGTGCTGATGTAGGAAGGAAAAGTTATAGCCTATGCATATTGTCAGTTAAAACCACATGAAAAGAACTATCTTGTTCATGATCTCAAATTAGCAACCGTAGTTTTTGCTCTAAAAATCTGGCGTCATTATCTTTATGGCGTCCAGTGTTTCATATTCACCGATCATCAGAGTTTAAAGTACATCCTCACCCAGCGTGAGCTAAACTGCTGACAGCGAAGATGGCTTGAACTAATAAGTGATTATGATTTAAGCATCCAATATTATCCAGGAAAAGTGAACGTCGTAGCAGATGCACTCAGTCGTCATGCTACTCTATCTTCTATAACCATATTCAGTTCTCTAGAAGAAGAATTCTGGAAGCTCAAAATTAGGCTAGTATGTGGTGCTATGCTAAGCACACTGATATCCATGAGTTCAGTTGAACCCACATTTCATCATAATGTCTCCATCTCCCAAACCAAGGATGAAGATCATTTAAAGTTTAAAGCGGACATCGAAAGTGGTCGTAATTTTGATCTTCAGATTCGATGTAGTGTAATCTACCAAGGGGATCGCCTATGGATTCCCAAATCCATGCACCAAGAGATTTTGGTGGAAGGTCACAATTCTGGTTACCAAGTACATCCTGGCAGTACCAAGATGTATCAAGACCTGAAGGAATCATTCTAGTGGCCTGGAATGAAGAAAAGTGTGACTGAATTCATAGCAAAATGTCATGCTTGTAACTTAGTTAAAGCCAAACACCAAAAACCTGGAGGACTTCTTCATCCTCTGGCAATTCCTGAATGGAAGTAGTTCGACATTTCTATGGATTTTGTTATGGGTTTACCCAAATCAAGATCCAGTGCTGATTCAATCTGGGTCATTGTTGATCGACTGACCAAATCAACACATTTTGTTCCTATGCATCAAACTGATTCTATGGAGAGATTAGCAAAGTTGTATATCAAGGAAATTATCAAACTCCATGGAATTCCCAGATCTATCGTATCTGATCGAGATAGCCATTTCACTTCTAAATTTTGGCAAGCAATGCATCAAGACTTGGGAACTACTCAAGCCATGAGCACCGCTTTTCATCCTCAAACACATAGATAAATAGAAAGAGTAAATCAAGTCTTGGAAGATCTTCTTCGTCTCTGTATTCTGGATTTTGGAGGTTTCTGGGAAGACTATATTCCTCTCATGGAGTTCGTATACAATAATAGTTTTCATGCGAGTATTGGCATGGCTCCATATGAAGCTCTTTATGGCAGGAAATACAGTACTCCATTAGCATGGTCTGAAACAGATAGTGTGCAGCTATATGGTTCTGATTTAGTTGAAGAAATAAATCATAAGATTCAGTTGGTCCAGCAAAGAATCAAAGCAGCTCAAGATCGCCAGAGTAAGTACCATGATTCTCATCATCGTACTCTGGAATTTGATGTCGAAGTTTTTGTGTATCTTAAGGTCAGTCCGATGAAAGGCGTGTATCATTTTAGTGTAGCCAGGAAGCTAAGTCCCCGCTACGTCGGACCATTTGAAATCTTAGAAAAGATTGGTTCTGCAGCTTATCGATTGCAGCTTCTTGGAGATGTCTTCGCAACCCTTCTCACTTGATTCAACTTCCAGCGGTATCTCTCCAGCCAGATCTTTTTTATACAGAAGAACCAATTAAAATCTTAGCTCATGATCAAAAGCAGCTAAGGAATCACTCAATTCCAATAGTAAAGGTTCAGTGGAGGAATTGCTCTTTAGAAGAATCTACTTGAGAGAAAGAGGCGGATATGAAAAGAAAGTATCCCAATCTCTTTGAAAATTCAGGTACTCATTAACTTTTTGAATTTTATTCTATTATTTAAATTTCTTCATGTTTGTCTTCTCTCTTGAGATGATGTCGAGGACGACATCATTCTTAAGTGGGGGAGTCTGTAACAACCCTAGGTTATTACCCTGCTAATCTATAGACTTAGTAATCATTAATTTTGATTCCATTACTTTTAGAATATCAAATGAAACTTATCCTAAAAATTTGAAGTTCATTGGACTTCTCTAAGTCCAAAATAATATTCTTATCAGTCTAGATACTCTAATTTAGACTCAAAATATTTTGATCTCAGAATTAAAATATAATTACATTTTTGAATTCCTCACCCCCAAATTAGTTATGGTTGAAAGTTCGGTGCAATTTGTGAATCATTTAGGCCATAATTCACATTTAATTAAAATAGTCTAATTACATTTTAGGGTTTCCAACATTGTGAATTTGCAATTTTACCCTAAAACTAAAATAACGGTCGGGATCCACTGTCTGGACCGCGAGCAATCCGCTGCGAAGCCCGGGTCGCGCAACAGCGGAGTCCTGCACATCTCACCGTTGCGCCTTCCTATCCAACGGCTAGGATTAGATCCTTCAGAACCGAGGATTTGCCGTTCGATGCGCCTTGTGAATCCTACAGTGCAGGTTCAATCGGGTTCAGCCATTAAGATCCGAAGGATCAGGACCATTCCACGATCCTGATCGATCCATTAGACGGCCCACAGTGCACCCACACTGTGGATCTTCATCTTCACCATGCCCACGACCGACCGAAGAAATCCTTCGAATCCTGGACAGCCTGGCCTGTCCCCCACTACCCGTTCCACCTCAGCATGCATTTGTGGATCTTCCTTCAACGGCATATCGATTCTGATCAGGCTTCGTGACCCGGCCAAGCTCAATTAGGAAAATTAAGAGCTCGGCCATGGCCCGACCTCTCGGCTTTTTCCCAGCTCGAGCCAACCCTCCAGAAGCTTCACAATCCCTTACCAAGGCTATAAATAGCCCTAGCATTGCTCCAATTGATCCTTACTGATCAATTGAGCTCTCTGCAACTTCCGCCATTGCCGAACACCCGAGCTTGCGTAGGCGATCCAGGAGCTCCCGAATTGCTGATAGTAGGCTCTCCTGGTATTCAGGATCCTTTGTAGCATCTAGAAGTTCAACTAAGGCTAGCCATTCCCTCAGTAGATCATCCCGAGCCATCTCGATGAACTAGGTACTCCCTCTTGCTCAGTCTGAGCCAACTAGGCTCAGACTCCCCTCCTTTTCATTCGATTAGCTGCGTATTATCGATTCGAATTCAAGGCTATCGAAATTATGCCTTAAGTTAGCACTGATCAATAGAATCGATCGATCGAGCTAAGTCCCTTAAGGATGCCTCGGGTCGAGTAAGACCTCGCCGTTCCAGCTCACTTCAGGCCCTCATACTAGGGGACTTCGATCCGCCTCACCTCCCTGATGGTGTAGGGATCGAGCCCTGGGTTTGACATAGCCTCTGTATGGAGAATTGTCTCCCCACAGTAGTCCCACTACGGGAGTTCTCGGGTGAGTAAGGTCTAGCTGATACAGACCCTCTTACAGAGGGCTCCTGGTCTCAATCGGAGCATCTTGGCTAGGGGATCGATTCTCGATCAACCCGAGGCCATTCCATGGTCCCTAGGCCACGGATTTGGCCGATTATGGTTACCCTAATCGTGAGGCATCGGGGCTGGCAAGGGGAAGAAGACGAACTATGCGGGTCAGGCCGACCCATGACCCACGTGATTCGATAGTAACGGGTCCCCGGGCCTAGCCGACCCGCGTGTTTTGATGAACATGACGAACCAGTTTTAATTAATATTCAAATAATTGGAATTATTTTTCTTAAGAAAAATAATCTAATTATTTTAATCATAGGGATTTAATTAAATAAAAATACATAATATATTAATTGAATAACTTTTAATTCACTAGTCCAAGCCCTAAGATATCATATATGAAATTAATCAAAAAATCATCAAGGATCTGAATATAAAATAATATTGAACATCTAATGGTTAGATTTTTTATTTTGCCTAATTATTGTAGATCTTGATTAGGGTGAATTAGCAATTATACTTAACCAAATTGCATATTTATGGTGCCATTAGTCTCCTTATAAAGAGTAGAATGAATATGCTAAGTGAATTATTTTTCTGATCTCTATACTTTAACTTATACCCTAATCTTGTTAAACCATGATTAGTAAAAATTAATATTTATATATATTGGATCTTAGCAAACTTAGTCTCTAATTAATTGTATGATTAAATAGAACTTATGTGCCAATTTATATGAAATTCTGATGGCTATGTTTGTAATTATGTGCTAGTCCTTTTACATTGATTTAAGATTTGATTAGCACTAATTACTTTCTGTTTTCATAAATTTTTCTTTTAATATGCTTCATAACAGTAAAGTAAATATATGGAAACAATGTATGCTAATTTATGATATATAAATTGAATAAATTTGAAATTGGAGAACTTAATCATCTTAATTAACTTAAAATCTTAAGACTTTGATCCAGCTTTTAAGACTTGATCTAGGTCTAAGATTGCCACCAATAATACATACTTAATTTAATGATTTAACATTTGATCTATAAATGAATCCTTAATCTCAACTAGATATGAGTAGGGGTCAAACTCTCTTCTACTTAGTTAAGATCCAAACCCTTAAACCTTAACTAAAGTGGCTTGATCATAAGATAATGTAATTGGCATTATTCCAATAATGCATCTAATTTGATGTTAATCTTAAACATTTGAATTAGACATGTTAAGCCTAATAATAAAGCTGTGTGATTGCTTAATCTGAATCTAAACTTTAGATCCTTAATTTTCTCTTAAATAAGACTATTAGCATAATAAGATTTATAGAATCATATTAATTGAATAAGTGATCTAACTCTAATAACATCTTTGATTTAAATCCCATAATCTTAGAATAAAGAATGATCAGATGACTTAATCATCTGATTTGATCACTCTAAATCTAAAAGATAAGGAAAACCTAATGTGTTAGCATCAGAATTAGGAATGTGAGGTCTTAAGCATCTCATCATAAGATCGTTATTTGAAATATTTTAATGACATAAATTTGAATATACATTGGGGTAGGAGGACTTTGCATAACTCATTGAGGTAGAAGCTTAGATGATCCCTTAACTTTAGAAGTTGATCTTAATCCCTCGTGGTAGGAATCACTTAAGATTTAGAATAACACCTTTCCTTGTAGTAGAATCTATATTGAGTGATACTTGATTACATTTTCTTAGAGCCTTATATAGTATTACCTATTTAGCATAAAAATTTATAGTCTTGATAAATCCTTGTCAATTAAATAGAGTTGTGTGAACCCAGATTATTGGTTGGTGTAGTATGGCATACCCATCGTACTGATTTTCTTTAGTAATATTCAGGATTGGTTGATTCACTCCAATGTAGACTTATGAGAAGGTGCTATCTCAGATTATATGAATACAGTCTCATTAGAGTAAATCTCCCAAGACTAAGAGTGTATTAAATAAGTACTCATCCCTTAGTTTGATTGAATACAAAATGCCAATGGGCGATGCCTCCTAGCAAAGACCGCTTCAATAGGTGTGGCTCAAACATACTAAGTAATTAGAATTACTTTCTTTAAGACACTGAGTGTGATTGTGAGTTAGGCATCCTAATAACTTAGCTTGAGATACAAATCGCCAACAGGCGATGCCTCATATTGAAGAACGCTTTGTTATGGTGGCTTAATCAAACTAAGTGATAAGGATCACCTTTCTTACAAACATGCTAAATATGTGTATACAATCATCCCATCTAATGATCTTTAAGTAAGTCTTCAACTTTAACCAATCATTATTCTAGAAGCTAAGTGTCAAAATCCTCTTAGTAAGATTCTGCATAGTGAAGACTTAGAATTCACCATCAGTGTTCAAAGTTATATGGATTTCTGAATTTTTATCATATTGAATAGAAGCATGGGCATAAACATGAGCATGAGTTTGAGGAATCATTCCAGTAGTGATGCATGAGTATCAGTGATAAATTATGGGTTACAAAATATTGCATACATATACTGGGGAATCTCAGGATGCATCGGCATCACCATACTGTCTTCCCAACTAAGTGTATGTATACATTGGACCGTATGACTCATAGCCTTTCAGTGATAGTTCTGTGACATACTGTGACATACCGTGTTCTGGCATATTTGGGTACATTATTCCAGTGACATATAGTACAGCATTGGACTTTTTACATTGATTTCTGAGCATTTTATATTTTTGTTTACTTTCAGTATTTAGTTTTGATACAGTTTTACTTTGTTTAGTCTTTATAGTTTCACTTATATAGTGCTTTTACTATTATTTTCTACAGTTGTATTTATTTTACTGTCTATAGCATTTACTTTAGAACTGCTTAGTTAGTTACGATGTGTTAGACTTCTTGTCTAACACGAGGTACTTTGGGATCTAGCAATTTGCTAATCCCGAGCAGCTTGTGAAGATAGGGCAGGAGGACCTATAGAAGATCCCAGAGGAGTATGTCGAGCCTTAGTGGATCAGCTTTCCACCTTTTTGCTTACTGCTTATTTTAGTTCTTTAGATAGATTTTACATTTCATCTTTTAAATCAGTTTGTAATAATTCTAGATGTATTTTACTTTTCTTTTCTGAGACGAATGTTTACTACTACTCTGTGATGAATGTATTTTAGATGTTTTGCTTTAGCTTCCATACTTTGTTATACTACTATACTTAGTATTATGATGTGATCAGCATACTGGAAATGTCGATATATTGATAATGTATATTGGATTCATATTTACATATTTTCATTCAATGTATGCATTAGTCTAATACTTAAGAAAAGTAATCAACACTTATCTTAAGTATTGACTCTCGATCCTACTCTCAGGTTTGAGTCAGCAGCCTTCAGTGTGGCTCAGTCTTTTAGTCTATTTGGGAAGATGGGTTTTGTAAGCTCGTCCATCCATCCCGAATAACGCACTGCTTCATCGCTGATTATGATTATACTTGTCTTTTGCGCACAGCGACAGGGCGGGGCACTACAGGCACCTACCGAGGACTTGACTTTCCCATTCTAGCTAATGAATGGTTTTCAAGGGTGAACCGTATTCTTAGTACCATGGAAATACTGTATAACCTTAAAGTAGATATAGTGTTATGTCTCCTTCAAGATTATGCAAGAGAATGGTGGATCGACATCTACAAACACTTATCAAAAAAGCTTTGAAGAGAGCACCGTGAACTCACTTATGAAGACTTTTGTGTAGCTTTTTCTGCTAAATATATAAGCTAAGATCTTTACTATGTTTTTCAATTTGTAATAACTTCATCGTTGAAGGGTAATAAAAATTTGATAATGTTCTAGTTCTTTTTCATAAGACTAAAGAATGATAATTTTTATTCTTAGAAATGAATCCCGCCTCTTCCCCTAACAACACCCCCCTCCTTCTAGCAATGCTCCAATGAATACCATCACAGCATCAAATAACAATAACACAGATGAAGTTACTTTACTTAGAAATATGGTTAATGAAATGTTAGAAAACCAAAACCAATAAGCCTTAGCTATTCAAAGATTGGTATCGGTGTTGCCATCCGCAAATGCAAGTACATCATCAGCATCCCCTACTCTCCATACTTCCAACACCACCCATCATTCTGCTGATGGGTTAATACATAGTTTCTTAAGACTAAGACCGCCTACTTTTGATGGAAGTCTATCTCCAGTTGATACAATGGCTTGGTTAAGAACAATTGAGAAGAATTTAACAAGCCTTAGTTGTCCCAACTATCAAACAGTTCACCTTGCTATGCATTTGCTTCAAGATGAAGCAAAACACTGGTGGAAAAATATCCATGAAACTCATTTTAAAGAATACAAGCTAGAAGATATATCTTGGGACTGGTTTGTAGAAGCATTTCAAGAAGCATTTGTACCGGCATCCTTGAAGAATATAATCATTGATTCTCTTCTACGACTAACTCAAGGAAGTCGCTCCATCGCTGATTATGTAGTAGAGTTCAGAAAGCTGGTTCGCAACCAACAGAAGTGGACAAGTGTTACCATTTCAAAGCAGCCTTCATGAATCTATCAAAGTTCACGTAATTCCATTTCGTCTGACCAACTTCGAGCAATTGGTTGAAACAGCGTGAGTGGTCGAGCATCACCAATCGGTGAAAGATCTTAAGAGAAAGTCATATATAATGCCTAATCATAATGAAGCATTCAAACGTCACATGCCTAACCAAGGAAGAGCCTATTAGATTAAGGCTACTGAGAATACTGAACAACAATCAGAATGTACTATGCCTCACCCCTATGGTAAGTGCTACCATTTTGGTCGATTCTGCTTCACATGTGGTCGTCGAGGTCATGGATATCATTGTGCAAGGCCAATAAGACAATTGACGGAGTTTTGGTTGATCGAGCCCGTCAGAACCAAGTGTTCCGAGCTACTCCAATAAGTAAAAGAGAACCAAGAATGGCTCTTATGCTGCCTCTAGCCAAAGAAAGGCAAATTCCTCATAAGGTGCAAGCAACTGCTTCTCTACCCTAGTACAAAATCATATGAGGTTTAAGGCAATAAATAATAGACCAGCAGGAACAACTAGAGTCTGCATCCTCACTCCAGTAGAAGCGGTTGAGGATAATAACGTCGTATCAGGTACATATATTTACATATTTTCCTTATTTCTAGCACTACAATTTTCGTTAACTAATTTTGTGATAAAATTAGGCACCGTATGTATAAATGAAAAGCCCTGTAGTATATTATTTGATACTAGGGCTAGTCATTCTTTCATCTTAGAAAACTTTGTTAACAGCCTGAATTTACCATGCTACAAACTCGCCAAAATCTTAAATGTTGGACTTCTATCCATAGCCCAACTTAATGCGACTAAGTTTTGTGATCTGTAAGTACTAGTAAATAAAAGAACCTTTCAAGCAAAATTAATAGTGTTATTAATCGCAAACTTTGATATTATACTAAGCATAAAATCTCTTAGTATGCATAATGCCACTATAAATTATCAAAAGAAGAAGATTATTCTTCAATTATCTAGTACCCCATGGAACTTTGTGGGAAGGTTTAATACTCCAAGGTTCCCTAATAAATGTAATACAGGTAGAGAAATTAGTTGATAAAGGTTGTGTAGCCTTTTGGGTAACCATGATGGGTGACACTCTTAGAATTTCTCTTTTAAGTATTTTTATTAGGAGCTCATTAGGAATCTTCACTTCACCTTAAGATCTATTCCTTGGGAATAAGGATAATTATTAAGTTAGATTTCATTCATTGAATAATGGGGTTATTCAATGAATGAATCCTTGATTTTATTAGTTGCTAGATTTTCATACTTTGATTTTAATTATTTTATCTCTTAACTCTAGATTAAGAATAAGAGAATCATCATATTAAGCTTGACTTTACTTAATAGGATTTGCCTTAATCATTAGTTCACCTTAAAATTTGAAATCTTAGATCATTGACTTTACCTTTGGATTATGTGTTTAAACTTTAACTCGTGGTATTTAATTTATAATCCCTATATTAGTTGGTCCTGATCAGATCTTAGTATAAAACATCTAAATTTATTAATTAGGTCATAATAATTTATTATTTAACTTATAGTCGATTCTAATTAAACTAAATTAGAACCTGATTAGTTCTAATTGCTTTTAACTTATAAGGTCATATTTCTAAGTTATACTCGATAGTAAGAAATAGAGATCCTGAACTTATGTAACTTAGAATAGTTAGAATGGTTAATTAGACAACAACAGTGTCACCATGTGTAGAAGAGTCCCTTGCTTACTACTTGATTATTTGTGCTACGCATTCTTTGTATTTTGTGCTTATTTCCTTAAACATCTCATGTAAAAGAACTTTGTGCATAAAATGAAAACTTATAATAATTAAGATAACAGTTACCTTGGGTTCAATTATATTTTGGTGGGTTCTGGTCATATTTACCCTAATGGACAGGGGTAATGAGGAATAAAGATACTAAATATTACTCATTGAGGAGTGTGTGTTAAGCTTGGAACCCGTATAGTCCTGCTGATGTGCTTGAATCCTCAGTTGCTTCTGGATGTGCCCACAGAAATAATAAGTAAAATAATTAAAATATTTATGCATTTGTATTTGCTGCCTTTTCAGTTCTCCTGTTTTGTTCTGTCTGCCCTAACCTAGAGGCTTTGGAATTTTGTTGGGCCCAATTGGCCAATTTTCAGTTTACTGCTTACTGTTTTAATGATACAAATTATTTCAGTCAGCTTTACTTTACTTACCTGCTCACTTATACATACTCATAGGTTGCTATATTATGCTGTTTGCTATATGTACCACTTTTAAATTTACTATTCTAAACCTGCATATGTCATATGATCATCAGTATGCTTATGATGAGCTTTTCTTTCAGTCATTTTACTTACTGTATTATATATACATATTTGTCCTTGCTTAGTTTACTTTGAGGTGTGTCTTTTTGCCTCAAATCTTATTTAGTTATAAATGTTATATTTATAACTTATCATGCTTCTTGTATGCTTACTGCTCCTATGCTAGATAGATTTTGGTTTTTGATTAAGTAAAATGGTGATATTAATAATTTATGAAAAAATTTAGTTTAAAATGTACTTAGATAATTGTCTAATAATAATTTTCTTTTGTTGGCTGGGGCATGGCATTGTGAAATCGACAATGTCAGATTCAGACAGGTTTGAAGAGCTGGGTGTTGAAGAGGAGGACCATATCTGGAGGAGGAGCATTAGGAAGGAGCTGAAACTGCCTAGATTTATTGCTTTCATATAAGGATGAGAGTTTTACTTTTATTTCATTTAAACTATTTTAAATGCTGTAATAATACATGTACCTTTGACTGTGTTTTCCTTTACTGTACTTTCTATTCTAAGTTGTATGTTGCACTTTCTATATTTATTATAGTAAATTGGATGTATGTTTGTTTTACTTTGCTTCCGCACTCGGATTCTATATTTGCTTAGTGATTAGTTTTATAGCATGTATGCAGTGGCTCATCTCTTCCTTACTAGTAGATTAAGGTTTATACCTAATCCAATATTAAGTAAAGGATTTGCCATAGTAATACACCACCCCTCAGTTTAATGATTGTGGATTAAAGGGTGGGGTGCCATAGACTAGCCATTGAATTTGCCTTATCGGGTCTGCTCGATGACGAGACTGCATTTTTAATCGGTGTAGGAGCTAAAGGAGATTTTTGTTTCATGATTGAAATAAAAGCATGAATTTAGCTAACAAAACAAAGATCCACTATTTTTTTCAATCATCACTTTCTCAAAAGAGAAGTTACATAGATAGACAAAAAGATAAGCTAATACGAGAGTAAGATATAATATGAAATCTAAGTACATCAGTTATAATACTCTACTCTAAATGCAGCACAAAAATTATCAGATGTTACCACTCAATGCTTCATAGCTAATCTTTTATAAGTCCAATACCACCATCTATCAACAGAATCTCCAAGTAGAATTTCTAGGATCTTAAGACGGTAGCCATCGGGACATGTTGTCTCTCAAAAGGAAGTGGTCACACAGTCTAACCATTCTTTGGCAAGGACAGAAAGACTAGTTCCTCTGAATGTCGGGCAAACTAAGATCTTGTCCAGCACTTCTACTCCATTAGATGACACTCCTTCGATGGCTCTACCATATATCTTGTCATCTTGAAGGTCATCCACCCAATAATCTTCAAATCTTCTAAGATAGTACAAGTATACTAACTATGTATACTCCATACCTAAAATTTCATTTAAGAAATGGCTTAGTCTTATAAGTACTTTACTTACATTTATTGTTTTTTGTTAAAGTTTGTTCCAATCCTAAGATGTCCAGTTTATGTTTTATTGTCCACTATTTTAACGGTGTTATTATATTCGTTCAACTTCTAGGATGTCCTCATTCTAGATGTCTTCAGTTTTCATTTCTGAGATAAGCTTAATGAACTTTAGATGCTGTTGTTCTTATCTTTAGTAACTTGTGATATTTATCCGATACAGATAACATATCACAAAGTAGATAGGAGCAAACTCCTTATCTGACACTTTATGATACTTCTCTAATACCAACTGTAACGCCCCACCTCATCGTCACGCGCAAAGAAAAGAAAGGTAATCAATTGGCGGCGGAGCAGTGCGCTACTCGGGAAAGAATTTCCATCTCCCTAAATAGCTAAGAATAACACTGAGGGCTGCAGACTCAACCCCAAATAAGGTTTGAAAGCTAATACTTAAGATAAGAGTAGTATAATTATCCTAAGTATTAGACAAATACATACATTGAATTGAAAATACAACATGAAGAATCTAATATATGTATAAAGTATCAGTATTTCTAGTATGCTGATCACATCATAATATTAAGTATAAGTAATATATAAACAAAGCGCAGAAGCTAAGCATATAACCAGAAACATTCATCTCAGAAACTGAATGAAAATATTCATCTCAAAATAGAAAAGTAAATACATCCAGAAATTATTATAAACAGTTTATTGAAATAATACTGAAATAAAGTCTAAGTACTGAACTGAAATAACTAATCAAAAATAGTAAAGCTAAAGGATAAATATACTATGACTCCACGAACTCCTCCATAACCTTGTGAACGTCCTCATGACCTAGCTCAATAAGCTGCTCAGGATCTAACAAATTGTCAAATATCAAAAGTACCACGTGTTAGACAATAAGTCTAACACGTCAAAACTAATCTAAACAGGTCTAATTATTTACTTATCATTTAAATAACATAAAATAGAGCTACATAAAAACTATAAAAGTAACTAAATATTTGAAACTGTATAAAACTGAAGTAAAGTAAAACTGACGGTATACTAAACACTGAAAAAGAATAAAAAAATAGTATATTATCTAAAATTGAGTAAATAACATGTAAAACTATGATGTATGTACTAAAGTCAAGCATCTATATATGCCACGATACTGTATGCCACTGATATATAATCAAAATATCACTGAATTGCTATGAGTAGTACGGTTCAATGTCTACATACATCTGGTTGTGAATACAGTTACTGTGATGCCGATGCATCTTAAAATTCCCCAATTTGTGTATGTAATATTCCGTAACCCATAAATTATTACTGATACTCATATAGCATGTTTATGTTCATGATCATGTCCTTTACACTACATGTCTTAAAATTTAGAAATCTAAAAAAATGCTTTAAAATTAGAAAATTCAGATGTCTCCATTATGCAGAATCCATCTAAATAGATTCTGACTCCTAGCTCTAGAGTATCATGTTGTTTTACTTAGTATTTCAGTTAGAATCATCAGTTGGAAAAATTATATACACATGGGTGTATATTTCCAAGAAATGTGAATTTAACACTTTGTTTAAAACTGCACTTATTGAAGCGCACTTTGATAGGAGGCAGAATCCAATCGCAGTTTATATCTCAAACTAAGCTATTAAATACCCTAATTACAAACATACTTAGTGTTCTACGCATGGTGACTTGAGATACTTAGTTTATTTTAAACTGTAATTATCGAAGCCCACAATGATAGGAGGCAAAATACAATTGCATTTTATATCTCTAACTAAGGATCTTGTTCACTAATTGTAACACTCTTAGACTTGGAAGATTTATCCTAACAGGACTGTATTCATCTAATCCCTCGGGATAGCACCTTTTCATAAGCCCACATTAGAGTGACTCAACCAATACTGAATATTGCTGAAGTGACTTAGCACCATGGATATTCATATTCATATCCAACTAATAATTTGGGTTCTGTCAATTCTATTTAGCAACCAAAGATTTACCAAAGCTATGAATCCTGACTCTAATTAGGTGAATCCTACACAAAGTTCTAATAGTGTGACCAAAATATCACTCAATATAGGTTACTACCACATGAGAGGAATCTTATTCTAAGAACTTTGGGTGATCCTACCACAAGGGTCTAAGATCAATTTTTTAAGGCTAAGCAGGATCATCTAAGTTCCAACCTCAATTTTTAACAAAAATCTTCCTACCCTCAATATATTATCAATTAATAAGCTTAACCTTTTTGCATTATTAATCCTAAAGTAAGATTATAAAGATCTTACACTTCTATTATTTTAATTCATATAATTCTCCTGAATTCATAATTCTTATTCTTTTAAGTTTGAAATGACTAGATCAGTTGGGTAAACCCACCTGATCAATACCTAAGTTACAATTATAGGATATAACCAAAAGTATTATTAGGAGTTAATCACATTGCAAATTAGTATGTTCTTATGGTTTATCTCATGCTAAGAGTCATGTTCAGGGATCTTAAGGTACATGTTCAGATAATAAATCACATAAGTTTTTTAATGATATCCATACTTCCAATACAATATATTTTTTAAATCAATATCAAATCTGATGTATTATTGGAATTATGCAAGTTGAATTGTCTTTCAAGCAAGTTGATTTATTAAATGATTAAGGATTTAGATCTTAATATGGCAGGTTAGGGTTTAACCCATAGCATTACCAGATTAAGATTAATAGTTGATTTATAGATCAATAACAAATCAATGTATTATTAGTGTATTATTGATGGCAAATTTCAGAATTAGATCAAGTATTATTTATTTAATCAAGTTCTTAAGATTCTTATATTCAAAGAAAATTTAATATAAAATTAAGTAAATCAAGGTATCCAATTCAAAGTTAAAATTCTCTAATATACATAAACATTATATTGATTAAAATGGTGAGTAATTAAGGCTAATCAACTCTTAAATCAAACACAAAATAAATTAGCACTTGATTATAATATAAAATAATTAAGTTCCATACACTATGGTTATTAAGTTCTACTTGGTTGAACAAGCAATTAAAGAATCTAACATTTATATTTGGCATAAAATATTCAAGCAATTCTCTATGAGATTTAGAACATGATATTTAGGGTAAAATGGTGGATTTTCCATTGAAATCCACCTACACATTCATACAATGCTTAATTTTAACTAAATTTAGGTTTGATTTTAATATATTCCCGGCCCCATTAAGGTCCCAAGGTCATTAAAAAATGTGAAAAATCACAAATCCGGGCAATTCCGGACAGTTCTGGATGCTTACAGATATTTCTAGGTGCTACGGTGCGCTGTGACGCCTACTGGCCGAAAGCCAGATGCTACGGAGCGCTGTGGCAGATTTCAGCACTGTGGCGTGCTGCAAGCATTTTCAGGAGCTGCGGTACTATACGGCGCCAGAGTTCCCAAGAGTTAGATGCTACGGCGCGCTGTAGCGCTCCATAGCCGAGAGCCAGACACTACGACGCGCTATAAGCGCTTTTAGGCGCTGCGATGGATTCAATGTTGAGGCGCATTTAATTTAATTTCATCAAATTTATATGCTATTGTGGCACGATGTGGCACGCTATGGCAGATTCAACCCGAGATTCAAGTGTTACGATGCGCTGTAGCACCCGACGGTGATTTCGTCTGTGCGAAAACGGTAACTGGTCTCATTTTCACATTCAAATACTCCCAATTTTGGGAACCTCATATGTGGGGTCATATACCGATGGAAAGACCTTTCCATTGATATCAAAATCAGCTTGAATAGATTATTTTAACTATAAAAAAATAGAGCTCTAGCTACGGGTATACAAAACCATTTAGTTTTTTGACAACATTTTCAATGGAGAAATAACCTTCAATTGGATTCATTTGAGTCCGATTGAGGCTCCACGTTTACACATAGATATTATACAATATCTAATGAAAGTATCATCCACAGTATTTTGATAAATTAAGGAGAAAGTAGCCAATGAAGTAAGGCAAATGGGTACCTTTGACCTGTGATGGAAGAAGAGAACTATGCTTCTGTTAAGAACTTATATAGTTGAAAGCTTTTCCTCAGCAATAGAGGAAAGAGGAGAAGCTTGGGGAGGAAGAAGGGACTTCAGCTTGAGATCAAAGGAAGGAGGAGGAGGGGCTGAGCTTCCTTCTTAAAGGAGAAGAAGAGGGGAAGGCTCCATCAAGAGCCTTCACATCAACAAGGAGGTAAGGAGTGGGGCTCTTGCATATGCAAGGGAGGGGAGGCGCCGAACTAGTGAGAGGAGGCAGGTCCCAAGCGCAGAGGAAAAATGAGAAATATAAATGGATTTAAATGTATAAATAATTATTCATTTCTAATATTTTTAATTTATTAAAAATTCAGATTTGATAAACGCGCTCTGAAAAATTCCAAAAATTCACCCCTAGATAATTTGGGGGTGAGGAATTCAACGTCAAAGCCGAATTTTGATTTCGATGATTATTTAATTATTCTATTTTCCAGTGCATTTAATTACATTAAAATATTCGCAAAAATCCGACGACTTCCAAACACGTCCAAAATATCACCATTCGCTAATTTGGGGGTGACGATCGCAGCGGAGAAGTCGGATTTTGATTTCAAGGTCAATTTAAATACCTCAAAATTTTAATTAATTAAATATATTAAAATATTCCAATTATTTGATTGAGCTCCGAATCACTCCAAAATTTCATGAATTTATTTTAATGACTAGATAAACTCAATAAAATGATAATTAGGTTGCGATTAACTAAGATTAGACTAAGTAACAGCCTGTGGTTGTTACACTTAGCCACTCTTAGGCCAAACTTAGCTAAGGTTTTGGTTCATCCAGATTCCCTGTAAGTGTAGGGATCGAGTTGTTGCCTTGGCTAGGTCCCTATGGGGAGAATTTTTCCCCATAGAGAAATCACCAAATTGAGTCTCGACCGATTTGGGAAGGATAGTTTCCCGACGATTCTGATCATCCCAGCAGTCAATCCAAGGTTCGATCGACGAGTCTTGGAGTCGTGATGGTGTTGGGATAAAACAGAGGATCTGGCATGCCCATAGTCTCGCAATTTTGCAATTAGGGTTATGCCCTAATCGCAATTAAGGTTATGCCATAATCGCCTGGATTAGGGGAGGGTACCATGAAGGAGATGCACAGTGCGGGTTGGGCCGACCTGTGACCCGTGCAGTTCGATAGTAGCGGGTCACCGGGCTGCCCCAACCCGCATGTTTTGTTAACGGGCCAAAACTCATATATATATATATATATATATATATATATATATGAATTATTTTCCTTAAAAAAATTAAATGGAATATTAGAAATATAATTAGAAAAATGCAGATTAAATTAATTGAATAACTTTTTATTTACTTATCTAAATCTTATAAAATTATATGCCATTTTGTTCAAAAAATCATGAGGAATAAGAATATACAAAAATATTTAGGTTTTTGTAAATGGACTTTCTAATTATTTCTAAATATTTCAGAACTTAATTAGAAAAGATTAGCATGTATACTTAGCTAAATTACATGATTTAAGTCTCATTATGCTCCTTATATTTTGTAGAATACTTGTGCTAAGTAGGTTAATTTTTTTATTTATATTTGTTAATTATGAACTAATCCTTGAAATGCATGATTAGTGAATATTAGGATTTGTAGTTATCCAAATTGTAAAATTAATATCTCTAATTATTTGTATAAATAAGTAGTACATAATGGCCAAGTTGCATGAAATTTAGATGATCAAATTTGTAATTAAGTTCTAATTCATTTTAGCTTAATTTAAGATTTAGTTAGCCTTAATTATTTTCTGTTTTGATTATAGTGATGTTTATATACTTCATTAACAATAGTATGTATGTTAGAAAACTTAAACTATGATTTGAACACTTAAATACTTTATTTGATATTAATCAACATTTAAACCTTAATTTACCTAAGGAAATACATAATAAAGTTAATAATTTATTTTTTATTGATTTTAACATCAATAATGAATAATAGGTTTGTTGATTTTTAAATTAATCAATATCTATGTAATTAAATTTAATTTGGTTAAGTTTGGGATTGAACCTTAACTTGACTAGATGAAGTCTCACACTTAATTAATTTGAACAAGATACTTGATTTAGACACTAAAGAACTTGCATAACTCCAATCAGCCCTTATTGATTAGCTATTGATCTTAAATTAGTAAATTAGAAGTATTAAGATTTATAACAAACTCATGTCATTAATCATTTGAATTTAACCTTTAAGTCCTTGATTTTTCTCATAAGAAAATCATTAGCATAAACTAATTTATAAAATAATCAATTCTCAATAATTCATATGATTAAATCCCATGATTATAGTTTATGCTATAATCAGATGAGTATACTCATCTAATTTATATAATCCAAGTGAATACTTTAAAGATTGTGAGTTCAAGTAAGTCTTTATAACTTAGATTATAGGTTGAATAATTATACTTTTCAGAACTTAGAGATATTGTTTAGATTAATTTAATTAGCAGACCTTTTAATAGCTAGCTTATTGAGGCAGGAAGAACTTATTGTCTGATTTTGAGTTAGAAACTTAGCTGAACCTTTAATATTTTTAGATTCTGATCTTTGATTCTTATGGTAGAATAATCTAAAGATTCTAGAATGAGATCATTCATTTTGGTAACATCTTAAGTTGATTGACTTTCATGTCACACCCATGGAACCTTTGTGTAGGATTTACCCCAATGGAGTGTGGATTCATCAGTTTGTATTCCTTGATTTACAAATAAAATTATTATAATGAGAATCAGTATAATTATCAGATGAAGATGCTAGTGTATCCATAGAACTAATTTATTTCAGTAGAAGATAAAATTGGTTGATTTACTCTGAATAGAATTGTAGAGTCTTAGTTTTATCTTAGGTAATTATATAAGTATAATTTAGTTCATGAGAAACATCTCAATTCAAGTGTGTTATAAGTAGGGGGGTTGACAACTTAGTTTAAGAGAATAAATTATAAATAATTATGTCCCTTATCTTTACGTGTATCAATAAGTATATTTAAACAAACTAAGTGTTTCAAGTTACCTTTCTTAATACACAATAAGCTATGTTTACAATTGGGGTATTTAATAACTTAGCTTGAGAGAATAAATTATAAGAGATTTTGTTCCTTATCTGTATGTATCGATAAGTGCAGTTAAATAAACTAAATATTAAAGCCACCATTCTTATAAACTTACTAGTTATGTATATGCACTATCCCCATGTGGTGATCTAAAAAATAGAGAGAATTAAATAATGTTAACATTTAGTAGAATTAAATCAGGAGTTAGAATTCATTTATATAGATTTTACACAATGGAGATAAATGGATTTATTATTTGGTTTTAATCGATTTCTAGATTTTGTTGATTTTAAAGCATATAGTTATTAAACCATTGACATATCATAAATGCATATTAGCATTAGCAGAGCGATGTGCTCACATAGATTTTTAGCGGAGCGATGTGCTCACCTGAGGACTCTATTAGCGGAGCGTTCGCTCACCTAAGAATCTGTGGGATGTCATGTGACATCAAGTCTAGCATATCTGTGGCATATTCTGATGCACTTATTATATATATATATACTTATCCATATGACACAATTTTGCTTTAGTATTTACTCAGTTTTAATTCCTTATGCTTTCCAATTACTAATTATTATCAATGATATAGTCAATTATGGAATAGGAATAAGAATAAATAAGAAGAAGAAGAAAAAAAAGAATAAAACAGGAGGAGAGAGGATAGGGCTAATAATAAGAAGAAGAATAGGGAGGACTAGAATTAGCATAAGAATAATAAAGAGGAGATAGATATTAAAAGAATAAGAATAAGAAAAAAAAAAAATAAATTATTATTATCATTTTTATTTATTATTAATATTATAGAAATAATAAAATAATATGTACAATAAGTTATCATTATTTAAGTTATATATTTACCAAAAATAATTTCTTAATTAATAAAATAATTAAATTTATAATTTTATTTATTATTGTCTTTTTCTTTATTTATATTATCCTTCTATTATCAAAGTTAATATTATTAGACTACTAATATCAGAAGAGATAGAGAACAAGAAAAAAGAAAGAGAGATTTTAAAAATAAATAAATGATAAATTTTATTATATAACTATTATTCTTAAAATGTATTTCTTAAGATAAAAATAAAT
This sequence comes from Gastrodia elata, assembly GCA_016760335.1. Lineage (NCBI taxonomy): Eukaryota > Viridiplantae > Streptophyta > Magnoliopsida > Asparagales > Orchidaceae > Gastrodia > Gastrodia elata. The sequence goes on along the minus strand of CM028672.1, from coordinate 18,141,584 downwards.
AATTAAATAGTAAGTTGTACAATTTCATCTAATAAAATTATGTATATACAAATTTAAGAGAAATAAAAACAAGCAAATTTTTATGCAAAATTTTTCATGGTTCATATGAACTAAGAATTCAAATTATTAGATAGTGTAATCTATCAGAAATAATGTGAGACCATCTGAGTAAATATATAAGTCTGCGAAACTGACAACTTCTACGCAGTTAAGGAAATTTTTTGGAACAAACACACAATTTTCTCTCTCTCTTTGGCTAGGTCAAGATTGTCAATCTGCAATTTGAGCTAGGAATAATAGTAGAGAGCATAGAGGAAACATCGTCTATCATTTTAATTTTTTTTCCATTGGCGGTTGAAACAATACACTTTTAATTGTGATTGTCACCGTAAAGAACATTTCTCCCACTACCCTAACTCTATCACTAACTTAGCGACACTCAATAATGCTAAACATGCTGATGTAGTACTTAATCCACATCATTTGCTAGCTCATATAAACTTTCATGAGATTAAGAATAGTGCACTATTGATATCCCCCATCACAATTAATTCATAAAAAAATCCAATAATAGCAACAAAATAAATAGTCGCATGTTCGAGTTTTCTTTTAATAATAGTTTGTTTATATTATTTGTTCTTGCTTTTTATCTCCTTCATCGGCTCGGGCTTTCCTAATGTACGAACCCCTAAGATTCTACATCACCATCTCAGGACTTACTTGTTCGGGTTGTTTATTTCAACATCAAGAAGTCTGCGATCCCTATCCTTAACCTCCGGCTCCTTCTTTGGCTCTATTGTTATCCGAAGCTTACAAAGTTCGCGATTTTAGGATATGCACGATGTAGTCTTTTTCATCACATTTGTGATTTTAGAGAGGTCTTAATAGCACAACAATAAATCTGTAAAATCCACTAAAAAGCTCTTATGTTAAATACAAAGCGTATTCATCTGCATAATTGGCGAGCTATCTATCTTTTTTTTTTTTTTACAACGACTGCTCGTAATAGGGCTTTTGACTCTCGATTTTTAGGTAGGGATACCGAGCAGTGTTAGCCGTCATTCCCTACCATGGCAATTCCCTTGGAGAACAACAATTGGCGGTCTGCTCAGGGTGAACCCTCCTCCATGGAAGCCCCTTCCTCCGATTGGCGCTCCGGGCTGCAGCCCGAAGCGAGGCAAAGGATCGTAAATAAGATGTAAGGCAAATTCCCGCTCTAATTTTGTTTCTGATCGTTACCCATATATCAAAGTTTTGGCTTTAGTTAGTTCAGAAGTGGACAGGGTTTTACTTTTATATTTATGGTTTTGAAATGTTCCGTTCCTCTCGGGCAGGGCTTCAAAAATCGTTGTGATTCTGTTCTATTGTCATATTTATCTATAAAATATATTATCTGTGCTTATTACTTATAAACCCCTCTTATTGTACTGTCAATCACAACTTCAATGAAAATCCATCCGATTTGCCCAAAGCCGCTCTTCCTTTCTCAAATTTGATAGAAACATATGCCGTAATAGATTCTTTACCTCAGACATCTATTTCAATTCACCAAAGGTTTTGTTCAGTATGCATTATAGTACTCCATTATTTTCTTAAAGAACTCGCATTAAGATGTAAAAGGGAGCTAGCTATTCAGTATGAATTGCTGCATCATTAGCTGAACATGCCTTTATTTGATTATTATTTTCTCAAATTATGGCAGACCAGTGAGACCCAATCTATTAGGTTGTGTTTCTCTCCCTTCTTCTTGGTCTGTTTATCTATTGAAATACAAATTGAAACTTAACCATGTTACCTATGTTTCTCGGCATGTTTATTGTACAACTAATAAACCTTAATGTTAGTCATTCTGTATTTTTAAGCCCTTAAACTCAATGTCTCATGCTGGAAGCATTCTAACTTATTGTCTCAATTGCCTGCATTGCCTTATATTTTTGTTTTTTTTTTGTCTAGAATGGAAACTCTAAGGAGGCATCTTCCTGTACCTGTTCCTGAGGGAATTACTGAGCTCAAGAAAATTGCTGTGCGATTTGAAGAGAAGATTTATACTGCGGCTCTCAGTCAGGTACATCATAGTCCCTATAACTCAACTGCGTCTGTAGCCTTTTGATTGTGCACATTGGACTACCAACTGCTGATACTTAATATAGTATCAAAGTTCCTGCTATTGAACCTTATAGAGTGATTTGTCACTGTGCATAGATAATTTTTTGAAAATGAGTTATTATATTGTGAACGTAAAGCCTATTCTTTATTAATGAACAATTGAACAAGGCTGATTCAAAATTTATCATATCATTGTGTTGAAATATAATGGATCATGGGAGAATGTAGCTCTCAGGATTTAAATTATGTTTTATCTTTGATGTCTTATAAAGATATGCTACATTTTTGCTGCTGTCATTTTACTATTAAATTTGAAATTGGTCTTATGTGTTTATTTTCTTATTTCCATTTTTTCATGATCTCAGAATGATTATCTACGAAAGATATCTATGAAAATGCTCTCTATGGAGACTAAAACTCAACAGAATCCTTCAATGAACCCTCAGCCTGGCGTCAATCAAATTTCTGCAGACACAGGTAACTTTTCTTAGAATATTTGATTTTTTGTTAGCAAATCATCTGATCTTATAAATTTTTATTCTGGGCAATGTATGATAAATTCTAATTTTTCATGCCACCGTTCAGATTTTGTAGAAATCTTAAACTCATACAGGTGATTAACTGTTACCATTTTCTTGAAAGTTGCTTATATGCTATCTTTTGTGACTCAAAATGCTAACATATATTGATCGCCTATCAGAATTGGTGTCTCAAAATTCTAAATGCTATTGACCGTTGTTTCAGAAAATGGTTAAATTTGCTATTCTTTGTTTTTGCTTAGTACATGTAACTGCTGTACGCAAACTAGGCTTTACTACACTAGGTGTACTATTTTTTTTTTTTTTTGCGTGTGTTTACTCAATATTTAAAATATGTAACAATTTTATACATCAACATTGTATAGTCTTCCAGCAAGATTGACTTTTATGCATGTTATGTTCTTTAACAGGATCTATAGCCGTACCATCACAAGTGAACAATCAGGTACAATCATTGCCACAGATTCCAATGATTAGTCAGCCTGCAGGAAGGCAGCAATTTTTAGCTCAAAATCTGCAAAATAACACTCCTGTGTCCATGCAAGGTTCTTCTAGCCTTTCTGCTCCGCCTTCTATTTCAGGGCTTAGTCAATCAACCTTATCAAACTTTAGTCATTTACAAAATATACCGGAGCTATCACACGGTTCTGTAAATAATTCTTTAGCACAGGGAACAGCTACAGATATTTATGCCAATGCACAAAGGCAAATTCATGGAAGGCAACATCAACAAACAATCCTTTCTCAACAACAATCACAGCAATCACAGAATCAACTCATCTACCAAAATCAGCTTCAACCACAGTTATTAAAGCAGAAAATGCACAATAACTCACTTTTGCTGCCATCTATGCAGCAGCAGCAGCAGCAACAATCTTTGTTACAAGCAAATCAACTGCAACCTTCTCAGCAGCCTATGATGCAAATGTCTTCTGGCCAGTCCTCTATGCAGCAGTCACCTGTGACTACCATTCAATCCGCTTCCCAGACTACACTTCAACAGAATCAATTGAACTCAATTCAACAGCCTGTATCATCTTTACTTCCCCAACATGTGCAAGCAATTGCTAGGCAATCACAGCAACCGCTGTCTTCTCTCCATCAGCAACCTTCACTGCAGCAACAATCAGTTAATATTCATCAGCAATCAAACTCGCAAACCCAGCAGCAACAGCAACAGTTGATAGGGCAGCAAGCAAACATGTCGAACATGTCAAGCATTCAACAAAATCAATTGCTAGGACAACAAAATAATATTGTTGACATGAAACAGCAGCAACAAAGATTGCCTGTTCAGCAAAATAATCTTACCAACATGCAACAGTCCCAACAATTACTCAATCAGCGAGCAATGTCTTTACGTCAGCAGCAGTTAGGCCAACAGGCTAACATGCAAGGCCTCCAGCACCAGCAACCACCCCCATCCCAGCAACAACACCATCAGCAACAGCAGTTACTTGGTTCGCTTCAGAACATCTCAAACATGCAGTCACATCAACGTTCAGTGCAGCTTCTTCAGGAGTCTAAAAACATGTCACAGACACAACAGCAGTTGCAGCAGCCATCTATGTCATTGCTGCAAACCAAGGTCAACAAGCACATCATCTGTCATCACAACAGCAACTGATGTCTCAGTTTCAGTCTCAGCCAGGGCAGCTGCAACAGCCATTGACAATGCAACAGCAACCAAATGCCATGCAAAGGTTTTCAAGCTTCAGGAGCTTTGCTTCAGCCTCAGAGTGTAATGGAGCAGCAGAAGCAAATCATGCAGTCACAAAGAGGAATTTCTGAAGTTCCATCTAGTAAGCAATGGATTTGATACATCCTTATAATATTTTGAGGAGCTCCTCCTGTTTGTTTTGATAGAACATTGTTGTAGAATAAATGTCATAGTAAATAATAAATAATTTTCATGTTTTCCTGAAAGATATGTTTACACAAATTGAATGTTTTTCAGATCAACTTAAAATTTTGAGAAACCACTTTATTGTCTTGTCTGAGAAAGTTTTCAGTTGTCTTACTTGACAAAACCTCATTTTCAAAATTTTTGATGTGAAAGATTGAGGCTGGTGTTAGGAAGCAGCGGATTATATGAATATGCTGAAATTCATAAATTAAATTCTAATTTGACTTTGCTATTGCCAAGGAGTTCTTTAGAAGCAATGTACAACATCCTAAACTTGATTTCAGTGACAAGTGATTATGACTTGCGTAGGATTTCATCAGCATGTGACACCATAACTTGACTCACCATTGATGCAAGGTACGTAAGGAATATTTAAGACGTCACTTGCATGTTATGCACTAAAGATTAATTTAATAATTAAAAAAATAGGCTAAAGTGATTAGACATTTTTTATAGAACTTGGTGTTAAATGGGACAATGAAAGCATTGTTCATTAATTATGAAATGGTTAAATAATACTTATTTGAAAAAAAATATGAATAGGATGATAACTGAAATTCACATAGAAAGTTTATTAATTAGTCTGTGTTGGCGAATTTACTAAATGAATAGAGTATCATTATTGTGAATTTTATGTTTACATGACATTATTTGATGAATTATTAATGAGGATGCTAAAAATATGCCAAATGCTTAGGCTATTCATGTTTGGTTAGAAGATCTTGGGGAATTAATTTCAAGAAAAATGGATGAATTACAATCTTTATCACCTATGGAAGATGTGGTAAGTATTGGCAGTGACTTAAATTAGCATAGGTTTTTGTAGAATTATTATTAAGAGTTCATGGTGTTGATATATATTATGATGCAAAAATATCTTAGGAGAGATTGTCTTGAGTCATTGTAATACTAATTTCTTAGGCAGATCCATTTATTTTAAAATTAAATGTAAACAATGTTGCTTTAAAAGTGTCTACTAGCTTATTTTGGATTGAAAAGAGATAACTAAAACCTTTGCCAGGTTTGTAATGAACTTCAACATAAGATTTGACTAACAAATGCAGGGTATGGATATAGATGTAAGTCATAGAAGTATATAACAGTTGTTTTAAAGCTTTTATCTCAATTTAAGTAATCAAAACATTGAGGTGAGAATTATTAGATTTCAAATATTTGTCAAAAGACAATCTAAATTTTGCATGGGGGTTTATTGTACATGAATAAGGAGGCTTGTTGACAAGCAAATGTGAAGTACAAGGTTTTTTAAGGTATTAAATATTTTTGTAAAATGGGGTAACTTTAATAAATTTCATATATATATATATATAAATGTGTTTGGAAGTTAATGTTCTTACAACAAGGATTTTAAGCCAAGCCATTTTGGATTCTTTAATTGTCAGTTTGACAATTAAGATACCAAAGGAAAAAGTCAGATGCCTAAAGTTAGTGGCATGGGGATTAAGAGATTTAGTTTAAATTTGACATGTTGATTAAATATAACAGTCTTAGTTAAGCAAAAACATTTTGGGTGGATGAAAAATTGTTTTATATATATATTAGGGCTGACAATTTGACTCAAAAACTCAAAATTTGAACTCGATTTGTCTTGAATTCGAGATATTTTGACTCGAATCGAACTCTACGCAAAAATTTTAGAGTCGAGTTTCGAGCTATACGTCTTGACTCGAACTCTATTTTAAATGATTCGAACTTAGCTCAAACTCGACTCGAAGCCAACCCTAATATATATATGTGACCATGAATTATATTCATCCAAAACGGATATTTAATTATGTGATGGAAGCTATTGTATCATGTTGTTTGAGCTGGAAATTTATTTGAGGGTGATCCTTTGGCCCTATATACCTGCTAGCTTATGGAAAGGTAATGTTGATTTGAGCGAAGGCTAATTATCAGAGGGAATCAAGTGATCTAGAGTGGGAAGCTTGATATCTTTATTTGGGTGGAGTAGAAAACATGTGAATAATGAATGATTATATGCTTTAGCTCTATGAATTAATAAGCCTATGATGATTTGTGGGGGGGAGGACTTGACTATGAAAGGGAATGAACTTAAATTTTTTGAAGATGATTTACCGCTTAACCTATTGTGTCTACAGGGATGAAGGTAGATGAGAAGGAAGGATGGAGAGTATCTTTTAAAATGTCTACATTGCTTAATTTTGAGACAAATATTAAATTTATCTTAACATAAGTGTAATACATTTTTGCTAGACTTTAGAACAAAATATTATATTATGTAGTTTAAAAATAAATAAAATTTCTTAAAATATGGATTATACTTTAAGGATTAAAATATGGGTATATGATAAGTAAACTGTTATTTTTTTTCTTTAAGGATTAAAATTTATGAATTTTATTATTCATTTTAAAATATATGAAAGACAAGCTTTTGGATAATTCATACATTTTAATGTTTTACATGAACTATACATGAATTTACTAAGGTTCAATGTGAATAGTTACGTAATTTCTTACTAAGCTTTTTATATTTATAGAACAAGTTGATGAGTTTTATTGGCAATAGGAAAGAGGCATTACTATCTCCTAAAGGGGTGTGTGGTCTTTCTTTTCATTAATCTTCAAGCGAATATGTAGGAAAGGCACATGTTTCATGATTGAAGTTTACAAATGTGGCCAACTATTTGCTTGATTTATTGATGATGGTTTATTTATTGGTATAAATTATTTGAACGTGATTGGAAATATCTAAAGTTGGTATATAAATTTTTTGGCTTGAACATATTGAGGACCAAGGAATCTTTGAGTTGTTAGTCCAAGGTTGTTAGGATAAGGTGTAGAAATGACTAATGTTAAGAAGGCTTGTTCGTAGATAAATATTCTAGCTAAATCTACATCCAAGGAGCTGATAGTTCTCGAGTTATTGAGCGTGGATTGAATGGTTGAGTTCTTATTGGGGGATATGATATAGACAAGATAATGCCTTTGGAAGTAAATTGTTGATCCAAAATTCACATCATACAAAAATTGTACGATAATAGATTATGATATAGCCTTAAAATATAATAGTATTGTAAGATGTGAGTCAATCGAATACATTATAAATTTGAATGTTTATAAACAAAATTATAGCTATGTTGATTGTGGTGAACATGAATATAGAAAGAGGGATGCATGGTAAAACTTGGTTAGGATGTATAGAAAATGATTATGTTAGATAATATAAGTTATATTTTAGAAACTAATTGTTTGAGCATTTTTAAGAAATGAAAAAGTGATGGGATTGGATATAAAATGATGCATGCTTTTGCAAATTGGCTTAAAATATCAAAAATGATATTTGAAATGTGCTATACAACCAAAGAACTAATTTTGATTAATGTCTAGTATTCACTGCTACTATTATAGTCTGAGATGGAGTGGTTTCCAGGATTGTTGGTTAAATATTTGTACTCGCCAAATTGGGTAGTTGTTAGAGGTAAAAGGGTGGTTAATTTGGTTCTTGATGTTATTTATCAAGAACGTAAGGCTAGGGGGAAGAGCCAATGGCTTCGGTGCTTCTTGATTTACTTGTGTCGGTCTTGCCGTTGTAGAGGATGATGCCACCATTGGATGGTAGTGAGGATGGCGAGAATGTTTTCGTCTGATAGAGGTCAGTTTGTTAGGCAGGAGATGGAGGCTTGTCGTTTTTGGGGATTCAGACGCAGATGATTCTTTGCGGAGACGGAGACAGAGACAGAGACTTGCGAGAGACGGAGGCGGAGACAGAGACTTATGGAAGATGGAGACAGAGACTTACGGAAGACGGAGACAGAGGCTTATCGTGTTGGGGAATTAGACACTGGCAATTCTTTGCATCGATTTTCCCATCGATTTGATGCGTTCTACATAGGTGATCCCGTAGTAGACAGAGACGAAGACTTATCGTGCTGGAGGATTAGATGCTGGCGATGAAGGAAGAGGTCGTGAAAAGCTTTGATACCTTGTTGAGATGATGAGTTGAGAGGAAGAGAGAAGAGCATCCATGATAAATTGAATTCAAAAGAACTTGTGTGTATTTCATATGTTGTTGCAACATACATATATGTAGTGGTGTGTAACCGTAACATATGTTGGTTACTACTTCTAATTAATGCCATGCCTTCAATGAGCAGTAGAATGTTACATTTAATCTCTGTAACTTGTAACGGTTTCTAATTCTGATTAATATCTAGCATTTATTGCAACGGTTATATTCTGATAATATGTAGAAAAGGATTAGGGGATTCATCTAGTTTTGCCTTTTGTGTTGGAAATAGGGGGAGGGGCAACTCAAGAGGGGGAAGGGTTTAGGAAATTGTAGATCTAAGTCAAGAGGGAAAAGTCGAACAAAAATTTAGAAAAGGAGAAAGTGTCTTGAAACTATAATCAAAATGACACTTTAATTATCAATGAAAAGCAACAGCAAAGAATATAAACCTTTTGAAAGGTGATGATTTAGCATGTTCTATTTGTGGAGAGTACATCAATGCCTTGGTATGCTGTGTTAAAAATACATAATCTTAGATTTGCATTAAAGCATTTCTTTTCATTTTTCTCTTTGCAAAGAATTTTTATATTGTTCTATTGTAGAGAAGTTTGAAAAAATCTTCTTAGTAGATGATGAGTTTTTTGTTATTCTGGGAAAAGGTGAGACATGCCTTGGGCCTTAGAAAGAATCTTATTTTTATTGGTCATATCGATAGTTGTGGTTTCACTATGATATTATGATGGATGTAGGAAAGTATCCAAAGGAGCAATGGTAACAACTAGAGGAAATAAAGTGCAAATATTGCAAGCAATTGCATATGACAAAAGATGTAGTGGCAGTAGAAAATAGTAAGAGTTTAAGTTGCGGTACCAAAAGATTGGGCGACAGTGAAAATGGATCGGAGATGATGGCATAAAAAGAAAATTATACATATCTCATGTCTGTTGATTTTGAGGTGATTGAAGATTTTCTTTTTGGATAGCAGAGAAGAGTTAAACTCTTGAAGGGCTCGTATGACTATATCAAAGAAGCAGGAGTTAATACATTTAGATGTTTAGGGGTTAGAAGTTTTATCGATGTCTCGATAAGAAAGAAATGCAGTTATTCTTTGAAAAATAAAATTTATAGCATGTTTACTGTTTTTTAGTCATGAAAAACTGAAGTAGAAATCAGGTTGTGCTAAAAATCAAATATATAATGTCTTATAATGAAGAGACTATGACATCAAAGAGTTTAACGAATGCTGCTTAAAACATGAGATCATATGCTAAAAGTTGTATATAGAAGATCGAAGCAAAATTTGGCATGCACGCTGTTTTTAGTCCTGAAAAGCTGAAGTAGAAATCAGACGGCTAAAATTCAATATTTAATCTCATAATGAAGAGAGTGGCATCAAAGAGTTAAATGCACGCTGCTTAAAACGTTCGATCATTTGCTGAAAATAGTATCTAGAAGATCGGAGCCAAATGGTCTTGCTAGGAGGATGAGTTGAGCACTGAATGAAAGAGCAAGAGCTTAAGATTTCACTAGGGGTTTGCCCAATGAATTATGGATTAATACAATCAGCGTTGCAGCCTATTTAATCAATGGATGGCCATAATATCCTTTATAATTTAAAATTATTTAAGGTGAATGGCAACAAGACTAGGTACTCTATTTATAAGTTTTTTGTTATTATTCTTATGTGCAAGGGATCAGCTTGATGTAAAAGTAATAAAATCTTAATGTGTTGATTATGGATTCAACGATAGCTGTTATTGTTTTTAGGATGATTAAAATAAGAAGGTCATAAGGGTCGAAGATATTTTTTGATGAAAATAAGCTTATAAAGATAAGCATTTATGAGATCAAAAAGTGCAAAAAGAGAGAAAAAGTCATATTGAAGACACCACCATCAAAGATGCTCAGAGAGTTTAAGAAAATTTAAATGTATATAGAAACTATAAAACAATGTGCTCTTGTACAAGATACTTGAGAGCTAGTTACTCCACATCAATTAAGAAGATTTATCTAGACAATCCAGAATCACGACTCAATATTCACTATCATTGATATTTGAAAAATAGTGGAGAGCTTGAAAGCTATAGACGAGCTCTATAAGTTGAAAATTCTATCAAGTAGGGGCAGCCTTGATAAATTTAATCGAGCAGTTACATTTATTTGAATTCAAAAGCGTTTGCCTAATGATATTGCTATTTCAATTGGACTGCTACAAGATTTGCTATTAATTCTCATATCTTTGCATTAGTTATGGATATTCTAATTAAACACCATTAAGAGTGTCTTGGCACATGTTATTTGTTGATGATTTTATTCTTATTAATAAAACTAAACATGGGGTTAAAGTAAAACTCGTATTATGGAAGACTAATTAAAATCTAAGCTTTGTCCTACTAGTTCCATAATAAAATACATGAAATGAAATTTAGTCATAATAGAAGCTATAATAATGATAATATCATGTTCTTAAGAAAAGTGTGAGATTCAAATATCTTGGCTAATCATATAATGACAAAATAATGGTTGTTGTGATTGATAAGAACCAAGTGGATGTATGAAATGGGAGTTGTTTTGGGGTTTTGTGCAATTGAAAAATTCAATTTGAAGGAAAATTTTTGAACAATTATAAGATTGACTATGCTATATAGGGGTTGAATACTGGCCAACAAAATAGAAGCATATTAATAAATAAAGTTTTGTATATGAGTCTGTTAAGGCAGATGTGTAAGGTATACATGAAAGTTAAGAGTGAAAATTTTGTTCTAAAGGCAGATAAAACTACTAGTGATCAACAAGAGGTGATGAAGACCACTTAGTTTTTTATGTGAATTTTATATTAGTACTATTGAATTTAAAGGAAATTTTTATAGAGCAACTATACGGCTAGCTATGTAATATGGGGCTGAATGTTGGCCACCAAATGAGAACTTATCGATTAAATAAGTTTATAGAGATGAGGATGTTTAGATGGATGAGTGGGTATACATGTAAGGATATAATGAGAAATGAGTTTATTTGTAACAAAGTTGAAGTGGCTTCAATAGTGAATAAGATAAGAGAATACCACCTTAGATGGTTTGAACGTATTAAGCGTGGACCGCGTAACGTCCGTAGGAAAATTGAGCTTATGAATTTCACCTATATTAAAGAGTAAGAGTAAGACCAAAAAAGACATGGGAAGAAACTGATAAGGATCTTCTCTAATTAGAACATCCAGGGGGGCTTCTATTTGATCGTGCACAATGGAAACAAAGGATTCATGTAGCCGAGCCCACCTAGTGGCATTAGGGCTTGGTGGTGTTGTTGTTGTTGTTAGGAGTGCTTTCCAGCATGCTAGAAAGAGGGATGCGATTGAATTGACAAAAATGTTAATTATATTATTTCATTATTACTAGGACCTTATATTAGTAGTTTTTCCTGTCATTGTTTTTTTCAAGTCAATATATTTGGAGGTTTGCTATCATAGCACTGGAATTTAAGCAATTATCATTTTGAACACCTAAAGTTAGTTTTCTTAAAACACTCAACTTTACATTTGTATCCAACAGCTACCATTGGTAATCTAATGAGAATAATAGAACTGATGGGCTATTCTCATTATAATGCCTGTAAATAGGGAAGATCTTAGTGTTTGTAAGAAATTCCTTATTGAATTTGTAGGAAATTTTCATGAGATATCTTGATAATGCATTTGCACTTTATGATTTCATAATCACAAAAACATCCATGCAAAATAAACTATCCATCTTTGTAAGAGTAACACATGCTTATTTTGTATACCAAAGTGCGCATCAAAATCCGTACAATAACACATCATTATTATACTATTGAGCAAATTATCAAATTGGTCCTTGACTCTTGCAAAATATTCAAAATAGTCCTTAACTTTTGTAAATATTTTTTTTGTCTCATGACTTTTGGTTAACTATTTTTTGGGTCCTTGCTCTTAACTCTCCCACCCCCGGGAGTTAATGACAGTGATCAAAAAATTACTTAATCAAAAGTCAAGAGACCAAAAAAATATTTTAAAGAGTTAATAACTATTTTGAACATTTTACAAAAGTCAAGTGACCATTTTGATAATTTTCACTTATACTATTCTTTGTTAAGTGTTTAGCTAGGTATCAATATTTTATATGTTATGAGGATAATGTCTGGAAGGGTGACTAATTATTTATTATGGTGAAAGTACTTTATATAAAAATTATTTTGCTAGGAACCTTAGTATATTGCTGTCATTATTTAAGAAATTTATTAAACGATTTCTTTGCTCTTTCAGTATTTTATAAATAAAAGAATTTTTTTCCTGCTGATAACAGTTACATTTAATTTTAGTGTAATTTTGAAAGATTGCGTATTGATTCTCCTTTTCGGGTAAATACTTTTGATATCCAATTTTTTGAATAAAGAATATAGTCTTTCCATTAATCTTATTTTGATTTTATGTAATTTTTGATCCTCTGTAATAACTTTTGTTTTTTCATATCAGCATCAATGGATTCAACAGCTCAGACAGGACATAATGGCACAGATTGGCAAGAGGAAGTTTATCAAAAAGTGAGAAAGAGTTATTTTCATAATGATACGTTGATGTTTTTTATTTTTCTTAGTGTACAACACAATTTGCTTATTATTATTATGTTCTTAGTCATATACTAATTGTATTTTTTTTGGTTGATGTCTTTTGAGTTTTTCATGTATAGACCCCCTATGTAAGAAATTTTTGTCGAAGGTGTCTCGGGACAAGTTCTTAAGCCATCTCCCTCGTGCATTATATGGAGTTTTTTGTGTCAAGTTCATGACCAATCTTATACTAGATACTATATATCATTGCTCTTAGGACTGTCGTATAACAAACTATTACGTCTTCGTTAAGCCAATTACATTTCCGCTTTTATCATTTTTTGTGAATATTTGGAATATAAATTTCACACATGTTTATAGTGTTTCTAAAGCCTTTATTTGGGTTCTTGGGATATTAAAAATGCACCATTATAGCTTATTAAAAAAAGTACAAAATGCTAATCTTTCATTTTTTTTTGTAGAATAAAGTTAACTTACTCTTCATTTCTTCGAGATCTTTTTTGCTTTCATCTCTCTCCTTTCACATTATTTTTGAAATTGAAATGCCACCTAAAGCCAAATAGATTTCGATAACCAATGAAAGGGTACTAAAGAAGAAGAAGCTTGCTTAGAAGGTTGTGGCAAAAAAGTACCTGTTAGCTAGGGCTGACAGTTTCTTGAAGCTGGAAACTCGCTTAATTTTGAGTCTACTCGAACTCGGCTTGAAATTTTTGAGCTGAACGGCTTGACTTGAACCTAATTCGAGTCGAGTTTGAGTTGGGTATGACTCAAATTAAATTTAAAATTGAGTCACTTGAAATATATAATAAAAAAAAGCTTATAGTCGTATCGGTTTGCAATTGTATTTTTTTTTAAATTATGATCTTGAAATATATAAAATAAAATAGCAATATCATTTGCAAAAGTAATTAACAACTCCAATGGTAATACTCTTCTTGCGGATCCCTGGTTCGATTCTCTCTTCCATGGGATATAGCTGTGTGGGCTTCATTTTTTTTTCTTAAATTATGCATTTTTTTTATATTTCGAGCTTGCTCGAATCAAATTCAAGTAAGTTCAAACTCGATCTTTTTTGAATCGAAGTTGACTCAATTCGAACTCGGAACGAGTTCGAGTCGATTTAACTTGAAAATTTTGAGCTCGAGTTGGACCTAACTCGACCAAACTTGAATCGAATCCAGCCCTACTGTCAACTGAGTACTGTGCCATTATTATTCACATAAGAAGGCTTAGAAGGTGCTGTAATTGTATTTATTATTTAAAAAATCATGTCTTTCTCTATAACCCTTGCCTATTTATTTTGAATTGAAATATCTTAAAATAATTTGGGAATTTGTATTTCAATTAATAAGTTGCTTAGAGTTATTAAATTTTGCAAATAAAAGAAGTGGAAAGGTTGAAATTTTCTCCGTTGGCTTAAATTTCTTAAAAATATTGAGAGAAAATACATTAATGTAAAATATATATCTCAGCCAGCATTCCACTCTAAAGCAAAAATAAGGAAATAAAACAATGTGCAGTTCAGAGAACTACATTCGTAAAATATCTCAAACAAACACCATAGGAGGCATCCTATGGTAGCACTAGGATTGTGCTTGCATGAATGGATGATGGAATCAAAAAGCTCGTGCAGATGATTGGATCAGGATCCTATCAGCTGCAGGACCTATGACTTGTAGATCCAATATCGAATCTGTAAAAATTTCCAACATAATATTCCCTTTAAAACTTGGTTATGAATTTAGATCATGCCTTGCATCGGCTTTAGTCTTCCAAAGTTCTGCCTATGTAGTATTTTAGTTGGTGTGCTTACAATTCAGTTTTTTTGAAAAGATGCAATACACCACCAAATTATTTGTGTATTTTTTTTATAAATCTCAATACAATGTTAATACACCAAATTATTTTTATAAAGATGCAAAACACCAAAGATGCAATACATTATAAATCTCAATGTGTTCATCCTATTGTGATGAATAATGTTATTGTAATATTTATTATAAAATAAATAATATTTTTAATTATTTATATTAATAACATTGGGATAAACAAAAGTTGTTTTTAATATTGTTTATTATTTTTATTGGTTAGAACATGATGTTTCTTACTTGGTTATGATATCGATAATAGGTATTATATCTGTTAGTGAACCACTCTAGTTAGCATTATTAAACCCTTGTTTTTATAATGCGAAAAGTTTTTGAGTAGCATCTTTTTCAAAGTTTCTTTTGGGTTATTGGAAAGTGCTTCACTTCCATGCAATAAAAATGATTTCAATTGTTTATGAATATGAAACATGCTTGTTGCAAGTCGTATATCAGGTCTTGAAGGCGACAAACAGATCAATAGTCCAATTATTATCTTATATCCGTCATTATCTACTCTTTTACTTGTGGTTCAACTTTTCAATGGGGTTTGTGGGAGTCTCCATAGTTTGCAGTCTAATTTTTTTTAATTCTTTCAAGCGATCAATTACATTATAATATGTCAAAATTATATAAATCTTTAATCTCTTAAATTTTTGAACATGATGCCTTTTAAGTGATTACTTCTCCTTTTTCATATTTATGAAACTAAATACATCAGCATGCATATGAGATTTGTAACATTTTTTATTGATGATAATATTGGACCACTGTGACTTGCTTGATTTGTAGCAAAGATGATTTTGCATTTCATCAAATTCTTCCTTTTAAGCAAATTTATAATGACAAAGACTTAATTTTTTAAGGGATGCGTTTTCTATTTTGGATTCTTACGTACATGCACTCAAAACATTTTTATTACCCATTAAACACCAAAACTATATGTTTTCATCTGAAACGCCCAAAATATTTAAATAATCTCAAATAACCCATCCCAACACCTCGTTAATAACCCTAATAGGATAGCCGCCTCTCTACTACTGTCGGCAGGGGCTACGAGGAATTGATGAAGGGGGATTGTAGAGTCGTCCATTGGAAAAAACTCTTTTGGTAATCCTTTTTGGGACATCTTTTCACCCAAAAAGGAGGAACTCTGTAGTCTTTTTTTGTTTTGACGACATCTTTTCCTCTTCTTAGATTTTTTAATTTGTAAATTTTGATTTTTTGGATAACTGATGGCTGTTTAGTTAGGATTTTTGATGGTGTGTTTTTGGTGGATTATTTGACCTTATTTAGATATTTTTGGGTGTTTGATAGGTTAAAATGTTAAATAGGATAATATATATGTTTTAAGTGTTGCGTGTGTAAAATTTCCATTTTTTATATTCACTTTTTTCTGGTTCAAGCAACTTGATGTTTTCTTGTATGACTGACAATTTGTATGTCTATCATCTATCATCAATTGTCAAATGAGATGTAGTTGCCTATTAGAACTGTACTCAGAAAATTGACTAATCCAGATAATTCACATATCTAGTTTTTATAGAATTGTTGCCTGTGTGTTGTTGTTTGTTGTTCAAGATTTTTAGAAATTTTAGACTTCATACTCTGCTTGATGATGTGCAAGTAAGAGTCACTTTTAAGATTTTATTTTTATTCTATAATCAATTACATCGTTATTTGTATTAAGTTTATGAAGAATTAAGTTCAGAAAGTGGTTCTAAGTAATGGACATATTAGTTATAACATTCTTATTTTCTTAGAGCTGGCATTCTTTGGTAACACGATGCCCTTTGTATAGTAGCTTTGGGTTGAACGGTAGGTTTTCAATAAAGGTTTTATTTGTGGAATTGTATAATATGAAAGTTATATTTATAGAATGGTAGAAATTTTGATTTCAATTGAGAAATTCTTTTACTCCATTTGATTAGGAGGCTAATATTGGATATTATATTTCAGCGATTTAGAATCTAGTTTGCTATGATGTATACGCATCTGCTTTTATGCACACTTAAAGAAGATGACCTATGTATAACATTTTCTCATGATGAAATACCGTGTAGTGAGAAGACATTTTTCTTGTCGTGTTTAGGGGCGTAAATGATGAACATGAGGGATCGAGTAACCTCATTAGTTGAATTTTTCTTTCAAATATGGCATTCAGCTGATATGTCTCAAACTAGAAATTTCAATGAATAATTCATCCTGGCAAGTTTTGATAAAGGGCCGAGTGAAAACAATTGAATTATTAGAATTTTATCTTATTTTGTAATTGAATTTATATCATGAAATAATTAGAATAATATCCAACTTTGAATTTTTTTCATTAAGAAAATGACGTTAACTAAATGCAAGCTATTTGGGTCTTCCAACTTTATGCCTTAAATTTATTTCTTTTAAGGAAATCATGCAGGTATACGATTTCCCTGTTTACTTCTAAAAATGGAAAAGGAAGAAGAAGATAAATGGAAGGTTACCAAATGAAATTCATGTGCTGTCAACTCTTATGACAAGCTTTGATTCCCACAGCTAACCCAAGCATGAAGAGGTGCCATGCAGACTCATGAACGTTCTGGTCAAGCACGTGAGCCGCTCTCATGCGTAGCCGCACACATTCTTCACTTACAAACGGCATTGATCCTATCGTGACTGCCACAAACAATCATCCAAGTCACGACCGTGCGCACACTCGCTACCATGTGGGATCTTCCTCTAGCAGCCCAGAACCTCCGGGTCTTACGTCTTTCATATGATTGTGAGAGGAAATATCCTGGCTTCTGCAACACTGTCCGTTAATGGCTTTATATCTCTCACATGCTTGCCTAGGAATGAAACCAGTGCTGATTAATTTCACCAAAACCAAGCCCTCTCTTTTGCCTTTATGAATGCAATAGGACTTTCCCATTTCAACACACAATAGACTAAGTCTCAAGTGGCTTCTTAGAAAACATTGCCCACATTACAAGCAAAGATGCAGTTGCGTTCTGGTGCCCTTAGAGCTAGCTAAGCGAAATTCTAGAGACCCCACGGTCTAATGATTTTAAAGCTACTCGGGAATATTAAACTCCCTTCACCGACCTTAAATCTGAATCAAGGAGCACTTTTCCGGACAATTTTAAGAACCCATTATGTTGTCGAAATTGTGCAAATATTTTTTATAAAATCCAAAAATTGCTCTTATGGTGCCTAAATTATAAATAAAATTAAAATTAAAATTTATCTATTTGACTAGTTAAATAATTACTTTTAATTAATTAGTCAATTTAATTTATTAATTTAGTCAAATTAATAACCTAAATGTTGGAATACAAATGTAAGGTTGAGCATATCACTGAACCTGTTAATTTATTATTTTATTAACTAATGAGTTGCATCTTATTTTTGTTTAGATGTTGGAAGCTTGGAGTTTAACGTGGGGCATATATTCATTAATTAATTAACCAAGTGGTCTTGTCATAGAAAATACACATCGTGTTTGAGCATTATGTTTAAGTAATTTAACTAGCATTTTTGAGACTTAAGCTGTATAATTCATATCATTGGTTAAGCAAGGAGTTTATCTACATTCAATAAAAATGAGAGAGCAAAAATAACGAGTTATTTGCAAATTAATACACACATTAAACTTTCATGTCATATGTATGAAGCTCTCTTAAAACTCATACTATTTGAGTGTACTTAAGTCTCATAGCGCTTACATAACTCTAACTACAAACACTGTTCTCAATGTTCATATCTCTGAGCTCACAAGTCTTTAAAAGCATTGAATTCTTTGAGCACTTTCATCTGGAACCTTGTTACGATCTCATAGCTTAACAAGTGTAGAAGCAAAATGTCAACACAAAGCTCAACAAACATGTGCATGCAAAAAGAAATATGCATAAATAAAAGCAGTAAAATTATAATTAAGTAGCGAAGTAGGATAAAAATACTGAAAAAAACATGCATTATCTATTCCCAATAGGTCTATTTGGTACTAAATCAATCTAGGTTAAAAAATATGATTCATAGTAAATCTAATTGATTCAAATTGAACTAAGTTAGATGTTTGATCCCCACTCGATCTAATGGATCTTACATTAGCCATTCTTTATTCAGCAATCTGATTCCTATTTGATCTAATGGATTCTAGGTCAACCAACCTATATTAAACAATCAACTCCTTGATGATCTAAGTTATCCCAGCTTATGTTTTTTAGACCAAATATTTGATTCCTAGCTGACTTAATTAACCTTTACTGAACTGGGCTGAGATAAGACAATCTGGTTTCTAGTCAATCTGCCTGATCTTACTAAGTTGACCCATGTTAATAATTTTAACTTGTAGTTGATTTGGTTGATCCCTACTGAGTATATATATTAATTAATTGACTCTTGCTGAGTTTATATATATATATATATATATTAAACAATCAACTCCTTTGGTTGTTCTAAGTGACATGTTCTAATCTCTTAAAGATTTAAATAAATTTAACAAATTTTAAAGCAATGATTCCTAATCCACTAAAGTGATCCTAGTCGAATCGTACCAAACTAATTAGACTGATTTATAGTAGATCTAATAGGTCTCAGTTAAATCACCTTAAGTCTAAATGCTTTAAGTTTAGATGATATGATTGATTATATTTATAATGACATTAACTTGTGTAATTCAATCTCTATAAGATTTAAAGAGCTCCAAGTCGTAGGCACATGATCAGATCATCTTATCTAAACCATTGAGACCATATGACTCACTATTTATGGCATTCTAAGTTGTTGTAAGCCTCAATCTAAACAAAAATTAAGATGCCAATTTGTTTATGCTTTGACCCAAGTTAAACTCAGGCTAGCACCATTGCTATCAACCCCAACAACTTATACTCAAGCTTTTTAAAGGATTTAAGTTCCATTCTAAAATTGGGCCACCTAGTTTGAAAGACTAAGGCTGTAAGACCTGCTACATTTGGCTTTCTAAAGAATGTATGCCCAACTTAATATCAAGTTACCTTGTCTAAATTGTTGAGACCATAAGACACCACACAATCAATTCTAGGCCATATTGTCTAAAAGACTTTAGGTTATATTCCCTGTTACTTCTGGCTTTATAAAGGTTGTAAGCCTCAACTTAACTTCCAACTTTCTAGTCTAAGTGGCTAAGGCCATACAATCCATAACACAACCAAACTTAGGCAAAAATTTGGAACTTTCAATTATTGTAAGCGTTGTCCCAATTTAAAGCCAGTTCAACATCCTTGCTATCAATCTTTCCCATCTAAACAAAACTCGGGCTGGCACTACTAACAAGTTCTAAAATCTAAATAAAAATACCAAAACAAAACTAAGGCAAAAAATTGGAACTTTCGATTATTGTAAAGCCTTGTCCCAATTTAAAGTCAATCTAACACCCCTGCTATCATCTTTCCCATCTAAACAAAACTCGGGCTAGCGCTACTAACAAGCTCTCAAATCTAAATAAAAACACCAAAACATATAACCCAAGAGTATTGCTACACTTACACACTAATATACATCGAAATATATAGATGATGTGTCAATCTAATGTGTAAGTAGATTATTGGTTGAATACACTTTTTTGTGGGACCTATATGCAAAAATTAAAAAAAAAAAATTTCTATTGGTCCTGGATATTTTTTGGTGTATATTCTTGTGTAAGCATAGCATTTTTCATAACCTAAAATCAATATTTTTAACTTTTATTCATAAGCTATGTTGAGATTCTAAATGATATTCATAGTTAAGCATGCCTTTGAACCTCTTACAATCATGTCTAGAATTTTTAAACGCTAGTGGATATGCTCACTAAGTGCTTAACTACTGAGTAAAATGGCATGGTTATCTCTTGGACAATTTAGAAGTCAATGTTGAATCTAATGGTTGAATCTTTTACAAAATGCCTCATAGTCTGCATGGGATATTTGAGATGAAGAAACCCATTATTGCTAATTAGAATTCTTATAAAACTTTGTCAGATGTTGGCAGATTGGATCAAAAGTTGATTTGGGATGACGGAACCATTAGAGCTTGATTGGGTTTATTTATATTTACTCCCCAAGTCATACGCTATTCTATGCTTGCCTAACTTAAATAACACTTTATAACCGAGAGTGATCTCCTATGACTAGGAGAGGTAATTAACTACGGGGACTTGTGTTCATCGGAAACATTCATCTGAACAAACTTTGATTCATTCATCGGAAAAAGTGTAGTTATATATATATCCAATTTGACATTATGAAAAGCTTGTCCTTGAAACTAGTCTAATGGTGGATATTCGTGCACTTTTGGAGCGTTTAAGTATCATGTTAGTTTTGGCATCAATAATGAAAAGGCGTGCGCACATTTTAGTATTACCGGTTCCCCTTATGTAACACAAAATTCTCACAATTTTCAGGAGAATTTAGTTACACATTTTAAATCTCAAATAATTTTACTAGTGGGTGATAGCTTGCATTCAACCTTACACAACTGATTATTGAGTGCTGACATTCATTACTTTTCACAGAACAATCACCTTAAGAAATAATTCTATTTTCTATAAGGAAAATGACTTTACATCTATTCGAATAGCAGTCAATTTATGTGCTTTGATGCTTTCTAGCTCATAATCTAAGTTCCTGAATCCTTAGAATAATGAACTTCAAGAGAGAATGCAGGTGTTCTTTATTGAAATGCTTGCTTTAGGAGGAACTGTAGAGCTCACTTGATTAGCATAAAAATTTATCTGTTTGAGATGAAAAATCTGCATTCAATTGGTTTTACGTGGATTCCCCAGCAAGTTTCCCCAATGTTTCAATATCTGTAGTACTCAATCTTGATTGTTCTTTCTTGTTCAATTACCTGGAGGGTTTGATGAAGGGTGTTTCCCTGCAGACAATCTCAAGCTCTTTGAAACTTGAATAGTGTATGGGATTCTCTTAGTGAATTTCTGTTATTTTCCGTTAAACTTTCATGATTCTTGGAGGATGTTCTATTGTAACAAATTTAAAGTTAAAATATTGAAATTGTTTGTTACTGTGCTTTCACCTAAATGTAATGAAATAAAATTTTGATTGCAAAGACTTTTGAACTGTTGCTCTTTTTGGAGTGACTTTATTTGGCTGCCTGAAAATTGAGTTGGCGAATTATGTTATGACTATAATGCTTCCTTGTTTCAATTTTCTAAAGGTCCAACAAAATTTTTTCTTCTTAGAACAGAAGCAATGAGAGCGACAGAGCCATTAGCCAGAAGAGCTTCTGCATAGTTGTGTTTAAACATAGGTTATTCACAAAAATAAGATCAATCACCTCGTTGTAATCAATTTCCACCAGTCGTGGAGCATAATTATAGAATTATTAAAAATTTATGCCTTTTCAATATGGATATAAAGATTTTATGAAAACGAGTTAAATGACTGCCCACCATTATACCGCATTTTCAAATTATCCCATAAATCTGTCAAGACACATCAAAACAGCTCTGTTCATTTTGGGCTTTAAAATAAGTAGCAAGGTTGAGTTTAAGGTAGGGAAGAGGCCGTTTAGTCCATGTTGTAAGCACAGCATTGAACTCTGTGGACACATATACACACAAAAGAATGAAAATTTATCTCAGTTTTGTTTTATTAAATGTTCATTTATTACATGTGCTTCTTGCCTATTATTAACCTGCATCTTTTATATATTAATATATATACGCTGGATGCAGATACAAGCCATGAAAGAAGCACATTTTACAGAGCTTCAGGAATTCCATCTTAAGATGTCCCAGAGACTTCAGCAGGTTCTTATATTCTATGTAGTTTCTTTTTAGTTTTCACTCTCATCTATTTCACGTTGTAATATTTTATACGTGCATACTTGCTGTTTTTTTTTTTTTTTTCTTATGCATTGCTTTGAAATGCAGAATGAAATGATCCCTCATGCTAAGCAGTCTGAAAATTTTGAGAAATTGAAAAACTTCAAAATCATTTTGGATCGCATGATAGCTTTTCTCCAGATTTCTAAAAGTAATATTTCAATTACCTTGAAAGAAAAACTTCCTATGTATGAGAAGCAAATAATTAGCTTGTTAGCTTCACACAAAAAGCAAAAACTAATGGTGCAACAGCAGGAAAATCATGGAAACCAGGTGCACCAAATGAATATGCCAGGCTCTATTACAACTATGCAGTCGGCAGTAACCTCCAGTATGCTACATGGGTCCATGGCATTACCAAATTTACCTGCTCCTGCAACACAGCAAAATATAGCAAATTCAGTTCAATCATCTTCTGATTTGGATCAAGTTCAAGTGAATTCTTTTGGTTCACTGCAACAAGGTTTGATTAGCTCAATTCAGCAAAGTGGGGTTGGCTCTTTGCAAAATTCAGTTAATGCTGCTCAACAAGCCAACGTCAACAATATGTCACAAAGCTCTATGAGTGCGCTACAACCTAATCCGCTTCCAATGCAAAACTCTAATGTTCTACAGCACCAACATCTGAAACAACAACAGCAGGAACATATGATGCAAAATCAGCAATTAAAGCAACGCCAAATTCAACAACAATTGCTTCATCAGCAACAAAGACAGCAATTGCTGCAGCCACAGCAGCAAATGCAACAGCAACAACAAAAGCAGCAACAAGCTTCACCGCTGCCAGTTCACCAGATGCAACAAGTTCATCCTATGAATGAACTAAATGAAATAAAGGCTCGACAAGGATCTGGCGTTAATCCAGGATTGTACCCACAGTCCTATGCAGGAGCCCAGCGCAATTATCATCAGCAACTTAAACCTGGTACTTCTTTTCCAATTTCTTCTCCTCAGAACTTACAGCCATCATCCCCTCAGATTTCTCACCATTCTTCACCTCAAATAGATCAGCATGCTTTGTTGCCTACTCTTTCAAAAGCTAGTATGCAATCAGCAGGTTTACCCTTCGTTGTACCATCTCCTTCCACCCCTGTTGCCCCATCTCCCATACCAGGGGACTCTGAGAAACTGGCTTCTGCTACTGTGTCACTCCCAACCCCAGGACAAACTGCCCATCAACAAATTGCTGGTGTGCCAACTCAAACCCAATCAGTTGCTGTTGCAACACCCATATCAGCTTCCCCTTTACTGGCAGAGTTTACGACCCAGGAAGGAAACCAGTCTAATGCATCTTTAAGAACAAATTCTTCTGAGCGTCCATTTGAACGGTTAATTAAGGCGGTTAGTACTCTTACCAGGCTGCTGAAACCCTAAAAATTTATGTGATTGTTCCAATTGAAATTTCTTTAATACTATAATGCCTTTTTTATTGAAATGGCAACAGTCTAGTAATTTACTAAATATTATTACATGCTGTATAAAGCGTATTGCTGTTTCTATGTTTTCTAGCCAATCTGTTTATTTTAGACTCATGACTTGGGATTATGTGTTCCATACATCAATGTAACATCATAAATGCATATATTAACATTATTATTTGAAAATAAAATTTTTAAGGAGATTAGCTAATTTGGTGCTATATTTTGAGGTTAACCTAATTATTCTTCTTTTTTTCTTACATGATATCTTCTCTTCTTCAGATTTATGGAACTACAATGTAAGTTAACCTCATGTTTCTCATATACTTTTATGCTTGGATATCTTTTAAATAGTGTGCAATGTGTATGTATTTCAGAATTAACTTAAAAAAAATACTGCATTTTTATTGTAGAAACTTAAACTAGTTGATTTCTTACTGTTGATATTCATCATCTTATGGTGATATATAAATAAAAATGAATGCGCTGGTTATAACATAACCCATTTTATGGTGAATTGTTAAGTGGTGTGGCTGTTTTGATTCGATTTATGTCCTTAACTTGTTACCCTTTTGTTTGACATTTGTTGTATGAAGGCATATCATATAAGGTGTGCATTAGATAAGTTTTGAGAAACATTTTGATGCAGGACAGAGTGCACACTCAAGGAGGATGCTCATGATTTGAACATTCATACGGAGCTTAGCTGGAGGTTGAGCAGGAGCTGCACTCATGTTTGTTTATGGAGTACCCGTGCATTAATGTCGATTTGTATTTTGTTATATTTATGTGTGTTGGTGGGATGTGGAAGAATACTTTGGATATAGTGGGGCGGTTTTAGTGAACCACCATACTTCTTTATAGGCTTGTATTATCTTTGGTAAAGATAATGAATGATAAAACCATTTTTCATGTGTTGTGTGAGTTGTGCTTTTGCAAGATTATGTTTGAAGCGGTGTGGATAAGGGTTTCCGATCTAGTGTGCTTGTATAGTGGCAAGGCCACTGGGGTGCCTATAATCCTGATAATTTATTTTTTCTTGCTTGTTTTTGTTTTTGTGCTTCTTGGTTTCCCCACATACATACCTATTCTTTCATATACTTTCAAATATTTTCATCAAATCTTATGTGTAGTACAATCTCCTACCTGGGAGCAAGCAAAAGGGGCACTTGAAAATGAATGTAAAGCTGTTCTAACTACTACTTTTCAAGAGGAGGACAAGGAAGAGTGGGATCGTGAGTCTTATCATGGTGTTGATTAGTTTGAGGATATCGATTTTATTTATAGTGAGGATATAAATTTATGTGTAGTCCTTTGTTTGAGTATCACTGTTGGTGAGGAGGATTGGAGGAGAAGAAACATATTTTGTGTATCAATGTCTTGCAATGGGATTGGTTCTAGGCTAATTGTAGATAGTGGCAGTGCCAATAAATTAGTGTCTACTAATATATTATCTCTATCTAAATTAATTTTTGAACTGCACCCAAATCATTTTAAAGTTGTTAGGTAAATCAAGCTTCACTTTCTGTAATACAAAGATGTTTAGTTCCCATTAAGATGGGAGCTTATGAGAATCAAACATGGTGCGATGTTCTTCCTTTGGACAACTCTTATTTTGTTAGGAAGACTTAGTTATTTGATATGGATGTGATTCACTATTTAAGTTAAAAAAAATATTAAATTTATATCCCATAAAATCATCCAACATGACCCATCATCTATTCCTAGTTCAGTTCCATCATCATTTTCCACAACCATCTATAGGTCACATGACATCCAAATCCACTTCTAGCCAGTTCTTAAGTGAAAAACCACCCCTTTGATCAAAGAAATGAGCTAATCTTCATTTGATCACACCATTTCACCTTTAGTTTTATCCTCTATAGACACTTCCTTTTTTACTTTAGATCTACTTTTATGGGTCTGCATGTTGAGTTTGTTGAACTGAGGAGATTAAAGAGAGAATTTATAGACCATTTACCTATACATATTTTACATGTGAAGGAAATAATGCCTGATTATGCTTGTTCGTCTATGTCGTCGCTTATAGTAAGTTTATCGGAGTGTTTTTTTGATACAAAATTGGATGAGCTACTTGATGAGTTGCCACCAATGCAGGATATACATCATGCTATTAATCTAATCCTAAGCGCATAATTGTTGAATCTACCACATTTATATAGTTGATTTTCAATGCCACATAGATGTGTTATTACAGAATAGGTTTCTTGATAGAGAGTCTTAATCCTTGTGGTGCACTATGAGGGCTTGATGCCGTTTTAGCGAGAATTGTCCCGACATCGGGTATTCACATACCGCAGGATCCTATTGAGCAATTTAAAAGAGAAGGGATACACATATAAAGACCAAAGGATATTTCTCATTCATAAGAATTTCATATTACAAAATAGCCCACGTATACATCGTACAAAGTTCATCTTCTTAGAACAAAAGATGAACTGAAACAAAAGTAAAATAAAATTAAAAGTAAAGTAGCGCTGAAAATCCATAAGCAGATTTGAAAATTTAAAAATTGGGTTTCTTGTGCGACTTCTCCCAAAGAACCTGACCTGGTATTGTAAAAAAAACAATAACGGGATTGGAATTCTCAGTAATTAGAAAATACTGTAAGTACCACAGTAAACAATAAAATATTATATTTTATAATAGTAGAGATCATTAGCAGAAATAAAGATGTAATAAAATACATAAAAAATAAGATAATAGCACAAATGGGATAATTAATTTCCTGCAATAAGTATTATCACAAAGATGTTGGCACTAATGTTATTTTTCAGAAACCAACCACGAATATTACTGATGTCATTTTTTCAGTAACTAACTACAAATGTTACTAATGTCATTTTCCAATAGCTAACTACAAATGTTACCGATGTTATTTTTTCAGAAACTAGCCACAAATGTTACTGTTATTATTTTTTCAGAACGACGCTCTTGTGGGCTCTGGCAGCGCCTGCAGGCTCTGTCGAGCGACAGAGCTTGCGCCCTAGCGCTCGGTGTCGGGGGGAGGGGAAACAGAGAAAATTTAAAAAAAAAAACTTAAGAAAAATTTAAAATTAAATTCTTCGCATTTTCTCGCTGTTTGACCTCCAAAAATAACGAAACTTGATACTTAAGTGTGTTATGACGTAACGAACACGCTCACGTCAAAAAATTTCGATTCGGAGTAATATTTTATTTTAAAATAATTTAAGAAGTTGAAAAACTTCAAAAATTAACCACGATCGAACCGAAGCTCCAAAATCGAAGAAACTTTTAACATAGCTTTTAAATAATATACTTAACACAATGACACAAAATCGATAAATTTGGGCACTATTTAATTTTCTCAATTTATTGAATTTAAATAATTCAGATATTAAAGCTGGAGTTTCCGTTATCAGGCTTTCTCTCAAACTATGGCATTTTGATCTAAAAATTATTTCTATCTTAATGGTATTTTTGTTTGCCCTAAATTGAAGTTCCCCAGGATCTTGATTTTGAGGCGGGGTTTGACCTAATTTTGGGAAGTAACGACATTGGGTCGTACATGCACCAACTCTTTTAACTCCAAAAAAATATGGCATTTGTAGGATGTGCATAGATAATATTATAACCATTAATAAGATCACCTACAAATATATGTTCCCCATCTTGCATATGGACAATATGTTGAATTTGATCGTGGTTATCATCAGATCAGGATTATACGTGATGATGAATGGAAGACTATTTTAAAGACACCAAGGGGATTTTATAAGTGGATTGTTCTACTCTTCTGATTATCTAATATACTAGTTACTTTCTTGAGATTGATGAATACAATGTTGAGATTATTATTGAGAAAGTTTGAAGTAGTGTACTTTGATGACATACTCATTTTTAGTACAAATGAGGAAAGACATCTAGAATATTTGAGGTTAGTATTGAAGAAGCTTTGCGAGGAGAAATTATTTATAAATAAGAAGAAAGTCATTTATGCAACATGAAGTTGTTTTCTTAAATTTCGTATGTTGTTTGTTGTTTTATACTTTTGTGGGATATGTTGTTAGTGCTCATGCATTAGTGATGCTTTATATTTTGTTATATTATGTGTGTTGGTGGGATGTGAAATGACATCTTGGTACAATGGGATGCCTTTAATTAACCTCCATATTTCTAGTTATAGACTTGTATTCCCTTTGGAAAAGACGATGAATGATAAAATCATTTTTTCCTCCATTGTAAGAATTGTGCTCTTTCGAGAGTCTTTGAAGTGGTGTGGATATTTACTTTTAATCTAGTGCATGTGCATAGCGACAAGGCCACCAGGGTGCGTTTAATCCTGATAATCTTTTTTTTTGTGTTATTATTTTTCTAGCTTTCCCGCATACCTACCTATTTTTCCACCATTCCCTTAATATTTTTATCAAATCTTGTATGCATTTGTTCTTCGCTTTTTGCCTTTGTGCTGTTACCGCACATTATTAATCTCGCAATCATCTTCTTACTCTCCAAAATCACTATTTTTTTTTTTAAAACAAAAAAATCACACAATTTTTGAATCTTCTCCACGCCACATTTGCTTTATGTTTCATTGTTGTTTTTCATCACCAAATTAAGAGCTGTATTTTTTCGTAGTTTTATGTGTAGTTAATTCATGCAACAAATGTAGTAAAGAAACCAGGACAACATTTATTGATCTGGATGTTGTGCTTTGTTTACTCAGGAACATGCTTCCATTGCTGGAGCTATCTATTATCCATCGTCATACCTTGTTTAATTTTATCCGTTATCTGTAGGAAACAGTTTGAAATATGTAGGAAACAGGTCGAGGGACATTGCTCAAACACTGAAATTGTGTTGTGGATTATGCAGTTACGTACTTTTGTGGCACCCATTGTTTGCTTCTGTAATGATTTTGAATTCTCTCTATCTAGGATTGTTGATAAACAATTTGTTAACCAAAATATTATCTATCAAAATCTTTTTTATTTTTTCTGAATTTTCAAAGTTGAAGTTGTTATTTGGCTTAATTTAATGATTCCATGCATTCCACTCAATTAATGATTTTTTTTTTTTTATTTTGTTTGATTAATATCTCACAATATTGTTGCTATTTTTATTTACTTTTAATAATATTTTTATTTATACTATAATTGGATTAACCTGATCAAAACATCAAGATCTATTTCTCTTATTTGATATCTAGTCTGCTTTATAAAACTTTTTGCTTTGGTTTTATTTGCTTTTTCTGCCAAGTGTTTTTACTTTTTTTTTTTTTAATTTTTGCAGTATTAATTTCATTTCTTAAGAATGCCTTTCCTCCTAAAATCATTTTTTTTCTTGCCTCATTTCACAAGAATTCTTTGTGCATGACATTTCTCATTTCCCTTTTTTATGGTAGTTCTTCTTTTTTGCAACTTCCAATTTTTATCTAAGTCAATTTGGATTTTATTAAAGCTTCTATTACTTCTATTAGCAAGTATTGTGTTTCAGAATCAGTGGTTGAGATTTTACTAGTTTTGTTTTTGTTTGCATGAAATATGATTTATATGTAAAAGACCCTTGAGGATAAACCTAGTTTCTCGGCTTGTCTTCAAAATTCGACTACTCTTTAATATAAAATATCTCTGTGCTAGGTATTGTAGGCTTACAAAGATATGTGGAGGCAATCTCTAGTGGTGGTAATTGATCGTAGTATTGTCAGCAGATACCTGTTGTGGATTTCCTGACAGAGGTTATTGTGAACAGTGATGACCAATTAGGAGCAGTTGATGTTGGGCAATGATAGTGATGGGATCAGTAAACTATTTTTTGTTGTTGACAGCTGGCTGTAATTGACAAGAGTGGATGATTCTAGGTGTTGGGCCGATGTTGTAGACAAAGTTTCTTGGTAGAATTTAGTGCTGTGGAACTGTTAACAAATGTATATGATATATATGATAATTTTTTTCTTAAATATAATTGTGAAGGGATAAATTTGCGCATTCAACTTCTATCACTCTTTGTTTTTAAAAAAAAATTAATTTGTTAAATTCTAAAAGAATAAAATTATTATACATATATAATGATTTCCATTCAAATTAACTGCACTGGATAAAAAAAATACTTAAATACAAGTCTGGAACTAAAAAAATCATTTGCTAGAGTTAATTACTAAATTGAACACTTTGCAAGGGTCACTAGATCATTTTGATAATTTTCTCTTTAGTATATTGAAGCTCTGCAAATTTTAATCATTCTTTTTTTTGGTGATTTTTAGTGTTCTTTAGTATCAATTTCTGTAGAATTTGTTTTTTAAGAATTGGGATTTTTTGTTAATCTTAATTGGGTAACAATATCAACTTGATACTTGTTTTCCAGTGATTTATCATATTCTTATAGGAACGTTACATTTTTCTTAAAGTTATAATTTTTCTGTCTCTTAGGTTCAATCTTTGTCACCGAATACTCTTAGCTCTGCGGTTAGTGATATTAGTTCTGTTGTAAGCATGGTTGACCGGATTGCTGGCTCAGCACCGGGCAATGGTTCAAGGGCTGCTGTTGGCGAAGATTTGGTAGGGATGACAAAGTGTCGTCTGCAAGCAAGGAATTTTATTACACAAGACGGTGGTGCCAGCACAAAGAAAATGAAGCGGCACACAAGTGCTATGCCTCTAAATAATGCTTCATCAGCAGGCAGTGTAAATGATAACTTTATGAAATTTGGCAGCCTTGAGTCATCCGAATTTGAATCCACAGCAACTTCTCATGTCAAAAGGCAAAAATTTGAGGTACTTTTATATATTTATAACTGTAACATTGATAAATAACTGGAAATGCTACTAAAACCTGCATTAATTATATATATTTACACTAAAATTGAATTTTCATTTAAGTAATGTAAGACACTTTGGATTAGTTTTATTGAATGCTTTTCCCTTTTTATTTAAACTTCATTTAATTTTCAAATAACAGTAAATTTTCTATAGTCGTAAGTTTAGAAACGTACCCTTAATTTTCAATTAGTTTATTATAATAATGGTAGTACTTTTAAAGCATTTTTATATCGATATAAAAAAATCCATTGATTCTTGCAATTAGGGATTGCCTGCTGTGAGGAAAATGATTACTTGTATTAAATATAAAGAGAACAGTGTGAGAAAACCAAAAAAAAAAAAAAAGAAAAAAAAGTTTCAAATGACAAAAATATGTGCACTTCTTTAATGCCCTTGAAGTTTTAAACGGTGACCAAGTGACATTGATGCAGACCAGATGATATAAGTTGGTTAAGGACATTGTTTCTCAAATGCAAGAAGTATGGTTCGTAAGAATGTAATAAGGCTTATGTAATAACTTTTAAAAGAAAATTAAAATTGCATGCTACTTGAAAAAAAAGAGTTTTTTTTTGTTTTAATTTTCTTTAATAAAAGATCAATCTCAATGTGAGTTATATAGTAATGGCAAGATTTAAAGATTGAAAAGTAATGGAAAAGCGTTACACTAGAATAATAGAATAAATTCTTCTTGAGCTGGCCTTTTTTTGCTCCACACTTGAATAAACATTGTCGACATCACATGAGTTTTCTAGAGATTAATGAGATACCAATACAAAGAAAAGAAATTTTGTATTTTATAGAATGCATAGGGTTCACTACTGTTTACAAGCTTTCTAATTTGTTTTTAACATTGGAACATAAATTCATGAGATTAATCTTGATGTTACCTTTTTTATCAAAACTTGGGGTGTGAAAATTTGTGCATTGCATTGGAGGATATGGAGAGTCATTCTAGGAAGGTAATGATTATTACACATACATGAAACATCCTAATAAGCACTGACATGTGTTGGAGCATTCTAGTGTCCTTGGGCTTGTGTCTTTCTTAGATAACTAAATTGATTGCACAATTTTTTTTTGCTCATGGTAGCAAAAGTTTCAGTCCCGATATTCAAAGAATTTAAGTATTATATTTTGTTATCAAAAGGATTTTTATTAATAGCTATGAATTTGTTTTATCTTACATCTACAACATCTAGTGAACCTTGGCCATTGACTATTACTGTAACGACCCAAAGTTGTTTTGCAAATTAGGTCAGAATCTCGCCTTAGGAATCAGGATCCCGGGGAATTTCACTTTAGAGCAAACAAAACTACTAATAGGTAGAAACAACTTTAAAGATCAAAGAGCCCTAATTCGGGAAAAATCCGAAAGACGGAAGCTCCCGTTCTACCTTTCTAAATTCTAAAAATCAAAAACATTGAAATACGTGTCCGAATTTATCGTTTTCAGTGTCGACGTGTTAAGTATATTATTTAAAAATTGCTCGAGAAGTTTCATCAAAATCTGAGCGTCGATTTGATCGTGGCAAATTTTCGAAGTTTTAAACCCCTAAAATTAAAATATAATAAAATTTTGCTCCGAATCGAAAATTTTTGGCGCGAGGGTGTTTGTCATGTTGTAACACACCTCGGTGTCAAGTTTCGTTGTATTCGGACGGCGAACGACGGAAATTTGAGAAGATTTTAAATTTAATTTTTATTTTAAATTCTTCCTCTGTTTTCCTTCCTACGCCCCCCCTGCTTTTCGATCGCATCCTGCGATCTTTTCTCCCGCGCCAGGCGGAAGCCTGGCGCACATTCGGCGCCTGCCTGCGCCGTTTTTGGCGCAGGCTGTCGGCCCATAGGGCCGATCACGACACCACGACCGCACTCCCGCCTTCTGGCAGGAGAAGCTTCCGCGCCAGAGGCTCCCTGGCGCGTGCCAGGCCCGCCCAGGCGCCATTATGGCGCCGTTTTGGCGCAAGTTTGGCGCCACTACGTGCGCCTATTTAAATCCCCATCCCCTCCCCTCTTCTCCCCACAGCTTCCAGCAGCTCTTCCCCTCTCCTTTCCCCAATTCAGCCAACCCTTCCTCCTTCCAGCAGCCCCGACAGCGACCTTCCAGCAGCCCCGACAGCCCCTTCCAGCCTCCTTCCGGCAGCCCGACAGCCCTTCCAGCCACCTTCCGGCAGCCCGGCAGCCCCCGACATCCACTTCCCGCAGCTTCCAGCAGCCCGGCAGTACCTTCCGGCAGCCCCCGCAGCGGCTCCAGCAACCCTCGGCCAACCCGTTCCAACTCTCTTCGTATTTCGGCGATCCTAAATCTAAGGTAAGAGGAGGAAATTAGAAGAAAACATTCGTTTTCTCTAAAGCTTGTTACTCTCTTTATAACTATTAAGTTATAATTAGTCATTCACAATAGAATTATTCTCATTTATTAATAACGAGAACGATTCAAATTGTTATAAATGACTATTATTTCTTTTTGCCAATTCAGTCATTTTATTCTGACTTTTTCGATCATAATCTTAAGACACTTTAATAATTATAACTGCTTTAATTCTAAACTTAAAATCAATCGAACTTCAAAAACGGAAGAAGAACAGAATGAAAGAGGAAATTAAACTCCTAAATCATTTGATTAAAAGCCTAACTTAAAAATATCGGGGACTTAAAATGCATATTAAGCGAACTGTCACTCATACGAGCTGTTGAACTTCTGAACTTAAAGACTAAAGGTACCCAGTATATGACTTGCATTACATCTTGCATTTTTTTATTACTGCTATGCTTCGCTTATTTGCTTTGAGCCGAATCCATTTGAAGCTTGGTTGGTTGTTCGGAACCAACGTAATATCATTCGGGGTTGTTACCGGAAAATGACATCGGTATCATTCGGGATTGTTACTGGAAAATGACATCAGTAACATTAATGCTTGGTTGGTTGTTAGAAACCAACAGTTCTTTTCATTCGGGGTTGTTGCTGGAAAAATGACATCATCAACATTCGGGGTTGTTACTGGAAAAATAACATCAGTAACATTCAGGGTTAGTTACTGGAAAATGACATCAGTAACCATTATTTGTAATAACTACTTATTGCAGAATTTTGCTTGCTTATTTTGCGCAGTTGCCTTACCTATCCTGCATTTTTACCTCTGCTAAACGTGTTTTCGTAAATTAATTTGTTATTGTATACTGCTGTACTTAGAGTATTCTCTAATTACTGAGAATTCAAATCCCGGTATTGTTTTCTGTACAATACCAAGTCAGGTGCTCCTGGAAGAGGTTAAACAAGAACATTAACTTTCAAAAGATTAACGACGGTGCTGAATTGCTTATTTTGTTTTTTTTTGTTGTACGATGATGGAACTTGTAATAAGAACTTTTGATAAATAAAAAATATCATTCACTTTTATATGCGCATTTTTTCTCTCAAATTGCTTGATATGATCATGCAGTGAGCAGTTACCCAATGCCAGAACGGTTTCTACCGAACCGGCATCGGGCCCTCACAGTTGGTATCAGAGCAGGATTAAGCATATTTGAGAGGAAAAAATATACATATGGAAGTAAAGGTATATTCATTAAGTAAATTAGAAGATATATAATCTTCATACATCATTGTGATCTGATTATGAAAATGCTAAAGCATCATGTACGTGTTAATCTTTTTAGATGGATCCTCGTGATGATATGGTCGAGTACTACGAGGACTGGGAGATTAGCCGTAATCCCTCAGACTCCGAAATTACTTATATTAGTGTCAACATGAATACTCCTGCCGAAGAATATAAAATTGATGTTCTAACAGGAAAGCTGAAGAATGTAGAGGAAACATTAGCCTGGTGGTTATCAAGATCTGGGAACAGGATAAGGGATCTTGAGGTGGAGGTACAAGAGCTGAAAGGGACGCTACATGGGAGGATGACCGCTCTTGAATGGGAGGTCAAGAGAAATGATGACGTAAAAAATCGTCAGATCATCCGGCTTCAGGATGAGCTTTATCAAGTTAGAAAACTCATAAAGTTTGGCAACATGATTGCCGCTATGTCTAGAGGAAAGGGGATAGTCAAGGACCTCGGGGAGTCCTCAAAAAAGAGGAAATGTAGTTCTGAATTCTCCAGTTAGTTAAAATAAGAAGTTAGATTTTTTTTTAATCTTTTTGTTGCATTCAGTAAGGAATAAGTCTTACTGTTAATGCAATCCTCTTTTTGTACAAATTTATTATCAGATAAAGTTTTGTTTGAAACTAAAAGATGAAATCTTATATATCATGATTAATTGTTTGTGTATTCGGCAAGTTTTAAACCGCCCCTAAAACTCAAACTTTATCACTCCAAACAGATGGATTCCGATGAAGGCTTCCTCGCAGTACCCGCCGAAACCCCAGTTAAAACTACGAACTCTTCCTCCTCGGCAGCGGACAATAGGACGGATCGTCTACTAGAAGCTGTCTTACTAGCTCTCTCCAATCAAGGCAAAGCCTCCACCTCCCTGCTCTCAGCAGAAGCCCCTCACGAGCAAAGAGTGTGAGTGGACAATGCCCTCCAGGCCTTCCTCAAATTCAACCCTCTTACTTTTAACGGCTCGGCCAAACCCATGGAGGCCGAAGACTGGATCCAAGCCGTGGAGAGCAAGCTAGACAGCTTGAAGTGTCCATCTAGCGAGGAAGTTAGACTAGCAAAATACTTGCTAGAAGGTGAAGCGGAGAAATGGTGGAGGATCACGTTCGAGACAACCTTTAAAGGCTTCAGTCTTGAGGATGTGTCGTGGGCGGAGTTCACAGCCGCTTTCAGAAGTCGTTATATTCCCCATTCCGCCCAGAGAATACTAGAAAGCCAATTTATAAGGGTAGCTCAGGGTGATCGATCTGTAGCAGCCTACGAGACGGAGTTTACGAAACTCTCTCGTTATGCACCGAAACTGGTGGATTGCGAAGCTTCAAGGTGCAGTAGATTTTTGGAAGGTCTAAAAGACAGCATTCGCACTAACTTGATTTCTTTGAGGCATACAAATTTTGCGGATCTATTGGACTGTGCGACAATGCTGGAGCACAACGAGCAGGTGATTGCGGAACGACAAGGGAAGAGATCAATCACCTCTAATGTGAACCAGGAGACTTTCAAACGTCCTCGCTACCCTCCTCCAGCAAGGGCATACCAAATGTCTGCAGAAGCTCCCAAGACCACCGAAGGCGGCGCATGTGATCGACCTCACCCTGGTGGGAGATGCTACCACAGGCAGAACTGCTGCTTTATTTGTGGACGCACCGGCCATGGTTACCGTTTTTGTATCGCCAAAAGGACGGTTGATGGTGATATTATCCATGGGGTAAGATCTGCCCCAAGCCAGAATTCAGCACCAGCAACCTCCCCCGCCAATAATCGTCGAAGGGGAACTGCTCCCAGGCAAGTGGCTTCGACAGCAGCACCTACCCAAAGGAATGGTCAGGCCCCTCGAGCCACCGTTCTAGCAAGGATATACACTCTTACCCCTTTCATAGCACCTGACGACAGTAACATGGTGTCAGGTACACTTTTCTTTATTTCATCATCACGCTTGTTTAAACTCTTCGTGATAGTTATATCCTTTTTAATTAGGCACCATACAAATTAATAGTGAACCTTTTAACGTTTTGTTTGATACGGGAGCAAGCCACTCCTTTATTTCAGAAAATTGCGTTAAGACCCTAAATATTCCGTGTTGCAATCTAACCAGCACCCTCAATATTGGGTTGCCTTCCGGTGCCACCATGAGCGCTCAACAGTTTTGTATTTGCAACATCCCTATTAATAATGTAGTTTATGAGGCTACTCTACAAGTCCTTCCTATAAAGAACTTTGATATTATTTTGGGGATCGATTGGTTAAGTATGCATGAAGCAGTCATTGACTGTCAGAAGAAGAAAATTACTTTTAAGAAAGAAATGAAACCAGAAGTATTCCTAGGCAGATTAAGTATTAACGCTTCTCTAATCAGCGCACTTAAGGCCGAGAAGTTAATCCACAAGGGGTGCGAGGCCTACCTAGTCTCTTTGATAAATAAGCCGGGAGAAGACATCTCTTTATCAGAAACCAATGTTGTGAAAGATTTTCTTGATCTTTTCCCAGATGAACTACCTGGTCTACCTCCAATAAGGGAAGTAGATTTTCCTATTGAATTAGTACCTGGGTCGCAGCCTCTGTCTAAAGCACCTTACCATCTAGCCCCAAAAGAACTGCAAGAACTTCACGAGCAATTGCAGGACCTAATTGAAAAAGGTCTTATTAAGCCCAGCACGTCTCCATGGGGAGCTCCAGCTCTTTTTGTAAAGAAAAAGGATGGGTCAATGCGGATATGCATCGACTACCAGGAAAATAACCATAAAAAATAAGTATCCGCTTCATCGAATCGATGATCTATTCGATCAACTCGCCGGGGCTGAAGTCTTCTCAAAAATAGACTTACGATCAGGTTATCACCAAGTTCGAATACGAGAGGAAGATGTTCCGAAAACTGCATTCAGAACTCGTTATGGGCATTTCGAGTTTCTGGTGATGTCATTTGGACTAACCAATGCTCCCTCAGTTTTCATGGACCTAATGCAACGAGTTCTCAGACCGTTCCTGGACAAATTTGTGATCGTATTTATCGACGACATTCTTATTTTCTCGAAAAGTGAAGAAGATCATGAAAATCACTTAAGGCTTGTGTTAAGCACGTTAAGGGAGCATCAATTGTTTGCAAAATACACAAAATGTGAATTTTGGCTTAAATCTATTGCCTTTCTTGGCCATGTGATCAGTGCTAAAGGGATACAAGTTGATCAGAATAAGATAAGCGCCATTCAGGATTGGCCGCAACCCTCTTCGGTGACTGAGATTCGTAGCTTTTTGGGTCTAGCAGGCTATTATCGAATATTTGTTAAGGGGTTTTCGCTATTAGCCTCACCTCTTTCGAGGTTAACTCAAAAGGCGGTACCCTTTGTGTGGAGTCAAGATTGCGAGCAGGCATTCCAGAAGTTGAAGGAATTATTGACCGCCGCACCAGTCCTGATCTTACCTCAAGAAGGGATTAATTTTCAAGCATACACTGATGCGTCCAACATTGGCTTAGGATGCGTCCTAATGCAAGAAGGAAAAGTAATTGCCTACGCCTCAAGGCAATTAAAGAAGCATGAAAAGAATTACCCAGTTCATGATCTAGAGTTAGCATCAGTGGTTTTTGCCTTAAAAATATGGAGACACTACTTGTATGGGGTAAGATGCGAAATCTTTACCGACCACAAAAGCCTAAAATATATTTTTACCCAGAAACATCTAAACTGTAGGCAAAGAAGATGGCTTGAATTAATTTGTGATTATGATCTTAGTATCTCATATCACCCCGGTAAAGCCAATGTTGTTGCTGACGCCCTCAGCAGGAAGGTATCTCTAAATGAATTAATCACAGAAAGTCCCTTGATGGAAGAATTTCTGAAGCTTGAGATAATGCCCACTTCCAGCAAGCAATTAAACGATCTACTTCAGCTAAGTACCACCGAACCTACGCTCCTACAACAAATATTTATCGCTCAAGGTCAAGACCCAATGTATTCAAAGCTAAAGAAGGACATAGAAAATGGACGTCGATCAGACTTGCAACTTCAGCAAGGGAATTATATTTATCACGGAAAAAGAGTGTGGGTCCCTAATATCATACCCATTCGAAGCCAGATACTAAGTGAAGCTCACAATTCAGGATATTCAGTTCATCCCGGAAATAATAAGATGTATCAAGATTTAAAAAGAGTGTTCTGGTGGCCAGGACTTAAAAGAAGTGTGGCTGAGTTTATTGCTAAGTGTCATGTGTGCTGCTTAGTAAAAGCTGAGCATCAGAAGCCAGGTGGACTCTTGCGTCTTTTAGAAATCCCAGAATGGAAATGGTCAGACATTTTTATGGACTTTGTCATGGGGTTACCCCGAAGTCGTTCAGGAGCAGATACAATTTGGGTAATCGTAGACCGATTGACCAAATCAGCCCA
The DNA here is from genome assembly GCA_016760335.1 of Gastrodia elata. Lineage (NCBI taxonomy): Eukaryota > Viridiplantae > Streptophyta > Magnoliopsida > Asparagales > Orchidaceae > Gastrodia > Gastrodia elata. The sequence goes on along the minus strand of CM028672.1, from coordinate 18,102,551 downwards.
TTTTATTCCTATCAAGCAAACTGACACCGTTGAAAGATTAGCCAAATTTTATATTAAAGAAATAATCAGATTTCACGGGATTCCAAAAGTCATAGTCTCAGATCGAGATAGTAGATTTACATTCCGATTTTGGCAAGCAGTACATCACGATCTAGGAACCGCTCTAGCTCTAAGCACCGCCTTCCACCCGCAGACAGACGGGCAAATCGAAAGAGTTAATCAAATACTCGAAGATCTACTGCGGTTGAGTATTCTTGATTTTGGTGGTAATTGGGAAAAGCATATACCATTAATCGAATTCGCGTATAATAATAGTCACCAAGCAAGTATTGGAATGGCCCTTTATGAAGCCCTTTATGGAAGAAAGTGCAGCACTCCACTAGCTTGGACACAAGTGGGAGACGTTCAAATCTACGGTTCAGATTTGATTGGAGAAACAAATGAAAAGATAAAGCAAATCAAGAGTCGAATTGCAGCAGCCCAGGACCGACAAAAGAAGTATCACGACGCTAGGCACCGGATGCTAGAATTTTGCGTTGGTGATCGTGCCTATCTAAAGGTTAGCCCGATGAAATGTATTCATCGCTTTGGAGTTACAGGTAAGTTGAGCTCTAGATATGTTGGACCATTCGAAGTAACCGCAAAAATTGGAAGCTCGGCTTACAGACTCAAACTTCCTGAAAGATTTTCCGCCATACACAACGTTTTTCATGTTTCTGCTCTTCGCAAATGCCTCCAGGAACCCTTTCAGCAAATTTCTGATTAAGTAGTTGAAATTCGACCTGATCCCCTTTCAGCAAATTTCTGATTCAATAGTTGAAATTCAACCTGATCTGACTTATGTCGAAAAGCCACTTCAAATCATTGAAAGAGATCGCCGAAAACTAAGAAGCAGAATGATCCCGATGGTTAAAGTACAGTGGCACAATCATACTGTAAAAGAAGCTACGTGGGAAAAAGATGATATTATGCGAAGAAAGTATCCAGAGCTATTTTCTAGTTGAGATAACCCAGAACTTCCCTTAAATCTTCTTTTTGTTCTTTTGATGTCGAGGACGACATCGTTTTTAAGTAGGGGAGTTTGTAACGACCCAAAGTCGTTTTGCAAATTAGGTCAAAATCTCGTCTTAGGAATCAGGATCCCGGGGAATTTCACTTTAGGGCAAACAAAACTACTAATATGTAGAAACAACTTTAAAGATCAAAGAGTCCTACTTCGGGAAAAATCCGAAAGACGGAAGCTCCCGTTCTACCTTTGAAATTTCTAAATTTTAAAAATCAAAAACATTGAAATACGTGTCCGAATTCGTCGTTTTCAGTGTCGACGTGTTAAATATATTATTTAAAAATTGCTCGAGAAGTTTCATCAAAATCTGAGCGTCGATTTGATCGTGGCAAATTTTTGAAGTTTTAAACCCCTAAAATTAAAATAAAATAAAATTTTGCTCCGAATCGAAAATTTTTGGCGCGAGGGTGTTCGTCATGTTGTAACACACCTCGGTGTCAAGTTTCGTTGTATTCGGATGGCGAACGACGGAAATTTGAGAAGATTTTAAATTTAGGTTTTTTTTTTAAATTCTTCCTCTGTTTTCCTTCCTACGCCCCCCCTGTTTTTCGATCGCATCCTGCGATCTTTTCTCCCGCGCCAGGCGGAAGCCTGGCGCACATTCGGCGCCTGCCTGCGCCGTTTTTGGCGCAGGCTGTCGGCCCAGTAAATGACATCGGTATCATTCGGGGTTGTTACTGGAAAATGACATAAGTAACATTAATGCTTGGTTGGTTGTTAGAAACCAACAGTTCTTTTCATTCGGAGTTGTTGCTGGAAAAATGACATCATCAACATTCGGGGTTGTTACTGGAAAAATGACATCAATAACATTCGGGATTAGTTACTGGAAAATGACATCAGTAACCGTTATTTGTGATAACTACTTATTGCAGAATTTTGCTTGCTTATTTTGCGCAGTTGCCTTACCTATCCTGCATTTTTACCTCTGCTAAATGCGTTTTCGTAAATTAATTTGTTATTGTATACTGTTGTACTTAGAGTATTCTCTAATTACTGGGAATTCAAATCCCGGTATTATTTTCTGTACAATACCAGGTCAGGTGCTCCTGGAAGAGGTTAAACAAGAACCTTAACTTTCAAAAGATCAACGACGGCGCTGAATTGCTTATTTTATTTTTTTTTTGTTGTACGATGATGGAACTTGTAATAAAAACTTTTGATAAATGAAAAATATCATTCACTTTTATATGCGCATTTTTTTCTCTCAAATTGCTTGATATGATCCTGCGGTGAGCAGTTACCCAATGCCAGAACGGTTTTTACCGAACCGGCATCGGGCCCTCACAATTACTCCCCTGTCTATAAAAATAAAGTTAATTTAAAATGCTAAATCCACTGTATATTTAGAAATATATGTTATATAAACCGTATTAATATTTCGGAGATATTTCATTAACATCACCAAGATTTCTTTATTTATGTTGTAACACATGCATTGCTATATACAATATTATGGCCTTATTTATTTGTTTCATAAGTATGAGTCACTAATTATAAAAAATGATAAAATAGCATTATTTGAACTATAAAACTTTCAAAGTTGGTACGGTTGGGCTTTAGTGTATGTGATGTTGCTTTTGGCCTAAAAGCAAGATTAAACCGAGCTTGGTCGTTTGATATTTTTAGATGAAAATAGATGCCTAAGCTTAAACATTTGGTCGCTGATTGGATGGCTTCGCAGACCCATACTCAAATTTACTTTTCAAACAATAGTGGCTTATTCTTAAACCTCCTATACAATAATCAAAGCATGAGATGCTTAGGCATATAGTTTTAATGAATCTTATATACCTCTGGAAACTATAATTAATAAAAACATAATCCCATTATCAAGAACCATTGAAACTAGATTTTAATGGCAATTGGTAGGGGATTGGATGTGGATTCATGGAATAATGATGGATAAAGTGGAGAATCCATGATTGTGTTAAATATGATGCATTGAACATTTTTTGTGCTCTAATCTAATACTTCCATGAATCGTAGGACTTTGTATGTCAATCCCAATCCACTGAAAGATCTTGTATTTGAATTAAGAAACTATTCCAAGACTTTAGGTTGAGAAAATAAACTTAGAATAACTAATCACGGACAGGTTATTAAATAAAATTATTGGATACCATTATTAATATGAAAATAAATTTGACCTTATGAAGTAAAATGGGTAGGTGAGATACTAGAGAAATCAGTTGTTTAGTTGTGTGAAGATGGGCATATAATTTTTATATGTATTACTTTGAAAGGAATTTGTATTACAGAAGTTGAAAAATTATTTTAGAGAAAGTTTGATATCCAACATCAATTATTGGCTTTAACTTTAAAGCTAATGTACTAGTTGAGGAAGAAAGACATAATTTAGCTATTTAAAAGATAAGAGGGTTAAAATTTTCAAGTATATTAAGGATATTGATTAGAAATTTTTTGGATTGAGAATATTCAATATTGATGGATGAATATTTACATAAGCTTTGTAATGTAGATTGCAATAATGTCATTTATATGAGTGTTTTTAGTAGTTATCATGATAATTTTTATTGCTTTTTCTTTCAATCCGGAGACAACTTTGGAATGCTAAGATCATGAAGATTGAAAGAGCTATGATCAGCTGATGTTTCTATAAAATAGAAAGAGCTATAATGTTTGGGTAATTTTGATAAGGCTGAATTTAATTTTGCAATACTGATTTAAAAATAAAAGTTATCAAAATAGTTTCTTGACTTGTGCAAAATATTCAAAATAGTCTTTAATTTTTATAAATATTTTTTTTGGTCCTTTAACTTTTGTTTAAAAGTTTTATTAGTTCCTCCCGTTAACCCATCATCCCATGCCATTAAATTTGCATTTCTTAGAGAGAATCGACTGTAGGAATCTAACGACCGATTCCGGTAGCTGAATTACTGTGGCCGATTCCCACTAGAATCCAACGACGATTTCTGGCTGCTGGAATCGGTCACTTACAGCTGGCGTTGGATCCAGCGGCCGATTACAACGATAATTCAACGGTTGATTCCTGCTGGAATCGAACGCCGGAATCCAGCCATCCATTCAAGCTGCAAATGATCGATTCCAGCTACTGGAATCAGCCGCTTGATTCAGTGGCAATTTCCAGCTGCAAGCGGTCGATTCCAACAACCGGAATCGGCCTCTAGGAATTGGAATCAACCGCTAGATTCAGCGGCCATTTCCAGACAATTCTTGCTGAAACGGGTATCATCCACTGGATTTCTGCAGCCAATTCCGGCTGAAAAGCACAAATTTAATGAGATGGGATGATGAGTTAACGGGAGGGACAAAAAAAAACACTTAAACAAAAGTTTGGGGACCAAAAAGAACATTTTGCAAGAGTCAAGTGATTGTTTTGATAATTTTCTTTTATTTAAGAGAATAAATGTGATATGTAGGATTACACTATTGTAGAGAAATTCAGCTAATGAGCCTTTGAAATTGGAGAGTTAATAGACAGAGATATACTGAAAATTCATAGTTTATTTGATATTTTGTTAGATATATTGATTATAGAGGAAAATTTTCTATTTGGAAGTGTGTTGGAGAACTTAGTTAGAAAGAGAATCTCTTTTCAATGACTGTTGATTTTTAAATGGCATAGAATATCATGAGAATTTTTTTGTATAGTCTAAGGAAGAAAAGAAGTTTGAGTTGTTTATATTAAAGTTATTATTGGTGTGCATATTAAGTTAAATATATATATATATATATATATATATATAATTAAAGTGCATAATGGTGTCATATGAAATTTTTTGTATTGATCGAACTTTGTGATCGGTTCGGAGTTTGTATAACATTGCATTAATTTTTTATTTTTCTTACAACACATTCATGAGATGCTCTGGTGCATGCTGTATGTAGATGATATTCTTCTTGCTGTTAAGAGTAGTGGTTAAATCAAAGCTTATGATTTTTTTTGCTTAGTAGGTAAATGACACACACACATACATGTATATATATATATATAATGCATGTTTAATCATATAATGTAAGCTATGTTATTGATAATTAACAATTAATGATCATGTTATCATGAAAAATTAATGGTTCAAATACTTCTGTTCTATCATATCTAATGATGCTTAAAAGAGGCCCATGTGATTAACAAGTTCTAGACTAGTTTGTTGAAGTAAAAAATCAAACTTGATTAAAAATATTTCATGTAATAAACAAAAAATTAATATTATTATTATACATGGCATAATGTTGGCCTACAAATTAAAATTAAAAATATTTCATGTAACAAACATAATACTATTAAATTAACTTTTTTGGAAATGAGGATGGTAAGGTGGATGAAGAGGTATACACGAAACAATTTGAGAAATGAGCATATTCATAGAAATGTTGAGTTTAATGATATGGTCAGAAAAAGCACATCTCGGATAGTTTATATATGCTAAATGTAGAACATTAGATGCTCTAGTATGAATGATTGTGCTAATGAAAATTAATGTGCTTGATGTCATTTATATGGAGCTTAAGGAATGGCTATTTAATCAAAAAGAATGAAAACAAAGGATATTTGTTGCCAATTCACTTAATTGACAAAAGTTTGGTGGTGTTATGCATAATAAATTTCAACTCACTTTAATATCTTCATTTTAATCATGTCAGTGATGCAGTGATGCAGGAAAGTGGGTACATGCGAAGAGGAGGCCCATTACTTGAGCCTTTGTATGGAGATTAATTGTTGATGATTGATTTGTTATCGAGTCGTATTATATTTGTTTCATGTCGAGTCATATTATTTTTTTTTTGAGTTTAAGTCGTGTTACATTTGTTTTGTTTGTGTCGAATTGTATTGTTTGTTTTGGCCACCTAACTTGTTTGTCCTACTAATTTTATGCAAGTCTTTTGGAGGAGATAATGAATGAATGTTTGAGAAAAGAGAAACTTGAGAGTTCTTGGTGGTGTGGATAACCATCGCTCCCTTCCGTGTGCACAATCGAAGGACTTGAAGGTGTGTATAACCTTCAAGAATCCAAAGTGTGGATAATGTTGTATCTATCTTGCATTTTTTTTGTATTTTTCTGTTTGATTTCGTAGTATCCTCTGTTTACCTTTCATCTCTACTTTGTTTCGCCAAAATTTGCTTTTGTTTCGACAATCAAACACCCCTCCAACAAAATTTACGCAAACCCCGACACCCTTTCACTTCACTATTCATAACCCTTACATACAATCATCAAATCATACAAGATAACATTCCTATAGATTCCTAACGCCTACCACAACATTCTCCCAAAATTTCAAGCTTTTCTGACTCTAATTAACCCACTCGATGACTTCCCAAAGTTGAACTATTACTTACGCACGTAAAATCATTCACTTCAACTTTGCACTACCATTTCTGGTATCAGAGAAGGTTTTCACACTTGGCGCAGAAGAAAAAGTTGTGCGCATCTAGAGCTTTCTGCCCTCTTTTTTTTTGAAGTTTTTTTGAATTTTTTATTTTCTACTATTCTGTCTCCACCGGCAACTGCTGCAGCAGGAAACTATTCCCCAAAAACTGCCACCGAAAATCACCTTTAAATCCGCTTTGCGGTTCCCAGCTCGCTGCACCTGAACCAGAGCAGCTGGATCTGACTAGGTCGCATCCGCACACGCCAGCGCACGCGCGTACGTGTAGCCCGCACATGAGCATACGAGCAGTCCACCTTCGTAGCGCTAACTTCGGACTCCCCATTCTTCATCGTCCGACCTCTGATTTCATTGTCATTTATCCACTGGATTTTAGAGACGATTACCTTCAATCCAGAAGTGGAATAGTTCCAGTTTCACATCAAGAAGCGTGCCTTGAATTTTCATTGTGATTTGTGATTCGTTTGCCCTCACAAATGGTTAATTTGTGTATTTTGCTTTAAAATCAGCCAGTGATTATTCATCAACTATTCTTATTGAATTGTGAATCATTGCATATAGTGTTGCAAATTCTAAAAGTTGGTTTGCTATTATGGTCCATTAGTAAGCTCCATCATCCCAAGCTAGCCATTTATCCAGCCTACTTAGCTAAATAGAGTAATCACTTGTGAGGGCATGTTTTCATTAATAATGAATTTTCTAGAGTGCAATCCATATATAATTCTCTAATTTGAATGAATTTTCTAATTCTCAATTGCCTTTACTTTGTTTGGCAAATTATTTTTTGTTTGTTATTGCTTGCATTTTTACTGCTATTTAATTGTTCAAATATGTAGCAAAAGAAAAAATATTGGCAGCCATGAATGGCCAAATCCACTCACAAGAACATTCTAGAAGTGATATAGATCAGAGGGTGCAAGGGTTAGAGTATTTAATAGGAAGGTTAGAAGAGCACATACGTTAACTAGTTATGGCATTTAGGGAAAATCACCTGGTTCCACCCCTTGCACAACTAAACCTACAACCACCCCAGCATTCACAATCCCAACTCTAGGAGACAACATATTTTAGAGATGAACTTAACTTTGAGAGGATCATGAAGACTGATGTTAGGAGGAATCCTAACTATAGGAGACAACACATTCATATAGATGGGCTTAACTTTGATGATTTTGATGACGATCAATATGACGAGCGATGTTAACTAGTTAGGGGTCAAGGGTCAAGGTCATCTAGAGAGACCTAGAGTGAAATTATAGCTTAGAAGAATTGCTGGATGAAGAAGTAGAGAGAGATGATTTTGAGTATGACCCACTGAGGGGTATAAAAGTTAAGGCACCTACTTAGTATGAAACACATGATCCAGATTGATTTCTTGATTGGGTGATACAACTTGAGGATTTTATTGAGTGACACGACTTTGATGATTATTATCAGAAGGTGACGTTTGTAAGGCTGACATTGGTAGGTCATGCTAAGGTATTATAGAATAATTTCTTGTTGAAGGAAGAAAGGAGGTAGAAGAATAAATTGCTTTGAGATGAAAGAAGTTATTGAAGATAAAGATTGCCCTCACTGTCATCATTAGCAGCATCACACTAAGTTAATGATGTTGAGACAAGAATCCCTAAGTGTGATTGTATATCTTGATACTCTTAAAGATTTAGTGGCTAGGACACTTTAACAGTCTTCTAAGTCTAAGAATTTTATTCTGTCCAATTCTACGTTAAGTCAGAAGACATCACTTCCTAAACCATTCTAGCCCTTAAGACACTTGTAGCACAAAATATTCGAACACTTAAGGATATCATTTGTTATAGGTGCAAGCAGCATGGGCATTTAAAAATGAGTGTAAAGCTATCATGACTGCTTCTATTCTAGAGGAGGATGAGGAAGATGAGGATTGTGAGTTTTATCATAGTGCTTATCAATTTGGGGATGATGATTTTGTTATTGGTGGGGAATCACATTTGGGTGTAGTTCGTTGCTCGAGTATAAGTGTTGGTGAGGAAGATTGGAGGAGAAGAAACGTTCTTAGTGTATCAATGTCTTGCGATGTGATAGGTTGTAGACTAATTGTAGATGGTGGTAGTGCCATGAATGTAGTGTACCCACACATTATCTCGAGCTAAAGTAAATGCTGAAGCACACTCAAATCCTTTCAAAGCTAGTTGGGTAATCCAAGCCTCACTTTCTATCATGCAAAGTTGTCTAGTTCTTATCAAGATGGGAAGCTATGAAGATATGGCGTGATGTTCTGCCGATGGACATAGCGCACGTTTTGTCAGGGAGGTCGTGGTATTTGATACGGATATGATTCATTATGGGAAGGACATGTGAGGACACGGTGCCGGGTCGCACCGGTTGTGGGGGCAACAAGTCTTCTAACAGCAGGATAATATTGAGTGATTTAAAAGACAAATATATAAATGTCAAACATAACTCATTTATTCATTAATTCATAAGTCTTGATTACAAAGATCAAAATAAAACAAAAGTTACAAACTTTTAAAAAGAGTCAAAAAGAATGCCGAAAATCAGCAGAAAGCAGTATCAGCACTGCTTGGTTCTTAGCACCCTTCTTCTAGGGCGAACTCTTGATCTGGGCATGTTTCAAAAGTGTGAGCATTTAAATACCAGTTAGTTATAAAATTAAGTACTGATAGATGTCAACTTTACAATTGTTAAATAATAAGCAAAATAATCAATAATTTGACAGGAAATAAAAGGTGTACGAATTTATCCCTGCAAACCTGTTTCAATTGCACATGAAAGTTTAGCATAAAAATAATTGCAGTCACAAAAATAAATATATATAATTTTGGCATTTGATATCTGGGGCAAAACATAATTTTGTTGGACAAGTATAAAATCGAAGAAAAGGAGGGTTCATTTTTGTGTTACGTATCTCAACTTCTCTTTATATCTGCCCCCTCAAAGGCTTATTAGTATTGGCTTCTTATGACTCCCGATGTCGGGCAGCCCTGTTCTAGCAGTTGTCTGATAAAATATATCAAAATAGAACCCTTGCTACTCAGTTATCCAACCTTATTCATATATCATTTTATGTGACTTTTAAAAGTATTTTTTATCAATTTGTGCAATGCTGAGCAAAAAAACATATTTAAACAAGAGTAATAAAAGATATCTAGTACCTTATTTTTTAAATTCAAAAGTTCAACAGTTTGTTCGAATCTGCATTAGATTTGATATTTTGAATTAGCTTTTTAGCCAATATTTTTAAGAGTAATTATTATGTTTTTCTTTCACTCTCTTATTGATAAAAGACATGATTTTAAGTTATTGAGGTAGTAATAATATTTATAATAGCATTATTATTATTATTATTTAATAATAATGATAATAATAATGTACGAAAGAAAAGACAAAGTAGAAATGGTTGTATAGATTACAAAAAGTAATAATAATAATATAAATAATAAAGAAAAGAAAATGACAGAATAAAAATGCTTGAATTGAAATTGATAGAATATAATTAATAGTCATTTTATAGCATTTGTATTGTTGTTCATTATTAATTAATGACAGCAATAATAATGCAATGACATAATGTAGTAGTATATTTATTAAAAAGAAATAAAATATTAAAAAAAATTCTCATTTTTTTCCTCTTTTACTTATCCACTTGCCTAAGTTAGTGTTGCCCAAAAACGAAGGGAGGCCGGACGTGATGGCCGGAGTAGGGTGGCCGTGGCAGAGGGGTGACGACCGGAGGCTGGCTGGCAGAGGAAGGGAGGGCTGGCTGGAAGGGGGCTGAGGGGAGGAGGAGCTGGCTGCTGTTGGCTGGAAGCAGACTGAGGGGGAGGCTAGCTGGAGAGGAGCTGTGGGAGGAGGGAATGAGGAGAGTTATATAGGCGCAGGGTGCGGGAGGGGAGGGGGTCAGGCAAGTGGGCCGACAGTCTGCGCCAAAAAACGGCGCAAGATGGGGTGCTGCCTGGCGCTCTGGTACGGAAGCTTCTTCTGCCTGCCAGAGCAAGCGTCAGGCGCAGAAAATCGGGAGGGAATCGCAGGAAACAGGGGGTGAGGAAGGAAAAAAAAAAGAAATTTTCTTCAAGGAAAAATTAAATAGTTATTTAAAATTAATTTTATTTGCACTTTTCCGTTGTTTGGCGTCCAAAAATAGCGAAAGTTGACACAGATGTGTGTTATGATATAACAAACACCCTCACGCCAAAATTTTTTAATTCGGACAAATATTTTATTTTTAATTAATTTTTGAAGTTTGAAATTTTAAAATTAATTAAGATCAAACTGGGGTTCCAAAATCAATGAAATTTTTTGAGCAGCCTTTAAATAATATACTAACATAACAACATGAAAATTGATGAATTCGAGCACGTATTTAATTTTCTCAATTTATTGGATTTAAATAATTCCAAAAAAAATAAAGCGGGAGTTTTCGTTATTCGAATTCTCCCAAACTATGTCACTTTGATCTAAAAATTATTTATATCTAAAGGAAATTTTGTTTGCCCTAATTTGAAATTCTCCAGGGTCCTCATGTTTGAGGCGGGATTTGACCTAAATTGAAAAGTAACGACATATGGTGGTTACACAACACATGTGTTTAAGTTCAAACAAAAGATAACAAATTTGTATCCCATGAAACCACCCAACAAGGCACCATCAACTGCCACTAGTTCAGCTTCCACACCCTTTGTAGGACCTATGACAACCAAATCCACTTCTAATCAGTTCCCAAGTGAAATACATTCATTTCAATCAAAGAAAAGTGTTATACTTCAATTGATCATCATAAAACGTAAGTTCCACCCTCCATAGACTGTTTACTTTTTACTATATGATCTCATTCTCTAAAGAAGCATATTGAATTTGTTGGATTGAGAAGGTTAAAGAGAGAATTTGTAAATATCTTGTTCATACACATTTTGCATGTGAAGAAATTAATGCATGAATTGGGTAATGTGGCAATGTCGCCGCTTATATTAAAATTATTGGAGGATTTTCCTAAGACAAGTATAAATGAATTGCTCAATGAATTACCACCAATGTGGGATATCCAACATGCTATTGATCTGATCTTAGCTGCGCGCATTTTACATGTGAAGGAATTATTACATGATTCGGATGATGCGGTTATGTCGCCACTTATTTGAAAATTACTGAAGGATTTTTTTGAGGCAAGTATAAATGAATTGTTTGGTGAATTACCACCAATGCAATATTTCCATTATGCTATTGATATGATCCTAGATACACAATAGATAAGTCTAGCACAATATCTTTTAAATCCAATAAAATAGGCTGAGTTACAACTCTAGGTGGATGAGTTATTATAAAAGAGTTTCATGAGAGAAACTTGTAGTCCTTATGCTGTGCCAAGCCCATTTAACTCCAATAAAAGATGGCACTTGGAGAATGTGCATAAACAATAAAGTTATTAATAAGATCACTACTATCAAGTACAGGTTCTCCATTCCATGGTTGGATGACATGTTGGGTTCGATAGCCAACTCAATTTTTTTTCAAAGTTGATCTATAGAATGGCTACCACCATATTAGGATCGAACCAGGTGATGAGTGAAAAATTACTTTTAAGACACCATTGTGACTTAATGAATGGCTTGTTATGCCTTTCGAATTATCTAATGCATCGAGTACTTTCATGAGTTTGATTAATACGGTATTGAGACTTTTTTGAGAAGTTTGTGGTGGTGTACTTTGATGACATTTGTTTTTAGCACTGATGAGGAGAGACGTCTAAAAAAATTTAAGACTTGGGTTGGAGAAGTTTCCGAGAAGTTATTTACAAATAAGAAGTGCTTATTCATGTAATATGTGGTCACTTTCTTAGGATTAATTGTATCTTTTATAGGTATAAAGTCAAATCCTTCTAGCCTACACATAAGAGTTTTAATGGTGTTACGAGTTTTTATAGGCTTGCTATATTCTATAGGAGATTTGTACGAGACCTTAACACAATCATGGCTCCTATTACTAATACTCTAAATCATGATAGTTTTCTTGAACTTCTAGTGTTGATAAGGCTTTCCATCACAATAAGAAGATCATGACCACATCACCAGTTCTTAAGCTCCCAGACTTTAGGTAGATATTTGAGGTTTCTTGTGATGCCTCAGGGATTGGCATTGATTGAGTTTTACAGCAATGTGGCCACCCCGTAGCATATTTTAGTAAGAAATTGATTGAAGCAATATAACATTGTTCCATATATGATAAAGAATCTTATGTTATCATTTAATCTCCTAAGCTTTGGTGTAATTACTTGCTATATAGGAGTTCATTTTACATACAAAACACCAAGCTTTAAAGTTCATTAATACCCAAAAGTAATTAAATTATCGACATTCAAAATGGATAGAATACTTGCAAGATCTTACATTTGTTCTCTAGGACAAGTCGGGTATTGAAAATAAGCATGCTGATGCATTATATCGGGTAGTCTTAGTAATGCTTTATCGAGTGAGGTTGTAAATTTTGAAAGACTAAAAGGTGATTAAGAGTGTTGCCCTGATTTTCATCTCATTTATAGCCGATCAAGTAATTCTATGTTACCTACTAGATCTGATTATCACATTGGTTAGAAGTATTTATTTAAAGGATCAGCTTTGTGTATCTCTAGGATTTGGAATTTATTTAATTAGTAAAGTACACTTGTGGAATTGTAGAACATCTTGGGATAGATAAAATTTCCTACCTTCTAGAAAAGAAAATTTATTGGCCATCTTTAAAGAGATGTGGGAAGGTTTGTAACAATGCTTCATTTGTAAGATGACCAAAATGACTATAGCAGAAATCTGGTAGATAGTCAACCCTACATGTCCCCTATAGATCATGGAAAGATCTTTCTATAGATTTTTTTTTTGGATTACTTGGAACAGCACGTCAACATGATAATATATTTGTGGTTGTGAATAGATTATCCAAAATAACACATTTCATCCTTGCTCAGTCCGCAGCTGCATCTCTCGTTGCCAAACTTTGGTTAGTGATCTTTATTAGATTTTGTTTTTGTTTTGTGAATAGGTTCTCCAAAATGGCACATTTATATAAAGATCTATAAGCATAATTTTTTACTATTCAATGCAACATATGAACTCTAATCACTTCTGGTTTGCCTTTCTGTCAGTGGATGGTTAGTGATAGAAAAAGCTACTTGCTCATCCTCTTTTGAAGTCTTTCAAAAATAACTCATCAATATTTTCATATCACATTTTGGTTTTATACAACACACGTGACTTAACCACTAATGCCATATGATTGGACAGCATCATTTGTCTAATGACAAAGAACAAAGTGGGTTATCTTAGGGAATCAAATATAGAGTACTTTCACTAATAAAATTTTAATGTCCATGAAATTCTAGAATAAAAGACTAGTGCGTAGTTAGAATTGAATGTTTAATTTCACATTGCTCATTTTCTCAACAATGAATGTTATTGGTAATGTTTTTTATTCAACTTTTCTCTTATACGACGGCAAGAACCTTTAAACCTTTCTTAAATCAGAGACTTTATGCAGTTGTGCTGATAAAGCTTGTTCATAGCAGCTCTAAAGGCTTGCTTAATTATTTAAACTCTTCCCTCTCTAAATAATTTGTTATTGTGCTCATTAATAAACCAAATCCTTTATTAAATATCCAATAGAAAGTGGATAGAATTGGCAAGTTAGTGAAAACTGTTGTATGAATGCTTGTTAGTATTGGCCAAAGATTGAATTACTCTATCTTATATGAATTAATTGAATGCCTCCTCTCTCGGCATAGCAAATGTTAAAAAGTTGACAAATACAATAACAAAATTACTCTTATTCAAACTAAAATAATCTAGGGATGTAAAAGAGCCAAACTGAACTTCAGTTGACTTGAGCTTGAGTTTGAACTCATATTAATTGAGTTCAAACTTGGGCTTTAGCTAAATTTTTATGTGCTCAAGCCAACTCACAACCAAATCTTATTTAGTGTGACTAAAATTTGATCTTTGCTGAGATAATCATTGATTCTTAAGAGATGTAATAATTTCAGTCAACGCAAAAATAATGAAAATGTTATAAAAAATGAAAGCTTAGGAAGGATCATCAATTATTAATCAAAATAAAATAGCGACACAATTTTAAATATTTTCAGCGTTGTTTTAATTCAAGATATCTCATATTGTAAGATATACCAAATAGTCATTAATAGCCTTATTATAATTTCATGATACTTTCAAAGTTAAATGTAAAGAACTCTATAAAATTGTCACATTACATTCATAAATCATGTAAAAATGCTCTATGTATATAAAATTAAAAAGACATTACTAACAACTTATATAGTTTAAGGTAAAATACAATTTAGTTTTATAATTAATATATGGTTCAAGTTTAGTCTTTGAAGTTTAATAAGTTTAATATTAGTCTATATTTTATTATTGGTTCACTTTTGCCCCTAAACCCTTAAATATAATTCAATGAAAATATAGAACCTGCAATCTCACTATGTTCATTTAAAATTTTTTATTTGCTAAATTTTAAAATATAGTCAATGAAAATATAGAACCTGCAATCTCACAATGTATAGGACTCTCTAACCAACATAATAATTAATTTTGCTATTTTGGTTTAAAGCTGAAAATTTTAATGTTTGGTGATCGTATTCTGAAAGTTTTGGTTTTAAAAAAAATACCTAAAAATTTTAAAAGTGATGCATATTTATTCTGATATTGTGTTTGAGATATTGGGTAATATTTGAATAATTATTTAAGTAACAATGGTGAAATTTAAATCAATATTTTTGTTCATTCATGATAATGCAGCTCTAATTCAAATTCTTAAGAATTATATCCTAAGCCTAGAGATACTTATTACCTTGATGAAACATATCAGTTTAATAATATATTGATGATTCCATATTGAATATTTAGAAAGTTAGTAATTTGTAAGCATGCCTTTGTTTTGTCAAAATATTCCTTTCCAATCTCGGCTCACCTTGAACAAATTTCTGGCCACAAGGATGTCAAGATATCGCATGAGGAAATTTAAATTAACGAATTTTAAATTATTTTGACCTTGCTGATGTCAATGAAATGCTTGAAGTTGTTATTTTATTATCTTATAAAATTGCAGGTGAACCATCCTCTGCATGAGGAGATCAGGCAAATAAACCAACAGCTTATTGACACAGTGGTTAGTATATGCGATGATGATTCTGCTTCTGTTACCACTGCATCTGAAGGTCGAAAAGGGACAATCGTTAAGTGCTCTTTCAGTGCAGTGGCCTTCAGTCCCAGTTTAAAAGCTCATTTTTCCTCAATGCGTATGGTTAGTTTTTAAAAAAGAAGGCATTGTTTTACTCACTTAAATCAGTTTCAGAATATTAATTTTTATTTCGTATCAGTCGCCGATAGAGCCTTTGAGATTACTGGTTCCTGTGGATTATCCAAAATGCTCTCCTATACTTCTTGACAAGCTTCCAGTTGAACCAAGGTAAAGGTGCATTATTGGTTGTCTTAAATTCTGTGCTTTATGTTAATCCTTTGGGAATTTTTGCATACCTAACCTCAAAATTTTATAGTATACATAATCAACACCGGAACTTTAATATTTATGAAACAGCACTTTCACTTCTTTATTTCTGAAGTACATGATATCTCATATTTACTTAATAATTGAAGAGTTCTAAGATTTGTAAAATAGTAATGGCTAATTTGTTAATGCTTGGGTGTTCGATATGTATATTTTAAAGATTCAAGTGCTATTACTTAAAGGTCCCTCTATTCTCTTAAAATAAAATTTTCTCATTGAAATACTATGCTCAGCAAGGAGTTTGAAGACCTCTCTACAAAGGCAAAATCGAGGTTTGGCATTTCTCTTCGTGACCTTTCACAGCCAATGTCGCTTGGAGAAATGGCAGGAACATGGGATGCTTGTGCACGTGCGGTGGTTGTGGAGTATGCTCGGCAGACTGGTGGGGGTAGCCTTAGCTCAACTTATGGTGCCTGGGAAAATTGTGTTGGAGCTTGAACTTGTGCACCATTGTAACTCTTTATATTTCTATCAAAAGATGCACGAGTCGAATCTAATGAACCAATAAAAAAAATTGATGCTATAATTGAACTTTTTTAGTTAATCTTTCTTTTTTCTCTTGAATTCTTCATATATTTTGTTTGAGTGGTAGGATCTTTGTTCACCTAATTGTAATAATCGTGTTTAGTTTTTGTTTATTGCAAGTATTATTAATGTATTATGTCAATTTAAGTACTTCTCAATGTTATATCTTTCTTACCTTAATGATTCCCCTGCTTTTATCGGTTAAACGGTAAAATTTAGACATGAGGTAAAGAAATTCAAACCTCAGCGTATAGAACATGCTTTTGATTACACACTCTTTGGTATAATAGGGTCGGAAGTTAGGTTTTGGGTTTATTTCTAAGCCTATCAAATCGGCCTCCACCAACCAATAGGTCTGCTGATATATTGAAATCTTCTGCACTAATATTTCCCTTCCTCAAATATCCACCAAGTCATTAATTCTTTATAAGCACCATTGAAATGCTGTCATGCGATATTAATGTGCATACTCTTGTCATATGTCTGAAATTTATGACCTGCCATAGGTGCTTGTCGCACTGGTCTGCCTAGTCGTACAGGGTGCCCTATCCGCAAAGGATGAAAGTATTGTGGGTGGCAATGTGCTTGGATCTTGAGGTTGACAATTGCTTTGGGTGGTTTCATTGGGTCATCAATGCTGTGCTAGGATGCCAATGATTGTGGCCATTGATTCTTAATTGCATTGTCTGTCTTGCCAGCTCTATTGAAGGTTTTGGGGCTGTGTTTAGAGATCAACAATTTCATGGATTCAGCACTGGCGATGGCATTGTCCTTGGTGATTGGCTGCTCTTAGTTTTTGGAGGATGGTAAAGCTGTTGGAATTATGCTAGATTTCTTCTCTCTCAGTTAACCCTCAACTACTCTTGCAGGCAAGTTTTGTGTATTGCTGGCTATTGTTGCTATTGGAGTGGGCTCTGCTGTGGGCCTAAGTCTTTTTTGCTTATATTCAATTTGAATGTCCACATAAATCTCTTGCAGAGTGGTCCAGTCACTGCTAGGTTTTCCTCTTCCATGGGTGTTGCTAGTCCTTAGATTTGTTCTGCTCTGCATCCTACCTCTTTGGTCTAGATGCCTTCAACACCATTGGGTACCATTTCTAGTTCAATATTTTTGGTGAACCTGTTAGCTCATAAGCCTTGTGCTAGTGGTAAATCCTTATTTTATACTATATGTCCATAAGGATGTTGAAAACGAGGTCTTTGTGGAGACTCTTAGGGTGTGAACCACTGATACTAAGAAGTTAACCCGTTTTTCTCTATGCCAAGCTGAACCTGTTATGAACTCGTGTTCCAACCTAGCATCCATAGTAGCCAAAGCTTGTGAAGCTCCCTAGTCATGCTCACACATGCTATCGTATACTATATTTGATAATAGAATCATCATTTGAATGCATTTTAAACCTATACTCACTTGAATCTAAATGTCTTCTTCACTTCACCTAAGCACCCCACCTTTGGCCTAACCAAAATCCCACATGTTGTAAGCCAAGTGAGATCTTGTACCATACAATAACTCTTTGATGGAAGAATTATTGAGGGGAGAATTCAATATTGCACACCCAACAATCATCTTCACTTTCATATACCAAGTTTTGTCAAGGAGAAGGAAAGCATCTGTAGTACCAGTCTTTCCACCAAGCTATGGGTCAAAGTTGACTTAATGCAAGTGTTTGAGGAAGGTGAAGTTTAGAACGCTCTCAAAGTATTTGTGATGGTGAATGTTTGGGTTATGAAAGTAGCTTTAGACTTTGTATCTTTAATCTATAAAAGAAGCTATCAACTGTTTTTCTATTGTAAAAGGCCTTTAAATTTAAGTACTTTATGTGTCATTGTGAGGATATAAATATTATTTAAAAGATAGAAATAATTCCTTATAATTGAAAAGAGAAACTAAATTAAAGGAAAAGTAAAATGAGCAATGTGTTTTGTCGTTTATTTAAGGAAAAATAATGTGATCATCAACGTTTTTTTTTATATTTTTATATAATTGCTAATCTACTCTTAAATTATTATTTTTTTAATATTGCAAAATAAGGCTAATTTGAGCATCAAGTTGAATGAGAGCACTTAAAAAATGTATTCATCACAATCAAATAATGGAGAACAAAGAAAATTATAGATCCATATTTTAAAAAAATTAGAAAAATAACTAATTTTATTAATAAATTAAAATAAATACAATGTGTTGGAATGATTGTACAATTTAAAAATAAAAAGTAAATAAACAACAAAATCCTTAGCAAAAAAAAATTACAACTCATAATAGAAAAAAATTACAATAATTACCAAAATGTCATTCAAATAAAACTATAATTGTACTTGTTTATTGTTCTCCATATGGATTCAAATTCCATAATTTAGAATAAATTCCATATTTTAGAACAAATCTATAATAAGAAATAAAATAAATAGGATGTTAATTGAATAACAAACTTAAAATGTAAGAAAATAAAAAATAAAAATATTACCCATTACTATTTATTAAAGCAATTCCATAAATAGTTCACAGACTTTGATGTAGCAATTTTTGTGTAAGAGATTTATAGCAATATAATTTCAAAAAAGTTACACTTCTAAGTGTATCATATTCACAATAATAAAATCTCAAGCAAATTACAGATCAATTTGTAACATAGTGTTACTAATCTAATTAAGAGGCAACATCTGATATACTAGATGATAGTTATTTAGTGATGTAAGAAATAAGTGCAATATTACTCATCATAATATTAACAAACGGCCCCTAAATTGCTCAAAAGTTCTTTCTACTATGTTGGTTTTTTCTTAACACAAAGCTTTCTTGTTGTTAGCATGTTATTGCTATAAGAAAATAAGTCAACGTTACCCATTGTAATTTTAAGAAATGTCACCTTAATTGCTTAAAAACTATGGTGTAACACAATATCACGATGTGCACATGCTCTAAAAAAATTTTAAAATAATATGAAGTGGTATTGATGGGTTCTAAATTATTCTATGTTGTTGTTGTGCAATATTTTGTGCAACATCATCTATTATTATATTTAAAATCAATCCCAAAATTATTTGCATTCTTTACTATAACAATTCTTCTATAAGAAATAGGCAGCAAGCATCATAGTTTCAATAAAATTATTTGTTTTATTATAACTAATAGCTACTATTGTAATTAAGTCAATAGACAACATCATAATTGAAATAACATATCCACTCTATTGTGATAAGAAATATTATTCAAGATGATAGCTTGCTATTGTTTTAAAATAAAACTACAACATCACCAATTGCTATAGTAAGAAACAAATCCTAAATCCTTACAAACTCTGTTGTAATAGATTTACAACTATTTAGTGTCAAAAAAAGTACAGATTCTGCTATAATAGATTGTTGCAAATAACACTGATTATTGCAATATTATGAAGCATCGCTCTTTGCATAATCAACACATAACACCTAAATTTATCACAGTTTATGGTGTAATAGATTCTGGCAATTACAATATTATGATATATCTAATAAATTGCTAACCTATTTTGGTGTAACATATTCACATAGTTATTAATTTCATGAAAAAAGAATATATTCAAGTGTAATTGATACATTCTATTTAAGAATTACAGATTAAGGAAGAGCACCTAAATTGTTGACAACACACTATGGTGTAATAGATACACATCAGTATAACTTTAATAAAATTACAAATTATGCTATAATATATTGTTAATATTATAATGAATGTACTATACAACAACATGATTTAAGTAGCAAGTTCATTCTATTTGCATTGAACTTTTTTTTTTTATGAAACAAGATATTCTAGCTGATAATATGTTGTTGCAGTGAAAAGATTAAGTACAACATCATTCATTCCAATATTAAGTAATAACCCCTAATTTGTTCACAGATTCTAGTACAACATATTAACAACAATGGGCTTTCCTTGGGAAAATAAGTGTATGGTGTGTTTTTTTTATTTTTACCTTGAGTTGGTGAAATAAATTATTCTAATGTGATTATTTTATTTTTAATTTTGTGAAATTACTTCTTATTGATATAAAAATAAGTTTAGCAGTACCCATTGTAATGTTAACATTTAATACCTAAATTGCTCATAGACTATGCTTAAGTATGTCACGTTCTCCTATCCTAATTCCAGCAGGAGTGCAAGGATTGAGGTGGCATCAACGGATTTGTCAAAGATTGTAGTTGTGATTTAGAATAATAACATAAATATCATAGATAATTTTTCAATTAATTTGAAAATAAGAAAATTATTTTTTATTTCGATATAGTAGTAGTTACAAGAGTATACTTTTCTTCTTTATTTAAAATACAAAAAAATAAGAAAATAAAAGTGTAGTGATTGATTATTCAGTGCTGTTCCAGTTCTTCAGTATCGTCATAGCCTGGCATTTATAACAAAAATGCACGCGTTAAACACCCATTAGAGAAAACCCTAAGTACTTTTGGATATCATTAATTATATTATATATATAAGCAAAAAGTATGGAATTAAATTTTGAAAATGCAGGGAAGCAAAGTAATAAGGAGGATTGAAGAGACAATCTTTCCTCTTTTGAGGATTATTGTAGTTTTTTTTATAAATCAGCATTGAATAATATTTGAAACAGTAATAAAAGTAACTTATCACAAGCAAATCATATTATATCAAAAATTGAATATTTTTATCTTGAAAGTGAAATAATAATAAAATAGTATTCGAGTGGGCAATTCTCGAGTTTTGAGGAATCAAGCATGTTTGCTTGATTATTATAATTTAGGTTCTTAAGTAACATATATATTCCTCTATGCTAGCCCCCTCATAGGCATAATTATATTATTCTTATATCTTCCAAAGCAGGATAATAGCGAATGAGCCCCATTCTAAGCATAAAATTATATTATATAATATATATATATATATATATATATATAATAACTTCAGTGGCACCCCTCTTTTATTCATTCAAGCATGTTATTTATTTTTTATAGTATCTCAAATAGTATATAAGAAGAGTATCTCAGACACATTAGAATAGTAGCACTATAATAACTATAAATAATAATAATACTCTACGTGTAAATTCTCATTATAATAAATATTAATATACTTAAATCATAAAATTTGCAAAGCTAAGAATATATAATGAAATTTGCAAATTTCAAAACGGAGCAAGGAGCGTGTAATTAAACTAGCATATATAAATATACTTCATGATATCTAATATACTTATTTTTTTGCTAAGTTATCTCTTGAAAATTTGCATGTAAAAATTTTTATTAATACAGTGATGAAGGAGTTTTTATAAAAATACAAACTTTTATTATCTTCTCTCTCTCTCCCTATGTGTTTCTATGTTAGTAAGAAAATAAACATAAATAGGGAGAGAAGGGAAATGGAGCAGAGTAACATAGATAGTAATAAATATAATGATGGCAGAAAATTAAGATAATAATAATAATAATAATAATAATAATAATAATATCAATATTATTATTATTATTATTATTATTTATATTTATAAGATAAAAATTTTATTTCATTTAGAGAGAAAATAATATATATATATATATATATATATATATATATAAGTTGAGATAATAATCAGTGATAATGATGATAATATTAATATTATATTATTATTATCATTATCATTTATATGATAATTTACACGTAAAGAGTATTATTATTATTTGTTATAATGTGAAAAAATAATAAAGGGAAAGAAATAATGTTGTTGATTTTTATTATTATTTTATGATAATAATAAAATAACTATTATTATTATTATTATTATTATTATTATTACAACTATCATTATTATTTATGCAATGATAATGATAATAATAATAAGTATAATAGTAAACTTATTATTATTATCATATTTGTTAATAAAAATGGAGAGAGAATATTATAATAATACTATAATATTATTATTAGTATTATCATTAATATATGATGATAATAATAATAAGAAAGAATATTGTAACAACTCTAGGTTATTACTTAGTATAATTTTATCCAAATCATATCATAATTATCATTCCATTATGTTTATATAGTAATTTGAAGCTAACCCTGAAATTTTGTGGTCAATCGGACCTAATTTGATCAAATTGATAATTTTGCCAAATTAGGAACCTTAGAAATTAGCTAAAATATTTTGATCACCAAATTAATTTCTGACTTCATTTTTGAATTCCTCACCCCCAAATTAGCTAGGAGTGCAAGTTTGGAAATTTTTGAAGGTCATTTAAGCTATTTTTGGAATTTGTTTAAATAAGGAAAATTACACTTTATGGTTTTAAGCAAATCCTAATTACATATCTACCTTTCAACGGCCATATCCGCTATCGGGACCGCGGTGGATTCGCTATCGGGGGGACCACAACAGATCCACTACGGGCCCCGACATCGGCTTAACTTTTTCTAACCACTCTGCACCATTGCATGCATCTTGGCGTAGTGAATCATATGATCTTTAGTCTCCCTGGCCAGCATCGCTCGTTAGTCACAGGATCATGCCTATGATCCAACAACTGACAAATCTTCCTCGATTGCCTATTAATAGAAGCATCATCAGAGTCGTCCGCTCGTAACTGTCGATAGATCAGATGGCTGGTGATTCATCGCCCACTGTGGATCTTTGTCTCGAAGCTCTTAAAGCGGCCTGACAAATCCTTGATGTGGCTGCTGGCGTGGCAATATATGAATCCTCTCTATTCTCTACTACTGCTCTGATTCTAATAGTTTGGCATCTCTAACTCGAGGTCTACCCTCACCTAGAACAAACCCAACTGCCCAACCCTCGGGCTAGCCATGGGAGGCAGTCTAAGCTCCCTTCGTGCTCTCCATGGCTATAAATATCCTGGGGATTTGATGGGCAAACCTTTTGCTCACCATTACTCTTCTGTCTACTCACCATTATGTCTGTAAAGCTCTACAAGCTTAGTTATTCTTCCCTGCCCTTCCAGCTGAACTCGGTTGCAGCTTGAGCTCCAGTCAGTACAGAGGGCTAGTCTGAGCATTTCAGCTCCCAGTTAGTTCATCAAAGCTCAAGACAGCTTAGGAAGGACAAATCAGTACTTAGCCACCTCTGTTTGGTGGCACCACTGTAATCCAGGTACTCCTCTATCAGCATTTAGTTGAGTGAGCTCAATGCCTAGCTTAAATCTAACTCCTAGCATAGGTTATAAATACTGTGAATCTCCTTATATGATAGACTATCCATGCACCTGGAATTGAGCGAGCAAGCTCAATCCAGATGATGGAAATCGTCGTCTGGACAGAGCCTGCAATCATTGAAGATGGAGGAGCTCTATTAGCGATTCGAGCTCAAATTCAACGCCAAGCAATTTGTAATTGCATTTCATAGCTCACCAAGTTGATCCATGGGTTTTCTGTGGCTCGGGCTCAGCTCGATCAATCGATAAAATTGGCCAGGCTACAGCACTGCACAGTGCTGGAGCCCAAGTAGGCCCCCAATGATTCTGCCACCCTCATGCCGAGCCGAGTGAAGGATTTGATCTGCCTTGGCGTCCTAATGGTGCTGGGATCGATTGCTGATCGTAATTCAACCTATGTGGGGAGAATTGGTTCCCCACAGTTAACCATAGCCAAGTACATCGACTGAATAAGGTCTGAGCTGTCCCAACCACCCCACAGATGGCTTCCGGGTGTGTCTAATGTGCCTCGACCTGTTGATTGTGTAGAGATCAATTTCTGGCCATGGCGTGGTCGGAGCACTCGACGATTTGGATTTGATCCTAACACTAATACGGTAAGGTGTCGCGAGTGCAGGCGAAGATGCCGAACTGTGTCGGGTCGGGCCAGTTCGTGACCCGCGCTATTCGACAATAACTGGTCATCGGGCCTCGACCGACCCGTGTGGTTTTGATCTAGGCCAACCCGTTGGGTTCTGGTCGACCTGATCAGCCTAGAGCCGTTAAATGGCATTATTTGAATAAATTTTGCATTCCATAAAGTCTTAGTTTATTAATTATTTAATGAAACTAGGATTTGCTCTATTTTGCTTAAAAATTCTTATCCAAATGTTTATAATTATATACCCTTTTGATCAGAAAAATATATAGATTAATAAATTGCAAAAAATATTTTAGTTCCTGTGAATAGATTTACTAATTATGTCCTAATTGCAATTAAGCTTAATTAGTGAATATTATGGTGTTCACTTATCCGATTGGCATGATTTCAGTCTCTATTGTTTCATCATGTTATGTAGAACCTAATTGAAATAATTAGACCTAATTTTTATAATTAATTTTACTAATGATGTCTTAATTATCCAAATGCATGATTACTGAAAATTAGTAAAGTTACTTAACTAATTGGCATGCTTATAGTTTCTGATTACTCCTTAAGATGTATAGAATTAGTTGATTATGTTCGATTTATTTTCTGTAATTCAAATTTGTTAATTTAGTGATAATTACTTTAGAACTTAATTAATAATTATTAACCTCAGTTGAACTCTGCTTCGGCAAATTTAATATTCATATAACAATTAGATAGTAAATAGCATGTTTGAAACTTTATATTTCAATTTTAACAAGTGTGGTCTCTAAATTGCTTAATTGACCTAAAACTTTAATTAGCCTGTAAATAAGTTCACTAGTGAACTAAGCTGATTTTTATACTCTTTAATTAGCATGAATTAAAATTGGAATTTGTTGATTTTATCATTTAATCTTAAAATGGTATGTTAGAAGTTAAATGCTTAAGTGATTTATATGAACTTTTATTTTAACATAATTCTTAAACTCTTAATTTTCTCTTAAGAAATAGACTAGCTGAATTGACTCTTAATTAACTAATAAAAAATATTTGATTTATCAATCAATCATATCTTAAACTCTTAATGATCTATTTCATAATTTAAGATGCTTAAGGCTAAGTTAGAACTTAAGAGATTAACATACTTAATTTATTCATTGAAATCAAATAATTAAACTTGTAAATCTACATTTAATTACACTACTTGATTTTAGAATAAACTTATACTAAGCATAGATTTATATGTAATGATTAGAACTTCAATCCTTTTTTTAAAGTGTAAATTTAGCCTTAGCTTTAAGTGAATATTATATCTTTAAGTAAGATAACCCTTGAGATGGGAAAATATCTTATTTGTCTTATTTTGAGGTAGGATCCTAGATGAGCCTTGTGGTATGATAACCTAAAGAGACTTAGATTGAGCTATCTTTTGTGGTAGTTATCCTAAATTGAATGACATATATGTCACTTTCTTAGAGCCATTTGTGCAGAACCTAGTACAATGGAGATTGGATTATATAGCTTAAATTTCCTTAGTTCTAAATTAGTTTGTTAAAATTATAAGTGATGATGATGTTAGTATTATCATATGGCGATTGTAGTGCATATCCATAGAACTTATTTATTCAGTAGAATATGGAATTTGTTGATTTACCCTGAATAGAACTGTAGAGTCCTGGTTTTATCTTAAGTAATTAGACAAGTACACTTCTGTTCAGGATAAGCATCATAAGTCTAAGATATGTTATAAGTTGGGGATTGAATTGCTTAGTTTGAGAGAATAAAGCATAAAAATGATTATGTTTCTTGTGTGCATTAATAAGTACAGTTAAACAAACTAAGTGTTTAAAATCACATTTCTTAGGACATACTAATCATGTATATGTACACTTTAACATGTGATGAATTAGGATGCTATGAAAGTATAGTGTTGAGTAAATACTTATTTCAATAGAATTTAATCTGAATTATAACTCATATTGTTGACACATTCAAATGTATATATATCATTCAAGGGAATGCGCATATTACAGGGGATATGTTAAAAAGTTAGACAACAAGAATGGATATTTACATTTATTGTTTATTTTTTAGTTTTGATAATTTGATAGCACTTTGTGTATTAAACTTCTTCGCATATCATGAATCACATAAGTATATCATGTCATTAGCGGAGCAGTTTTGTGCACCTATAATATGTTAGCGGAGCAGTTTTGCTCACCTATAAAGTGTGGGATGCCATGTGGTATTAAAGTGTGCATATTTGTGGCATAAATTTAGCGGCATATTCAGATACATATTGTAATAACTCAAGTTATTACCCAAGCTAATTAGAACTAATCATAGTTTTAATTTTGATCTTAATGCCCTAATTAAGTCATTAGAAATTCACCACCAAGACCTAGTCCAAATCAGGAGTTAAACGGATCAAATCCTAATTTTGGGAATTACAGGAACACTGAAAATTGTCTTATTTATTTTGATCTCATATTGAAAATTGAATTTCACCATTGTGCTCATTCCCCTCAAATTAGCTAGGGGTGATGTTTTGGTGTCAATCGGAAGTCATCGAAATTTCATAAAATATTTTAATAATATTTAAATATCTGGAAAATGAGAAAATTAAATACTCGTCAAAATCGAAATCCGACTTCGCCGTTGCATTCCTCACTCCTCAATTAGCTAGGGTGATTTATCGGAAATTTTTGGAACAACTTGAACTATATAATTTTAATTGAGAAAATTTTGAATAAAATTTATTAAATAATAAATTTAAGTTAATTAAATTAAAATCATAATATAAATAATTCTTTTCCGAATCTCTCTTTAACCTAATCTCTCGCATATCACTCGGCTGAATCCTCCCCTCCCTCTCGATCGCACGGCCGAACCCCCCTCCTTCTCGTTCGCACGAGCGACCGCATGCCTCCTCCCCTCATGCTTGACACGCGTCGCTTTGCCCTCGCAACCTGCACCTCCCGGCCCTCAAAGCCTCCTCGCTGGCTCCGCCCCTCTTATCTTTCCCCTTGACTCTCAGCCGACGCCCTCGTCGCTCCTCCTTGTCAAGCGCCATCAAGCAAAGCCTGTGTCTCCTCTCCACTTGGCCGGCCGCCTCTCCATCTCCACGGCCGAGCACCATCCAGCCAACTGCCGCCTCCTTCCAGGATGGCATGTGGCTGAAACTCGCCCCTCTCCTCCATTCGGCGTTCGACAACGAGGAGTCGCCGATCCTCCCTCGACGCCATCAAGGTACCTCCCTACCCTATGGTTTGAATGCTTTGAAGATATGGTATGATCAATCTTCATTCAAGATCATTTTATGAAATTCTCAATATGTAATGTATTGCTTTACTAGTTTAAAGAGTTAAGCATCATTCTAAAGTCTGTCTTGAACAAATTAATGCCATAGTGGGTTTGAGTAATTGTTATAGCATTGCAAGTGTTTCATTATTCTCTCATTTAGGACATACATTATATTCTCTTGAAAGCATTGCTGCAATCCAGCAGATAATTCAATCATATTTCTTGATTCAGGTTTTAGATGTAAGCTTGATGATGACATGTCGATTATTTGTAAGAATTGGGTTATGATTACATATTTCTTACTTATAAATTAATACATAATCACAAATCGGTAATAATATGTTTCTTGTTGTTCATGATTGACTCATAATCTTTGTTTATACGATCAAGAAATAAGAGTAACAGCATTTACATTCTTCACTCTTTAATAAAAAAATTATAACACTCTGCATTCTAACACTTCAAAATCCTACCAATTTTAAGAACTGAACACAATACATTTATTAATTGAGATAATACTAGAGACATAGTTAAAGCAAATAATGGTACCTCTCCTCCAATTCTTAAATCGTTGCATGCTTTGCATGAAACTTCCTTTTTTTTTTTTTTTTTTTTTTTTGTGCATGAAACGTCCATTGGTTTCACTCATCTTTATTCAAAGTGTGAGTGAAGATTTAAGTGCCGATCCCAACTTATGCCACAACTTCTCGGCAGTAATGGTTGAATATCATACTATGCATTGTTTTCATTCTCTGAATCGTTGTAGATGTGCTCTAAGTTAGTGATATCGAAGGTTTTGTTTTTTACATTTTAATGCACTATATTTTTTCAATCCTTTCGATGGAATGGAGGACTGATTTCTATATCAGATAATAATGCCTTAGCTATACTTGCTTTATGAATATGTGCGCGATAATATTGCTTTGGATTAGTTGGAAACTATTTTCTTTGATAGAAGAATATTGTAGCTTACCCCGTATTGATACTAATCAAATGAATATAGATCATGACTCATATTTTGGCTCGTCATCTCTTATTTTTAGTTCAATCATGGTAAGGTTCTCTTCTTGGGAAGTTGTTTATCATAGCTTGCTATTGTTTCCAGCACTATGATAAAATGAGAAATATGATTGAACCTCGTGTTAAATGTGAATGAGATAATCCATGAAAGGGGGTTACCTTTCTAGGAATTAATGAAGTTTAAAAATCTTAAAATTATTTAAAGAAAACTGTTAGGAAATTAATAAATATTAAGATAACAATACCAATATACAAAAGGAGATATAAAGAAGAAAATCACAAAGAAGGAGTCTCTCTTTTCTTTTCTTTTTTAGGTATATTTAGTTTCGTATCTTATTTTATTTTGTTGATTGATTATATCGTCATATTAAATCATATTATAATTAAAATTGTTATTTAATTCTATTCACTTTAATTTGATGGGTTGGTAAAACAAATAATTAAAAAAATTTTAACAAAAAAAAGGGAAAAAGGAGCTTAATTTTTTAAATATTTCTTTATTTATGAACCGTTGAATTAATTTGGTATTGGCTAGTGAATTCACAAAACATACAAGGGATAACCGCAATTTGGCAAATTCAAATAAGTGGCAGATAAGTCACTTTTTGTGGCAAAAGCTGAGGAAAGATTTAAGGTATTGAGTTCATCAATTTTGGAGGGAACTGTATTCGACAGCAATGAATATATAAGTTGTATAATTGTATTTCATTTTGTATTATATGCTAAGGGATTAGAGATAATGTTTTAAGGTTCAAGTTGTATTTTAAAAGATAAAAATAAATAATTCTATAAATTTGGGAAAGTGAACATATACGTATATATATCACTGATTTTCATGTTTAAAATAATTTGACTACTGTTGATCGAGTAACGTTTGGTTGTCATAGGAGACATTATGTTAGTTCACATACAGCTCAACATAGCTCGAAAGTTAATTTAGTCGAAGGCATATTAAGAATTATAAGAAAATTATCTACAAACTATCATTATATCAACTACAAGAAAAGGATTCAACTTATGATATACTAGTTTTCTTTATTTATCATAAGAATTTATATTATATTCAAGTTATCTTAATGTGATTTGATGTCACGCCAACTACAAATATATTTTCAATTAAGGTTTAGTGGTGTCTAAAAGATTGGTTGGCTAATAAATTCAAATTAGATGTATCACCCTTCGTAAGCCATGCTAAATGGAAGTAAACAGCGGATTGAATAGTAAAAACAGTGGATTGAAAATAAACAGCGGATTAAATAATAAAAACAGCGGATTGAATAGTAAAAACCACGGATTGAATAGTAAACAGCAGATTGAATAGTAAAAATAGCGGATTGAATAGTAAAAATAAGGGATTGAATAATAAACAGCGGATTGAATAGTAAATAGTGGATTGAATAGTAAAACAAAGGGTTGAATAGTAAACAACAGATTGAATAGTAAACAGTAGATTGAATAGTAAAAATAGTGAATTAAATAGTAAAAACAGCGGATTGAATAGTAAAAACAGTGAATTGAATAGTAAACAACTGATTGATTAGTAAAAACAACTGATCGAATAATAATAGAATTATGAGTTGAATTGCACTTTTTCTTTTTGTGCAAAATAAATAAGTATTAAGATTCGTGATGTGAGATTCATCTCCCATCATGCCTTCATTAAATCTTCTAATCTTTTAATTAAGCTTTTCAATCAAATTGGCTAAACTTAATAAGATTTCTCTAAGTCATTTCTTTAGGATCTTTCACCCCATATTAAAACTATTTCTAAGACTAGGATTAGATCATATATTAGATTTAATTCATTAAAAAAAAAGGGATTTTTTAATGAATGAATCTTTGGTTTTGTTAATTTCTATATTTTACAAATTATTTTGATTATTTGATCTTTTAACCTTAGATTAGGATAGGAGAATTATCCTATTAAGTTTGATTTGCTTAATAAGATTTGCCTTAATCAATAGATCACTTTTAGGATGAAACTTTAATCTTAGGTCTTAACTTTTTTGGATTATGTGATTAAGCCCAATCTCGTGGTATTTAATCCATAATTTATAATTTAATAGATCTTGATCAGATCTTAGATAGATATCTAAATTCATAAAACTAGAACGTATAATTCATTGATTGAACTTGTAGTTGTATTTGATTGAATTAGATTAGAACCTGATCAGTTTTAATTCTTTTTAACTTATAAGGCCGAGCTTCTAAGTTACACTCGATAGTAAGAATTGGAGATCCTGAACTTGTGTAATTTGCAATAATTAGAATGTTTAAATTAAACAACAAATAATATCACCATACTTAGTAAAGTCCCTTGCTCACCATTTGATTTTTGTGCTACACATTTCTTGTACTTTGTGCCATATTTCCTTGGACATATCATATAAGACTTTGATGAATAAATAAAATTTTAGAAAATTATGGAGACTCCTTAAATTTCTTATGAAAACATTAAGGTAAATGATTAAAGATAACATTTATATGTGTTAGAGCTGTCTCTCAGTTATGTCTTCTGCCTATGCCTTCTTATTGACGCTAGGAGAAGATTTTGCTTATATTTTCTACCTATGCCTCCTTATTAACGCTAAGAGAAAATTTGTTATGTGTTTTCTGCCTATGCCTCCTTGATGATGCTAGGAGAAAACCCTATATTCTGCTTATACCTCCTTGATGACACTATGAGAGTATAGCTTTGCGTCTTAGCCTCCTTGTTGACGCTAATATCTTTTTGATATTCAGTAGGCTAGATTAGCTTTTTTCTGTATGGTAGTTAGTACATAGATATTCTTATATAGTACTGATATTTTGTATATGCTTTAGTATTTTTCATTCAGTCAGCCATTTTCTTATTTTGCTTATATGTTTTAGGATATTAGATTTATTACTGTTATTTATATGTATCATTGCTGAGTTTATTGTATTTTAAATTTACATAAGTTTATGATCATCAGCATATTTAAGATGTAATATTTTCTTTCAATACTTTGTTAGTTACTTATACTTGTATGCTCTACCTTGTTTAGCTTACATTGAGACATGTCTTAGCCTCCTTTTTGCTTAAAGTTATATATATTATTTATATTTTTTTCCTCTATTCTGTTGTGCTAGTTTCTCCCTTGATTTAATTATTATTTAGAATAAGTTAAATGATGATATTATAAAACACATAAAACTTATCAGCTTAAAATATGCTTAAACAAATTATCTAACAAGATTTTTCTTTATTTGGCTGGGGCCCTACATTGTAAAACTGACAATGGCAGATTCATATCAATTAGAAGATCAGGTGCCAGAGGAGGAGCCTTATCTAGAGGAGGAGCCTTTAGGGGGAGCTGCTGCTTAGTTCTCTTGCATATGAGGATGATAAAATATTGCTTTTAATTATTTAAGCTTTAATGCGATGTAATAATACAGGTATTCAAGACTGTGTGTTTTGGATTACTATGATGTTTATTCTGAGTTATATTCCTTATTACCCCTATTATGATGCTTAGATGTTTCCCACTTAAATCGCTTTCGCACTCTATATGAACCCTTATATAGTGATTGATCATTTGATTATGTGCTAACTCCTTCCCTTATTAGGGGAATTGTGGATTCCATCCTAATCCAATAATAAGTGAAGGGTTAGTCAGAGTGACACCCCACCCCTTAGCTTAATCTTATGGATTAAGGGGTGGGGCGCCACATATATACAATGACATACATCACAGTTCTATTTTCAGCTGTTTCAATTTACAGTTTTATTTCAGTTGATTTATTTTTAGTACTTTTGGTTAGTTACAATTTTTCTTATTTTTAGTTTCAGTGTTAGATTTATAGTTTCAGTTTACTTCATTTTTTTGCAGTTTGATTTCTATTTTATTAAATGTTAAGTAAATTTCTTAAATGTAAGAAAATATTAATTGCAGCCTAAAATATACTTAGATTAATTATCTAACAAGATTTTTTCTTTTTGGTTGGGGCCATGGCATTGTGAAACTGACAATGTTAAATCCTAAGCAGTTGGAGGAGCTAGCTTTGGAGGCATCTCAAATGATCCAGAAGGAGAAAGAGGATCAGTAGCCAGCATAGCCTTTACTTACTTGCTTAATTATTTTTTGTTGTGATATGAGAGACTTTTATTGTTCATTTTACTTTAAGTTATGGTTTGTAATAATTAAACTCTGGATATATTTTCTTTGTCTTTTCTGAGATAAAAGTTCTTACTTAGCCATAGTGATGAAAGTTATGGATGCATACTAAGGATTCCGCACTCTGCTATTACTAATACTTATACATAGTATTATGATGTGATCAATATAAAAATCATATATGATACTCATATACATTAGATGATTATTCACTTCCCTTTCTAAACCTAATGTATATGAGTACCTCCACTGATACTTATGATAATTATATTGTACTTATCTTAAGAATTAATGCTAAGTAATAAGTTAGATTATGGGAAGTTTAGCCTTCTTGAGTGACGTACCGTTCTGCCGCCAATCATGTTATCATTAAACTTTCTGTTGCACGTGACGACAGAACGAGGCATTACACATTAAGCCTAAGTTTCCTTAATTAAAAATATTTCAATTACATTATTGAAATAAAATGATCAATTCAAACCCAAATTTGGTGATTCAATATATCACTTTGATTAAGAAATTATGAGGAATAATAAACTGCAAAAATATTTAAGTTTCTGTGAGTAGGTTTTTAAATTTAGCCTAATTACCATAGAAAAGAGATTAGTGGATATTAAGCATTTTCCTTAACCAAAATTCTTCATTTGACATAAGAGAATATAATTGTGAAGATATAAACATTTTTCTGTATTTAATCTTGCTAATCACTTCTTAATGAGCTCAAACCCTAATTAGAGCTCATTAATCCCAATTATTAGCCAAATTCAGTGATTAAAGTGTTAATATTTTCCTTATATAGATAGAAACTATTTGGTACTATGTAAATTCTGTTGGACCCATAGAATTTAAAGTTAATATTTAGATCCCTAATAAAGGGCATTTTTATAATTTGGTCAAATCTTATTAAAAGTGTATTTATAACTTCATAATCTATCCTTTGCCTTTAAATTCAATAAGTTAAGTGTTAGGACTTAGTTAAGGCTAGTTTGATTTATGGTTTAGCTCTAATGGCCTAACCCTAGCTTTGCTCTAAATTAACTAAGTTAATTAATTAAGCTTAAATGTGGATTTAGGAATCAACATCTCCTTCCTTAAATGTTTAAAAAGACTTACCATATTAGTTATAATCAGATTATAATTAATTTTAGACTCATAAATTTCTTCTTAAGTTGAATCCTTTTTAAACTTAAATAAAACCTTAAGTAATCCTTTAAGTGTTCTAATGATTGAGCCTTCTAAATCTTAGTTATAAATCTGCACTCACTACTTCCTAAGTTCAGTTATATTGAGTAATAAAATTACTCAATATATTGTACCTTCATTTTAAGATATAGATTTTAGTTAAGTTTTAACCCTTAAGGAGTGAATTATAATTATTTTATCTGACTTTAGTTAAATGTCTATTCTTATAAAGGAGTTTGATTGCACTCAGTAAGATCTCATGAATTTTTAGCAGAGAGAATTACTTTAAGGAAACTTGGACCTTAGATGCTAGCACCTTGGATTAAGAGGTCTAAACATCATATTTTAGAGTTATAGCTCTTAATCTATGAATCTTGATTTATTTACTCAAGATTGATTTGGGATAATAAATATATCAATTATAACGATTGATTTATTTATTTAACTTTGATAGTCGATACCGTCTAATTTTGAATTAGAATTTGATTAGTTATAATGCTTGACTTTATAAGACCATTACTTAGAGATTATACTGGATAATAAGATATTAAAGATCCTGAGCTTGTATACTCTCATAATAGTTAGAATGAATAAAGTAAAAAACAAAAGATACCCCTGTAATAACCCAAGTTATTACTTAGGTCAATTAGGACTAATCCAAGTCCTAATTATAATTCTAGTACATTAATTAAGTCATTTATAACCCACCTCTAAGATCTAGTCTAAATCAAGAATCAAATGGATTAAATCTTGATTTATGAAAAATCCAAAAACCCTAGAAATTGATCATTTAATTTGACCTCAAATCAAAAATTTGACTTCACCATTGCGTTCACCATCCCCATAATTAACTAGGGGTGATGTTCTTGGATGCATTTGGAAGTCGTTGGACTTTTGTCAAATATTTTAATATTATTTAATACCTAAAAATTCGAATTAATTAAATATATGTTCCTCATCCCTCAATTAGTAGAGGTAATTTATTAGAAATTTTGGAATACGTTTAATAATTTAATTTTAATTAATAAGATCCATTTAAAATGATTTAAATAATAACATATATTAAGTAATTAACGGTTCAAGCTAACGTCGTTTCTTTCTTCTGCATTTACCGTCCAGATTGACGGATCGTCGAACCGTCCGATCGAACGATGGACGACTACAGCATCTTTGTTCCTGAAAGCCTCCGCGTGTCGTGGATGCGCCGCACGTCGCCCTACTGATCAACCAGATATCTTCCACCGCTTCCAAGCTTTCACTAAGAATCCTAATGGACTCTAAGTCCGGTATATGGATCGATCCTCGGTGCTGGCATCTAGGCCGCCATTTTTCGAGCCCTAACTCTTGGGCGCTCGGTTTCGCCGCGTCTAGCTGGGGCTGGGCCGGGTCAGGCCTTACCCGTCGACCCGGGTTTGGGTCTCTTCTGCGTCAACAGACAGTGCATCTCGCTATCTGTCACAGTGTGCGTCAGTGGGGCATGCCTGTCAAATCCCAGCGAATAAAAATTCTCTTCATAGCTTTGGTGGGACCTGTCGTAGTGTCCTTCGGCAGATGTGGGTCCCACTTACAGAAAAAAAAAATTAGAAATTTTAAATAGATAAATATATATGTATATATTCAACTTTAGTTTATATATATGAATATCTATATATATATATATATAACTTGATAATTAAATTATTTAATAATGACTGAATTATAATACTGAATTAATTAAGAATACAATAACGATTACATTAATAGATTTAAACATGTCTAATTAAATTAAATCAAATAAAATGGAGACTGTAACCCTTAATATCTTGCAATCCGATAATCCAAATATTACAAATATATACCATTTTGATCAGTAAAAATAGAGAATTAATATGGAACTGTCAAATCTCAGTTTGGATGAGTTTTTAGCTTAGTGATATTTAGGATCACCATATTAAACCTTAAATGTCCCAAAACTTTATTTAACCATAACTTTATAACTACATACCCAAATATACTCAATATGGGTCTCATTTTAGTCAGAAGACTCACAAGAATGTTCTAATAGTATTGGATTTGCTGTTTAATTAATTTTTTGACTAATCACTTTTAGGACCTACCTTAATTACCCTAATTAACTCTAGAACTTCAATTGATCATAATTTAGTCAATTGAGCTCTAATTTAGGTCTTCTAATATACCATTTTGATTAAGAAGGCCTAATTAACAGTAAATTACAAAAATATTTTAGACCCAATGATTAGATTTCTTAATCAACCCTAATCACCTTAAGACTTGATTAATGAATATTAGCATAATTAATAATCCAATTGAGAAATTTTAGTTTCTGATTACTTATAGAGTAGAATAAAAATTAGTGGTGTGGTTAGTTTAGTGATTTTGTGATTAATTTCACTAATCACTCACTAATCACCCTAAACCCTAATTATGCCTTAACTTAATCAAATAAAGTTCAAATTGGATCTATTCCCAATTAAAGTACTCAATGGGTTATAGAAAAGCTATAACTACTGAGTTTATTGAATTTGGACTTAAATTGGAGAAATTGAGTTTTTAGTCCCGTTAATGAAACCTTAATTCACAAAATTAACCTTAAACTTGTATTGGCTATAACTTAGCCAATACTTATCAGAATTTAATGATTTTTGGTTCTATGGAAACCTTAGACAATAATTATTAATAAACTGATAAAACTTTTAGATTTCATTAGGTCCAATTATCAAATTGCTCTCATAAGTCAAATTTTTTAATTTGACCTTATAAGGCTTAATACTTATTCAAAGTGGATGTACTTACTGTCTAACTTCATATTAGATAGTAAATAATCATTTTATTCAATAAATGTTAGTTTAGAGCCCTAATTTATAAAGTTAAATTTTAAACTCTTGGCTAAGTTATGGCCTAATGAAGAGTTAAGGTTTAATGGGGTAATTAAGAAAGGTCATAAATGCCATTAGGAAAAATACAAGTTTAACAATATATTGGACACTTCCATGATAATCCTGACATTTTTCTGGTTAAAATGAGATATAACTTGTCGATGTTTGGATTTATGGATTTAAAATTACGAATGACTAAAGTTCTAAAATAATTAGTTTAATTTAATTCATTGAATACAAATTAATCTGCAAAAGAAAATATTCTTTAATCCTTCAACTCATGGTAGTGGCGGGTCCCACAAGAAACAACAGCGCTGACGATGCTGATTGCAGCGAAGTAGGGGTAAAATGATCATTTTGCCAAAAATTAGGGTTAAGTATCCTTAAATCTTAAAATAATAATTAAACCTCTAAAATTATTATTGAGACTGATTTGGAATTATTTTAGAATATTTAAAACTTATTATATAAAAAACCCTAAAACTCACCTAAAATTTTCTAAGTCTAAATTTAAGCCTCATAAGAGGAAATTAGTTCACCTTGTTCCTTCCCTAAGCTCATTATTTCATAATAACAGTTAAGTAATATCAAAATCAAAGCTTAATTATTCCTTTTATTCTTTCCTTCAACCTTTAAGACCTTATTTTATTAGGATCTAGCTTAGAAATTTAAGTTAGAGTTTATCTATTAAGTAAATAGGTACTTAATAGATGAAAACCTTAGTTTTATAATTTTTTAGAATTTCATCTTTTATTTTTAATTATTTTATATTTAAACTTTAGATTTAAGATTAGAGATCCATCTTATTAAGCTTTATTTTGACTTAATAAGATAGCCTTAATTACAGCTCGTGAGGATCTGGGTTTAATTTTATACCATTAGGATTATAATCTATTAGATTAAGAAGTTAAAATCCAATACTTAGATTTTAACATCCTAATCCCCCAATTTTGATTTATATTAATCATGATTGGCTTGGGATTTGTAAAATCATCAATTATGACGTTTGTTTTATTATTGTAAACTTGATTAAGCGTCATGCGATTTACATATGTTAGAACTGATTAGTTCTAACTTCTTTCAACTTATAGGATCGATATTCGGGATTTATACTCGATAGCTGGATATTGGAGATCCTAAATTTGTATAAATTCAAATAGATAGAGCGACTTAATTAGAAAACAAAGTGATATCACAAAGTTTATTTAGTGCTATTTTATACCTTGATTTGTATGCTTTGCCTCCTTATTTTGAACTTTATACTTTGACACGTTATATGAAACATAGTATATTTATATGTTAATTTGATTCATTTATAAAGCATATTATTAATTGAAAGAAAGAATTTAAGGTAATGAATTTTATATAACTTATAGTGGAATATATCTTACTTAGTCTACCTGGACAGTGTGATTTTACTTTTATTATAGGATGTTTCTCCTAGATGCTCAATAGATACTTTGTGACATTACTTTGATCTAGGATGTTTCTCCTAGATTTTCAGATGGAATTAAGTGATATTGGATTTGGGATATTTCTCCTAGATTTTTCAGATGAATTCTTTTAACAGGCATTTACTTTTTGGCAGGACTAAGTAAGAATATGTCCATACAGGTTAGTCTATTTTACTTTACATTTATAGCATACTTCTTTAATTGCAGTATTTATATATAGATATATATATATATATATATATATATATATATATATTTACACAGTACTTTGGTTATATGCAATAATTCCTTTAACACTTATAGTTTTTCATGAAAATTTGTATTATTTAAGTAGTTTACTTATATATGATGGCATATTATGATGTTAAAACTTTACGTTCAGCTCTGTAACTTCATTTTAGATTGCAAACTAGCATGTATTAAATGGATTATATTACTTAAAAAGGAATTTCTTGTACTTAGTAGATTTCATTATTTGATGCTTAATCCTTTTTTGTAACTTGATTTGAGGTATGTGCTTACCTCACACTTTATTTGAGTTATAATTAAGTTAATTATAGCTTTACCACTTTTCTTTGATGCTTTACTGCTCCTACTTTGCTTAGATGTTGTGATATCATTAAAATTATAAAATGTTTAACTTAAAATGTACTTAGACATATTGTCTAACAAGATTTTCTTTTCTTTTGTTGGGGCCCTGTCATTATGATACCGACAATGACAGATTTCGAATTATTTGAGGAGGGACCTTCTGAAGATCTTATTAAGGAGGAAGAGCGTGCAGGAGAAGATCATTAGTTTTGTTCTTTTATTTTGTGTGGATTGAGTGACCTTACTTTACTGCTTTAACTTTTAAGCTATTTTGTAATAGTACAAGTTTAAACTGCTTCTCTTTTCATGCTTATATATTATGAGTTATATAGTTATTATCTGGATTGTATGAATGTTATTACTTATCTTTCTTTAACTCTGATATGTATAGTATGCTAATTCAGTGATTGTTTCTTTTGCTCTCCTTTTATGGGCATATCTTCCCTTAACATTTGATTAGGAAGGTTTATCCTTAAATTTAAATACTAAGTGAAGGATTGCCCATTGACGACCACATCTTAATCTCTGATGATTAAGGGGCGGTCGTCACAACCCCAGAGCTTGTTTAGTTTACTACTTAAAATTCTTGATTTGAATGCTGTACTTACCTTGTTGTTTGAGGTTTGCTTCCTTGTGTATAAATAGATGAGATATAGAGTATTGATGAATATTTTATATTAGCTTTGCAAAATATGACATTATTGTATCAGTTAAATTAAATACAATAAATCAAATAATAGTTCAGTGGAGAGTGTTCTAGTTAGTCTACCTCTTTAGTTCTTGTTGTGGTAGAATCAACTTGGATCTAGCAATGAGTGGTATAAATGATACATATATGATTTTATAGTCCGGCTCGGATCAAGCCATGACTGGCTTAGATGATATTTGTGGGACTTTTTGTTTAGTGGCTATGTTTAAGCAGTTATTATTATGGTAGGCTAGTTTAGACACATGTGCAATTAAATAATGATGATTATAGTTTAGATTGCTTGTTATTCAGCACAGTTCAATTTACAGTTATTTTTCAGCATTTTCTATATTTGTATTTTTTTTCAGTAGATTTTATGGCTTTATATATATATATATATATATATATATATATATATATATGTTATGATGCTAGTTTCAACTATGTTATACATATTTAAGTATTTTTATCAGTATATTCAACATATATAAATTGATCATCTTTGTTTAGTAATTTTTCTTTTTGTACTACATTTATTTTTACATACATATGCTTAACCTTTTATAGTAATTGCACTTTGAGGGATGTTATTTTTACTTATTTTATTTGTTAAAGTTATAAATGATTTATTTGTAGCTCTCATTTAGTTAAATGATTGTTACTCTTATATAGCTTATGATAATTTGCAATATTTTAAAATTCAGTAATAATTTATTAGTATAAAAAGTACTTAGATAATTTTGTCTAACACAAAATCTTTTTATTTTCTTATATAGGGCAATAGCATGTAAAAATCAACATATAAGATCTAGAGCTTCTTGAGAAGTCTACACCAGGTGATGAGCAGGAGCAAGAGGATGATCATACTGCAACTACTTAGCTTTAGTTGTAATTTTATTTAAAAGAGAGTGATTTTTAATTTTTCATTCTCATTATTTTTATTACACTTTGGTCTGTAATAATTAAATTTAATATTTTTTATTTTTTATTTTAGTACTATATTATATGAGATGCATACTTTATATTATTTTCTTTTATATTATTTGAATGTGATGGATGGATGTCTACATATACTTTCTTATAGCTTTCATACTTTGTGATGAATCTTTGCTTATTACAATATTATCCTTTGAATTATTATTACATAATAATACGGGGTACAATTACTCCCATTTTAAATATCTAAGTAATTAGCTACTTAAATATTCCAGTAGGATTAGTGTGAGCAACATAAGAGTCACTCATCAAGCATTTATAGTGTTAGCACTAATCTAAGGGTTCTTAGTTAGTAATGACTCATTTCGTTGCTAATGATATATTTTTTGCACATGCGATAGGGTGGGGCATTACACATCTGCCCAATAAACTCTCTCCAACACAACATTGGACAACATACATCAAACTTTTTCCACCAAGGCACGATTCATTTGTTATGTTGCAGTTTTTCTCTCACTGTGAAGTGGTGTTATATCCCTAAAGTCTGACATTCCTTTACAAAAGAATTAAAAGTATATTCTCCGCCATTGTTTGATCGGATCCTTTTGATTCTTTTGTTAGTTTGATTTTTCACCAATTTCTTCCAATTTATGAAAACCTCCAGCACATTTGCTTTGCTCTTTATTGCATACACCCATACATATATGAAGTAATTATCTGTAAAAAAAACAAAATATCTGCGACCATCGAAAGATGCCACTTTCGTTGGTCCCCAAATATCTGTGTGTATCTACTCAAGTATATATTTGGTGTTATGGAGGCCAACACCAAAGAGTTTGCGTGTTTTCTTGCCAAATAAGCAATGCTCACAAAAATGTAATTTACAAAAATTTCTTCCTTCAATGAGTCCGCCCTTTTGCAACACTCTTAGTAAAGGCTCTTCCGCATGTGCTACAATGTCATTGCATCACTTGAGTCAATTTCCATTGTCACTGTACTTTCCTGAAGATAGTAAATGTTCTATTTCTGACTCATCTCAAGTAAGTTATTACGCCCTTGCTAATCTTCAGGACCCCTACTTCAATAACTACCTTAAAGCCTTTAGCTTTTAAGACCCCAATAGAAAAAAAGTTCTTCTTAATTTCTGGTACGTGTCTGACTTCTTTCAATTCTTAAACTGTCCCTGCATGTGTCATAATAAACACATTTTCAATTACTGCAATCCAGCACGTAACGTCATTCTCCATTGTGACTGCACTACTGTCAGTTTTTATATACGAATAAAAATAATTATTTTAGGAACATATGTGATATGTTGCACTCATATTCATAATATAACCGGAGTGGTCAGCTATTATAATCATATAAACAGTAACAAGAGATACAATTGAGTCTGAGCCCTCCATCACATTTTGAATCACATTAACCTTGCCTCGGAAGATTCATTTGCTCGTTGCTTTTCTTTCAACTTGGAGCAATCTTTCTTTCAATGTTCTATCTCCAAATAGAAAGCACACTAGTTGCTCCCAATGCTACGACCTCTAGACTTTCCTTTTTCTTGGAAATCAATAATCTTTTTTGGTCATTGCTTCTTCTTTTTTGGTAGATTATTTTATCATTTCTCCAGAACTTGTAGCTCACAAGGGTTGCAATCACCTCATTATACCTCAAGACATTCTTCCCATGAATTAATATCATGGTAAAGTTCTCAAATTTATCAAGCAACGAGTTCACAAGAGCAAATCCCTGTCTTCATTCTCTACAGTTTATTAAATTCGTAATAGCTTTGTGAACTCCTTAAGATGCTCATCTATGAAAATTCAACTTCTCATCTAGAACTATTATATATATATATATATATATATATATATATGTGCCACGTTAAAGATCTCTTATCAACTATTGATGAGATCTAAGCTCGAACTGCTATTAAAATTTGCATCATAATATTTTATATCAAGACAATGTTGCACTCATATAAATTTTCATGAAATTAAAAATAAGGCTCCCTAATAATTTTTATTAAATTTAAATATTACAAAATCACTATCAATATCCAGACTTAATTTGTAGCTCTATCGCTGCTCTGAAGCTCGTTCTGTTTAGTTCTTTTGGATAACACATAAATTTATGAACTATTTATAAAATATTTAAAATTTTAAATTTATTTACATAACACTTAAATCTTTAAAAATAAACCATACCGTGTGATGTTGGCTGGCATCCGAACTCTCGGAAAAGAGCACAGCTTTCCGTCACCGAACAGCACGAAGGGCATCTTCCGCTTCCTCACGGCCTCGACCTGCCCGTGGTCGTCATTCCTCAATTTCTGTATATGTGCGACCTGTCGCTCCTGTTAGCGGGCTTTGAGTTAGTGGTCATCATTCCCCGTGGCGATTCCCTTGATGGAGAACACTAATTGGCGGTCTGCTCAGGGCGAACCCTCCTCCATGGAAATCCCTTCTTCCGATTGGCGCTCCGGGCTGCAGCCCGAAGCGAGGCAAAGGATCGTAAATAAGATGTAAGGCAAATTTCCCGCACTTCTATTTCTGATCGTTACCCAAATAGCAAAGTTTTAGCTTTATTTAGTTCAGAAGTGGGCAGGGTTTACTTTTATCTTCATGGTTAGGAATGTTCCGTTCCTCTTGGGCGGGAGCATGGCTTCATAAAACGCTGTGGGTCTATTCTATTGTCATATTTATCTATTACATATATGTTCATCTTTCTTTGTGTTTAATTCTTTATAAACTTCTCTTCTTGTACTTTCAAACACAACTTCAATGAAGTCCTATCCGAACCGTTCTTCCTTTTTTAAATCTGATAGAAACATATGCCGTAATAGATTCTTTACCTTGTACATCTATTTCAATTCAGCTAAGATTTTGCTCAGTATGCATTACAGTATTCCATTATTTTTTGGAGGAACTCACATTCTGAGTAGTAAAAGGGAGCTACCTATTCAGTATGAATTGCTGCATCATGAGCTGAACATGTCTTTAGTTGGTTATTAT
Source organism: Gastrodia elata (assembly GCA_016760335.1). Taxonomy (NCBI): domain Eukaryota; kingdom Viridiplantae; phylum Streptophyta; class Magnoliopsida; order Asparagales; family Orchidaceae; genus Gastrodia; species Gastrodia elata. The sequence goes on along the minus strand of CM028672.1, from coordinate 18,059,047 downwards.
TTTTTCAAATTATGGTAGACCGGTGAGACCCAGTATATTAGGCTGTATTTCTCTCCCTTTATCTTGAAATTTTTATCTATTGAACTACAAATTGAAATCTTAACCATGTTACCTATGTTTCTTGGCAATTTTATTGTACAACTAATAAACCTTAATGTTAGTCATTCTGTATTTTTAAGCCCTTAAACTAAATGTCTCATGCTGGAAGCATTCTAATTTATTATCTCAATTGCCTGCATTGCCTTATTTTTTTGTTTTTTTTTGTCTAGAATGGAAACTCTAAGGAGGCATCTTCCTGTACCTGTTCCTGAAGGAATGACCGAGCTCAAAAAAATTGCTGTTCGATTTGAAGAGAAGATTTATACTGCCGCGCTCAGTCAGGTACATCATATTCCCTATAACTCAACGGCGTTTGTAGACTTTTGATTAATTTCACTTAAATTTGCATGACTCATTTAATCAATATATGCACATTGGACTATCTATTATTGATACTTAATATAGTATCAAATTTCCTGCTATTGAACCTTGTAGAATTGTTTGTCACTATGCATTGATAATTTTTCTGTGAAGAATTATTATTATTGTGAACATAAAGCCTAATCTTTATTAAGGAGCCATTGAACAAGGCTGATTCATAATTTGTATCATTGTATTGAAATATAGTGGATCATGGGAGAATGTAGCTCTCAGGGTTCAAATTATGTATCTTTGATATCCTATTAAAATGTGCTACATTTATACTACCATTATCTTACTATTGAATTTGAAATTTGAAATTTGTGTTTATTTTCTTATTTCTACTTTTTTCATGATTTCAGACTGATTATCTACGGAAGATATCTTTGAAAATGCTCTCTATGGAGACTAAAACTCAACATAATACTTCAATAAACCCTCAGCCTGGCGTCAATCAAAATTCTGCAGACTCAGGTAACATAATTTTAGAACATTCTTTTTTGTTAGCAAATTTTTTGATCTTATTAATATATATTCTGGGCAATGTATGATAAATTCTAATTATTTCATGTCATTGTCCAAAATTGGAAACATTATTGAAGACATCTTAAACTCAACACGGTGATTAACTGTTGCCATTTTCTTGAACTGCTTATATGCTATCGTTGGTGACTCAAAATGCTAACATATATGCTATTGACCGTTTATCGAAATTGGTGGCTATAAATGCTAACATCTATGCTTTTTACCCCGTATCACAAAATGGTTAAATTTTTTATTCTTTGTTTCTTTAGTACATGCAATTGCTGCACGCAAACTAGGCTTTACTTCATTAGGTGTGCTATTTCAATCTTTTTTTGCATGTTTTTGCTTAATATTTAAAAGCTGTAGCAATTTTACACATCAATATTGTACTGCCATCCAGTACAATTGACTTTAATACCTGCTATGTTCTTTATAGGCGTGCAATCATGCATTACAGGATCTATAGGCGTACCATCACAAGTGAATAATCAGGTACAATCACTGCCACAGATTCCAATGATTAGTCAACCTGCAGGAAGGCTACAATTTTTAACTCAAAATCTGCAAAACAACACTCCTGTGTCCATGCATGGTTCTTCTAGCCTTTCTGCTTCGCCTTCTATTGCAGGGCTTAGTCAATCAACCTTATCAAACTTTGTTCATACATCTAATTTACAAAATATACCGGAGATGTCACACAGTTCTGTAAATAATTCTTTAGCACAGGGAACAGAAACAGATATTTATGCCAATGCACAAAGGCAAATTCAAGGAAGGCAACATCAACAAACAATCCTTTCTCAACAACAATCACAGCAATCACAAAATCCACTCATCTACCAAAATCAGCTTCAACCGCAGTTATCAAAGCAGAAAATGCAGAATAACTCACTTTTGCTGCCATCTATGCAGCAGCAGCAGCAGCAACAATCTTTGTTACAAGCAAATCAACTCCAACCTTCTCAGCAGCCTATGATGCAAATGTCTTCTGGCCAGTCCTCTATTCAGCAGTCACCAGTGACTACCATTCAATCCACTTCCCAGCTTACACTTCAACAGAATCATTTGAACTCAATTCAACAGCCTGTATCATCTTTACTCCCCCAACATGTGCAAGGAATTGCTAGGCAATCACAGCAATCACTGTCTTCTCTCCACCAGCAACATTCACTGCAGCAACAGTCAGTTAATATTCACCAGCAATCGAATTTGCAAACCCAGCAGCAACAACAACAGTTGATAGGGCAGCAAGCAAACATGTCAAACATGTCAAACGTTCAACAAAATCATTTGCTAGGCCATCAAAGTAATATCGTTGACATGAAACAGCAGCAACAAAGATTGCCTGCCCAGCAAAATAATCTTGCCAACATGCAACAGTCTCAACAGTTACTCAATCAGCGAGCATTGTCTTTACGTCAGCAGCAGTTAAGTCGACAGGTTAACATGCAAGGTCTCCAGCAGCAGCAACAACCCCAATCCCAACAACAACACCAGCAACAACAGCAGTTACTTGGTTCGCTTCACAGCATCTCAAATATGCAGTCACATCAACGTTCGGTGCAGCTTCTTCAGGAGACTAAAAACATGTCACAGACACAACAGCAGTTGCAGCAGCCATCTATGTCATTGCTGCAATTGCAAGGTCAACAAGCACATCATTTGCCATCACAGCAGCTGATGTCTCAATTTCAGTCTCAGCCAGGGCAGCTGCAACAGCCATTGGCAATGCAACAACAACCAAATGCCATGCAAAGGTTTCAAGCTTCAGGTGCTTTGCTTCAGCCTCAGAGTACAATGGAGCAGCAAAAGCAAATTATGCAGTCACAAAGAGGGATTTCCGAAGTCCCATCTAGTAAGTCATTGAACTCGATACATCATTATAAGATTTTGAAGAGCCCTTCCTGTTTGTTTCTATAGAACTTGTTGTTGTAGAATAAATGTCATAGGAATATATTAATTATTACCACATTATTCGAAAGGATATATTCTCACAAATTGAATGTTTTTCAGATCAACTTGCATTCTTGAGAAATCACTTTTTTGTATTGTTTGAGAAAGTTTGACCAGTTTTCTTGCTTGACAAAACCTCGTTTTTTTAAATTTTTTTATGTGAGTTTGAGGTTGGTGTTAGGCAGCTGCTAATTATTTGAATATGCTGAAATTCATATATTTAGTTCTAATTTGACTTTGTTAATGCCAAGGAGTTCCTTAGAAGCAATGTACAACATCCTAACTTGATTGCAGTGACAAGTAATTGTGATCTGCTTAGGATATCATCAGCACGTGACACCATAACTTGGCTGACCATTGATGTGAGGTACGCAAGGAATATTTAAGACATCACTTACATGTGATGTATTAAGTTAATTTAATTATTTAAAAAAATAGGCTAAAGTGGTTAGAATTTCTAATGGAGATGTTAAATGGGACAATGAAGGCATTGTTCAATAATTTTGAATGGTTAAATGATCTTGTTTCAAAAATAAAATTGAATAAAAAGGATGATAATTGAAATTCACTTAGAAAGGTTATTAATTAGTTTGTGTTGGAGAATTGAATAAAGTAACGGAGTATCATTATTGTAACATTTATGTTTACATACATTGTTTGACAAGTTATTGGTGAGGATGCTAAGAATATGCCAAGTTTTAGTTCATGTTTGTTTAGAAGATCATGGGGAATTATTTTCAAGAAGAATGGAAGAACTACAATTTGTATCGCCAATGGAAGATGTGGTAAGTATTGGCGGTGACTTTAGTTGGCGTAGGCTTTTGTAGGATTATTATTAAAGAGTTCATGGTGTTGATATATATTATTAGGGTGCAAAAATATGTTGGGAGAGATTCTTAATTCATGGTGTTGCTTTAAAAAGTGGCTCTACTAGCTTATCGTGGATTGAAAGGAGAAAAATAAAATCATTGCTATGTTTGTAATGCACTTCAACATAAGATTTGACTAACAAATGTGGAGTATGGATATAGATGTAAGTCATAGAAGTATAGAACAGCTGTTATAAAACTTCTATCCCAGTTTAAATAATTAAAACATTGAAGGTGAAAAATTATTAGATTTCAAATATTTGTCAAAAGATGATCTAGATTATGCATGAGATTGTATTGTACATGAATCAAGAGGCTTGTTGATGAGCAAGGTGATGTACAAGGCTTTTAATGCATTAAAATATTATTGTACAATGAGATAACTTTAATAAATTTCATATATATAAATATGTATTTGGAAGCTAAAGCTTTTACATTGAGGATTTTAAGCCAAGCCATTTTGGATTTTTAATTGTCAGTATGAAAATTAAGATACAAAAGGAAAAAGTGAGATACCTAAAGCTAATGCCATGGGGATTAAGAGATTTAGTTTAAATTTGACATGTTGATTAAATGTAACAACCTTAGTCAAACAGAACTTTTTTGGTGGATGCAAATTGTTTTATATATATATATATATATATATATATATATATATATACATATACACATGGAATAACTTTTTTAGAAGATGAATGGGAATGTGACCCTAAATTATATATTCATCCAAAAATGATATTTAATTATGTAAATGATGGAGGCTATTGTGCCATGTTGTTCAAATGGGAGAATAATTAGAGGGCAATCTTTAGCCCTTGATATCTTCTAGCTTAGGGAAAGATAATGTTGACTTGGGGGAAAGCTAGTTGTCAAAGGGAATTAAGTTCTCTAGGAGTGGGAAGCTTGATATCTTTATTTGGGTGGGGTAGAAAACATGTGAATAATGAATGCTTATATGCTTTAGTTCTGTAACTTAATATGCCCATGATGATTTGTGGGGGAGGAATTCATTATGAATGGGAATGAACGTAAATCATATGAGTATGGTTTACCTTTTGACCTATTGAGTCTAGAGGGATGAAGGTAGATGAGAAGGAAGAGGGGAGAGTTTTTCTTAAATGACTACATTGCTTAATTGTGAGACAAATATTAGATACACCTTAAAGCAGGAGTGTATAATACATATTTGGTTTTATAATTTAGAATATAAAATTAAATTATGTAGTTTAAAAATAATAAACTTTTCTTAATTAAAGACATCATTAATTGGTAATTGGGACACGAACCAATATTTTATAAAATATGGGTATATGATAAGTAAGATGTTATATTACGCTTTTAAGAATTAAATTTCATGAATTTTATTGTTCAATTAAAATATATAAAAGACAAGTTTTTGTATAATTTATACATTTGAATGTTTTTCATGAAAATACATGATTTTAATAAGGTTTAATGTGAGCAGTGACAAATTTCTTACTAAGCTTTTTATATTTATAGGATAAGTTGAATTTTATTGGCTATACGAAAGAGATATTACTGTCTCCTATAGGGGTGTGTTGTCTTTCTTTTCATTAATCTTCAAGAGGATATGTAGGAAGGGCACATGTTTCATGATTGAAGCTTACGAATGTGGCCAACTATTTGTTTGATTTATTGATGATGGCTTAGTTATTGGTTTAAGGTATTTGGACATGATTGGAAATATCTAAAGTTTGTATAGAAATTCTTTGGCTTGAACATATTGAGGACTAAGGAAGCTCTAAGTTGTTAGTCTAGTGTTGTTGGGATGAGGTGATACTCTGGAGATGACTAATGCTAAGTAGACAGACCTTACATTTAAGGAGCTGATAGTTCCGGAGATATTGAGCATGGATCGAATGGTTAAGTTCTTATTAGAGGGATATGATATAGTCAACATAATGCTTCGGAAATAAATTCTTGATCCAAAATTAACATCATACAGAAATCATATAATAATAGAATATGTCATAGCCTTAAAAATCTAACAGTATTGTGATATGTTAGTCAATCGATTACATTATAAATTTGAATGGTTAGAATCAAAATTTAAAGCTATGTTTATTGTGGTGAACATGAATATATAAAGAGGGATGCATGGTAAAAGTTTGTAGGATGCATAGAAAATGGTTATGTTAGATAATATAAGTGGTATTTTAGAAACTAACTGTTTGAGCACGTTTAAGGAATGAAAAGTGATGGGACTAAATGGAAAATGATGCAGGCCTTAGAAAAATGGCCTAAAATATCAAAAATGATATTTGAGTTAATATCTTATGTGCTACACTTACAAAGAATTGATGCAGGATTAATAAAGAAAAAAAAATTAAAATGAGGATAATGATGATGAGAAAATAAAAATTGTTAGAATATGGATTATGATAATGATGATAAATTAAAATATTAAATAAGAGAATGTTATTGAGGAATTTAGTAATTGCACTCTACCTAGGTTAAATTTACACTTTGCTTGTACATTTTTTATTTTTTGCATTGTATTAATATTGGGCAGTGGGGTGGTGTATTGTTATGTGAGAGCTTGATTATTAAAATATGGCTAAGGGAAGTTTGTTTGAAGTTTATATATTTGATCAAGGTAACTTTTCCTTGAAGTTTTATGATTGACCAGGGAATTTTCTATGTAGCTCCATTTTAAAGATTTTGATCGGACAAAACGTCTTGAATATCAAATGATAAGGAAGGTCTCTTGAATCAACTTTATTTAACTAAAGAATTTTATGAATCACTTTTTTTGTCATGTGAGATTTAAGAGATTTTAAATAGGGAATGAAATAGAGTGACATGACATCTCAATCAAAACTTTTTTTCTCTCATATAATAGTTTTTTCTCCGTTTTTTAGTAATTAAAGAAGATAACTTTGGTGCGATTCATGAACGTAGGTGATTTTTTATTGAATTACATAAAGTATGTGTTTGTACTTATTTGTTTTTTTCTTTTATTTGCTTTATTTTTTATTTTATTTGCTTTATTTTTTTCTTGTGAGATTCTACACAACATGAAGAGGACTTCACCTAAAGTGTTAGGTTCGAGAAATTATATGTGAGCTATAGTACAGGAGGGATTTGCTAAGTGAATTGCACATCAAAAAGTTTGATGGAAAAAGTTTTGAATTTTAGAGAATACAATTTGACGATTGGCTATGCAAGAATAAGTTATATATATCTTTGTTTATGATAAAGCTAAAAAAGATGGTGCAAGTGGATTGGGATCTACTTGATCAAAAATATTCGGTGTTCTACGCTTAACCTTAGCGGCTTTCAAGATCATTAACGAGGCGCATTAGCTATAGTTTGATGAAAATGTTATCAAACATATATGAGAAGTTAATATTATAAAATAATGTGCTTCTTATGTTCTATTTATTTGATTTAAAACTATAGGAGGTTTGTGACCGATCACATGAGTTTAATGTTATCACGAATCAATTATTATTTATTATCATTGCTGGAGAGTTAGTTGACAGCGAATTGCCATGAGTAGTTTATTAAGGAGTGCTAAGTTAAAGATATATGACATCATAGATGCTATTCTTAGTGAGTACATATGTAGAAAAGAATTAGGGGAATCATCTAGTTTTGCCTTCAGTATTGAAAATAAGGGGAGTGACGACTCAAGAGGGAAGGGAAGTGGAAATTGTAGATCTAAGTTAAAGAGGGAAAGTCACAAAATTTTTGAAGGAGAAAGTGTGCTGAAATCACAATCAAAATGACACCAATAAAAAGCAATAAAAAGGAATACAAACTACTAGAAAGATGATTTAGCATGCTCTATCGGTGGAGAGTACACCAATGCCCTGGTATGTTGTGTTAAAAATTCATAATCTTAGATTTTGAACTAAAATGCGTATTTTCATTTTACACATTGCAAAGAGTTATTATATAGTTATTTTGCAGATAAGTTTGAAAATTTTTAACCAACGAGGAATTGCTTATTATTGTGGGAAATTGTGAAGTTAGGATCAAAATTGGAAATTGAACACAATAGACTTTGTAGGAGGTAAGACATGCCTTCGGCCTTAGAAAGAACCTTAATTTTATTAGTCTTATCAACCGTTGTGGCTCCACTACACTATTATGGTGGATGTCGGAAAGTATCCAAAGGAGCAACAATCACGACTAGAGGCATTAAAGTATAAATACTGTAAGTAATTGTAGATAACAAAGATGTAGTAGTAGTAGCAGGTAGTAAGATTTTAAGTTGTGGTACCAAAGATTGGGCAACATGAGTGAAAATGGAATGAAGACGATGACATCAAAAGAAAATCTTATATATATCACGTTTATTAATTTTGAGGTGATTAAAGATTGTCTTATTGGAAAGCAGAGAAGAGTTAAATTCTTGAGAGGCTCGTGAATGACTATATCAAAGAAGCTGGAGTTGTTACATTTAGATGCTCAAGGGCTAGATCCATTTCAATCTCTTAGAGGTTTACACTATTTTGTTACTTTCATTGATGCCTTGATAAGAAAAGATATACATTAAATATATAATGTCTCATAATGATGTCACCAAAAAGTTAAATGAATGCTGCTTAAAATATGAGATCGTGTGCTGAAAATTGTATCTAGAAGATCAGAGCAAAATTTGACGTGTTTGTTGTTTGTTAGTCATTTAAAGCTAAAGCTGAAATCTTACTGCTAAAAATAAAATATCTAATCTCATAATGAAGAGAGTATGACACCAAAGAGTAAATCCATGCTATTTGAAACGTGAGATCATATACTGAAAATTGTATCTAGAAGATTAGAGCAAAATGGCTTTGCTAGGAGAATGAATTGAACACTGGATGAAAGAGCATAATATTGCACTATGGGCTCTCCCAAGATATTTTGGGTTTATACAATCATCGTTGCAGCTTATTTAATCAATGGATGTCCATCATATCCTTTGGAATTTAAGATCCTTTAAGGTGAATAATAACAAAAGGTGGTACTTTATTCTTACATGAAGTTTTTGTTTTATTTCTTATTTGCACGTTGATTCCAATGAAGGGATAAGCTTGGTGCAACAGCAAGAAATTTTATTTTATTGGTTATGGATTCAACTATAGCTGTTATTGTTTCTGGGATGTGAAAATAGGAAGGCCATAAGAGCCAAAAATGCTTTTTGATGAAGATAAGCTTATAAAGATGAGCATTTATGTGAATCAAAAAGTAGAAAAAAAGAGAGTAAAAGCCATATTGAAGACTTCGCCATTGAAGATGCTCGAACAGTTTAAGAAAACTCAAATGTTAATTTAGAGGTTATAAAACAGTTTTCTCTTGTACAAGATACTCAAGAGTTAGTTACTCCACACCACTTAAGAATATTATCTAGATGATCCAGAACCATGACACAATATCCTCTATCATTGTAGAAGAGCTCTATAAGTTGAAAATTCTATCAAGGAGGGGCATGCCATGAAAGATATAATTGAGCAGTTACATTTATTTGAATTCAAGAGGGTTTACCTAATGATATATCTATTTCAAATGGATTGCTTTAAGGTTTACTATTAATTCATATCTCTTTGCACTAGTTATAAATGTTCTAATCAAACACATTTAAGGGAAAGTGTCTTGGCACATGTTATTTGTTGATGATTTATTCTTATTAATAAAACTAGAGATGGGGTTAAAGTAAAACTTGTATTATGGAAAACTAATTAAAATCGAAACAGTTTTGTCTCACTAGTTCCAAATCAGAATACATGAAATGAAATTTAATCATAATAAATGCTATATTAATGATGATATGATAATTGAATATTGTGTTCCTAAGAAAAGAGAAAAATTCAAATATCTTGGCTAATCATATAAAATAATGACAAAATAGAGGCTGTTGGGATTAAACCTAGTGGCTGGTATGAAATGGAAGCGTTATTTTGGGATTTTGTGCGATCAAAAAATTCAACTTAAATGAAACTCTTAGAACCATTATAAGATCGGCTATACTATATGAGGTGAATGCTGGCAACAAAATAAAAGCATATTAATAAAGTGTTGTATATTAGGATGTTAAGGTAGATGTGAAGGTGTATGAATATGCTGAGAAATGAATGCATTCATAATAAATTTGGAGCAACTTCAATTATGGGTAATATACTTTAATAAGAGTTGTAGAAATTATTTTAAAACTATTGAATTTAGATTCATAAATTATAAACCAATAGGATAAGCATATGTTAAATGGATTTAACAGCTGAAAACAATGTTTAATAAAGCTGCCCAAAATTAGTTTGAAGAGGGCTAACATCATATTCTTGTGCCATTTTTGGGCTGTTTGCATATCAGAAAGTTCAAGAATACTTAATGTAGAGTGAAAATTTTGTTTTAAAGGCAGAAAAAATTACTAGTGATGAATAGGAGGTGATAAAGACTACTTGATTTTTTATGTGAATTTTATACGAATACCTATATTATATGGTGCTGAATGTTGGCCAACAAAAAGAAACTTACCGAAAAAATAAGTGTTACAATGATGAGGATGGTGGATGAGTGGGTTACTCGAAAGGATAGAATGAGAAATGAGTTTAATCATAGCAAAGTTGGAGTAGCTCCAATAGTGGATAAGATATAGTGGATAAGAGTACAGAATGCCACCTTAGATGGTTCTAGCATATTAAGCATAGACCAACCTGCCAGAAAAATTGAGCATATGAATTTCACTCATTAAAGAGGAAGAGGAAGACCAAAACAAACATGGGAGGAAACTATTAGGAAGGACATTCTCTATATGGAATCTAGGGAGGGGCTTTTATTTGACCGTGCACAATGGAAACAAAGGATTCATGTAGCTGATCTCACCTAGTGGGAATGAGGCTTGGTGTTGTTGTTGTCAGTATTGCTTACCAGTATGTTAAAAAGAGGGATGAGACTGAATTGACAAAACTGTTAATTATATTGTCACTATTGTATAACTAAGACCTTTTATTAGTAATTTTGCTGTCATTATTTGTTTCAAGTCAATATTTTTGAAGGTTTGCTGTCATAACATTGGAATACCTAAAATTAGCTTTTAACATTTTGAACACCTAAAATTAGTATTTATAAAACATTCAACTTTGCATTTGTATGCAGTAGCTACCCTTGGTAATTTATGGAGAGTGACAGAATGTGGTGTTTTTTTCATTATAATGACTTTTTAAACAGGGAAGATCTAGTGTTTGTAAGAAATTCCCTCTTTCGAATTTTGCTGGAAATTTTCATGGGATATCTTGATAATGCATTTTCACCTCCTTTATGATATCATAATCACAAAACGTACTAAACAAACTATCCATCTCTGTAGGAGTAACGCATGCTTATATTGTGTACCAAAGTGCGCATCATAATCCATACAATAACACATCATTATTATAGTATTCTTTGTAAGTATTTAGCTAGGTTTCAATATTTAAATGTTTAGAGGCGAATGCTTAGAAGGGTGACTAATTAATTATTATGGTGAAAGCACTTTATATAAAAAAATTTCTTACTAGGAAACTTAGTATATTGTTGTCATTATTTAAGAAACTTATTTAATGATTTCTTAGCTCTTTCAGTATTTTATAAATAGAAGCATTATTTTCCTTGTAATTTTGAATGAATGCGTATTGATTCTCCTCTTTTAGCAAATTCTTTTGGTTTTCTATTTTTTAAATAAAGAAAATAGTCTTTCCATTAACCTTATTTTGATTTTGTGTAATTTCTGATCCTCTCTAATAAATTTGTTTTCTCTTATCAGCATCAATGGATTCAACAGCTCAGACTGGACATAATGGCACAGATTGGCAAGAGGAAGTTTATCAAAAAGTGAGAATGTCTTATCTACATAATGATACATTGATGTTTTTCGTTTTTCTTAGTGCACAACATAATTTGCTTATTCTTATGACGTTCTTAGTCTTAATTGTATTTCTTTTGATCTTTTTCATGGATAGACCTATGTACGAAATTATTGTCAAATGGGCTCAGGACAAGTTTTTAAGCCATCTTATCCGTGTATTATATTGGGTTTTTTTTGTCTCAAGTTCATGACCTTTCTTATACTAGATACTATATATCATTGCTCTTAGGACTGTCATATAACAAACTATTATGTCTTTGTTAAGCCAATTACATTTTCCGTTTTTACCAATTTTTGTGAATACTTAGAATATAAATTTCATTTTTAATGTCTTTACTTGGGTTCTTGGGATATTAAAAGTGCATCATTATAGCTTATTAAAAAAAAAGTCTAAAATGCTACTCTTTTCATAAAGTTTTTTCAATTCTTCAAAATCTTTTTTGGTTTCATCCCTCTCCTCTGGCTCATTATTTTTGAAATTGAAATGTCACCTAAAACTAAATAGAATTCAGTAACCAATGAAGAAGTACCAAAGAAGAAGAAGCTTGCTTAGAAGGCTGCTGCAGAGAAGTGCCTGTCAAGTGAGTATGGTGTCATTGTTATCCACATAAAAAGGCTTAGAAGGTCTATTGTTTAAAAAAATTATGTCTTTCTCTTAAATACTGTGCCTATTTTCTTGAATTGGAGTACCCTAAAAACAATTGGGATTTTATGTTCCAAAGAAAAAGTTGTTTTCATTATTGAATTTTGCAAATAAAATAAGTGGAAAGGTGGGAATTTTTTCATTGGCTTAAATTTTGTAAAAAATTGTAGAGAGAAAATACAGTAATGTAAAATATGTCTCAGCTAGCATTCCATTCTAAAGCAAAAACTAGGAAATAAAAACAATGTGAAGTTCACAGTAGTACAATCTTCGTAAAATATCTGAAACAAACACCATAGGAGGCATCCTATGGTTTCACTAGGATTGAGCTTGCATGATCGGGTGCTGGAATTAAAAAGGTCGTTCAGATGATTGAATCAGGATCCTATATCGAATCTATAAGAACAACCTTCAAACATAAAATTCCTTTCTAAAACTTGGTTATGAGTTTAGATCATGCCTTGCATCAGCTTTAGTCTTCCAAAGTTCTGCCTATATGATACTTAAGTTGGTATGCTTACAATTTATTTTTTGGTAAGGATGCAAAAGACCCACCAAATTATTTTTATTCTTTATGAAGTTGCTATAAATCTCAATGTGTTCGTCCTAGTGTGAAGAAAAATGTTATTGTAATATTTATTGCAAAATAAATAAATCTTTTATTTATTTTTGATAAAAATATTGTTATTAAAATGAATTTTCGAACAACAACCTTCAAACATAAAATTCCTTTCTAAAACTTGGTTATGAGTTTAGATCATGCCTTGCATCAGCTTTAGTCTTCCAAAGTTCTGCCTATATGGTACTTAAGTTGGTATGCTTACAATTTATTTTTTTGTAAGGATGCAATACACCCACCAAATTATTTTTATTCTTTACGAAGTTGCTATAAATCTCAATGTGTTTGTCCTAGTGTGAAGAAAAATGTTATTGTAATATTTATTGCAAAATAAATAAATTTTTTATTTATTTTTGATAAAAATATTGTTATTAAAATGAATTATTGAATCTATAACAACAACCTTCAAACATAAAATTCCTTTATAAAACTTGGTTATGAGTTTAGATCATGCCTTGCATCAGCTTTAGTCTTCCAAAGTTCTGCCTATATGGTACTTAAGTTGGTATGCTTACAATTTTTTTTTTTGTAAGGATGCAATACACCCACAAATAATTTTTATTCTTTATGAAGTTGCTATAAATCTCAATGTGTTCGTCCTAGTGTGAAGAAAAATGTTATTGTAATATTTATTGCAAAATAAATAAATTTTTTATTTATTTTTGGTAAAATATTGTTATTAAAATGAATTTTGTTTTTAATATTTTTTTTTTGTTTTTGATTAAAATTTGATGTTTCTTACTTGGCTATGATATTGATAATAGATATTATATCTATTAGTGCCATCCTATTAAACCCTTGTGTCTATAATGTGAAAAGTTTTTGAGTAGCATCTTTTTCTAGGTTCCTGTTGGCGTATTGGAAATTGTTTCACTTCCATGCAATAAAAATGAGTTGAATTGTTTATGTTTATGTTTAAACATGCTTGTTGCAAGCCTTATATCAGGTTTTGAAGGCGACAAGTAGATCAATACTCCATATCAGGTTTTGAAGGCTACAAGGCGACAAGTAGGTTTTGAATGGGGTTTAATGAGTCTCCAAAGTTTGCTGTTTAGTTTTTTTTTCTTTCAATTTATCAAGTACATTATTTCATACAAAGAGATATGTCAAAATTTTATATATCTTTAGTTCCTTGAATTTTTGAACATGAGGCCTTATAAGTGAATTAGCTCTCATATTTGTGAAACTGATAACATCAGCATGCATATGAGAATTGTAGCATTCTTTATTGATGAATATATTGGATCATTGTGTGACCAGCTTGATTTTGTAGCAAAGATGATTTTGCATTTATTTAGATTCTTCCTTTTTAGCAAATCTATAACGACAAAAGACTTTATTTTTTAAGGGATGTATTTTCTTTTTGGGATTTTTATGAGCATGCACCTAAAACATTTATATTTACCCATTAAACGCCAAAACTTCATATTTTCATGTGAAACACCCAAAATATTTAAATAATATCGAATAACTCATTCCAAGACAGCGTTAATAACCCTAATAGGTTAGTGGCCTCTTTGTTGTTGGCGGTCAGGGCTACGCTACGTAGAATTGATGAAGAGGAATTGTAGAGTCGTTCTATGGAAAAACTTCTTTTGGTGATCCTCTTTGGGACATCTCTTCACCCAAATTACTTGAAACTTCACAATCTTTTATCTAATGGCATCTTTTTCTTTTCTTAGATTTTTTAATTCGTAAAATTTGATTTTTTTTGGATGCTCTGTGATACTTCTTCCTCCACCAATTCCTCTTCGCTCAGGCTGATGCCAATGAAAAGTTGTGCGTTTATTTTAGTATTGCTGGTTTCTCTTGAATGTTGCTCAAAATTCTCACAATATTCAGGAGAATTTAGTTACACATTTTAAATCTTTAATAATTTTGCTAATGGAGGAGAGCTTGCATTCGACAGTGCTAACATTCATTAGTTTTCACAGAATATATAAACAATCACCTTAGAAATAATCGTATTTTGTATATGAACAATGAATTCACTACTATTCGAATAGTAGTCATTAAAGCGAGATATGTTTTCATTTATATGCTTTGTGCTTCCGTGCTCATAATCTAAGTTCCTGAATCCTTAGAATGAACTTCAAGAGAGGAAGCAGGCGTTCTTTATTGAAATGTTTGCTTTAGGAGTTGTAGAGCTCATTTGATCAGCATAAGAATTTGTCTGTTTGAAGATGAAAAATTTGTATTCAATTGGCTTTACGTGATTCTCCAGCAAGTTTCCCTCATGTATTCAATTTTTGTTGTGCTCAGTCTTGATTGTTCTTTCTTGTTCAATTGCCTGGAGGGTTTGATGAAGATTTGAGTATTGTATGGGATTCTCATCGTGAATTTCTGTTTATTTTCTGTTAATTTTCAAAAAATTTTTGATTCACCGGATTTGTTTTTTCAAACGTCTAGATTCTTTTTCATAATTAACAAAAATGTTTTATGAAAAACTTGCTATCCTTAAGGCCTCCATTCATGATCCTTGGAGGATGTTCAATTGTAGCAAATTTAAAGTTAGAATATTGAAAGATTTTGCTATTGTACTTTCACCTAGAAGTTATGAAATGATAATTTTGATTGCAAAGACTTTTGAACTATTGTTCTTTTTTAACTGACTCCATTTGGCTGCCTGAAAATTTTTAATGGCCTTCTAGTAAAGGAGATTTTTAATCGTCTCATTGATCATTTAATTGGCGAACCATGTTATAACTATAAGCTTCCTAGTTTCAATTTTCAAAAGATTGCAACCAAAGTTTTTCATCTCAGAACAGGAGAAGCAATGATAACAGAGCCATTAGCCAAAAGATATAAGTGGGAATTTTTAGTCTCAAGGAGCTTCTACATAAATGTGTTTAAAAATAGGTTAATCATAAAAATAAGATCAATCTCCTCTTTGTAATCAATTTCCACCAGTCGTGGAGCAGAATAATAGAATGATAAACCTTTTCACTATCCATATAAAGGTTTCATGAAAATGAGTTAAATAACTGCCCATCATTATACCACATTTTAAAATTACGCCATAAATCTTTCAAGGCACCTTAAAATAGTTTTGTTCATTTGGGCTTTAAAATAAGTAGCAAGGTTAAGTTTAAGATAGGGAAGAGACTGTTTAGTCCATGTCGTAAGCACAACATTGAACTCCTGTGGACACATACATTACCTTAAAGGAAAATTTACCCAGGTTTTACTTATTAAATGTTCATTTATTACATGTGCTTCTTGCCTTATCACACAGTTAATTGCAGATACAAGCCATGAAAGAAGCACATTTTACAGAACTACAGGAATTCCATCTGAAGATGTCCCAGAAACTGCATCAGGTTCTTATTTTCTATGTAGTTTCTTTTTAATTTCACTCTCAACTAATCCACGTTGTGAGATTATATGGTTTGCGTACTTGCTGTTTTTTTTTTTCTTATGCATTTTGGCTTTGAAATGCAGAATGAAATGATCCCTCATGCTAAGCAGTCTGAAAATTTTGAGAAATTGAAAAACTTCAAAATCATTTTGGATCGCATGATAGCTTTTCTCCAGATTTCTAAAAGTAGTATTTCAATTACTTTGAAAGAAAAACTTCCTATGTATGAGAAGCAAATAATTAGCCTGTTAGCTTCACACAAAAAGCAAAAATTAATGGTGCAACAGCAGGAAAATCATGGAAGCCAGGTGCACCAAATGAATATGCCAGGCTCTATTACAACTATGCAGTCGGCAGTAACCTCCAGTATGCAACATGGGTCCATGGCTTTACCAAATTTACCTGCTCCTACAACACAGCAAAATATAACAAATTCAGCTCAATCGTCATCTGATTTGGATCAAGTTCAAGTGAATTCTTTTGGTTCATTGCAACAAGGTTTGATTAGCTCAGTGCAGCACAGTGGGGTTGGCTCTTTGCATAATTCAGTTAGTGCTGCTCAACAAGCTAACCTCAACAATCTGTCACAAAGCTCTATGAGTCCACTGCAGCCTAATCCAGTTCCAATGCAAAACTCTAATGTTCTACAGCAACATCTGAAACAACAACAGCAGGAACATATGATGCAAAATCAGCAATTAAAGCAGCAGTTGCAGCAACACCAAATTCAACAGCAATTGCTCCATCAACAACAAAGACAGCAGCTGCTGCAGCCACAGCAGCAAATGCAACAGCAGCTACATCAACAACAAAAGCAGCAACAAGCTTCATCGCTGCCAGTGCACCAGATGCAACAACTTCATCCTATGAATGAACTAAATGAACTAAACGCTCGACAAGGATCTGGCATTAAGCCAGGAATATACCCACAATCATATGCAGGAGCCCAGCGCTATTATCATCAACAACTTAAATCTGGTGCTTCTTTTCCCGTTTCATCTCCTCAGAATTTGCAGCCATCATCCCCTCAGATTTCTCACCATTCTTCACCTCAAATAGATCAGCATGCTTTGTTGCCTACACTTTCAAAGACTAGTATGCAATCAGCAAGTTCGCCCTTTGTTGTACAATCTCCTTCCACCCCAATTGCCCCATCTCCTATACCAGGGGACTCTGAGAAACTGGCATCTGCTACTGTGTCACTCCCAACCACAGGACAAATTGTCCATCAACAAATTGCTGGTGTGCCCCCTCAAACCCAATCAGTTGCTGTTGCAACACCTATATCAGCTTCTCCTTTACTAGCAGAGTTTATGACCCAGGAAGGAAACCCGTCTAATGCATCTTTAAGAACAAGTTCTGACCGTCCATTTGAGCGCTTAATTAAGGCGGTTAGTATTTTTACCTGGCTGCTAAAACTCTAAACCTTTATGTGATTGCTGCAATGGAATTTCTGTAATACTATAATGATTTTTTTTTTATATTATGACAATCTTTAGTAATTTACGAGCATTACATGCCGTATAAAGCTTATTGCTGTTTCTTTGTTTCTTAACCAGTCTGTTTCCCTTAGACTCATGATTTAGGATTATGTGTTAATACATCAATGCAACAGCATAATGCATGTATTAACCCAATTATTTGAAAATAATATTTTTTTAAGAAGATTAGCTAATTTGGTGGTATATTTTGATGTTAACCTATTTGTACTTTTATTTTCTTACTCTATTTTCTCATCTTCAGATGTATGGAACTACAATGTAAGTTAACTTCATATGTTTCTCAAAGACTATTTATGCTTGGACATCTTTTAAATTGTGTACAATGTGTATGCAATTCAGAATTAAGCTTCAAAGAAACATAGTGCATTCTTAATGCAGAACTTAAAATAGTTGGTTTCTTACTGTTGATATTCATCATCTAATGGTGATATATAAATTAAATAGAGAGTGCTGGTCATAACATAACCCGAATTATGATGAATAGTTAAGTGGTGTGGCTGTTTTGATTCAATTTATGTTTTTTTTTCTTGTTTGCACTTTAGTTTGATGTTTGTTGTATGAAGGCATATCATGCAAGGTGTGCATTAGAGAAGTTTTGAGAAACATTTTGATGCTGGATAGAGAGCACACTCAAGGAGGCCCATTACTTGGACATTCATAAGGAGCTTAGATAGAGGTTTAGCAAGAGTTGCACTCGTGTTTGTTTATGGAATCATGTTGTGTTTTAGGTCGTGTTTGTTTGATGTTTTATATTTTTGCTAGATGTGTTGTAGTGAAACACTGTACTTCTAGATATCGGCTTGTATTCTTTTTGGAAAAGATAATGAATGTTAGAATTATTTTTCCTCTGTTGGGAGAATTGTGCTCTTGCGAGCATGTGTTTGAAGTGGTGTGGATAATCCTTTTCCATCTAGTGTGCGTGTATTGCGGCAAGGTCATCAGGGTGTGTATGAGTTTGTGTTGGGGATTATCAATCGATTTTAGGCATCAGGCATAATTGCGAGACTCACGGACTGTAGAAGAAGCTGTATGTAATGACCCTTGGTCGTTACTAAGAAAGACGTTAACATCCCTGCCCAATTCTAAATGTTCATTAAATACCCGCTGTAGTTTATTCTGCATTAATACCAGCGAATTTTTGTTTTTTGTTAATTTTTTTCGCCGAATTTCGTTTTACGTTGATATTCCGCCAATCTATTTCTACAATTGTTGCTAATTTCATTAAAAAAAAATTATAACGGTAATATTTTACCTGTCGATTCTTCCATTGCCGCCACATCACAGAAATATTGTTTCTGTCTCCATAAGGCGCGACATCTCTTGCGGAAGAGGGGTGATGATTCGATAAAAATGACAGATAGTGTATTTAGGCAATTGGAACGTATGACACCTGAACATTAAACTATCGCTGCTCTTGTGCAATCCATACGCTCTGTCCCCTTCTCCGCTCCCAACGTCGTGAGAGAAGTCTAAACCCGAGCCGCTCCCTGCTCTCTGGGAACGAAGCGACTATTGAAGAAGACCCTCGGCGCCTGCGATTCTCCTCTCGTCCGATCCTTGTTCGTCAAAAGAGATCGCTCGCCTGTCGGCTTCATAGGCAAGTAGGATCGCCTCGACTGTATCCGCTGAAGCTCCGCCTAATTTCCTGCATCCGATCCCAGTTCTGCATCTCCGAGCCACCTATTTCTTCTGTCGACCGAATTGATAGGTATGAGACCGTCCCCTTAAATTTTGGATTTTATCAGTTGCTTTTTAAAAATGCATAATGCTTATGTTTGAATAAAATTGGGATAGTTTTTTTTGAAGTGATTTGAAACTGCTATTTAAGCTTAACATAGTTTTCTTGATTAAAGGATATTAAGAACAATTAATTATGTAAGCACTTAGAAGTGATAAGGGTTGCAATACTAAGATTGAATTGAAAGATATTAGAAGTAGCTTGATTGTTGAATCAATGAGAATGCAAGTAAAGGTTTTGAACTGAAATTAATGATGTAGAAGTATCAATTTACCAAAGTTTTAGTCATACCATTTGATTCTTAATTTAAGAAAAATCTCTATTTTGAATACTGAGGTTCAATGGAAGAGTAAGAATAATAGTTTGAGAACTATTAAGGTTCAAGAATAAGATAAAAATAATTGACACTACTTGGGGTTAGAAAAGGAGTAGAACTTAATTTTTGAAGTTGTCATAGGGAATTTTACAACCAATACACCTAAGGTAGTAACCTTAGCAAATCAACTAGGATGTTCGGAGATAGAAATATTAATTGGTAGCCTAAAACTTCTCATTTTTGGGAAATTTCTAAAGTGATTCAGGGTTTAACTAAGAATGGTTTGGGCTATGAACTGTTTTCCGCTGTCAAGATAGAACTTAATCTTTGTTTCTTTGCCTTGTGGTTTGGAACCGGGTGGCAAACAACCAATATTTGAAATTATAAAAAATAGTTTATTTTTAGTGCTACAATGAGGATAATATTGTTAATTCTTTAGTATCACAATAAGAGCTAGTGATGGATGATTTAGAAATTGATTTTTTACAAGAGATGGGATTAGTCGCATAGAACGATTACAAGAGATAACCACTAACTTTAATCTAGCTATTAGTATAAGATTTCAAGTGTATGAGTGTAGTTATCCTTATCATTTGCAAGTAGTATATGCATTAGAGGATTATATTAGTAGGAATAATATTCAAGTAAAAGAATAGTGGAGATATTTTGTTAATGCAAATCACCACACTCACGTACTAATAAACTATGAAAATAAATTTTTGCAAATAAATCAGCCTTGTGAGTACTTCTTGAGTCACTGTCGAAGCAAAAGTACATATTTATTATTGTTTGCACTTAATTTCTTTATTTGCTGCTCAGCTTCGCTTTGAGCTATATCCCTGTTGATATTGAATGAAATGCTTATTGATTGCTAGAATAATGTCATATAATGGAATGTATTTGCTATGTCTTGTAAATGTTTGCAAGGGTTCCGAAATAGTGGTTGATTTAGGTTAGTTACGGGGCTAATTCATCGGGAGTTATATGGGTGCCATCTAGAGCCTTTGAGGGGGCCCAAGTGATGAACATATGTTATTGAACCCAGCCTTGAGGTTCTGGATTTGCCTAATAGAACTGCTAATGTTGCTTCATGAAATCAAGACATACTTATATATTTGTGAAAGTTCTTATATTTTAATGAAATGACAGGTGCATAATTATGGCAAGAAAAACTATTTTATTTGCAAGAAAATCTCAAACTTATTTTTGCTCTAAAAACTTTGACTTCTTGCAATATTGTTGTCTACTTTTGCTTGCGGCTTTTTGCTAAATGCAATATTTAATATCTTTTGTACTTTATGTGTACTAAGATATTATTCTTATAATTTCAGATCAGGTACAGTTGGAAGAGGTTGATATAGCCTAAAGATATCTAAGAAAATTGTGGTGCTGAGTTTCTGCTTAGAGCTTTTAGTTTTATTCATTTAAGAAGTGAACTTTTATTTATATATGCTGTTAACTTGTAATAACTTGGATAATGTATTCTTTAAATTGAATGAATGACAAATCTTATATGTTGTATGACTCCGAAAAATTTGATTAATATCTGAATGCTATTTTCTCTTAACCGCTAATATGATCCTGCGGAGATGTACCCAATTATAATTTGGTTGATACCTAACTTAATATTGGGTCAGCGCACTGTACATGCTATATTATTATTATTTTCAATTTAAAGCATCATCTTCTAGTCTTAAGAATGTTGTTTTTCCTAATCCCAAGCTAAGCTAAAAGCCATTTACTTCCAAGTCATTCCAACACCTAAGACACCTGTAGCATAATCTATTCAAACATTTTAAGATATTGATTGTTATAGGTGAAAGCAAAAGGGGCACTTGTGTGGGGACCCGATGTCAGGTTAGCGGGAGCTAATCCAGCACCGATTTTTGGGGTAAGTCCCCTAGCCGTAGGATCATATTAAGTGATTTAAAAGATATAATATGTAGATATCAAACATAACTCATTTATTCATTAATTCTCAAGTTTTGATTACAAATATCAAAATAAAACAAAAATTACAAACTTTACACAGAGTAAAAAAAAGCGATAAATCAGTAGGTAGCAGTATCAACACTGCTTGATCCTTAGTGACTTTCTTCTAGGACAAGCTCTTGATTGTGGGCATGTTTCAAAAGTGCAGGCATTTGAATACCAGTTAGTTGTGAAATTAAGTATTGATAGATGTCAACTTTACAATTGTTAAATAATAAATAATAATTTGACAGGAAATAAAAACTGTATAAATTTATTCATGCAAACCTGTTTCAATTGCACTGAAACTTTAGCATAAAAATAATTGTTGTCGCAAAAATAAATATAAAATTTTAGCGTTTAATATCTGACGTAAAACATGATTTTGTTGGACAAGTACAAAATCGAGGAAAAATGGGTTTTATTTTGTGTTACATATTCCAACTTCTCTCTATACCTGCCCACCCTCAAAGGCTTATAATTAGACGCTCCTTATGACTCATGATGTTGGACAACCCCGTCTTAGCAGTTGTCTGATTAGATCAGACTAAAAATAAATCAACGGTGACCCCGTGTTACTCAATTATCCAAATATTTTTATATACCATTTTATGTGACTTTTAAAAGTACTTTTATCAAATTTGTACGATGCTGAGTGAAAAAGTATATTAAACAAGAGTAATAAAAAGATATCTGGTACCATTTTCTTTAAGTTTCAAAAATGCAATAGTTGATTGAATCTACGTAAATTTTTAATATTTTAAATTAGCCTTTATAGCCAATACTTGGAGATTTATGAAAACAACGTAGCATAATATTTTTTTTAGGAATATTACTTTCTTCTTTTCTATTCTATTTTTCTTTCATTCTCTCTTCTTGATAGAAGATAGAATTTTAAGTTACTGAGAGTTGCAATAATATTTATAATAGTGTTATTATTATTATTTAATAATAATAATGATAAAAATAATGTATGAAAAAAAAGACAGTAATGACTGAAATGAAATTGACAAAAAAGAAATAACAATCATAATATAATATTTGTACTATTATCATTTGTGATTAATGATAACAATAATGATGCTAATGACATATAGAGATAATATAATAATTATTATTATGGAAAAATAAAGAAAATAAAATAAACAAAAAAAAAAGCAAAATTTTCTCCTTTTCTTCCCATTTTTCTTTTCAACTCACCTAGGGTTAGGGTTGCCGGGAGCCGAAGGGAGGTCGGACGTGGCTGAAGGGGGTCGGAGGGGATGGCCGGAGTGAGGTGGCCAGAGCAGAGGAGGTGGCTGAGTGGCGGCAGGAGGGTTGGCTGGGTGGCGGCAGGAGGGCTGGCTGGGTGGCTGAGGGCTGAGGATGCACTGCTGTTGTGATGACCCATGTTAGATTGGTGACAACCAATCTAGGATTGGGTGCATCTTTCTGCAGGATCATATTGGCGGTTAAGTAAAATAACAGTTAAACAATATCCAGAGCCACAAAAAAATAAGGAAATTTCATTCATTCAATATAAAATACATATCATTTTCTTTTATTACATAATTGACAAACTACGAAATATAAATGTTTGTCTCTCATAAATAAAATAAAAACTAAAATTATATTTGCGCCATGATTCTTTAATACATCTTTAGACTACATCAGCCTCCTCCAGCAGGATCTGGTCTGGCATTATAAAAATAATGCCTTAGTGCACATTTCAAGTACAAATGATATTAAATAGTATACTTTTAAGCAAAAAATAGAAGGCAAAGATGAGATAATAATAATTGTAGGAAAATATCATAAAATGCAAATAAAAGATAATCATTACTCCTACAAATAAACATTTCTTTATCATATGCCAAATTTTCAAATAGTAATCGCATAAAAATTAATGTTTATGTTTATGACTTGATATTATGAAGCGACGATAATAGTTCTGATGGGCAAAATCAGAATCTTGAGGCTGGGTTCAATAAATGCATAAAAGCATAACCTTCACCTGGGCCCCTCAATGGCTCTAGATGACACCCTTATGTCTCCCGAGGACTAGTCCCATCCCTAACCTATTCATGCTCCGTTTCGGAACCTTTGCGACAAGATATGTAAACATCATTTTATTTCTCTTACATCATTAGTAGTAAGAATAACGCATTAAGCAGCAATATGAAACAAGCTCAAAACGATGCTTAAACAGCAATAAAAATAATTAGAGTATATAAAGTAATATTCATTGTACCTTTGTTTTAGATTGTTGAGAAAGTACTAAAAATTTGATGTGTAATTAGAAATGATATTGAAATTTTGTTAGTTTTTGAAAATATTTGTTTGCTCTATGAAAATTAATATTTTCATTCATAAGCTTTTAATTAATTCTAATTTTTGTGATTCCTTATTCCTCTTGATTTAAGACACATATAAGCTAGCTTTAGTTAAGAGAACATCTGAGTTAATTTGTTAGAATGATATAGAAAAATCAGTATTAAAATTCATGTATTCTTAAAACCTAAGTGAGCTTGCATGGGTTGAATTGTGAGTCATGTGAGAATTATAACAAGATGTTAAGATTATAAGAAACATCCATAGATTTAATAGATACTAGAGTCACAACAGATCTTTGGTGACTTTGGTTATTAATGGTCGTATAAAGAAAGTATGGTTTTAGAACATAAATGCAATTTTGTTGGATCCAAAAAGTGATCCTAACATCTATAATTCAATAACTCTTATCGGTGAAGTAGTTTACACTAAGTAGTTTTGAATAGACTAACTTGTTCAAAGATTCATTTTCCATTTGAAGTGATTCCATACTTTAAATCAGTTCACAATAGCCTCATAAAGATATTAAAATTATTTCTTTAACTCCAGTCGGCTTCGACGTTGCTCGTCTGCGCCTCTACCACAAGCTTCCAGGGTCGTTTCTCTGTGCGAAAGAGTCGAATCGGCCGTCGGGTGCTTGGAGTGCTTATGACGTTTCATTTCGTCAGTGCGTCGAGGGGTTGAGCAGGTAGTTTAACAGCCTAAACTCTTAAGCATCAATATATTGTCCGCTTTGTTCTGAAAGGTCTCACGGTTTTATTCTCAGAAGATAACTTCCCAGCAGGTCACCCATCATGGGAGTGCTCTCACATGAGCACGCTTAACTTTGGAGTTCTTATCAGGAACTTCACCGTTATCTGAAAAGACGCCTTGATGTTTAAGAGCTTCACTTATTAAACTTAAGTGGGCCTTTACAATCTTCCCAACTTAAGTAATTGATGTCCTCATCAGTATCCATCATGGGTTCAAAAAGCTGCTCACATGAAGTGATACTTTGTCCTGTATGACACTTAGCTCCTATCTGACACCCTATCGTCTGCTTTAATATCATTTTTAACAGCCCAAATTCTTAATTACCCAAGTATTGTCCGCTTTGTCCTGAAAGGCCTCACGGTTTTGTTCTCAGAAGATAACTTTCTAGCAGATCACCCATCCTGGGAGTGCTCCCACATAAGCATGCTTAACCTTGGAGTTCTTATTAGGAACTACACTGTTATTTGAAAAGGTGCCTCGATGTTTAAGAGCTTCACTTATTACTACTTAAGTGAGTTTTTACGGCTATTGGGGAGAAGGAAGGCTGAGGGGGTATAAATAGGGAGGAGAGGAGAGAGAGGGGGATGGCCGGCCAGCTGTCGGTTGGCCGCCGACAGGGCGACGCACGTGCATGAGTCTGTGTCTCTGTCTGTAGGCTCTGTCGAGCGACAGAGCTTGAACCACCCTAGCATGGGGGAACGGGAATCATAAGAAGAGAAATAAAAAACAGAGGAAAATAAAATAATCATTTTCAATTAAATTTTTTGCATTTTTTCATTGTTTGACTTCTAAAAATAATGAAACTTGGTACTGAGATGTGTTATGATGAGATGAACACTTTCTCTCCAAATTTTTTTGATTTAGAGCAATATTTTATTTTATATTAATTTATGAAGTTTGAAACTTTTAAAATTAATCATGATCGAATCGGAGCTCTGAATTTGATGAAACTTTTAGCGTAGCCTTTAAATAATATACTTAACCCAACAGCACAAAAATGATGAATTTGAACTTGTAATTATTTTTCTCAATTTATTGAATTTAAAAAATTTAGAAATTAAAGCGGGAGTTTCCGTTATCCGAATTTCTTCGAAACTAGGGCATTTTGATCTAAAATTTTTTTTTATCCAATGGTAATTTGGTTTGCCCCAATTTATAGTTCTCCGGGATCCTGATTTCTGAGGCTGGATCTGACTTAATTTTGTGAAGTAACGACATTGGGTCGTTGCAACTTAAAATATGAATGTAAAGATATTCTAACTACTACTGCTCAAGAGCTGGATAACAAGTCTTATCGTTGTTGAGGACAATGATTTTATTATTAGTGAGGATGCACATTTGGGTGTAGTCCGTTATTTGAGTACCAAGGATTGAAGGAGAAGAAACATATTTAGTGCGTCAATGTCTTGCATTGGGATAGGTTATAGTCTAATTATAGATGGTGGTAGTACCATGAATGTAGATTTTTTGATTTTTTTATCATTAGTGTTCCTACCATCTTTCGGCAACTATTGCCACTAAACCGTAACCGAACTGCCACATGGTTCCATTGAACTATCGCATCCCTCTGCTTGAACCTGGCCCGATCCGCGCAACATGAACCACGCTGCAGTCACACAGGCACGCACGTATGCCAGCATGCGTGGCCCACGAGCATCTACCACAGTTGTCGCTGACTTCCAATGCTTTGTTCTTTGCTGTCCGAACTCCAATTCATGAACTAGTTGTGTCATAGGATTCGTGATAACAATCTTCAATTCAAAATGGAATATTTCCAATCTCACATTAAGAAGTATGCTTGGATCATTGTGATTGGTGATTTAACCGCCCTTCACGGAGGTAAAATTTTGTGTATTTTATTTAATCATCTAAAAATCATTTATCAGGTTTTCTTATTGAATTGCGGATGATTGTATATTGTGTTGCAAGTTTTGAAAGTAGATTTGCCATTACTGGTTTATTAGGAAATTCCACCAGCACAAACTAGCCATTTATTGAGCTTTTCTTAGCCAAATCAAGTGACCACTTGTGATGAAGTGTTTTTCATCAAAAGTGAACCTGCGTAGGTTGCAATCCACATTATTTTTCTGATTTGAGAAAAATTTTCTAGTTCTTAAAGTTATATTTGCTTTGTTTGGAAAATTAGTATTTGTTTGTTATTCTTGTGTTTTACTACTCTTTAACTATGAGACTTTCTAGCAAAAAGGAAAATTGCAAATGAATAGCCAAAATAACTATAATAACATCTCAGGAATAGCATAGATCTAGAGTGCAAGGATTAGAGGATTCAATGGAGAGGTTGGAGGAGCAAATGCGAGACTTATAGGGAAAACCACTGCATTCCACTTCCAGCACAACCAGACCCACAACCACCCTAGTGTATACAAACTCTACATTCTTATAGAGAAGTGCATGAAGAGTTTGATGTTAGAAGGAATCCCAACTATAGGAGACCACATCCATCCCCAGAGAGGGACATGACTTTGAAGATTTTGATGACGATCGATATGATGAAGAGATTATAGAGTTTGGGGCTGAGATTTTGAGGGGAGACTAAGGGTGGAAGCACGATTTAGATAAACTTATGAACAAAGAAGTAGAGAGAGGGCTCCTACTATGACCCATTGAGGGGCATAAAAGTTGAAGCACCTACTTGTAATGGAACACATGATACATATTGATTTCTTGATTGGATGATACAAATCGA
The DNA here is from genome assembly GCA_016760335.1 of Gastrodia elata. Taxonomy (NCBI): domain Eukaryota; kingdom Viridiplantae; phylum Streptophyta; class Magnoliopsida; order Asparagales; family Orchidaceae; genus Gastrodia; species Gastrodia elata. The sequence goes on along the minus strand of CM028672.1, from coordinate 18,031,475 downwards.
GATTTTTTTGAGTGGCATAATTTGGATACGACCAAAGGTGGCATTTGCAAGAATAAAATTGGTAAGACATGCTAAGATATTTTGGAATAATTTATTGTTGAAGGAAATGGAGGTAGGAGAAGAGTAAGTTGGGTTGATAAGAGAGAAGTTTTAACGGATAAATATTGCTCTTACTATCACCTTAAGTAACTTCAAATAAAGTTATTGACATTGAGACAAGGATTCATGACTGTATCGGAATATCTTGATACATTTCAAGATTTGGTGGCTAGGAAAAACTATCAAGATCCAGATTGACAGTTAGCAAATAAGTTTGTGTTGTGATTAAGAATGGATCTTAGGCAGTAGGTAGAATTGTGAGACCACGTACTGTAAAAGAAGTTATTCATGATGCACTATTATTATTCTCAATTTAAAGCATGATCTTCTTGGTCTAAGAGTGTTGTTTTTCCTAATTCCAAGCTAAGCCAATAGAAGAGTCTTAGTCTTTGTATTGTACCAACTCTTTTGACTATAAAGAAAGATGGCACTTGGAGGATGTGCATAGATCGTATAGCCATTACTAAGATCACCATCAAATTTAGGTTCACTATCCCATGTTTGGGAAACATGTTGGGTTTGATTGCCAACTCAAATTTATTTTCCAAGATTGATCTTAAGAGTGATTCTCACCAGATTATGATTAGACCATGTGATGAGTGAAGATTGCTTTTAAGACACTATGAGGACGTTAAGAGTGGGTCGTCATGCCTTTCGGATTATCTAATGCACCAAGTACTTTCTTGAGATCGATGAATACAATATTGAGAATATTCTTGGGAAAAGCTTGTGTAGTGTATTTTGATGACATACTCATTTTTAGTATTGTTGAGGAGAGACTTCTAGAACATTTGAGTTTAGTATTGGAGAAGCTTTGTGAAAAAAAGTTATTTATAAATAAGAAATGTTATTTCATGCAACCTGGGGTTTGTATCTTAGGTTTCATAGTATCTTCTGTATATATAAAACCAGATCTCTCTAATATTCAAGCTATAATTAGTTGGGCACCACCTAAGAGTTGTACTGATATTAGGAGTTTTTATTTATTTGCTAGATTCTATAGGAGGCTGTATATGATTTCAATTTCAAGAAGCTTGTTGGCCTTTTAAAGGTTCAATCATCCCTATATTGAAGTTGCAAATTGTTTTGCTACAGATGTTTAAAATTTACATGAAAAAGTTAAAACATAAGTAGAACTTTCAAATAATAGATACACGTGTAAAGATAATACAACTAGATTAGAAAGAGAGTTCAAAGAAATGGATTATGTGTTGATGCACATTCGATCTGATAAGTATATCACCTTTTGATTATAAGAAATTTTATGCTGGGGCTATAGGTCCGTTTAGAATGGGTAAGGAAATTGGATCCAATGTTTATCTCTTGATCTGCTACCTGATATGCTAATTAGTTTTGTATTTAGTATTGAAGATTTGATCTCATTTTTTATCGATTTTATTTCAAAAAATACAAAAATTAGTTCTATTGCTGGGGAAGAGGCAATCTATCACATAAGTTTTCTACACCTTTTATATTTGAAATTGAGTAACTTATTAGTGATGAGATTGATGCAGGCTTACATGGAGAAAATAGGTTTTTGATTAGGTGGAGTAAGCCACTTTTTGAGGACACTTGGATGATTAAGATGAAGCTTCAAAAGCTGAATTTAGACCTCTTTGATGATTATTTGAACTTAACTTTGCGGAGCTGAGTTTTTAGCGTGGGAGACTTTGATGCATAGAGAGCACACTCAAGGAGAAGACCCATAACTCGAGCATTTTTACAAAGCTTAGATGGAGATTGAGCAGGAGCTGCACTTGTATTTGCTTATGGAGTCATGTCTGTTTTAGGTTGTGTTATTTCTTACCCATATTTGTAGAGCATGTAGGGCTGACAATTTGATCAGAAACTCGAAATTCAAACTTGAGACATTTTGACTCGATTTGAAAATTTTTGAGTCGAGTTCGAGTCGTACGTCTTGACTTGAACCCTATATAAAATGACAAATCCTATTTAAAATGACTTGAAATGACTTGAACTCAACACGAACTCGACTCGAACTCGAACTCGAACAAGTTTGAGTCGAGTCCAAGTATGGGCTGACTCGACTCGAAGCCAGCCCTAGTAGCATGTATATTGTTTAAGGCTTTATACTGTTGCAGAATATGTTGTTAGTGCTCATGCATTAATGTTGCTTTGTATTTTGTTATATTTATGTGTGTTGGTGGGGTGTGAAAGGACACCTTGGGATATGATGGGGTGCCTTTAGCGAACCACCATGCTTATATATAAGCTTTTATTCTCTTTGTAAAAGACAATGAATGATAAAATCATTTTTTTCATCCTTTGTGAGAATTGTGCTCTTGCAAGAGTGTGTTTGAAGTGATGTGGATAATCACTTCCAATCTAGTGCACGTGTATTGCTAGCAAGACTATCGGGTGCATATAATCTTGATAATCTAAGTTTGCTTGTTTGTTTGTGTTATTATGTTTCTTGCTTTCCCTGCCTACCTACTTATTTCTCCACCATTCTATGAATATTTTTCGTCAATTCTTGTATGTGTTTGTTTTTCGTTTTTCGCCATGGTTTCCTTTGTTGTGTTACTGCACATTATTATTCTTGCCATGATCTTCTTCCTTATAAAGATCACCAAATTTTTTCAAACAAAAAAAAAACAAAATTTTTGAAACTTCACACCACATTTGCTTTATTATTATTTGTTGTTTATCTTCTTTAACTAAAGAGCTGTGTTTTTTGTTTTTTTTGTGAGTAGTGAGTTCATTCAACCAATATAGTGAAAAAACCAGGACATTATTTATTGGTTTGGATGTTGAGCTTTGCTTACTCTGAAACATGCTTCAATTGATGGATGCTAACTATCTAATATCCATCGTCATACATTGTTCAATTTTTTCCATTATCTGTAGGAACAGTTAGAAGTCTGTAAGGAAAAGGTTGAGGAACCTTGTTCATACCTTGAAATTGTGTTGTGGATTAAGCATTTACGTAATTCTGTTGCAATGCTTCAATTGATGTCTACTTCTGTAATTATTTTGTATCCTCTCAATCTAGGATTAGTGATAAACAATTTGTTCACCAAAATACTATCTATCATAATCTCTTTTATTTTTCTGAGTTTTCAATGTTAACATTATTAGCTTTATTAATTTGATCTACTTTGTATATTTAATGATTCTATGCATTCCACTTTATTAATGATTTTTTTCTGAAAACTTTTTGTTGACTATATCTCAAAATATTATTGCTATTTTTACTAATGATTTATTATTATTAATATTTTATTTTCACTATATTTGGATTAACATGATCAAAATTTCAATGTCTATTTCTCTTATTTGATATCTAACCTGCCTTATAAATTTTTTAAAGCTGTTGCTTTGTTTTATTTGCTTTTTTGCCAAGTTTTTACTTTTTTAAAAATTTTGTAGTGCTAATTTCATTTTTTTAGAACACTTTCTTCCTAAAGCATTTTTTTCTCACCGCATTTCACAAGAATTCCTTGTGCATGACATTCCTCATTTCCCTTTTTACGGTAATTTTTCTTTTATGCAACTTTCCATTTTTTATCTCTAGTCAAATTGGCTTTTATTAAAGCTTCTATGTACTTCTATTAAGTGGTTGAGATTTTACTAGTTTTGTTTTTGTTTGCATTAAATTCATCTCCCACATAATAGAAATATGATCGTCTCACATGTTCAGACTACGGATTTTATCTGTGAAAACCCTTGAGGATAAACCTAGTTTGTCATCTTGCTTTCAAAACCTACAACTCTTTAATAGAATTATCTCTGTGCTAGGCATTGTAGGCTCACAAAAATATGTGGAGGCTACCTCTAGTGGTGGTAATTGATCGTAAATTGTCAGCTCTGTTGTGGATTTCCTGGCAGAGGTTGATGTGAACAGTGATGGCCATTTAGGGCAGTTGATGTTAGGCTATGGAATCGGTAAACTTTTTGTTGTTGTCGACAGCTGGTCGTAATTGACAAGAATGGATGATTCAAGGTGTTGGGCGATGTTGTAAACAAAGTTTCTCAGTAGAATATAGTGCCGTGGAACTGTTAAAAATGTATATGATATATATGATAATTTTTCTTAGTTGTTCAAGTATAGTTGTGAAGGAATAAATTTGTGCATTTCACTTCTATCACTGTTTGTTATTAAAAAAACTGAGAAAATTGTCAAAATGGTCGTTTGACTTTTACAAATTATTCATTTTAGTTCTAAATTATTATATATATATTTTTTGGTTCATAACTTTTAGTTAGTGTTTTTTTAGTTTACATATGATTAGAGCATTTTTCTAACTTTAGTTAAAATAACCACAATATTTGGAGTTTTTCTGGAAATATTACACGTTTGTAACCAAAGTCTTTCAATTGCTGATTATGACGTCTTTTGTCGCTTCCTCATCGTTGACGCTTCTGACGGCACTTCCAGCAGGGCAAGATGTCATATATGTTGGAAGGGCGTTGACGTTAGAAACATTGTCGGAGACAGGGCACCATTTTTTGTCGTTGCGCCAGAGGTAAGCGGGGGTTTCGCGGGCGCAAGAGCGATCGTCAGCCGTGACGTTGGCTTGCACGTGGGCGGAGAGGTTGGAACGGGGTGGCAAACCAATAACGAAACCACCAGGGAGATTCAGAGACGGGATTGCAGAGGGGAAGGCAGCAGCGGTGACTGCGAGCTCGAGTTTGATTCCTCCTTCGAGGAGCAGGAGATCAGTCGGAGAGCGTTGGTCACAAAGGGCAGCTCTTCTCTGTGAATTGGGAACTGGAAGCTGAAGTTGCTTTCCTGCCCTGAAGAATAGGAGGGTATTGTTATGGTGTGGCCCGGGTTGCACAACTCTAGGATTTTGTTTAACCTGGTTACCATTAACCACACCTCATTGCCATTCACAATTTTTTCTTAACTCTGCTACACAGCAAAAATAATAAATTTCTCCAAATGCTGCTTGGTTATAATAATTAAAATTAGAAAAATTGTTGTAATAATATATGTAATTTTATTAGTTAAATTCTATAAAGACAAATTTGCATTTAATGATTTTCATCCAAATTAATAGCATAGGACAAAGAAAATACTTAACTTAAAATTAAGGGACCAAAAAAATTATAAAATTAAGGGACCAAAAAAATTATATATAAAAGTCTATGATTAAAATGAATAATTTGCAAGAATCAAGATACCATTTTAACAAATTTCTCTTAAAAATTAATGTACTTCTATATCATGACCAAATTTGCAGATGTTTAATTTTTAATCCATTCATATCATTTGTATACTTACTGCTGCTCAATAATGAATTCCCTGTTTCTCATTTATTTTTTACTGGCATTCAAAGTGTGTTTATTTTCAATTAGTTGAACAAGTCAATGATTTAGAATCTTAGGCAATTGCATGCTTAAAAATCTCAAGCTGGGTGTTTTGGCAATACCTTTTCAATACTAGGGGCCTTGTTGTTTTCTGCTCGTTTTGAAGGTAACTATGCAAATGCAAATAATATTTGCTAGTTGTAATCAAAGTTAACTCTATGAGATACTAAAGCACTGCAAATTTTAATTATGCTTTTTTGTTGATTTTTAGTGTTCATTAGCATCCATTTCTATAGAATTTGTTTTTTAAGAATTGGGATATTGTTGTTACTCTTTATTGGTAACAGTATCAACAAGATTGTTTATATCCAGTGATTTATCATTCTTATAGGAACCTTACATTTTCTTAAATTATAATTTTTCTGTCTTTTAGGTTCAATCTTTGTCACCGAAAGCTCTTAGCTCTGCTGTTAGTGATATTAGTTCTGTTGTAAGCATGATTGACCGGATTGCTGGCTCAGCACCGGGCAATGGTTCAAGGGCTGCTGTTGGCGATGATTTGGTAGCAATGACAAAGTGCCGTCTGCAAGCTAGGAATTTTATGACACAAGATGGTGGTGCCAGCACAAAGAAAATGAAGCGGCACACAAGTGCTATGCCACTAAATAATGTTTCATCAGCAGGCAGTGTAAATGACAACTTTATGAAATTTGGCAGCCTTGATTCATCTGAACTTGAATCCACTGCAACTTCTCATGTCAAAAGGCAGAAACTAGAGGTACTTTTTATATATTTATAACTGTAACATTGATAAATAACTGGAATTGCTATTCTACTAAAACCTGCATTAATTTTATCTATTTACACTTAAATTGATTTTTCATTTGCATAATGTTTGAAGTTTTGACTTTGGATTAATTTTATTAAAAGTTTTCCCTTTTTATTTAATTGATTTCCAATTAACAGTAAATTTTCTCTAGTCGTAAGTTAAGAAACAAACCCGTATTTTTAAAAATTTTATTATAATAATGGTAGTACTTTCAAAGCATATTTGTATCGATATAAAAAAATTCATTGATTCTTGCATATAGGGATTACCTGCTGCGAGGAAAATGATTACTTGTTTTAAATATAAAGAGAAAAGTGTGAGAAAACTGAAAAAAAAAAAGAAAAAATAGAAGAAAAATGGCTTCAATTTGCAAAAATACGTGAATTTTAAACTGTGACCAAGTGACATTGATGCAGACTAAATGATATAAGATGGATAAGACATTGTTTCTCGAATGCAAGAAGTATGATTTGTGAGAATGTAATTAGGTTTATGTAATAAACATTTAAAAAAAAATATTGCATGCTACTTGAAAGAGGATAGTTTTTTGTTTTATTTTTTTTAATAAACATCAATCTCAATGTAATTCATATGTTAAAGGCAAGATTTAAATATTGAAATTTTTTCTTACAATAGTAATGCAAAAGCGTTTCACTAGAATTATAGAATAAATCCTTCTAGAGTTAGTCTTTTTTGCTTGACACTTGAACAAATACTATAGCAACATCACATGAGTTTCTGAGACATAATATTCTCTTTAAGACAAAACAATACCAATACAAAGAATTTTTTTTTGTATTTTATAAAATTCATAGGGGTCACTACAATTTACAAGCTTTCTAATTTGCTTTTTAGATTGAAAATATGAGTTCATGAGATTATAGTCTAAATGTTACCTTTTTTATTAAGACTTGAGGTGTGAAAATTTGCACAATACAATGGATGATAGGAAGAGTGATGCCTCGATGCCGGTTCAGCTAGAACTGTCCCGATATCGGGTATTCACATACCGCAGGATCATATTGAGCAATTTGAAAGAAAAGGAACACATATATAAAAGCTAAAAGATAGTTCTCATTCATTAAAATTCCTGATTTCAAAAATCTTCAACATTTCTCTTACAAAGTTCATCAAAGATGAACTGAAACAAAAGGAAAATATAAATAAAAGTAAAAGTAAAGTAGCGTCGTAGATTCATTAGCAAGTTTGAAAATGTATGAATTAGGGTTTTTGTTTGAATTCTCCCAGAAGTACCTGATCTGATATTATAAAGAAAATAATATCGGGATTGGAATTCTCAGTAATTATAGAATACTCTAAGTACTGCAATAAATAATAAAATATTACATTTTTATAAAAGTAGAGATACGATTAACGGAAATAAGGGTGTAATAAACATGTAGGAAAAATAAGGTATTAGCGTAAAATGAACATTCAATTTTTTGCGAAAATATTATCACAAAATGTAGGTTACTGCTATTTTTTTTCTAGTAACCAACCACGAATGTTACTAGTGATATTTTTTCACTAACCCACGAATGTTACTGATGTCATTTTCCAGTAATTCACGAATGTTACTGATGTCATTTTTTCAGTAGCAACCACATTATAAAAGGGATGTTGGTTCCGAACAACTAACCAAGCTTCAATACGAATTTAGCTCAAAGCAAAGCTAAGCAGCAATAAAGTGCAAAAAGTAATTATATACTGGGTACCTTTTTCTTTAAGTTCAAATGTGCGACAGTTCGATTGAATCTACATTTAGATTTTGATATCTTAAATTAGCTTTTTAGAGATATGATATATTTTTAGGAATTTTTTTATTTTGTTCTTTTCTATTCTGTCTTTCTTTCACTTTTTCTTCTTGAGAGAAGATAGCATTTTTAAGTCATCAAGGGTAGCAATTTATTTTAAATATAATATTATTATTATCATTATTTCATTTATAATAATAATATATGAATGAAAGAAAAATAAAATAGAAATGACTGTAAAAATGAAAATATCTGAATTGAATTTTAATATAATGGAAATAATAATCCTTTAATAACATTTGTATTATTCTCATTATTAATTAATGAGAATAATAATTATGTGAATGACTAATTTATTAATTTTATAATAATGATTTATTAAGTATATGTAAATAGAATAAAATGAACGGAGAAATAAAGAAAACAAGCAAAATTTTCCCTCATTTTTTTCCTCATTTCCCATCTCCTCTTACCTATAGGAGTAGGATCGCCGGAAAATGGAGGGAGGCCGGACGTGGCCGAACGAGGGAGCTGGAGGCGTGACCGGAGAGGGGTGACCAGAGCAGCGGGGGCTGGCTAGCTGGCTGCGGTAGGAGGGCTGGCAGGAGGGAGGAGGCTGTCAGGAGAGGGAGGGCTGGCAGGAGGGAGAGGGGCTGGCAGGTTTGGGAGAAGGAGGGGAGGGGGTCGGCCCACTTGGCCGTTAGCCTGCGCCAAAACCGACACAGGATGGGTTTTGGCACGCTGAAGCTTCCACCTGCAGGCTCTGTCTTGTGACAGCATGTGATCGCAGGATCGCCCGATTCGGGGGGAGAAGGAATTTCTTAAGGAAAATAAAAAAATTACTTAAAGTTAAATTTTTTGCATTTTTCCGCCGTCTGGCATCCAAAAATAACGAAACTTAACACCGATGTGTTATATGATATAACGAACACCCTCGCGTCAAAAATTTTCGATTCGGAGCAGCCTTTAAATAATTTAATTTATGAAGTTTTAAACTTATGGAGCAGCCTTTAAATAATTTAATTTATGGAGCCGCTTTTAAATATTTTTAATTAATTTATGAAGTTTTAAATTTCGAAAATTAATTGAGATCGAACCGGCATTCCAAAATTGATGAAACTTCTTGAGCAGCCTTTAAATTATATACTCAACATAATGACACGAAAATCGATAAATTCAAACACATATTTAATGTTCTCAATTTATTGAATTTAAAAAGTTCAGAAAAATAAAATGGGAGCTTTCGTTATCTGGATTTTCTCAAACTAGGACACTTTGATCTAAAAATTATTCTCATCTTAAGGTATTTTTGCTTGCCCTAATTTGAAGTTCCTCGGGATCTTGACGTTAGAATCGAGATTTTGACCTAATTTGTAAAGTAACGACATTGGTTCGTTACAGAGAGTCATGCTAGGAAGATAATGATCACATAAACATAATTCATCCTAACAACCACTCGCATGTGTTGGAGCATTTTGGTGGCCTTGCTCTTGTCTTTATTAGATAACAAAACTGATTGCACATTTTTCCTTTGCTCATGGTGACAAATAATCCATCCTCTATATTCTAAGAATGTCAAGTGATTTTTATTAACAGCTATGAATCTGTTTTCTCCTACCTGTACAACATAAAATGAACCTTGGCCATTGACTATTACTCCCCTTGTCTATAAAAAATAAAGTTAAATTAAAATGCTAAATCCATTATATATTAAGAAATTTATGCTATATAAACTATATTATTAGCTTCACCAAAGTTTTTTTTGCTTATGCTATAACACAAGCATTGCTATTTACAATATTATAGCCTGAATTTTTTTTGTTTCACAAGTATCACTCACCAATAATAAAAAATGATTGTATTTTGTAACATTGTTTGAAATATAAAATTTTCAAAGCTGGTCTGGCCGGGATTTAATGTATGCGAGGTTGCTTTTGACCTAAAAGTGAGATCAGGCTGAGCTTGTTCATTTGTTATTTTTTATTGAAATTAGATGCATAAGCTCAAACATTTGGTCGTTGACTGGGTGGGTTTTCAGATTCATAATCAAATTTACTTGGCAAACAATAATGGGCTATTCTTTAAGCCTCCTATACAATAATCATAGAATGAGATGCTTAAGCATATATTCTTAATGAATCATATATAACTCTGAAAACCATAATCAATAAAAACATTATCCTATTACAAGAACCTTTGAAACTAGATTTTAATGGCAATTGGTAGAGGATTGGATGTGTATTCATGGAATAATGATGGAAAAAGTGGAGAATCCACGGTATTGATGATTAATAATGATTGTGTTAAATATGATGCATCAAATACTTTTGATACTCTAATACTTCCATGAATCATAGGGCTATATATGTTAATCCCAATCCACTAAAAGATCTTGTATATGAATAAAGAAATTATTCCAAGACTTTAGGATGAGAAAATAAACTTAAAATAATTATTCTTTGACAAATTGCTAAATGAAATTAGTGGATACCATTATTAAAATGAAAATAAATATGACTTTATGAAATAAAATGGATAGGCGAGAAACCAAAGAAATTGGTTGTCTACTTATGTGTGGATTGGCATTGAAATTGTATTATACTTTGAAAGAAATTTGTATTACAGAAATTGTAAAATTAATTTAGAGAAGTATATTAACTATTTTAAAGATAAGAAGGTTAAAATTTTCAAGTATATAATGGATATTGATTAGAAAAGTTTTTTGGAATGAGAATATTCAATATTGATGGATGAAACATTTTCATAATTTTTGTAATGTTGAGTGTAATAATGTCATTTATACGAGTGATTTTAGTAGTTCTAATGATAATTTTTGTTGCTTTTTCATTCAATCCATGAAACAACTTTGGAATGCTAAGAACATGATGATTGAAAGAGCTATAAAATCAGTTGATGTTTCTATAAGATTGAATAATGCTTGGGTATATTATTTTGAAGCTTTAATATGCAAGATGAGTGTAATATTGAAATACCTATTAAAAAGAATAATTGTGATATGTAGGATTATACAGATATTATAGATAAATTCAGTTAATGAGCCATATTTTGATATTTTGAAACTCTCAGAGAGTTAACAAACACATAGTTTTTGTTTTGATTGGACTTTATCAATGCTCGGTTTGGAGTTTGTATAACTTTGCATTAATTTAGAATTTTCTTACTAAACACATTCATGAGGAGGTGCTTTGGTGCTTGTTGTTTGTAGATAATATTCTTCTTGTTGATAAGAGTAGGCGGTTAAATCAAAGATTATGATTGGAGAATTACTGCATAATCTAAAGTATTTAGTTTTTGTAGATTTAAAATGATATATATATATATATATATATATAGATATAGATATAGATATAGATAGTGCATTTTTAATCATATAATGTAAATTATATTATTATGGCTATTAATGATCATGTAATCAAGAAAATGAGTGGTTCAAATATTTCTGTTCTATTATATCTAATGATGTTTAAATAGAAGTTCATGTGATTAACAGGTTCTAGGCTGGTTTGATGAAATGGAGTTGCACTTTTGATGTGTTGTTCAGTAAAAAATTAAACTCGATTAAATTTTTTTTCTTGTAACAAACATAAAATTAATGTTGTTATACATGGCATAATGTTGGCCACAAATTAGGAGCATACTAATAAAGTAACGTTTTTGGAGACAAGGATGCTAAAATGGACGAAGGGGCATTCACGAAACAATCTGAGAGGTGAGCATATTCATAGAAATGTTGTGTTTCTCTAGTTGATGATAAGGTCAAGAAATGTCTTCTTAGATAGTTTAAATATATTAAATGTAGATCATTAGATGCTCTAGTTAAAATGGTTGTGCTAATGAAATTTCTATGTTATGTTTGAAAAAGGCATGATATGAAATTAATGGGCTTGATGTCATATACATGGAACTTAGGGAGTTGTTATTTAATCAAAAAATGAGAACAAAGGATTTTTGCTTTCAATTTCACTTAATTGACTAAGGTTTGGTGGTGTTATGCATAATAAAATTCAACTCATTTTAATATCTTCATGCTAATCATGTATATGCTGTACAAATGGCTGTATAAATGCACTTTGCTTAGGTTTATCTGTAATCACTAATATATAGACTGAAGCTCTTTTAACCGATGATTATTTTAAATGAACTCATGTATGTATGACTATTAACATGCAAATTGTGTGCAAAATTTTATATATATTATAATATATATATATATATATATAAAGATCCATAAGCATAATTTTTTACTATATAATGCAGCAGATGAACTCTAAATCACTTTGGTTTGCCTTTCTGTCAGTGGATGATAAGTGATAAAAAAAATTAAAGTACTTGCCCATCCTCTTTTGAAGTCTTTCAAAAATAACTCATTAATATTTTATCATATCATATATTGATTTTATACAACTATATGACCTAACTACTAATGTCTTATGATTGGACAGCATCATCTGTCTCATGGCAAATAACAAAATGGGTTATCTTAGGGAATCAATATAGTACTTCACTAATAAATTTTTAATGTTAATGGAAATTCAAGAGTAAAAGACTAATACATAGTTAGAATTGAATGTTTTGTTTCACATTGCTCAACGAATTAATAAAATTAGTGAAATCTGTTGTATGAATGCTTTTTAGTATTGACCAAAGATTGAATTTCCCCTACCCTTTATTAATTAATTGAATGCCTCTCTCAGCATAGCAAATTTTAAGAAGTTGACAAATACAATTAACAAAACTATCCTTCAAACTAAAATAATCTAGGGGTGTAAAAGAGCCAAACCGAACTTGGAGTTGGCTTGACTTGAGCTTGAGTTTGAACTTATATTTTAATTGAGTTCAAACATAGGCTTTAGCTAAATTTTATGTGCTTAAGCCAACGCACAACCAAATCTTATTTATTATGATTAAAATTTTATATTTGCTGAGATAATCACTGATTCTTAAGAGATGTAATAATATCAGTCAAGGCAAAAATAATGAAAATGTTATAAAGAATAAAAATTTAATAATCAAAATAAAATAGAGATACAATTTTATATATTCTTAGCGCTGTTTTACTTCAAGGTATCTCATATTGTAAAATACACTAAATAGTCATTAATAGCCCCTAAACCCTTAACATTTTTTACTTTTCTTATAGTTTAGTATGTTCATTTAATCTCTAAAATTTTTATTTGCTAAATTTTTTAAAAATGGCCAATGCAAATATATAACCTGCAATATCACAATTTTTAGTAGAACTCTCGAACCAACTTAATAATTAAGTTTTGCTATTTTGGTTTAAAGCAGAAAACATAATATATTTGATGATAGTATTCTGAAAATTTTAGTTTTTTTTTAAATACTCTAAGAATTTTATAAGTCATGCACATGTTTATTCCGATATTTTGTTTGCGATATTGGGTAATATTTGAATAATTATTTAAGTAATAATGGTGAAATTTAAATCAATATTTTGTCCATTCATGATAATGCAGATCTAATTCAAATTCTTAAGAATAATATCTTAAGCAGAGATACGTATGGCCTTGATGAAACGCATCAACTTAATAGTATTTTGATGATTCCATATAGAATATTTTGAAATGTATTAATTCATAGGCATGCCTTTGCAATATTTTTTTTTTCCAATCTCCGGCTCACCTTGAACAAATTTCTGACAATAAGGATATCAAAATATCGCATGAGGAAATTTACAATAACGAATTCTAAATTATTTTGACCTTATTAATGTCAATGAAGTACTTGATGTTGCTATTTTTATATCTTATAATATTGCAGGTGAACCATCCTCTGCATGAGGAGATTAGGCAAATAAACCAGCAGCTTATTGACACGGTGGTTAGTATATGCGATGATGAATCTGCTTCTGTTACCACTGCATCTGAAGGTCGAGAAGGGACAATTGTTAAATGCTCTTTCAGTGCAGTGGCCTTCAGTCCAAGTTTAAAAGCTCATTTTGCCTCAATGCATATGGTTAGTTTCCTAGAAAAGCTGACATTGTTTTACTCATTTTACTTAAATCAATTTCTGAATATTAATTATCATTTCATATCAGTCGCCAATAGAGCCTTTGAGATTGCTGGTTCCTGTGGAGTATCCAAAATGCTCTCCTATACTTCTTGACAAGCTACCAATTGAACCAAGGTAAAGGTGCACTATTGGTTAATGTTTTAAATTCTTTGCTTTATGTTAATCCTTTTGGGGATTTTGCATACGTAACCCCAAAATTTTATATATACATAATCAACACCCAAACTTTAATATTTATGAAACAACAATATCACTTCTTTATTTCTAAAGTATATGACACCTTGTATCTACTTGTAATTAGAAGAATTCTAAGATTTGTAAAATAATAATGGTTTATTTTTTATTGCTTGGGTGTTGTTGGATATGTTTATTTTAAAGATTTAGGTGTTATATATGTAAAATCCCTCTTTTTTCTTAAAATAAAATATCTCCATTGAAAATACTATTTTCAGCAAGGAGTTTGAAGACCTCTCTGCAAAGGCAAAGTCGAGGTTCAGCATTTCCCTTCGTGACCTTTCGCAGCCAATGTCGCTTGGAGAAATGGCAGGAACATGGGATGCTTGTGCACGTATGGTGGTTGTGGAGTATGCTCGGCAGACCGGTGGGGGTACCTTTAGCTCAACTTATGGTGCCTGGGAAAATTGTGTCGGGGCTTGATCTGGTACACCATTGTAATTCTATTTATATTTCTTTCAAAAGATGCACGAGTGAAATCTGTTCGACATATAAAATAATATTTGCTAAAATTGAACTTTTTAGTTTATCTTTCTTTTTTGTGTCTTGAGTTCTTCATATATTCAGTTGAGTGGTAGGATCTTGTTCATCTGCTTGTAATAATCATGTTCTGTTTTTGCTTATTGTAAGTATGATTAATGTATGATGTCAAATTAAATACTTCTCAATGTTATTTTTTTTTCACCTTGATGATTCCCCCGCTTATGTACAAAGTAATGATCTCCATCCCTTGATCAAAGAATCCTGTTAATTATTATACCGGTCAAAGGGTCAATTTAGACATGAGGTAAAGATATTCAAACCTTAGCTTATAGAACATGCCTTTGATTACACTCTTGGTATAATAGAGTCGGAAGTTAGGTTTTGGTGTTTACTTCTAAACCTGTCAAATCGGCCTCCACCAATAGGTCTGCTAATAAATTGATATCTTCTGTATCTAATATTTCTCTTCCTCAAATATCCAGCAAGACATTAATTCCTTATAAGCACCATAGTGATGCTGTCATGCGATATTAAGGCGCGCACTCTGTCATATGTTTGAAATTTATGACTCGCCATAGCTGCTCGTCGCAAGGGATGAAAGCATTGTGAGTGGCAATGCGCTTGGATCTTGAGATTGTCGATTGCCTTGGTGGTTTCAATGGGTCATCAATGCTGTGCCAGGATGCCAATGATTGTGGCCATTGATTCTTCTTGATTGCGTTGTCTGTCTTGCCAGCTCTATTGAAGGTTTTGTGGCTTTGTGTAGATAGCAATAACTTCATGGATTTAGCACCGGCGATGGCGTTGTCGCTTTCAATTTTGGAGGATGGTGAAGCTGCTGGAATTGTGCTAAATTCCTTTTCTCCATGTTCCTCCGTTAACCCTCAACTACTCTTGCAGGGAAGTTTTGTCTATTGCTGGCTATTGTAGCTATTGAAGTGGGCCCTGCCTTGGGGCTAGGCCTTTTTTCCTTAGATTCAATATTTGAATGTCCACACAAATCTCTTGCAGAGTGGTCTAGTCACTGCTGGGTTTTCTCTTTCATCGGTGTTTCTAGGCCTTCGGTTTGTTCTGCTCTGCAGCTTACCTCTCTGGTCGAGATGCCTTCGACGCCATTGGTGCCATTTCTAGTTCAACCTTTTTGGTGAACCTAATGACTCATAATTCTGCTGTGGTCGGTGTTGCTTTGGCGGCAGATTTAACGGTCCTGTTGGACCATAATTCGTACGTGAGAGATGACGTGAACCCTTTATTTGTTTTACAGAGATCCTACTCTCAAACTGTCTTAGAGGTTACTTTGATGTTTCTCTTCTGTGTCCATTCCTGAAGTGTTGACCACTTTTGAGGGTATACATGCATTTTTTTTTTTAAAAGAATGAGGTTTGCGAGTTGATTCAACTGTTTGAGGTATCACTTATTAATTCTTTGGATGGCTTTCCATGATCTGCATCAAGAAGGCATTCTATATATGCTTAACATTGGCACTTGATTGGCTTGATTGACCATAGCCATATGTTGCTGCAACTTCTTTTTGTGATGATTTTGCACAAATGCTTGCTAAAACTTCTATACCTGTTGAAGTGATTTGAGCTGTCGCCAAATTCTGTTTCTAATTCAGAGTGGCGTTTCCTTTCCCATGTTGTTGATTCACTTATTACAGCTAATTCACATTATGATTATTAGGAGTTATTTTTGGGAATCACTGCTTATGGACGACCCCACTTAGATTCTTGCACTATTTAGTGATGGCCGGATTTCGGTTAAATTGGACATTATGGTTGATCACCTATCCATTGTAGATTGGTGCCAAAGAATCATGTTTTTGACAACGTGGTGTTGGAGAATATCAATGGTATTACTTGAACCTTAGAATTGGTCATGACAACCTATTTCAAGTTGCATTCTGAGTTTTGACCTCATAAAGCGCCTATTATTCATGAGGCTATTGATTGGCTGAATGTAAAGGTGGGTGATGCTTTATGAAATGATGTTCAATAGTTTTTGAGGGTTTTGAAGTGCCTTCTTCTAGTGGCAAGGACATGGTAGTTTATTGATCCAGTGAGTGTGATGTGGTCAAGGGGACTGCAAACTTGATGCCGTGCTTCCATCAGTTTCTCCATGACTGAGCTTGTTGATTTTGGGGTTCAAGGCTTTTCTACATGAGGATGTCTTGTCTCCAATTCAGTTTCCTTAGAATGTGGTCACTATTTGGTCTTCTGTTTGCATAAACGTACTTTCATATCCTCGCTCTTTTAGGATAATTAATGATATTTTTGGTTTCGTATAAGCCTTTGAAGCTGTGTGCTTGAGTGACTATGATATTGTTCAGTTCTCTTATAGACATGCAAAAGTAGGAGATACGTTCATCAATTGAGGATTGTTCCTCGTCTTTGAACGACTTATTGTATGTTTTTGAAAAGTGATTATATTTATTAAAAAGTGAGGTTGATGATCTAATCATTGATGACTGTGGGTACAATGCTTTCAGATCGTCCAATAATTAGCTCAGTTTGGTTGCCTGGACGGATTAGTGTATGGTTCAATGACCTGATTATTATTACTTAAGTGCGAAGCAATTCAGAGTTCCTTGAATAAGCACGAGCAAACATCATTCACCTAAGTGAAACAATAGCAAAACTAATTCTAATTCGGAAATTCACAGTTAGTGATATATAGTTTTTTAAAAGGCTTAGAAAGAAAAGTCTTAAGCTTATCATTATAATTGCCATCTATTTTACCGATAATTATCTTAGTATTATTATCTTATGGTTGCTCGCCAGATTATTCCTTTTACTTAATAGTGAATAATAGTGAATAATAAAATTCTTCTTAAGTGCAGTTAACTCAATTTAACTTAATGAGATGAAAAATAATTACTTAGAAAATTTATCCATGTTTATTTTATAATTACAAATTATATCAGGTATAAACCACATTAGTCTAGTATTCTTGCATTAGTTAAGTTCTTCATTTTGTGTGTTTATGCTTGAGATGACTTAGATTTTTTAAATCTAATTTTGTTATATTTAGAGTACAATGAAGAATTATTTCTACCATTAGTTTACAAGGATATATCGTTTATTTGGAGTCAAGATTGCGAAGAAGCCTTTCAGAATTTAAAGCAAGTTCTGAAATATGCACCTATTTTAGCGTTGCCCCAAGAAGAGAAGGATTTTCAGGTATTCACAGATGCTTCTAAGCTAGGTCTTGGCTATGTCCTAATGCAACAATATAAAAAGCATAGCCTTTGCCTCAGGACAGTTGAAACTAAATGAAAAGAACTACCCTTACCATGACGTAAAGATGGTAGCCATAGCTTTTGCAACTTGGGGACACTATTTGTACGGGGTAAAGTGTGAAATATTTATTGATCACCAAAGCTTTCAATATATTTTCACTTAAAATGAGTTGAATTGTAAGCAAAGAAGGTGGTTAGAATTTATTTGTGATTCTGATTTAGAAATTGAATATCATCCTAGAAAGGCAATGTAGTGGCAGATGCATTAAGTAGTAAAGCAATTGCGTCTTCTATTTGAATCAATGAGTCCTTAATAGAAGACTTCGATAAGCTGAAGATTGAACCAATTAGATCAGATCTTTAATCTTAAGTTAAAGTCAAAGGATAAAATAATCAACACTAAAACTTATAATATCTAACTCTTAAGATCAAAAGCTACAATCTAAACTAAAATTAAGCTATTGAGTAATCTCATTACTTAATAAAATAGAACTTAAGGATTATAAGGCTAAGAATTAATTGATCAATCATTAAGAAGAATCCTAAGGATTAACATGACAAGTTACTTAAATATTCTTATAATTTAAATGAAGTTTAATTAGATTAATTCTGATTTTAATAAGCTAGTTGTTTTAATGATGAAAGAAATGTGGATTTTCATATCCACATTTCAACACTTACCTTAGTTAGGGGTAATTTAGCAATTTATGCTTTAAATCAAAATTAATGGTCAAAATAACCTTAGATTAATTTTAAACATTAATTTTACTAATTTTAAAAGTAAAGGGAAAATTAGGATGATTAAATTTTACTTAACATTTGGCCCAAATAATCAAAATACCCCTCATTATGGGTCAAAAATGGGATTTTGGTTCTAAGGCTCCAAATTGATTTCTTTTAATACCAAATGATTCCTTACTATTTAATATGAAGATTGACACTAAAAATACCCAATTTGGTTAAGAATTAAGGCTAATGAGCTCAAATTATGGTTTAAACTTATTAATGAATGATTAATAAAATTAGTTATGAAAACCTAAATTTTATGATATAATTTTGTTTTATTCAGTCTAAAGAGTCCATAGATACTAAGTTAACTAAATTATGAGGTCAAATGGTTTAGTTATGAGCTAATAAAGAAAAATCCCTAAAATAGGTAATTAAAGGAGGGGTCAAACCTCAATTTCACTAATTGATGTCCAAATCAAGTAAAATTAGTGGTTATGGGCTCCCTATAACACACTAATTATAATGACAATAAGTATGCTAAATTTGAATTTCAATTAATTAATATAAGCCTTAATTAGGGTTCAAGGTGATTAGTGAGTGATTAGTAAAATTAATTATAGAAAAATAATTTTAACTTCACAATTATATTCTCCTCTATTTAGTGAGTGATCAGAGACCTAAAACCTAAAATTAACTAATGATTGAGCTGAATATTCACTAATCCATTTTCTAAGTGATTAAGCATAATTATGAAAATTAATGCCAAAAGTCTAAATATTTTTTATAGATTAGTGTTCCTTGTATTTTTTTGATAAAAAAAATATATTGGATCACTACATTTGAATGTGATTTGACTAAGTTATGATATTATCAAATTTTAGGAATATGTGATTAATTGGTCCAAATGGTGATTAGTGAAATTAACCACCAAATAGAAAAATTAATGACATAAAATTAATACTTGCAATTTTTTAAGCAATTTGAGATATAACATCAACATGTTTGGATGAGTGGTTAAAAAGTTATGGGGTTTTGAAGATTAGGTGATTAATTAACTAAAAAGGTGATTAGTCAAACTAATCACAAAATAAAGATCTAATGACATTATATCAATCCTTATATTTTTCTAAGAATTTTGAGATATAATATTAATATATTTGGAATTGTAATTATCAGGATACGAAGCTTTAAAAATTTTGAAACTAAATAAATTAATTTAATTTTTATGAAATTACAGTTCATACGAACAGTACTTTACTATTCATATGAACAGTGGGCCTGCCAACAGACACGCGGGTGGGCTCTCGACTGTGCACCCGCAGGCCAAGCACGCCGTAAGCGGGCGGGCCGAACCTAGCGGGTTAGGCCACTGGGCTAACCTAAAATGGGCTCATTATGCATCAAAATTCTCCCAATTTAAGGCACATCACGGGGTGTGACACATACCAATGGAAATGTCTTTTCAAGACCTTTCGATTAGTACCGAATACAAATCCTAGTCTTGCATATAACTCAAGAAATTATGATGCTCTAATTTAAGCTTAAAAGGGAATAAGAGGTACCTTTATTGTTTGGTTGGAGCTTCGAGAAGGAGAAGAATATGGCTGCTTTGACTCTATGATATATCCCCACGATGTAAAAGAGGCTTGAGATCGAAATGAGGTTTTAAATGGTGTCTTTTGAGTGCTCTAAGAAGGTGGACGAGCCCCCACACGGACGTGGGTCAAGCGATCGCGTGCGCGTCCGCGCAGGAGCCTGGGAAGCATTCGAGATAAATTTTTTTAATTAATTAATTAATTAATAATTAAATACAATTTAAATATCCAAAATTTAATAATCAAAAGAGCTCTAAAAAATCCCAAAATTTCACCGGTAATTGAGGGTGAGAAACTTAAAAATAAAATCATATTTTTAATTTGAGATAAATTTAATTATTTTAATTTTCACGGTATTTAAATATATTAAAATATTTGGAAAATTCGATGACTTTCAAAAATTCTCAAAATTTTACCCCTAGCTAATTTGGGAGTGAGGAATTCAATGGTGAACTCTGATTTTGATTTAGAGATTAATTTAATTTAGGTAATATTTTAGGTCAATAATTTGATAAAATAGCTAAATGATCCAATCGAGGTCTGATGGATCCCAAACTTTGGGTTATGCTCTAATGAGTATTTGATTACAATGGAATAGGAATTATGACTTGGTTAAGTTCAGATAAATTAGGGTAACAACTTTGGGTTATTACATGTGAGGTGCTCTGTGGAGGGAGTAATCTCATTCTATAACAACTCTAAGCAGTTACTTAGCTTAATTATAACATAATTATCATTCCATTAGGTTCACTTAGTCATTAGAACCAATCCCCAAAGATTTAGAGTGATTCAAAGCTCAATCTAATATTTGGATTATTTAATAATATTTAATTAATTAAAATTGAAATATTTAATTTAACCTTAAAATTGAAATCTAACTTTGCCATTGCACTCGTCATCCCAAATTAGCTATGAGTGATGTTTTGGAAGTGTTTGGAGATCGTCAGATTTTTCTTGAATACTTTAATATATTTAAATACCCCGAAATATAGAATAATTAAATAATCGTTGAAATAGAAACCCGACTTCGCCATTCCGCTCGTTACCCATAAATTAGCTAGGGGTCATGTTTTGAAAGTATTTGGAAGTCGTCGGGCTTTTGCGAATATTTTAATGTATTTAAATACCCAAAAAATTAGGATAATTAAAATGATCTCCAAATTAAAATCCGACTTCACCGTTGAATTCCTCACCCCCAAATTAGATAAGGGTGAACATTTGAGATTTTTCGGAGCTCGTTTAGTCATTCATTTTTAATTAGGAAAATATGTTAATTAAAAATAAGAATAATTAATTATTAATTTAAAATCCTTCTTTTTCTTCTGAGCTAGGCAGACCACTCTGCCTTTTTCCTTCTTTTCATGCACCTTCTTCCCCATACCCTGTGCACGCAAGGGCTTCTGCCCCTCTCCTTCTCCTCCATGCTGAGGGGAAGGATTATTGATGGAGTCATCCCCCTCTCTTCCTTTAAGATGGAGTCTCAGCCCTCCTCCCTCTCCATTTGCTCAGCTGAAGTTCCTTCTCCTCTTCCCAAGCTCCATTCCAAGCTAAGGAAGAAGCTCTTTCCTCCCTAAGCTCCACCTTAAGCTGAAGAAGAAGAAGATCTTCTCTCTCAAGCCCTAAGAAAAATAGAGACTCTTCTTCCATTTGCAAGCTAAGATACCCTTTTTTATCCTGTCCTTATGCTTTTCTTTCCCCCATTAAAGTGATCCGATGGCTTCTTCATGTTACTCATACGCTTATTTCATTATTAAGATCATGTACTTGGCAATCGAGGTCAATAGAGCTCGGTCAGAATCCATTTTAAGGAATAATGAGTAAATGTTATACGGTTAAAATCACACATAGGTAACAAGGGCATCATTGTTTGCGCCATTAAAATAATCTTTTCATGCCGATTTTGGTATCAATAGAAAGGTCTCAGAAAAACATTTCTATCGGTATATGGCACCGCACGTGAGGTGCCTTAAATCGAGAGTATTAGAGCGAACAGGGATGTTCCGCTTTTCGCCCAGGCAAAATCACTGTCGAGCGCTACATCACACCGTAATGCCTGACACTCGGCCAGGGGGCGCTGCAGCGCACCACAGTGCCCACGCCTCAAGAAATAGGGCAGCACAATGCCTGAAAGCGCTGCCGTGCACCGCAGCGTCCGAGTGGTGCTAGTGGGCTGCCTTTTTTTGATAAATTAGATATTTAAAAATTAAATGGATTAGTAGGATAATATCTAAGGATGATTTATGGAGTTTGTGGTGGGTTGATTATGGGTTTAGAGTAGACTACCTAAAGGAAAGCCAAGACTAATACAGATCGAGTCTAGTTTGGGTTGATTCAAAATATCCTTTTTGTAGGTTGGGTTTTAGTGGGTTAAAGGGTTAGAAATAAATTAATATATGTAGCATAAGATACATAATTTAGATATGGAGTAGATGACTAGGTTTGATGGTGTTTAGATGGGTATTGAGGGGTAGGGAAGAAGACTAGGTCGAGCTATTTTTAGATTTGGCTGTGGAGATTGTGGTAGAGTTTGGAGAGTATTTGGGAGATTAAATAATAATTTAATATTTTTAAATGATACTTAAGATGATGGAGAAGATGTGTGGATAGTTTGAGGTTATGAGAATAAGAGTATAGTTAGAAAATAAAATATAAATAAGATAATAACTTAACTCACCAAAGATAGACAATAAACTTGACACCACCAAGCACCAAGCAATATGAGAGCTATTCACCACAAAATTCTTTCATTCAAGTTACTTCATTACATTACATTTTAGCTTAAATGTATAGGCACTATAAGTCTCTTGCCCTATGAGCTTTGGAGGGAAAATGTGGAGGGAAATTTGGAGGGAAAGATGGGTAGTTGGCAATTAGTGAGGAAATAACTCCAACTACTTACATTAAATAATTTCCTCATGACATAGCTAGCCAAACATGTGCCTTAATAAATAAAAAAAGTACAATGTTAATTAAAATAAAATAAAAATGGTAAGCTCAATATTTGGGTTCTTTATTAGGCTTTTAATTGGGCTCTTGTAATTGGGCCCGCCTTCAAGTTCTTCCCTTTAACTTTAGTCGTGGCTCTTATTTTTGGGCTTTTGATAATATTCTTAGGTTGTGCTACATCAACTCTCATCGGCCCAATTGAACTCTGCACCGAAGAGTTAAAATCCAAGTAATCCTCTACTAATTGTGGACATAGAGCTTCCAAATATGTACGTGTTAGCCATGTGTCTTCTGTAGGCGGCTTATTCTTCCAACGAACAATAAAATGATGCTCTTTATCTTGATCATTAGGAGCCTTCTCAACGATGATGTATTTAATTTCTAAAAAGGATGGAGTGTGCATGTGGGGAACTATATCTCCAGCTAAAAAGTCAGACTGCGCAAGTGGAGGTTTGCCTTCAATATTAATAACATGATGAATTAGCATATCATTAGGCAAATCAAGGTGATAAGCATTAGATCCAACTTTCCTAAGAATTTTGAAAGGGCCACAAGCCCTTAGATATAATTTCTTATATTTGCTGTTATTATATCACTCAGAGCGGATGCAAATCAAAACATAATCACCTTCTTTAAATTCTTTAGTTGATTTATTATGATTTGCCTTAGATGCATATTTTTCATTACTTAAAGTGATTTGTTATCTTATAAAATCATGAAGGCTTTGAAAATCTTTTGCAAATGTGAATGCTGAATCAGAAAATGCATGAGAAGGAAGGTTGGCAGCATCAATTGGTCGTTTAGGATTATGGCCATACACCACTTCAAATGGAGATGTTTTGGTTGTTTGAGAAGTACTACTATTATATGCAAATTTAGTAGTAGGTAAATGTAAGTCCCAATTACCTATGTTTTTCCAACAAGGCACCTTAGTAAGTTTCCTAAGTTTCAAATGACAACTTCAGTTTGACCATCCATTTGGGGCTGAAAAGCTAATGATATTTTCAATTTTGTCATAAGAAGTTTCCATAAGGTCTTTCAAAAGTATGAGATAACTTGACATCCTGATCTGATACAATAGTTGAAGGAATGCCATGCAATCGCACAATTTCCTTAAAGAATATATCTACAGTATGGGAGGCATCATTAGTTTTAGAGTAAGGTATGAAATGGGCCATCTTAGAAAATCTATCAACAACAACAAATATGCTATCATGATCACGAGCTATTCGAGGTAACCTGAGAACAAAATCCATTGATAAATCTTCCCAGTGCCTATGAGGAACAGGAAATGTCGTGTATTGGCCAGATTTTTGTTTAGTAGCTTTAACATGTTTGCAAGTTAAGAATTGAGCTATTAGTTTTTGAATATCTCTTCTTAGAGAAGGCCAAAAAAATCTATTATCTATCAAGCATATTGTTTTATCCTTTCCAAAATGGCCAATAATTTCTCCTAAGTGCAGTTCAAAAATCAAAAACTCCTTAAAAATTGAGCTACTAGTTTTTGAATATCTCTTCTTAGGGAAGGCCAAAAAAATCTATTATCCATCAAGCATATTATTTTATTTTTTCCAAAATGGCCAACAATTTCTCCTGAGTGCAGTTCAAAAATCAAAAACTTCCTAAGAGAAGACCTAGGAATGCAAAGTTTCTTTCCTCGATAAAAATACTCATTAATCACATAATATGTTGCATTTAAGGTTAGTGGTTTGTCCAATTGCTCCATATAAATTAGATGAAAGTTCGGGCGCATTGGGTACTCATCTCAAATTTGTTCAAATCTAGGAATTTTGAATTCTAAAGCGGAGATGGTTATTGCCACCCTTGATAATGCGTCAACAGGTTTGTTTTCAATTCCTGGTTTATGTTTAAGGACAAATGAATAGTCTTGGAGAAACTCAACCCATTTGGCATGTTTATGATTTAACTTTCATTGAGTATTGATAAATTTAAGGGCATGATGGTCTGAGTTAAGAACAAAGTCATTGTGTAGAAGATAGTGTCTCCAATGTCTTAATAACTGAATGACAGCATAAAATTCTCTATCATAAGTTGAGTATCATTGCTTTGCATCATTCAACTTTTCACAAAAGAACACAGCAGGATGATTTTATTGACTTAAAACTTCTCCAATTCCAATTCCAGATGCATCACAAGTCACTTCAAAGGTTTTAGAAAAATTAGGGAGTCGAAGGACCGGGGCTGTTGTCATTAAAACTTTAATTTGATCTAAAGCCTTTTGAGCAGTTGGGGTCCAATAAAACTTGTCTAACTTTAGTATATCAGTGATTGGAGATGCAACAACACTAAAGTTTCTAATGAATCGTCTATAATATTGCGAGGCCATAAAAACTCCTTACTTCAGTAAAATTTTTAGGAGTTGGCCACTCCATAATTGCCTTAACCTTGGTCGGGTCAGATTTTATTTCTTCAGATGAAATGATGAAACATAAGAATATCACCTCAGTTTGCAAGAAGAAACATTTTTTAAAATTAATGTATAACTTCTCTGTTTTAATAGTCTCAAAAAATTTTCTAAGATGATTAAGGCTAAAAATTAATATATTATCAAAATAAACTACCAAAATTTTTCATATAAATGGCTTAAGAATAGTATTCATCATTCTCATAAATGTACTATGTGCACTCAAAAGTTTAAATGGCATGATCAACCATTCATAGAGTCCATCAGGGGTCTTAAAAGTTGATTTCCATTCATCTCTAGTTCTAACTCTAATTTGATGATGCCCACTTTTCAAATCAATCTTAGAAAAGAAGTTTGCTCCTGAGATTAAGTCTAACATGTCATCTATTCGAGGAATAGGGAATTGATATTTGATTGTGATTTTATTGATAGCTTGACTATCGATGCACATTCTCCATGTTCCACCCTTCTAAGGAGTTATTAGGGCAGGGACCGCACAAGGACTAAGATTATCTTGTATAAATCCTTTCTCAAGTAACTCAATGACTTATTTCTTAATTTCTGCATGTTCAGTGGGGTTCATTCTATAATGAGGAAGGTTTGGAAGTTGTGAACTTGGAACTAAGTCTATATCATTTTGGATGGATTGAAGTGGTAGTAATTCATTTGGGAGTTCCTCCAGAGCAATTTCTCTAAACTCAGAAGGAGAGGTAAAATCTCTTTAAAAATAGAAATCTCATTAATATTTAAGTTAACTTCTTTTGTATGTAAAAGGTGAATATTGGTCGGATCAGAAAATTCTTTTTTTAAGGTTCCAAATCCTATTGAGCTTACATCAAACATTGAAGAAGAATGAGTAAATAAGCTAGAACTAATATTCTGCATAGATCCCTTATCACGATCAATTGAAGCTTCTCTCCTTTCTTGATAGTGGGTTATAGTTGAAGATTAGATATTGGCTTATGTGGTGCTATAGATGGTATCTTCTATGTGGTCTGACTGGTAAAAGTTTTATGGTTTTATTATTATGGTTAAGAATATATGTGTTCTCTTTACCATAATGAATTACACTCAAGTCTTAAAGCCATGATCACCCAAGTAGAATATGAGCAATATCCTTAGGGAGCACATCACACCAAATTTTATCCTCATAACTACCAATCTTGATAGGAACTAAACATCAACTAGTGATGGGAAGCGAAGTATGGTTAACCCAACTAATATGAAAGGGTTGGGGATGAGGTTTAGTTTTTAAATTAGCTCTTGATATAGCATTGGTGATATAACATTCATTGCACTACCACCATCAATAACTGACCTACACCTTCGCTCATTGCACACAACATACATGCTAAAATATTCATTATTCTCCAATCTTCTTCTTTATTCTTAGTTATTGTAAGGTGACAGACTGTAAATACATGTCTGCGCTCCTCACACGCAAGTGTACGTGATCTGAAGTAATAAGTGGAAAGTGTTAATTTCTAAGAATTTATCAATCCTCAAAGAATTGGTTGATTTGGCACTAAGGTGTATCTATTCTCACTAATGTTTAAGCTACAATGTATTTGAATGAGTTGATCTAAAAATTAGCACAATAATCACTAAGCAAAAAGAGCAAGATGAGAGAAAGAGGAGAGTTGGGACCATCCCACATGTCATGATATAACAATTATGTATATTAATTTCTCAAACTTTATCATTCATTAAAATCAAGTGCATATTATTTTCCTTGAGTTTAACTCAAGGTCTTGCAAGTTCAAATCTCGTGCACAAAATGAACTCACATTCGGTTCTACTTCAGCACAAAGATTCTTGTAAGATTTTTTGGATTTAAATTTTAATCTTATTCTCTTGATTAAGGAGAGCTTGATTATTAAATCTTAGGATCTTACAAGCATTGATTTCCACTATGAGCATCACTCGTATCTCACATTCGGTTCTACTTCAGCACAAAGATGCAAATCTACTGTTCAATTACTTCACTTTTCATTTTTAAAGTAAAAATATTTCCGCTGCAGACCGCTGCAGCGCCCGACCGCGCGCTGTAGCGGCTCGTTTTGCAAAAAATACTGTTCAATTAATCGATTTTTCCATTTTATAAAGTTGGAAATATTTCCACTGCAGACCGCTGCAGCGCGCGATCGCGCACTGTAGCGGCTCGTTTTGCAAAAAACACCGTTCAATTAGTGAGTATCATATTTATAAAGTTTAAATAATTCTGCTGCAGCCCATTGTAGCGGATTCCTTTAATAAATTTTAAATGTTTTCAGAAATGCCTCAGAACTCCATTGGATGCATTTTCCTTAAAAAAGATAGAAAAAATTGATTTAGGAGCATCTTAAAGATCTGAAATGAATGAAATTTTCCTTTATTTTAGATATAATTTATGAATTCATCACACCCCCACACTTAAATTCTTGCTCGTCCTCAAGTAAGCTCAAAATGATATTTTTTTTTTCTGTTTTGTAGGGATGAAAGTCACAACAATGCAATTAGAATATATATAAGTCAAGATGTGTGCATGATAAAAATGAAATGAACATTTTAGCAATATTAATATTTTTACTTGTGGCCATAAGAGATGGTTTAATCAAGTAATCTCCAAATTTTTGAATTTTCAATGTTTGATATTAGGTGATGGGTACAGTTTATTGTGAACTTTAGACTAAAGAAGTGGTCAAAAATTCCAAGAGTTGTGTCATATGTGCTCCTTCTTATGAATCATAAAGATTTTAATGGAGAGATATTTTTCTTCATCCTTTCTCATTTTGATCAATTGGGAGAGATATTTTTCATCATCCTTTTTTTTCATAAATATTTTGCTCTTTTCATCTTTAGGGAGAGACATTTTTCTTCATTCCTAATATACGTCTTTGTGATCATGAAGTTCTACGGGAGCCTAGCACACCCTTTTTTTAGAATACGTACCACATCTTTTAGTCTAAGTCTTATGCTTTTCCCCACACTTAGCTCAAGCATTTATTTTAATTTTTGGAGATTAGATTATCTTTCAATCATTCCTCAATTACAACATTTTCTTGCTTATAATGCTTTTAATCATTTTTGTTTACGCATTCTTTTACTTATGTCAAATTTGATTTTTACATTTTTGTGATTTTCATTTTTTTTGAAAAATTTAGAAAAAATATGTCAATTAAGAATACCATAAAAATGAGGGGATAAGAAAAATTCATAAATTAAAATTTCAAAATAAAAACATACTAAAAATAAAGATACAAAAGAAAAAAAGAAAAATTAAAAGAAAAGAACTAATACAACATATTTAGTTATCCTCTTCTCCTTCTTCGTCTTCCTCCTCTACATACGCCGTCTCGGTAGGGTAGCACGTCTCCGGAATGGGTGCTCCGACAGGAGGCCTTGGCAACACGGAGGCGTCCGGTCCACCTTGCAAGCTCCAATCCTCAAACATCATCCCAAGGGCTTCGTGGAATTCAGATTGGAACTTGCGTTGTTGGCCAATCTCATGTTTGAAGAACACCATATCGGTTGCAAGAGCCTTGCTAAGCTCCGCATGCTGATTGTGGAGGCGCACCAAAAGTTGGTTCGTGAGGCGCGAGTCGGAAGGTGCGGATGCATCCCCTTTCGGTCCCCTTCTCTTCTTGGGCAGCTTTCGTTCACTTTTCCGGACATTTAGGTTTGAAGGGTTAAGGGCGCAGCTAGGGGGAACAATGGAGTCTGAGGAGAGGATCTTGACCCCTTGTGCCTCGTACAACCCCGATATTAAAGACCCAAAGGCCAATGCCGCGCAAGGGCCCTTGAGAGCTTTCCATAGCTGCTCAAAGATAATGCTCAAAATATGGATTTCACCCGCCATAACCAACGAGCATGAGAGGAGCGCTCGGGCATGGGTCACTTTCGTTAAGTGACTCGTGGGCATGACATAGCTAGAAATAAACACTAGCCAAGAACTACTCGTCTCTGTCAATTCGGAGCGAGGGATGTCGGCTAGTCCTCCTTCCCACTCTGTGTCATCGTTGACAATTTCTGCAATGAGACTATGGGGGTCAAAGTGAGAATCCAAGAGGTCCGAGTAAGAGCATGAATGTACCTCCTCAAGCCCATATAATTGCTCAATTTGAGCAATCCCTAGGGTGACAACCTTACCCCGGTAGAAGAGCCGCTGCTCGGACGCATTGATTGCGTTTGCATACACCTCCTGGATGATCGCCGTGTATGTAGGGGCTCTCTTGGTCACAAACTCTCCCCATCCCCGTGGATTGACTTGCTCATGTGGGACGGGGTAGGCGGTGCTAAAACTCCTCTCCGGAATCAACTTCAGTTGGAAATTGATGGAAACGAAGCGGTGCTCAGCTTCCGCCGAAGAGAACCTCTTGTTGTTGAAAGTTCCTCCAGACGAGGAGGTTTCAACATCCTTTCGAGTAATCGCCTTCTTCCCAATTGACATGGCAAGGAATGAGGATTAGGAGGATCAATAACTTAGAGAGAATAGAAGATTTGGAAAGGTGCAAGGATAACCCCCCCTCCCCCCCCCCCATTGCCTCTCTATTTATAGCCCAAAAAATTAAAGGCAAAGAGAAGATGGTCAAATGATCTTCCCCATGCCATAAATATGATGATCCATGTGGGGGGGGGGGGGGGGGCAGCTTTTTCAGCAATTTTTTTGACTGCCTTGGAAACCCAAAGGGCATGACTTGTTGACTGCATTTTCCCAAGACAAAAAAAATTTTCTAAACTGGGGCAAACCGCTGCAGCATGCGGTAGCGGGTTTTATGCGTTAGCGCACTAGAGCGGAAAATGATTTTCGCGTGTCGCCGCGATGCTCTGCATGCGCGGTTTTCCCGGTGCAGCGCGCTGTAGCGCAAATTTTTTTTTTTTTTTTTTTTTTTGAGGGTTGGGTTGCCTCCCAATAAGTGTTTAGTTTCACATCCTTAGCTTGACTCACTAATGATCAATATGTAGGATCTGGTGGTTTCCTTTTCCATAAGCTAGAGATGTTCGAATGAACACAACTCTCATGGTGGCGCGAACTCTCTTCATCTTCAACTTCTAATAAAGGATCCATTTTTTCAGTTTCAAAATTGGGGGGAGTCTTTTTCTTTCTCTTCCCTCATCGTATTTTTCTCTTTTTTACTCATTCCTTGCTCCCCTTTTCAGAGTAAGGAGTAGAGTAGCCATCAGAGTATTTCTCTTCAATTGTGAGGTCTTCTAGAACATCATCGACCCATAACCTCTCTTCTCTAACCCTTTTTCTCACTTCATCCTCCATCTCTTTCTTTTTAAAGATAGTTGGCTTAAGATCAATCATTTCCGTTCTTCCTTTAACACTCATGCTCATTACACCGCGACTCACATCGATGACAGCCTTCACACTCATTAAAAAGGGTCTCCCAAAGGTAATCGTGGAGTTTTTGTTCCATTGGTCCCATTCACACACCACAAAGTCAGTTGGAATTATAAAATTCCTTAATTCAACTGCAATATTCTTTATCATTCCTAGAGGGGTAAGGGATTCTAGATTATCAAACTCCAAAATTATCGAGGTATATTCCATCCCTCCTACCTTTAAATGTTCATAGATGTGGTAGGGCATAACATTTACTGAAGCACCTCTTTCTCATTATTCATTCCTTCTGACACATTTTGAGAATGTATCACACTCACCAATTCTCTCGGGTTTATTTCAATTGAACTAGGTAAAGCCCCTTGCTGTCGAGAGGTCAGTTGCTTGAAGATTTGCCCCAATTGTGTCTCTATATTCCTAAGGGAATAGAAGCCTTGTGGCGTGTTAAGGTGGCTTCAGTGCAGCGCATGAATTGGGTTGTTTCGGTTTTAAATGAATTGAAGGCCCCTTCTAAATTGTGTTGATAGTTGTTGTTATTATTTCCATAGTTCATGCCTTGCTGGTTGGATGATTCCCCCCATATTTATTAGCATTATTATTATTATTACTCCAAGAGAAATTTGGGTAGTTTTTCCACCATGGGTTATACGTGTTGGAGTAGGGGTTGTTCGTCTGGTTATTATTTCTGAGGTAGTTTACCTGTTCAGTATTATTTTGCACGAAGGGGTTGTTTAAATTACAACTTTCACATTGGTTATGCATGTGACCTCTCTTATGATATTTGAAATAAATGATATCCTTGATGTTATTAGAGCTTCCCTCTTTGGGTGGATAATTTAAGCTAGAGGGTGGAATGGGTCTGGCAATTGACTTATGATTTGAATTAGAAGTCACTTGAGCTCTAGTTCATATTATAGAAGCTGACTTCTTTTGTTGTTCAACAAGTAGAGCATAAGGGAAAGCTTCTTCTAAGGTTTGGGTATCAAAAGTTCAACCTCATTTCTAATTTCCATTCTAAGCCCAATAACAAATTTATTACCAAGTTGCCAATAATTATCCCCATAATTGGTCCTAGAAACTAGATACTCAAAAGTCTTTAAGTATTATGTTACATAAAGAGAGCCTTGCCTTAGAGTCAGCAATTGTCCATATAACTTTTTATCATGATGTCAAGGACAATATTTTGACATGAATATTTCTTTCATCTCCATCCAAGTAATATTTGTCCTTCCTAACCTTTGTTCTTTTGCTAAAGTGTTTGTCTAATAAATCTTAGCATGACCAATCAATTTCATCTTAGAAAAAGAAACTCGTTGATAATCATCCATCCTATACCAATCAAAAAAGTCATCCATTTGGGTTAACCAATCTAAAATTTGTTTGGATTATGTGTGATATCATAAGTAGGAGCTTCAAATTTAACTCTCATAGAGGGATCATTAAACTTATTAATAACTCATTGGTGATCTCTCCTTTCCCCGTTCTTAGGGTTTAATTATCTTTGATGAGGTTGGGGAGGTGGTGGAGCATGGGGTTGGCAATCACTTGCATTTATGTATAAGCCATCATCTTCCATAGGTGTGTTAAGGTTATGGATAGAATGTGGAGCATAATTTTTATTATTTTGCAAGAGGTTTAAGTTCATTTGCATTTGATCTTTAATTATTGTATTTGAGTTTTATTTTCTTCAAATAATTCCATACATTTTATTTCATGTTCATGAATCCTATGATCTAAGGAATATACTATCTTGGTCAAGTTCTCAATTTGGTCTTGGAAAATTGACTTTGGTGTCATTTTTTTATAAGGAAATATGAGGGAAAATAATGCTATATTTGAGAAGGTGAAATAGAAAATATAAATGTGGAAACAATGTGAATTATAAGTTAAAAGAACTTCCAGGTGAGGAGGGGGGCACGTGGCCACTTACGCCCCAAGCTCTCCATAGGCTGTTTACGCTCTTTTAACAAAGTTCTTTTTAACTTCGCAATACACTAGATTTTATACATATATATTCTCATGTATACATGTTTAATGCAAATAATAGTTTTTTTTTTCTAGATTTAAAAAGCCTTATTTTCTTAAGAATTATAAATTAATTAAGTGATGAAAATAAGCAACTAATATTACCACAAATACCAAATATAAAAAGTAAAGAAATTCATATAATTTTTTTGTTCGCATCAAGGTAAAGACTTCAATATTAAGTGGAACACTCACTTTCCATGTTTTTACTCAAGTAAATATTTAAGGAATATTCACACAAGGATATTAGCTAGGCTATATAATGGTGCTCACTAATTAGAGTTCATGCACACACTATAGACTTGCAAGTAATATGACAAATTTCCAAGTAATTAATATGAAAAATATTAAGTCATAAAAAGAATTAACTTACCTTGCACTTGTTAGCATGACTCAAAATCTTGTGGAGAATATTTCACCTAGAATTTATTTTTCATGCCGAGATGCTTTCTCTTTTTTTTTTTCCCAATCTCTCTCTGATACAAAAATATGATATTAGTAGGCTATCTTTTTTTGATAAATTAGATATTTAAATATTGAATTGATTGGTAGAATAATGTCTAAGGATGATTTATGGAGTTTGTAGTGGGTTGATTATGGGTTTAGAGTGGACTATCAAAAGGAAAGCCAAGACTAGTCCAAATCGAGCTTAGTTTAGGCTGATTCATAATATCCTTTTTTTAGGTGAGGTTTTAGTGGATTAAATGGCTGAAAATATATTAATATAGGTAGCCTAAAATGTGTAGTTTGGATCTGGAGTAGATGGCTAGGTTTGATGGTGTTTAGATATATGTCGAGGGGTAGGGAAGAAGACTAGGTCGAGCTATTTTTAGATTTAGCTGTGGAGATTATGGTGGAGTTTGGAGAGTGTTTGAGAGATTAGATAATAATTTAATATTTTTAAATGATACTTAAGATACTGGAGAAAATGTGTGGATGGTTTGAGATTATGAGAATAAGAGTATAGTTAGAAAATAAAATATAAATAAGATAATAACCTAACTCACTAAAGATAGGTAATAAACTTAACACCATCAAGCATCAAGCAATATGAGAGCTATTCACCACAAAATTATTTCATTCAAGTTATTTTATTATATTATATTTCAGCTCTTATTTATAGGCACTGCAAGCCTCTTGCCCTATGAGCTTTAAAGGGAAAATATAGAGGAAAATTTTCGAGGGAAAGATGGGTAGTTGGCAATTAGTGAGGAAATAACTCCAACAACTTACAAATATTTTTCTCATGACATAGTTCGTCAAACATGTGCCTTAATAAATAAAAAAATACAATATTAATAAAAATAAAATACAAATGGTAAGCCCAATAATTGGGCTATTTATTAAACTTTTGATCGGACTCTTATAATTGGGACCACCTTTAAATTCTTCCCTTGAACTTTAGCCATAGCTCTTGTTATTGGGCATTTGATAATATTCTTGGGATGTGCTACATCACTGAGTCTAGTGAAATCTGGCATCGTAGCGTGCCACAGTGCTTTCAGGGCTGAGTCTTGGGAAATCTGGCATCGTAGCGCGCCACAGTGCCTGAAAGCGCCGCCGTGCACGTAGCGCCTGAATCTCCGGTTAACTGGCGCCACATGGTGCCGCAACGCGTAGAACTGTCCAGTTTGTTTAAAATTATTATTTTTCGTATTTTGATGACTTTGAAACCTTAATAAAGCAAAGAAATGCCAAAAATAAAACTGGTTATAATAAAATTAAGCATTGTGTGAATATATAGGTGATTTTTATAATGGAATCTATCTTTCTATCCTAAATAGCATTTCTAAATCTTCTAAGTTCTACTTGAATATTTTGAGCCAAATGGTACTCAGTGTAATGTTTGGCTTTAATTACTTATTGTTTTGCTTAATTAAATGTTTATGTGCTTCAATAATAGTAGTATGTATGTTAGATAACTCAAACCCTAATTTGAACACTTTACATGATTGATTTGATAATTATCAATCTTAATGTAGCGCCCCGCCTCCCCGCACGCAACTGAAGTATATAATAACAAAATAGTCGGTGGCGAAGCGGTGCGCCACTCGGGAAGGCATTACCCATCTCCTTGAATAGGCTAAAAATAAATCTATACAAAGGATTATTCTCATACCCCAAAGAGAAGGGTTGAGAGCTAATACTTAAGATAATAGTAGTATCCTTATCCCAAGTAGTAGATAAATGCATATATTGGATTTACATACAAAATGAAGAATCCAACATATATATAAGATATCAGCATTTCCAGTATGCTGATCACATCACAATACTAAGTATAAGTAATATATAAACAGAGTGTGAAAGCTAAGCATACATCCATAAATATTCCTCATAGAAATGGAATAAAAATATTCATCTCAGAACATAAAAGTAAATATGTCCTAAGTTAATATAAATGGTTTACTGAAATAAAGTCTAAGCACTGAACTGAAATAATTAATCAAAAGCAGTAAAGCTGGAGGAGAGATCTGTTAAGGCTTCATAAAATTCTACTGAATCTCCTGCATGCCCTCCTAGTCTGGCTCAATAAACTGCTCAGAATCTAGCAAATTGCCAGATCCCAAAAGTATCACGTGTTTATTATCTAACACATCAAAAAATAATCTAATGATTTTAATTATTTACTTAATATTTAAATAATGTAAACCAAGCTGCAGGAAAATTGTAAAAGTAACTGAAAATTTGAAATTATATAAAACTGAAGTAAAGTAAAGTTGATTTTATATTGAATACTGAAAATGAATAAAACTAAGTAAATATAATAATCTTAGTATTGTTATCTATCAATTAGTAACCTAATTGACTATAATCATTTTCTATTAGTCATATAATAGTATTAAGAGCCTCCATTTCAATTTTTATGCGATTTGGAGATCGTTTGATAATTTCCAATATTTTCTAGTTTTCTAATAATTCTGAGAATGCCTAATTTATTTAGACCTTAGAATAAAAAATAGAGTCCACTATTGAACTCATCACACCAAAATTAGATAGGGATAGTATTTTGGAAGTGTTTGGAAATCGTCAAATTTTCCCAAGTACTTTAATAATATATAAATACTCAAAAAATTAAGATAATTAAATTGACATCTAAAAAAAAATCTGATTGCATTTTTGGGTTCCTCACCCCTCAATTAGATGAGGGTGAATTTTTGAGATTTTTCAAAGTGCATTTGATTATTTAAAAATTAAGTAAATAATTAACTTAAATAATGTAAATTAATATATATA
Source organism: Gastrodia elata (assembly GCA_016760335.1). Taxonomy (NCBI): domain Eukaryota; kingdom Viridiplantae; phylum Streptophyta; class Magnoliopsida; order Asparagales; family Orchidaceae; genus Gastrodia; species Gastrodia elata. The sequence goes on along the minus strand of CM028672.1, from coordinate 17,995,227 downwards.
TATATATTAAGTACTATTAATATAATTTCCAATGACCAACTCAATTCTGTGCAGATCTGCTACGAGTTTGTACACACCAAACGACGAATTGAAAGGATCCTAGCCGTTGCGCCTCACTTAAGCCTGATCTAACGATGTCTTTGTGTTCGAGCTGATTTAGCCATTAGATCACCATTTCAATCCAACGGCTCCCGATTAATCCATGTTCTCCTTCTCAACTTTTTGCATGACCACAGGCAGAAGCACAGAAGAATGGAGGTGCTGCGTCCCAGCTGGTTTCCGCTATCCTTATCCACTCCCAAACTCTCCATTTCTTTTCTTTTGCTTCATTCTTTTCCAAAATTTTTGGATTGGATGAGTTGAAAGAGGCGTGTGAAGGCTGTGAGGTGAAGAATCAGAGTTGTTGATAAATGAAGTCTTTCAAGACTTCATGAATTGCCTGGTACACCATTTTATTTACCCTATTCTAACTATTTTTGTTTAGTTGGTATTAGCACCTAATCTCTTTTCGCTTCTTAAGCTCTGATCGAATTGAAATGGAGTTCTTATAACTCCATTTCAATCATTTGATAATGTTGTGAATCATACTCCTGTCTGATGTCCTTTAATTTGATTATGCAATCATTTATACTAGTTCGTTTGCTTCTTAAATGTTTTAACCGTAAAGTTATATCGAATGTAATATGAAATGGAATTCATCTCAGCTCAAATCGTTCTAAATCTTGAACTGATTTATAGCTTGGAGTTTTCTTCATGTTTAAATGTGTTCTATTTTCAAATCTCATTTTTTTACAGCTATTACTGTTAATAATCTTAAATAAGATCGATATATCTTATAGAATCGAATGTTAACTCAATTTAGTTGAATCTTTCCTTCTGTGATGCTAGTAAATAATAGATTATGGCATACCTTTCTTAATCTCTAAGGGTTGTTTTAGATAGGAAGATTTGTTTTAAAATAAAGGCGTGGGATGGTCCTCCTTTTTAATTGCTTATTGCGTCGAAAGGATGATCGAATCACCGCTTTCTTTGATGCCCTAACTTATGCAATTTTTCCCTTCTTTCGTCGGAGAAGACGAAGTCGCGACCCTGCTTTGTAAATTGGCCCGGTTCGACGGATAGCTGAACCGCGCCATTTGGATTAGCTGATTTGGCGAGCGGGAAGTATGTGTGTGTTTGCGCCAAAATGCATTTAATGGAAAATAGATTAAGTTAATGTTAATATTAGAATTAATTTAATACTAAATTTATTTCAGTTGTAAACTGCAACATACACATCCTATATATGTGTTATTATATATCATTTTGACCGCAAAAATGCGTATATTAATAATATGTAATTTAATTTATGTTTTGGAAAAGTTTTTAATTAATCATAATTTTAGATTAATTAATTAATTACAACAAATCTTAATTCTTATTTGTATCATTATTTGATAATTTGGAATCCAAATTTAACGTTTAAATAGTCCATATCACTCACAAAAATATGAGAAATAATAACATGAAATCAAAATTAATATTTGAACTCTAATTTTCTTAATTACTTTTTAAACCAAATTAAGAGTCCCGAAGACCATAATTTTCCAATGTTGTTCAAATTTGACCTACTTAGTGTCATTTATCTCCTTATATTATAAGTATCCGAAATTTATATATATTATTTCTGATGCAGGGCATCAACGAAATCATCATCGACATGCCAAATCATAAATTAGTTTAATGGTATCATATTTTATTTTTCTATACTAATGGTATCATGTTTTATTTTTCTATTTTGAGTCCTATGGGCTTTTGTATTTGTTTCATAAATGGGCCTTCATCCTAGCCCATATATTGTCATGTGAGTTTCTTTTGTAAATGGACACTTTAGTCTTTTATGAGAGAGTTGGTTTATAGTTTATTTGGTCATTTATGTGAAAAGACATTTTAGTCCTTCATGAGAGAGCAAGTATATGGTTTTTTTTGGTCTTTTAGAGGAAATGACACTTTAGTCCTTCATGAGAGGTTGGTTAAAGGTTTTTATGGTCTTTGGTATGTATCTTATGACTATAAATTGGCCACCCTCACATGTATTATGGCATTGCAATTGATATAAAAAAAATACTCTCTTCTTCTTTGTGTTATGTGAGCTTCATTCTTAAGAGAAGGACTTCTTGAGGTGTGGTTTGTAATTCTTGGAGAAGGACTTCTAAGAAAAGAAGGTTCGATCTGCGGCGAAGAACTGCTCGTAGAAGTTAATCTTCTTTATCGTAAGCGGCATATTTGGTAATAAGGCTCCCGTAAGATCTTCTTCATTTATTTTTATTTTCTTTCCTCCTACCTTACAAGTGTGCTCGCTTAATCCTAGCTCTCATTACTTGTGAACGCTTACAACACTTCTCTTTATTCTCAACAAGCGACTCGCATATCTTCTAGTAATTTAAATATGCAACGTTAATTTTGTTAATTAATTGGTGGAGTTGATTATATTACATGTCATCACCCCCATCCTACATCAGATTGGTATCAGAGAATTTATCCTCATATATAGTCCTACATTTCTATATAAATTCATAATAATTTTTATTTTAATAAATATTAAAGGTTCATTAGTTTAATTAAAATTTAGTAGGATTATAATTTATATCATCCTTAGCCACCAAAAAAAAAAAAAAAAAAAACAATAATAATAAAGAAACAAAAAAAAAGATAATAATAATAACAAAAAAAATTTTTTTTCTTACTTTTAATTTATTCACATCTACCTTATTAAAATTATTAAAAAAAAAAAGTTGGTCACCCGTATCAAAATCAAATGCTCGGTCATAGATGTGAGAATATTATTCTTAATCTGCAAGAGCAGCTCGATGATTTAACTTTTCTTTATCAACAATCTTGTAGAGAGTTCAGAGGAAGATTGGAGGCCTTAGAAAATAAAAATAACAACAACACAATTCAGGAACCTAACCCGACACCAGATGCCCCACTAGAAAATAGTGAGCGAAATACACCTTATGACCCGCACACAAATTCTTCTCCACTTACGTTTAGAATACAAAGAAATATGACGTTTCCACAGAATGATTTATTTGAATATTCTGAGGCAGAAGATGTTCCATTTCAAACTCTTCGTAGAGCTAATGCACCTTTGGGTCGACTATGAGGTTTTAAACAAAACCAAAATCATATATGATTTGAAGAACCTTATCGAGGTTATGATCAACTTTATGCCACCACAGGGCGCATTGAACATGACCAAGATATAGACATTATGAGAAAGGTTAGAGTAGACCCTCCGACCTTTGATGGGCGTCTTGATCCTAAAAATTTTTTTGATTGGCTTGTAGAAATGGATCAGTATTTTGATTGGATGGCAATGTCTGGAAATTGTCAGGTTAGATTTGCTAGTATGAAACTTGTTGGTCATGCTAAAACTTACTGGGTAAATCTAGAACGACAATAACAACGATCAAGCCAATTATTTGTAAGATCTTGGGAAGAAATGAAAGAGATGCTGAAGCAAAAATATCTTCCTTCAACATTTCAAGACCAGCTTTTAGATGAACTCATAACTTTTAGGCAAGGATCTATGAGTATTGCAGATTATATGACTCGCCTTGATGAGTTTTTAATTCGATGTGATATTATTGAAGATTCTAGAGCAACTATAGCTAGGTTTTGAGCTGGGTTAAGACCTGACATTCGTCGAGAGATGTTAACTCGAGAGGTGTATACACTTGAAGAAGCATTTCAAAGAGCCCTCCAAATAGAACAATACTTAAGGCCAATTCCTCAACGCAAATTTAACAATGTGCAAGGTGCACCTCTTAGGACAAATCAACCACCACCATCTGTTCCTAAAGTACCAAATGATCAAAGAGTAAAACCCATATCTGGAAATTCAAATGCTAAATCAAACATCACATGCTTTACTTATGGAAAGATGGGACATTATGCAAATAATTGTCCACATAGAAATCTTCATGTAGATTCCATCGATCCAGAAGTACAAGATGATCAACAAGATAATGATGTTGAGTGTGATCCATGTGAAGATGCTAGTGATGCTGATGAAGCTTTAATTAATCAACATTTAATAGTAGTTCGTTGTGTCTTAACTACCCCCCAAACCACTTCAGATTGGAAACGAACAAATATATTTCACACTTACTTTAAAAGTGGAGATAAGTCTTGTAAACTTATAATTGATAGTGGTAGCTACATGAATGTGGTCTCAGCTAGTGCATTACTAAGAATGAAACTAAGCCCGGAGCCTCATCCACAACCATATAAGGTTGCATGGGTAGATAAGACTAGTATCTCTATTACCCAAAGATGTCTTGTTCCCCTCAACTTAGCAACCTATTCTGATCACATTTGGTGTGATGTTCTCCCTATGGACGTTGCACATGTACTTTTAGGGAGACCTTGGCTATATGACTTAGACGTTACTCACTTTGGATGAGCTAATACTTACGTCTTTATGTTTGGTGGAAAGAAAATTATCTTAAACCCGGTAAAGCCAAAGGAACTTTTGATTGAGAATCCAAGAGACTCTTCTTCACCAATAGAGAAGCGACCTTTAACTATAATTAGTAAGCAAGAGTTTGAGCATTCTAGTGAAAATAATATTGTTTATGCTCTTATTGTTATGGAATCTCTAAAAGGGAATGAAAATTCAACCCAATCTTATGAAGTCACTCAACTCTTGACTGAATTTTATGACTTATGTCCTGAAGAACTTCCTAGTGAACTACCCCCATTGAGAAAATTATCAATTTGGTACCTGGATCTACCTTGCCCAACTTGCCACACTATCGAATGAATCCAATTGAGCATGCTGAACTTAAGCGCCAAGTTGATAATTTATTACACAAAGGATTCATTCGTGAGAGCTTGTCCCCTTGTGCTGTTCCAGCACTTCTTACACCTAAGAAAGATGGAACTTGGCGCATGTGTATTGATAGTAGGGAAATTAATAAGATCACCATTAAGTATCGATTTCCTATTCCAAGGTTGGATGACATGCTTGATATGATGACTGGATCTGTAATATTTTCAAAGATTGATCTTCGAAGTGGATATCATCAAATTAGAATGCGTGATGGTGATGAATGGAAGACTGCTTTTAAAATACAAAATGGCCTTTATGAATGGTTAGTTATGCCTTTTGGTTTAACTAATGCTCCTAGTACATTTATGCGCATCATGACACATATACTTCAACCTTATATTGGGGTCTTTTTAATTGTGTATTTTGATGATATTTAAATATTTAGCAAGATCCAAGAAGAACATCTAAGTCATTTAAGAAAAGTATTTGAAACACTTCATCGAGAAAAATTTATATTCATATGAAGAAATGCTCTTTCATGACTTCATCTGTCATATTTTTAGGATTTGCTGTTTCAAACCATGGAGTCTCAGCTGATCCTGAAAAGATAAAAGTAACTAAAGAATGGCCTACACCAAGATCCATTCATGATGTTAGGAGTTTTCATGGGTTGGCCACATTTTATAGAAGGTTTATTCGTGGATTTAGTACCATCATGGCACCTATCACACAATGCCTAAAAAAAGGTAATTTTAAATGGACTCCTGTAGCAACTAAGACTTTTACTGAAATAAAAGAGCGTCTCACTAGTCTACCAATATTGAAGTTGCCAGACTTTGATAAAGTTTTTGAAGTTTCATGTGATGCTTCTGGGGTAGGAATAGGCGGAGTGCTTAAACAAGAAGGCCATCCGATAGCCTTTTTTAGTGAGAAGTTAAATGATGCCCGCCAAAAATATTCCACGTATGATCGTGAGTTTTATGCAGTCGTTCAAACTCTACGGTACTGGAGACATTATCTTTTATCTCGTGAATTTGTTCTCTACTCTGATCATGAAGCCCTTAAATACTTAAACTCTCAAAAAAAGTTAAGTGCTCGTCATGCTAAATGGGTTCAATATTTACAGGAATACACTTTTGTTTTAAAGCATAAGGCTGGTATTGAGAATAAAGTCGCAGATGCTTTGAGTCGCATGTTTCTCCTTTTACATACAATAAAAGTAAAAGTAACTGGGTTTGATAAAATGATTTCTGATTACTCTACATGCAAAGATTTTAGTCAAATTTATTCTTCATTATCTGAAAAGGGGCGAGTTATTGATTCAAATTACCAATTTCAAGATGGATATCTTTTTTATGGCACTCGTCTTTGCATTCCTGATTCATCTCTTCGTATTTTTCTCATTGACGAGCTACATGCAGGAGGAATTGCATGACATTTTGGGCGTGACAAAACTATTGCAATGATTCAAGATCGATTTTATTGGCCTAGTCTAAAGAGAGATGTTGCTCGTATAGTTTCTCGATGTCGTGTATGCCAACTTGCAAAGGGAAAGCAGAATAATTCTGGACTATATACTCCTCTTCCTATTCCTCATAAACCTTGGGAAGACATAAGTATGGATTTTATACTAGGATTACCTCGCACAACACGACACTACGACTCTATTCTTGTAGTCGTTGATCGATTTTCTAAGATGGCACACTTTATTCCATGCTATAAAACTTTCGATGCATCTCATGTTGCGACATTATTTTTTTGTGAAGTAGTCAAGTTACATGGTTTACCTAAAACAATTGTGTCCGATCGAGAAGTACACTTTATGAGTTATTTTTGGAAGACTCTTTGGAAGAAACTAGGCACAAAACTTCATTTTTCGACAGCATATCATCCACAGACAGATGGTCAAATAGAAGTGGTAAATAGAAACCTAGGAGATCTACTTAAATGCTTAATCTCAGACCATTCTGCTAGCTGGGATCTTATATTACCTACTGCTGAGTTTGCTTATAATAGTTCAATTAATAGATCTACTGGTAAAAGTCCTTTTCAAATTGTAACTGGTTATGAGCCACGAAAACTAATCGACTTAATTGATCTTCCCATAACATATAGAGCTAGTGAGTTTGCATCATCATTTGCTCAAAGCATGCATGATCTCCACCAAGAAATTGAACAGAAATTAACCATTACATATAATAAGTATAAAATTAATGCAGATAAGCGAAGAAAATTTGTTGAATTTCAAGATGGTGACAAGGTGCTAATAAGGATGAGATCTGAGAGATTTCCAATAGGAACATTCAAAAAGTTGAATGCTAGGTGAGCAGGACCTTTTAAGATATTAAGAAAAGTCAATGAAAATGCTTATGAAGTTGATCTTCCGAATGATGCTGGAATATCTCCAGTTTTCAATGAGGCAGACCTTACATTGTACCATGATTATGCTTCTTCTGATATATTGGATGCTTCTACTTATATTACTAATATGCAGGAACCACAAAACAAAGAACCAGTATTACCATTGCCACTACCGACTCGTCGCCTCCGTTCTCATCATTCGTCCCAAATACTTGATGATCAAATTATTGTTAGTACTAATGGTGGGGTTCAAAGATATCTCGTTCGATGGAAAGGCCTTTCACCTTTAGAAGACTCTTGGTTGACGCATGAAGAACTACAGCAACTTGGTTCAGATCTACTTCAAGAATATAATGTGCTTCATTCACCAGAGGTGATTCCTTCAAAGCCGAGGAGTGCTGATGCAGGGCATCAACGAAATCATCATCGACGTGCCAAATCATAAATTAGTTTAATGGTATCATATTTTATTTTTCTATACTAATGGTATCATGTTTTATTTTTCTATTTTGAGTCCTATGGGCTTTTGTATTTGTTCCATAAATGGGCCTTCATCCTAGCCCATATATTGTCATATGAGTTTTTTTTGTAAAAGGACACTTTAGTCCTTCATGAGAGAGTTGGTTTATGGTTTATTTGGTCATTTGTGTGAAAGGACATTTTAGTCACTCATGAGAGAGTAAGTATATGTTTTTTTTGGTCTTTTAGAGGAAATGACACTTTAGTCCTTCATGAGAGGTTGGTTAAGGGTTTTTATGGTCATTTGGTATGTATCTTATGGCTATAAATTGGCCACCCTCACATGTATTATGGCATTGCAATTTATATAAAAAAAATAATCTCTTCTTTTTTGTGTTATGTGAGCTTCATTCTTAAGAGAAGGACTTCTTGATGTGTGGTTTGTAATTCTTGGACAATGACTTCCAAGAAAAGAAGGTTCGATCTGCGGCGAAGGATTGCTCGTAGAAGTTAATCTTCTTTATTGTAAGCGGCATATTTGGTAATAAGGCTCCCGTAAGATCTTCTTCATTTATTTTTATTTTCTTTCCTCCTACCTTACAAGTGTGCTCGCTTAATCCTAGCTCTCATTACTTGTGAACGCTTACAACACTTCTCTTTATTCTCAACAAGCAACTCGCATATCTTCTAGTAACTTAAATATGCAATGTTAATTTCATTAATTAATTGGTGGAGTTGATTATATTACATGTCATCACCCCCATCCTACATATTATCTCCTTATATTATAAGGATCCGAAATTTATATATATTATTTCCATTAGATAATAATTGTTGATTTTAGGTTTTTGGCTACTAATTAGTGTTATTGTGATAATTTTTATATTCTTAAAATTACATGTTTTAGGTATCTTAAAACCTTATGATAAAAAATATGTCACATTTATTACTTCCCGTATCAATTTAATTTGCATGTGTTTGAGCTTAGTTCTCATAGTTTAGATTCTTAAATCAATTGCTAAGTGCTTAATTTACTTTTCAACCCTAAGATAGAAACCATAGGATTGATTTATAATATGAATTGTAATTTATCCGTAGATCTATTTATTACATCTATTAAGAGTAGTTAGCCTTAATGCTTTTGTACTTGTAGATTATGAATTATCTAGGACTAACTTTAAGTGACTAGATTAGAGCTTAGTTTATTTCACCTTAGTCCTTAAGTCTTCGCTTAAGATCTTTAAGAATAGTAATAGGAGTCCTAAATTTATTTAAAATAGCTTAGGAATCCTATTGATTTCCTTAACCATTGACTTTTAGAAAATATAAAACTTGTAGTTTATAATTCTTTTGTTCTTATACTTTAAACCTTTTATTTTACTTTAACCTAGCTAGATTAGTATTTGATTTGGATAGATCTTTCAAACTACAATTTAGCTAGAGAACTTTAATGAATTGAACCTTAACTTCTATTTCCTTTAAATTTGATTATTTTATAACCATAATCCTTTTTTACTAGTCACCTAAGCCATGATTTAGTTAATCTATTTAAATCTTATGGTTTAGGACTAGAATAAAAATAGTTTCTATTTGTATTGTTATACTTATAATCTAATTTGTCATCTCATAAAAATAAAATGAAATAACTATTTTCAAAACCCTAATTACTACTATCACTTACAATTAACTTGAGATCAATATCTCAAAGTTAATTGAGAGCTCAATTAGCTCTAATCATTAAGTAGATCATTAAAATTAGATAACTAGATATCACTTAGTTGTAATTATTAAATTTTCCTTGAATGCTTGCTTAGCCTTGAGCCTTACTCATTTGAATCATTTATATAAGACATTGTGCATGAATAAAACTTTCACATTAAAAACTATATGGGTTTATATTATTAGTTAAGCCAGGGGCTGGCTAATTAAGAGTAATAAGGAGACCTCACATTCTCAGATGGTGAATATGAGTGTTATTTGTTTTGACCCCGCTTTCCTTTACTTGTTAATAGACGTGTTTAACTCCTCGCTTCATTCTATATTTGCCCGTAGAATGAATACTTTCATAAAACAACTTTAAATATTTAAAATATGAGATCTTCTATAATCTTATTGATTGTTAAGACTCATCATAGCTTTTAGCTATGTTACTTTTTATAGTTCTAGACTATGTGAATCTTAGACTAATAGTCTAAGATCTTCTTTCAATTTCCATACTTTACATTTTCAATGTCTTAGTACTGTACTTTACTTATTTACAATTCACTTATATTGCAGTGAATGTTGATATAATTACATTGAAATGCTTCACTATCTTCTTTTCTTTACTTAGCATAAGTTCATTGAATATATATATGCTTTATTTTATTTACTTTCATGTGCACTTTAGTATTTTTTTAGCCTATCTAGGATGCTTTTACCTTATTTTACTTGCAGGCTAGAATGTCAAATTATGTGAGTATACTTACTCACTTTACTTTTTTCTTACTTTATTTTCCATACTTATATGCTTTCATTTTGCACCCTTGCTTATGTTTAGATTGTAACTAGTTGCGATATCCAAAATGAACAATAAAATATTTAGTCTAATCTTAAATTGTATTTACATTGTTTAGTCTAACCATATTTTTCTTTTTATTAGCTTTGCCCTATCATATTTAAATGCCAAAATGTGATATATCAGGTGCACTTGGAGGCTAGTGGAGCTAGACAAGTGCTTAAAGAAAATAATTGCTTCCACTTATTTTACTAAGTTCTTGCTTTTTATTAAAAGTGAGGGAGAGACTTTTATTTATTTACTTTCTAATGTTTATTTTTGGTTTATAATAACTAAAATCATTTGCTTTATATTTACTATGCTTGTATTGTAATTTAAACCTATTACTTAAATGCTTGGTTTGGGATGAATGGATATGTATATATATGAATGCATACTTAATTGGAATCTAGTTACATATTTAATTGGAATCTAGTTGCATACATAACTGGAATCTAGTTGCATACTTAACTGAAAATTTAAATGTTAATTTCTCATTTCTATTATTAATATAAATGATATATAATGTGTGTATCATAGGATAGATAATTGCTTCATATGATTTTCTCACTTATGATGATGAATTGTATGTCTAGATCTTAATCATTCATGAATGTGATAAATATAAATGATATAGGATGTGTGAATCATAGGATAGCAAAATGCTTCATATGCTTTTCTCCCTTATAATTATGAATAGGATGTGTAAACCTTGCATATTCTTAAATGTGATAAATGTAGATATTTAATATTTATTTATGTTGAATTCATCCTAATGTATAAATTGTTAAGGAAAGATTCCATAAATGTATTGAATTATACATACATCATATATTTAATACTCATAATGTAAGTTCTCATCATTAGCATCTTAATATTTAAATATTTCAAGTACTTAATTTTTATACAAAAGCATTTGTATTCATAATATTGTATCATCATGCATAGTTTTACAAAAAATTTCCCATCTTAACTTAAGACCATCTTCTGAATCCTTGGCCAAACACAACACCTAATGATTTGGATTAGTTTCCTTCTAATCTAGCTTTAGATGTTGCGGTGACGTATCAATATTGAGATTAGTTATTAATCAATATTGGGGTCGTCATAGTTGGTATCAGAGCCAAGTTGAGAATTTTAAGTTAAGATAAAAGATATCCATTTATCTAAAAGCAAACAACACAAAATAGTAAGGACAATCAAATGACATCTTAGGATAGTAAATGCCTTACTAATTTAATAATTGATTTAAATTTCTAACTTAAAACTATAATCAAACTTTCAGATGGCAGACTCTAAGACTAAACTAAGATACATTACTAGATTGTTCTTCCGTTATTGGGAGTATGATCATTGATACGGTTTGACGTTTGGTCGTGTCTACTATGGAGTACCTGCATCTGGAGGAGATGTTTTGAACAAAATTTTGAGGTTTTGTGTGTTTTAAGGCTACAATTTCCCTCAGTTAGCAAGGGAATGGCTCTTCCGTATTACCATGGTATTTGAAGCCATAGATTGCCCTAATCACCAACGCCTCCAAATTTTGGATGAACTCTTTGCTGACAATGCCATGGATTGGTGGTGTCGTGCTCATAAAGTACTAATTCGTGGGAGTAGACGTCTTTACCGTGCCCCTACTTATGAAGACTTCGAGTTTTTATTTTATGCAAAATTTTGTAACTAGTAGTACTAGTTTCCTATTGCTCTAGTTTTTTTTTAGTAGCTTCTATAAATAGTTTCTACTTTACTTATGCTTTTTCCTTTTCCTCCAAAGTTGTATCTCTTATATATTTCAAGTTTAATGAGAATTTCTTTTCCTATTGTCTTCAATTTTTGAATTGTGTTTTTTTTCCTAATCTCTTTTTGCTTCTTAAGCTCTGATCGAATGGAAATGGAGTTTTTATAACTCCATTTTGATCATTTGATAATGTTGTGAATCATACTCATGTCTGCTGACCTTTAATTCGATTATGCAATCATTTATACTAGTTCGTTTGCTTCTTAAATGTTTTAACCGTAAAGTTAAATCGAATGTAATATGAAATGGAATTCATCTCAACTCAAATCATCCTAAATCTAGAACTGATTTATAGCTGGGAGTTTTCTTCACGTTTAAATATGTGTTCTGTTTTCAAATCTCATTTTTATTTTAACAGCTATTGTTGTTAATAATCTTAAATAAGATCAATATATCTTATATAATTGAATGTTATCTCAATTTCAGTTGAATCTTTCCTTTTGTGATGCTAGTAATAACATATTAGGGCATATTTTTCTTGATCTATAAGGGTTATTTTAGTTAGGAAGATTTGTTTTAAAACAAAGGTCATGGGATGGTCCTCTTTTTTAATTGCTTATTGCGTCAGAAGGATGATCAAATCACCACTTTCTTTGATGTCCTAACTCGTGCAATTTTTCCCTTCTTCTGTCGGAGAAGACAAAGTCGCGACCCGGCTTTGTAAGTCGGCCCAGTTCAACGGATAGCTGAATCGCGCCATTTGGATTAGCTGATGTGGCGAGCGGGAAGTGCGTGTGTGTTTGCACCAAAATGCATTTAATGGAAAATAGATTAAGTTAATGTTAATATTATAATTAATAAGAAAATAGTGTTTGGTCCAGCTCCACTAGCCTCCAAGTGCACCTGATATATCACATTTTGGCCTTTAAATATGATAAAGCAAAGCCAACAAAGAGAAAAATATGGTTAGACTAAATAGTCCAAGTACAATTAGAATTATACAAAATATTTTATTGTTCATTTTGGATATCACAACTAGTTACAATCTAAGCATAAGCAAGGGTGCAAAATGAAAGCATATAAGTATGGAAAAGAAGTAAGGAAAAAGTAAAGTGAGTAAGTATACTCACATAATTTAACATTTTAGCCTGTAAGTAAAAATAAGGGTAAAAGCATTCTAAATAGGTTATAAAAGTACTAAAGTACACATAAAAGTAAATGAAATAAAGCATGTATATGTTCAATGAACTTATGCTAAGTAAAGAAAAAAAGATAGTGAAGTATTTAAATATAATTATATTAATATTCACTGCAATCTAAGTGAACTGTAAACAAGTAAAGTATAGTACTAAAATATTGAAAATTCAAAGTATGGAAATTATAGGAAGAATTTAGACTATTAGTCTAAGATTCACATAGTCTAGAACTATGGAAAGTAACATAGCTAAAAGCTATGATATATCTTAACAATTAATAAGATTGTAGAAGATCTCATATTTTAAATGATTAAATTTGTTTTATGAAAGTATTCCTTATGCAGGCAAATACAGAATAAAGCGATGAGTTAAACACATCTGTTTAACATGTAATGAAAAGCGGGCTCAAAATAAATAACACTCACATTCACCCTCTGAGAATATGAGGTCTCCTTATTACTCCTAATTAGCCTGCCCTTGGCTTAACCAACAATGTAAACCCCTATAGTTTTTAATGTGAAAGTTTTATTCATGCACAATGTCTTATATGAATGATTCAAATGAGTATGGCTCAAAGCTAAGCAAGCTTTCAAGGAAAATTCAATAATTGTAACTAAGTGATATCTAAAGTTATCTAATTTTAATGATCTACTTAATGATTAGAGCTAATTAATGTAAATAATATAGGATGTGTGTATCCTAGGATAGATATATACTTCATATGGTTTTCTCACTTATGATGATGAATTTTATGTCTAGATCTTAATCATTCATAAATGTGATAAATGTAAATGATATAGGATGTGTGAATCTTAGGATAGTAAATTGCTCATATACTTTTCTCCCTTATAATTGTGAATAGGATGTGTAGACCTTGCATATTCTTAAATGTGATGAATGTAGATATTTAATGTTCATTTATGTTGAATTCATCCTAATATATAAATTGTTAAGGAAAGATTATATAAATGTATTGAATTGTACATACATCATATATTGTATATTCATAATGTAAGTGCTCATCATTAGCATCTTCATACTTAAATATTTCAAGTACTTAATTTTTATACAATTGCATTTGTATTCATCATATTATATCATCATGCATAGTTTTACAAAAAAATTTCTATCTTAATTTAAGACCCTCATCTGAATCATTGGCCAAACATAGCACCTAATAATTTGAATTAGTTTCCTTCTAATCTAGTATTAGATATTATGATGGCGTATCAATATTGAGATTAGTTATTACTCAATATTGGGGTCACCATAGCAAATAACATGTAAAACTATGCGGTATGTCACTGAAGTCATGCATCTGTATATGCCATGATACAAAATGCAACTGATATGCACCTGAAATATCATTGAACTAGTATGAATTGTATGGTCCAATACCTATATATATTTGGTTGGGAATCCAGTACTAGTCATCATATAAATTTTTTTATTGATATATGCTACATTCGATAATCCATAAATCATCACTAATACTCATACATTATGCTTATGTTCATGCTTATGTATCTGCACTACATGCTTAAAATCTAGAAATCCAGAAAAATGCTTTAAAATTAGATAATAAATCAAATGTTTCTATTGTGCAGAATCCATCTAAATGGATTCTGACTCATAGTTCAACTTCTGATAAATTTGTTTTACTTGAGATTTTACTTAAAAATCATCAGTTGGAAATGTTATATACACATAATTTAACACTTAGTTTATTTAAAGCCACACCTATCCAAGCATTCTTCGATAGGAGGCATCACCTGTTGGCAATTTTAATTTCACTCAAACTAAGCTATTAAGTATATTAACTACAAGCATACTTAGTTTTCTAAGGAGGGTAACTTGAAAAACTTAGTTTGATTGAGGCCACCACTATCAAAGCATTCTTCAATAGAAGGCATCACCCATTGGCAATTTTTATTTCACTCAAACTAAGGATTTAAGTCCCTAATTATAACACTCTTAGGATCATAAGATTTACTCTAAGTAGACTGTATTCGACTAAGCCCGTAGGATAGCATAAAAATAAGTCTTACTTATGGTGACTCAAATAATCTTAAATACTGCTAAATTGATCCAGTACTATGGATATACACTACTATCCTCAACTAATAATATAGGTTCAATGAATATTATTTAATCAACAAAGATCAACAAAGCTATGAATTTAAACTTCATTGAGATGAATCCTATACAAGGTTCCAAGGATGTGGCTAAAAGGTCACCCAATATAGGCTACTACAATATGGGAGGAATCTCATGCTAATTACTTTACGTAATTCTACCACAAGGGTTGAATATAACCTCTAAGGTTAAGGGGAAAACATCTAAGTTCCTACCTCAAGGTTCAGTAAAAAATCTTTCTATCTCAATATGTTATCAATTAATAAGGCTTTTCAATTATATTATAAATCCTATTGTATGATCATCAAGATCTTACACATCTAGTATTTATCCTAAATTTTATAAGTTTTATTTATTATACTTGAATTGATCAGATCAGATCAGATGGTTAGACCCATCTGATCACATCCAATATTATAATTATAAGGTAAAATCAAGAATATTATTGGGATTTGAATTTGTAATAAATCCATATAGTTTTATAATTATCTTCATGCTAAGAGTCTTATATAAGAGAAAATCAAAGATCTTAAGCTCAAGTTCAGATATTTAATCACATAATTTTTTTAATAGTCATAGCACTTGTAATTCAATAATTTATGATAAATGTCAAATCAGATGCATTATTGAAATCATGTCAGTTGAATTGTCTTTCAATCAAATTGATTGATTTAGTGATTAGGGTTTAAATCTTAATTAGATAGGATAGGATTTAACTCCTCGCCTTTCCAACTTAAGATCCATAGTTGATTTATAGATCAATGACAAATCAATGTATTATTAGTAGATTATTGATGATAAATTTTTAATTTAAATTAAGTATAATTACTTAATCAAGTTCTTAAGATTCTTTTGTTCAAATATAGTTTAATGTCAAATTAAGTAAATCAATATATCTAATTTAAAGTTAAAGTTCTCTAACATACATAAATATCACATTAATTCAAACAATGAGTAATTAAGTCTAATCAAACATTAAATTAGATACAAGGAGATTAGCACTTGATTACAAATATAAAATAATTAAGTTTTATACAATTTGATTATTAAGTTATATATTAACCATACAAGCAATCAAAGATCCTAACATTTATATTCGGCATAAAGTATTCAAGCAATTTTTTTATGAGGTTTAGAACATAATTTACATGCTAAAATAGTAGATTTCATATTAAAGTTTACCTACAAATTCATATAATACTCATTTTTACTAAACACGGTTTTAATTTTAGTATGATTTGATCCCATTAGAGTTCTAGGACCATTAGAATGCATAAATATGAAGTTTTGACCATTCCGGACGATTCTGAACGCTACGACGCGCTGTAGCACCTTCTGACCGAGTGCCAAGTGCCACAATGGATATTAGGGCTATGGCACACTGCAGTGCTTTCCGTGCTGCGATGCGCTACGGTGCGCTACGGTGCCAGAACCTTCCTAGATCAAGATGTTGTGGCGTGCGACAGTGTTTTCAGACGCTGTGGCGCGCTACGACGGGTTTCAATACTATGACGCATTTAATTTAATTTTATTAATATTTATATGCTGCTGAGATGCACTGTAGCGCGCTACAGCAGATGCATTTTTGAAACTTTGGGTGCTACGGCGCATTGTTGCGCCCGATAGTGATTTCGTTTGTGAGAAAATCATAATGGGTCACCTTTCGCACTAAAATACTCTCAATCTAGAGCACTTCACGTGCGGTACCTTATACCGATGAAAAGGTCTTTTTGGTATCTTTCTATTGATACTAAAATTGGCACAAATAGATTATTCTAATAAATATAAATTAAAGTTCTAGCTACGGGTATACATTAATCATGCAGTTTTTTACAGAAATTTTAAATAAAGGAATGGGTTTCATAAAATCATACAGTAACTTAATGGGAATATAATTCACATCACTTTGCTACATATGAAGAGAATGGTACAATGAAAAGTTTAGCAAAAGGGTACTTGTGGCGCCTCGCCCCATCGCCACGCACAAAAGAGATAATATGATCGATTTCGGTGGCAGAGCGGTGCGCCACTCAGGAGAAATATCCCATCTCCCCAAATAGTTGAAACTACAATACTGAAGGGCTGCTAACTCAACCTCAAAGAAGGGTTGAGATTTAATACTTAAGATAAGTGTAGTATCCTTATCCTAAGTATTAGATAAATAGTATTAGACAAATACATACATTAGATTTAATATACAACATGAGGATTCCAATATATGTAAAAGATATCAGCATTTCATGTATGCTAATTTTACATTATAATACTATAAAATATAGTGTGAAAGCTAAACATGTATCCAGAATATTCATCACAAAACTGAATAGAAATATTCATCTCAGAACAAAAAAGTAAATGCATCCAGAATTATTACAAACTGCTTAATAAAATAGTATTGAAATAAAGTGTGACTACTGAACTAAAATAAACATGGAAAAAAAATGGTAAGGCTGAAGGAGGGTCCATTAAGGCTCCATGAAATCTTCCTAAATCTTCTGAGAGTCCTCCTATCCTGGCTCAATATGCTGCTCAAGATCTAGCAAATTGTTGGATCCCAAAACTACCACATGTTAGATAATATATCTAACACATCAAAACTAATCTAAGTATTTCTAATTATTTATATTTAATAGTAATGAAAACAAAGCTGTAGAAAGACTGCAAAAGTAACTGAATAATTAAAACTATATAAAACTGAGTAAAGGAAAGATGAATATATATTGAATACTGAAAACAAACAAAAATAGTATCTGATCTGAAACTGAGTAAAGAGTATGTAAAATTATGATGTATGCCACTGAAATTATGTATATGAATATATCACAATATTGTATGCTACTGATATATAACTGAACTATCACTGAACTGCTATGAGTTGTACAGTCAAATGTCTACATACATCCTATTGGAAAATATAGTTTACTATGATGTTTGAACATCCTGAGTTTCCCCTGTTAATGTATGCAACATTTCATAACTCATAAATCATCACTGATACTCATACATCATGCTTATGCTTATGCTCATGCCTTTACACTACATGACTTAAAATCCAGAAAATCTAGAAATACTTTAAAATCAGATTATGACTCAAATATCTCCATTATGCAAAATCCTGCTAGAGGATTTTGACTCATAGATTCTAATTTCAATAATTAGTTTCTCTTATTTAGGGTTTTTTGCTTGAAATAATCAACTAGAAAGGTTGTATACACATGGTTGTATGCTCCCAAGAGGGTGAGTTTAGCACTTAATTTGCTTATAATTGCACTTATTGAGGTGCAAACAAGATAGGAGGCAAGAACCATGTTGTAGTTATCATTCTCCCAAACTAAGATTCTAGTTCACACTCTTAAGTTTATAGGATTTACTCTAACGAGACTGTATTTGGCTTATCCTTCAAGAAAGCATCTGATCATAAGTCCACATTGGAGTGACTAATCCAAACCTGAATATTGCTGAAGTCACTCAGCACCATGGGTATGCATGATCATAACCAACCAATAATCCGAGCTCATTCAATTATATTTAATAACCAAAGGTTTATCAAGACTAGTAATCCTTACTCTAATTTGGTGAGTCCTACTCAAGACTCCAAGGATATGACTAAAAGGTCACTCAATATGGGTTACTACCACATGGGACAAATCTCATTCAAATATTTTAGGTGAATTCTACCACAAGGTTTAAGATCAACTTTTAAGGTTAAGGAGGATTATCCAAGTTCCTACCTCAATATGTCACAATAAGCCTTCCCTACCTCAATATATTTGCATTAATTAGGCCTTTTAGACATTTCAAAACACTCCTATAGAAAGATCATCAAGATCTTAGACTTTTAACAATTAGACTAAATTCATGAGGTTCACTTATTGGGTTTGGGTTAAATTGATGAGATCAGATAGTTAGACCCATCTGATTACATCCTTTTCTACAATTATGGGATAAAATAAAGAATACTATTAAGATTAGATCATTTCATAAATCAATATAGTTTTATTTTATGCTAAGAGTCTTACTTAAGAGAAAATTAGGTATCTTAAGATTAGATTCAGATGTTTCAATCACATAAGTTCATTATTGACCTTAGCACTCCTACTTTGACGATTTAAGGTTAATACCAAATCAGATGCATTATTGGAATAATGTCAGTTAAATTATCTTTCAATCAAATTTATTGATTATGTGATTAAGGGTTCAAGTCTTAATCAAATAGGTTAGGGTTTAACCCCTATCCTTACCCAATTAAGACCAATTATTAATTTATAGATCAATGACAGTTAAATTATTATTCGTGAATTATTGATGGCAAATTTCAGATTTAAATTAATTCATTTACTTAATCAAGTTCTTAAGATTCTTATGTTCCAATATAGTTTAATATCAAATTAAGTAAATTAAGGTGTCCAAATCAATGTTAAAGTTCTCTAACATACACCTTAATATTATGAAAGCATAGAAATATAAAGTGATACAAAATAGAAGGTAATTAAAGCTAACCAAATCCTAAATCAAACCAAAGGGATTAGCACTTGATTACAAATATAAAGAACTTAGTTTCATACAATTTGGTTATTTAGTTTTACTTGGTCATATAAGCAATCAAAGATTCTAACATTAATATTTGGCACAAAAATATTTAAGTAAACACATAAGGGATTTTAGCACATGCTATAAAGGATAAATTTTCACATTTGAATTTCACATAAATTGTATATAATTCTTAATTTTACTAAATCTAAGTTCAAATTTGATATATTTCTGCCCCATTCGGGTCCTAGGGTCCTTATAATGCGAAAAATGTGAAGTTTCGGCCATTTCGGACAAATCTGGGCAGTTACGGACAGTTCTGGGCGCACGGTGCGCCGTGGCGCCATCTGGCTGAAAGCCAGATGCTACGGCAATGTGGTAGCACTTTCAGGCACTGCGACATGCTACGACGCCCGTTTCATAGAGGTGCCGATGCTACGGTGCGCAGCAGCACTTTCAGGCACTGCGGCGCACTGCTGCGAATTTCAACGCGATGGCGCGCTGCAGCGGATTTAATTTAATTTCATCAAAAAATTTTATACTTCATCAATCGTTGCAGCGCACAGTAGCGCGCTGTGGCGCGCAGTAGCGGGCTACGGTGCACTACGGCAGACTGAAATTCAAAACTTCGGGGGCGGCAGCGCCCGAAGGTTATTTTGCCTGTGAGAAAATTATGACGAGTCTCCTTTCGCACTCAAATACTCCCAATTTTTGGCACCTCATGTGTGGTGCCATATATTGATGAAAATGTCTTTTCGAGACATTTCTATTGATACCAAAATTGGCATGAATGGATTATCCTAATGAATAGAAATTTGTACCCTAGCTACAAGTATACAAAAAATCCTTCAGTTTTATTGATCGAAATTTTAATGGATGAATGAGCTTCAATCGAACTCATTTGAGTCTGATTGAGGCTTTATAATTATACCTAGACATTATGCAAGAGCTAATGAAAGTATCATCCACAACATTTTGATAAATCAAGGAGAAAGTAGCCAAGGAAGTAGAGCAAATGAGTATCTTTGACCTTGCAAGAATGGAGGAAGAAGATCTAAAGAGCTTGAGCTTAGGTTTGAGGGCTTCTCCAACAGCAACTCAGCAAGGAAGGAGGAGCTTTCAGCTTTAACAAATGGAGAGGAAGAAGGGGGCTGAGCTCCATTTTAATGGAGGATGGAGGCATGGGCTATGGGAGAGGCCTATGCGTGCAATCAGGACATGGAGCGCCGAACGTAGAGATGGAGCCAAAAGCAGAAATGGGCAGGCGGCTCCCACACGATAGGAGGAAGAAGGAGAAAAGAAAAAGAAATAAATACTTAAAAAATAAATATTCATTTCTCCCAAATAATTTATTAAAAAATTCAGATTAAATAAATGCACTCCGAAAAATCTCAAAAATTCACCCATAGCTAATTTGGGAGTGAGGAATTCAACGGTGAAGTCGGATTTTGATTTTGACGATTATTTAATTATTCTATTTTCTGGTGCATTTAATTATATTAAAATATTCGTAAAAATTTGACAACTTCCAAACACGTACAAAACATCCCCCTAGCTAATTTGGGGGTGACAATCGCAATGGCAAAGTCAAATTTTGATTTTAAGGTCAATTTAAATACCTCAATTTTCTAATTAATTAACTATATTAAAAAATATTCAAATTATTCGATTGAGCTCCGAATTACTCCAAATTTTCAGGATTTGGTTATAATGGCTAGATAAACTTAACAAAATGATAATTAAGATGCGGTTAAGTTAAAATTAAGCTGGTAACAACCTTGAGTTATTACAGTACATTGGCCTTATGAATGGAAGAAGTAGACTCAGCTGGTTCCTTAAGAGCCTGAGGGCTTGAAGGATCCTGCAACAGTAGCACAGCAAGAGAAGGAGGGGAGCTCAGCTAATGGTTTAATGGAGAGGAAGAGAGGGTTTAGCTTCTATTTAAAGGAGAAGGAGAGCATGGCTCTCCCTTGAATTCTCCTATCAATTATGAGAGAAAAGAGATAAAGTCATGAGTCTTTTTTTTTTTAATTGTGTGCATTATAGGAGAGGAAGGGGAAGAGAATTTTAGCTGAGAGGAAAATAAATAGTTAGTTTTTGGCAGCTTATTAGGTTTAGAAACTATTTAACAATCTATTTAAAGCCATAACCTAAATCAAGACAGCCATTAGATTAAAATCAGATGACTAAAATTTATTGAGCCATGATCTATAGCTATACAAACTCCAAAATTACAAATTTAGTATCGAAACAAGCGTCTCGATGAGACGAATGCACCTATCTAAGACTTATTAAATTTGGACGAGTATTTTATTTTATATTAATTTTTAAGTGAACAAATTTAAAAATTCGCTACGATTAATCAGAATCCCAAAAGGTTACGAAACTTAAAACATAACGTCCTCTTATAGTGCTTAACTTAAATATACAAAAATTTCTAAATTTTGTCTTATTTTTTATCTATTATCAACTCCAAAAGTTTAAACTTCACAAATTTATTTAGAACAATTTGGGATCCCAATTGTGCTCAATTTTTCGCAAGGGAATCCCCTCAATATACTTTATTTGAGGATATTTTTTATTTAATTTTATTTGACTTAAAATTAGGATCTTAATTTTTAACTTAATTTGATCAATTTAGGTCAAATTTATTGGGTAATAACCTTGGGTTATTACACTTAAACCCTAAGGAATCTTAAGAATTTATTAAGTTAATCAATGTAACCTTAAACTAGAAATAACAATCAATAATGCACTAATAATTCACTGATTTTGTCATTGATCAATAAACCAAACCATTGGTCTTGATTTGGTTAGCTTAAGAGTTAAGCCCCAACTTATCTAGATTAAGGTCTAAACCATAATCAACTTAAGTAAAACACCTAATTTGAACAATTAAGGAATTTGCATGATTTTAATAATACATATTAATTTGACATTAATTTTAAACCATTACACTAGACATATTAAGATCTATAATGGATTCATGTGATTGATCATCTGAGCCTATACCTTTGAATGAGATAAATCATAAGATGGCAATGATTTGCAAAATGATCAATTCTTAATAAACTGCATGATTTTATCCCATAATTATAGTATATGTTGTGGTTAGATGGGCTTACCCATCTGATTTGTGTAATTCAATCTACTGAAATAAAAGTTGAAAACTTAATATAAATCTTAAATCTTATATTATAATTTGTATATTTTAGTGCTAGACCTTTAAGGTTGTGATCTAGTGATAATAATTCATTAATTACTAAGCCTTATCAATGGATGAGCTATTGAGGTAAGAAGAACTTATTGTCAAATTTTGAGGTAGGAGCTTAGATACACATTCTTAACCTTAGATACTTGATCCTTGATTCTTGGGATAGGATAACCTAATGTTTATATTAAGATTATTTTCT
Organism: Gastrodia elata; assembly: GCA_016760335.1. Lineage (NCBI taxonomy): Eukaryota > Viridiplantae > Streptophyta > Magnoliopsida > Asparagales > Orchidaceae > Gastrodia > Gastrodia elata. The sequence goes on along the minus strand of CM028672.1, from coordinate 17,972,042 downwards.
TATGATAGTATCCTAAATTGGGTGACTTTTAAGTTACATCTTTGGAACCTTTGTGTAAGATTCACAGCAATGAAGAATGGATTCATTAGTTTGATATTCCTTGATTATTAAATAGAATTGTTAAAATCAGTAGAACTATCAATTGGACGTGATAGTGTATATCCATAGAACTGAATTATTTCAGTAGAAAATAGAGTTGGTTAATTTATCTTGAGTAGAATTGTTGATTCGTGATCTTATCTTAGGTAATTAGATAAGTACAATTCAGTTCAGGATAAACATCCCAAGTCCAAGAGTGTTACAAGTAGGGGATTTAATGCTTAGTTTGAGTAAATAAACTATAACTAGGTCATTCCCTTTATCGTTAAGTGTTTCGAAAAGTGTAGAAACAAACTACATATTTCAAGTTACCTTTCTAATGACACTATAAGTATGTTTATAATTATTGTATTTAACAACTTAGTTTGAGAGAATAAACTGTGATCGGGTCATGCCCCTTATTATCATGCATTTCGATAAGTGCAGTTAAATAAACTAAGTGTTAAAGTCACCTTTCTCAGAAACATACCAACTATATATGTACAACCTCTTTAGTTGATGAGTTTAAGTTTAATCTTTGCTAATTCCATGCAGTGGATTAGACTTATAAGTCAAAATTTACTTAGATGAATTCTGCACAATATAGAAAAATAGAATCAGTATTTGATATTGAATTGACTTCTGTATTTTGATGATTTAAATCATTTAGTCATAAAAGCCTTTGCATATTATGAAATGCATAAGTCATGTCAGCATTAGTGGAGTGAATGAGCTCACATAAGGATTCTATTAGTAGAGCGAATGAGCTCACCTAAGAACTCTGTTAGTGGAGTGAATGAGCTCACCTAGGATCTATGGAGTGTCATATAACATAAAGTCAGCATATCAGTGACATACAGTTTTGTGACATGTTTGTATGCTTCAAATTCAGTGGCATACATCACAATTTTAAATCATTATTTACTCAATCTCAAATTACTTACTATTTTCCCTACATTTCAATATTCAGTTTGCAATTTTAGTCTTACTTTTAGATTTGTATTGTTTGAGCTTTCAACTAATTTACTATCTTTCTTATAGTTTTTACTTAAATTATTTAAATGCTAAATAGTAGATAATTATAACTTTTATAGTAGTTTTTGAAGTGTTAGACTTATTGTCTAACACGTAATACTTTTGGGATCTGGCAATTTGCTAGATCCAAAGCAGCTTGTGGAGTTAGATAAGGAGCCATCACAGGAGATCCGGGAGGAGTTTGTGGAGTATTAAAGGACTCTTCATCAACCTTTATTTTTTGCAGTTGTTACTTTCAGTTCAATGTTTAGAATATTTTTTGTATTTTCATTAAGTAAATAGTTTGAAATAATTTTGAATGTATTTTCTTTTCTTTTATGAGGTGAATGCTTTACTTAGCTTCTGTGATGAATATTTTTGAATGTATGCTTTAGCTTTCGCACTCTGTATTTACTACTACTTATACTTAGTATTATGATTTGATCAGCATACTGGAAATGCTATTATACTTGTATATATTAAATTACTCATATTTTACTCATAATCCAATGTATATATATTATATTGTCTAATGCTTAAGATAACGTTTTACTCTTATTTTAAGGATTAGTACTCAGCCCTCTTCTCTTGAGATTGAGTCTTAGCAGTTCTTGTACTCAGCAAGTGTATTCAGGAAGGTTCAATTTCTCTTCCCGAGTAACGCGCAGTTCCACCACCAATTGGTTCTCCTTAAACTAACTCAATTGCGTGCGGCGACAGGACAGGGCGTTACAGCTTCCATAGTAAATCCTAACTTACCGACACATTCTACTAGAATTTGGATGTTAGGGTTAGAGATGGATGGAAGTCTTAGAGGCAAATGGAAGGCCTCAGTGAGACCTTTGTTTTTGTATGCGGCTTGCCGGTGGAGGAGCCCGGTGCTGAAAGCATTTGCTAGCCCTATGTCGTCTATTTTGGCTCCCCGATGATATGATGAACAGTGTTGGGCAGGTCTGCTCAACCCACATGGCACTTTTCATCAGGTCCGTCCACGTGATCAGCCTACATACATGCTGTAACCGCGGGCCCATGCGTGGGTGAGCCATGCGTGCTGCAGACAGACGCTTAGGAACGGTAACCTACCTATTTAAATCAATTCAAAATAAATTAGTTTAATAACTTTTAAAATGTAAATCCAAATATATTAAAATTATATACCAAAATAATTAAAAAATATGTTAAACATTAATATGAAGTTAATTTTCCATTTTGATAATTAATTTTATTAATCATTTTTAAATATCATTAAGAATGATTAAATTGTAATTAAGCTATTTGAAGTTCAAATTGAGCACTCATTGTCATTTTACTCCTTATGCTAGAGAGAATCTATAGCCACTGGTTTTGTGTCATTTGGATATCATTTGGTGAAATTTCACTTTTGGCAATTCTCTTAATTATTAATGAAAACCTTAAGCTATGGAAAATTGCATTATTTTCTTCTTAAACTTTAGGATAGTAGGCCTTAACTTTGAATGAGATTTAGCTGAACCTTAAGGCATGCTAGTAGTAGAGAATAAATACTTTAGAAATTGGTTTGATTAAACTTAGCATAAGCCCCAACCTTATAATTAAGAATGATAATCTCTAAGAATGGAATTAGGATAGATCCTAATAAGCAAAATTATAGTAATTACAGTTAGAATAGAACCCTAATACCATAGGAAAGAACTAGTTTAAGAGATTTAATATGATGATTAACCTAGTTTAATTAGTATATATATCCTTTTAGAAATTAATAAGTGCTATAATGCAACTACTTAGCATGGTGTAAGTGACCATATCATGCTAAGTATTGTACCTACAATCATTTAGAGGTAAGACTTAGAACCTTTAAAGAGTAGCTAATTATAAAGACTCACTTATGCAGTAATAAGTGAAACTCTTAAATATAGAGGCACCTTTTCAGATAACGGTGGAGTTCCTAATAAGAACTCCAAAGTTAAGCGTGCTCCTGTGGGAGCACTCCTAGGATGGGTGACATGCTGGAAAGTTATCTTCTGGGAAAAATTGTGTGGCCTTTTAGGCCAAAGCTGTAGCGCCCCGTCTCGTTGCCACGTGCAAAAGAGTTAATAATTGGTGGCGGAATGGTGCGCTACTCGGGAAGGACTGTTGAATCTCCTCGAATAAGTGTTGAATAATGAGATACTGGACTAATATTTAAGATAAGTTCAAAGCCTTATCTTAAGTATTGGATTATAAGTGAAATATTATGAATCCAATATATATAAAAATAATAGTATTTCCAATATGATGATCACATCACAATGCTAAATATAAGTAGCAGTAAACACGGAGTGCGGAAACCAAAGTATATATCCAAATAATCCATCATAGAAGCTAAATAAATTATTCATCTCAGAAAGAAAAGAAAATACATTCAGAGTTAGTACAAATTGTCTACTTAAATGAAATAACAAAAAATAATCTAATGACTTAACTAAAAGTAGACTAATACAAAAAGGTAAGTACTAATGTAGAGTCTGTTAGTACTCTATGAACTCCTCTTGGATCTCCTGTGATGCCTCCAGAACTAGCTCCACATACTGCTCTAAATTTAGCAAATTTTTGGATCCTAAGAGTACCATGTATTAGATATTAAATCTAACACATCTAAAACTACTCTAAGAAGTTATAAGTATCTAAGGTTTAATATTTAAGCAATTAAACAAACCATAGAAAATCACTAAATAGCTGAAAAATATAAAACCATGCAAAGCTGAAATGTGAGGCAAAACGGTGGCCGAAAGACTAGGTACTGAAAACAGAAATCAGTAAAGGAGCTGAAAGTGAATAAAAGCTGAAAAAAAATTGTAAGGTATGTCACTAAATATGCATCTGATTATGCCACTGATTTATGTTGTTATCATGTATTTGGTGTCTCATGCATCCCAAGTAATCCCAGTATCCATGATGCATGCTGCATCCCGTAGGTCTTACTGATAAATCTGAGATTTATATCAAATTAAGTGATAAAAACATCATAAAACACTATTCACAACAGCATACTTTGAAGAAATTATGTGCATTTTCAAATAAATTGAAGAAACTCCAAATTCTGGAGCAAATGATGGAATTCTGGGCAAAAAGCACTGCAGCGCGCCGCAACGCGCTGCCGCACGCCACAGCGGATTAAGGTTTACTGAAGCACTTGGAGCCATCTGTAAAGACTTGGGACACAAACTACTGCAGCGTGCCCCAATGCGCCAAGGCAGGTCTAACCTGAGATCTTGGCACTATTGCACGCCACGGCGGATCAATAAGGAAAATAAACTCAGCATAGAAGATACAAGGCTAATCTGCCGCAGCGCGCTGCATAGCAGACCAAACCTGAGAGATCAGCACTACCATGCACCGCAGCAGGTCCTTCCAAAACACCAGGATTACATCATAAAAGAAGCTCTCCCCACAGCGCGCCACAACAATCTCAACCCGAGACATTGGCGCTACTGCGCGCTGTAGCGGACCAAACCCGAGAGCTCGACGCTATTGCGCGCTACAGCTGGTCTTTACAAACTATAAGTGTAACAACCCAGATATTGATACCCATCAATTAGTAATCTAATTGACTCCAAATCTCTTTTATTACTCTTATAATATAGTTAAAAGTCTTCACCTCAAATTTTGTGCAATTTGAAGACCGTTTGGTCATTTTCAATATTTTCTGATTTTTAGATAATTCTGAAGATACCTAATTTATTTAGAATTCAGAATCGAAAACGGACTTCGCCATTGCGATCCTCACGCCCAAATTAGCTTGGGGTGAAATTTTTATAAGTTTTGGAGATAGTCAAAATTTCATAAATTTTTATCTGAAAAATAATATAATTAAGTTAATCTCCAATAAAAAGTATGACGATATCTTTTCACTCATTACTTATAATTATGTAAAAGAATTAGAATAACATAAATATTTAATTTTTAATATAATATCTAATTAATTAATTAAACTATATACATATATAATTATATATATATATATATATATATATATATACCTATATACATACATATATGTATATATATATGTTCAGATTTTCTTTCCCTTACCTCTTAACCCTAATCCTTATCCTCTTTCACGCAGCCGACACTCCCTTCCCATCCCTAACGAGACCGAGCGTGAAGAGAGGTGATGACGCATGGCTCGCGCCGCTGACCTCTCCAATGGGAAGGCTCGAACCCATGCCGATCCCCTCATTATCAACACCTTCTCATCCTCTCGGCAAAAAGGATTATCCGAAGGTAAGGTAGCAAAGTTTAACATCGAACCCTAGCCGAACGCCTTCACTCGCCGAACCCTAAGTTCCGCCGACCTCAAGCGAGAGAGCAAGGTACCTCCATTTTGATTCATATCCTATGTATATAATTTTCCTTACATAATATTTATGTATCAAACCATCCATATTAGAAGTGAATGAATCTACGAAGGATTCATGTACGATCTCCCTACTATTTCCCATTCAGCGATTTACTAATTAATGCCTTCAATTAAATGTTTTGTAATTAAGATAATATCTGATTGAGCCGATTGGGTTCAGTAGAGCTCGATCAAACTCCAAGATCTTAGCTGATTTTGGATTAAGTTAGATTCTTTTGGAATCTTAACATTTTATGAAATACTTGCACAATTGCTTCAGGAGAAAATATAATTAGTTCACTTTGAAGTGATATTCATTACAAACATAAAAATTGCAATAAAGAAAAACCATGTATAACTTTTCATATTTATTCAACATATTTTTTTTAAAGTATCTTACACTTTTCATAACGAGATTTTACAATAGCATCCCATCTCTTCAATGCTAGAATTTATGAGAAATAATTGCTAGTCTGCACTTAAATATTTCATGAGTTGCACTCAGGTTTTGTACTATTCTAGTCACATGGTTTTGTAATATTGTTTAACATTTCAAATATATACATTTGGAATTTGTGGCAATGTTTTTTCGGTTAGTTGCCCTTGCCTAGCTGAATTGTAGGTGATGATTATCATCCATTCCACTTTGTCTCATTTAAAAGCACTTTAATGTTAATTGTTGGAAGGATGGTTCGTTCATTTGGCATAAATGCTTTACTGGTGATTAGTTGTTAGTAGTTAGAGTTTCTGCCATCTGTAATGATGGGAGAGTTATTACTCAAATCATTTAATGTATCTCTTTTTATGAAGCCCATTATTCTGCAATATTTATGTTATACAGGGCTTGCAAAATAAGATACTAGCGGTTAATGGTAGCAGCTGAGAATTATTACTATTATAATGATGGAGATTTGAAACACCAATCAGTTTTTCATGAGGCTCGTTGTTCCTTACTTGTCACTTTTGATTCAGTATTAGCTAAAATTGTGCTCAAATTGTGAGCTCATGCTCGATTAAAGATATTGTCGCCATTTATCAACTAAAGATCTAATGCTATCATGTCTTGTAAATGGAACCTGTGAAGACCCACTTAAGTAGTAATAAGTGAAACTCTTAAGCATCGAGGCGCCTTTTCAAATAACGGTGGAGTTCCTGATAAGAACTCCAAAATTAAGCGTGCTCAGGTGGGAGCACTCTCAGGATGGGTGACCTATTGGGAAATTATCTTCTGAGGGCAAAACCGTGAGGCCTTTCTGGCCAAAGCGAACAATATCTTGGTGCTTAAGAGTTTGGGCTATTACAAATGGTATCAGAGCAAACTATAGGGTGTCAGATAGGAGCTAAGTGTCATACAGGGCAAAGTACCACTTTATGTGAGCAGCCTCTTGAACCCATGATGGTTAAGGTGCTACATGATTGTGGGTACATCTTGTGCCTGTAGGGGTCACCTCTAGTCCTATCTACCCAATGGATGGTTCTTGGATCTGTGTGTGGATACTGACGAGGACATCAGTTACTTAAGTTGGGGAGATTGTGAAGACCCACTTAAGTAGTAATAAGTGAAACTCTTAAACATCGAGGTGCCTTTTCAGATAACGGTGGAGTTCCTGATAAGAACTCCAAAGTTAAGCATGCTCAGGTGGGAGCACTCCCAGGATGGGTGACCTACTAGAAAGTTATCTTCTGAGGGTAAAACCGTGAGGCCTTTCTGGCCAAAGTGGACAATACCTTGGTGCTTAAATAGATTTAAACTATATGATATATTTACTCAGGTAATTTGCTTCTAAGAATTTAGAAAGTTCAGAATATCTTACATGGAATTTAATTGAAATGTATAGTTGTTGCTGATTTCGAATCGGATACTTGGTTTTTGCCTTTCTAGACTCATTTAATTTATATACAATATTCAGTACTGAGCTATAATACCCCTAAAGGTTCAGAATTATGCTGAGAACATACTTATATGGGTAAGTTAATATATCAAATGAAAGGAATATTATGAGTAGAATTGCATGAGTTCTTTAGCATATTTTGATATGATATTTACATAGTCTACTATGTCTCTCATATAATATTCAGTTTTCCCATGCTGAAATAAATGTTGTCATTAAAAAAAAATGAGTGAGATAATATGGTGTCTTTAATTATACATGAGATTATATATTGTCATCTTCTTTACTAATATCACATGCTACCATCTAGTATATGGGGACAAATAGTCAAATGCTGCCATCAGTTATATTACAAAATTTAAACTGATGTATTGTATATTATGAATCAAATTGTTGCCATAAGATTCAAACTGCTGCCATGTATTTTAGGAATATTGTCATTTATTTCAATAAGTACAAATGTTGCAATGTATTTTATGGGATCTAAAAATTGCCATGAGTGAACAAGTGTTGTCCATTCAGTTATGTGAAGCAAATGACACTAGCTAATCTATATGACTAAATGCTATGGGTATCAATGTTGTCATTCTTTTATAAATCATATTGCTGCCAATGCAAATGTTATTCCTTAGTTCAACATGAATCATTAAGGCTATATTCTATGATTGCATAATGTAAACTGGTATCCTTTGAATGCTGGACATAAATGATGTACCTTATGTGTATAGTAGAAAACTGCTGCCTTCTCATTACGACTGCTGCCATTTATCATTTGAGATCAAACACTTTAGTTAAACTGAAGATGTAAGAAGAAAATCAGTGGCCAAATCCATTTAAATCTACAGTCCTATGTATTGCATACTTCTACATTTAATTAATGTATTTTAGTTTGATGAGATTATTTGATTTACGATTTCAAATTTTATTTTAGTTAAAGACATCTATGAAATGTTGTTAGACATTTTTATGAATTAAATTGAAAATACTTTGATTAAAGGCTGTAATTAAATGTTCTTAAGCTATTGTTAAGTAGTCGAGGACTATGTTTGGCATAAGTGCTAAGTTGATACTTCTCAATTATATGCAATAAGTTTCATATCAAACTAATTATAAATTATGTTTTGCATTTATTTGTCTTATTATAATCTTGTTTGAAGGATGTGGTCTAAGAGATTGTCATGTCATTTCTTTCAACATATGAAAATAAATGCTATCTTTTCATTATAGGATCAAATGTTGTTATTCATCATGTGTAAAATCATATGTTGCCTTTCCATTTAAATTAAGATTTGATATGATCCAAATACTGCTATTATATGCAATAAGTACAAATGTTCCTATCAATGTTAAGAAGGAGTAAGTGCTTTTATGTTCCTTGTAAGATAAGGATAGTTGTTGTCATTTATTTAAGTATGAATCATATGTTTCTATTTATAGAATTACCTCCAAAGAATCCAAATGTTGTTTTATTGCTGCCATTTTTATATATAAAGCCAAATAATTGAATCCCATTATTTTCCTCAATAAATTAAATGCTATCATAGATCATATGCTACCTTTTATTTCAAAGTGAAATTAAATTGATCAAATGTTACTTTTAATTCCAAAGTAAAAATAAATGATTAAATGCTATCATTCCTCTTATTAAAAGTATGTGTCTATTCATATAAATGAAAGAACCTTTTTATCACCTGAGATCTTATACTGTCTTCCACATTAATTGTATAAGTTGACTCTTATGATTAAATGTATTGAAAGAACCAATTGACGTGTTAAAATTCAATTTAGATTATCTATGTTTCTTTTGTATATAAATACTAACCTCAATATTATTTCTTGCAGGTTGAGTTGTAAATTAATACAAAATGAAATGCTGAATTAAATGCTATGTGCGATAAATGCTGCCCTTATAAATTGCTAATTTTATTTCGGTATCTCTTATCAATAGATGTTTGATATAGGATGTATGAATTATAAGTTAGTAAGCTACTTGTTTGATTTTATAATTTGAAATTGATAGGACTAAAAATGAGCAATCCTATAAAATGAATTGAGCTCTATTTTAGAACTAGAAATGAACTCTATTTTAGAATTGGAAATGAGCAATCCTATAAAATGGATTGAACTTTATTTTAGAACTAGAAATGAACTCTATTTTAGAATTGGAAATGAGCAATTAACTGTATATTATTATTATTATGAAGGAATGCATGGATGAAACTTTGTCAAAATACTTTACTAAAAAAAATAAAACTTAAACAAATTATTAATTAATAAAAGAACTTGAGTTCCAAGCTTATCAATTGGACAAGATCAAGCAAAGTAGTGCAAGTAGAGCTGAAAACTATGTGACAAGTTCTCAAGCTCACTTGTACCTTTTTTTAAAAGCTCTATCGAGAGATTTGATGCTTATGAACCAAGTTCCCATCAACTATGCTCAGCTACTCAGCAAAGTAGAAGGGATGAGAGGATGTTGGAAATCTAATGGATGATGTGACATAATCCATTGACCCAATGCATCCTCTCATCTAGCTAAACCGCGTGTGTAAGCGCATGATGCAAATGTTAATGGAAATCATGTTTATGTGATCTAACAATTAAAAGATAATATTTGGTAACTTAGGCATAGGAAATTAAAGATAAATTTAAACCATAATTTCATAAGGGTTTATGTAACAAGGTAGAACCCCAAGGGGAGTTCTCCTTGTTGCACTAAATCTGAACCTGTTATAATCGAAAGTTAACTCCAATTTTGACAATGTTAACTTGATTTAATTAGGCATGGAAAAATTAATTTATACATTTAAATAATGAAGTGACAACACGAAGTCCTTACAAGTTTTGTAATGAAACCCCAACTCTCTCCTTTTGAACAAATCATATCTAATCCTAAGGTAATTTGTGTTGTTAATTTAGGAACCATTTCAAGCCAAAAATCAATTTTCTAAATATTATTGAAAGAAGATATAACTTAGTATCAAAACCACCATTCCCAGAGGATGATAAATCTCAAAACTAAACTTCCACTTATTACTTCAGACCACGTACACTTACGTGTAAACACAAACGTGTATTTTACGTCTATCAAGAGTCTTGGTCTTATCTTAGGTAATTAAATAAGTACAACTTAGTTCATGATAAACATCCCAAGTTCAAGAATGTTATAAGTAGAGGATTGAATATTTAGTTTGAGAGAATAAACTGTGATCAGGTTCTGCCTCTTATATTATTATGTGTTTTGATAAGTACTGTTAAACAAACTAAGTGTTAAACACACATTTCTTAGAAACATACCAACTATATGTATACAACCTCTTCATTTGATAAGCTTAGGTATAATCTTAACTAATACCATTCAGTGGATTGGAATTAGGAGTCAAATTTTATTTAGATGAATTCTGCATGATGGAGACAATTGGAATCATTACTTGATTTTGAATTGATTTCTGACTTTCGATGATTTAAAAAACATATTAATTTGAAAGCATTTGGCATGAATTATATCAGCATAAGCATCAAAAAGCACTGTAAACTATGGGATGCAGTATGCATCAATTTGAGTAGGTGACAGATCTGAATTTTGTGTTTTTGCTTGCACGCAAATGTACGTGGTCTAAAGTAACAAGTGGAAGGTGACTTCCAAAAATTTATCGTCCTCAGGGAATGAAGTCTTGTTACTAAGTCATATTTCATTTTACTAAGGTTTAGGAATATTAATTTTTTGGTTTTAGATGGTTCCTAAATTAATAATACAAATTACTTTAGGGTAAGATATGATTTTGTTCAAAAGGAGAGAGTTGGGGTTTTATTGTATGACTTAAAAGGACTTGGTGTTGTTACTTCATTATTGAAATGTATAAACTAATTTTTCTATGCCTAATTCAATCAAGTAAACCCTATTTGAATTAAAGTTAACCTCCAATTTAAATAAGTTCAGATTGGTGCTGCAAGGAGAACACCTCTTGAAGTTTTTCTTCGGTACGTAACCTTCATGAGACCTTGATTTGTATCGAATTTTTGATTTCTTATGTCTAGGTCTTCAAAATATCATCTTTTAATTATTTGATCTCACAGACTTGATTTCCATCAATTTATGCCATGCGCTAACACACGCAGTTTAGCTAGATGAGAGGATGCATTAGGTCCAATGGACTATGTCACATCATCCGTTGGGTTTCCAACATCCTCTCATCCCTTCTATTTTGCTGAGCCACAGAGCATAAATTGATGATAATTTAGTTCACAAGCATCAATCTCTTAGAAGAGTTCCTATGGAAATGTGCAAGTGAGCTTGAGAACTTGTCACATAATTCTCAGCTCTTCTTGTATTAATTTCCTTACTTTAGTCCAATTGATAAGCTTGGAACTCAAGTTCTTTTCTTATTGATATTTCCTTTTAGTTCTTGTTTTAAAAAAGAGATTTTTAACAGAATTTCACGCAAGAATTTATTCTATAGTAATAAATAATAAAATAGCAATTAATTTTATTCATTCAAACAAATCTATTATAATACTAATTCAGTCTTATATTTTTCTACAATTACATCCCAACCCTCTTCAAGAAGATTAGCTTTAAGTTCACATTTTGAATCTAGACTCTTATACTGATGACAGTTGAGTTTTTACTGAGTGAAGATGTACTTTAGATTTTGATGAGTAAAAAGAATATCTCACATTTAACTCCTTACACATAATGTCTCCAGATTCATAGAATGGAAACTACTCTTGTAAATCCTAGATAATAAGCAAGATAGTTTCTCTCATATTATTGTGAAAATTTAATCTCCACTTTTATTTTTTTAATTATAATACTATTCACTTGAATAAACCAAGTAACATTTCCATGTGGATTATCAATGTAACTTGTTGGCAATACTTATGTCTATAATTCTTTGCATGCTTCTCAATATAAAAAGTATTTTAGATAGCAAACCCTTTTTATTAGTGTTACTTATCATAAAAGTATGGTGAAAGAACAATCACAAATCAACTTTTATTAGCAATGAAAACATCCTTTGGAGTGCAAAAATGAAAAAGAAATGGAAAGAAATAAAGACTGCCATTTTCATGGCAAGGGACAAAATTTCCTTTGTTCATTACCCAATTATTTAGTAAAAAGAGAGTTGCAAGAAAAGAACAAAACAATGAAATGGAAAAGTAGCAGAAGAGGTCATGAAACTTAAATTTCTTAGATTTAAGTATTTTATTTTAATATTTGGATAATAATATGTCCATATCTAATATTAAATATTTACACACCAAAGCAATGCTATTTATAAATTTAATACATTATTATATCATATGCATGGAATCTCATCAACTTGCAATTTTTTTCAAATGATTGTGTAATTATATATTTGACTCAATACTAGAATTTGGGTGGAAGTTTTACAATAATAAAAATAGGCACTAGATATGCAGAGAAGAAAAGCATGAGTGGCATGCAAGAAACTTCCCCTATATAATTTTGTTGTGATAGAAAGAAGCCGAAAGTGTTTAGCAAGTTTACTGAGGGTCAGAGTCCAAAGGTAATCTCTAAGTTTTACAAATTAAGCATTAATGAAAATCATTACAAATAAAAAAATAACACTAATGTAATATTCAATTATCATGGCCTCATGAAACATAATTTTCTCAGCATAATGATTTAGTTTGAGCTATTTCATTACTTAATTAAAGCAGCCCAAGCCCTAATCTCAGGAAAACCACATACTTGCAACCAAACATGTGCAACGAATAACTAATCATACAGCGTTGTACACAACAAAATGCTGAATGATAATGGGGATATAATGGAGGTGGAGGGTCACTGATAAACTTTGCAGGTATATTTAATATGTATGTTTTGTTTCATTTGTATTTTAAAGATTTACGCCTCTTTTGTTTTGTGACCTTATGACTGCTTTCTGTTTTGCCCATTTTGTGCATCCTTATAATAATTATAATTACGCATGCCTAATATTGTTAAAGAAATGATATGTTTCCTATCATAAGCTTGAAGGTTGCTCAATACTTGATTCTCCATAAATTTAATTCGATTAGAAGTTCTATTAAATAATGATTTCTTACATAATAAGTTGGATTATGAAAATTTCAAATGGTTAACCTGCCCCAATGTTGTTATAGTGAGAAAGGAGGTCAGAATGGAGTGATTTTGTTATAGTGGTTATGTAAACTGCAAGGCTCATCAAAGCGGCTTCCAAAAGAAATCGACATCAGATGAACACTCTCTTTATCAGTACAAATTCTAATACGCCCATGTGAGCAAGTTGTTCAATGTAATTTCATATATCTCCCAAGGTTATTGATGTATTCTTGGGCCAATCATTTTCCAATGAAAGAAATGCATCCTTAACTGAGTAATTAAGTCTTTAGAAGATAACAATAAAAAAATGTAAATAAGAGAGATTTGTAATGTGTTCTCCAAGAACTTTTACCAACCATGCAAATTAACATTGAGAACTTTTGCTCAAGGCTACAGTTGATGCACTCAATTCAAAACACATTAGGTGCGTACATCCTCCACTAATTCTCACTGGTTGTTAAGTTACCAACCAAATAACACTTTTATTGGTCTATAATATTAAGATTTAACTACGTAAGATTGGAAAGAAAAATGCATTGCATAATAAGTGGCAAGACTTTAGACATTATTCAGGTGGATTGGTGCTCAATATAAATAATTTGGCATCGAAAGAATTCAGTAAGATAAGTATCTCTAATAATTGTTCAAACTATTCATGTTAAGATTGAATTGGTCAAGTAATGATTTGTATAATACACACACTCTGCCGGTATTGTTTTGATCTCTTAAGTCAATTAGAGACCTTCATGTAGACTCTATCTTTAAAGTCTTTAATAAACATTACATAATACATTCTTGATAGAGCGATTGATTTGAGGTTCTAATGACCAAGTACAAAGTTATCAAGGCATAAATAGCCTTATAAATCATCACATAAAATTTGGTAAAACCCTTAGCTATGGTTTAGCATTAAGCATTTTTATGCCCAATCATTATTATGTTTGTTAAGGAAAGTACGCCTTGTTGGCCTTAAATCTTTCAAGAATATTGGTTTTTCATTAAGAAATAGTGACATGTATGTTGGAATTCTTTCACTATTTGCTCCCTAAGAGCTAAACACCTGCTCCCTTATATTGACTACCATCAAAGTTCTTTATCATAACTCTAAGAGCCATATTTTTGGAATTCAAATAATGGTATTTCAAAATATATATGGAATAATTTATAATAGATTTATAATCTAGAAATTTAGTTAAGAGATTCAAGCATGTTGAAGGAATTTAATTTAAATTTTATTAAGGAGGCTCAATATATATGAAATCTTACTAGTAAGCAAATTCCCTTCAAATTCTCCATCTCATCAGTTTGAGATGTAGTAGTAGAAGTAAGTTCTTTTACCACATAGGGAAATGGAGTAGAAATTTCCAGTAGAGTTGGATAGGAGGGAAGTGGAATTTGAGATTAGAAGATGATAGTGTTGGGGTTGAAGATGAGTTAGAGGGAGTACTTGAGGGAACCATCCTGACAACTACCCTATATAGGGCTTATGATATAATTTAATCAACTGCATTAACTCCCTTAGTTCCCCTATAAAAGATGGAGTAGAAGATTCAACTTCCTTATTTGATGAAGGAATATATTGATCAGGATTCATTCTAAGAATATTAAGAATAGGAAAATCAGAAACTTGTAAAAGAGAAGATTTTCATATAATCCATTAAAAGTTATAGTACTTTGGAAAGGTACACAGAAAGAATGGAAAGGAAATAGGAACTACAAGTCATAAGCGACTTTGATATGAATTAGAAATATATTCTAGTTCAGATTCTAGATTGTTTCATCTTAAAATCATTTATTTAATTCAAATAAGATTTTATCAATTATTGAATTTGAAGTTCATTCCCCTTTCCTAAGGTGACACTCTTTATGTACTTTTACCTTTCTATGTTGTTGACTTGGATGAGTGGATATCTCTCTTTTAACTTAACGTTCTCAACCTTGGCTCTAATACCAACTATAATGACCCCAATAATTGGATAGAAGATTAATCCAATAATTGGGATGTTACCTTAGCACCCAACACTTGATTAGAAGAAAAAAATCAAGTGTTGATGCTAAGTGGCCAAGTCACTTTATGAGCAATTGTTAAGTTAAATGAATGAAAATGAAGATATAAGTAAATACAATATTACAAGTATTTACAATACTAGAAATTAGATTAATCCACTCAATCATCCCAAGCAATTTTAAACTTAGAAGATATAATATAGATTAAAAATATAGGCAAAAGTAACTGAAGCAGTTTATAATCTAATTATTACAAGCTTTTTTAAAAGTAAGAGAAAAATGTAGCAAATAAATCACTCTTTCTCACTTATACAAGTAAATTATTTAAAATTAAGCAAAAGCAGATTTTTTTATAAATTCTTCAAGTACTTGGACCTGCATCACCTAAATAAAAGGGCTCTTGATCTATCATATTTTGGTATTTAAATATGATAGGACAAAGCCAAGAAAAAGAAAAGTGTAGTTAGACTAAACAGTCTAAGCACATTTTTAAAATTGGCTATGTTTTTAGATTAACAAGATATCACAATTATGATTTACAATTTATAGTAAGCAGCGGTGCTATAAAAGCTATAAATTATGGGAAAATAAAGTAAGCATAACTGTAAGAAAAATAGTATGAAATAAGTTGAGTAAAAATACTCACTTTTATTAAAGTCCTAGCCTATATTGAAAATTGGTAAGGGAAAGCATCTTAAAGGCTAAAAACTACTATGTGCATGAAATAAAAGCAATATATGTTCAATTGGAATTTATGCTAAGTAAACAAATGACATACAGTGAAGCATTAATTAAAATTAAGTAATATACACTGTATTCAATTTAAACTGAAGTAAGTAATACAATATACTGAAAATAGAGAGTGTAAAGCCAAGGAAATAAGAAAATATCTTAGATTCTCAATCTAAGACAAACATAGTCTAAGACTATGAAATATAAGCATAATTAAACAATTATGAAGAGATCTTTTAATCAAATAAATTGTAAAAGAACTCTTATATCTTTAATTAAAGTTATATTTAGAAATTATCTCATTCTAGAGGAGTACACAACAGAATGAGCGAGGAGTTAAGCACATCTGCCTAACCAGATACAGTGGGGAGGTTGGACATTTACATTTACCCTCTCTAAAATATGAAATCCTATTATAAGCACTTTTTTTTGTACTCAATTTACCATAAGGCATTCCTCTTTAAAATTTTAAGAAAATTTTTATTTATGCACAATGATCTTGAATAAATGTTAAAGAAAAGAGGCTCAAAGTTAGGCAAACATTCAATAGATTACAAAAATTATAAAATACGTGATATCTTTTTATTATCTAAACTTTTAATAATTTACTCTATAATTAGAGTTAATTAAACTCCAAATTAACTTATAGATATTTGATCTTAAGTCAATTCTAAATAGAAGTAGAATGAATGTAAGTTTATTTTTATGTAATTTAAAATTTGGAAAAAAGATAAATTAAATTCAATTTTTGAATTAATTTAACTTATGATTGTAAGAAGTGAGAAAACTTATCTAAAGCTAAAAAAAGAAACTATTATTTTCAATGAAGTTGATTGAGAGTTAAAGTTCAAAAATGAACCATTTGAATGCATATTTTGAATTAAATACTAAAATTTTCTTAAAAATTTCTAAGTATTAAAATTTTTAGAAATTTCGGCAGAGTCTCTTTTATTTTTGTTCAAATAAATAATTTTACACAATCAAAATATAAGTCAATCCATTGACTATTTCCAATTTTAAAATAGAGTTCAATCCATTTTATAAATCATTAAATAGCCTAAAATATACTTAATTAATTATCTACTACAAAATCTTTTTCTTTTTCTTTTCTCGACTGGGACCTGACGTGTGAAACTGACACGTCAGAATTGGAAATTTTTGAGGAGATTGCACTAAGTGAGGAGCTTAACTAGGAGGATGAACTTGCTGCTACTGCTTAGTCTTTTTATTTGCATTTTGAAAGGATGAGCGAACTTTATATTTTATTTTCAGTTTAACTTTCAGCTTTAAAATGTAATAATTCAGGACTCTTATGTATTTTTTTATTTTGCATTTCCATTATGAGCTGACTATGTTACTTTCATTTTGGATATGAATATGGATGTTGTTTACTTACTTTTGCACTCTATTTATATACATATGATCATTTAGTGATTGATTTATAAGCAGGTGACAAATTCTATAATTATTGGCATATTAATGAAAGATCTGGTCCGATAATAATTAAGGACCTGTCATGATGGACACTCAATTGTAATCATGTTAATATATGTGTTAACATGATTACAGTAAAGGTAGAGCTCCACTTCACATTATATCCAAAAAATTAAATTAAATTAAATAGTCACCAAAGACTATATTGAAACTAAATTGAATAGTCATTAAAAACTATACTCAAATAGAATTAAACAGTCACTGAAGATGATATCTATATTGTTATTGTAATATAGTATACTTTAATTTTATTGTTTGTTTAGCGGGCATGCATAAATCAAGTAAGGAGCTAGGCACGTCTGCCCGACCATTCAAATTTGGGGTTCCTATAACAACTACACACTCCCCTCAATGATATGTGCCGTATTCCTCTGTAATCTTTCTTGGCTTAATATATTTCTATAGACTTGCAATTGACCTAGTGAACCTCCATAAATGTTTCTCTTAATTATGTAATGCTATAATCTTGTTGCATGTTCAAGGATTATGGCTAAAGTGATGCAACATAAAAAAATTCAAAGTAATTAATCGTAAGTATTATATCCCTTGTTATTTTCATTCATAGTGTATTTTGATGTGATTAATCCAAATATTATTTCATTTTGAGGTTGGGGTCAAAATATTTTTCTTAATTTATCTAATATATAAATAATATTAAATGTTCAAAATATTCATTTAGAATATTTTGACTCCAAATTTTCATGATTTGATCCCAATGATATTTAGAATTTATTGATAACTTATAACATGATTTGATTCAAATGATATTTAGAACTTATTGACAATGTGCTTCTTACTACATTTATGGAAATAGTAAGTTGTACTCTCAGTTTATAAAATGATTTTATGTTCAATAAGATTTGGACATATTTCAAAATACAATACTAATGAAATGATCTCAAATTCTAATTGATGAATTTTTTAAGTGCCAAATTAGTGGGATCTAAATAATATTATATATATATATATTTATATATATATATTTTTTTTTTTTTATAATATAATTTTTCTTTTTTTTTTTAAGAAAAATATTACTTAGCTCTCAAATATCTCCCAAAAAGTATAGATGACTAGGATTTAAGATTTAAAAAATATATTTTTAATGGGCCCCACAAACAAACGTGAATTTACTAAAAAAATTTTATTTCACTTAACTCTCTAAATCTTAGTCATCAATATATTTTGGGAGATATTTAAGAGTTATGTAACAATATTTTTTTTTTTTTTTTAATGACTTTGAACACGCCATCCTCTCTCCATTACAACCGACACCTGTCCCGTATTTAACTGCCACTTATCAATCTCTCCGTGACACTAATCCTCTCCTCAAACCATCAAAGGACACTAGTAGGAACACAATGCTGATCATTCGCCACGTTTCCACCCCTCTCTCGTTATATATAACAACCAATCAGTAGTTCGCACAGCACGAACAAGCGCTAAAAATGGCAGAACAAGAAGAGTCGATGAAGCTCGTCTCCCCTTCCATGCAGCCCAACACCCGCATGCCACGTAAACACACCAGCGACGGCCACGTCACCCTGAAGGACATTTCCCCAGCCCTGGAGTGGTACAACGTACCGCCGGCCGCCACGTCACTCGCCCTCGTGGCTGAGGACATCGACGAGCCCAACGACCCGACGGGCCCGTCCGTTCCATGGACCCACTGGGTCGTCATCAACATCCCACCCGAGCTCAAGGGCCTGCCCGAAGGATTTTCGGGCAGCGCTGCCGTGCAGCAGGTCAAGGAAGGGCACAACGACTGGAAAGTTCCGGGCTGGCGCGGGCCCGTCTCTCGGGCCGCGTCGGGCCATCGGATTCAGTTCAGGCTCTATGCTCTGGAAGGGGAGGAGCAGCAGCTAGGCAACAAGGTCACCAGAGAGAAGCTGTTGGAGGCTATTCAGGGCCGGGTTCTTGCCCAGGCCGACTTTGTTGTTCTCGTCTGACCAATCTTGGATTTCGAATAAATGGTGAACATCAACTATTTGCCCTATTTTATTATCTATTTTATAAATAAAAATTGTTTCAAATCATGTAAATATTTAAATTCTTGACAGATTAGATCCATAATCTCATTGAGATTAAACTTCTTCAAGAAAAAAAATTATGTAATTTTCTCTCTTAATTTCCACAATACTACGAATTGTCTTAATTCTGACCAATGATTCTTGTAGATTAAATTTCTTCAAAAAAAAATATGTAATTTCTTTAGTATTACCAATTGTTGTCGCATTCTCCGAATCTTCTCTCAATCGCTGACTTTCCCCTCTCCATGTTCCTTGAGCAGAATTTTCTTCAGCTACTACAAGCCAGGCCTAAGCCTATGCTTAGCTAACATGGTATTTGTATGTCTTCAGCAAGTTTAACCAAGTCTAGACCTATAAGAGTTTATGATGGTATTTGTTAGACTCTTTGATTCAGCATGCTAGTTTAACCTTTTTTTGTTATGGCAATATTTGTTTTATGTGTACTTTTATTTTTTAGTTTGGTTTTTCTGCCTTAGCTCAGTAAGGTATATGAGTCTGTGCATATTTCAATTCAATATTTTTGCCTTAGCTCAATAGGCTAAGTGAGATGTTACTTATTTTCAATTTGAGTGGTTCATTTGGCCATAGTAGGTATCAATTCTATATTTATTATTTTTAATTTATTTTTATTATATTTTAGCATTTTCTTATTGTTTACTAGATTACTAGTTTATACATGTGCTATATTGTTAGCTTGTTTATTGATTCATGTGCTAGTATTTTTGCCTGTTTAATTGTTTATATGCTAGGCTGTTAGTTTTACTTATATGTGTATATATAGGATGTTAGTTTTTCTTGTTTGTATATATATTGGGTGTTAATTTTGCTTTTTTATAAATAGGATGCTAGATTTGATATATATAAATATATATATATATATATATGATATTAGATTTGCTTTTAAATTATTTAAATGTATTGCATGTTCATTTATGTTATGTTAATCAGTATAAGTTCATCATGAATATGTTTAAGATGAGTTTCTTTTTGGTTATTAGTATTTATTTTCTCTTTTATACATAACTTTCTCTTATTTAAGTTATAAATTTATTGTTTATAACTTCATTTTCATTTTATATGCATTTGTGTGCTTGTGTGTTTGCTTAATTGTTAAGTATTGGTGATATCTAAAAAAAATATAAATTATAATCAGTCTAAAATGTACTTGGATAATATATTTAATAAGTTTTTCTCTTTTTTGGATAGGGCTCTATCATTGCGAAACCGACAATGATAGATTTTGTGCTATTTGAGATTTGGGAACCATATGAGCATTTGCATCAGAAGGAGGAATGTACTGCTAAATATTATTAGATCCTTAGCTTTATTCCTATTTTCTACATGTGAGGCTGAGTGTTTTTATTTTTATTTCAGTTAAACTATTTAATGTTTTGTATAATATAAGTTTGAATTATATTTTTTTATTAATGCATTCTGAGTTGTATGTTTGCTTATCTTATTATGATGGAATGGTTATTTATATTTTACTTTTGCATTCTGAATAATTTTTGTATTTATCATTTAGTAAAATATTCTTATGAATGGTAAACTTTTGAATTATACTGGATTAGAGTGAATACCTAATCTATCTATAAGTGAGGAACTTATTATTTGATGATCATTTTACTGTAATCATATTAATTTAAGAGAGAACATGTTCACAGTGGAGCTGGGGTATCACATGATAACCCATACTAACCCGTAAGCAACTCAACACATTTTATTGTGTTGTTTAGGATCAAATGAGTTATCTACACTTCCCCTGAATTGGTGTAACAAATTTGAAATAGTTGGGACTACTCCTTAAGATAAGTATAATATCCTTATCTTAAGAATTAGATACTCATATGCATTGAAAAATGTAGATCTTTATGAAAATAACAAATATGTATGAAGTAAAGATAAAATGATGATTACATCATTGAGTGTAAGATAATATTTGAAATCATAGTGCCGAAGCTCTAAACATTCATCCATAATATTCATCACAATAATTGAACTAAGTATTCGTCTTAGAAAAAAAAAAAAAATTACATCTATAACTCTAATTATTACGAACCAAAATTTAAATATTCAAATGAGTAAACTCTCTCATCTCATCAACAAATAAGTAAATCTAAACACTAGAATTAGCAATTTGACGAATGTTACTCCTATATCTCCTCCTAGTTCTTCTGAATTTTCTCAAACTTAAATATCTTGAATTATTCCAAGCTTGACATTATTGATTTCATAATGACATGCCCCTACCAAAGAAAAAGAAATTTTATGATAGATAATAAGTTTAAGTATATTTTAGATTACTTATAATATTTTTTATTTCTTTTAACATTTTTGGGATATTATTTAGTAAAATAATAAACAAGCAGTAAACAAAAATTAATTGAATAAACTAAAAATAAAGTTGTACGATAAACTCAATTTTAAAATAAAAATTGAGCAATATTGAAATTAAAAATAAATATGTTGAAGGTAAGATACTAAAAGTAAAATTGTAAACTGAATGAAATTATAGTGTTTAAACTACAATGTATGTCAATTGAATAGTTATCTGATAATGCTGCTTAATATGTTAAATATACATATAACTTTGATGCCCAATACATCCATATCCTAGGTGTGCTATTGCACTGCTAGTAGATCCTATATGAGCTATCACACCGCTAACAAATCATGTGTGCTATTATACCGCTAATGATATTCTATGCACATGTGATTCATGTATATCAAAACTCAGATAATTAAATAACAAAATCCATAAAAGAAAATTATAAAATATATTATTTTCTATTATTTAATTATTTATCTTATCACATCCTAATATGCATATTTATTCAAATACCAAATTATTCAATAATTTCTCATAAAGTTGTTTAATTAACATATTTATCAAACTGTGATTACACAAACCTTAATCAACTAATCACAATATCAAATCGTGAATCTAATTGAATTTATCATAAGTTAAGAGTGCATACATATAACTAGCATTCTCCAAAAAAGGTGAATTCGATGCTTAGGTTACTTAACTTCACTTATCCATGCACATAAGGGTAGAAAATAAATATTCTGTCATAGTTTATTCTCATAAACTAAGGTGTTCTAATCCTAACTTATAACATACATTGGGATTGGGGTGTCTATCTTGACATGAACTATACTTGTCTAATTAACTAAGATAAGATAGAATTTATATAGTTCCTTATAGGGCAAATCAACCAACCCATAAGCCAAATGAAAAATTAGATTTAGGTTATATATATATATATATATATATATATATATGCACTTCAACACTTCAACCCCACATGATAATCCTAATATCATCACTAGATTAAGTTCTAAGCAAAAAAAATTTAAGTTTCAAAGACTTTTAAGCTATAAGAGATAGACTTACACACAATAATTTTAATACTAGACTCCAAGGTGATGACATTCAATTGAGTTTGCTACCACAAGTAGGTAAGTACAAGTCTAGTTTCCATTGGATTAATCCTACCACAAGAATAGGTTCAATTCTTAGGGTTCACATAATGAATATAAGATTCTACCTAAAAGTATTTCATATAAAGCATTCTACCTCAATAGATTAACTGAACTATATGTTATTTAATCAATGAACTCAATATTATTCATAAGGATGAAGTAAACTTAATCTTAATAAGAATGAGTTCTTTTTATAAGATAGGTCACCTTATAAAACTAGGTTATTTATTTAGATTAAAAAGGTCAAATCACTAAGTTGACTAGATTGGGTATTGCACTAATCTTCTTATGATGATTCCTTTATAAGTCTTAAGACACTCTCTTATTCTTAAGTATCACAATTATGATCAAGCACTACTAATTCCATCAAGATAAATGAATTAGGTCATTAATATCCATCTAATAAATCTTCCTCTTAAAAGTCAAGTTCTCTAAAACTTAGCCATAATTTAGGTTACACTAGTCATTTTCAATTCAATTCGTTAATTAATGCTTGATCATAACATGAGCTAAGTTTTCCTAAGTTATCATAGGATTATGATGTCAAATAGGGAAAAACTCTAAATTTAGGATTAAAATAATGGTTTATTAAGGAGGTAAAAACTCATTCTCCAAATGATGTCCATACAATATAAAATCAGTTGCTATGGATTCATTATAAGTTAATGATTAGTAAAATAACAGTAACTTTGCTAAAATTGGACATTAATTCGTTATGATAAGGTTTAATCACCCTTAATGAAAACTAAAAAGGTGATTAGTAAAACTAAATATAAAAATATAAATTTAATATCATATTAATATTACTTATATTTTTCTGATCATTTTAAGTTATAACATCAATATATTTTAACTTGTAATTAAAAGATATTAAGTAATTAGCATTTTGAATTAATTAATTAATTAATCCCTAATATATAATTGCGCGCACATCATTCATACGCATGCTTGGTTACGGTGTCTCACGTACACACACGAGACATGATGTGTGCGCACGCACAGGGTAGTGTCGCGCGGCTCGAGTGACCCACCCCTTACTGTGATGGCAGGGAGCCCAAATTAGGGCATCAAAATACTTCTCCCACATTGCATCCCATAAGGTGTACACCATATCAAAATGAAGCTCTCTTTGAGCTCTTCAAAACACCTATACTAACCCTAATTAATGATGTATAAACAACAAACCCTAATTGTGATTAGGGTTTACTTTACAGAGTATTCCTATTGACAAATTAAGTCCCGATCAAGCTCAAATGAGCTTGATTGAATCACAATAATAGGTTATAATATCAATAAAATAGACAAATGAAATTGAAGATGGAAGATTGCGTAACTAAAAGAGTTGGATTGGGAGTACCATAGGGTTCATTTCAGGAGATCTTTCATGAGCTGGGGATGATCGAAGTTCTATCAATAAGTTAAATGGAGATGGATATTAGTAGCATGAGAGGAGTGCTGTTGTAACGTCTCGTCCCATCGACGTGCTCAATAGAAAGATTAATGATTACATGATTCGCGGTGGAACGATACATTACTCGGGAAGGCTGAACTTCCCATAATTTGACTTATTACTGAGCACTGATTTTTAAAATAAGTGTAATATTTTTATCTTAAGTATTAATTGAGGTACTTATACACATTGGGTTTAGAAATTATAATGAGCAAATATCCAATGTATACGAGCATCTTATAAGATTTTCATGTCGATCAGATCACAATATTAAGTATAAGTATTAGTAATGATAGAGTACGAAAGCCTTATCATTCATCCATAATATTCATCTCAGAAATAAAGAAAAAAAATGCATATAGAGTTTAATTATTATAAACCATAATATAAAATAAAATAAAAAATAAGTCTCTCATCTCACAATAAAAAGGTAAACTAAGCAAGTAAGTAAAAGCTGTGCTGGCTACTATTTTTCTCTCTCCTTCTAGATCTCTTGAGAAGCTTCCAAAGCTAGCTCCTCAAACTAATTGCTCAGGTTCTGATATTGTCGGTTTCACAATGCTTGGGCCTCAGCCAAAAAGAGAAAAATCTTATTAAATAATATGTCTAAGTACATTTATGGCTGCAATTAATATTTTCTTATCTTTAAGGAATTTTACTTACCATTCAATAAAATATAAATCAAATTACAGAGAATTGAAGTAAACTAAAAATGTAAATATAAATGCTGAAACTGAAAGTAGAAAAGTTGTAACTAATAAAAGTACTAAAATAAAATTAACTAAAACAAAACTGTAATTGAAAAAATTAAAATAAAATTGTGATATATGCCACTGCATATATACCTGAATATGCCACTAAATATATGTCATAATTATGCATAACCTTGATGCCACATGGCATCCCATAATTCCTATGTGAGCAGAACTGCTCCGCTAACATATCCTAGGTGAGCAAAATCACTCATCTAATGATATGGTGTGCTTATGTGATTCATGATATGCCAAGAAGTTTAATACATAAGGTGCTACCAAATCATCAAACTAGAAAATAAACATACAAAAGTAAATATCTATTCTTATCATCTAGTTAATTATCATATTCCCTTTAATACACACATTCACTTTAAATACTATATAAATCAGAATGTGTTAACCGCATCGACTATATAATTCAAATCTAATTTTATTGAAGTCAATATTTACTCAATATTTGTAACAATCTTAGGTTATTACCTTGCAAAATTATAGGTAATCTAACCTATTTCCAATCACCATTGCTTATAAAACCTCAAACTGAACCTATCTAGAAAATTTGAAGTCCATTGGACTTCTCTAAGTCCAAAAAGGTAATTTGATCAGTCTAGATACCCTAGATTACTTCAGAATTAAAATCTGATTGCATTTTTGGATTTTCACCCCCAAATTAGCTAAGGGTGAAATTTTGGTGCAATTTAGAAATCATTTGGGCTATAATTCAATTTAAATTAAAATGGTTCAATTGCACATAAAGTTCCTATTAATTCATAATTACAATTATACCCTTATACCTGAATTAACAGTCGGGATCCACTATGCGGATCGCGGGCGATCCGCTGCGGAGCCCGGGTCACGCGACAACGGCGCCCCGTGAATCTAGCCGTCACGCCTTACTAATCCAACGGCTATGATCAAACCCCACGGAACCACGGATCCGTCGTTGGATATACTCCATAGATCCTACAGCCAGGATCGCTCCCGCGGTCGGCCGTTAGGATCCAAGCGGTCCCAGCCGTAGCACCATTTGATCGATAGATCATACGGCATCCGAGGCACCCGGCACTGTGGATCGTCGTCCCCACTCCCTCGCGCACCCAACAGGAGGATTCTCCCGTACTGCCAGCTGCCGACCTTGTCCCCCACTCCTTCTTCCACCTCAGCAAGCCGTTAGGATCATTCCCATAATGGTTTGGAGCTTCAATCGGGCCCCGCAACCTGGCCAAGCTCGAAATGGAATTTCGAGAGCTCGGCCATGGCCCGACCTCTCGGGCTTTTCCCAGCCTGAGCTAACCCTCTAGAAGTTTCCCTGAGCTCGGCCAAGGCTATAAATAGCCCCAGCTTCGCTCCAATTGATCCTTGCTGATCGATTGAGCCTTCTGCAATTCACCGCCATTGTCGTGTTCCCGAGCTTGCATAGGTGATCCGGGAGCTCTCGAACCACTAATAGTAGGCTCTCCTGATGTTCAGGATCCTTTGTGGCATCTGGAACTCCAGTTAGAGCCAGTCGAGCCCTTAGGCGGTCATCCCGAGCTCCCCCGTCAACCAAGGTACTCCCATTGCTGGTTTCGAGCCAATGAGGCTCGAACCTTCTTCCCTTTGATGCGTATGAGTTCATATTGTCGTCCCGAACCCAATGGTATGAGATTAAGATCTAGGTTAGCTCCGATCGATCGAATCGATGGATCAGAATGAGTTCCTTAAGGATCGCCTCGGTAGAGTAAGGACCCGGCGATCCAGACCGTCCCAGACCCTCAAACTAGAGGGCTTCGATCCTCCTCACCGCCTTGAAGGTGTAGGGATCGAGCCTGGGGTCTGGCATGGCCTTTGTAGGGAGAATTATCTCCCCACAGTAGCTCCCATGAAGGAGCCCTTGGGTGAGTAAGGTTTGATCGATCCAGACCATCTCACAGAGGGCTTCGGGTCCCATTCGACGCGTCTAACCACGGTGATCATGTAGAGATCGGGTTCTGGTCGTGCTGTGGTCAGGATGCGCCGGGATTTGGCGATTAGGATTCCCCTAATCGGATCCCTATCTCGGGACAAAGGAGCGGGGATGACGACTCTGTATGGGCCCACGACCCGCGCTGTGCGACAGTGCCGGGTCTCCCGGGCTGCGATCGAGCCACACAATTTGGAATTGGGCTGAGCCATTTAAATTAAATCGGAATTATTGGAATTATTTATATGAAAATGATCAGAAAATCATCAGGGACCTAAATATAAAATAAAATCATATATCTGATAGTTAGATCTTTAATTATTACCTAATTATAGTGGATCTTAATTAGGGTAAATTAGTAATTTTAATTATCCAAATTGCATGCTTAGGGTGCCATTAATTCACTTGTGATTATTAGAATGCATGTGCTAAGTCGATTATTTTTCTGAGCTCTATAATTCTAGTTATGCCCTAATTTTATTAAAGTATGATTAGTGAATATTAGGGTTTATACTCACTGGATCTTAGTAAACTTATTCTCTAATTAATTGTATGGTTAATTAGAACTTGGGTTTCAAATTTCATGAAATTCTGATGGTATGATTTATACTCATGTGCCAATCCTTTTTGAATTGAATTAGGGTTTGATTAGCACTGAGTATTGCTTGTTTTACAAAATTTGAGTATTAATCTGACTTATAACAGTAAGTTAGATGTAGTGAACTCCTTTGGATAAACTTATTAAATATACTTGAATAAATTTAAATATTGAGAATCTTAAATATCTTAAATAACTTAAGAAATCTTAAGATTTGGATCAAGCTTTTAAGACTTGATCTAGGTCTGAGATTGCCACCAATAATGCATGATTAATCCACTAATTTGATATTGATCTTTAAACACACACTTGATTTTACTTAAGATATGAGAAGGGATCAAACCCTAATCTACTTAAGGAGAATCCAAATCCTTAAGAACCTTAACTTAATTAACTTGATTGTAAGACTACAAACTTAACATTTAATATTTTCCAATAATGCATCTGATTTAATATTGATTCTAAACATTTGAATTAGATAAATTAAGGTTAATAATAATCCTATGTGATTTCTCAATCTGAAACAAACCTTAAGATCCCTGATTTTCTCTTAAGTAAGAGGATTAGCATTAGAAGATTTATAAAATTATATTAATTAACCAAGTGATCTCAGCCCTAAAAAAATATTCTTGATTTAGATCCCCAAACTTTAGATTGAATTGTGATCAGATGACTAAGTCATCTGATCTAATCATCCTAAATCTAATTATGAAGCAGAACCTAAGAGATTAATATCAGTATTTAGAAGGAAGAATCTTAAGTGTCTCTTCATAAGATCATCTTGGATTATTAAAAGACCTAAATTCATATATTCTGAGGTAGGAGACCTTGTATGACTCCTTAAGGTAGAAGTATAGAAGATCCTATCACCTTAGAGATTGATCTTATCTCCTCGTGGTAGTAATCACTTAAGAACCTTAGAATAGATACTTCTCGTTGTGGTAAAATTTATATCAAGTGATCCTTGATCACAAATGGTTTGTGAGACCTTGTATAGGACTTACCCATTAGTTTAGGCCTTTATAGTCTTGATAAATCCTTGCTTTACTAACTAGACTTGATTGAATCTTGATCAATAGGTGGTGTAGTATAGTATGCCCATATTACTGGTCCCCAGTAATATTCAGGATTGGCTGATTCATTCTAGTAAGGACTTATGAGCAGGTTCTATCCTACGAGATTAGATGAATATAGTCTCATTAGAATAAATCATTCAAACTTAAGAGTGTATTAAATGGGTACTCATCCCTTAGTTTAATTGAAGGATAAGTTGCCAACGGGCAATGCCTCCTAGCAAAGATCGCTTCAATAGGTATGGCTTAAGTAGACTAAGTAATGAGATTTACCTTCCTTAAGACACTGAGTATGATTGTGAGTATAACAACTTAATACTTAGCTTGAGATACAAAAACACCATCGGGTGGTGCCTCCTAATAAAGAACGCTTTGTTAGGGTGGCTTAATCAAACTAAGTAATAAGAATCCTTTTCTTACAGTATGCTAAATATGTGTATACAATCACCCCGTCTAGTGATCTTTATATAAACAAGCAACTTTAACTAAATATCGATCTAGAAACTATGAGTCAGGATCCTTTTAGCAGGATCTTGCATAGTGGGGACTTAGAATTCATTATCGTTTCTTACTAAACACTTCATTAATTTCTGGATTTTTCATTCATTCAACATAGTGGCATAAGCATAAGCATAAACATGAATTTGACTCATTCCTTCTGTTATGATATATGAGTATCAGTGATATTGTATAGGTTACGGAATGTGATATACACAGACTGAGGAATTTTAGGGTGCATCTACGTCACCATACTGACTTCCTAACTAGTGTATTTACATTGGACCGTACTACTCATAAGCCTTCAGTGATAGTTCTAGGATATACCGTGGTGTAGCATATTTATGTGCATCATTTCAGTGACATATAGTGCAGTATATAGCATCTCTTTCATCATGGTATTTATTTTACTTTCAATTTTCGTTTGGCTATAGCTTCACTTTAACTGGCATTTACTGCTCTATTTACTTAGCATTTACAGTTTTCTTTACTATGCGCTTTTCCTCAGTTATTTTACAGTTTTGCTTTACTTTTCTGTTTGTTATGTTTAGCTTAGTTTTGTATAGTTAGTTGCGATGTGTTAGACTTCTTGTCTAACACGGGGTACTTTTGGGATCCAGCAATTTGCTAGATCCTGAGCAGTTTGTGGAGACAGGTCAGGAGGACATACCGAAGACCCAAGAGGAGCATGTGGAGTTGTAGTGGATCGAGCACCTAATTTTACTTATTAGCTCATTTCAGTATTATAAATAGACTCTTTATGTTTCTGCATTTTAATTCGATTTGTAATAAACTCTGGATGTATTTTACTTTTCCTTTCTGAGACAAATGACTATTACTGCTTGTGATGAATGTATTCTGGATGATTTGCTTTTAGCTTCCGCGCTCTGTTATACTACTATACTTAGTATTGTGATGTGATCGACATACTGGAAATGCTGATATATAGTGCTAACGTATATCGGGTTCTTATTTACCTCCTTGGACCTTATATACGTACTAGCCTAATATTTAAGATAAGCATTTCACTCTTATCTTAGGTATTGGATCTCGATCCTACTCTTAGGATTCGAGTTAGCAGCCTTCAGCATGGCTCAATTTTTACTAGCCTATTTGGGGAGATGGGTTTTGCTTGTATACCCGGCCTTCCCGAGTAGCGCACCGCTCTGCCGCCAAGGTTGAGGTACATTACTTTTTCTCTTTTGCGCGCGGTGAGGGGGTGGGGATCTACAACATTATACTCTTGTAGCATCCTAATTCATCACATGTTTAAAAGAACTTATATATGATTAGTGTGTTATAAGAAATGTGACTTTAAATACTAAGTTTATTTAACTACACTAATCAATGCGCACAAAAATAATGGATGAAATCCTTTTATAATTTATTCTCTCAAACTAAGTTGTTCAATCCCCATCTTATAACATACTTTAAACTTGGGATATCTATCTTGAACTAAATTATGCTTATCTAATTACCTAAGATAGGATCAAAACTCTATAGTTCTATTCAGGGTAAATCAACAAATTTCATATCCTACTGAATTAAGTCAATTCTATGGATATGCACTATAATCTCTATATGATAGTATACTAATATTTTTATCACTTTTAATTCTAAATAAACTAATTTAGAATTAAGGAAATTCAAACTATAAAATATAATCTCCATTTTAGTAGGTTCTACACAAATGGCTCCAAGGAAGTGGCATATAAGTTATTCAATTTAGGTTAACTATCGCAAAAAATAGCTTAATCTAAGTCTCCTTAGGTTATCCTACCATAAGACATAAGACCCATCATCTTAGTTCTTTGAGAGCACTAAGATACCAGTTGCAACGATACTTGACTTCCATTTAGGTTAATTTTTGCATTGATGCTTATGATTCCAAGTCAAATTATCATCACATCGTGCTATATTAGTTTAGAAGACCATACTCAACTTTTGAGATTTTAGTTTATTGATTCCAAATTAAAAAAAAATTTATGTTTTAGTTGACTTAGCTACTAATTGTCATCAGTTAATAGGGTTAATATTAGTACTGCTACAATTTAAATTTTATTTCACACTTTTAGTTTCAACATATTGACTCCCTTCCGTGGGCCAAGTGTTAGATTTTGCTCACCCATATTTGCTAGAATGCTACCTATATATGTATACATAAAATGTTGTACCAAGCTTAGTCATCATAATTGCATGTGTGAGCTTTTGATGCTAAGCATTGCATCAGTACTTATATATTTTGCACATTTTCTATAACTCATTTGATCCTAAGTAACCCAATAAGATGTTCTGAGTTGATTTTGGATTAATATGGGTTATCAATTTGCTCTCGTTGATGTCCCAGATTAACTAACTGTCTGTGATTAACCCGAGGCATCACAATTAATTTCTTAGGTTTTGTAGGTGACGCTATGTGATTTAAATTAGAACTTGATTAGTTCTAATGGGTAATTTTATAGAACCGTGATTCTGAGTTTATACTGGATAGTAGGATATTAGAGATCATGAGTTTGTATAATCTCAAAATAGTTAAAATAAATTAAATTAGAAATAAAAGATATCACAAAAGTTTTATTAGTACTGCTTATTTACTTGAATTATATGCATTGCTTACCTTAATATTTGAGCCTTATTATTTTGGCATATTTAGTTGAGACATAGAATATTTGATGATATTCTATGTTAGTTTTGAGATGCATAATACATTGGCATTAATAATCAACAAATTTAATAAATCAGATAACAGTTTAGTGGAGTGTGTCCTAGTTAGTCTACCTCTTCAGTTCTTGTTGTTGAGATATAATCTACTCGAATTCAACTATGAGTGGTTTGGATGATATATATTTGATTCTATAGTCGAGCTCAGATTTAGTCATTAGTGGTCTATATGATATATGTGAAACTTTCTGTTCAGTGACTATGTTTAGCCAGTTGCTATTATGGCAAGCCTAATCTAGGCACACGTCTAATTAAAATGAAATGCTTTTCAGTTCAATTACTTTCAATTCAGATTAGTTCAATTTTCAGTTACTCGCAACATTTTTAGTATTTATTTATTTTTTTAACAGATTTATGGTTTTATTCATAATTTTCTGTAAAAGTATGTTATGATACTAGTTTTCAGTACTATTTTACATTTTTAGTACTTTTATCAATATAATTAGCATGTATAATTGACCATATATATTTAGAACTTTTTGTAATGTAATAATTTAAACATATAAAATGCTTAACCTTTCTATAGTTATTTGGTTTTGAGATATGCTTACTTACCTCATATTTTACTTAATTTATAAATATATTATTTATAGCATTTACTATTTCAATTAATGCTTTATATCACATTTATTGCTTAAGATAATTTGTGATATTCTAAAATTTAATAATAAATGATGAGCATAAAATGTACTTAAATAATTTGCGTGCCACAAGAATTTTCTTTTCTTAGTTGGGGCTCTGACATGTAAAAACCAACATGTCAAATTTAGAGCATTGTCATGATCTAGCTTTAGGTGAGAAGCATCAGCAAAAAGAGGAATCATCAGTTGTTTAATCTTTTAGTTGTTATTTTATTTTGGGAGAGAGTGTTTTTATTTCAGTTTTTCGTTCTTTTAACTTTTATTGAATCATGATATGTAATAATTTAACTATGCTCTTTATGTTTCTATTTCAGTACTGTATTACCTATGACGTATTATTCATATTGTTTACTGTTTCGCTTCTTGAATGCGATGAATAGAATGTATTTCATTTCTGTCAACTTCCACACTTTATTTATTTATTGCTCATATTTACTTGTACTCCGAATTATGTTTTTTGTAAGAGTGGCCTATAAGTGATTGTATTAATTGTTGATATATATGTTTTCTATATTCATTTTTTCTACAATATTGTATGCCTTAATTTATTTTAATTTATGAAATTTTAATCATATTTTTGTTCACTACTAATAGTCAATAGTATAATTATCTTTATTTAGTAATATTGGGTGCTACACTAATAATGCTAAAATTATTAAATTAAATTTAAGGATTTATGAAATATTATTTAAAATAATATTTTGAGTGATAATGTGTATTATTTAAAGGTTTTGATCAAGAGAAATGCTATTTAGATCTGCTGATATGATATCTAAGAAAATCCATCCAATAGAATTTGAGATTCTTTAATTAGTATTTTATTTGATTTACATTAAAATAATATAAATATTATTTTAAAGTTAATATTAAAATATATCTAAATTTTATTGAATAAATTTTTATAGGTGATATATCAACAAATCTAAATAGCACATTCTCTTTGATCACATGCATGTTAAAACCTAAATATAAAAGAAATGATATGATTTCCTATTGGCAAGTTAACAATTTCCTCAGCCAATCTGCAGATTGTTGATAGCTCGCTTTCAACTATTGCAAGTGGCAGCCCGCAGGCGATTTTATTGTCCATCAAATCGGTTAGCTCTAAAGTCTGTCTCATCATCGACCGCGTCGGGGCCTTCTCCTCCCTTTCTTCATCTTTTGATTTTCCTCGTCGAGTTTTCCCTTCTCTACTTGATTCGAGCAAGGCAATAGGGCTTACAGCCTTCATCCGTACCACATTCATCATACTCACTCTCCCTTCAATTTTCTTCACTGGCTTTGTTTAGAGATGAAGGGATCGAACTCTAAACCAAAGGCGTCGGAGAATGGGAGCAGCGATGCTATAGATTGGGAGCTGAGGCCCGGAGGGATGTTGGTTCAGAAGAGAGAGGATGAGGTTGACTCTGCGGTTCCCTTGATCAAGATCAAGGTTTATCACGACTCGAATCAGCACGATGTCACCGTCCCCGCCCAATCCACATTCGGTAATCCTTCCTTCGATCGATCAAGATTGATAAGGCTTATTTATTCTTAAATTCAACCATCGGAGTTGGTGTGTTTTGATCACCGTCTGCATATTACTTGTATTTTGGCGATGTCAATTGCCCAAAAATATGCCCAAATTAACGGTGTTCAGGGACTTTATTGATTTCAGGAAATAAGGTTCGCATAAGTAGTATGTTTGTTTCTTTTTGCACTCAATCCTTTTTTGTTTGCGCTTGAGCTGAAATTTAGTGTCGGGTATGGCTGATGCTTTCTTAAAAGATCCATGGTTGAATTTGTGATGGATTTTATTTTTTGTTTCCGTGGATTTTGTTGTTGCTTCGTCAACGGGGAAACTATGGGCTAATTACCGTGAGTTTTCTTATCTAAAGGGGAACTGAAAAGGGTTCTTGCTCAAGTGACTTGCTTGGCACCTGAAGAACAGAGGCTACTTTTTCGAGGGAAGGAGAAGGATGATCAAGAATACTTGCATATGGCTGGTGTTAAGGACATGTCGAAGGTCGTTCTATTGGAAGATCCAGCAAGCAGGGAGAGGAGAATTGAGCAGATACAAACGCATCAAGGAATTGCCAAGGCATGTGAAGCTGTTGCAACTGTCAGGGATGAAGTTGACAAGCTTGTTGAGAAGGTAAACACTTTTTGTTAGTGCTGAAAGGATACATATATTGCTGAACTTGTTATTAAGATTAGTAATAATTACCAAAATAGCATTTAAATCTTTTTATATTACTAACATTTAAATTTAATTTTATAAAACTATCGCGGAACATTGTAATGGCTCAAGTGGGTTAGTGTTGTAATGAGAAGATTAGTAGGCCGAATGGATGTAAAAAATGAAATTATTTATATTAAGTACGTGATATAAGAAAAATTTAGCTGCATAATTAAAACTAGCTCTTTTATCTAATATGAATGTCTTAGTGTAGGTGAATACTTTGGGGTCTTCTGTGGACGGCGGTGTAAAGGTTTCAGACCAAGAATTTGTGATTTTGACTGAGTTGCTTATGAGGCAGTTGCTTAAATTGGACAGCATTGATGCAGTGGGTGAGGCAAAAGCACAGAGGAGAGCTGAGGTATGCTATTTCTATTGCAGAACCAAATCGTTCATTTTGTTGACCTTAAGATTGTGAAATCTTATACACGAGCACACGTACATTATATATATATATATATATATAATAGTAATTTTATGCATTATCTAAATATTTTTTATATCTCTCAGTTGAGTTAACACTATTTTTCAATGTGAATTTGCATTTTGCTATGCTACATGTGTATTTATTCTCTTGAAAATATGCTAGTAAATAATTCCATATAATATGCACACCAAATATTAAGTAATCAAGTTATAATTATAGAAAATTATGAAATGTGAATAAAATTAATCGTACTTGAGCAAGATAGTGCAATGTGCATATAGTTGTACAAGATATGCCAGTCTTGTCGAGTAATTTAGCTCTAAGGACATTGCCAGATCACTTTCAACAAAATTAACTCAATATTCTTGCAGCCATAAGATGTAGCCTATAAGTGCACAAACAACATAAGAAGCTATTGTGTTGATTCACATGCATGCTACACGTGAGTTATGTGATTAAGTGGTCACTAGTATAATGTGATTGCTCAACCACATTTGTTATAATGGGTGCGAAACTTGATATATAATTGTGAGGTATAAGATGTACAGTGCTATGGAAAAAAAGTTTAACAAATAAGAAAGATCTAATGAATTTGTACAAAATATGATGATAATTGAAGTACCATGATGCTATGTGTCATGATATTCAATTTAAATCTAACTCATATTTGCTCAACCACATTTGTTATAATGGGTGCGAAACTAGATATATAATTGTGAGGTTAAGATGTACAATGCTATGGAAAAAATTGTAACAAATTTATGAAAGATGTAATGGATTTATACAAAGTATGATGATAATGGAAGTACCATGATGCTATGTGTGTATGATATTCAATTTAAGTCTAACTCAAAATAATCGTAATTGATCCAATATGTTGATATCTAAGTCATTGGTGTTTTAGCCAAGTGACTTAGTTATAATGGGTTTAGGTGAGTTCAATAAACAACTTTCTCTTTGATATATGATGATGGAAAGATGAGTTCCGAAGGTCGGCAGAGAAGTAAGAACTAAACAAAAAATAATAATGTGAAGATAAAATATAGTGAATGGTGTTATAGTCTAGTGGTTAAGGCTCATGATTTGTTGGCCAGGTCCTGGGTTCAATCTCATATATCACACATTTGTTTCATATTTGAAGCTCACCTAATTAAAAAAAAAAAGAATTTAAAGTGGTTTGCTATGCTTGTTTGGAGGTTGTGGTCTCTTGTTTTTCTATATAGCTTTTGGGTATTATAAGTTGTTGAGCCTTACTTGGGCTCAGATGATGTATTACAAAGAAGAGAAATGAAAATGTGGCTAGAGAACTTCAAAAATGGCATGTTAGGGGCTTGGATGATGTATCACAGCACATAGACTGACTTGTTAGTTTCACCCTAGTTCGACTGAGTTGATTAGCCAATTAGATGGGGCCCAGCTTAGTTTTTGGTTTGTCTTGCTGCTCATCTCTTTGCTCAAATTTCAATTTTTGGCTTGGCCTGCTGATCAACTCTAAATTTTCTATAGCCCTATAGTGAAAAGATTAATCGAATAGACGTATGGCAAACCAACCGGAGAGGATCGCAATGACCTCAAAGGAAGCTGTTGAGGGTGTTGGGGAGGTTGCAACCATCGTCAGCTGGATCATTAACTATATGTAGGATAGGTAGTGTTCGCCTGTTGTTTAGACTAGCATGACGTTCATTGGGTTGGAGGCAAATTCGTGTGCTAGAGAGGTGGTTCTGGTTCGTGTTAGATAAGACTGCTAATGTTGCAAGAGTGCATCGATGTTGTTTTCTTCAAGAATGAGATATCCTTGAAAACGTTGATCTTCAAGTATGAATCGCACTTCCGTTCCTTTACAACATCACGACATGCTTAAACATCTTTGGGCTTGCGCCGAGTCAATTGTGTGTGAACTCATTTTGGGTTGCTAGTGCTATCATTGAACTATTTGACCACCTTTATAGATGCTTTTCAGTGGAATGGAGTTCAACTTAGTGCAGGCCAAGATGATCAGGGGAACTATGAATTTCCAATATTGGCATCAATATACGGTGCAGTTTGTCAGCCTATGGTTGAGTCCGAAGGAAAGAAAAATTGGATAATTCTTCTTGATGTGGAGGTTGATTGGGTGGTTCTAACTTCGCCCTTCATTGCCCCCATCATTCGTCTAGACGTTTAGCAAACTGGAGGTGAAGACCTTTGTAAATTCACAAATGGAGTAACTAGCTGAGCTTCCAATTGTCTATGGTCTAGGCGGATTGAGTGATGGTTGTATTGTTGCTTGAGGTGCCAGCCTTGCTCTAGGGCAAGGAGCCTCCAGAGTAAAAATCCTGTATTAACGACCTTCCTGTTTTACCGTGTATATTTTAGTGCTATATTATTATATTTGGCTTGTGCACCGATATCTGCCTAATTTATTTTGTATTGGTGCAGAGAACTTCTTTCTACCATTTAGCAGAAGAAGCTTGAGAAAAAGATAAAGAAGAGAAAGATAGAAGCCTCTTGGCTAAGGAAAGAAAAGAAAGGCAAAAAACCACAATGCATGTCAAGGGAAGTTCATCGAGTGCCCAAAGGTTAGTGTGGTCAGTCCTCAATGATGTCTTCGGGAAGTTAAGTTTAAGCTTGGCCTCATCGTTTTTGGGGAGTTGAACAAAGGGGCTAAATTTTGAGCTGATTTGAAGGCAAGATCCTTCCCCTAGCTATTGGGCTACCACAGTGGCTTCAAAGCATTTGCTACTCCCTGGGCTATATAGGAGTCATTGTCGGATGAACCTGGGTAGAAAGTCGAAAAACAGTGAAGGCTTCAATTACATCAAGGGATCTTCGAAGGCCATCACTGGTGAAGGGTCTTTGATAGTTGAATAGATTTTCGAGGGTTACAACTGTATCGCTAACCGGTAGGTCCTGGAAATATATAAGGTTGAGCTCACTTGGGGGGTGGTCGGTATGTGCAATTTTGGTTTGAGGAGCATCCAACTAAGGGAGGAAGGAAGCCTTTGCAATATACTTAGAATTGAAAGCTGTGTATGAGAGGCAATACAAAGCTCAACGGGCCCCAATTGAAGAGTTGTATAAGGAGTAGGTCAAGTCAGTAGGATTTGCTAAGACTACTAGCAAATCAACGACGACACTTTTAACCTTGGATGAATCATTACCTAAGATGGTTGGAGGTCAAGAAGCTGAGGAAAATTCTTACCAAGATGCAAGGCGAGTGTTCAATGAAGGATGCAAGGGTGACTCCTTTGAGGAAGCTCTTCAAAGTCTGATAGGAGGCCACCTTTGCCTTTACTCTCTTGGAGAAGTTAGCGGAGGTTATGGGTTCCTGTCTTCAAATAGTTCAGTGAAGAATGGAGATATCTTAAGCTGTGGAGGAAGCAAATTGAGTCAGCTCCCAGTGGCTCAATTTTTGAGTTCGATAGGTAAAAGATCATTTGGGAATACTGGGAGTCGAACAAGTGCAACTTGGCCATGTGCCTTTTTATTCAAAAGGGGCTCTTCCTTCTCATAAACAAGCTGCTCTTCCTTCTCAATGGAGCCTTTATTTCTCTGAGTTTCTTGTATGTTCTTATGACTCATTTGGATGATTGTTTGTGATGCTTTAGCTCCATCCTCTTCGTATAGGAGTTAAGTGATATGAGACTCGTTGGACATTTTGTTCACTATGATCTGACTGCCTATGAGCCCTCATTTCTCAATTTGTTGGATTATCCTTATTCTTAGATTTTTACCATGGCATTGTCGAGTGGTCTACACCCTTAATATAGTACGAGTCATCCTGGTCAACTTTGACTTTCTTTTTGATCTTGGGTTGATAAGTCCCTCTCTAGGGCTCAATTAGGTGTAGCAGTGGTCAGGCTTTTTCAATTTGTCTCAACTTAGTGAGCCATTCAAATTATTTTATAGAGTGGTGACTAGTAAAGCACTCATAATAAAGATGAGGTGATTGAATGACAATTATAACCTTCGTTAGTTAGAGAATTACTAAAATTAGACTTATCTGAGACAAGAGCTAGATGTTTAGGGTTAAATGTCAATTACATCTTGTGATAAATTCATATGGATTCTTGTTTGTAGAGTTATTGATAGATGTATTGTATGTAAACCAAATAAAATCAAATTCTAACTAGAAGCAAGATATCTTACTAGACAATGCAATAGAGTTCTTGAACTTTTATTTAACATTTATAGAAGATGTTGTAATGATTTAAAAGCAATTCTCACATTTTGCAAATAAATTAGGTTATTTTGGTTAAACTAATGTGAAAATTGAACGAAGACTTTAAGGGGATAAAATATTTTTAGCACTGTATATTAAGATATTCACATGACATGTTAACGTATTCACATGATATGAATGGAATAAACATGTATATTTTATCCTTGGTACCTTCAAAATGTTGCACTGGGCTACATTTGAACGATATATTTGATAATATTAGATTAATGGCATCTATTCTTATAATTCTCTCCATCAAAATGGTGTATTGCGCCTCAACCCAAATGCTAGATAATATTTGAGGGAACACTTAGGTATGCATAGATTGTTCTTTTAAACAAATTCACTTAATGATATATTTTTTATCTATTGTTGGTGCTGTAACATCCAAATTATTATATTTCTTAAAACTTTGCAGGAACATATTATGCTCTAATATGTTTAAATCTTATCACCACTCCTGCATATTCTATAATTAAAAAGGACTTCTAAGTGCCATTGTGAGTGTATTATCAGTTTTAGCATAGTATTTCAAATCAGAACTATATTCGTGGAGAAAAGTATTCATTTTGCATGTTGTTGTCTATATTTGTCTAGGAATTCTGATATCCTAAAGCACAGTTGTTTGAACATTAATACAAATTCTTTGGATATTAAATTGTTCTTAATATTTATAAGATTGTATTATTATATAGAATTTCTTTTTGCAACTCAAGTCTCCTAATTGAACAGTTTATTATTAAATTATAGTATTTGGTGGTCATTTTGACTCAACTTATTGGATACTATATTTTATTTCATCTTAGGTTATTGCAAATGTATTATTAAAATAAAGTAATCACATTCCTGGTGCCTTGGTCAATTTTTTAATATTTTTAATTGCTCTCTTAGCGCGTTTAATTCATTTTATTTTTCTTCTTTGAACAATTTGTGATTGGTTCCCTGATTTTTCTTAAGGTGGGTAGTTTATGAAAACTTATAACATCTTGAATGATAGTGGAAGCAATTAACTGTTGAATCACTTTCATTTTATCAATATATACAACTAAACCCACTCAAATAATAAATCCTAGAAAGCTGTGATTCGTACTATAGTTAAGATATACTACAAAGAATTCTTAATACACCAACGCATGATATGATTTATAATTTATAAATATATTGGGTGTACTGTACGATCCAAATATCATGATTAACCAGTCATATCCTTGAAATTAAATATAGTTTTACAATCATTCTCTTCTCTCTTCCTAATTTTGTGGTAACTACTCATAATTTTTTTTTAATTCACTCTTTCTTATATCCCAATATTAATTATTGCTCTAATATTAATGCACATTATTTAATTATCATCTTTATTAGGTGTCAAAAGTGTGGATGGCACACCGTTTCATACCAACCCGAATTTTACCTAAACTGAAATCGGTCAAGTTGAATGTGACCCTTTTTTCACTTAGGTTGGTCCGATCCGACATGTTCAAATTGAATTCCATTAAAATGTGATGTAGTATCATATGATTTAGAAAAATATTGAGCAAATGAATTTAAATTCAAAAAATCTAAATAGAAATATGATTCTAAAATTGTTTGTTTGATTTTGTTATATTTTAATGTCTCTTGTAGAGTGCTTTTGCTGTTTTTTAATAAATAGATCATGTAGTGCATTCCCAAATTTGATGAGATAACTCAACCTAAATTTTAATTAGGTCAAAAAATCAAAGCCAAACAGGATAAAAAAGGTAAATGGGTCAATCCAAACCGTCTTTTTTACTAGTTCGCTTCATGTTTGGTTGTTGGTTTGGGACACATATTGATAATAATGCTCATACACTCTTTAATGGGTTATTTTATAAGCAGCCCACTTGTCGTTTCAATTCAATGTGTTACATTAGGTATAAGCTTGGCGATTGTGCAATTAAAATCATAGAACCAGTTCTATGATGTGTTGAATATCTTTGAATCGTGCTATTTTCATGTAATTTGTTCTTGACATTTATAATGGTTTTAGATTCTTCTAAGTTTGTTTCCTCTTTTATTTGGGTCAGCATCTATATCTTATTGTATTGATAATTTTAATTTGCTTCCACTTTTCTTAAAAAGTTTTGCTACATAGCTCCTATATATCTTCTAAAAAGTATGGATGATTAAGATTTAGAGAGTTAAGTTTAATAAAAAATTATTATTAAATTTACTTTTGCTTGTGGGGCCATAAAAATATATATTTTAAATTTTAAATCCTAGTCATCCAT
Organism: Gastrodia elata; assembly: GCA_016760335.1. Lineage (NCBI taxonomy): Eukaryota > Viridiplantae > Streptophyta > Magnoliopsida > Asparagales > Orchidaceae > Gastrodia > Gastrodia elata. The sequence goes on along the minus strand of CM028672.1, from coordinate 17,930,097 downwards.
ACTTTTTGGCAGATATTTGAGAGCCAAGTCACATTTTTCTTTTTTAAAATGCATGCTTACTTAAGATGTGCAAATTCATTACTTCATTATAGCATTAATTCATTTATGGTAGCTTTTGGTTCCTTAGTTCTAGATGATTTCAAGATATATTTCTATTGTTGAAGTGAAATGTGTAAAGTCTTCCTTTTATGATAAAATTATCAAAATAGTCCTTTAATTTTTGCAAAATATTTAAAGTAGTCCTTTAATTTTTGCAAAATATTTAAAATAGTGATTTGCAAGTATATTTTTTTGATAGCTTTGACTTTTATTTAAGTGAGTTATTTTATTTAAGTGAGTTATATGGTCTCTGCCATTATTTAAACTCCCCTACTCTTCTATTAAAAACTTAAGGGTATCAATATTCATACAACTTTTGCTATCAATAATCATTTGGTCATGTATTCTCCATGCTTTTGAAAAAACCATGATTTGTTTTCGATTAATTTTAATTGTGGGAATCATAAAGATAGATTGCATGACATAAAAAGTGTTCTCTACTTCATTTACTTTTTCCTCTAGCTCATATTTATCATTTGATTTCAAGTATATTTCTTTCTCAACTTCTTTGTGAGGCCTTCTAGTGGGATTCATAGGAATTTGGCATAGTGGCTGATGCAATGATATTTGAAAACAAGATTTGTAAATTATCTCATGTTCCAAAAAATTAACTGTTCTTTCTTTTGGTTCCTCTTGTTAATTGTTATGTTGCTAATCATGGTCATGGTTGGTGTCGCGATAGAATGCTTTGAGTGTTGGCAGGCTAAGTTCTTTTCATTGAAGATATTATACTCCCTTGGGATTTAATTTTATACATATTCTCAAGTTGGTATGTTTGTTTGAATTATTATGATGTGGGATTTTTTTTTCATTTTTTCTCATTACTTCCCCCAACCTTACTTCCCAACCCTAAACCTAGATGTAGAATGTTGCACTTGGTAATTGTTAACTAGTGCAAAATTCATAAAATAAATATTGTATTAATTTCTTGAGAAATTGTGTTAGAACTAGAATGTTCTCGCAAGTGATATACTAAATTGTTTAAATAAGGTGAAAGAAAAATAGCAATGTAAAACTTAATGACAAATATAACATAAATTCGTAGAGGATTTGTATTAGAGCTAGAGTGTCTCTTGTAATTGATGTATTGTATTGCTCGAAAATAGTGAAAATGTGCAAAGACTATTGCACCGATGCTTAGGTGTGTTGGTGAGTGAAGGTTCTCACGTGATAAACAAATGCATGTGAAGAAGCTAATCCAAAACACTACCATTTGGATAAGATTTTGTAATGTCTGTGCTTTGATAAGCTAGCTTATGTAATTAGTGATATTTTGATTAATTCAAAACAACGTGTTCCCAAAATTTGAAGTGTACATGCGAGACAACTAATGGAGTCAATAGGGTAAGCTTAAAGTTTTGTTATTTGGGTACTATTGAAATAAGAAATAAATTGTCATAATATTTATGAATTTAAATACCTTTTTGTGTAGAATAAATTTTGCAAAATAATTGAATAATTCTTAAGCTTTCATTACAACTACAACAATAACACTACCAAGTCTTAATCCCACTAGGTGGGTCGGCTACATGAGTCTTTTGTTTCCCTTGTGCATGATCGAATAGAAGCCTCTCCTTAAGTTCCAAATAAGGAAAATTCTTCCTAATAGTTTCTTCTTTCTTTTTTGGTCTTCCTCTTTTAATATGGAAAAATTTTTAACATTGGCAAAATTCATAAACTCAAATTTTCTAACAGAGGCGTTTCATAGTCTACGCTTAATATGTATGTACCATCTAAAGCAACATTCTCTAACCTTATTCGCTATTGGAGCTACTCCAGCCTTGCTGCAGATAAACTCATTTCTCATTCTATTCTTACAAGTATACCCACTCATCCACCTAAGCATCATCATCTCTGCAACACTTATTTTATCAACAAGTTTTTCTTATGTTGGCCAACATTCAACCCCATATAACAGAGTTGGTCGTATAGCTGCTTTATAAAATTTTCCTTTACTTTTGAGGGAGTTTTTGAGTTGCCCAGTACTTCAGAACCAAGGTACTTGAACATCTCGCTCTTCATGATCACATGGTCCTCAATAGTAATATTCTCAAGATTAGGGTTTTTAATAAAATTAAACTTACACACTATATATTATTTTTTGATCTATTAAGATAAAAACATTTAGATTATAAAGTAGTCCTTCATAACTCTAGTTTTTCCTTTACACCATCCTTAGTTTTATCAAATAAAAGAATATCCTCTATAAATAACATGTACTAAGGAATCTCCTCTCGAATATGCTTAATAAGAATATGTATAATTTAAGCAAAATTATATGAACAGAGAGCTGAACTTTGATGTAATCCAAGAGTAATAGGAAAATTATTAGACAAATCACCTTACTATCGAACATGTTACAGCCCCTTGTACATATCTCTAATAACATCAATATAAACAATGCAAATTCCTTTTTACAAAGCTCTCTAGAGAACTTGTCTTGGTACTCTATCATAAGTATTTTTAAGATTAATAAAAACTAAATAAAGATTTTTTTTCTCTAAATTCTTTCATCAAGCCTCTTAATATATATATGGCTTCCATGGTAGATGTACTTAACATAAAATCAAATTGATTTTGAGAAATACAAGTATCATTTTGTAATCTGTATTTAATTTTGCTCTCTTAAATTTTCAATGTATGATACATTAACTTGATATCTCTATAGTTAGCAAAATCTTGAGCAACACTTATTTTTGTAAATAGATATAATAATACTCTTTCTCCACTCATCTAGTATTTTTTTAGTTTTAAAATAACATTATATAACTTGGTAAACTAAGAAATACCCTCCTCACCCAAATATTTCTATACATTGATAAGAATGTCACCCAAATAAACTAGCTTTTTTTGACGGTCAGCGAAAGTGCGAGTGAGACTATGTATTGGCATAACCTTCATTAAAAAGCTTAGTAAAATAAGTTATCTGTCTATATTGAATATCTTCATTCTTAAAATGAATTTTATTTTTTATATATTTTAACTTAAGTTAAATCTTTGATTCTTTTATCTCTTAATTTGTCTAGCGTATAAATGTGTTTCCCTTCGTCAATAGTTCTAATTTATTATATAAATTCTTAAATATTGCACAAGTAGTACGAACTGCTATTTTGGATTTACAAAAAGCTAGTTTATATTTCTTTCATTTATTTTTAATCTTACATCTAAATCATTTTAACATATTTTTTTATTTTTAATTTTAACTTGAACATCTTGTTTCTGCCATCATGTATTTTTATTATTGGATATTCTCGCTTTTGATTTACATGTAAACTTTTTGCTATATTGTGAATACTACTAGCAACCGAATTTCAGTGCATCGAGGTTTTGGTGTCCGGCAAGGCGGAGTTTATCCCTAAATTTTCATTTTTAATTTGAATATCAATCCAAATGTTACAAAGTTAAAACATTTGTGTGTCAGGTGCGCCGTGTGCAGCATTACGTGGATATGCTTGATGCACTGAAGGCCAGAAATTCCAACCCCCTCAGCAGCAGCAAAGCAGCATCAGTCACCACTCATTGGCAGATATTCGACGCTGGCGTTGGCAGCTTAACTGCTCCTGCAGCGAAGCCCTCTACTAAAATCACTGATGATTGGGAGAAGTTCGAGTAGATTCGTAATCACATCACCTGCCTTCTATTTTAAGTCTTCCATATTATATATATATATATATATATATATATATATATATATATATATATATATATATAAAGAACATGAGAGACGGAATTCATGACAACTATTTTGAAAGCTGTTCTCATTTTTTTAATATTAGTAACTATCATAACATATCCATTACTCAATTCTATATAAGAGGATGATTAATCTTTCATTCATGGGCTAGAGGTTGAGTATCCTCTTACACATTAATTGGAGTCCGGCTGGCTCCATGAAGAGTCAGTCTATCCACCCTGCCAGTTTTAAGGGATCAATGGACGCAACTAATTTTGCAACAAAGCCTCGCTCTATTGAGAGAAATCATTGGTCCATATGCGAATTTGATTCCTTGGTTATGGTCAAGTGTTATCTAAGAGGATAGTTAACAGTGAACATAGCCTTTTGCTATTATCTTTGTAAAGTATTCACTATTTTGTTATCAAATAATGCTTCAGTGTCTCAGTTCTTTTTTTTAATACAATTATAGTTATAATTTTGTCTGATTTCATTTAATGTAGCAGCATTCTTTTATTATTTTCTATTTGAGAAATGCTATTCCGATCCGCACCAAAAAATTTATTCAATGAAATTTGAACATCATTTTAAAAATAATATTTATATTATTTTAATGTAAATAAATAAATAGTGTTCAAATTTTATTGGATGAGTATGTTTGAGTGTCATGTTGACAGGTCTAAATAGTATTTTTCTTTCTATTTATATAAGTCAGGGCTGTTTCGGATTGATACTTTAAATGTTATATGACAAATACATATAACTGATTATTTACAAATAAAAAGTAGTATGTCTCTCAAAACAACCTCTAAACATCTTAAATTTATCTGAAAATTCATCAGACTTTGAAAAAATAAAAGTTTTCGGGCAATGTAGCAGAGCTTAAATTTTAATGATCTAGCAATGCAGGTGCCCAAAGGATGTCATTTTAAGAGAGAATTAGAGCTATTTTGATGTTGTTTAGATATGCTTCTTGAATTTTTATTATATGCATACTTAATTCTAGTTTATTCATGTGTTATAGATATATATTATGAAGATTTATAATCTAATGATATAAAAAGGAACTAAAAATGCAAATAAATTAACTAATAAAGATATGTTTTGCACGTCTCACATGTAATCTAGGTAATTATACAAATATTATTTACATTTAACTATTGACACATCTAATAGTGTTTGGGGATGAATATATAAATAATTAATAATTATAATTAAAATATTCATCTATTATAGTAATATATTACTATTAATCCATTTGATAATCATATTATTATTATTTTCTGTTGGACAAATAAAATGTTGGTAAACCTACATTAAACATGCTTAAGATGTGTGCATGCATTCCACATCTATTCATCAGCAAAATAGCTCGCTGTTAAAATCATCAAAGAGATTATCTGCATTTCAATCTGATGTTTTCTGTGATGATCTTTTAAACGGTAAATGTGATTTTAGGCAATTAATACTTAAATATAATTATAATTATAGTTTTAACTAATGAATCTAAATTATATTACATTTTGATACCTTTATTGTGTTGGATATGAACTTCTTTCCCCTTTCAGTTCTTATTGTGGTGGCTCAAGATGAATAAATGTGCTCACATTCAGCTTGATTTAAACCATCATAACTCATGATTAGCATATAAGTTTTTAATAGTTAGATGAAAGTAAGCTCGAACCGACAGATCGCTTGATTATTCCACTCAGAAATTCAATCAGAGAAGCACAGCCATCCACTCGGAACGATCAAACGATGCGATCCAATACTTATATTAATGGTAACTTAAATATTTCTAACCGAGAAGCATTTAGATGAAAGAACAAAAAACAAAATAAAAACTTAAGCTTCACAAAATTGCACCCTTGGGCTTTTCTTCAATTCAAACAAGAGAAAGCAGCCGGTAAAGATCAGATACAACAAAAATTGGGCAACTTCATGAAGATTCATCATCGGATAATTCCATTGCTTCTCTGTAAACTTCGAAGTCGTTGTCGGCGCTCCACCGGCAAATGAGACAGAGGCGGAATGTTGCCATTTTGATCCCAAGCAAGCGCTGCAACTCAAACAAGTATTTTTTCCCGGTCAAAGAAGGAAGCAATCAAGTCAAATAAAGCATTCTTTTTTGCTGCACATAGTAAGATACGCCAATAAATCTTTACATGTACAATAAACAAGACCTGTATGTTTACGGAATGAACACCCGCCCAAAATAAACTCTGATTGCACAACAATCAAACGGTTGTGTATTTTTGTGCTTTTGAAATGAGGACATATAAACGAGAGTTGCACTAAAAAGGTAATTTCGTAGTTATATATAATATATAATATGAAACTTTCCCCTATGTCTGAAAAATATTTTATATTCAAAATTCAAATAATTCCACTCTGTAAATGCATGTAAAATACTAAAGTAAAACTATGATATTTTTAATAATATTTATTTATTTAATTAAACTATTAATATAATTAAGCTTAACCTTAAATTATCACACAGCTCATTTTATTGGTTTATCGAGCTTAAATGAGAGCCGATTATCAAGCTCGACTTAATTACACATCTACACAAATACAATAAATTCAATAATTGTTAGCATACCAATGCACGAGCAGATTCTGGAGACAAATGCTGCCCTTCTTCGCACACAATGTAGTCAGAAACCAATTCTATGATTCCTGCATTTTTTGCAAATCATGAGGTCTTCAGCATCAATAACTAAAGAGTTTGTGCTCCAGAAAAATAAAATAAAATATTTAAGAACCTTTGTTCAAGCGAACAGGCAAACCTAGTTTCCTAAGAAATGGTTCCATTTCATGGCTGAACTGCTCCAATGGACCCTCTTTCAGCTCCACCTAAAATATAATCATGATAATAATAAAAGTAATGAAAACAATAGCAACAATAACAATAAAAATAATAGTAATAATAAAAATAATACATGTTTAATGTAGGTTTCAAAAAAATTGTATAAAATACACATTTTCTTTACATCTTCCTGCAGAGAAGCAATAATTATCATCACAAAAATACATATTCAAGTTCAAGATCTTAATCAATAATAATGTAAATTTTAGCAGATAAAGAGGAAGCGTAGACCAGAAAATGTCATTTCAAAAGATAGAAAAAGGCTAAATAATGAGCGTCACTTTTTTTACTCAGAAGGCCATAGCTGTAAACAAGTAGGAAGGAGGGGCAAGGGCAAATAACAACACCACAACACCAAGGTTTTGTCCCATTAAGTGAATCCATTTGTTTCCAATGTGTACAAACAAAATGAAGCTCTTCCCAAAGTTCAAAAAAGAGAAGAACCTTTAATAATCTTTTCCTACATCTTTTTTTGGTCATTCTCTTCCTCTATTAACATGACAAATTTATACACTCCAACCTTTGTACTGATTCAAACATAAGCTTAATATCTGAACCACTAAGACAACATTCTCTAATATTAACTACTATTGGAGTCACTCCAACCTTTCTACAAATAAACTCATTTCTCATTCTTTTCTTTTTAGTATGTGCACTCATCCACCTTAGCACTCTCATCTCCATAACACTAAATATATCAATAAGTTTCTTTATTAGCTAACATTCTGCTCCATTAAACTAAATATTTCACCAAGTGTCTTTATTAGGTAACTTCTGCCCCATAGCCTTATAGATACTCTATAATTTTTTTTTAATTTGAAGTGGGATTTTTTCGTTCACACAACACTCTAGAAATGCCCCTCCATTTCATCCAGCAAAAGGGGCAAAAAGAGCAATAAAAATCAGAAACATGGATTGTAAATGAAGCCAAAATATAGAAGCAAGTACATAAAGCAAGAATAAGAAAAAATTAGAAGAGATCTTATTATTTTCTGTTGATTATATAAACAACCTTTCTACAGAGCTCAAAACTTGTACACAAATACAAAAATTAAAATAGCTAAATGAGCGAGGATTCTCTTCTTGACGATGGATCACAATTATCTTGAGCAAAACTAATATTTTGAGTTCTCATTAAAATGGTGGAACAGCCAAAAAGCTTACCGAAATCATTTTAGTGGTTAAGGAGATAAATGAAAGGTCCCAGAAAATACTAGAATTAAAATTTCCTTACTGCATTTACATCACAGTGGCCTTCTGCAATTATTAATATAATTGTTGTCCCTGATAGCTTTGGTTTAATGTCAAGAGAATAATATAAGGGTGTACAAATTTAGTTTAATCATGCAAGTTCCAAAATCGAAGCTTTGCAAGCTAATGCATTCCCTGGAGAATGCTAAAATTTAACAAATAGCAGTATGGTGACAGTAATAATAGCGTGCAAGCAAATAACTAGAAGATTTGAGGTTACATAAGAACCAATTTACTCTAATTAAGTGAGAAAAAATGTTAGGAAATTAAATTAAAAAACATATTGTACCCCACTGTTATATGGAAACTAACAAAAACCTAAAAAATATATAACCATCCTTCACTTTAGGTCTCCATTTGCATATTACTAAAAAGGATTGTGCTGGGTCTAATTCTAAAAAAAAAGAGAGTAGACTAGTAAATTGAATAAGGCACATTGAAAAAATCTGAATAAAAATATTTACAAGTAATGCGACATCATAACAGGTCTCATATCAAGAAATAGTTAATAAATGTTGGGTGGGTATGTGAAATTTTGTTGTGGATATCGCAATATAACACGCTGCTAAAAGATAGAATGCTGGATAGGGAGGATAACTTATATTTCTAAGAATTATAACATAAGACATAAAAAAGACTGAACCTCAATCATAATGTAACCTAGAAAACTTTTCTTTCATGGAATTGTGGTAATCGCAATATAGGTTCAGTTGATAGAGTATATAATGAATCTATTTAAAGAATATATGCATTTGAATTAAGCAAAGCTACTTTTCTTTTCAATGTTTGGTTGGGTATGTGAAATTCTGTTGCATGCCAATAGCTTGTAGTGAGGGCGAAGTTAAACACAAAAGATCTCCCTACTATACCAAAAGGATGGCATCTTCCTGGATTGAATTAAAGTAACAGAGATTAGGCGGAAATATACAACATTGCAAACATATAGTCCTTAAAATAATTTTAAGTTGGGTGCAATTTCTTAGGTTATTATGGTTAACTATCATTTCAAATAATTATTAGGATGGTTTGTATGTTATTGGCTGAAAAACATTCTCTATAAAGTTCCTAGCCTCATTGGTTTTGGTTATACAAAGAATGAGAAACCCTTGGCTCATTATTTTTTCTATAACCAAAACCCTCATTGGTTTCTCATTCTTTGTATAACCAAAACCAATGAGAAACCCTTGGCTCATTGATTATATAAACAACCTTTCTACAGAGCTCAAAACTTGTACACAAATACTTCTTTATTTCTTCTTCCTTCCCTCAATTGCCCCAACTTATTTTTTAAGTTACATAAGCAGCAAATCAATGAAAACAAATGATAGGGTTAAAAAGAGAATTTATAGTTCTCAGCAATTCTTCAATCAATCGTGATGTAGCTACTGAGATAACACCTTGAACTCCAGCCCTTTTTTCACCCTTCCCAAATAAATCCCATAAACAACACCCTGCAACCTTAATGAACTAAAGAGAGCAGATGAAAGAGGAGATGCAGCAGTTAATGGGTTAGTTTCTAAATCAAACCCAAACTATAATTACAGAGCCATTAAAAACTTAACAAATCACAGACAATAAGTTAACCTTTTCAATTGCACTGCTCCCTGCTCTAGAAAAATCGTGCTCTTCAAATTGTTTAAACAACCTGCAAATAGCTACAGCATAAAATGAGCAACGAGGAACACAAATTGGAGCATGTGAAATTCAATAATATTTATTCAGATAGATATTCAACAAATCCCATATGCAAATATGCTAGTAACAGTTAGCAGCAGTTCATTTAAACAAAAGCATACTCTCCATCACCAGAAAAGCTCCATACTGGCAAGTGATTTCTTTGGGAACACAAAACACTGGCTGGGTAAAGGCAGGCACAGTTTTATATCTTATAATAAATACCTATATATTAATTATCCAATATTCTACAGCAATTATACTCTGAGGCACTAAAAAAACATGAAATTTATAATTTTCTTTAAAACGTAAGAAACACATGTAAATACAAGAAAATACCTGAACGAGGCAAATAAAAGCAAGCATGAAACAGTTGGAAATCTTTTATAAAAGATATGAATTTAGTGAATCATCAAAACAATAGTACATATAAAATTTCAAATGTAATTGAAAGTATAATAAATGGCCTCAATTTTGAAAGAACGGGAGTGTTCAAACCTAACAAGGTTATTTCTATATTTTATTTCAGCTTGAGATCAAAAGAAATGGTAGAAAAACCAAACAAATGAAAAGTGGGGGCAAAGAAATTCTAATCAATTATAGTTGCATGAACAATTTTCTATTAGATTACACTATTTGCTACTGATAGGAAGGCATTGATAATAAGGATGAATTGAGATTCTTTAAAAGTTGGAAATAGATGGATGACTAAAATACTTCAGCTAAGGATTAAAAGAATTGTAAAAGAAAGTTTGGGAGCAGACTAATAACAAACGACAGAAAACCCTCAGGAAATATGGCAAACATATCATTGGGAATAGTATCCACCTTCCTAAACTTAAAAAACTCTACATTGAGCTAGTTTTGCACAAACTTTGTAAATCTATAATAATATTCCCTTAATGCATAAACAAAATGTTCCAATGCAAAAGAAAAAGATAATGCATATGAACAAGGGGATCTCTTTTAGCATTCTTCATCTCAATACACACGTGACAAATCTTTTAAGAATTATCATGTACCTTTCAAATATATATGTTCACCTCCTATAGACCATGTATTGCACCTTATCAAATCTATTGTTAAAAGCATCATTATTTCAAAAAACAAGCATGCTGAAAAAGCATCTACTCAAAAGTCTTAAGCTACATCACGCTGAAAATCAGCTAGCTTGAATAAATCAATCACCATTGCATGAGTTAAAGAAGTGAAAAAGCCATATAATTGAATTGCATCTCTCAATTGAATATTCAGCTTCCTCTCATTAGTACTGGCAATGGTTAATGCATCAGAACTTGAAAATCATGAGATTCAATTTTATAAGATTAATATCTAGGAGATTCACATGAATTCTAATACTGAAAAAAAAAAACATTCACATGTTCATATCTAAAAGAGATTTGCAGTGCATCATTTCCTTCACTTTTGTGTAAGTGTAACAAGTAGCGGGAAGATATATATACATATGCATGCACCTTGAGTTAATTGTACTGTGATTTTTATATCAATCATATAAAAAGTCATATCAAAACATGCACTGAGTTCATCTTTGCTTCTTCCCAGTAAATTTAATAATAAATTAATATAGTTGATATATATATACATATATATATATATATATATATTTATGTAGCATAAAAATTATGAGGTATATATAATGAATGCCCAAACTTCCAATTCAAAAAATATGGTTTCTTTACTAACTTTATAATTAATTAGCTTGTGCAAAATCAAATTCCACATTCCATAAAAATATCCTTTTTTTCCTATAATAATTATAGAAAAATCCACTTTCAATGGCGCGCATGAAGCATGTATCTCATATGCTTCAAGTAACTAGCAAAAGTCATGTTTCTTTATATAACATGTGCATTAAAACTTCGAATAGCATATCCAGCTCATATAATATATGCATCATAGGTTTAAACGTTTTCAACCAACAAGCTAAAAGATTTTCAACATGTAGGGACGAATAAAATTCAACATTAACTCCCAACTATCTAAGTCATGAAATCAAATACTCATTATGAACTTATATTTTATACGTCTATCTGCAAGAAAGTTACAAAAAATCAAAGTAACATACTGAGCAATCTGAACATTATGTGAATTAAAAATCCATCTTATCAAGTATACATGCCAAATGTCTACCTTTTTACATCCTCAATAAACTCAATAAGCATACTATCAAATAATTTCTAATAGGACGAGTCTGTATAATGTCCATCATCTGGTTAAGCATACGGCCAACAACATCAGGCATGATTTTCTTTGCATATTCTGAGCTCCTAAATAGTTTCAAGAATTGTGGTATGAGCGATAAATACATCACTTTTACAGGTTGTTTTTGTTTTCCTTTACATAATTTGCACAAAATGTCATCATGAGTTCACCTTTAGCTAAAATTCAAATCTGTATAATGAATATTACGTAAAATGTAATCATTAAGGTATGCACTGATCTTTTCACAATCCAATCAGTTAAGTTTTTTTAGCCTTAAAAAAATGGCAATAGTAGCATCTCTTTTAATATGAATAACAGATATTAAATTTATTTTGCTCCACCCATTAGAAGCATTCAAATTTAACTTCATTAAAATAGAAATTTGAGTAAGCTTATTACATTCATCATAGAGCAATCTGTGTATCCTCTGTGAAATCATTAAAATTATATTATTCCTTTGCATGATTAACTCTTTTATCCAAAATCACTCTCAACTCAATCCGCATTTCCTCATCCTCAGTATGATCAGCATTAGTTCTATAATTGATATTGACAATTGAACCCAAATTTGAGAAAGTACTTTGACCCTTCCAAACACATAGTTTTTAGAAAATGTCAATTCAATGTAAAATAATTATTCATTAGTATTAGGTATGTTATCTTTCTCATAATTTCATTGACCATATATGTTTATGCCCTCACCACGGTTCTAGCACCCGAGGATAGTGAAGTCACATCAAGTAAACTATCTTTCTCATAATGTCCTTGCATTTAATTATTAAATATTAGTGTGAATCATTCTTGATTCTCAATGAAAAGAGCATTATATTTACTAATAAACCATGTGACACCTTGTTTGATACGAGGTGAGCCACTCTTTTATTTTCGAGAGGTTTGCAAAGTTTACCACTTGATGCCCTTATGAATGTTAAGACATTTTGCAATTGTGACATCCCCATTAACAATATAATGTTTAACGCCACACTGATAGTTCCACCCAAAGCCAATTTTCATATAATTATGGGGAAAATTGAGCAAATATAGGGCAATGATTGACTGTCAAAAGAAAAAAGTCACTCTAAAAAATTAAGGGAAATCGAAGGTATCATGGGAACACCAAGTATTGCGACATCCCTTATTTATTCCATACAAGTAGAAAAATTAATACAAAAATGATGCAAAGCATATCTAGTGACTGATGGAAATTGGGGAAATGCTCCTTTGACTGACACAAAAATCATGAAGTTTGTCGATGTCTTTGTCAACGATCTATCAAAACTACCTCAATTGCAGGAGATCGATTTTCAATAGATATCATTTCTGGAACACAACCTTTATCGAAACATCATACAAGATGGCTCCAAAAGAGTTGCAAGGACTGAATGGCAACTGCAAGAACCGTTGGACAAAAGTTTTATCTGTCCCAGCATGCTGCCATGGGTAGCTCCTGTGCACTTTGTGATCAAGAAAGACGTTACGATGAGAATGTACATTGATTACCAAGAATTGAATAAGGTAACCATTAAAAGTAAATATCCTCTGCCCCAAATCAACAACTTATTTGACTAGCTTACTGGAGCTGCTGTCTTCTCCAATATCGACCTTCGATCTAGATAGCACCAATTAATGGTAAGAGAAGAAGTCATACTTAAACCAGCATTCAGAAAGAGGTATGGACACTATGAGCTCCTAATGATGTCTTTCAAACAAGCAAATGCTTCATCAATTTTCATGGATGTGATGAAAGAATTCCAAAGCCCTACTTAAATAAATTCATAATTGTTTTTATTGATGATATTTTGATATAGTCAAAAGACCGAAAGGGAGCATGAAGATCATTTGCAAGTTCTATTAAAAACCCTAAGGTCAAATAAACTCTACGCAAAATTTTCTAAGTGCGAGTTTTGGTTAAGCTCCATAGCGTTTCTGAGCCATGTAGTTAGTGCTGATGATATTAGAGAGGATCATAAATAGATCAGTGCCATACATAATTGGCCGCAACCTACTATTGTAACCGAGATCTTAAGTATTTTAGGCCTTGCAGATTATTACAGAAAATTTGTGCAAGGATTCTCACAAATTGCGGTAGCACTTACCAGACTTGCTCAAAAGACTACCATTTTTCTGGAGCCCATAATGCAATGAATCATTCCAAAAGTTGAAGGATGCCTCAACAACTATCCCAATATTAACATCACCCCAAGAAGGCAGAGATTACCAAGTATACACTGATGAATCTAGAGTGGGACTCGAATGTGTTCTGATGCAAGACAAGAAGGAGATAGCCTACGCTTCTTGTTAGCTAAAGGTTCACAAATGAAACTAACCTGTACATGATTCAGAATTGGTTGCAGTTGTATTTGCGCTGAAAATCTAGCTACACTATTTATATGGGGTGAAGTGAGAGATATTCACGGATCATCAAAGTTTCCAGTATATTTTCACTCAGAAGGAACTAAATTTTCAGCAATGTAGATGGTTGGAGCTAATTAAAACTATGATCTCAGCATTCAATACCATCCAGGCAAAGCAAACGTTGTTACTGATGTGCATAGAAGAAAAGCAACTATGAGTGCGATGTAAGCCCCTTAGTGAAAGAATTCGCCAAGCTTAACATAGATCCCATCTCTGCAGAGCAATTGAATATGATAATTACCATGAGACAACGAAACCTTATTGGTAAGGCACGTTCTAGTTGCTCAACAAATGATGAGTATCCCAAGTTAAAGAAAGACATTGAGAATGGTCACAAGAAATATTACAATTGAAGGGGATCTATTTTTATTATGGATCAAGATTATAGGTACCCAATGATTCTTATGCATGTAATTTAGTATTATAGGAAGTGCATTACACAGGGTATACAATTCATCCCGGCAGCACAAAGATGTATAAAGATTTGAAATAGGCATATTAGTAGCCAGAACATAAGCAAGATGTGGGAAACTTCGTAGCTGAATGCAATGCTTGTAGCTTAGTCAAAATGGAATATCAGAAACCATGATATATGCTAAAACCACTGCAAATTCCAAAGTAAAAATGGACCGATATTTCCATGAATTTTGTGATGAGATTACCTCGAGGCAAATGAGGTGCTAACACAATATGGGTAATAATGGGAGGTTTTACAAAGTTCGCACATTTTCTTCCGATCAAACTAACCACTTCAGTAAAAAAGTTAGCCATATTGTATATCAGAGAGATTATTAGACTCTACGGAATCCTAAGATAAAAGTTTCAGATAGCGATAACAGATCATGTCTCAATTCTGGCAGGCTGAACATTAAGATTTATGAGCAGTGTTAGCAATGAGCAATGCTCTCCATCATCAGATAGATGGTCAGACAGAACGAGTCAATCAAGTACTTGAAAATCTTTTGAGATTAAATATTCTAGACTTTGGCAGTAGTTGGGAGGAGCATCTTCCACTAGTAGAATTTGCGTATGACAACAGCTACAAGGCTTGCATTGGGATGGCACTCTATGAGGCTTTATATGGAAGGAAATGCAATACTCATTTATCTTGGGTGGAAGTTGAAGATACTTGGTTATATAGATTTGAGCTAATTGAAGAAACTAATTGGAAAGTTCAATTAATATAAAGGAAATATCTACAGTGCAAAATCAACAAAATAAGTATCATGATTCGAGGCATGGAATGCTGAAGTTCATAGTTGGGAATTTTGCTTATTTAAATGTAAGTTTGATGAAAAGAGTTTACCAATTCGGTGTATCGGAAAGTTAAGTCCAAGATATGCTGGGCCATACGAAGTCCTATCCTGAGTGGGAAGTTCTTATAGTATGAAATTACTTTAAAGATTTTGCTATAGTGCATGACGTATTTCATGTGTCATTTCTTTGTAGATGTCTGCAGAATCCTTCCTAACAAATAGTCATGCATGGAATTGCAATTCAGTATGTCCTAACCTACATTGAAGAACTAGTTAAAATTTTGGGTTGAGATAACCACCAATTGAGAAGGACTATACCCATAGTTAAGATTCAATGGATGAACCGTAACATCAAAGAAGCTCCATGGGAAAAGGAAGGCAATGTGCAGAGGAAATCTCCAAAGCTATTCGAAAGCCCTGGTAATCTCAAACACCTTGTTCTTGTGCTTTTGATATTCTATGATATCGAGGATGACATCATACATTAAATTTTAAGCCATAATTTTGCTAGAATAATGCTTAAGCTTGGAGAATAAATGTAAATATGATTTTACTAAGTTAATATCAACCATACACATATTCCACTTTTCTGATTAGTTATTCTTAAATTACACTATGTTCGAAAATTATTTTGGAACATCGCTCCCAACAAGGATCATGGCCAAAGATCAATCAGAAGTATCGACCAATTTCAATCAACACAACAATGCATCACTACTCGGCAGCTTGCATCTCAACTGTCTCATTGCTCGGCTACTTAACCCAACGCTACTAAACATCAATTTGCGCCCGACGGAAGTTTGAGTCTAAATCACAAAGCACTAGCAATTGTCTATTCATATGACAATTTTTAATCAACTAATTATATTCTTCTAGAATTAAAGTAGCTTGGTAACCACAATAAAACATCCCCATGCTCAACTAATGAAGGAATAACATATTAACATTGTCAACCATCAAAAAACTAAATTAGGTGATCTAAATGCCCCACTTGGGAAGAAGAATGGACTTTTTAAAACTTCTCAGACATCTCATACTTTTTTTCTTTCCAAATACTAGCTTTTTGCTCAAAAGCTTCTATTACTTCATTGTAATCAAACACAATATAATGTAAGAATAAGCCATAAACATTATTGAGATGCACTTTCTTTCATATGATGGTGCAATCTATTATTAAATCTCAATGCGGAGTAGGTTACTTAGCAAAACAACTATAGTATTTATGTTCTAACTTAATTATGGAGCTGCATCACCTATTAACAATCATAGCTACTCAGCCATTCTCATAATAAGCAAGTAACAACATAAATGTAACTTTAAAGGAAGAACATCTAAATTATATTAGGCATTGTTCTTCATGCCCTACTACATTGAAATCACCAAAATTTTTGGAAAAACTGATTGTTAAATCAAGTTGATGTTATCAGTGTGTGTAGAGGTGGGGACGTGCGGTTAGGTCATTGGGATGTGCATGTTTGGCGATGGCAACCCTAGTATAAGATAGTCATGCCCTAATGACGTCCTAGCAAGGTGAATAATAAAAAAACAATGATTGGAAGCAATTTCATTGATAATATCCCATTTAAATACCAAAACCAAAATTACATTCAACCGAACAAACTTTATTATCATAAAAAAACTGACATCTTGTAGCATGGCATGCTAATAACACTAACATTTTAATAGTATAAGGATGTTGATGAACCATCCTAGTCCTAGTAGAAGAACAAACAACACGTTCATCAACAAACAGCATATAAATTACCACAAAGTTTTTTAATCTCTTGTATCAAAATACAAATAGGCAATTTAAGTAGTAATACAGAGCGTTGACTAAATTTTACAGCAATCAATTCAATAAACAGGCATAAGCATCCTTCTGGGTGTGCTAGAACCTGAATGCACAAGAAATTATCAAGCACCAAATAAAATACCTCTCAACCTCCTCCTTCGGAAGATTGGTACAAAAAAGCCCAGAATCCCCTCGAAGAAACTGTTGAAAAAGCAAAAACGTAAAACAATGAACCAATGCTGGAAACTTTCGTCACTATAACACAATAACGCTTCACCTTGGCAAGCTTATGAATGCTAGGCTTAATCTCATCAGCTGCCGATCGGCCCAAAGAAACTTGCATGACTTTGTTGGATCCGAGAAAAAATCTGCGAAAACATCACATTAAAATAGGCTTCAACACGATTCATAAGAATGAACAAAATTAAATTTTGAACCTGCTGCTAGGCTTGAGCTTCTCCCTGAGTTCTTTCAACTTCTGATTCCTCATATTCTCAAAGGTGAAGGCATAAGCGGAGCTATAAACCTCCAATGCTTGTCTAATGGTACTCACGATGACTTCCTTGTGTTCTCTTCCCTTCTTCTTCGTCTTGGAAAGCGTCACTGCGTGCGTTTAAAGTGGTGAAGGTAAAATATTTCAGGGATTTATAGAATTTATCAAAGCCAGAGATGTGATAAGATCTAAATGAGAACTCACCGGGACGATTGCGCTTCGACTTAGGCATATTGTCACCGAAGGAATTGATAAGTCTCCGAAAAGATCACAGAAACTACAGCTGCTCAATCCGCCGCGCTCAGGATTTTTGTCCCCGATGAAGGCTGACAGAGTAAACCCTTGGCAGGAGAAAGGCCGCCGGTCGGATCTGTTCAGCCAATCTAAGCCGTCGATTCTGAGTACATTGATTCACACAGCACTTTTAACAACAATAATTCAAAATGTAAACTGAAATTTTAATTGACAGGTTGATTTAAGTTAATAGTATTGCTACATAATTTTTAAATATCTTTCAAAAAGTATAGACAATTAGAATTTAAAAAATTAAGTGAAATAAAAAAATATTATTATATCTATTTTTGTTTGAGGCCCATAAAAATATATTTTTTAAATTTTAAATCCTAATCATTCATATTTTTTGAGAGATATTTAAAAGTTATATAATATTTTTCTTAAGTTAAAAATTACAAAATAAGCTGTAAAAAATTATTTTATCTTAAATTAAGTTAAATAAAATGCTAATCCAATAAAGATTAAATTAAGAACTTAAGTAAATTTAAGTTAAGTTTGAAGCAACTATTCTAAAATTTTATTGAGATATTGCAAAAAAATTTACTGTTAATTTATTTATTTTATATAATTTATTTAGGTTATTATTATTTTTATTTATGTACTGTTTCATATGAATTAAAATGGGTTAAAAGTAATCTGAATACTTTAATCAATCTAAAATATTTTGTTTGAAATGAAGTAATTTGTAGAATATGGTAGTGGGGATAAGATTACTCTCATTAAATAATTGTATATGAAATGTATCTTTAATATATTAATAAGATAAAATACTAATGGTCCCAGAATCTTCGGGATCAAGCGGTGAAGGCGATGGCGGAGCCATGGTGCATCAACTGGGTGCGGAAGCAGGTGGTGGCAACCCGGATGCGCGTGCGGGTGCGGGGGTGGGTGCAGGTGCAGAAGCACGCGTTGGAATAGGAGGCAAAGCTGGGCACCTCAGTGCAAAGGTGACAACCTAGGTGTTCTCAAATGTTGATGGGTCCTACTCTTCTAGCGTGGCCTCATTGTCGAGAGCTCCTCGTGGAACGAAGATCAACAGTTGCTAAATTTGTTAAGATGTTTTAATGATTTGTTAAATATATTTTACTTGTGCTTAACTCAATTAGTCCATTGTTATGCTCAAGTATACAAGTTAACTTCAATTATTTATTGAGACTGATCAATTTGATTAATTAGACAATTACTCTCATACCTATCATTCTACATTGTGTAATTAATTTGTTACATCAATTAATTTAACCTTGTAATTTTGAGTATCTTAATTCTATGTAAAATCTCAATCATAAATGTAAGCAACTTCAATTTTTACCCACTCATTTAGATAATTGCTAATATCCTTAATGGAAATGAAATTCGGCGAATATTTTTATATTATTTAAATATCCCGAAAATTCGAATAATTAAATACTTATCGGAATTGAAATCCGACTTCGCTGTTGCGTTCCTCACTCCTCAATTAGCTAGGGATGAATATTAGGTAGTTTTTGAAAATCATTCAATTAATTAAAAGCAATTAATAAAATGAGAGAATTAAATATTAAAGCTAATTAAATTAAATTTAATATTTATATTCCTTTATCATAACTTTGCCTCCGCATCCTCCTGCCCTTCCCCAACTCTTCGCACGCAAGCAAGGACCGGCTGACACCTCCTCTTCCCCTCTCGACGCGTGGCTAGCGTCACTCGTGTCTCTCGGCACGCGTCGCCTCTTCTCCTCGCAACCTCCGCCTTCACATTAAATGCTGAAGGCTTTAGGCTTCGCGTTTCGGCTCCTCCTTGCTCCCTCGCCGCCGGCTGCGTCTTCTTCCTCGGCCGAACCCTCCAATCGCCACCGCATCCTTGCTCCTTCGTCGCCGGCGAGGTACCCACTTCACCCAAATCTTTCACTCAAAGGTTATGTATAACGAAGTATCTTTAGCATTTTCAATATAGCATTCTTTTCTTTCTTAATTTAAAGTGGGGCCATATGAGAATATAAAATATGCGAATGTTGGATCTAATATTCCTGCCATTTTTTTTGGAGGGTTGCAATCCTATCCAATTAAATTTAGTAGTAATATATACTATTCACTTAAGCATATGTCATGCTTAATTTTTTTTTTTATATTTCAGTTAACTAGAAAATTGCATTACATAATCCTTCTATAGATGATTTATTATGATAATATTGTGCTACCCAGCAAGTCGATTGGATGGTTGTGCCACAATGATATAATGACTAAATCGAACTTTTCTTGTATTTGCTAAAAACGCATCAGCTTATACTAAATATCTAATGAAGTGCTGATAATGTTACTAATTCACAAAATGAATCAATATCATATTAAAGTACGAAATCATCTTTTGAACTTTTCAAGACTTTCCAATAGATAAATCAAATTTCATTATAGCTATATTACATTTTTGTTTGCATCTTTATAATTCAAATTTGGAAGCTATCAATGGCTATCGGTTAAAAACCTTTAAAGTCCAGCTATAGTCATGCCTGCTCATATCAAGATTTTTTTTTTAGTTAATTACTAGCAAAATTGTATTGTACAGATTATAGGTATTTGGTTTACCACAATGTGATTTTGATATTTGAAATATGAAATTCTTCATACATAGCACTTAAATATACACATTCAGCATTCATATTTTAATATTTACAAACTAAGTACTTCACTTCACCATCTTCTCCTTGTTTTAACCTAATCTAATTTCTCTAGCATAATTAAATTCTCTTGCTGAGTTAAATAGGGTGTGAGCGAGTGTTGATCGAACTTTTTATTTTGCCCAACTATCTTTTCTTTTCTCAAAGTTTTGAGCTACAATGTTGCTGCCAATATTTGAACTAATTTTGTTTAAGGAATGTAAACTCAATGGATGGACGTGGTATAGTTAAACTTTGGATGGAGATGCTCTATGTTATTTACAGTCGTAGATCTCCATTTGGAATGGTGAACTTCTGAAAGTATTAATTTATGTTAAGAGTCAAATATCTTTTTTTTTAATGAGTTTGAACTTGAAAGCTTACAATATTTTCAAATCCGAATTAGAATCTTTTAACCCCTTGAATTGAATTCACCTCTAAGTTTATAATATATATATATATATATATATATATATATATATATATATATCTTCTCGAATGATAACTATTGTTGTCAAGTATATCGTCAACAAAGAAATACTATGCTATAGTAGAAATTTTGCTGAATACAATTTGATTCTTTATTCTCAAATCTCTTTCTCAGATTTTTAATTACTTCACTTCAGATTTTAAATTGCTGTACGCCCTTTTTATGGATGGTTGTAGATACATTTTATTCCTCATTGGTGCTATATATTTTTTTTTAGGATCAATTGCATTAATCGATCATGCTCATGCTCCAAGCCATTGAATCCATGTAACACTTACATAATAATAGATATTATCCTCGACAACTCAAAGAAAAAGACTTGTGTTGGTGCAACATGAGAAATATCATAATTGAATATTATAATAGTAACATCTTCAATTTAATGATTTCATAGTGCTTGTAGTTGTCTTTGTGTCTCATATAAGTTTAGTATAGTTTAAATTAGCCATTTATTGATGCCTTGAATATGTTGATATTATTTATGTATAATGCTATTCAAAATGTGAAGCTTAATAGGATGTTATTATTCCTCTTTCATTGTTATAATCATTAAAGAGCATTAAGCCTTACAATGAGCATATATTATCAAAGTAAAGTATGTTTGAATTCCAAAAATATATATTACATTATTAAGCAATACAAAGAGACCCTTCAAAGCATCAAAATGCTCCAAGTTAATCTTAACATAACTTGTAAGTTGAATAATATCCATCCTTTTATGTAAATAGATAAGAGAAAGACATTTACAATTGTGCTCCTTTCATTTCAATTTTTAGACTACATTTTTTTTTTAGGTTAAGCATTGTTCTATTAAAATTAGTTCATAATATTTTTCTTGATGTAATGTTTATGTATTGATTTTTTATAATGAAATTTTGACTCTTAGTTCAATCAAATTTTAAATAAAATCTTAGTCAAACAGCACATGCTCTTTTATACACTTATGTTGTGAATCGTAGCAAAATTATAAAGGTAAAAGCACGTTTAAGAACAAACTTAATTAAGGACTCATTCTCAGCTATTTAAGAACATTTACATTCAGAATTAAGATTTTCATACAATAAATATAGGTTACATCTATTATCTAAGTAAATATAGCTATACATTAACATTCTCGTAATGCCATGATTACAAATTTGGACGGCCTATGAGTAGGCAACCATTGTACTTAGGCGTTATACCTTCCTGTTGCATTACTGTTTCAAAACTAAAGTAATTCAAATTAAATTTATTTATGTTAACTATAAATACTGTAATAGAAGTTGTGTCAAAAATTATAAATCTTAATCGGCAATACAAAATAAATAATGATAGTTGCAAGTTGAATAAGAAATAGTGTTATAATGAAATTAGTATCGAAGTTGGTGTATTCAATTGTAGTATTTCTTTTTGTGCAAATTAATTAAGTTTAAGTTTCATGATATGAGATCAATCTCTATCATGCCTTCCAAATCTCCTCTAATTCTCTCTATTTCATTCTTAACCTTCCTAATAACATTAGTTAGGATGTGTGTCTGAGAGACACTTAGTATTTAAGAGCCTTATTCCTAAGATTAGGAGTAGATATTAGGTTAGAGTTCATCTATTGAGTAAATTAGGTTACTCAATAGGTGAAACCTTGAGTTTACTAGTTTATAGATTTTCATAGTTTATTAAGTGATTATTTGATCTCTCAATTTTAGAACTAATGATAGAGATCTATCTTAATGAGTTGATTACTCATTAGGATTTGCCTTAACCTAATCTGTGAGACTTGAGTTCTAAACCTTAGACCCTTATATATACCTTTGGATTGAGTGATTAATCCTCATCATTTGGAGTTAAATCCTCAATCCTTTCATCTTGATTTAATTAATCAAGATGGGTTGGAATTATGATAAAACATCAAATTAGGTCGATTGATTTGTTTAATTGAATAATATAGTCGACATTGATTCAATAAGATTAAAACCTAATCAGTTCTAATTTCTTTTAAACTTATAAGGCCATGATCTAAGTTACATTTAGACTAAGGATTGTTGATTCTGAATCTTATGTAACTTAGAGTAGATAAAATGAATAAATTAGATAATAATAATATATCACATGTGTCTTAGTAGAGTCTCTTGCTTATATTAACTTTGATGCTATGCTTGCCTTGAAATTGAGCTTTAAACCTTAGCATATGTTAGGATATAAGATATTTGATGAATATCTTATATCAAGATTGAATTGCATAAGTTGAGTAGTTTAGTGATCAGATTCAGTCAGTAGTTAGTGACCTATTTAGTCTGCCTGTTCAGTTTTGTTCACCACTTAGTACTATATTTACTAGTTGTGGGCCATTTTATTTGACTATTAGACTCGTGAAGTCATTTCTTCTGATATGGAAGATCTAGTTTATGTGTAGTACTACTATGGTTTGATTGCTTTAGCCTAGATGGCTAAGTGAGTTATGTGATGTATGGAATCTGTTCAGTAGTTTGTGACCTAATTAGTATGCCTTTCAGTTCAGTAGCCGCCTAGTATTGAGATGACTAGCTAGTGGCCAATTTTTACTATTAGACTTGTTGAGTCATTTCTTCTGATATGGATATCTAATTTAGGTGCACTACTATATAGATTTGTTGCCTTAGCCTTGATGGCTAAGTAAGATGCATATTGTTTTCAGTTAATGGCATGTTTGGCCATTTTAATTTCTAGCTTTGTTTATGTGTTCAATTTACTTTCTATTTTCAGCACTTTGTATTTACAGTCTTGCATATAAATATATATATATATATATATATATATATATATATGTTAGGATGCTAGTGTTATTTATAATAATTTATATGTTCTTTCCTTTCAGTTGATTAACATATATTGTATTGATTATAAGCATGTTTATGGTGTATTTCTTTTATAGTCATTTGCTTTAGTCTTTTCTTATTTACCTGACCTTGTTGCAATTGTTGTGGTGGATGTATGTGTTTACTTTCTAGTTTGCTTAAGTTATAAACTAATTATTTATAGCTTTATCTTGTTCTTCCTTACACATTCTGCTCATACTACTATGCTTTTGTGCTTAAATATTTATGGTGATATCTAATGAACATAATAAACTAATTACCCTATAATGTACTTAGACATTTTGTCTAATTAAGATTTTTCTTTTATTGGCTAGGGCCCTATCATTATGAAACCGATAATGATAGACTCAGAGTTGTTTGAAGCGGTTGATCCATTAGAGGGATTTCCATTGGAGGAGGAGCGTGCACCTGAAGACCTTTAGACTTAACTTCTTTATTTCCTACTTGGTGAGACTGAGTGTTATTTCAGTTCTTAAAATGTTAAAATGATATAATAATATATGTTAAATCTTTTTTTTTCTGTACTTTACTTATTCTGAGATGTTGTATTTATATATGATGGATGGATGCTTATTTTATGCTTCCGCACTCTATTTCTTCTTGTACTTGCATTTAGTGATGATTTCTTTGGATAATGACAATGTATTTGATTATAATGGGCTAGTATTAGTCACTAACCTAATTATAAGCAAGGATATTGTCATTAAGTGACCACCTCACTGTAATCATGTTAACTTAAGAGTTAACAGGACCACGGCGGGGAGCGGGCCACCACATTCCCTTCCAAGCTCATTCCCAAGCAAAAGAAAAACCCTTAGTCTCTTCCTCCTCTTGCTAGCAGTTGAAGAAGAAGAAGAAGATTCTCCCCTCAAGCCCTCAAGCTCCCAAGTTCCTGCAAATATCAGAGTCCTCTTCCTCCATTCATTTTAAGGCTAAGGTACCTATTTGGTATCTCTTCTATTTATCAAATAGTTGTTACATTTACCTTACATGCCTATTTTATGCTAATAAGAACCTGTGTTTGAGATTTATAGATCATAAGAGCTCATTAAGATTGTAAATTTGAAAGTAGATGAAAAGCTCTGATTTTACTTTTTCCTGTATACCTCAACCTTTAGCCTCATTGTTTATATTGTTAAAATGATCATTTTATATCAATTTTTATATCAATAGAAAGGCCTTGGAAATACCTTTCAATTGGTATATGACACCACTCATGAGGTGCCATAAATCAAGAGTATTTGGGTGTCAAAGTGGACACATTTTGATTTTTGCACAACCAAAATCACCATCGAGCATTGCAGTGTGCCGGAGCGCCTGGCTCTCGGTCATGGACCGCTACAATGCGTCATAGCGACCTGCATCTCAAATTGATTACGTCG
The DNA here is from genome assembly GCA_016760335.1 of Gastrodia elata. Lineage (NCBI taxonomy): Eukaryota > Viridiplantae > Streptophyta > Magnoliopsida > Asparagales > Orchidaceae > Gastrodia > Gastrodia elata. The sequence continues at coordinate 17,904,723 of CM028672.1, read as the reverse complement.
TAGAGCGCCATAATGCGCCATAGCGCGCCGTAACGCTTGTCTCTCTGTAAATTTAGCATCATAGCGCTGAAATCCGTTGTAGCGCGCCGTAGCGCCTGGCTTTCGGAGAGCGCCTAGAACTGTCCAGAATTGCCCAAATTTGTCCGAAATGGCCTAAACTTCACATTTTAATGACTCTAGCACCCTAATGGGACCAAAATATACTAAAATTAAGCATTTTGTGAATTTAGAGGTGATTTTGAATATGAAAATTACCACTTATCCTAAAGGGCACGTTCTAAATCCTTAAATTTTACTTTTAGACCCTAGAACGATTTTGGCCATAACTTAATCAAATAACATCAAAATTTAGCATTCTTAGGTTCTATGGAACCCTTAGATAGTGAACAACAATAAACCAACTAAATTTTCATACTTCACTAAATAAAATTACCAAATTTCTCTTATAAATTGAAGTCCTTAAATTGGACCCATTGGACTTAATTCATGTCCAAATTAAAAGTACCTATTGTCTATCTTCATGACATCAAGGAATCATTTGGCATCAAGAATGAAAGGTTTCCAACCAAATCATTCATTAACCTAGTTAGAATCAATTGATAAGGAATGTCTAAGTGCAAGGAAAGAGATAGACTATCATCTACGAGTAATAATTCTTTCTAGGTTGTATGTTAAATGAAGTATATAAGCTTATCATAAGCATGTTAGGAAACTAAGGTTCTTCTAATTTAATCATTAGAGAACTAGAAATAAAAGATTAAGGACTAAGGGAGATGGGTGCTAATAATCCAATTGAATGGTTAGGCACTAGTCCTATTAAGATTGCTTAGTAAAATTAAGTATACTACCAGTATACTAAACCTTAATTAAATAAAGAGTCTAAGATAAGAGCTACAAATTAAATGATTAATATTAAGTTTCATTCTAATTGTAGTATACTAGTTCAATAAGTTCTCTTATTGAACCAAGACATGCAATTAGTATTCTACAATAAGAAAAGGTTTAGTTATGATTTAGATGACAAATCACACAAGTTAAGTTCTTAAAATTTATAAGGGTATTCTAAGAATAGAAATTGAATCTAGAATATGCTATGTAATTTGCTCTACTAGATTCATAACATTGCAATTACAAAAGAGATAATGTGATCAACACTAATTGGAATTAATATCTAACTCTAAAGAGCTCAAGCAATCCATGACTTCAAATCATTCCTATATTAATTCTAATAAGGATGAAAGTAAAATCAATAAACTTTTTAAGTATGCCAATCATCATATTCATGAGATTTAAGTCTCAAATATACAATTGAAAATATATGTGAAGTAAAATGAAATATGTTTGCTATCCTAAGGTTTAAATGCCTAAAACAAATATGAATGAAAATAAGAAATTGGAAAATTACCAAAATTGAGGAGTCAAATACCCAAAATCTTCAATTGTTGTCCAAATAAATTGATATACATAAATATGGAATCCTTATAGCATAATGAGAAGAATGACACCAACTATGTCAAATTTGGACAACTTTGAGATTTTAGGGTTTGGAGGACTCCTAATTATGGTTAAAAAGTCATTATAAGATTTAGGGTTAAAAATCTAAATTTGACTTCATATTATTGTCCTACACATTTTTGTGATTAAAATGTCTAATTTGGATATTATTTGATCAATTTATAAGGCTTTGGAGATTCGAATATATTTAATTTTCAAACTTTAGTAAATTCTAAAAAGCAAAATACATGGATAAAATAATTTACATACTAAATGTTCAATAACATATTGCAGTTCCATGACATATTACAAACAAAGCAATAAATAATATTTGCACTTGACATTAATATGATAGGATTGACAATTAATTAGTGAATGGAATTCAAATTACATTTTGAATTGATTTAATTTAATCATTAAAAATCATTTGAAATAATGATTAAACAATTCAATGTTCATTAATATCATTCAAATATCATCCTATTATTCTATGAATTTGATAATCATAGTGATATATAATAATTGCAAGATTAAGTGCTTATTAAGAAAATCATTGTACAATTACAAATGAAATTTGATTTATAACTTAAGGTAAATTTTAAATGAATGCATGTAGATTTACTCGACTTTCCTTTATCTTTTCGGCCCATTCCTTTCTAAACGGCCGCACACTCTTTGAAGGCCATGGGCTTGATTTTGGGTTACAAATACGGCCCATTATCTAATTCACCGCTCCTTCGCATGCAAACTGGATCGGCTATTCGCAACCTAAAATCTAGGGCTCGCGAGAAAAGTTCAGGCAGACAAATGCGTGCGAAGGAGAAGAAGTCTATTAAGGTTTGATTGTTACAAATTGATGTGAGTAATCTAATTGATATTATCAATTCTAAGTCTTTGAAGTTTCTGAAAAATAATCAAACATCATAGAGCTAAATTCGTAACATATATGATTAGGTTCGAGTTGCATAAGGGAAATCCACAAGGAATCATATGCAGAAGAGAATACAAAAACTTGAACCTGCCATTAAAACACATAACTCAAAAGCATACATCAATATGAAGAAGAAACCTGCCAATTAAATCTTAATCCTTTGAGCTTGATCGGCTTCTTAAATAGGAATATCCATCTATCACCAGATAATTAAACTACCAATTCAACGATTGCTATACGAAAAGAAAAAGTAGGGTGTAGTACTCGGCACTATCACCTTTGAGACTTAGGGTTAGGGCAGAGATATTTTCAATGGCAGCAACCTCCCACGCTCACTGCACCCTCCAGCAAAGCTTCCATGTAACAAAAGAAGAGCAAAAATGGGAAAATTGAGGGAATGGATGAGGATTAAGGTTGCAGAGGGGGCAGCTGGCTTCTTCACGACGTACGTCTTTGTGCACAACATGGCGCAGAGAGGCATACATTGGAGGTTATCAAAGCCGTCCGATCATGAAGTCGATCCGATGGTCGGATTTAAATTGCAGAAACACGCCGTTGGATCACAATTAATAGGTGATCAACGATACAGATGGGGCGCTTTGGTTGTTTCGTGTATGGCGCCAGTCAGGGGATTTTCGTGTTTTGGATATTAGCCATATGGATAATATTAACTATATATATTAACTAAATTCAAATGCTTTATTTATTTAATATATTATCCCTATTTAATTTCTTAAATTTAAATACCAAAACGGACTTCAAAAAATCCTAAAATTTTACCCTTACCTAATTGAGGGGTGAGGAACTCAAAAATGCAATTGAATTTTTGATCAAAGGTTAATTTAATTATCATAATTGTCTAGGTATTTAAATATTATTAAAATAATTAGAAAAAATTCGACAACTTCCAAACACTTTCAAAATACCGCCCCTAGTTAATTTGGGGGTGATGAGTCTAATGACAGACTCTATTTTTTATTCTGATGTCTAAATAAAATAGGCATTCTCAGAATTATCGGGAAATCATGAAATGTTAGAAAGTCTCAAATGATCTTCAAATCGCACAAAATTCGAGGTTGAGACTCTTAACATTAATATAAGAGTAATGAAAAGGGATTGGAGTCAATTAACTACTTATTATCAGGTAATAACACTAGGGTTGTTACAATAACCCCATTACAATGTCATTAAAATTGTTATAAGGGAATGCTAATAAAGGTGACTTTAAGCTTTTTTTAATAATTGGGTTTTAATTTCTTTAGATTTGATAGTGTCACCTCTTCATGTTTGATTAATTCAAAGGGTTTTCTGATCTTACATCCTCTAACTGAATAAGTCATCATTAGTAGAGATGTTCAGTTTGATGAGCAAGATTCATGGAACTGGGAGCAAAACATAGTTTAGAAGCGGGTTGTAAAAAAGTATTCTCCGAAAAACCTAATAATAGAAAATCCTGTACCATATAACCCAATTATAATGGGGTTATAAGGTAGGGAATTTCCTGTTTTTGGTTTTTTCATAGAATACTTTTTTTGAAAAAGACAATACCCGACGAAGCATATTAGTCTTTCTTCCACATGGGAGAATAGACTGCACAATGGAAACAAAATATTCATGTAATTGACCCCATATAGTAGAATTAAGGCTTGAAAATGTTATTATTGTGGGGGCTATGGTGGTTGCAAAAGATTTTTTATTTATTTATTTTCTTTTTTGTGTTGGTTGCTCTCTCTCTCTCTCTCTCTTCTACTGTCTTTCTTTGTGTTATTGGACAATGAGGATAGTTCATGAAATTTTGATATATTACATTTCATATAGTTCTGATTGCATGAAAAATTATATGATTTGCTGGCTAAAAGGTTCTTACAATAAAATATGCATGTTATGCATGGATTACCTTTTAATTTCTAAAATCATTCTTATTGCACCCTTTCTCAATGCACCAAGTTCTAATCACCATTGTCCTCATTACACACAAAAAATGTTAGATCCAAATATATTAATTGGAAATGATTGAATCATATCATTAATTATGTAGGGAGAAGAAAGCCTAATTTAGTTTTTCGCACCATTAATTATTATAAGAGAGTTATTTTTCGCACCATGAACAGTAATATTATTTAGTTTGCAAGGTTCTTGCATCTGCAATGCTAAAGCTGAAAGATTGATAGACTAGTTGTTTCCCAGTTAGAAGAAATCAGTCGTGTTGCTCTAAATTCATATGGTTTTATTTAGCTCTCTAGCCTTAGTTCACTCTCTTTTCTTCTGAGCTGATCTCCTGATTGTAAATGTATTGACGAGTTGTTTAGATTAAAGACTTTTGTCTATTTAGAATGTAGTATTTATAAAATTGTTTTTGGAGGCCTTTGCGTTATGCAATGTAGCCAAGTTGCTTAGTATTTAAGCTGTATGGAGGTTGATTAGGAATGCAGAACATGATAGGGACAACAATGTGCTTTCCTTTTCACAGTGTCTATTTTATTTGGTTGACTCTCATAAAACATGCAGAATTACCTTACATCCAATAGCCATTGTTTATTATATTTAAATTTCTACACTGCAATATGCATGCTTCATTAATTGTCCCTGCTATTATTGATTAATAAGATTTTTTGTGGCTCCTATTATAAACTATTTCATCTATTTATTGTAGCATTGTCAAGACACATAAACGAGTATACATCTATAAAAAAAAACTTAAAATTAATGTTATTGCTGGGATGCCACTTAATAAGTCTGTAAATATCATGATTACTCATAGAGGTGGATATGAGAAATATTCATTTACAGAAAAGAATTGCAGAAATTTTGTTTTAAATAATAGGCATACGCAATTAGGTTCTTGCAATGCAACTGCATTGATAAAATATTTTGAGATCATGCAAAAGGATGATGTAAACGATACTTTGTACAACAAAGCCCATCATTTCTTCATTGATATTATTGAGCTTGGTTCAGCATTTGAAAAATATTCGGAATATTCCTTAAAGCTTGTAAGCGAGGTTCAGGAAAAATTTGTTAACTTTTATGCAATCAATCGGTTCAACAAAGATGAGGCGTGTTCAAGTGCACAAGATATTGCATTACAAAATTCTTTACTTGCTCATCATAAAAGGAAACCTCTAAGCAAAAGAAAGTTAAGCCATCTCGAGAAGGGAACAACTCGAAAACGTACAAAGAAGATATAATAATGCTGCTTGCAGGTATGAAATTATATTTAAGGCTCCATTCAATATTGTTAAGATTTATACTTAATGCTTTACTTTTTTATGCTGCTGAGTTCAAGAAAATATTGGAGAAGATCTACAAACTTGCATAGGTTTTTAATGAATTGCTCTTTCTGCTTCTTATTAAATTCTTCGTCACTACTATGATATCTCTGTGAATTTCAATTCACGTCATAGTGAGTCTTTTTGCATATAATTGGATCTTAGGGTTTACTTTTCAGTTTTGCTTACTGCACATTTACCTTATTACTGCCTAATTATATTTAAAGTGCTGTGTTAGGCTTTAGGTCTATAACAGAACTCTAACCTTCTTTTCTCAAAGTTTTTAAAATACTGGAATTATATGGGATCAAAAGTGGATAGTTATCCCTAGAAATATGATTTTTTAAATTTCAGTTGAACGAGTTTTGCTATACGCGTGTTGCATTATAAACGAGTATACAAAAGCAACTGAGGTATGCCACTTTTTTACTTTTTAGTGTGAGCAGATAACTCTTAATATCAAAAACACCGATTACTCTTGAATTTCCATCTGCAGTTTAATGCTGCTATAGATTCAAGTCCAGTGAGCTATTCTTCGTATTACGGAAAGAAGGTAGATGCACAATGCGAATCGGCTTGCAGATTTCTGTGCGATGTATGCCCATCAGGGTACCTTTACTTTTGTTAGGGGCGATGTGCTCTCCAAGAAGCTTTTAGATCTCCTGGTTGATGATACCATGAGATTTGATCCGGTTGAATTTTTTGTACTTTTGATTGATAGTTGATATATATATATATATATATATATATATATATATATATATATATATATATGCATGGGCTACGGCCGACTTTCATGGAAAGAAGGTAGACGCTGAACCTGGGTGGTGCAGGAAGACTGATGGAAAGAAGTGGCGGTGCTCTAAGGATGCAACCGTTCAAGAAGTGGCTTTTGTTTTGTTTTTTTTTTCTAATTTCTTTGAGTACTGTCAAATATTTTTTTGGAGTTCTTTAACTTTGCAAGTTTCAATTGTATATTAATTTGAATCACTTTCTGATTTTACAACAATATTAATTTCATTAGTTTCGACTTTGTGATTCAGAAATACAAGCAATAATTTCATCAATGTATTGTGGATTGTTGCAAATATGTATTTGATAGTTTGTGTAAAATAAATAGATATGAACATTGGCTGCTGATGAACTCAATAATTGTAGTCAAATTCTTATTTATAATGCATATTTTTGTTGAGATTAGTTATAATTTTAGCGTGTTTTATGTCATTTTAGCTATGACGTGATCAAATTACAAAAAAAAAAAGAAAATTTTGTGAAGAAGATCGCTACAATGTGCTCTGGGATTTGTCTTCTCTATTGTCTAAGATTCTATTTTCTTTTTTTGCAAGGCAGATTGTTTTTACATTGAATAGGGTTTGTGGATTCCCAAGATGAGCTCTAGATCACACATCCCTCAGTCCGGAACAGTAAAGAAGAAAGCGAGAACACCACAACATCCGTTCCCGGCACATGATAAGTTTGCCCCGGCTAGCACAAATCTAAGGCTGCGAAGCAGTTTGAGTCGCGGAAATTAGACACTCTTGAATCGCCAGCGGCAAAAGAATTGCCGCCGACAAATCAAGTCAAGCCTGAATCCTTCGGGATACTACGAGGGATTGAGGAAAAAAGTGAAAAGTTCTTTGATTTGATACCGCGTAGTGTTCATCCAAACACTTTGACATTCCCGTGCCTCCTTGCTTTAAGAAAGCCTTTTTGTGGTTTCGAGTTGGAAAGAATCTATATTCTCTGTAGCTCCACGAAGATCGTGACTGGAAACGTCTTCTTCTTTAGAGGCTTTTTAAATGAATAGGGCTATTTGACTTCATATCGGTTCTCACTGACCTTCTTTAGAATTGAATACGGAATATCTGAATCTTTAAGAAGTATAGAAACCCGAATAGCTAAATCTGAGCTCAGGAGGAGAGTGAGTTTCCGGGCCCTATAAATCTCAACTCACTACTTTGACATTATTTCCTAGGTAAGGTAAGGCAAGGCTACTATAGTTCGATGATAGCCGCAGCGGCGCACCGAAACGCCAGCCTATTTGAGAATAGCCGCCGCACCGCGCCGTAGCGCCAAATTTCTCGATGCTAACCTCCGCAGCGCTCCACAACGCCAGTCTGACTCGAGGCTAGGCGCTGTTGCGCTCCACAACGCTAGGACACTCGAGACCAAGGCGTCGGAGCGCCAAAACCACAATTTCCTCTGGCGCCGTAGTGCGCCACAGTGCCACATTGCCCGAAACCAAGGCGCCACAGCGTCGAATTGGCCGAAACTCCTGTGCCATAGCTCGCCGTGGCGCGCGCTGATAATCTACCTTGAAAACCTGCTTCAAGTCAGCATTGGGAAGACCAAAAACTTTAATTTCTCAAGTTTCTCACATCATATTTAATTGCAAAAACCAAAAGTCTTCAGTTACAAGGGGAATAAAGAAATAAAATTGATGGCTGCTTGAAGGAGAAGGGGATGGGGAGAGTCTTATGAAAGGGAAGAAGAAAAACTTAAAAAAGTTATGAATTTCAGTTGGAAAAAAAACACTACTAAGGAAAAACCCTAATCTTCAAAGAGGATCGAAGGGAGCAGCGGCTTGAGAAGGAGAAAAGTACGGAGAATAAGAGAGAAGGCCGATGTTGAAAAGTGGGGAAGGCGGCGGGAACACCTACGACTATTACTACGTATTGTATTCTTGACTCAATCTTTCATTCTTATCTCTTGTAAGAGCAATGCACATGCTCATGATTTTTTGTAGCTTTCTTCTTACTTTTATTGTAATGGCAGTCTAAACCCCTATTTAGGGAAGGGGAAGATGAAGAATATGTAGTGATTCTTAAAAGGTGTGCATGGAATATCTCTTATTTGTAATGAAATGATAAGTCGAGTTGAAAACTTTCCATTTATAAATGAATGAAATGAGTTTGTTGAGTGATGAGTATTTTGAATATTTATTAAAGTATAGTATTTTTATAGAAAATATCATAGAGCTTGATGATCGCATTATTTAAAATCTGCGCATTTTTGAGCATCAACACAGCAAATGATGTAACATCATTCGCTGTGCGAAAACAGCTTATGCATAACTTCTAGACAAAAGCTTGATTATTTGAGCCATGATAAAATTATATAAAGTCTTTAAGCTCTACAGCTCGGTCTATAACATTTGAATGATGTATGTTAGGTAGTGGACGACGTGACATAATTCACGTAGGTCATTGCCAACTCCAAGTTAAGGTATGTACTTGATGCATGTGAGCCGAGACCCATCTAGAGAGTTCCATTACTCACCCTTGATTTATGAGAGATAATAGAGCACGTTAAGCTAGAGAGAAGTGATAAGCTCATTTAGTTTCACAGCTCATTATCTTAGCTGAATCAAGAGTTGAAGCGTGTGAGCCATATATGTAATCAAGACCAAGTGATCATAAAATAAAATATGAATTTTATCGCTTAAACGTAAGAGTAAATTTCACTCATAAAAAGATCACGAAGATGTCTATGTGCTGAAATTAAATCTAAGTGTGTTAATCTAAAGCACTAAACAAGATCTAACAACTTAAATATCAAAATTGAAAAGCTAGATCTCTTAATAACAGAATAAGAAGTCAAACAACTCAATTATGACATAGCATTAAAAAGAGAACAATTATGCACACAGTTATGATGAATGAACCTTAACTCTCCCCAATTTTCCAAACTTGATTATAGAACCATTTTAAGTTATAATCATTTAATTATTAGGAACAAAACCCCAGTTGATAATCACTTAAACATTATTAAAAGTATATATACTCTAGTAACAATTCACACACCATTTTTAGATTATGATAAATATCGGGATCTTATAATCCCATATTACTTTAGACCACGTATATTTGCGTACAAGCACAGACTATGTAATTTTGGTCTGTCAATTGCAAGTACATGTTGCTTGTTGTTCATAAAATGGAATGCATGTGTTGTATGGAGATAGTTAGATTTCTATAAGAAATAGATACTTCACTAAATCCTATTCCCCTCCTTAATCCTACGACAACACAATTACAGAATCTGCTACCCAAATTTCCTGAGTCTAATCAAATGTAAAATCTCACAATTTTTTTTTTGAGAAATAATCATTAAGTCTCTCTAAACTGTATATACTACCTGATATGTGATTCATACAAATGCAATTAAGAAGTAGATATCAATAGTTTTACCTACCATCTACATAATGCATTCAAGCCACACCATTGGCCAATCGGCTCACCACAAAAGCTACCTGAAAGCCCACCTGTGTTGCTGCATTGCTTGAATAATGTTAAGAATTAGCAATACAATCTTAAATTAATGCAAAAAGTAACTCAACTACAATCTTTAGTTATACTACCCAATTCAGTATCTCATATTCATTGCAAAACTGTCGTATTCTCATCTCTCACCATCAACGTCAATTTTATCTCAAACGTCAATGAAATGCAGTCATAATTACGAAGGTTTTAATGATTTCAAATAAAAAAGGTTGCAATGAAGAAGAACAAAGCTCTCAAGAAAAAAAAAATGGAACTCACTTTCCAATCAAACTGAAAAGAACCATACCATTTGTAAATGGATATTCACAATCAAATAAGAAATAAAAATCCAATAGCGCAACACAAAACTTAATGTAAAAGGTTCCACACAATCCAATTGCAATATATTTGCAAGCAAAAGTGTTGGAAATCAAGTCCACATCGCCCCTTCCTCACCATATTTAGCATCATCTTTTTACTTCCCTAAATTAGTACATCCTTTGTTATAATTGATTTAGGAGTAATTCTAGCAATGTAGTATATTTACTTTCCATGTAAGAGAAATTCCATCCGGGGATAGTGCACAATTCTGAAATTGTCTCACATCTGTAGGCTATTTATTTATGCTTTCTTTCATTGTAAAGGAAGAATAATAAAATGAATTAAGTCTGTGTTTCTTCATATTTTAGTCTTCAATTATCTTCATGGTATCAGAGAAGGTTTAATCCTGTCTTCATTTTTAGTCAGTTATTTTTTTCTCCTACTCAATTCATTCTTCCAGTGTATGCCTAAATACGGTCCAGCCTTTGGAATGGCTACCAACTCATCCTCCTCTACTTCTGATATCATCTTCTCATTGTCTTCATCCTCTCATCAGATGAAAACCTCTCCCCCATAAACTGAATGGGCAAAATTATTTGCAATGGTCTAAATCAATATTAATGTTTATACGAAGAAAGGAGAAAGATTACTACATCACCGGAGCTTCGGCGGCACCAGAAACCACAACATCAACCTACAAAAAGTGGATAACAGAAAATAATATGGTCATGTCATGGCTAGTCAACATTATGACCATTGACATTGGCGAAATTTTTTTGTCATTTGATACTGCCAAAAAAATCTGGGACATGGCAAAAGAAACTTTCTCAGACAAAGAAAATACATCTGAAATCATCCAGATTGAAGGCATCTCCTCCACGATTTGCGTCAAGAAAACCTTACGGTAACTGAATATTTCAATACTCTTACTTGTCTATGGCGTCAACTTGATACGTTTAAGGTTCATAACTGGAATTGTGTTACTGATGGTTTGTTGTATAAAAAGATTGTCAAAGGAAAACGTGTGTTTAAATTTTTGTTAGGCTTGAACAAAATCTTGATGAAATCAGAGGAAGAATCATGGGAGTAAAACCTCTACCTAGCCTTAGAGAGGCATTCTCTGAAGTCCGTCGCAAAGCAAGTCGAAAAATCTCATGATGGGATCCCATCAGCAACTGAATATGACAGAAAGCTCGGTTCTTAAGACTCAATTTGCTCCTTTTGACAATCGTCAAAAAATTAAAGGATGCAGACCTTGGTGTGATCATTGCAGAAAGCCGAGACACTTAAAAAAAACTTGCTGGAAGATCATGGAAAGCCAGCAGATTGGAAGCCACATCAACCACTTGAGAAAGAAGGACGAAGAAATCATGCAGCTACTGATGACTAATTGCCACAACCTAAAACTAGCCCTTTTAATAAGGAGCAAATGGAGATGCTTCAGAAACGACTGTCTCCTCTTATGTTAGTACAGTCACAAAGTGGCTCTTCTTCCAACCAGGCCATTGGTTCCGGAACCTTGGCTCACAAAAGTAATTTTTTTAGTGCCTTCATTGTTGGTAAGAAACGTTAAAAATCTTGGATCGTGGACTTAGGAGCATCTGATCATATGATGAGAAATACGACAATTTTTTATACATATAGCTCATGTCAAGATAATTTAACAGTCCGAATAGCAGATGGCTCACTATCAAAGGTTGCCAGTACAGGTTCAGTTGTGCTATCAAGGGATCTTACTCTCAACTCTATTCTCCTTGTTCCTAATTTGGACTGTAATCTATTGTCAATTAGTAAACTCACTAAGGAAAAGAGGTGTATTACTAATTTTTCCTCCACTCACTGTGAATTTCAGGATTTGGATTTGGGGAAGACGATTGGCAATGCTGAGGAATGCTCTGGACTCTACATCTTTAAGGAGCACCACGATCCACAAGAACAACCTCAAATGGCAATTAGTAGTAATTCTTTTTCGGTTTTGTATCAAAATAAAGATAGTGCAATTATGTTGTGGCATAATCACTTAGATCATCCCAATATTATGTATCTCAAGCATTTATTTCCTTCATTATTTAATAAGAGTATGACTATGGATTATTTTTAATCCTTTGAGTGTGAAATCTGTCAATTATCAAAACAAGTTCGGTCTCATTTTCCCATCCAACCCTATAAAGAGTCTAGTCCATTCTCAATGATTCATAGCGATATCTGGGGTCCTTCAAGAATAAAAAATGTAACTGGTACCAGGTAGTTTGTCTCATTCATAGATGATCACACTAGATTAACTTGGGTATTCCTCATGAAAGAAAAATTTGAAATGAGTCAAATTTTCAAAATTTTAAAAATATGATTCAGACCCAATACCAATCAAAAATACAAGTTCTAAAGTCTGATAATGCTAGGAATTATTTCAACTCCATTATAGGAGAATTTCTAGCACAAGAAGGGATAGTTCACTTAAGTTAATGTGTTGATACCCCACAACAGAACGGAATCGCTGAAAGGAAAAATAGGCATTTGTTAGAGGTGGCTAGATCGCTAATGTTCTCCACAAATGTTCCAAAATTATTTTGGGGGGAAGCTGTCCTTACGACAGCCTACCTCATCAATAGGATGTCATCTAGGGTACTAACATTCCAAACACCTTGTCAAACACTCCTAAAATCCTTTCCGACTACTTGTCTCATCTCCACCGTCCCACCCAAAATTTTCGGGTGCTCTGTCTTTGTTCATATCAATCAACAACATAGAAATAAACTTGATCCTAGGTCACTCAAATGCATCTTTCTTGGGTATTTTTCAAATCAAAAAGGGTACAAGTGTTACATCCAAGAGGAAACGGAGGAAGGAGCACTTTCTCAACAAACTCGTGAGGTTGAACCGGGTCCTAATCCAAGCAAACTTTTAAGTAACAACGCTCCTAATGGTATTGTTAATTCCAAGTTATAAAATGATATTCTTAATATGCCCATAACTTGGAGGAAAAGAATTAGATCATGCACTCAGCATGTAAAATACCAAAATTTCAATCTCAAATTGTTTATTAATATTTAAATAAATTCTGACTTCAGATTAAAGATCTGACTCCGCCATTGCGTTCACCACCCCCAAATTAGCTAGGTGTGAAGTTTTGAACGTATTTAAAAATCATTAAATTTTCGACAAATATTTTAATATTATTTAAATACCTGAAAATTTGAGTAAGTAAATACTCATCGGATCGAAAATCCGAGTGCACCGTTGTGTTCAGAATACCTCAATTAGCTAGGATTTGTTTTTTTTATTTTTGAGGTATAATTCAATATAAATTTAATAAATGGAAAATTCTAAATTAAATAAAATAGTATATATATATATAAATATATATAATATATTCTTCATTTTCTAAATTAACAAAACCCTAAATCCCTCTTCGCGGCCGACTCCTTCACGCACGCGACACTTGCCCTCTCCATCGCACGACAGCACCTCCCATTCACCTTATCTTCTCTTCAATCCTTCATTTGTCAAGCCAAGACGATAAGCTTCAGCTTCATCCTATCCTTCTAATCGTTTCGAAAAGAGCATTATAAGAAGGATAGGTGCGTGCGAGGGAAGACAACAGCAAACCCTAGCCGATCCTTCTTCCGATTCTCTTCCATCTGGCCGAGCCTCCTCTCGCCGAGTCTCAAGAAACAAAAGTACTCCCTTACTTTCAACATGCTTTATTTTCAATTAATCAATGCAAAATCTCGATTCTTATTAGGGCATTAGGGATTTTATATGGTTAAATTAAAATTATCAGGAAGCATATTTGTACTCTCGTTCTGATTCATACTATAGGCATACATTTCCCTTTGCATAATATTAATCTAAATGCTGAATATTAGATTATGTGTTTTGATTTAATCTAAATATATAACTACGTAAAAGAACTTGTAGGCTTCGAGGTACCTCTCAGTTACTTCCCTTGTCTAACTTTGATTATGAAGATGAGATGCAAATTATTATGTATTAGGCCTAAGAATTCCTTTTCAAATCAATTTGATTTGATTTACTTGAGCATGATGTGGAGTATTATACTTTTTGGTAAGATTTGATCTGATTATTTGAGTTTGGGAAACTTATAAAGAAAATCGAATGATTCTTTATTCTTCTCAACCCTCATCCATTCTACGACTCCTTAGAAGAGAAGTTATACAACTAAATTGTAAAAATTTAAACAAAGTATTTTGGAGGATTGGATGTGAAATAAATATGTTAAAGCTTCAGCATCATTTCTCATCACGTCTCCTTACCATGCAGTGAATCAATAGCTAGTGTAATATTCTATTTTATTTTGCAATTTTGCTATGATAAATATTTATATTCAGCTCCATTTTGATAAATGAAACTCTCTTCTTTATACTGGCTTCATCTTTTGAATATGAATAATGTGAAGTCAAAGTTTCAAAGTCAAAAGTTGTACAGTTAATTAAGGAATACATTAACTTATATTCATATGTTACTTTTATCAGAAATAATAATATTATGAAATGCTATTTTAGACATTTTAATGTTGTCATATCAGTGAAATACCTGCCTCTCCAATATATGATGCAATTTTAAGTATATAGATGGACGTATTGTAATAATATTACCAGTTAGTTATAAATTTCCAATATATGAAATGCTATTTTAACAACATGTTCATTTATATTGTGAATAACCTGTTCTAAAATATTGGTTATTGTACAAACAAAAGAAAGTTTAAAGCTGCTTATTTGTAATGATTATTTTTGTTACAATGGAAGGATGTAATATTAT
This sequence comes from Gastrodia elata, assembly GCA_016760335.1. NCBI lineage: Eukaryota > Viridiplantae > Streptophyta > Magnoliopsida > Asparagales > Orchidaceae > Gastrodia > Gastrodia elata. The sequence goes on along the minus strand of CM028672.1, from coordinate 17,889,664 downwards.
ATAAATGGGAGAAGATATGCATTAAAATCATGTCTATGATTAATTTCAAAGCTTTATTAATTTATTCATATTATTTTGTATGCAAGTCCTTGTAAAGTCCCTGAATTTTCAATGTTCACCATTATTGTTTTGAAAATGTGTAATCATGAACTGAATGTAAGATGTCATATTTACAAGTGCTCGCTGAGATAGATAATACTTTGTATACTTTGATTTATTTATGAAGGTGACGTCCCTTTGATACTGAACTTTACTGCTCCTTAGCTAAAATGTTGATGGTAATTCTGAATTTCCATGGTTGATAATGATGTCACAAAAATTAGATTAGATGCTACTATAACTTTTAATAAATCAACAGCTGCCATATCTCGAATGAGGTGTTTCTATTTCTGTTATGGATCCACTTACTGTCATGTGTCAAATAAAATTCAAACACTGCTATTAATTGTGAATAAAAACATAAGTTGCCAACAATTGTATGAAAGAATGAATGCTCTTATCTACTATGAATAGAATTATATGTTGTCATCAATATGTAGAGGGATTAAATATTTTTATTTCATTGTAAGGTAAGGATAGTTGTTCTCGTACATTTAAGTAAGAGTCGCATGCTATCATTTAATGAATTCGAGATGAATGGAATATTAAAATAAATGTTATAATTGTTTTTCTTAGCATCATATGCTATTATGTAATAATGTTGAGATATAAATTGCTGTCATTAATCTTAAATAGAACTATATGTTGCCATATCTCAAATAAAATCAAATGCTGCAATATATTCTATGGGATCTAAATGTCGTCATCTAAAGAAATGAGAGAACAAGTATTGTCAATTATTTCATTATGAATCAAATGCTACTAGACAAGTTGATGAGATTAAGTGCTATCATTTCTTTAATTGAGATCATCATGCTGTCCATTCCTTATAGTCTCATTTCTTGTTAAAAGATTACAGGATCATTAATGCTGTCATTTGCTTTGTAAGATATAAATGCTGCCAAGTAATTTAGGAACTCCAAATGCTGCCGTTTATCCTAATGTGAGTCAAGTACTATCATAAGTAATATACTGCATATGTATTGGTCTTCATATGAGTTGTGAAATGCTGAATTCATTCTTCTATACCATACAATATAAGATAATTGCTGCCATTCTTTATAGAATCACATGTTGCCTCTTTTTCTAAATGAGATCAATAAGATCGTATTAGATAAAATGTCACTGTTTCTTTATTAGAATCATATGCTGTCTTTCATTTAAAGTGAAATCGAAAGTTTTCTCTAATTCCAAAGTAAAATCACATGATCAAATACTGTCAGTTGTCTTATTAAAACCATATATGATCAAATAAATATATGAAATAATCATGGAATATTGTCATTTAATTCTGTTCCTTACATTACTTGTATTAAATTAACTCCTTTTATTAAATGCATTTAAAGAATCAAATGATATTCTAAGAATTCAATTAAAACCCTACTTGTTTCATTTATATTTAAATGTTAACTTTAATGATGTTATTCTTTGCAGGTCGAGTTGTAAATTAGTATCAAGAGAAATGATGTGCTAAATGCTATTAACATATAGCAAAAATAAGCTAAATAATGCTGCCCCTAAAAAAAAAAAAAAAAAAATTGCTGAATTAATTTCTGCATCTTTTGCTATTAGATGTTTGATATAGGTTATTAAACTGCTTAATTTAATTGAATGTATTTAAAATTTCTGTAGAATTGGAAATGAGCAATCCTGTAAAAAGGGTTGAACTCTATTTTTAGAACTGGAAATGAGCAGTCCTATAAAAAGAATTGAACTCTATATTTAGAATTGGAGAATGTTGTGTAAAAAAATGGAAAAATTGAACAAAAACAAAGGAGACTCTGCCGAAATTTTTAAGAATTTTAGGACTTAGAAAATTATAGGAAATATAGATGTTTACACATATTTCTAGAAATTTCATATAAATTGTCACTTCATTTGAAAAATAAAAATAATTACTTCAATGAATCCAAATATCAAATATCATAAAAACCTATTATTACAAATCATGAAGCATTAAATTAATAAAACTACTTTTGGCAGATCAAACAAATTGAATTGATTGATTTTGAGACAAAACAAGTCAGGTACGCAAATCTACTTATAAGTTTCATTTTAGTATTCTTATATTTGAGCCATTTTTCCATTTGAATATTATTTACACTGCTTACCGCTTTATAATCTGCAAAAAGAATGATATCAAATAGCATGTAACAAAAAGATGAAACAATAAATATATTATTGTGGTGTTTGTCTTTGGATGGTGGAACGCAACACTGAGAATCTGTACAGATTGGGCCAGCTAGCAGCCCCTGGGAGTTATATGGAGGGATTTAGCTTCTTGTAGGAAGTAGACAAATCCAGAGGAAAGACACACCAAGAATTATTATTTGAGTAAGCTACCGACGGGTGGCGAGATAAGCTTCCTACAGATTATGCCTATGGGTTTACCCATTTGGGCTTAGGGGTCTCCGGACTCGACTTATTGTTACAAATGCTTTTGATAAAATTTATTTCATATATGTTGATTTTCACAGCTATTTTGCAGGGCAAAAATTGTATTTGGAAATTGCTTACTTTACTTGCAGTTTTATTTTCAGTCATTTTCATATATGATTCATACCTATTATAGAATGCTAAATTTATTCTTATAAGAACAATTTGCGTACTCCTACCTGACTGGTAATCTGAATTTTTCAGGTTTTTAATAATTAAAGAACTTAGAAGATCTGCCAAATTAAAAGAAGAAGAATAAATGAAGCAGAAGAATGTAGATACTTCTTATATTTTTAAACGGATGTAACTTTTCATATATATTTTGGCTCTATGTATAAAAGGACTATGAATTTCATTATTTTATTTTTATTATGTCCTTTTTGAATTATAAAAATATTTATATTTTTAATTGAGATGAATTGTTCTTTAAAGACTCTCGAACTTCGATCCCCGGTCGCCACACAGCATCCCATTGAAAATTTTATTTCTTATGATAAACTATCACCTATGTTTTGTGCATTCGCTTCTAGCATCACAGAGATACAAGTTCCTCAAAATATTCAGGAAACTTTTAAGCATCCTAAGTGGAAGGCGGCAGTCGATGAGGAAGTTCGGGCGCTGAAAAAGAATGGTATATGGGAAATTACTGACCTCCCAGGAGGTAAGAAACCAGTTGAGTGTAAGTGGATTTTCACAGTAAAGTACAAGGCATATGGTAATGTGGACAGGTATAAGGCTCGTTTGGTCGCCAAAGGATTCACCCAATCCTATGGCATTGACTATCAAGAAACCTTTGCTCCAGTTGCCAAGCTCAATACTGTTCGTGTACTTTTATCCTTGGTAGTTAATTTCGACTGGTCGCTTCACCAACTTGATGTGAAAAATGCCTTCCTCAACAGTGACTTAGAGGAAGAAGTTTACATGGACATTCCTGTTGGACTTGAGACGACATCAAATTTCAACAAGGTTTGCAGACTCCGAAAATCCTTGTATGGTCTCAAACAATCTCCCAGGGCATAGTTTGAACGATTCACTAAGGCAGTGAAAGTGTACAGATTTGTTCAATGTCAAATCGATCACACATTATTTGTGAAACACTTCCCAGAAGGGAAGCTGGCAATTATCATTATATATGTAGATAACATAATTTTGATAGGTGATCATGAAGAGAAAATTGACTTACTTAAAAAATTATTGACAAAGGAATTTGAGATTAAGGATCTTGGAAACCTCAAGTACTTTCTTGGAATGGAGATTGCTAGGTCAAAAAAGGGTATAGCAGTCTCACAACGCAAATACGTTCTGAACTTATTAAATGAAATAGGAATGCTAGGATGCAAGCCGACAGAAACACCTATGGATACAATTGTCAAACTGGAAGAAAGTGATGGAAGTGCACCAGTTGATAAAGAAAGATATCAACGTCTTGTGGAGAAACTCATCTATCTTTCTCATATAAGGTCAGACATCGGCTTCTCCGTTAGTGTGGTAAGTCAATTCATGAATAATCCAACTGAAAAACACATGACCGCTGTGACCAGAATATTGAGGTACCTCAAGATGATACCGGGAAAGGGTCTCTTCTTTCAAAGAACAACAAAGAAAGAGATTGAGATTTTTTCAGATGCAGATTGGGCAGGTTCAGTGATTGATTGAAGATCAACTTCAGACTATTGTTCATTTGTCTGGGGGAACTTGGTTACATGGCGAAGCAAGAAACAGTCAGTGGTAACTTGTAGAGAAGTAGAATTTCATGCTATGGCACAAGGTATCTATGAGGGAATCTGGTTAAACAGGCTGTTAGAAGAATTACGGGTACCATTGAAGCATCCCATGGTGTTATACTACGATAATCAAGTTGCCATCAGTATCGTATAAGAATCCGATTTATCATGATCGAACTAAGCACGTGGAAATAGATCGACACTTTATCAAGAAAAAGATTGAAGAATGAGTTTTCAAAGTCAACTACACTATGCTAAACTGTCAAAAGGTTGACATTCTCACAAAAGCTCTTGCTCGAGTTAACTTCGAAGATCTGATAGAAAAACTTGGAATGATCAACATCTACAACGCGGCTTGTGGGGGAGTGTTGGAAATCAAGCCCACGTCACTCCTTCCTTTTCATATTTAGCATCCTCTTTTTTTACTTCTCTAAATTAGTACAACATTTATTATAATTGATTTAGGAGTAATTATAGCAAGGTAGTATATTCACTTTCTATGTAAGGAAAATTCCATCCGGTGATAGTGCACTATTCCAAAATTGTCTCACATTTGTAGGCTATTTATTTATGATTTCTTTCATTGTAAAAAAAAATAATTGAATGAATTGAGTCTGTGTTTCTTCATATTTTAGTCTTCAAATATCTTCAAAAAGGATGATGCATGTTATTTTCGGCTTGATTATCTTAGCAAGATATTACCCATTTGGATTGAAAAGATAATCTCACTTCAGACATTTCAGCTTTCCCATCATTATCTCCATTAACGTTACTGGATTTTCCATCAGAAATGACAGTTGATCCTGCAAGAATGATGTTTGCAACCTTATCCTTCTAAAAGCACCACCATAAACTGTCATGCCATAATGCCCCACTTGATCTGGATTTGCTGAAAACGATTGACGGCCAGCCATGATCTTTATTCCGGTGCTGGCAGAATTGTCCACTCCATTGGAGTTGGGTTCATTTTTAACAGGATCCTTACAAATACCAGTTCCTCCAAATAGATGGTTTGATGCTTCGCTACTTTCAAATACACCATTTACATTAAATGAACTCATGGATTATTGTTCATGTGCGATAGAGTCAACAGAACAATTGAAATTCAAACTTTCAGTGAAAGGGCCATTAAAGCGGGCTCCGAATTCATTGTATGAGCTAGGTGTGTGAGGCATAAAGTAACTTGATGGGCTCAATGACCCACCAAACTCACAAAATGCATCCAAGCAAGGGTCTTCTTGCAGCAGATAAGTGAAAAAATAAAAAGATTAAGCAAGAAGGAAAGAACATATGCATCCTGCAAGAATAAAACAAAATTTGAACCACATTCGATTGAGCTCATTCTAAATTTTTGTACCTGTAGCAGTAGAGCATCAATGTCTGCATTATCCTCAATTACACTGTCAGGGCCAGAAGCATTGTCCAAGGGATATTCTTGTTTAATGGGGTAAACTGGAGAAGCTGGAAATACTTCAGAGGAATTTCCTGAAATCATAAACTCAGTTGAACATTCTTCTTCGGTTTTAACAAGAATGGCATCTAAAAACGTGGAAACGACTCGCCCCAATCCCCACCGCCCGGCCAGAGCGGTTTGGCGCACCCCCGCAGCAGTAGAAGAGGAGCTTGGCCAGAGCGTCCCAACCCGACCCCGCATTTCGCCCCGCCTGCGCCAGCCACAGCACCCTAAGATGCTACCCGAGACGAAAATTAAAAAAACAATATTTTACACGTAGCATCCTACTATATATCTATATCTAAGAGCAAATTGCAAATTTCTGCACATTAAAATTATATATTTTAAATAAAAATTGTAGTTAGTATATTATTTTTAAGGATTTTTTGAGGATTATTTGAGAGTTATTTGAGATTCAATAATATTGAGTTATTAAGTTCCAAATAATCATTATTAATTCTTGCTTAATTACTACTTTTGATCTCTAACATTTTATGTTAACTATTTTTTCAATAAATTTTGATATAAAAAGCTCATAAATATTCTAAATAGATTCTAAAAATATAAATTAATTTTTTTATTTAAATAAGCATCATCATATAAAAAGGTATTTTTTGAAATTATTTGTGAGCCAAATAATTAATTTTTTTCAATTTGAATTAAAGGTCATATGAGCTATTTTTGTTCGCAAATTTTCTGGAAAAAATTTATAATTTTGCTAAGAATTATGTATGATTCATGAAATTATAATTTCGCTAGCAAATTTTGTTGCGGCGGCCTCCAAAAGCTTCAACTCGATTACTCATAGAAGTCTTTAATCACTATAAAATTTTAAGAGATTTAGTATTAAAATAGAGATAAAATAATACAACAAAATTATAAAATTTTAAATAAATTTTAAACCGTTATATCAATTTCATTTTATTTTTTGAAATATTTTAGGTGCAAAAACTCACATTCGATAAAATAACATATATGATAATAGGAAGTTCAATTTTTGAGAAAAATATTATTTGATCTCAAATAATTTAAGAAAATTTATTTTTATATGTTTTACATACAAAATTAGATTTAATAATTTTTTTTAAATAAAACATTATATTTTCAAAATTTGATTGAGAGATATTTATGAGCTGTGTATCAAAATTTATTGAAAATAGAGTTAACATAAAATGAGTTTTTCATATTTTCCATTTTACCCTCTCGTTTAATATTTGAAATGTATGTTAAAGTGCATTTTAGATGTTATGGATCAAAATTAATAATTAAGCAAGACCCAAGAGACTAAAAATACAATTTTCAAGAATTAATGGACTATTTTGTTAAATAATAAAACAATTATATATATATATAGGGATGATGGCATCAAATCATCAAATTTAGAGCTCCGGATTGATCATGATTAATTTTTGAAGTTTTTATTTTTAAAAATTAATAAAAAATAAAATATTGTCCATAATTAAAAATTTTTTGCCTGAGTGTATTTTTCTCATCAAAATACACATCCGTGTTAAGATTCGTTATTTTTTGAAAAAGAAAAAAAAAAGAGAAGAAGTAGAGAGAGAAAGAGAAGAGAGAAAGATGAGAGAGAAAGAGGAGATAAGGAGGAGAAAGCCAAATTGAACACTTAAAGTATTTATAAATACACCCTCACCCCCCACATCCTCTCATTTTCTCCTACCTCTCTTCTCCCCCATCTCCCCTCTTCTTCCTCATTCACTACTAGTTCTTACCCTGACTTCCAGTATAGTTTCATCAACGCTAATAAAGGGTACGTAATGAGAAAGAGATGAAATATTTTCTTCTTTTTTCATTTTTCTTCTTCTTTTAAAAAAATAATAATAATAATATTATTATTAATATTATTATTATTACTATTATTATTATATTTCAATTTCTGTTATTATATATATATTTCCTAATTTATGCAATTTTTATTTCTGTCATTTTTTTTATATATGTATATATTTCCTAATTTTTTAACTTTTATTTCTATAAAATTTTTTCTATATATATATGTATATATTTCTTAATTTATGCAACTTTCATTTCTATTATTTTTTTTCTATATATGTATATATTTTATAATTTTTGTAACTTTCATTTCTATCATTTTTTTTATATATGTATATATTTCCTAATTTCTGCAACTTTCATTTCAGTAATTTTTTTTTGTATATATTTTCTAATTTATGCAATATTCATTAATGTTATTTTTCTTATATATGTATATATTTCATAATTTCTGTAACTTTTATTTCTGTTATTTTCTTTATATATATATTTCTTAATTTCTACAACTTTTATTTCTATCATTTTTTTTTCTATATATGTATATATTTCATAATTTTTACAACTTTCATTTATATCATTTTTTTTTCTATATATGTATATATTTCTTAATTTATACAACTTTTATTTCTGTCATTTTCTTTTTTTTATATATGTAAATATTTTTTAATTTCTACAATTTTCATTTTAGTCATTTTTCTTTTTTATATATGCTCTACAACTTTCATTTTTATTATTTTCTTTTTTTTTCTATTTATGTATATATTTTCTAATTTTTACAAATTTTATTTTTATATATTTTTTTTATTTTGTATATATATTTCCTAATTTATGCAACTTTTAATTCTGTTATTTTTCTTTAATTTAATATATATATATATATTACTTATAATAATAAAAATTATTATTTTTAATGTATAAAAATAAATGATTAATATAATATTAATATTAATATTTTACTTATAAAATAAAAGATATTATGATCAGAAATCAGTATCATGAGTTCATTCAGGTTGATCTTAAGTATGTATAGAGAATACGTTAGACCAGGACATGTGGATATCTGGAAAAATAGTGAAACTGTACATAGCCTTTGTGGGGCAATATGTAGTTAGTCAGGAACCCACATCTTAGATAGTTAGATAGACATATCTAACTCTTCAATTATTCAGCAACTTTATTCAACATAATAAATATTATATATTGTTGTATTTTCTCTTAGAATAAGAATATATCTTAAATATATATATTTCATTCATAATCGTGATAATTTGCAAGCATATTATATTTAAATATCATATTATATTTGTATATACTTCTTATATAGAATCATGTCGCTTAATATTGTATGCAAATTTTGATAATCTACAAACCTTACTTAGACATTTGTGTCTAATTAAATATTTTCTTTTCTTTTTATTGGTTCATCTTATCATACACACACACACACACACACACACACACACACACACACACACACACACACATATATATATATATATATGGCAGTTTAGGAATAATATTTGGATCAAGTCATTGTGACGGAGCTGATGCATAATGGAGCAACTTAAATGCTTATTTTTTTAAAGTTTTAAAATTTTACTTAGTGTGTAATAGATTTTGTAAAATAATTATTATATTTATAATGAATATATTTTCTTTATTATTCTAGTATTTTTGAATATTGTAAAGAATGTGGAGTGTATATTTTATTCGCCTCTAAATACATTGTTATACTAAATCCTGATATGATCATAGAGAGTGAGCATTTGATGCTGGATTATCAATGCTGACCCAGCCGCAGTCGCTACAGTTGGTATCAGAGCAGGATTGAGAAAAAATTAGTATAAAAGTGTATAAGCTATAATTCATACAATTAGAATCCTAGAATAAATAAAAGAAAATTTTAAAAAGTAAGAATTTTCAAAACCTATATAAATCAAAAAGAGATAAAAGAATTTATATAAGATCTAGCTAAAATAATATACTTTTAGTTATTTTTTATTTTATTTTCTAATAAGGATACTTTTGTTTTTATCTAGTATTTGATAATAATATTTATGTAAATATATTATAATAAAAGTATAATAATAAAATCATATTTTTTAGACGAATCCTGAAGATTCTCCTTTAATCGTCGGAATACACTTTAAAAATCCGATATCCGCCAATACTTCCGTGGACAGTGTCGACAAGTTGTTTAATATTGCGAATGCTTTATTGGAGCGTGTCTGTACACAAAATCAAACATTTTTAAGACTTTAAACACAACAAACACATCATACAAATAGTCATACTTCTATGCTATTAGCTATCCATTTTTCAAATATTGAGATAAATGAACTATTTCAAACCTTCTTAAGATTTCAACCACCAATATTCAATGGAAGTACTAATTCAATGGATGCTAAAGATTTGGTAAAGAAGATAGAAAAATTACTAACTATCATGAAATGCCCACCTATAGATGTAGTTAGATTAACCATCTTTAGGTTGATAGGAGAAGCGCAACTGTAACAACCCGATGTTACCAGGTCGATTAGACCTAAATTTAACCAGATTAAGAGAAAATTTAAGATCTGATTTAAGTCAAATAAAAATTAAATAAAAATATCCCTAGATAAAGCATTTTGAGGGAATCCTCCTGTGAAAATTTGAGCAAAATTGGAATCTCGGATCATCCTAAATAAATTTGGAAAGTTTAAACTTCCGGAGTTGATAATAGATTAAGTATAAGTCAAAATTTAGAAATTTTTGTATATTTAAGTTAAGCATCATATGAGGATGCTATGCTTTAAATTTTGCAAATTTTTAAGTTCCGAATTAATCGTAGCGAATTTTTAAAGTTTTTCATTTAAAAATTAATATAAAATAAAATATACATCCAACTTTAATGATTTTTAAACACATGCGTTTGTCTTGTCAAGACGCTGGTTTCGATGCCAAGTTTGTAATTTTTGAAGTTCAAATGGCTATAGATCATGGCTTGAGAATTTTCAGTCATTTGATTTATATTTAATGGCTGCGATAGAGTATAGTTTTTGCCTTATAAATATAAAGCACTCTAACCTAAATCGGCTAGATTTGAAATTTTATTTTTCTCCAGCCGACAACTTTCCTTCTCCTCAATGAAAACCGAAACCCTCCCCTCTCCTTCACTCACAAAGTTCGTGCGTCTCTCCTCCTTCTCGCGGTCGAGCGTTGAGCACATCTCCTCCTCCTTGCGGTTGAGCGTCAAGCACCCTTCCTTGTTTCCTTGGTCGAGGGTGCCAGCAGCAAATCTCCCTCTCGGCTTGAAGCTGAGAGCGCTCCTCCCTCTCGTTCGAGAGCATCTTCCTTCCATCTGGCGCAAGAGCTATCATGCAACTCCTTCCCCGGCCGAGCACCAAAATTATCCCTTTTACTTATTCTCTCAGCAAAGCACTTTCACCTTCTCAACCAAGAGGCCGCAACCCTCCTCTCTCAGCTAGGCGCTGAGCAAATCGTATCGGATCTTTCTTTCGACTTTGGAGGTACAAATTCACACTTAAGATTTTTTTTTTTTGGTTGTGATTAAATGCTTTAAGTTCTTAAGTTATTTTGATGCTTGGATATAAATCTAAATGCATTAGATCTGACTTTATCATCTCCTGTAATTGCTATTAAATGTATGCATGTGTTGTTTTCAGATGGGATAATAATAATAGTTTTCTTTTCTAGATCTTACGTTGATGTAAACCCTTTTTGCATGTGATGTGTGCAATTCATGAATGGTTAAAATTAGGTTATGTATCACTCATGTTCTTGTTCATTCAGAGTTTGAGTCATCTTTAATAATGCGATCAAATCAACTTCAGTAAAAATGTAGAAATCGTACCTAATTCTTGAGGGAAATTTCTTTGATTTGCTTATAGAATCAATAATTATTGCTTTTATTAGGATGCTAGCTATTTTACTTATAAATCAATATGCATGCCGCCCTCATCATAGTAGTTAATCAATTCTGCAAAAATAGCTTATGTGATAGAAGGTTTGCATGTCTTCTAGAATAGCGTAACAACCCAAGGTTGTTAATCACCATTCAATCATCCAATTAATCTTAAATCTCTTCTATTAGACTTTAATTAGTCATTATAAGCAATCCATAAGTTTTGGTTCAGTCTGAAACTAAATAAGCAAAATCTTAATTCCAAATGAATATTTAAATTAAGAAAATAAGGAAATTTAATTGACCTCACTTTAAAATAAAATAAAATAAAATAAAATAACTTCAAATTGAAATTCTAATTTCATTATTAAGTTAGTTATCCCTAATATAAATTAATTAATTTATTAAATCAAATAATGTATATATATATATATATATATATATATATATATATATATATATATATATATAAATTACTCCATCTTATCGGCTACCCTAAAATTCCTTGCACGTGACCGACCGAGACCGAGCCCTCTCCATCCTTATCCCTCGAGTGAAACGAGAGTCGACGATGCGTGGCTCGCGCCGCTACCCTCGCCAATGGGAGGCCTCGTCGAGGATCAGATCGTCGTTGCCTCATCAAGTCGTATGAAGGTAAGCCGACACTACCTCCTTATTTATTCGAACCTCACCTCCTCGATTTGCAAGTCTTGACAAGTTTCTGAAACGACACAAAGCAGACGATCTTCTAAACCCTAGCAGCAATCTTTCAATACCCAACTAAGGTACTCCACCTGATTTTCTCCCATAGTATCGCTTCTATAAGAATCAATGATGGTTTAGGATTTTATGCTAAACGGAATTCATTGAAGTTAATCGAATCCAAAGTATAAATATGTTTGCGAAATATTATGATTAGGTATTTTCTAGAAAGGTTAAATCTGTCTTTAAATTATTCGTGAGCCGTTCTATGTTTCTTTTATGTTTAAAGCAAGTTTATATTTTGATCTTTCTGTTATTAATCAAGTAATCATATTTAAAAATACAAATTTATTTTTTAATTTCATACAGAATTTGAAACCCTATTTGAGTATGCTAAGTAATTAATTAATATATGTGCACTTTTTTTATTTATTTACACACCCTCCTTTCTTTTAATTTTTAGCAAGTTCTGAGCTTAAATGTAAAGCTCATAATTTTTATACTCATACATAATCTGAATCATTTAATACTCATACATCGTTTTATTTATAAACTTTGCATAAATCCTAGAAATTTATAAAGCCTTTCCAAGCATATATGATGCTTAAAATATCTTACTGTGATGCTTTTGAAATTTCAAAAGAGATGAGAAAGAAGTACATAAACTCACAATCACTTCTACAAAATTTTATTAGAAGAAAAATAGAAAATTGATGCATAGGATAATTAATGCAAAATGATAAATAAATTAAATTGATCAACATTATTCACATAATGTATTACTTTACCCTAAATAAATTTTTGGCTCGGCTTAAAATGTCCTCACATGAAATGGAAAAATATTTGAATTTAAGAACCATGACTTGCCAAAATTGGCAAGGTCTAAATTCACAGATTTAATTCAACCTCAATTTATCCACCAAGTCACAAAGAGAAAACAATACAGTGAAAACATATGAGCTAAAAGTGCACAAACAACCTCTCAATTTTTGCCACACTAGTATGACTAGGGAAAAAGTATAAACTATGAGAAATAAGGGACTCAAAAGAGAGCTGAAATTCTTTCCAGCAGGAATATATCGGATTGATGCTAAGGATTAGTATTTATAATACATCTGTTGTCTTTTAATTTAATCCCAGTTGCGCATATGAAGTTCGATGACTAGATACATATCCATAAGATGGCTTACATGTGTATTCAATTTCTCTCTATTAGTATAATTGCATAAAGAGATTCATGCATGTGCAAGTTCATTTTTATCTCTTTAAAATCACAGTTATTATCTTGGTGGATCATTTTATATTACTGTCCTGGTGGATCTCTTTAAAATCACAGTTAAAATCACAGTCTGCCTATATGGTAACTGTTGTTATGCTCAATTATTTCATTATTATCATCAGCAGCTACATTTTTATATATATATATAAATGCAACCAGAATTTTATATTTCATTTACATTGCTTAACATGAGTACTGGGCATTATTTGTGTTATATAGCTGTTTGATGTCTTTTAACTGCTAGCAAATGCTCATCAATTAAATATGATTATATAAAATAAGAGAATGCATGCACTTAAACATTCAATTGGCTAAAGTTTAAATGAGCAACAGTGCATTTTATCCTATTTATGATAAATTGATTTGAAAATTTCTAAATCTAAGAATAAAAAAATGATGTTGAATATATGCTTATTTATAGCGTTTCCAATTTGTGATCTGAATTTGCTACACCTGGTACTTTTTAACTATAGTATTTCTCATTTTATTACACAAAACTCTTGATCTGAATTTGCTGTAGCTGCACTTAGAGCTTCTCATCTGAATTTATTACACTTAGCAATGTTGCGTTTTAACTTTATTCTTAGTTGTAACAGTCTTTTAATTGTTGTGTAACTGTAGTGCAGCAATGCTGTGCAGTGTGAACTTCTGAACTATTTTATCTTTGAAAAAAATTGCTGCACTTGAACACTTCTAAACTATTTTATATGCAGTACAATAGCGTTGTTGCGATTGATTGTTCAACACCAATTAAAACTTAATGACTGTTGTTTTGAAACAATCAATCCATACTTGAAGCGGAAGGTTGTCCAACGAAATGATTTGCAATAAAATCAAAACCTATTGATTAACAAGAATTTTGCTATATATTGTGATATCAAATCAAAGGCTGTGGACTATTACAATATGTGATGCCACTTTAAATAATTGTTGTTATTAATTGTAATGATATGAAAATCAATGTTGTCATTTCTTTTATTAGAATAAAAAATTATTATCTTCTAGATGTGACCAAGTACTGTCAATTGATTTATATAAATTAAATACCATTAGTTAGTCCAATGTGACTAAATGCTGCGATCACTTTTAATGAGATCCAAATTATTATCATTAATTTCAATTAGAATCACATGTTGACATATCTCAAATGAAATCAAATGCTGCCAATTATTTATGGAATCTAAATGCTGCCATTTAATAGAGATCCAAATGCTACCAATTATGTTATGTATAAATTGCTGCCTTTCATTTAAAGTGAAATCAAATTGATCAAATGTTGCTCTTAATTCCAAAGTAGAATCAAACAATCAAAGGTTGTCACTACTCTTATTAAAACCATATGTGATCAACTATATAATTGAAAGAATCATTGAATCATGTCAAATTTAATACTTCCCTTTTACATTATTAGTATTAAATTAACTTCAATTATTAAAAGCATTGAAAGAACCAATTGCTATGTTAGAATTCAATTTAAATGATTCTTATTTCTTTAACATATAAATGTTAAATTCAATGCTGTTATTCTTTGCATGTTGAGTTGTAAATAAATACTAAATAAAATGCTGAATTAAATGCTATTGCTTTATGTGTAATAAGCCAAATGATGTTGCCCCTATAAATTGCTAAATTAATTTCTACATCTCTTATTAATTTCATAGATATTTGATATAGGATATATGAATCATAGGTTTATAAACTGCTTCGTTTGATTTATCACTTGAAAAATTATAAAATTAGTCAATGGATTGATAAATCGTTGTTCTTTATAATCATCAAAACTATTAGAATTGGAAATGAGCAATTCTATGTAATGGATTGAACTCTATTTTAGAACTGGAAATAGTCAATGAATTGACTTATATATTGATTTTGCAATTGTTTTTTTAAACAAATACAAGGGAGACCATGTCAAATTTTTTTAGAATTTGAATATCATATTATTGTCTTGATTATTGAAAGACATCGTTCTTCATTATTCATTTTTATTATTATATCATAATTTGGATGGCCTATATATGGGCAACCATTGTGAATATGAAATCATTAGAATATAAATCAATAAAAAACAATGGGTATCACAAGATTTACAATACTTTGATACAATTCTTGTGCTGCAAACGCATTGAGCTTAAAACCTTGATTCATACAAAAAGATTTTGTGCATATAATAAACATTTTATAAAAATTTTAGAGGGGTCTATATGGAGGATTTAGTACAACTGTCATTTGCTTGGGCAAGGCTATTGGTGTATCTGGAGACCACATAATTCCTTTGAGGGGGAATATGTGTGTTTATTTTGACCCCACTTACAGATAAGTTGAATAGACGTACTCAACTCCTCACTTGTTCTGCGCTCACAGAACAAAATTACAAGATAAATAAATTATAAATTGCATTTCTCACAATCTCATTGATTGTGAATGAATTATTCAGTCTTTAGACTGAAATGATTTTTCATGATTAAATCTTTCATAAATTTATACAGTGCAGAATTTCATATGTAAATATAGTTTCTTTCCTTACACTATTTTTCTTACTTAACATATAAATCCATTTGAACATATTCATGTTTCCCTTCAAATTGCAAATAATTCAAATACTTTTAACATAATTATTGCAGGATTGGCAAATATACTCTAGCATTGTGAACAAATTTTCTTACATACATTTCTTACCATTTTTATGCTTATTGCACCGCTATTTCTTAAATTTGTAATGTGATATCTGCTTAATTAATGTTTAGCCTACTTTTAAAATGTACTTAGACTTTTAAAGTCTAACCACTTTTTTTTTTGATGTGCCCTACCGTATTTAAAAACCAAAATATGATAGATCAGAAGCTGTAATAGCCCAAACTCTTAAGCACCAATGTATTGTCCGCTTTGGCCTAAAAGGTCTCACGGTTTTGCCCTCAGAAGATAACTTCCCAGCAGGTCACCCATCCTGGGAGTGCTCCCACATGAGCATACTTAACTTTGGAGTTATTATCAGGAACTCCACTGTTATCTGAAAAGGCGCCTCGATATTTAAGAGTTTCACTTATTACTACTTAAGTGGGTCTTCACAGGAGCAAGGAGTAGGACCTACAGTTAAGGAAGAAGCGGAGCAGTAGTTGAAAAAGAAGAATTTATTTTTGTTTATTTATGTGAGAATAAGTTTATTTATGAACACTTTGTAAATTATAAATATTTTGTGATATTATAAACTATTCTTTCATGTTGTTTGGATTCTCATATTATAAATAATGAATGTTTGAGTTAGAATGATTGAATGAACTTCTTCTCCCCATAGATCCATATAATATAAGGTAGTATTAAATGTTGAGTTAGAATCTCCTAATTCAATATTAAATACTACCGTGACACTCATTGTTAGATTATTAAACTCTAATCTAATAGTGAAGTGTTACAAATAGTTAACCCAATGACATATGCTAGTTAAGTTATTATGTTTAAAATCCTGTATAAATTATAACTTTGATTGTTAAAAGATAGGAGAAATTCATGTTATTCCTTTATTATACTATATAATTATTCAGAAGATGCAAATCATTCTTTTATTTTAATAAAGTACCCAATAATAATGTCCCAATTAAATATTCATAAATTAATAGTGATTAATCTTAAATAATAATCTAATGGTATTCTTGAGACTATCCTTAGGAATCATATTCTTATACTTCCATCCATTTTAAGGAGTTGATTATTATTAAGCTATTATATTCTATCTTGTAAATCCCTCTCTTGCATGCTATAGTTTAAATCATTTATTCTTGGAGTTATATAGAATGAATTGAGTAGAGTTTATGCCGGGTTAAAATAACCACCACTTATCAAATATTTACCATACGGTTGTATCTGGGCAATTA
Organism: Gastrodia elata; assembly: GCA_016760335.1. Classification (NCBI taxonomy): domain Eukaryota; kingdom Viridiplantae; phylum Streptophyta; class Magnoliopsida; order Asparagales; family Orchidaceae; genus Gastrodia; species Gastrodia elata. The sequence continues at coordinate 17,872,401 of CM028672.1, read as the reverse complement.
TTGCAAGCACATTGAATGATGCTTCATCTCAACTAGAGCATTAGAACTGTAAATCCAAATCTTCGTTAAGGTACGTAAGTACTTAGAACTTGTATTGAGTTCTAATAAATTAAATTATTTATTTAGTCCTATGTTAAGTGCGTATATCACTTGCATAGTTCTTATTATTGTTTTTATGCTTTTACTTTATCGAATTCTATGTTAACTTTCAGTCAATTTGCAAGTTATTTTAAAGGATTAAGTTGTTTTAATTCTATCATGAATGCTTAATTTCATTAAATTATCATTTATCCCTAATTAAACCTAAGCGATCTTAAGATCTTGATCAAGTGATTTACACTTGATCTATGATCTTATATTGTTGATAGACGGAAATACATGTCCATGTTTGCACGAAGTGTACATGGTCTGAAGTAATAAGTGAAAAGTTTAATTTTCAAGATTTATTGAACCTCAGGGAACAGTTGTTCTGATACCAAGTTGTATTTTCTTTCACTAATGTTTAGATGACAAATTTGGTTGATTTTTGTTGGTTCCTAATTAGTGATACAAAAGATCTTGAGTATAGATACGATTTGATTAAAAAGGAGAGAGTTGAAAGTTCGTTGTAATATTTACAAGGGTTGGTACTACAACTTCATTGTTGAATGTATACCTTAGTTTACTAGCTTTGTTAAATCAAGTGAACACCATTGGAATCGAAGTACCCTCCAATTACATTAGGTTTTAGTTTAGTGCACAAGGAGAACTCCTTTAAGTTCTTCCTTAGCATATAAACTCTTATGAGATCTAGTTTCATTAATTTGATTTTGACTTCCTATATTTAGGTTACCAAAAGATATCTTTTATTTCATATGATCTGATAAGCAAGATTCCATTTACCATGCGTCATACGCTTCACATGCAGTTTAGCTAGATGGGAGGATGTATTGGGTCAATGGATTATGTCACATCATCCATTGAAGTTCCCAATGTCCTCTCATCCCTTCTACCTTGCTGAGCCATAGAGCAAGGTTAATGGAGAACTTAGTTCTCAAGTATCAATCTTTTGTGAGAGCTATTAAAGAAGGGTGCAAGTGAGCTTCGAGAATTTTATCACGGAATTCTCAGTTCTACTCGCACTACCTTCCTTGCTCTTACCCAATTGATAAGCATTGGAACACAAGCTCTTTTTAGTAAAATAAATTAGATTTCAGTTCATCCAAGCATTCATTTCAATATTTAATTTAACAATAAATAAAAATAGTTTCCATTATATTCAAACAATATCATCATACACCAATTATCCATTACATAATTTTACAACTATATCTCAACCCTCTCCAAGGAGTTTTTAGCTTTCCATTACTAAGCAAGAAAGAACATACATGCAAAGAAAAGTAAAAGTACATCCAGAGTTTATTACAGATAATTTTAAATGTAAAAATATAAAGAGTCTATCTAAAATGCTGAAATGAGCTAATAAGTAAAAACAGGTCCAATCTGCTACTGCTTCATGTGCTCCTCCTGCAGCTCTGGTGCGTCATCCTGACCTATCTCCATAAACTGCTCAGGATCTAGCAAATTGCTAGATCCCAAAAGTACCCCGTGTTAGATAAGAAGTCTAACACATCGCAACTAACTAAACAAAACTAAACTAAATATACCAAAACATACAAGTAAAGTAAAACTGTAAAAAAGTTAAAGAAAAACACGTAAGCAAAGAAAACAGTGACTACTGAGTAAACAGAGCAGTAAAGGCTATGTAATATGAAGCTATCACCAAACAAAACTGGAAGTAAAAAGAAACATTATGATGAAAAGGATGCTAAAAGCCGCACTATATGCCATTGAAACAATGCACACAAATATGCTACACCACGGTACATCACAGAACTATCACTGAAGGCTTATGAGTAGTACAGTCCAATATAGGCACACTAGTTAGGAAGTCAGTATGGTGATACAGATGCACCTTAAAATTTCTCAGTCTGTGTATATAATATTCTGTATCTCATACTGTATCACTGATACCCATGTGTCACAACAAAATGAATGAGTCAAATTCACATGTAAGAAATAATAATGAATTTTAAGTCTCCATTGTGCAGGATCCTGCTAAAAAGATCCTGTCTCCTAATTCCTAGGTCGATATTTAGTTAAAGTTGCTAATTTACTTAAAGATCACTAGGCAGGGTGATTGTATACACATATTTAATATGCTGCAAAGATAGAGCCCTTATCACTTAGTTTGATTAAGCCACCCTAATAAAATGATCTTCATTAGGAGGTACCATCCGATGATGATTTTATATCTCAAGCTAAGTATTAAGTCACTAAACTCACAATCATATTTAGTGTCTTAAGGAAGGTGGATCCCATTACTTAGTTTACTTGAGCCTTACCTATTGAAGTGATCTTCGCTAGGAGGCATTACCCGATGGCAACTTGTCTTTCAATTAAACTAAGGAATGGGTACCCCTTTAATACACTCTTAGGATCGATTGATTTATTCTAAGCGAGGTTATATCCGCCTAAGCCCGCATGATAGCACAAAGATAAATCCCTCTTAGAGTGACTCAACCAATTCTGAATATTACCGGGGACTAGTAATATAGATATACTCTACTACACCACCCAATGATCAAAGTCCAATTAAGTCTAATTAATAGAATAAGGATTTATCAGGGCTACCAGTCCTAAACTAATAGGTAAGTCCTATACACAGTTTCACCAATCATATGTGATCAAAGATCACTTAGTATGGGCCCTACTGCAAAGAGAGGTATATTTTCTAATATTTTATGTGATTTCTACCACAAGGGGGGGTAAGATCAATCTTTAGGGTTATGGGAACTTCTAAGATTCTACCTCAAAGACTCATACAAGGTCTCCTACTTCAAGGTAAGGTGAATTTAGGTCTTTTAATATTTCAAGGTGATCTTATGAAGAATATACTTAAGCTCTCCATTCTAATTCTAACATTTAACTCTTAGGTTCTACTTCATAGTTAGGTTTGGGATGATTAGATCAGATGGCTAAATCATCTGATCACAACTCAATCTAAGATCATGGGATTTGAATCAAACATATTGTTAAGGATTAGATCACTTGTTTAATCAATATAGTATTAATAATCTTTTTATGCAGATTTAACACTTAAGAGAAAATCAGGGATCTTAAGGTTTGATTCAGATGGTGAAATCACAAAGGATTGTTATTGACTTTAATTTGTCTAATTCAAATGTTTAGAATCAATAATAAATCAAATGCATTATTGGAAAATGTTAAGTTCATAGTCTTACAATCAAGTTACTTGAGTTAGGTTCTTAAGGATTTAGATTCTCCTTAAGTAGATTAGGGTTTGATCCTTTCTCATGCCTTAAGTAAAATCAAGTATATATTTAAAGATCAGTGTCAAATCAATAGATTAATTATGTATTATTGGTGGCAATCTCAGACATAGATCAAGTCTTAAAAGCTTGATCCAAACCTTAAGATTTCTTAAGTTAATTAAGATATTTAGGGTTTTCCAATCTTTGGATTTATTCAAGTATGCTTAATATTTTTATCTAGATGAATCCACCACACTTAACTTACTGTTATAAGTCAGACAATTATTTAATTTTTGTAAGAATAGAAAATTACTTAGTGCTAATCAAACCCTAATTCTATTCAAAAAGGATTAGCACATAAGTGTAAATCTAACCATTCAAATTATATGAAATTTGGCACACAAATTCTATTTAACCATACAAGTAATCAGAGCCTAAATTTGCTAAGATCCAATGAGTATAAACCCTAACATTCACTAATCATGTTTTGACAAAATTAAGGCATAATTATAATTTCATAACTTAGAAAAATAATCTACTTAGCACATGCATTCTAATCATCACAAGTGAACTAATGGCACCCTAAACATGCAATTTGGATAAGTAAAATTACTAATTTACCCTAATCAAGATCCACTGTAATTAAGTAATAATTAAAGATCTAACCATCAGATGCATAATTTTATTTTATATTTAGGTTCCTAATGATTTTCTGATCATTTTCATATATGATATCATAGGATTTGGATCACTGGATTAAAAGTTATTTAAATAATATATTCTATATTTTTCTATTTTAGTTAACCTATTTTCCTTAAGGAAAAATATTAGGAATATAATTTTAATTATATTTAACACGGGCCCCCAACCCGTATTCAAAATGCGTGGGTCAACCTTGACCCGATGGACCGGCACTGTCGCATAGCGCGGGTCATGGGTCGACCCGACCCGCACTATGCATCCTCTTCCTCCCGGCTCCTTCCCGAGTGCCAGCCGATTAGGGTAATCCTAATTGGCTAAATTCTCAGCTCCCCGATCACCTCACAGACACCAATGGATCGAGGTTCCATCAATATGTCAAGATGCACCACACCGATGGAACCCAAAACCCCCATCCGGGAGTGGCTGGAGCTCCGGGAAGCTGTTTCGCCAACATCCTCCCTCAGCCAGTGAGATGGAGGAGGAATTCTCATCGCTGAGAGCTCGGCAGGCTCGGGGCTCATTGGTTACATCTTCAAGGCGATAAGGCGCACCCGAGCCCCAATCTGGCGTGACCCGAGGTCCACTGGACGCGTGGGTCCTTACTCGGGTGCACGACCCTTCGCCTGGGGTAGTCCGATCCATCGATACGATCGATCGGGCTAACCCAGAACCTTAATATTTCATGCCTTGCAATCACCTAGCCTAGGCGTACAATCAAAGAACGTTAAATAGAAGACTCGAGCCCACTTGACTTGATCCAAGGTGAGACAGGTACCTGGTTTCTGCTGGATGGAGCTCGGACCGGTTGACAGAACGCAATCCACTGCAGCCGAGAGATTCTAGAGGCTCTTAGGGGTCCTGAACTCCAGGAGTAACCCTCTATCAGCGGTACACGAGCTTGGGAGCACCTGGAAGAAGATCAGTAGTCCAGCAATGGTGAGCAGGGAAAATGAACTCCAATTGAGCTTAATTTGATCAGCAAAGGCTTCTAAGAAGGAAACAAAGGCTATTTATAGGCTCGGGGAAATGGTCGAGAGTGGGGCTGAGGCTTGGCTTGACCTGTGGGTTCGGGTCATGGATAGCTCTCAGAGCTTCCATTTCAGGCAGTATCGGGCTAAAGTACTTGACTTAGGGGCTTCACGGAAATAAGGAAACCTATAACGACTATGCTGAGCTGGCGAGGGGAGTGGGGGACAGGCTCTGCTTGTCGGGAATTCGAATTTCCCTGTCAAGGATTCGAGCGGAGGAGAGGAAGACGATGAGCAGCGCGGGATCCACGGCAGCCGTTGGATCGATCAATCGTTGACGCGGGACGGCTCAGATCTTCATACAGGTAACGACTGATCGCGGGAAGTAGATCGTCCATTGGATTAAATCTCTGGATCCGACGGACAATCAGAACTACTAAGGGGCACGGTTGGATACCGTCCGATCTTATCAGTGAGACCGCGGAACGGTTGAGATGGATAGAATCTAGGCTAAAGCGCGGACTGCACGATCTGATATAAGAAACGAACGGCTCAGATCGTGCCCGCTATTTTGAAAGTGGCCGATTGAGGGATAGGGTATATTTGCAATTATAGATTATTAGGAACCCTAAATTACAATTGAACCATTTGAATTTAAATTGAATTATGCCCAAAATGAATTCTAAATTGCACCAAATTTTCACCCTTAGCTAATTTGGGGGTGAGGAACTCAAAAATACAATCAGAATTTAGTTTTGAGATCAAAATATTTTGGGTCTAGACTAAGGCATCCAGACTGATCAAAAAGTAAATTTGGACTTAGAGAAGTCCAATGAACTTCCAATTTTCTAGATAGGCTTAGTTTGAGGTTCTATAAGCAATGGTGTTTGAAATTTGATTAGGTTATCTATATTTTTGTGAGGTAACAACCTAAGGTTATTACAAGCGCTATCAGTTCACGGCAAGAAGTAAATCAAGGGAGTTTAGGAGAAATACAAGGAGTCACCCGGAGGTTTTCTGGGGTTCTCTCTATTTTTTCTGTGCTGTCCTCTTGAAGCTCCACCCTTCGTTCCTTGCTATCTTTCCTTTCTTCCTGTTCTTGGTCATCTCTTTCCCTTGGAGAGTTCTCCTTCTTTTTCTTCTTGCAGTCTTTCTCTTTGGTCTTTAAAAAGTAAAAATTGGAACCTTTTCAAGGTCTGAAATTTACCCTTAAATAAGGATGCACTTAGCTTCAAAGCTTTCAATGTGACCTTTCATCTTCCTTGACTTAATTCTAATCTATTTTAATATTTTCATCTGTTTAAATCTATTGGGATTCAACAGAGATTTAATTTTTCTAATTTCTAGAGGCTGGGGAAGGCCAAAGGTCACATTTTTGTGGTATTTCCCATGCTCCTTAATTGATGTTTTCTAAAAATTCTGAGCTGTCTGCTACGGTGAGCTGTGGCAGCAGCATTTCAAATACTGTTCTGCTGCGACGCGCTGCGGCGCGCTGCGGCAACCGCGTTTCAAATCCTATTCCGCTACGGCATGCTGTAGCAGCAGTGCTCCAAACGCTTTTCCTGCATGTAAGTTAGTGTCTTTTTCGTCCGATCACTGCAACGTACGTTGTGGCGCGCTGCGGTGCGCGACAGTAGAAAAACTTGTGGGATCACTGTTCAATTAGTTCAACTATAATTTTATAAAGGATCACTGTTCAATTAGTTCAACTATAGTTTTATAAAAATGAAAATTTACCCGCTGTGGCATGCCACAGCGAAAAAATTTGCAAGATCAATATTCAATTAGTTCAACTATAGGTTTATAAAAATGAAAATTTATCCACTATGGCGCATTGCGGCGCGCCACAGCGGAAAAATTTGCAGGATCACTGTTCAATTACTAATTTATATAGTTTAAATTTATCCTTATCGATATGGCGCTGTGGCGCGCGGCAGCGGTCTTGCTCCAAGTCTATAGTTCTGCTTTTATGTAAGGCGTTTTTGATGGGTCGCCAAGGTGCGTTGCAATGGATTTGTCCCAGAATCTGGTAATTCAGCCCGTGCAATATGTTTTCTTCATTTACTTGAAAAAACATCAATTTTGACTCAAAGTATATGGATATATATGGTGATATGAATGTTTAAGCACTATATTTTTATTACAAATTCTGGCTATATCAATTGTCGTCAATAATACATTAATAATTCATTTGATTTGTCATTGATCTATAATGTAACTATTGGTCTTAAGTTGACAAGGTTAGGGGTTCAAACACCTAATATGTCTTGTTAAGACCCAAACTCTTAATCCCTTAATCAATCAACCTGATTGTAAGATAATTTGACTGTCATAATTCCAATAATCTATTTGATTTGATATTGATCTTAATTCATTGAACTAGAAGTGCTAAAAAAATTAAAGAACTTGTATGATTAAGTATCTGAGCTTGAGCTTAAGATTTTTTGATTTTCTCTTATATAAGACTCTTAGCATAAGAATAATATTAAAACTATACTGATTTATTACAAAATCAAATCTTAATAATACTCTTGATTATACCCCATAATTATAATATAGAACTTAATCAGATGGGGCCACACATCTGATCAGATCAAAATAAGTTACTGAATAATCCTTTAAGATTATATTAAGTATTTAGATATGTAAAATTTTGATGATCTTACATTAGGTTTTATATGATGATAATACTAGCCTTAATTATCTTTAAACCAATAAGATAGGAAAGGCTTATTGTATTATTATGAGGTAGAAGCTTAGATGATCCTACTTGACCCTAAAAGTTGATCTTAAATCCTTATGGTGGAATCACCTAAATTACTTAGAATGAGACTTATTCCATGTGATACTATCCTATATTGGGTGACCTCTTGGCACATCTTTGAAACCTTGTGTAGGATGTATCCCATTTGAATCATAGATTCATAGTTTTAGAAATCCATGTTGATTAAATAACATTGATGTAACTCAGATTGTTGGCTAAGTATAGTGATGTAGATCCATAGAGTTGAGTCACTCCATCAATATTCAGTATTGGTGGGTCACTCTAAGTAAGAATTATTTTGTACTATCCTGCTGGCTTAGGTAGATACAGTCCACTTAGAGTAAATCAACCAATCAAAAGAGTGTTATAATTAGTGAACTAGATCCCTAGTTTGGGAAAATAACTGTGACATGATTCTACCTCCTATTATTGTGCGTGGCAATAAGTGCAGTTATGAGCAAACTAAGTATTTAAAGTTACTCTTCTTAAGACATTATTATTATATTATATTTAGGGAAATGAAATCTTTAGTTTGAAGGAATAACTGTGATAGGGTTCTACCTCCTATCGCTGTGTATGGCAATAAGTGTAGTTATAAATAAATTAACTATTTCAAATCACCCTATTTAGAACACTAAGTGTGCTTGTAATTTAGGTATTTAATAGCTTAGTTTGAAGAAATAACTATGACAAGGTTCTGCCTCCTATTGTTGTGCATGGCGATAAATACAGTAATGAGCAAACTAAGTGTTAAATTCACCTTTCTTGGAAACATACACATATGTGTATACAACCTTTCTAGCTGATGATTTTAAGTAAAATCATAAGTAAAATGAATCATTGAATTTAACATTAGGAGTCAGAACCCATTTAGATGAATTTTGTACAATGGAGATATTTGATTCATCATCTAACTTTAAATTATTTTCTAGATTTATGGATTTTAAGACATGTTGTGTAAGAGTCATGAGCATGAGCATTAGCATGATGCATAAGTATCAGTAATGATTTATGAGTTACAGAGTGTTCCATACATCGATAGGGGAATGACAAGATGCAATGACATCACAGTAAACTGCATTCCCAACAAGATGTATGTAGACATTAGATTGTATAACTCATAGTAGTTAAGTGATATTCCAGTTGCACGACAGTGGCATACAATATTGTTGCATATTCATATGCATAACTTTAGTGACATACAACATAATTTTACTTACTCAGTTTCAGATCATTTACTCTTTTATTTACTTTCAGTATTCAATTTATAGTTCATCTTTACTTTACTTTACTTTAGTTTATACAGCTATACACTTTCAGTTATTTTGTAGTACTTATGCAGTTTGATTTTTTGTCTTACCATTATGTTGAATAACATCTTTTAAATACAAGCATATATTATTTTCCAGCTTAATTATACTTATACTTAATAAGTCTAATATTAATTTTTTTTATTGGCTTGGCCCTGTCATATATGTACATATGACATCATTAGGTTCAGATCGAATCTTGTACTTGGGGGTGTGCTTATAATAGAAGGTTAAGTGAAGCTTATGGCCATCAAAAAGGAAAAAATTATTGATATTAAAATTTATGTTGCCCATACATAACTTAAATGTAATAAATGAGTTTCTTTCTTATTATTCTGTATTTTCTATATTGTATGTGAATGGATATATGTGAATAATGTTTAAATATATTTTTCTTATTTTCTGCACTGCTTTACTTATGTTTCTGCTAAGGTCTTGCTCATCTTAGGATTAATGCCATGCATATTCCACTTATTATCTGTGGTGTTAGTGACAACAACCACTTAATCATAGTTGAGTTAGTGTTACTCAACAACAGTTAAGAAGCGGTCGTTACATCAACGCTGGTGGGAAACTACTGCAAGCTTACAGTTTGTAGGCATAGATACTGAGAATATATAATGGGAAGAATTTGTCAAAGTCTTCAAAGCCAAATACTTCTCTCATTCTGCTCAAGCCGTCATGGAAGATACATTCATGAAGTTGTGTCAGAGCAACCGTAGTGCTGTTGAATATGAAATTGAATTTCAAAGGCTATCATGTTATGCACCACTACTAATAAGCACCGAGTCTGCTCGATGCAATCGATACTTAAGAGGACTGAAACCTTCTATCAATAAAATGCTTATGGCTCTTTGAATATCAAAATTCTCAAACATGCTTAAAAGTGCAAATATATTAGAACGTGGGGAATACGAGGAAGTTAAAGACCAAAGAAAAGACCCCCGACTACACATGTAAAACAATTTTAATACAAGAGGCTGAGACCGCCTGTAACAACCTGAGTTGTTACCATAGTTGATTAGGACTGACCCTAAGTCTTAAATATAATTATAAGTGCTAATTAGGTCAATTAGAGTCAACCTCTGAGACCTAGTCCAAATCATGAGTCAAATGGATCGAATCCTAATTTCTAGAAATCCAAAAACCATAGAAATTGACCTATTTAAATTTACTTCTGATCGAAAAACGGACACCGCCATTGCGTTCCTTGACCCCAAATTAGCTTGGGGTGAAGTTTTCGTGTCAATCGGAAGTCGCCGAAATTTCGATGAATATTTTAATAATAAAAATACCCCGGAAATTGATGTATCAAAATACTCGTTAGATCGAAAATCCGACTTCATCATTGAATTCCTTGACCCCAAATTAATTAGGAAAAATATGTTCAAAAATTTCTGGAAATTAAAAAAAAAAATTTAATTAATTACTTAATGGTCGCCGTTAAGTAATTACTGTTACCGTCAACTGTAGCTGATGGCGCAGTCATATCGGACGGCACCATCGCAGTCGTTGGATCTGATCCAGATCCAACGGGGCCGTCTCCCACGGCCCCGTCACCTTCGCGCGCCACGCGGTGTCCGCCGCGTATGCCGGCCAACCAGGGCCTCCCCCGGCCTCGGCAAGGTCGCCGGCGGGTCTATAAGACCTTGGCCGACCTCTGGGCTACGAGTTTTTGCAAACCCGAGCCCAGATCAAGCCGAAAGCCCCGAACCACCGTCCGCCGTCCAAGCCAGGTACCCCGATCTCCCCTCTCCTCCATTAGATTGTAATTTTTTTTGCAGATTATTGTAGATCTAGGGTCAGATCGACGATCCATCGGACCTGATCGAGCTCGATCAGGTTCGATCAACCCGAATCTAGGTTTAGAATTTTTAGGGTTCGGTCGGCCGAAGCCTTAAAAACTAGGGTTCCTTTTTGCCGCCGATCCCGGCCACCTCCGGCGGAGGTCCGCCCACCGGCGTGTAGCCCTCGTCGAGGGCTACTGTCGGCCGTGCGGGCCGAGGTGGTCCGGCGCCGGGAAGGCCGACAAAAGCCGTGCCCTAGCCCGGCGCTCTCGGGCCGTCTCTGCGGGGAAGACGAAGTCCGGGTCGACCCGAGCCCGACCCGCCCGAGCCGGGTCTGCGTCAGCTAGGTGGGGCCCACCAAGCCACCTGGCGCCTTCTGGGCCTGCCACGTGTCCAGTTGGACCCACCAACCGAAGCTGCGACCATTCGGCTTCGGCCGTGGGCCCCACAGCGCCACGTGGCAGTCAGCCGGCACGCCCACGTGGCACGTGGGGCCCACAGCCCGAGCCCGCTCGGCGGTTCGGCTCCTCAGTGGGGCCCACAGCGCCACGTGGCAGCCAGCCGGCACGCCACGTGGCCCGTGGGACCCACTGCCAGGTCACCCGTGACGCTTCGGCTCCCCAGTGGGGCACACAGTGCCACGTGGCAGCCTCTGGGCCCGCCACGTGTCAAGTGGGACCCACTGCCCGGTCAACTGCGGCGATTCAGCTTCCCCTGTGGGGCCCACAGTGCCACGTGGCAGCCTCTGGCAGTGCCACGTGTCAGGTGGGGCCCACTGCCCAGTCACAGAGCTAACTCATCCCCTGTGGGGCCCACAGTATCACGTGGCAGCCTCTGACAGTTCCACGTGTCTAGTGGGGCCCACTATCTGTTAATTAAAATATTAATTAAATTACTGTTTGTGTTAATTAATTACTGTTAATGATTAATTAATTACAATTAGTGGTTAATTAAATTAGGATTAGTATTAATTACTTTTAAATAGTAACCTTAATTAATTAAGTGTAATTAAAAGATTAATTAAGGATAACCTAAGATTAATTTAACCTTAACAGTAATTAGGATAATTAATTATTATTAAACAGTAAAATATACTTAATTATTCCTAAATAAATATAAATAGATAATTAAGATTAATTAAATAATAAATAGTGCTAATTACTTTGATACAGTAAAATATTGATAAATATAATTTAATTAATTAAATAATAGATTAATTAATATTAATTAATAATTAAGCCTAATTAATCACAGATTAATTAAGGATTAATAATTTCAGAAATTATATATAAAAACTTTAGGAATGAATAGTAAAATCATTTAAATTGAATAAATGAACAGTAAAATAATTCAAATTGTATTTTTGAATAATAAATCTTAAAGTTAATAACTTTTTGTAGGATGATCCAAACATAGCCAATATAAGTCTTAAAATACTCAGAAAAATGTAAGGAATCAAATAACGTAATGTAATAATTTATTTTAAGATACGTATAATGAGGTAGCATTTTTGGATCTCTTTAGGACCCCAGAACTTTTTACCCGGTTATCGAAGCATAGTCAATATGGGTCTTAAAATGCTCAGGAGAGCGGCCCCATCACCATAGTAGTATTAGTTTTCCCATTTGGGCATCAGGATAAAAAGTCAACCATAGAACTTATAGTTGACTTTTGTGAAAAATGACCATAATGCCCTTGAAATTCAAATGGCCATAACTTGGTCAAATCAACTCTAAATTCAAAAATTCAAGAAGCTATCTAACCTAGAATTCTAATGTCATTAATATGCTGAAATAATATTTAGGATTTGAATCCTAGAAATTCAGGTAAATGACCAAATTACCCATAGCCTTATTTTAGTCATAACGACCATTTCTCGCCCAATTCAGGCGTACTTACTGTCTATCTTCAAGTTAGACATTAAGAAATCAATTGGAACTAAGAGAATTCAATTCTGACCCTTAAGTCAAAAGTTGACTTTTTGACCTTTAAAGTAGGGGCAAAATGGTCATATTGCCCTAAGATTGGGTTAAGTGCCCCTGCCCTTTAGATAACATTCCAGAACACTAAGACTAATGTTATAATTTTCTTAGTATCAGTCAAGTGAGTGAAATCAACCCTTAAGTTAGATTCTAATAATTTTTGTTAAGTCTTAAGCACTACACCTTAAGGACTTTTTCTGAGACTAGGACTAGATCATAGGTTAGAGTTCATTCATTGGGTAAATTGGGTTACCTAATGGGTGAAACCTTGGTTTTATTAGTTTCTAGACTTTCTTTTATTTTACAACTCGTTCTGGTTATTTTATCTTTTAACCTTAGATTTAAGGTAGGATATTCATCCTATAAAGTTTGATTACTTAATAGAGTTTGCCATAACTAGTAGATTACTAATAGAATAAAACCTAAAACTTAGGTCTTAACCTCTTTGGATTATGTGACTAAACCTAAATCTCATAGTGTTTAATCCATAATCTATAGGTTTAGAAGATCTTGATTAGATCTTAGTTAGAACGTCTAAATTCACAAAACTAGGACGTATGATTCATTTATTTAACTTATAGTCGTCTATCTAATTGGTCTAGATTAAAACCTGATCAGTTCTAATCCTTTTTAACTTATAAGGATGAGTTTCTAAGTTACACTCGATAGTAGGAAAATGGTGATCCTGAACTTGTGTAACTTGGAATAGTTAGAATGGTTAAGTATAAAACAAATGATATCACCATGTTTAGTAGAATCCCTTGCTTCTATTTGATATTTTGTTACTACGCGTTCCTTGTACTTTTGTGCCATATTTTCTTGAGCATGTTATACAAGATTTTTGATGCATAAATAAACTATTAGGAAAATCTGAAGACTCCTTAGATTTCTTGTGAAAATATAAAAGTGATTAATGAAAAGATGATAATTATATGAGCTGCCTCTTAGTGTTCCTTTGGTCATACCGTTTGTTGCCCTAGCCGTATCGTGCTAGGAACCGCCCTAGCCGTACTGGTGCTAGGATCTTTCGGGTATGACTGTTGGTGACCTAACCGTATTGTGCTAGGAACTGTCCTAGCCGTACAGTGTTAGGGCCTTCTTTGTTGACTGTTGTTGCCTTAGCCATATCGTGCTAGGAACCGCCCTAGACGTACTGGTGCTAAGATCTTCAACCCTTTTTGGTGAGCTAAGTAGCTCTTTTCTGTATGGCAGATTGTACACGTATAATTTTATATGCAGTTGTTGTTGTTTACTGTTCAGTATTCTTATTCAGTCAGCTATTTCCTTGTACTGCTTATATATATATTTAGGATGTTAAAATCTTACTGCTATTTATATATACCATTGCTGAGTTAACTTATTTTAATTAGCATATTTTCTGTTGATCACCAGCATGTTTATGATGTAGAACTTTTCTTACAGCACTTGTTTAGTTATGTATATTTATATGCCTTTTCTTGTTTAGTTTATATGCGATGCACATCTCAGCCTCTTTCCTTTTCTTTGCTTAAGCTATAGATGATGGTTTATAGCTTTTCCGTTTTCTTTTGTATTGCTTACTGCTCCCTTACTCACATTATTGCTTAGAAGTAGTAAAATTGTGATATTACTTAACACATATAATAATTCATCAACTTAAAATGTACTTAAATAATTGTCTAACCAGATTTTTCTTTTTTTGGCTGGGGCCCTACATTGTGAAACCGACAATGACAGACCCTCTTCAGTTAGAAGAGCAGGAGTTAGGAGTGGAGCCATACCCAGAGGAGGAGCCCGTGGAAGAAGCCGTTGTTTAGCTTATATAGGTGAGGATGAGTGTATTTACACTTTCTTTTGTTATTTGAAACTTTAAAGTGATGTAATAATACAGGTACATTGACTGCATATTTGGATTGTATGCTTGTACTATGAGTTCTATTTTTGCTATTTATACTGTGATGCTTGGATGATTTATATTTCTTTAAATCGCTTCCGCACTCTGTACGTTTACTTACATAGTGACTGTTAGATTGATTCTGTGTTAATCCTTTCATAATCAGGTGGATTGTGGAGTCTATCCTAATCCAATAGTAAGTGAGGGGTTAGCCAGAGTGACACCCCACCCTTAACCTAATTCGTTGATGGAATAAGGGTGCGGGGCACCACAGTTGGTATCAGAGAATCCCATAAGGTGTCAGATCAGGATTTGTATCCTTATCTACCTAATGGATGATTCTTCTGCCAATTCAGTCACTATGTCAGGAACATTGGAGTCCCATCCAAGGAATCACAATGTCACACTCAGAATAAGAAGATTGATAACCAAATACACAAGCATTAGTACTAAACAAAATTCTAAATGCTAAAATAGTTAGATACGCTAGAATGACGGTGGAAAGGCATCTTCAACGATTCAATAAAAGCTGGGAGGAATTTGTCCAATTCTACCAAGGACTCGACCTGTACGTAGAAGGGATATCAGATCCGGGAGTCAGGATGTTGAACCAATTGCTCTGAGAAAGCACCTTCAGAGGACATGATCTCCCCACATTGGCTGAGAAATGGCTAATATTGACAGATGATATAATGGGGACGATGGATATTACGGACAATGTCAAGCTTGCCCTCGTGACACGCCTCCTGCATGATAGGGCTAGAGACTGGTGGCATGTCACCCTTAGTGCTCTCACTTATCGGCGCAAATGGTTGCAGCGGGATGTCACCTCCGAAGATTTTCGTCATGCCTTTTCAGCTCGAAATATCAAATAGGAGTCTTAGCTTTATTTACATGATTTTGTATTCTCGCTGTAACCTGGTTTTTAAGAAGTAATTTAAAAGTAATTTTTCTTTATAAATTCTAATTTGGATGTCTAGAATACTGTGCAAACATGACGGGACACGATCTCTTCGCCCACTTTAAGGACAGGTGGACATACGACGTATTCCTGGCAAGGAGATATGGGAGGGAAGTTTAGGGAGTCTCCCCAGTGGGAGCCATCATTCTGGAAAGGATGCTGGAAGGTGCTATATATAGGGGACTAAACTTCCCCATCCTGGCCAGAGAATGGTTGCGCAGAGTGACCCAAATTTTCGAAGAACTGGAATGCCCCGATGACGCGCGGCTGGATATCCTGGAGATCCTACTTCAGGACTACGCAGAAGAATGGTGGGCATAGGAGGTATGGAGGTTCGAGCGACGACACGTCCGCCACTGCCGGACGCTGACATACGCCTACTTCGTCCAAGCCTTCACGAGGAGATACATAGGATATATTCTATGTTTTTCTCCACTGACTGTCTTTTCCCTTTCGTACTCTGATTTCCATTATGTATCATCTATTTTCTGGTTAATAAAAGAGAAGATAAGCTGTTGCATTATTTTCTTTTCTGGGATGCTAAAACTGTGTTGTTTTTAATCCAGACCCTAGTAAAACAAGATGAATCCCGGCCAGAGCCCTTCCCCTGCCCCATCCAGCGCCGCATCCGATGAGGTCAATGCCTTATTGGAGGCTGTAAGAATGATGATGGAATCACATCAAAGACAGGCAGAGGAGGTCGCCAAGGCCTAGGCCAGTCAAGCAGAGCGCATGGAGTGCCTTCTGGTGTCGCAGATTAACCAGAATTGCGCGTTAGCAGCATCTACCTCGGCACCCTAGAGCTCCAACCAACTGTTCACCCCGTCCGCTGACACACTGTTACATAACTTCCTCCGACTGAGGCCTCCCACGTTCAATGGGAATGCGTCGGCTGTGGACATTGAAGATTGGCTGCGAATAATAGAAAATAACATGACCAGCATTAAGTGCCCCGAAACAGAAGTGATCCGGTTGGTCACTCATCTGTTATACGGAGAGGCCGAATACTGGTGGTATCATACATACACCACCAAGTTCGAGGGCATCAACTTGGAGGATATATCCTATGACGAATTTGAGAAGGTGTTCCTGGCGGAATATATTCCCATGTCTGAACGCCGCAGTATGGCGGAGGAATTCCTCAAGTTACAACAAGGGGACCTGTAACAACCCAGGTTGTTACTTAGGTCAATTAAGACTAATTTAAATCTTAATTATGGTGCTAGTAGCTTATTTAAGTCATTTAAAACTCATCTTTAAGTCTTAGGTTAAATCTGGAATCAATTGAGTCAAATCTTGATTTCTGGAAAATCTCAAAAACCCTAGAAATTGACTTTTTATTTAGACATCGGATTGAAAATCTGACTTCGCTATTGCATTCACCACCCCCAAATTAGCTAAAGGTGAAATTTTGGATACATTTGGAAGTCATTAAATTTTTGACGAATAATTTAATATTAATTTAAATACCTGAAAATTTGAATAAATAAATACTCGTCAAATAGAAAATCTGAGTGCGCCGTTGCGTTCCTCACCCCTCAATTAATTAGGGGTGATTTATCTAAAAATTTTGAGCATAACTAGCTAATTATCCCTTAATTATCAATAAAATAAGGTATAAATATTATTTATAATTTAGTTTTATTTTTATTCTTATTCTTTTAAATTATTTAAGTGGGTCCCATTTTTTTTTAAATACTTCCGTAGTCTTTAACGGGCCCAGCCCATTATGTTGAACGGCGCTCGCGTGCGCCGTTCGATTGGGGCGTCCGATCGGACGGCCCCGATTCCTTCTTCTACGGGATTAGGGCACGCGACGAAATGCACGACACGCGGCCGCGCCTCGTCCCAACAGATGGACCTCACCGCTCTTCCACCGTCTCAACCCATCTTAAATAAACATGGTAAACTCCTCGCTTCGATTTTCATGAATCAGATTGAGCGTAAAGGACGAGTGTTCATGCTGTCTTCTTCTGAACAAAACCCTAATTTTATACCTTCCAGATCAGGTACTCCTTCCTTCTCTTTTCGTTTATTCTGAATCGATCCATTGCAAGTTAAATTGTAGTTTTATTATTACAATCATTCATTCAGACGCGATCGATCGAAACCTTCCCATCGATCGCGTTAGTAACCCTAAATCGCGAACAGAGAAGGCGTCGAGTAGGAAATGGAAGCGAAGGTCGAGATATGATCATAGAGTTTGGCTCAACCTTATCCGTCGGATCAGGATTAGATTAAGCGTATATAATTATATTACGTTTATTACTAATCTAACTTTAAGTTAAACCCAATCAAAATGTTAAATCTGCAGAAACTAATATGATCCGTCCATTTCTGTGATCTAATAGATCAGGGCCATTAATATTGAACCGGCTTCACTGGTTCATACTTCATAGACTGGTTAACCGGTCTAGAGAGTCATATCGGCATGTCACCAGAGCGGGGCCCACCTCTGAATCGCGCAGCTATTACGCAGACAGGTGGGACCCACGCTCGGCCATCCCTCTACTCCCGTGGTGCCACCTGTCAATGGCGGGACCCACCTTCTGCCGCAGCACTCTTTTCGCCTTATAGGCGCACGCCACATGGCGGTGGACCCCATCTTTTGCCGCGGTCCTGATCTGCAGAAAGAAATTTATAAATAAAAAAAATAATATTAATATATAAACAGATATATTTAAATGAATATATATATATATATATATATAAATATATATCTATATATAATATTTATATTCATAATACATACAGTAAATTAAATACATGAAAATTAATGATCCTAAACTATTAAATTCTTTACATATTTTTAAATCAAAAAGAAATCAATTAAATGAATCAAAACAATTAAATATAAAACATAATAATTAGAGTTAATTTATTAAACCTTAAACTTTAGGAAACCATATCTTAATAAATATAGATTAAATTTATAACAAATAAATATATCATTTGATTGAGAAAATTATAAGGAATATTATGAAACTATCAAATTTCAATTTGGATAGGTATTTCACCTAGTGACATTTAGGGGTATTAATGTAATTCAAATAATCTGACAAATATTCAAATAGCTATAACTTCGTAACCAGTAACCCAAACTTATACAATATGGGTCTTAAAATACTCACAAATACCTAAAGAGCATTCCAGTAGTATTATCTTTGCTGTTTGGATTAGTATTTGACTAATGATATTTAGGACATAATCCTAATTAACCTAATTTAACCTAGAACTTTAAATGACCATAAGTTGGTCATCTTAGCTCCAAATTAGGTGATCTAAACACCAATTTAGATCAGAAAAACTTATTTTACAGAGATCTACAAATATAATTAGGATTTAACAATTAGATTTGCTAATCACTCCTAATTACCTTAAAATTTGATTAGTGAATATTAGCAAATATAATAATCAAAATTGGATAAACTAAGTTTCAGAGAACTCCTAGAACCTATTAGAACCTAAAAGTAGGGTTGTATTAGTGATCGAGTGATTAATTTCATTAATCACCCACTAATCACCTAAAACCTAATTAAGCTATAACTTAGCCAAATGGAGTCTAAATTGAACCTACCACTAGTCATTAGAATTAGTGGATCAATTGTAACTTATAGCTACTAAAATTATTTAATTTGGACACCAAATAACAAAGTTAGGATTTTTTTGACCCTTAATTAAAAATCCTTAATTACCCTTTAAACCCTAAAACTTGTTTTGGCTATAACTTAGCGAATACACATCAGAATTCAACAAATTTAGGTTCTATAAAAACCTTAGAGCATATCCTTTAATAAACAGACAGAAAAATTATATGTCATTAGGGTAAAATTACTAAAATGCCCTTATAGGTCAAATTCCTTAATTTGACCCTATAAGGCTTAATACTTAACCAAATTTAGAGAACTTACTTTCTAAACTCATAATAGACAGTAAGAAATCATTCCACATCATCAAACTTTAGAATTTAGTGCTAATTCATAAAGATGAAATTTAGACCCTTAAGGAGGGGCAAAATGGTCTTTTTGCCCAAAATTAGGGTTTAATGAAATTAAGACTTAATTTCATCTCTAAATCATATCAAATAGTAATTAAAGTGATTTAAACTATAATTTAGATAATTCTAAGCCTTAAAATAGATATTAGAAGGAAAACCCTAAAATTAGCCTAATTGGAAATCTTAAGTTAAAATGAATTATTCTTTACTTCCTTTGAACTTCTTAGATCATCCTTTAGGCTTATAACTTTAGTTAGGACGTGTGTCTGAGTGATACTCTTAGTACTTAAGAACCTTAATTCTTAGGACTAAGATTAGATCTTAGGTTAGATTTCATCTAATGGGTAAAATGGGTTACTCATTAAGGTGAAACCTTGGTTTTACTAGTTTATTACATTTTCATAGTTTATTAATTGATTATTTAATCTTTTAACATTAGAATTAGGATTAGAAATCTATTCTATTGAATTTGACTTAATTCAATAGGATTTATCTTAATATTTAATCTGTGAGATGGGATTAAACCTTAGTCCTTATGATAACCTTATGATTAAGAATTAAACTTCATTCTTTGAAATTTGATTCTTAATTCTTTAAATATTAATTTGGCTAATCAAGGTTTGTTTGGGATTTATAAAAATAATAAAGTTAGGACGATTGATTTACTTATTTAACTTTATAGGTGACATTTGATTCATTTATAATTAGGACGTATCTAATCCTAATTATGTTCAACATGTAGATTCGTGATTCTAAGTTACAGACAGTGTAAGAATTTATGATTCTGAATTTTATGTAACTTAGAGTAGTTAGATAGTTAAATTAGAAAATATGTGATATCATAAAGTTTATGTAGTGCTATTTATTTCTTTGATTTGAAACGCTATGCTTTTCCTTGCTTTTGAACCTTTTTATACCTTGAGACATACTTGAATACTTGTTACTTACTTTATTTCACACTTTGAGTTTCATTCACATTTCATATGCATAATTTTAAGAGAAACATTAATAAGCAATCTTATACTTGTGGTTTATATTTTACTTAGCCTGACACTTAGTATGACCTTACTTTAGGACTACTTTTGCCTAAGGAATTTCCCCTATGGTACTTTACTTTGGCATTGGGATATTTCTCCCATTTGCCCTTTAGATACTTTGTGAATTTACTTTAGGGTTTGGGATGTTTCTCCTAGATTACCAGATAGACTTTACTTTTTGGCAGACTAAGTAAGAGTATCTCACAAGTACAGTAATTTAATCAATATTACTTACATTTACTTTTCAAACCTTTTACAGTCACTTTATATACTTTCTTACACTTCAGACGTACTTTACTTTACAGTTTCAGTACATTTTTCTTTCTTTCATATTTTTTTTCATTTTCTGCAGTTCCTTTATATTTCAGAACTTTTTGTATGTCAGTCGTTTTACCTACTTGAGAGCATGTTAGGATGCTAGTTTTATACTTTCAGTACAATACTTTTACTTATACTATACTGGTATGATTAGTTTGATCATATTCTTTATGACTTTTCTTTGTACTTAATAGATTTATCTTGTACTTTACTTACCTTGTATTGTAACCTGAGTTGAGGTATATTTCTACCTCAATACTTGTTCATCTTTTCTTTGTGCTTTACCACTATTTTGCTTAAATTAAGTTGTGATGTCATTAAAATACATTAAAACTTATTACCTTAAAATGTACTTAGATAATTTTGTCTAACAAGATTTTTATTTTGTTGGCTGGGGACCTACTATTATGAAACTGATAATGGTAGATTCTGAGCTTTTTGAGGAGATTGAGCCTGCAGAGGAGCAGATCTAGGAGGAGGTCCAGACTACTAAGGGACCTTAGCTTTCTTATTAGATTACTTTACTTCTATATTGTGAGGATGAAAGACTCTTTTCTTTTCAGCTTTTAAACTTTAAACATTTGTAATAATTTAGAGCTATTTGTACTTTACTTTCCTGTATTGTATATATTCTGAGCTGGATGTCTTTATTTTACTAGATGGATGTTTACTTCAATTGATTCTTTTCTTCTGCACTCTGATACTCATTAAGTGATTATTAAGCTTTACCTTATTTAAAAAAGCACCTCTTTTCCTTAAGATTAGATTAGAGTCTTATATTCCAACCTAATGTTAAGTTTGAGATGTGCTTAGTAACGACCACTCCTTAAGCCTTGTGATTAGAAAGGGGCGGCCGCCACAGTTTCTATTGTGAAGACCCACTTAAGTAGTAATAAGTAAAACTCTTAAATATTGAGGCACCTTTTCAGATAACGGTGGAGTTCCTGATAAGAACTCCAAAGTTAAGTGTGCTCAAGTGGGAGCACTCTCAGAATGGGTGACATACTGGGAAGTTATCTTCTGAGGGAAAAACTGTGAGGCCTTTCTGGCCAAAGCGGACAATACCTTGGTGCTTAAGAGTTTGGGCTATTACAAATGGTATCAGAGCAAACCATAGGGTGTCAGATAGGAGCTAAGTGCCATACAGGGTAAAGTACCACTTCATGTGAGCAGCCTCTTGAACCCATGATGGTTAAGGTGCTATATGGTTGTAGGTACCTCTTGCACCTGTAGGGGTCACCTCTAGTCCTATCTACTCAATGAATGGTTCTTGGATCTGTGTGTGGATACTGACGAGGACGTCAGTTACTTAAGTTGGGGAGATTGTGAAGACCCACTTAAGTAGTAATAAGTGAAACTCTTAAACATCGAGGCGCCTTTTCAGATAACGATGGAGTTCCTGATAAGAACTCCAAAGTTAAGCATGCTCAAGTGGGAGCACTCCCAGGATGGGTGACCTACTGGGAAGTTATCTTCTGAGGGAAAAACTGTGAGGCCTTTCTGGCCAAAGCGGACAATACCTTAGTGCTTAAGAGTTTGGGCTATTACAGGATCGCACCGTGGCTGCATACGATGCGGAGTTCCGAAGACTCGCCAGATTCTCCTCAAGTCTGGTACCCACAGAAGAAGACCGGTGCCACCGGTTCCAAAGCGGTCTTCGGCCTTCCATACAGAACTAGGTCGTGCCCTTCCGCCTAACCAATTACCAGGAGCTGCTGGAAACTGCAAAAGTCACTGAAAAGTGTCAACAGGGGGTGGCAAAGCAACTTGCCAGCTCTGCCATGTTACGCCAGGAGAACCCAAAGCGGGCCCGGGTGTACCAAATCGAGGCAGAAGCCCCTGTTGCGGATCCTTACAATGGCTGTGCTAGGCCGCACCCATACGGCAGATGCTTCCATGGGCAACGGGTATACTACACCTGTGGCAGGCCAGGGCATGGCTATACCCTGTGCCAATACACTGAGATGATTGACGGCACGCCTATCAAGCGGGTGCAGGGCCAACCTGTGTTTGATCTGTACCGACGAGCCCCTGCCACCGCTACAGCATGTCCAGCCCTGCCACCTCCTGCATCTCGACAGGAAATTCCTCCTGCTCCTCGTCCCAGCACCTCCAGGCCACCGGCCAAGCAGCCTTACTATAATAGGCCCACTGGCCAGGCACGCGTGTATGCTCTCACACCAGTAGAAGCCACTGAGGACAACCATGTGGTGTCAGGTACACGCTTCTGAACCAATTTGGCAATTTTTACTCATTCGTGCTTAGTAATAACCAGTAAATCCAGCATCTATAATTAGGTACAATATATATATAAATAGTAAGCCTTGTAATATTCTATTTGACACTGGAGCGAGCCACTCTTTCGTTTCTAAAAGTTGGATGAAATCCCTCAACCTACCAGTTCACCGCTTGACGACACCACTAAGTGTTGGGCTGCCATCCGGAGCACAACTTCAGGCCAACCAGTTTTGCAAGTTACAAGTTCCTTTTGGAGGAGCAAAGGTTGGGGCCAAATTGATAGTGTTTCCAATTGCCAACTTTGATGTTATACTGGGCATGAATTGGCTAAGCCAACACGATGCCACTATTAACTGCCAGAAGAAGAAGATTACCTTAGGCAGTGGCAAGCACGCAAAGTATTTTGTGGGGAACTTTAGCACCAGTAACTTCCCTAGTTAATGCTATTCAGGCAAAGAGACTTGTAAGCAAAGGTTGTAAGGCATTCCTAGTAACTATACTAGGTGAAAATAAGGAAGAGGTTCCTCTCTCCCAGAATCCTATCGTCTGCGAGTTCACCGAAGTATTCCCTGAAGATCTTCCTGGTCTTCCACCTGCCCGAGAAGTTGAATTCGCCATTGACGTGATTCCCGAAACTCAGCCTATCTCGAAGGCACCTTATAGGATGACACCCAAGGAGTTGCAGGAGCTACATAAGCAACTACAGGAATTGCTAGAAAAGGGTCTTATCAGACCAAACTCATCTCCATGGGGAGCTCCAGTCCTATTTGTAAAGAAGAATGATGGGTCAATGAGAATGTGCATTGACTATAGAGAGCTGAATAAGATCACAATCAAGAACAAATATCCACTACCCTGCATTGATGACCTGTTCGATCAACTGGCTGGAGCAAAGGTGTTCTCAAAGATTGATCTGCGATCAAGCTACCACCAACTTCAGGTGAAAGACTCTGACATTGCAAAAATGGCCTTCCGAACTAGATACGGTCACTACGAATTTCTAGTGATGTCCTTTGGACTAACAAATGCACCTTCCATATTCATGGATTTGATGCAACATATCCTGAAGCCGTATCTGAATAAATTCGCCATCGTGTTCATAGACGATATTCTGATATACTACAAATCCAAAAGCGAACACGAGGGACACCTTCGAATTGTATTGGAAGAGCTGAGGAACCACCAACTTTACGCCAAGTACTCGAAGTGCGAATTTTGGCTAGAGTCGGTCGCCTTTTTAGGCCATATTGTGGATGCTCAAGGAATCAGGGTGGATTAGAATAAGATCCATGCAATCCAGGAATGGGCTCAGCCCAAGACAGTGACAGAAGTCAGGAGCTTCCTGGGATTAGCAGGTTATTACAAGAAATTTGTGAAATGATTTTCCCAGATTGCCTCCCCTATCACCAAGCTCACCCAAAAGGGAGTACCACTTGAATGGTCACCAGCATGTGAAAAAGCCTTCCAAGCTCTCTAGGATGCACTTACCTCTGCCCCCGTATTGGTCCTTTTGAGGGAAGGAGTAAATTTTCAAGTATACACGGATGCCTCGAGCATAGGCCTTGGAGCCGTACTGATGCAAGAAGGGAAGGTCATAGCATATGCCTCGCGACAACTAAAAACTCACGAGAAGAACTACGCAGTCCACGACCTTGAACTAGTCGCCGTAGTGTTTGCCTTGAAAATCTGGCGACACTATCTCTACGGAGTTCAATGCTCAATCTTTACCTACCATCAGAGTCTAAAATATATATTCACCCAGCGGGAGTTAAACTGTAGATAAAGAAGGTGGTTAGGGCTGATCAGCGACTATGACCTGGATATTCAATATCATCCTGGAAAGGCCAACGTGGTGGCCGATGCCCTTAGTCGTCAGGCATCCTTAAATGCCATTATATCAGAAGGCCCGTTGGTAGAAGAATTTTGCAGAATGGGTATCAAGCCTATCAGCGGGGACAGGCTCAGCCTAACTCTATCGAATATCAATGTGGAACCTACCTTCCACCGGGATGTGTCTGTGTCACAGACCAAGGATGAGGAATTCTTGAACTTCAAGATGACCATCGAGAGTGGTCGCCGTACGGATCTTCGCTTCCAAAACAGTGCCATATATTTGGGGAATCGATTGTGGATCCCTAAGTCCATGCAGCGAGAGATATTGATTGAAGGTCATAATTCAGGGTATCAAGTGCACCCAGGAAGCACGAAGATGTATCAAGATCTAAAATCATCGTTCTGGTGACCAGGGATGAAAAGAAGCATAGCAGACTTTGTGGCAAAGTGCCACGCATGTTGCCTAGTAAAGGCAGAGCGCCAAAGGCCAGGACGTCTGCTTCATCCGCTAGAAATCCCAAAATGGAAGTGGTCGAACATATCAATGGACTTCGTCATGGGTCTGCCTCGTGTGAGATCTGGGGCCGACACTATTTGGGTTATCGTTGATCGACTGACTAAGTCTACGCACTTCCTTCCAATCTGACAAACGGATTCAGTCGAAAGGCTTGCCAAGTTATACGTCAAAGAGATAATTCGACTTCATGGTATCCTGAAAACTATTGTATCCGATAGAGACAGCCGATTTACATCGAAATTTTGGCAGGCGGTTCATCAAGACTTAGGCACCACACTGGCCATAAGCACAGCTTTCCATCCTCAAACAGATGGTCAGACTGAGAGGGTAAATCAAGTACTGGAAGACCTACTCCGCCTCTGTATATTAGACTTTGCTGGATCGTGGGAAGATCACCTTCCCTTAGTGGAATTCGCATACAACAATAGCTTCTAGGCTAGTATCAAGATGGCTCCATACGAGGCACTTTATGGCAGGAAGTGCTCTACACCCATGGCTTGGGCCGAGACCAGAGACGTTCAGTTGTTCGGCTCAGAATTGGTCGAGGAGATGAACAAAAAGATTAAACTTATTCAGCAACGTATCAAGGCAGCCCAGGATAGACAAAGTAAATATCATAATCTCTGCCATTGACCCTTAGAATTTCAAGAAGGAGACTCCGTTTACTTAAAGGTCAGTCCCATAAAAGGAGTCCATCGCTTCGGGGTTGCTGGTAAACTCAGTCCAAGATATGTTGGACCATTCAAAGTCCTCAAGAAGATTGGGTCAGCTGCCTATCGATTAGAATTGCTAGAGAATTTCGCAGCAGTGCACAACATTTTTCATGTATCGTCCCTAAGAAAGTGTCTTCGAGACCCTCCTCATCTTGTGTAACTCCCAGGAATTCAAATCCAGCCAGACCTATCATTTACCGAGGAACTAATTAGGATCCTGGCCCGTGATCGCAAGCAACTCAGGAATCGTGCAATCGGCATAATTAAAGTCCAATGGAAGAATCGTTCCTGCAATGAAGCCACCTGGGAAAAGGAATCCGATATGCGATTCAAGCATCCCAAACTCTTCGAAAACCCAGGTACTTTTATTTCTTAGTATTTTGAACCTTTAAATTTCAATTCGAGTCATGCTTAGTTCCACTTGAGTGATGTCGAGGACGACATCATTCTTAAGTGGGGGAGTCTGTAATAACTCAAGTTGTTACCATAGTTGATTAGGACTAACCCTAAGTCTTAAACACAATTATAAGTGCTAATTAGGTCAATTGGAGTCAACCTCTGAGATCTAGTCCAAATCAGGAGTCAAATGGATCGAATCCTAATTTCTGGAAATCCAGAAACCCTAGAAATTGACCTATTTAAATTGACCTTTGATCGAAAAACGGACACTGCCATTGCGTTCCTTGACCCCAAATTAGCTTGGGGTGAAGTTTTTGTGTCAATCGGAAGTCGTCGAAATTTCGACGAATATTTTAAAAATAAAAATACCCCGGAAATCGAGGTATCAAAATACTCGTCAGATCGAAAATCCGACTTCGCCATTGAATTCCTTGACCCCAAATTAGCTAGGAAAAACATGTTCAAAAAGTTCTGGAAAATTAAAAATAATAATAATAATAATATTTAATTAATTACTTAACGGTCGCCGTTAAGTAATTACTGTTACCGTCAACTATAGCTGACGGCGCCATCAGATCAAACGGCGCCATCGCAGCCGTTGGATCTGATCCAGATCCAACGGCTACGGGGCCGTCTCCCTCGGCCCCGTCGCCTTCGCGAGCCACGCGGCGTCCGCCGCGTATGCCGGCCAACCAGGGCCTCCCCCGGCCTCGACGAGATCGCCGGCGGGTCTATAAGACCTCGGCCGACCTCTGGGCTCCGAGTTTTTGCAAACCCAAGCCCAGATCAAGCCCGAAGCCCCGAGCCACCGTCCGCCGTCCAAGCCAAGTACCTCGATCTCCCCTCTCCTCCATTAGATTGCAATTTTTTTTTGTAGATTATTGTAGATCTAGGGTCAGATCGACGATCCATCGAACCTGATCGAGCTCGATCAGGTCCGATCAACCTGAATCTAGGTTTAGAATTTTTAGGGTTCGGTCGATTGAAACCCTAGAAACTAGGGTTCCTTTTTGCCACCGATCCCGGCCACCTCCGGCGGAGGTCCTCCCACCGGCATGTAACCCTCGTCGAGGGCTACCGTCGGCCGTGCGGGCCGAGGTAGTCCGGCGCCGGGAAGGCCGACAAAAGCCGCACCCTAGCCCGGCGCCCTCGGGCCATCTCCACGGGGAAGACGAGGTCTGGGTCGACCCGAGTCCGACCCGCCCGAGCCGGGTCCGCGTCAGCTAGGTGGGGCCCACCAAGCCACGCGGTGCCTTCTGGGCCTGCCACGTGTCCAGTGGGACCCACCAGCCGAAGCCGCATCCCTTCGGCTTCGGCCGTGGGGCCCACAACGCCACGTGGCAGCCAGCCGGCACGCCCACGTGGCACGTGGGGCCCACAGCGCCATGTGGTAGCCAGCCGACACGCCACGTGGCCCGTGGAACCCACTGCCAGGTCACCCGCGACGCTTCGGCTCCCTAGTGGGGCCCACAGTGCCACGTGGCAGCCTCTAGGCCCGCCACGTGTCAAGTGGGACCCACTGCCCGGTCAACCGCGATGGTTCAGCTTCCCCTGTGGGGCCCACAGTGCCACGCGGCAGCCTCTGGCAGTGCCACGTGTCAGGTGGGGCCCACTGCCCAGTCACAGAGCTGACTAAGCCCCTGTGGGGCCCATAGTGCCACGTGTCTAGTGGGGTCCACTGTCTGTTAATTAAAATATTAATTAAATTACTGTTAGTGTTAATTAATTACTGTTAATGATTAATTAATTACAATTAGTGATTAATTAAATTAGGATTAGTATTAATTACTTTTAAATAATAACATTAATTAATTAAGTGTAATTAAGAGATTAATTAGGGATAACCTAAGATTAATTTAACCTTAACAGTAATTAGGATAATTAATTATTATTAAATAGTAAAATATACTTAATTATTCCTAAATAAATATAAACAGATAATTAAGACTAATTAAATAATAATTAGTGCTAATTACTTTAATATAGTAAAATATTAATAAATCTAATTTAATTAATTAAATAATAGATTAATTAATGTTAATTAATAATTAAGCCTAATTAATCACAGATTAATTAAGGATTAATAATTTCAGAAATTTTATATAAAAACTTTAGGAATGAACAGTAAAATCATTTAAATTGAATAAATGAACAGTAAAATAATTCAAATTGTATTTTTGAATAGTAAATCTTAAAAGTTTAATAACTTTTTGTAGGATGATCCAAACATAGCCAATATAGGTCTTAAAATACTCAGAAAAATGTAAAGAATCAAATAACGTAATGTAAAAATTTATTTCATGGTACGTATAATGAGATAGCATTTTAAGACCTCTTTAGGACCCCATAACTTTTTACCCGGTTATTGAAGCATAGTCAATATGGGTCTTAAAATGCTCAAGAGTGTGGCCCCATCACCGTAGTAGTATTAATTTTCCCATTTGGGCATCAGGATAAAGTCAACCATAGTACTTAGAGTTAACTTTAGTGAAAAATGACCATAATGCCCTTGGAATTCAAATCGCAATAACTTGGTCAAATCAACTCCAAATTCAAAAATTCAAGAAGCTATCTAACCTAGAATTCCAATGTCATCAACATGCGGAAATAATATTTAGGATTTGAACCTTAGAAATTCAGGTAAATGACCAAATTACACATAGCTTTATTTTAGTCATAACTTGACCGTTTCTCACCCAATATAGGCGTACTTACTGTCTATCTTCAAGTTAGACAGTAAAGAATCAATTGGAACAAAGAGAATTCAACTCTGACCCTTAAGTCAAAAGTTGACTTTTTGACCCTTAAAGTAGGGGCAAAATGGTCATGTTGCCCTAAGATTGGGTTAAGTGCCCCTACCATTTAGATAATATTCCAGAACACTAAGACTAATATTATAATCTTCTTAGTATCAATCAAGTGAGTGAAATTAACCCTTAAGTTAGATTCTAATAATTTTTGTTAAGTCTTAAGCACTACACTTTAAGGATCTTTCCTGAGACTAGGACTAGATCATAGGTTAGAGTTCACTCGTTAGATAAATTGGGTTACCCAATGGGTGAAACCTTAGTTTTATTAGTTTCTAGACTTTCTTTTATTTTACAACTCATTCTAATTATTTTGTCTTTTAACCTTAGATTTAAGATAGGAGATTCATCCTATTAAGCTTGATTACTTAATAGGATTTGACATAACTAGTAGATCACTTATAGAATAAAACCTAGAACTTAGGTCTTGTCCTTTTAGATTATGTGATTAAACTTAAATCTCGTAGTGTTTAATCCATAATCTGTAGGTTTAGAAGATCTTGATTGGATCTTAGTTAGAATGTTTAAATTCACAAAATTAGGATATGATTTATTAATTTAATTCGTAGTCATCTATCTGATTGAACTAGATTAGAACCTAATCAGTTCTAATCTTTTTTAACTTATTAGAACGAGTTTCTGAGTTACACTCGATAGTAGGAAAATGGTGATCCTGAACTTGTGTAACTTGGAATAGTTAGAATGGTTAAGTAGAAAATAAATAATATCACCATATTTAGTAGAGTCTCTTGCTTCTATTTGATATTTTGTTGCTTACGCGTTCCTTGATTTTTGTGCCATATTTCCTTGAGCAAATTATATAAAACATTTGATGCATGAATAAAATGTTAAGAAAATATGGAGACTCCCTAGATTCCTTATGAAAACATTAAAGTAATTAATGAGAAGATAATGATTTGATGTGTTTGAGCTGCCTCTCAGTGTTCTTTTGGTCATACCGATTGTTGCCCTAGCCGTATCGTGCTAGGAACCGCCCTAGCCGTACTGGTGCTAGGATCTTTCGGGTATGACTATTGGTGACCTAACCGTATCGTGCTAGGAACCGCCCTAGCCGTATTGTGTTAGGGCCTTCTATGTTGACTGTTGTCGCCTTAGTCGTATCATGCTAGGAACCGCCCTAGCCGTACTGGTGCTAAGATCTTTAGTCATTTTTGGTGAGCTAAGTAGCTCTTTTCTGTATGGCAGATTGTACCGTATGGTTTTATATGCAGTTGTTCTTGTTTACTTTTCAGTATTCTTATTCAGTTAGTTATTTCCTTGTACTGCTTTTATATATATTTAGGATGTTAAAATCTTGCTGTTATTTATATGTACCACTGCTGAGTTAACTTATTTTAATTAGCATATTTTCTGTTGATCACCAGCATGTTTAGGATGTAGAACTTTTTTTACAGCACTTGTTTAGTTATTTATATTTATATGCCCTTTCTTGTTTAGTTTATATATGATGCACGTCTCAGTCTCTTTCCTTTTCTTTGCTTAAGCTATATATGATGGTTTATGGCTTTTCCTTTTTCTTTTGTATTGCTTACTGCTCCCTTACACACATTATTGCTTAGAGGTAGTGAAATGGTGATATTACTTAACACATATAATAATTCATCAACTTAAAATGTACTTAGACAATTATCTAACCAGAATTTTCTTTTTTTGGCTGGGGCCCTACATTGTGAAACTGATAATGGCAGACCCTCTTCAGTTAGAAGAGCAGGAGTTAGGAGTGGAGCCATACCCAGAGGAGGAGCCCGTGGAAGAAGCTGTTGTTTAGCTTATATATGTGAGGATGAGTATATTTGCACTTTCTTTTGTTATTTGAAACTTTAAAGTGATGTAATAATACATGTACATTGACTGCGTATTTGGATTGTATGCTTATATTCTGAGTTCTATTTTTGCTATTTATACTGTGATGCTTGGATGATTTGCATTTCTTTAAATTGCTTCTGCACTCTGTACATTTACTTATATAGTGACTGTTAGATTGATTCTGTGTTAATCCTTCCCTAATCAGGTGGATTGTGGAGTCTATTCTAATCTAATGGTAAGTGAGGGGTTAGCCAGAGTGACACCCCACCCTTA
Source organism: Gastrodia elata (assembly GCA_016760335.1). Classification (NCBI taxonomy): domain Eukaryota; kingdom Viridiplantae; phylum Streptophyta; class Magnoliopsida; order Asparagales; family Orchidaceae; genus Gastrodia; species Gastrodia elata. The sequence goes on along the minus strand of CM028672.1, from coordinate 17,840,781 downwards.
ACCTAATCCTTTGGCGGATTAAGGGTGCGGTGCGCCACACCGCCTAAAGCTAGGGTTTATCAAATAACTCAGCAAACACCCACTGGGAAATGTAACTAACCGCATCCTTACGGTAATTGTTATTATAGGAGTAGAATATGTTATACATATAAATAACTTGGTCACAACTTTTGGCAGTGTCAATCAATTCGTACAGTGGATCATTAATAGATCACCCATCCTCCTCAAATGTAATAATAAGCACCCATACTAGCTAGAAGGCAAGAACTCACACTAGTAGCCAGACCAGCCCATGTACATACAGCTACTCTAATGCAAAGGAGAGATTCACCCATTGCTCTTAAAGCACCAACTGCTAATCAAAGGGATGACCAATTGCTCTCCAACAAGCTGCACATGCGAGGATCTATACCCTCACCCCTGTTCTAGCTACAGAAGATAATGAAATGGTATCAAGTACTAGATTTTTTCTTTTTATAAATATCTTTCATATTATATTTAAATAAAATAGTAAATTATCTTTCATTTTAAGCCCTAAGAACCTTACATTTCAATGATAAATCTTGTGGCACATTATTTGACACTGGTGCAAGCCACTCATTCATTTCAGAAAGATTTGCCAAAACTCTTGAATTGCCATATTACAACTTAACTAAAGCCTTGAATATCGGGTTACCATCTGGTGCCCTCATGAGTGCACAAAAATGTTGTAATTGTAACATACCAATTAATGACAAGGCATATGAAGCAAATTTGATAGTACTGCATATTATAAATTTTAACCTCATTCTAAGAATGAATTGGCTCAGCAAGCGTAAATTCATGATTGATTATCAAAGAAAAAAGGTCATTATCAAGGGTGGGAGCAAGTCTGTAGTATTTAAGAGAAAATTAGGAATTTCAGCATCTTTAATCAATGCTTCGCAAGCAGAGAAATTAATTTAAAAGTGATGTAATGCATACATAGTAACGATGCTGGGAGAAAAGATAAAAGGCATTTCTTTAGCAGACACTCAAATTGTAAAAGAGTTTGAAGATGTATTCCCTGATGAATTGCCTAAATTACCACCAGTAAGAGAAAAAAAGTTCTCAATTGAGTTAATGCCTATCACTCAACCAATAACAAAGGCATCTTATCGCATGACACCCAAACAATTACAAAAGTTAAGTGAACAACTATAAGAGTTAATGAACAAAGGTTTTATTCGACAAAGCATGTCACAATGGGGAGCCCTAGTGCTCTTTGTAAATAAGAAAGACGGTTCGATGCGAATGTGCGTCGATTATCATGAACTCAATAAGATAACTATTAAAAATAAGTACCATCTACCATGTATTAATATTCTATTTGACCAATTAGCTAGAGCTAAAAAGTTCTCAATTGAGTTAATGCCTATCACTCAACCAATAACAAAGGCATCTTATCGCATGACACCCAAACAATTACAAAAGTTAAGTGAACAACTATAAGAGTTAATGAACAAAGGTTTTATTCGACAAAGCATGTCACAATGGAGAGCCCTAGTGCTCTTTGTAAATAAGAAAGACGGTTCGATGCGAATGTGCGTCGATTATCATGAACTAAATAAGATAACTATTAAAAATAAGTACAATCTACCATGTATTAATATTCTATTTGACTAATTATCTAGAGCTAAAATATTTTTCAAGATAGATCTAAGATCAGACTATCATCAATTAAGAGTCAAAGAATAAGATATTCCAAAAATAATATTTAGAACTTGAAATAAATGATTAGAAATCAGTATCATGGGTTCATTCAGGTTAATTTCAGGTCTGTACAGATAATACATTAGGCCAGGATAGACTGATATCTAAAAAAATAAAAAGATTACACATAGCCTTTAAGAGAGAATGTGTAGTTTGTCAGTAACCATCATCTCAGATAGTTAGATAGATGTATTTAACTCTTCGATTATTCTGTGACTTTATCTAACAAAATAAATATTATATATTGCTTTATTTTCTTTCAGAATGAGCACATATCTAAAATATGTATATTACATTTATAATCGTAATAATTTTACAAGCATACCATACTTAAATATCGCATTCTATTTGTATATACTTCTCATGCAGAATCATGCCGCTTAATATTATATGCAAATTTTGATATTCTGCAAACTTTACTTAGACCTTTGTGTCTAATTAATTTTTTTTTCTTTTTTTTTTTTTCTTGGTTCGCCTTATCATATATATATATATATATATATATATATATATATATATATTTATATTTATATTTATATGACAGTTCAGAAAAAATTTATGGATCAAGTTTTGAGGCGGAGCTGATGCATAATGGAGCAACTTAGATGTTGATTTTCTTAAAATTTTAAATTTTTGCTTTGTGTGTAATAGATTTTGTAAAATAATTATTTTTTGTAATGAATATATTTCTTTTATTATTTTGATATTTCTGAATATTACAATGAATGTGAAAATGTGTATTTTATATGCCTATAAATACACTGTTATACTAAACCTCAATATGATCATGAGGAGTGAGCACCTAACGTTGTATTAGCTATGCTGACCCAGCGGCAGATCGCCACAAATGGTTTCCCTACATAATTCTACATTTAATAAGGGGATTTCAACAAGACCGATCTTTACAATGCTTTGCAAGACTATTTTGAGCATATTTCCCAAAAATTTCTATCATACTACTATATCTAATATATAAAAATAAGAAATCTTATTAATGTGCTGATTTTATTTCCTCTTACCAAAATGATTCTCTAATGATAGATCTTGAAAAAGCTTGTAACATGTTCAATTAAAATTACCTCTTCTTTTTCACAAGAAAGATGGGTTTCTAAGAGTATGTGGATGGTAGATTCAAAGATCTATCAATTATGTTAGACATATATTTTTATTAAGATGTTGTTTGCAATGTGATTCTCTAAAGAAAAGAAAAAATGTATTAATGCTTAGTATTTAAAAAGGAAAAAAAAAATGCTATGATGATCATGTGCCCTCAATAGATTTTTATAGATAATTAAATACTTTTAATACAATTATAATCATGATTTTGACATACAAATCTCAATTATTTATAGTTTAATATTAAATTTATATGAATTAATTATGTTAAATCTCAATTATTATTAATTTAATATTAAATATAGATGAATTAATTATGATGAGCACAAAAGAGGGCATAGAGCGAAGTACTGCTAAGATCAGCATGAGTATTAAGAAAGCATGTTGCAAACATTTGATTTCTTCAAACATATATTAATGCTTAGTACAAAGAGCTCATATCATATCGCGAAACCAAAATAGCAAAATATCCACTACGATCCATACTTTATAGATGCGAATTTGTATATTTGTCAGAAGAAACATTGCACCTTATTTGACTCTCAGGAGCAATTCAAGTTCGTCAGTCATCGATTTTCACCGCCGAAATTCAGAGACCCAACCATGATTGAGGGCTTCTCGCCCTGCGCGCTTTCCTCGGACTCCATCTTCTGCCTCCAACGGGAGCGGCGCAAGTAGACGTAAAAGAGAAGAAAACAAAGAAAGGCGGCGAAGACTGATACAAGCACGAACAGCATAACCTCTCCGTTGACAGTGTATCCTATGTCCCGAGTCTGGCTGAGGGTGGAGTCTGTGTCATGTGCCATTGCTAAAGAGAGTGAAAAGGGGAGCAAATTAGAGGAAGACTCGTGCTCTTCTCATATTTGATGTGCAGGCTTCTCTATACAGCTACAAGAAGAGATGGGAACATCTTCTGCGATGGGGCTATAAAAAGGACAATGATTGTTTCGTAAGACGACATACACTCTTTCCTATTTGTGGGATTACAGAAACTTGGTGATTCAGTTTTGATAGATATAAAAATTAAGGATCTTATCGTTGCAATTGCAATTGAGCCTCGTACTGACAACCGGCATCCTTAACTTTGCTGGCTTATTGAGGTTTGTTACAAAAGGTTTTGGCCAAACCGTCCGAAGTTTAGGTTCACGCAGATGATTCTCCCGCGGTTGGACGAATGAGCGATTTCGAAGCCGAAAGCAGAGGTGAACACCGAGCTTCGGAGAAGGATTCTATGAATGTTTAAGGGGATAATCTTAATTACTCTACAAATTACTTGAAATATTATACCCTACAAATTACTTTTACAAACAAAATAATGCAATCATATTACTTAATATTTAAAATAGACTTTCTCTAATTACTAATAGATAAGATTAAGTGTTGCTTTTAAGTACTAAAATTTTTGATATTATGCAATATAATATCATCTAGGCACAACTTGACAAGGGACATGTTGGCAATAATTTATATTTATTTTTGGGAAAGTAAATAGTTGAGTGTGATATCCACCACTGATGAAGCCTCCAACTTAACATCCATGATTAGCCTAAAGAGTAACTAATAGCACATCACATATATGTATTTTTAGTCTAATTTTAATGCAAATAAATCAAATGTATTTTTATAATTTTTAGTATTTTTCATCAATTTTTTGAGAAATTTACATATTTTATGAGTTTTTATTTTTTTTTCTTTCAAAATTGTATTAATTAATTTAGAAATCAAGAAACCAACTTCATATAGAAGTTTTAGCATTTATGGCCAAAATAATAATATCTAACACTTATTTTTGAATTTTTAGCTATTTTAATATTTTTATTAACTATTAATTTCTTTAGACAATCATTAATATTTTTTATTATCATCATAATAATAATAATAATAATTATAATTATAACCCCTAAAACTTAAAATATATTTTTCTCTAAGAAATATATAAACTTTAGATATCCAAAATGGTTAAAAATGAATAAAGATTATGATTTTGTTACATAATATTACACAGAAAAAGTGAATGTAATTGTCTGCATGTTCTATAGAAAAAACTTCAAACATCATAACTTCCAATCATAAATTACACTAAGAAATGAGAAATATTAAAAGAGAAAAATATATAAGAAATTAAAAGAGTACCTATAACAAAGAGCGTTGCATCTAAATAATATTATATCAGCACGATCATCTTATTAATATTCTCTACAATTTATAGGTGGGCACCATAATATTACCCTTTTCTATTGAACTTTTAAGGTCATGAAAATGCTATATTTTGCTTGGATAATGATAATTTGATTGATTAAAGGTTAAAATATTTCTTAGAAAGACCATTGATAAATCTATAACTACTATTTTGTGAGATTCTTCTAAGCTATATGTATATCCGTGCGTGCACATGTGCATATGCATGCGAGTGTGCGTGCGTGGAATGATATGTGATAACAAAAGATGATTATCGGGGAAATATTCATGCTTCTAATCTTGTTTCCCAACGTCAGCTTGCTAGTTGCTTTCCTCGTGCTCGAGGATCACAATTCATTCTAAGAGGTCAAAGAAACGGGTACCGGAGAGTATCCTTTAGCCCTGCAAGAAAAGGGCTGCACCTCCCTTTTTCAGTGCTCACAAGGTTTTAGGTGTACCTCGACATTTGGGTGAATTTTGCCTCATAGGCGGCTGCCGAGTTGCTGTGACGGCCCAGTATCATTTTAAAAGTTCTGACCTAACACTGAGTGCCACTATAGTATTTAATACTAAATCAGTGTTTTATAATCTACTATTAAACACTATTAAGGCAAATGATCTATAAGATAGGAAACACAGATATATTTATAAAAATAATAAATATTCATTTCATTACATTTATCCAGAAAATAAAGAAAAAAATATTTATCCCAAATTTAATAAATAATAGAATCCTCACCAATATTTGTCTCACATTTAAGAAATAAAATATGCTTTGAGTTTACAATATTTAATAATATATATAAAGAAACTCTCTCATCCTCACAAAAATAAAAACAAAAGTAAATAAGTCCAAGGATCTTCAAATATGCTCTTGAATTTCCAGTTCATCTCCTGGCTTAATAACTAGCTCATCTCCAAGCTCCTGATCTACCATATTTAGTTTTTAATATAATAGGGAACAACAATAAAATAAGGACATGTGATTATACTTATAAAGTATAAGCATATTTTATAGTTTCTAACTACTTTAGTATAAGGATATCACATTTTAGGTTAAGCAATTTAAGAAGCACAATGCAGTATAAGTAAGAAAATAAAGATAAAATTATAAGTAAATAATAGTAAAGTAAAGCAAGTAAACAGACTAAGTACACTAGATTATTATACAACCCAATTGTTATTACCAAATTTTAGACAACCAAAATAAGTTAAAATCATTACCAATAGACTCTTAATGGCATTAGGAGCAGCACTTGAAATTTGGTGTGATTTGAAAATCGTTCATTTTGACGCGTATTTCCAGACAATTTGAGTATCCTGAAAATTGCCTAATTAATTTAGACCTCTGAATTAAAATCAAAGTTCTCCATTAAACTCGTCACCCCCAAATTAACTAGGGGTGATATTTTAGGAATTTTTGAAAGTCGCCGAATTTCCCTCAAATATTTAATATATTTAAGTGCTCAGAAAATTAAGATAATTAAATTGAACTTTGATAAAAAATCTGACTTCATTTTTGAATTCCTCACCCTCAATTTAGCTAAGGATAAAATTTTGAAATTTTTCGGAGCTCATTGGATAATTTAATTTTGATTAATTTGAAAAGGTAATAAATTAACATATAGTTATATTTAATTAAATCCAATTGACCTAAAAGGCGGGCTAGGACATCGTTTACCTGCCGTCTGCTCGGATAAAGGTTGATTTTGAACCGATTAGATGGCTGCGGGCGGGAGGTTCTGTGCCATTGTACCTCCTCATGCCAGCTGGTCATGATCGAGAGTGGCGTAGGGTCGTACAACGCAGCTCTCTCAAAGCCTTCTTCCGCGCCTTAAGCCCAGCTTTGCTTGGGAATTGGAGAGCATGAGCTCTGACGCGAGGTCTAGACGGAGAACTCTAGCTACTGGTGAATCAATCGATCCAAATTGATTTGCTCGGCGTAACCCTAGACTCGGCGAAAGGCGATCGTTAGGTACTTCTCAATCCCCACTCGATTCACTATGCAATATATTTATTAATGTTTGTTTCTTTATTTCATTGCTGATAGCATCTATTGATGAGCCCCGATTGACCTCGATAGAGCTCGATCAGTGCTCATTCCGATCGATTGATATAGTTATCAACAGTAAGGGCCCAGGGTCCCGTAACGTTGAACTAGGGCTTGACTGTGCCGGCGCTAGGGGCGGTCTTTAGCGACGGTCAAGCTACCAATCGAAAGGTCTCTCTTAGACCTTTTGAATGACATGTGGGCTGGTCGCCGGTGACCACTAGAGCTAGGGTAATTTTGATGCCCTAGCTTCGGCCATACGGGACTCGCCTTGATGGGCTATGGCTTGGGTCGGCCCGACCTGAGCGAACTGGTCCGCGGGTCCGACCTAGCCCGCGTGCACGCGACCAGACTTGTGTGTGAGTGTGCTGGCTGCGTGCGGGCGCCTTCGTCTGAAGCAGTAGCCTGCATTATGAACAATATTTTCTGTAATTAACTAAATAATTATTTTAAATGCAATTATTCAAAGCTCATAATTATAAAAATACAAATCCAAATATATTGAAATTATGTCATTTTGATCGCAAGAATGCGAGGATTAATAATATGACATTAGATTTTCAATTTGATGATTAATTTTGTCAATCACTATTTTGATTAATTAATTAACCTAATTTTGCAAGTGACGTAACTTAGCCAATTCTTATCCAAATTCGGTGATCCAACAGTCCATTTCGATCACAAAAATGTGTAGAATAATAATGTGATGCTAAATTTCCAAATTGACAATTAATTTTACTAATGACCTTTTAAGTGTCATTAAGAGTCATTCAAACCTCGATTGACCATTTGATGTCCGATTTAGCCTTACTTGGTGTTATTTTATTCGGATCCGCTGTGTTATTAGATAAGATCTGCTAATCTTAGTGGTTCGGATGCAGCGAACCAGATTCACATCTGATAATCGGATGGTCCAATCCGCTTTGATCAGACGGTCGAGGGATCGTCTGCATCGCCGTCTTCGCCGAGCTCCACGCGGTGCTCCATCGCTTTCCCTGACCTACTGGAGGCCTCCCCAAGCCTTGCATACTCTGTCTAGCAGCCCTTAAGACCCATACCCATGCTTATGGACCGAATTTTTTGCGTTTGGTGCTCGGTCGTCTACTTGCAGCTAACCCTAGATCTTCGACCGTCAATGCCAAGTACCTCTGATCCCATTGATTCCTTCCGTCAATCACCGCATTCTCTCTTTAAAAATTGATTTCATGCATTGGATTGGAAATTGAGCATGATCAAGTCCGATTGACCTAGGTGCACGGTGGATCCACAGTGTCTCTACCGTCACCGATAAACACTAAGGTTCAACCTAGCATGCGACTCTGACCACCCCGGCCTCGATTCGTACCCCGTTGGTGGTCTCATCGAGACCCACCCTCGGCCATGCAGGCTGACACCTTCCACCACCGACACGGCCTTCAAATTGCTTGCCTTAGGTCCAGCGGCTCGGGTGGATGGCGAAGAGGCCTCAGGTCGGGTCGGGTCAGACCCGACCCGCGTAAGCTCACGCAGGCCAGCCTTCAAATTGCTTGCCCTAGGTCCGTTGGAGCGGGCCCCACTGTGTCAGCACGATAGGACGTGTGGGCCCCACCAGTCCATTTCCGCCTGTCTCGTGATGTCACGTGGACTGGTGGGCCCCCTGTCGGTCGTCGTACCCTGCACATGGGTTCCGCGACTCTGTCCTGTCCAGTCGTTGGCTGCCGCATGTCAAATGGTGACTCCCGCCACCATAATTAATTAATTTAATTATTCTCTGTTATATGAAATTTAAATTAAATAGTAAAGTCACTAATTTAATTTGCATATATTAATTTGATTAAAATTCAGAAACTTAAATTAATCATAACTAATTAACCAGAAGTTCAAGCATAGCAAATATATATGTCATTTTAATTTGCAAAATTCAAGGAACATTTGGGTAGTGCCAAATTTTCTGTATGACACTTATTTAACATAGTGACATTTTAGGACCTCCCACACTTGTACCAAAACTTTCCTTAGCCTTATAAATTTGGAACTCAAATGGAAAAGTTAAGTTTTTGGACTTTATTAACCTTATAAATTACAAAAATGCCCCTAATCTTGGAACACCCATAGCTTATCCAATAAATCTCAGATTTTAGTGTTCTTAAACTTTATGAAATCCTTAGATAATAACTGACAGTAAATTGCACAAAATTTTAGGCTTTACTTAAGTGAAATTACAAAACTGTCCCTTAGGTCAAAATCCTTAGTTTGACTTTATAAGACTCAATTCTCATCTAAATTGAGTGTACTTAATTTTTATCTTCATGTTAGACAGTAAGAAATCAATGGGTATCAAGAAAATCTTATTTGGAACCATAAATCAAAAAGTAACTTTTTAGATCCTCAAGTAGGGGCAAAATCATCAATTTACCCAAAATTTAAGTTAAGTGCCCTTAACCCTTAAAATAACTTTTAAATCATTAAAAGCAATAATAAAACTGATTTAGAATTAGTTTAAGTCATAAATCTTATAATTTGAATAATTTGATAAAAATCTTAATTAATAGCTTGAAAATCCCTAAGTAGGGATGATGTACTTTACTTAGCTAGAATATATCCTTAACTCTTCTAATTTAATAAAAATAGTGAATGAAAATAAATTCAATCAATTTCCATAAACACCTAAATTATCTCTAAGTCATTTCATTAGGAGCCCTTTAAGGATCTACACATCACACTAAGACCCTTTCCCTAAGACTAGGAATAGATCCTAAATTAAACTTCATTCATTGAATAAAGTGTGTTATTCAATGAATGAAATTTTAGTTTTATTAGTTTATAGATTTTATAATTTAACCTTGATTATTTTGTCTTTTAATCTTAGATTAAGAGCAGGAGAATCATCCTATTAAGTTTAATTTTGCTTAATATGATTTGCCTTAATCATTAGTTCACTATTAGAATTAAAACTCTAGATCTTAAGCCTTACTTTTGGATTATGTGATTAACTTCAATTCATGGCGTTTAATTCATAATCCCTAGCTTTAGTATATCTTGATTAGATTTTAGCTTAGAATGTCTAAATTCATCCATTAGGATGTTTTGATTTCTTAATTAACTTATAAGCGATATTGATTGAATCTAATTAGAACCTAATTAGTTCTAATTACTTTTAACTTATAAGGCTATACTTCTAAATTATACTCGATAGTAGAAATTGGAGATCTTAAACTTGTGTAACTTGGAATAGTTAGAATAGTTTAATAGATAACAAATAATGCCACAATATGTAGTAGAGTCCCTTGCTCACTATTGATTACTTATGCTTACGCATTTTTTGTATTTTGTGCCATTATCTTGAACATGACATATAAGACAACATTGTTACATGAAAGAAAAACATAGAACAATTAGGAAAACATTTGCATTGGGTTTAGTATTCAGGTTGATTCTGGTCCACATTTACCCTAATGAACAAGGGTAAGAATAAATAAGAGATAACTTAGCATTACTCATTGATGACTATTGTGTTAAGTTTGGAACCCGTATAGTCTTGCAGATATGCTTGAATCCTCAGCTACTTGTAGATGTGCTTAACTACTTAGCTGCTTCTGGACGTGTCTACAGAAGCAAAAGTAAAATAACTAAAATTCATAGCATTTGTATTTACTGCCTCCTAAGTCCCGCCTATTCAGTTCTGTTCTACCCTAGCCCAGAAAGGCTCTGGGAATGTTACTGTAGCCCGATTGGCCAATTTTTGATATGGCAGTTTGTATATACATATTGCTATTTACTATTTATTGCTTACTATTTTACTATTGTATTTTACTTCAATCAACTTTACTTTACTGCTTACTCGTATATTGCAAGATGTTAGATTTTGTTGCTTAAATATGCATATATCATATGATCATCAAGATGCTTAGAGTGTAATCTTTCCTTTAAGTATTTTTGTTTACTTTATTTATACATATATGCCTAGCCCTATTTTAGCTTATTATGAGGTATGTCTTTTTCTTCATTCTTGTTTAGTTATAAATGCATTCTTTTTAACTTACCATTTCCATTGTATGCATGTTGCTCCTATACTAGTTAGGTTTTGTATTTGTTAAGTAAATGGTGACATTAATAAACTTATGAAAATTTATCCACCTAAAAAGTATTTAGGCAATTGTCTACTAAGATTTTTCTTTTATTAACTGGGGCCCTGACATTGTGAAACCGATGATGTTAGAATCAGATCGTCTTGAGGAGCTCGTGCCTGAAGAGGAGCCTTTCCTTGTGGAGGAGCAGCAGGGTGAAGCAAAAGCTATTTAATTCTTGTTGTTTATTTTGTGAGGATGAGAAATTTTTTATTTTATTTCATTAAACTATTTAAAATATCATAATCATACAGGTACTTTTAAACTGTGTTTTTCTTATTATTTATTCTGAGTTGTATATTGCATATTTCTTAGCTGTATTGTTGTGAATTGGATATACTATTTACCTTCCTTTGCTTCCGCACTCTAAATTTATATTTATTTAGTGATTGATTCTCATGAATGTATTCTGAGCATATCTCTCCCTTATAGTAGTAAGCTACTTAATAGGGTAGCTAGGGTCATGAATGTATCAAGTCTATACTAAAGGTTTATATCTAATCCAATGATAAGTGAGTAATTTGCAAGAGTGGAACACCTCCACTTAAGTCTAATCTTGTGGATTAGGGGGTGGGGCACCACACCTACCTTCCTTAAATATAGACTTGACCCTAGATACCTTATTAAGTATCTTACTACTATAGTAGTGAGCCTAATCACTTTACTAACCTTTAGGACTCTTAGTGCCTTAATATGAGACTAAAAAGCTTATGGTTAGAGAATCTTCACTTAGGCACCTTACTACTTAAAATTATATTATATTATAGCTAGCCATTTGGTTTGGTTGTTGATTAAGATCATCCTACCCTAGCATTCCTTAGTGGACTTAAGGCCAGAAAACTTTCATGATAATCTTCTAATTAAGAATAATAGTATTAGCATAAATCTAGTAACTTGATGAATTTAGGTAAGTTGTGATAAATTAAACTCTTAATCCAACTTAGTTTAATACTTACACCCTCATTGCCATTTAGATAGTTTGGAATAAAACTTAAGTGTAGATCTAGTAATATATATATATATATATATTATGCTTAGATCATGTGAACTACTTAGAATTATGTTAAGTAGTCGTTAGTGTAGCTCTTGCAACTAAAAGAGAACTTAGGAGATAACTAAAATAGAGACTTCTTATTAGGAAGTTTAGTGCCTTCTACTTAGACTTAAAGAGTGATTTAAGTAGCTAAGTGTAACCTACTTGAGTTTATTTGAGTAATCATATCATGGTTAGAACATGATCTAAGTAGTCAAGTGCAGCCTTCTTAGTATAGTGTAGTTAGACATCCCTTTTTAAGTAAGATTCCTAGAATCTTTTAGAAAGAATAAATGACTAAACTAAGGCTAGAGGTGATCTTAGATAATAAAGAGAATTAGATCCTTAAGGTTTTGATCAGTTAAGTAAGTGTTATACTTGGAATCCTTTAGTTTTAAGCATCATAGTAGGATCTAGGACTTATTGTTCATATCAATTAGACTTGAAATCTTAGAATTAATTAAGATGAGATACTATTAGATTTAGAATCCTTTAGAATGATTAAGTATTAAAAATAAAGCTAAATATTATCTTAAGTATTATAAGGTTTAGAATCCTTTAAATGCTTAACAATGGGCTTAAACTTAAGATCTTAGTGAGTGTAATACTAAGGTTTGGAACCTTAGGATTAGAAGAAGAACCATAATATTGTTTTATTAACTAAATGTAAGTCTAAATCTAGATAATAACAACTTAAGTAATATCATTTCTTTAGTCTTGCCTTATTAGAATAGAAGCTTTAATAAAAATATTAAATCTAAGATTTGATTAGTATCATCCTATTAGTAATATATCCAAGACTGAGATAATATAAGTACTTAGATGAGTGAACCTTCTTAAGCATAGAACTTCTAAGATTATATTAAAATGGGATGCTTAGAAGAGAGTTTTAACTTAAGTGTTTAGATATTATAAGTTAAGAGAACCATATACCTTAAGTGTAGTGTGATATTAAGCTTAGTAACTAAAGAGTTCTTTAGCTAAACTTACAAGTAATCTAAGTCATATGAATCAAGTAACTTAAGTAGTGTAATAGTGAAACCCTTAACATCTAAGTTAGAGTATCCATATAGAGTAAAAGTGTTAATTTATAGTTTAAATGATTGTAGCATTAGAAATATGATAGGATGCTTATTTGTAACAACACAATTATATCTATAAATTATTTTTGTCACATGATTAAAACCTTAATCAAATCATTATTTTCAAACTATATTTTAACTAGTATATTCTTATTATATCACTTTATGAATACATTCGATAACTGTTTATGTCAATTGAAGAGATTGATTAACTCCAATCTTAGGATAAATAACTAAAGTAAATAATACCATATATCACATGATTTATAATTAGCTTTAAAATATTCTTGAATGATGCAATGCATTGAGACTAAATTCTTGAATACATTCATAAAAATATTGTGCATAAAATAAACTTATCATTTACTTGGGGTTTCATATAGTGGACTATGTCAGGGTAGACACGGTATAATAAAGAGACCTCACATATCCTAGAGGGGGAATGTGTGTGTTATGGGAAACCCCATTTTCTTAGTTAAGTAGATGTGCTTAACTCCTCACTTATTTTGTGCCCACAAAATAAATTACAAGATAAATAACTTAAATATTGCAGTCCTTTATGACTGTTCTTACTTTTCCCACATTCTTCATGATTGTGGATATCTTATCACAATATTTTGACTATGTATACTCAGTCATTTATGACTACTTTACTTTGTACTCAGTCCTTGAGATTGACAATTTTTTTACTTGCATATATTACAAGTTCATTTGTATTTACAGCTCATTTTCTTACTTACTTGTAACGTACGTTATTTTCACATACATTTAAGCTTATACTACTTTCACTTATGTTACTTAGCACATGTCTATTTGCATAAAGTGTCAGATAAGGAGTTATTCTTATTGTTAGCTTTCACACTTTATGGTAGTGTGAAAGCCGACAATAAGAATCCATGTGGTAGAATCCATGCTAAGTGATCCTTAATCACAAGTTTGTGAAACCTTGTATAGGGCTTACCCACTAGCTTAGGCCTTAATAGTCTTGATAATTCCTTGCTTTATTAAGTAGACTTGATTGAACCTTGATCATTGGGTGGTGTAGTATAGTATACCCATACTACTGGTTCCTAATAGTATTTAAAATTGATTGATTCACTCTAATAGGGACTTATGAGCGGGTGCTAACCTGAGGGATTAGATGAATATAGTCTCATTAGAATAAATTATTCAAACCTAAGAGTGTATTATATGGGTATTCATTTCTTAGTTTGATTAAAAAACAAAATTCCAAAGGGTAATGCCTCCTAGAGAATATCGCTTCAATAGGTTTGGCTCAACCAAACTAAGTAACTGAAGTTACCTTCTTTAAGACACTAAGTGTAATTGTGAGTAGGGCATCTTAATAACTTAGCTTAAGATACAAATCGCCAATGGGTAATGCCTCCTATCGAAGATCGCTTCATTAGGGTGGCTTAATCAAACTAAGTGATAAGAATTACCTTCCTTGCAAAGACACTAAGTATGTGTATACCATCATTCTACCTAATAATCTTTAAAGTAAACCTGCAACTCTAACCAATTATCACTCTAGAAGTTAGGAGTCAGAATCATTTTAGCAGAATTCTGCACAGTGGAGGCTTAGAATTCATTATCTGCATTCCAAGTTTTCATAGCTTTCTGGGTTTTTACTCATATAGAATAGGAGCATGGGCATAAGCATGAGCATGAACTTGAAGTATCATTTCAGCAGTAACATATGAGTATCAGTGATGAAGTATGGGTTACGAAATATTACATACACATACTGGGAAATTTCAGGGTGCATATATGTCACCATACTGTATTCCCAACTGGGTGTATGTTTACATTGGACCGTACTACTCATAGCCTTTCAGTGATAGTTAGGTGACATATCCGTGACATATGTGGTGTGCCATATTTGGGTGCATCTTTTCAGTGACATACAGTACAGCATTTGGCATTTCTTTCATCTTGATTTATGAATATTCGATGTTTCCTTTACTTTCAGTTCTCTATTGTGTGATAGTTTTACTTATTTAGCCTTTATTGTCCTACTTACTCAACTGTTTCAGTTTTTTCTTACTTAGTTTCTTTTCCCCAGTTTTCCTGCAGTTGTACTTTACTTTACTTGTTACTTATATTTAGCTTTGTTACTGTATAGTTACTTGCGATGTGTTAGACTTCTTGTCTAACACGGGGTACTTTTGGGATTCGGCAATTTGCTAGATCCTGAGCAGCTTGTAGAGACAGGGCAGGAGGACACACAGGAGATCCAGGAGGAGTACGTGGAGTCTTAGTGGATCGAACATCTACCTTTATTTTCAGCTTTATTTCAGTACTACAGTAGACTTTATACATTTCTGCATTTAAAACAGTTTGTAATAAATTTTGGATGTATCTTTTACTTTCTTTTTTCTGAGACAAATGTTTACTACTAATTGTGATGAATGTATTCTGGATGTATTACTTTTAGCTTTCGCACTCTGTTATACTACTATACTTAGTATTGTGATGTGATCAACATACTGGAAATACTGATACATTGATGATGTATATTTGATCCTCACTCATTCTTTAAATCCAATGTACATGTTAGTCTAATACTTAAGGTAAGTACTCTACTCTTATCTTAAGTATTGGCTCTCGATCCTACTCTTAGGATCAAGTCAGTAGCCTTCAGCATGGCTCAGTCTTAGACCGCCTATTTGGGAAGATGGTTTTTTTTTTGCTTGTATACCCATCCTCCCGAGTAGCGCACCACTCCGCCGCAGGATGTACACATATCTCTTGTCTTTTGTGCACGGCAACGGGGCGGGGCGCTACAGTTGGTATCAGAGAAATACCATAAAGTATGATCCTGCGGAACCTTATGTTACTTTCATATACATTCTTTATCAGTCATAATTGCAGGTTTATTGTCGGCTCCTTTCAATGGTTGATACAACTTTTTCTGGTAGAGTAGATCCTCCATCTACATTTTCCAGAACGCAAAATCTGTTCCGCTGAACTTTTCAATTTTATGTCTCGTTTCTTTGGCCATTGCTCCCACTCAAACAAGCAAACCCTCCTTAGCAACAAGGTAAAGAACCAACGCTCTGATACCACTTGTTGTTATTAAAACACAAAATCTTCTAAGCCTTTGAGGATCGGGGAATGCATTGATGGTTACCAAGCAAGCCTAAAAATTACAAAATCACAAGAGAAAGATCGCAACACATACAATCATCCAAACACAAAGATATATATGGAAAACCCAAGAATGGGAAAAATCACAGAGTTACACCATAAAAAAAATCCACTATGAAAACTTCAAAGGTTATAGAGTTATAAGAGCTATATCACCTCAGCACAAGAGTTAAATCTCTACTCTATAATGGAGAGGAGGAATGGAGGCTGTCACTTGGAGTTACTTTAACACATTGTAAGACTTGGCTTGGATAGCAGCTCCCTTAGGGATCCTTCTAGAGTTTTCCTTTCCATAGCCACTAAAACCTCCAAACTGATTGCAAAAGCTTTATGAAACCCGTAGGTTTTCCACCACTACTTAGGCTTAAGTAGATAGCTCCATTTCAAACCCAAAAAGCCCAAAATATCCCATAAATTTCTTTAGATCGAGACCTGGAATGAAGTAGAACTTCGACGGCCGCTACGGCGTGCCATAGAGGTTGACTTTCAAATAGGCATCTGTGGGAGCGCGCTACGGTGCGCTGTAGCGATTGACTTTCGAATCTTGAACGCTGCGGCATCAGCATTAAATCTAAACCTTATGATCTGCCGCGACGCACTGTAGCTCCCGTGTCTGATTCCACTGCGGCACGCTATGGCGCCGCTTTCTGCAGTGGCGCACTGCGACAACTGCTTCTCGGTTACTGACCGTTGAGGAGCGCTACGGCGCGCTGTGGCACACTGCAGTGCTTGTGCTAATTTTGGACAATAAAGTCTCCATAACACAACATACGGGAGGTCCTGGGGTGTTTCTTGATTTACCTCACTGAGACATTGACCTATTTCTGGTATGTCTCCTTTCAGATGTCTCCATCAGATTTCAGCAATCAGTGATGAGGTAGATGCTTTTCCATGAGACTTCTTCCGCACCTCTTCATCCAGCACTAGCCCAACGATGTCGTCAAATTTTAACGACGCATTCCCTGATGAATTGATAATGGTTGTAACCAGCCTATCCCAACTGTTCGGTAATTGAGAGAGGAACAACAGAGCTTGGACCTCATTATCAAAACTAATGCTAACCGAACTCAACTGGCTCGTCATGGTGTTGAACACATTGAGGTGTTCAGTTACTGAATGGCCATCCACCATCTTCATATTAAACGATCTCTTCATCAAGAAAACCTTATTTAAAGCTGAAGGCTTCTCTTACATCCTCGTTAGGGCATTCTTGAGATCTACAGATGTTTTCTCATTAACAATATTAAAGTAACAGAAGAAGATAGTGATAAGTGAATCAAACCCAAAGCGATTATATCAAGAATCTCCCATTTTTCATCAGTCATAATTGCAGGTTTCTTATCGGCTCCTTTCAAAAGTTGATACAGCTTTTTCTAGTATATTAGATCCTCCATATGCATTTTCTAAAACACAAAATTTGTTCAGCTAAACTTTTCAATCTTGTGTCTCCTTTCTTCGGCCATTGCTCCCACTCAAACAAGCAAACCCTCCTTAGCAACAAGGCTAAGAACCAATACTCTGATACCACTTGTTGTTGTTAAAATATAAAATCTTCTAAGTTTTTGAGGATCGGGGAATGCATTGACAATTACCAAGCAAGACTAAAAATTACAAAATCACAAGAGAAATATCGCAGCACATACAATCATCCAAACACAAAGATACACGTTGAAAACCCAAGAATGGGAAAAAACCACGAAGTCACACTCACAAGAAAATCCACTATGAAAACTTCAAAGGTTACAGAGTTACAAGAGCTATATGTAGCGCCCCGCCCCGTCTCCGCGCGCAAAGGGGTAATCGTAATTAATTTGGAGGCGGAGCGATGCGCCACTCAAGGAGGAATATCTCGTCTCTTCGAAATAGCTGAAACCAAACCAATCTGAAGGGCTGCTGACTCAACCTCAAGGAGGGTTGAGAGCTAATACTTAAGATTATAACAGTATCCTTATCTGAAGTATTAAACCAATACATACATTGGATGTAAAATATATGAGGAATCTAATATATGTATAAGATATCAATATTTTTAGTATACTGATCATATCATAATACCAACTAAGTATAAGTAATATATAACAGAGTGCATAAGCTAAGCAGTCATCCAGAAACATTCATCACAGAAGTTGTATAAAATATTCATCTCAAAAAAGAAAAAAAAATACATTCAGAATTATTACAAACAATTTACTGAAATACAAAAATAAAAGCTAAGTACTGAACTAAATTAAACTAAATAGAAAAGTAAGGCTGGAGAAGAGTCCACTAGTGCTCCACGGGCTCCTCCTGAATCTCCTAGGTGTTCTCATGACTTGGCTCAATATACTGCTCAAGATCTAGCAAATTATCGGATCGTAAAAGTACCCTGTATTAGAAAATAAGTCTAATATATCGAAACTAATCTAAGCAGTTCTAATTAATCATTTAACATTTATATAATGTAAGTAAATATACAGAAAAACTATAAAAGTAACTGAAAATATAAAACTGTACAAAACTGAAGTAAAATAAAGTAAAACTGTACTAGAACTAAATACTGAAAATAAACAAAGACAGTAATAGATCTAAAACTGAGTAATAACATGTAAGACTATGCTGTATGCCATAAATATGTCATAATACTGTATACTACTGATATGTAACAAAAATATTACTGAACAACTATGAGTCGTACGGTCCACTGTATACATACATCCAGTTGGGAACTGCGATGCCGATGCATCCTGAAATTTCCCAATCAATGTATGCAACATTCCATAACCCATAAACAATCACTGATAATCATACATCATTACTGATACTCAAACATCATGCTTATGCTCATGCTCATGATTCTAAGCTACATGAGATAAATCTAAAAATCCAGAAAATACTTTGAAATCTGATAATAAATTTAAGTTCTGTATTGTGTAGAATCCTAACCAACAAGAAGGATTTTGACTCCTAGATTCTAATCTCGATAATTGGTTAAAGTTGAGAGTTTACTTAAATATTATTAGATGGGAAGGTTGTATACACATATTTAGCATGTTTGCATGAAAGGTGGTTCTTAACACTTAGTTTGATTAAGCCACCCTAACGAAGTGATCTTTGATAGGAGGCATCACCCAATGGCGATTTGTATCTCAAGCTAAGTCATTAAGATGCCCAACTCATAATCACACTTAGTGTTTTAAAGGGAGTGACTCGAATTACTTAGTTTGTTTAATCCACACCTATTGAAGCGATCTTTGCTAGGAGGCATCACCCGATGGTGATTTGTAGTTTAATCAAACTACGGAATGAGTCCCTATTTATAACACTCTTAGGATTGATTGATTTACTCTAAGCCAGATTGTATTCACTTAAGCCCGTAGGATAGCACAAAGATAAATCTTACTTAGAGTGACTCAACCATTCCTGAATACTACTGGAATAATCAAGTACTATGGGTATACCCTACTATACCCAATTAATAATCTGGGTTTAGAAGATTCTATTTAATCAACAAGGATTCATCAGAGATATTAATCCTTACTCTAAATGGGTGAGCCCTACACAAGGTTCTAAGGATGTGATTAAAAGATCACTCAATATTGATTGCTATCGCAAGGGAGAAGTTCCATTCTAGCTGCTTTAGGTGATTCCTACCACAAGGTGTCAAGATCAACTTCTAAGGTTATGAAGGATCATCTAAGATTCCTACATCAATAAGTTATAATAGTTCTTCTTACCTCAATGTATCAATATTTAAGGTCTTTAAATATTTCAAGAACGATCCTAAAGTAAGACCCTTGAGATCTCACTCTTCTATCTCTTAAGTTAACATTTAAGGTTTACTTTTTAGTCTTGGATTAAAGTGATCAGATCAGATTAATAAAACCCATTTGATCATAGTCTATTCTATAATCATGGGATGAAATCAAAGATATTATTAGAGTTAGGTCATTTCATAAATCATTATAATTTTATTATCCATCTTATACTAATAGTCTTATATAAGAGAAAATCAAGAATCTAAAGTTTAGATTCAGATGGTTAAATCACATAAATTTAATATTAACCTTAGCACTTCTAATTCAATGATTTAAGATCAATGTCAAATCATTTGCATTATTGGAAACATGCCAATTGAATTATCTTTCAATTAAGGTTACTTGATTAAGGTGATTAAGGTTTAAATTTTAATCAAGACAAATTAGGATTTAATCCCTAGCTTACCAAATTAAGACCGATAGTTAATTTAAAGGTTAATAACAAATCAATATATTATTGGTGTATTATTGATGTCAAAATTTTAGATTTAGATTAAGTATCATCTACTTAATCAAGTTCTCAAGATTCTTATGTTCACTTATAGTTTAATATTTATTTAAGCATATTTAGGTATTCAAATAAATGTTAAAGTTCTCTAACATATATCTTAATATCATGAAAACATAAGAATATAAATATGACATAAAATAGAAGGTAACTAAAGCTAACTAAATTCTAAATCAAACCAAAGGGGTTTGCACTTGATTACAACTCTAAAAGGCTTAGGTTTCATGCAATTTGGTTATTAAGATATACTTAATCAATACAAGCATTCAAAGATTCTATTATTTAGTATTTGACACAAAAATACTTATGGCACATAAGAGGTCATTGCACATGCCATAAAGGGCAAGCTTTCAAAATTGATTATTACACAAAATTTTATGCAATGCTCAATTTTAACTACACTCATAATGAAAATATCAAAGGTTACAGGGTTACAAGTTGGTATCCTCCATCTGCATTTTCTAATACACAATTTGGTTCCGCTGAACTTCTCAATCTTGTGTCTCATTTCTTCGGCCATTGCTCCCACTCAAACAAGCAAACCCTCCTTAGCAACAAGGCAAAGAACCAATGCTCTGATACCACTTGTTGTTGTTAAAACATGAAATATTCAAAGCCTTTGAGGATCAAGGAATGCATTGACGGTTACCAAACAAGTCTAAAAATTACAAAATCACAAGAGAAAGATCGCAGCACATACAATCATCCAAACACAAAGACATACGTGGAAAACCCAAGAATGGGAAAAAATCACGAAGCCACACCAATGAGAAAATCCACTATGAAAACATCAAGGTTATAGAGTTACAAGAGCAATATCACCTCAGCATAAGAGTTAAGCTATACTCTAGAATGGAGAGAAGGAATAGAAGCTGTCACTTGGAGTTGCTTTAACACCTTGCAAGACTTGCCTTGGATAACAGCTCCCTTAGGGTTCCTTCTAGGGTTCTCCTTTTCACAGCCACTAAAACCTCCAAATTGATTGCAAAAGCCTTAAAAAACCCATAAGTTTTCCACCACTATGTAGGCTTAAGTAGTTAGCTCCATTTCGAACCCAAAAATCCAAAATACCCATTATATATCTTCATATCTAGACCTGGAACGAAGTAGAACTCCGTCAGCCGCTATGACGCGTCGTAGCAATACTTTTAAATAGGCATCCGCTCTAGCGTGCTATGGCGCGCCGTAGCGATTGACTTTCAAATCTTGAACCGTTGCGGCGTGCTATGACGCTAGCATTAAATCTGGACCCTATGATCTGCCGCGGCGCGCTGCAGCTATCGCGTCTAATTCTGCTGCGGCGCGCTATGACGCCGCTTTCCGCTGTGGCGCGATGCGGCAACTGCTTCTTGGTTGTTGACGTTGTGTCGCGCTGCAATGCTTGTGCTGATTTTGGACAATAAAGTCCCCACAACACAGCACACGGGAGGTTCCGGGGTGTTTTGGGACAAGTCGGGGGTAATTCGGGCACTCCCTTCCCCTTCCCCCAGCGTGCCCTGCAAGCCCTAGACCTGAGGGCCAGACAAGCCCTAGCACTTGGAGGCTAAAGGCTAGAAGCCCAAGCGCACCCAGGCTTCTACCAAACCGAGCCTGTAGCGCCCAAGCACCCGCAATAGACTCAAACATCAAGGGACTTGTACCTTGGTCTCCAAGACATGTTTCAGGAAAGTTAGGGTTCGACTTGACACTTTATAAATGCCTAATCAAATAGGGGAGTTGTTAATGATGAATAAGCAATCTTTATGAGTGCAAAGGAGAATGGTGAGGTAGCCCTAGAGCTGAGGCTACAGCTAATGGCCACTGCGGAGGTCGCACCCAACGACAGTAGTGAGAGGCTTCAATTGTAAGAAGCCGTTGATGGAGATCTTCACTAGAGATTTGCACAAAAGGGCTACAACGGCATGCTGCAATAGGTGACCCCAAGGGGCCTGCATTGATGTCCGTAGCGGAGTGTTGCGATGATGGCCACAACAGAGTGCTGTTGTAGTGCCTAAATGGTGGGCTAAAGTGGTGGCTTGGTGGCTGCAGTTGTGATCTACAATGAGAGATGTTGTATATTCAATATTTGAGTTAGAGAACCAATGGAGGAGGTTTGCATAAAAAGAAGGATGCTATGGTTTGTGCGATCTCCCTAGCTGTGCAATCTTCCTCTTCTTCCGGGTTAGGGCTTTTCGAGAATAACTTTGTAATCTTTTGATGGTTTTTCATAGTAGATCTTTTTGGTGGTGTGGCTTCGTGATTTTTTCTGTTATCGGATTTTCATATATATCCTTATGTTTTGATGATTGTTTTGCTGTGATTTGAATATTTTTTATTTTGTGGATTTTGCTGCGGATTCACTCTATAACCGAGGGCGAGAGATCATAACAAGTTGTATCAAAGAGTTGGTTCTAGGGTTTGTCAGTTTAATTGGGAGAAATGACAAACGCAATGAAGAGTTGCTCTTCGTTGAAGATTTGCACCAAAAGACTTGAATTTTATTTCAATTAAATTCATCTTTATTCTTTATTTTATTTAAAAGCATTGTATAGTTTGTGTGTTGATTACAATGTGAAATGATAATTATAGAAATGAATGAATGTTAATTTTCAATTGTATTGTATAGATCTAAATGAAACGGTCAATGCATCTAAACTTATTTTACTATCCATTTTAGTACCGATAGGGTCATGCGGGGTAGTACCTAATGTTAGTTGTCCCCGCTGTAGATGTGGGTGAATCTCACTTAGCCACGTAAATTTTAGTGTTATAATTTATTTATGTGAATCTGCGTTTATGATTGTGGTATTTGACGATAATAATTTGTATTTTTATGTGACTCGATCTTAATGGGAAATTGTATTTAAAATGAAGCTTCAATTTGATGTTAATGAAGTTTAAACTAAGAAATTATAACAATAATTTTGATAAGTTGTATAGCACTTAGCATTCTCATTTCATTTATTAATAATAAATAAACGAACTCAATTTGGTAAAAAGTTTTGAGATAATGATAGAGGAAAAATGACATAAAATATTATTAAAATAAACTATAGGAAAGCATATTTACCATAATTTATTTTTGGTTAGTTTTTTTATGGTCCACAAACCTTTTTGAGGTTTTGAGGAGACAAAAAGGACAATTTAAAAGCGAGGGGATAGAGATTTTATTCTCAATGTTGTGGCGCTATGTGCATCACATTTCATACTTTATGTGGAGAGTAAGAAAAGATCAATTTTTAAGGTTGAAATTGTGAGGAGCATTACACCTAAAATTGCAAGTTCAAATGTGTTGAGCCCCGAGAAAATAATTAAACAACGCTTACCTCAATCAGTATTTTGTTCGATGTCCCAACATAATTAATATATCTAAACTCAGTGTTAAATAAATAATAAATGTGATTTACTATCAAAATTATAATTATAACATCATTAAAAATAAATTTTTTTCTATTTCATTTTGGGTCATAAAACTCATTTTTTTCACGAACGACGGCCATGATCTATTCTTAATATGCTCGGCGATATTCTCTAATTTTATCTACGCTATCTAGCCTAGATATCCATAAAATTTGCATGTGTAATATTTAATTTCTTAAAAAATACAAATTCAATACTGAACTTTTTTTATTTCTTTCAAAATCAATACTCATCTTTGAGCTTTTCTAATCCCTAAAAGATAAGATTAGGTGTTGCTTTTTAAAACTGTTAAGAATTGGATGTTAGATGAGCAGATAATGATGCTTAGGATACCACATGTTGATTACATGCTTGCGTAGATTGGATGTTATTTAAATGTCCATAGAAACCTTGAAGGCATATTTCCAAAAGTTGGCATATGGTTAATATGAGCAAGATACACTGGGATTCACATGTTCTATTGTAATATAGTTACTTTAGAGGAACACGTACTTTAATTAATTTAAATGTAATCGGTTCAATGTATATGTGTGTATCATCGTGCGCCGGCATGCACATACAAAAACAGCATCAAAGATACTTTACTTTTTCTTGCATCTTTTGCTTGATCTCATTGATCATGATTAAAATATGCTAAAGGATATTAAGTTATATATGTGATATGGCTTTTCTCTCATAACCTACCTTATTATGCTTTGTTTAGATAAACTGATGACTGGTGGAGGAGAAGAAAGAAATGATATGATTTTACATCGAAAAAGTACACAATAATTTCAAATATTTGTATAAATATAATGTGCTACTAAGAAAATTTCTTTTGTACCACAGCCTACGCATTGTAGTGAGTGAGTCCTTAGTAAGCATAATGTATTCATTTTTTTTTTTTTTTGACAAAATGAGCGTTCAAATATAAGGGTTTTGGCTCATTTTCTATTCCAAAAAAGTAAAGACTGCACAAGCTTACAGACTAAACAGCTAAAAACAGGAGACAGCTAGCTTGTCCAGTTAAAATAGATTACACGAAACTGAGGAAAAAAAACAAATGTTGAGATCCAAATATGAATTCATGCTCACACGGAGAGAAAAGCCATGGCAACGAGCAAACCTGCAGCCATAGAAGAAGCCAGACTTAGCCAAACAGTCGAGTGTCCACCGAAGAAGAGAGAAAAAAATGCAATGTACCTCAGAAAATCCGTTGAGTTGTTTCAGCATAACAGGATAAACTCAGGATAATTCTCATAGTTGATGTAAGTTCCAATGCAGAGTATACGAGGCAAATGGGAAGTCGTCAACAGCAAAGAACGATCCAGCCATATTCAATAATAAAAACACAATGCTATAGACTCAAAAATTTCCATCAGCCAATCAAAATTCTGAAAATCAGCTCGAAGGTAGCACTTCTCTAAGTTCTGAAATAGTTGGAAGATCAGCTGCCTGCAGGACAGTATAAATCACCACACTAGCTGCATAGAGAATTGCCATTAACTACGCTTGAATAAAATGGATAAAACAGCAGTTTTATTGCAATATATTATATATATAACACTTCTTGCTGCAGAAAGAAAACTCTCGCCTCGCATGAAGTAATTAGTATGCGCAGAGCCAATAACCATCAGCCACTGTGCTCTTCCTATAAAGAAGAGAAAGCTTAGCAGAATATGCATGGTTCTGCAATAGAACAACAATATAGTCCTCCAACCAACTATTATCGCGCAACAGCAAAGATTGATATCAAGAATTAAACACTCCAGCTTCCAACAATATAGAGCAAACATGTATGTAAAGCTAAGAATTGTAAGGCTAAAAATCAAGTGCGGCTTGTTTGTAAGGCTAAAAATCAAGTGCGGCTTGCTTGCGAGCCGTGCCTTGCTTGGTGGTAAGTGCCGTGTCATCCTCGCTCGTCCTTGGGACCTCATTCGGCACAAAAAGCTGATTAAATGTGATCAAAATCTTATTTTTAATTGTAGAAGTGCAGCTATTGTGCAGTTTAAAAATTCATTTGTTTCTCTCATGTCAAATATGGAAAGCCGTAATGCCAATAATAGCTAAGTTCCTTCTTTTAGAATTTGACGAACCATTCGTTACTGTTTCAAGGAGCTGAAGAAGAGAAGGGGGAAAAGAAGATATACAGAGATATTTAGCATTTTAAGCACATTAAGAAATAACTACAACTGAAAAAAATATGTTCCACTATTTCTGAACATTCCAAACACAGAGGGCAGGTATCACCGCAATTTATCCAAAATTTCCTCATATTATGAGCAATTTTTAAGTGAGAATGAATGCATCTTCATAAAATAAAGCAAATTAAGCTTAAATCTCTTTTTCCAAACTCAAAGATACCAACAAACAGTATTTTGCTTACCAAGAACATTAATTTTAGCTTGTGGTAAAGTAATTGAAGTTATATTGACATTGAATTCCTGGAGAGAATTACGAGCCCAATTGATAAAATTCCGCTAGTAAATGGAACAAGGACCCTCACCTAAGTCCCAAGGCATACCCATAAGATTGCACTATGAACTAAATCTTGTATTTGTTCTCAGATTGAGAAAATTGAAAAGTTTGCAAGCTTTCTGTAAAATGGCTGGATGAAGAAAATACCAAGCCCACCATTGTTTTAAGATAGAAGTTTTACTCCAGCTGATGAGATGAAGTTTCTCCTTCTCTATTCCTCCATCAAATAGAAACCTACAAGCTAGAGAATTAATTTTCTTAATAATAGTGGTAGGATTATGAATACATTTTGTCTAGGATACTAAAAGATTCTAGAGAAGGAAAAAATCTGCAGCCCGCAGCCTAGTGGAAGAAACAGGCAGCCCCAAGTTTGTGACGAGAAAGATTTTGAAGCATAGATCTTTCCATAAGATGAGAAGCATTAACAACTGATTTGAAAAAAAAAAATACCCGATTTTTCAAAATTGATCTCTAGACCTGAGCAAGTTCTGTATTCCTTAATAATAGTTCAAAGGAAGAGATATTTTTTTCTGAGACCGTATCAAAACAAAGTAAATCGTCTGCAAATAATACGTAAGAACAGGAGAAACCACCATTCTTGTAGGGCAAGTAAGAGCCATTAGCAATAACTGAATTGAAAAGGGCAGATAAACCATCGATTGCAATTGTAAATAAGTATGAGGAGAGAGGGCAGCCTTACCTAATGCCATTAAGGGAGATAAAATAACCGTGTAAGCCTCCATTAAAGACGATGGAGTTATTTGTATCCAAAATGCATCAACAATACAGTTGATAAGGGATTAGGGAAATTCGTCAATTCTTAACCTCTCTAGAATGAAGGGACGATTAATAGAGTCAAAGGTTTTTTTTTATAACAAATTTAGCACAGAAATAGTTGCCTCTACCAGTGTTGAAAGTTTGGAGAATTTCTATGACTAAAAGGTTGTTTTTAGTGATAACTTTCCCTTGGATAAAAGCAGTTCGAAACTAATCTACTATATTTGGGATGTGAAACTTCAATCTAGTTACATGGAGCTTTGCCAAAAGTTTGTAAATGGTGTTACAAAGGAATATTGGTCTTAGTTCTGAATTGTGTTAGCATGGCATTGTTAGGGGATGAGACCAGGGTTTGCCACTAAGAGTCGCCGAAGCAATACATGAGATATCAACCAACACAAGCAAGAAATAAACACAACACAACAATCCAAGCACACGCCACAAGCATAGGAACATAAAAGATTTTACGTGAAAAAATTAAGAATGAGAAAAACTACAGAGTCACACTATCATAAGAAAAATCAACTATCAAAGAGATCAATACAGAATTACAGAGATCCTATCAATCATTAGAGAAAGGAAGGAATCACCGCCTTTGAGTTTTCTCTTCTTTTCTCATATTTCTCCACCATTCTCACTCTAGGGTTTCAACCTCCTTAGCCACCATAAAGCTTTCTCACAAAAATTAGCACACAATAACCCTAACATATCATATAGGATTATATACAAGGCTTAAAACAAGCCCAAAAATGCCCTAAACAACCCATAGAAGCCCAAGGGACACATCCTATTCAATCAAATTCGCCATAAGCATCTAGGCGCCCAAGCCTTAGGCTTGGGTCTGATTCAGGGGAGCTTGTTTCTCGGTGCCAAACAGCGGTCCTCCTCGGCCTGCAAGTGCTATTGGTCACCCAAGGCACGCCTGGGAGCCCCCTCCTCGGGCTACAGGCCATATTGGGCGTCGGGGCACCAGGTTCGCTGTCGAGCAGTAACGTCTTGCCCCGGAACCCACCGGAACTCTGTCGACACTTTCTTTGGTGATCCAATAGGTCTCCACATCAGAAAATCTTCCACTTGGAAACTTATTTAGATCTATCAATTTTCAACCCTAGACTTTCTTCATCTTGATTTCCATCCTTACAAAGGACGTGGTGTGGCTCACCTCGCCTTCTCTTTATTCTTCGAGGCCAACTAAACTGCACACAGCTTCAATTTCTCCACTGCCATCGTCTTTGTAAGAATGGCAGCTGGATTATTTGATGTGTGAATCTTCTGCAATGCCAACTGACCATCTTCCAACAATGATCGAATGAAATGGTACCGCAACTGAATGTGCTTTGTCCTAACATGAAAAGTTGCATTCTTAGCTAGATGGATGACACTCACATTGTCAAATCATAGGCCTTTCTCCATAGAGCCTCTCAGATATATGAGTATCCACTTAACTGCTTCCCACTGGGGCTTCCTGGGATTTCTCATGAACTTACTGACCACTCCCACTGAACAGGCTATGTCTGATCTCATGCATATCATGGCATATATCAAGCTCCCAACAGTTGAGGCATAAGGAACCGTTTCAGTCTTAGGCATCTTCTCAAGTAACTTGCTATGGGGTGCAAAACTGATTTTGCCTCATTCATGTTGAACCTCTTGAGCACATTTTCAACATATTTTGCCTGAGATAGCTTCAGTATTTCAGCACTCCTTTCCATATTTATCCTCATCCCAAGTATCTATTTTATTTAGTCCTAGTCCTTCATGTTAAATTCTATTGATAATTACTTTTTCAGTTTCTTGATCTCCTCCAAGCAGATCCTGCTATCAATATATCATCTACATACAGTAGTAGAATGATAAATAAGATCTCAAATTGCTTTATATAACAATAATGCTCCCCCTAGCATCTATTGTATCCTATGTCTGACATAAACCTGTCAAATCTTTCATTTTAAGCTATACAAACTTTTTTTGAGCTTGCAGATTAGCTCATCATTTCCTTGAGTTTCATAACCCTATGGTTGCATCTTGTATAGTTCCTCCTCCAAATCTGTAAAATACTAAGTTTTAAATTTTATTTATTCTGATTTTTATTCAATCAAATCACAAGATAATTTGGCACAATAAAATTTTTAAATTTTTAAACATACCTTTAGAGAATTTGTGATAATTTTGGAAAACTTTTCTTTTATCAAACTCTCCTGGGTCTTTTTAATGTATTATTTTAATTAGAAAAATTAAGATAATTAAACTTACCTCCAAACCAAAATTAGAGTGCCATTAAATTCCTCACCCCCAAATTAACTAGGGGTGAAATTTTAGAATTATTTTGAGCTCGTTTAATAGCCTAAGGTATTAAATTACAAAATCAATTTAACAAGTGGGGCCTGCCACCTGCTCATCAGCTCTTGCACTTCTCTCCCACTTGCAAAAAATAAAGAACTTATTACAGCTCATCCCCTAATCAACCTATCTTCTCCACCTGCAGCTTATCCTCTTAAGTCCAGCCCATTTCCCCACTTGCACATCTTCCCTTACTTATAAAAAATAGAGAACTTACTGCAGCTTTTTTCATCTTCTCTAATCAAAACCCATCTTCCCTTACTTACAAACTCTAAAATTTGCAATTTATCCCATAGTCAAGCCCATCCTCCCCACTTGCAAACTCAGAAACTTACGGCTTATCCCCTAATCCAGCTCATACCTCACTCGTTTATTAACACCCATCATGATCTCTCAGCTTGCACGTAGAAATATTGAGAGAAGGAGACAGAGGGGTCTGCTAAAACTTCATCCCAAGCAAAATAAAAATCTCTATTAGCTGAGAGCTAAGGTACTTCCTTTTCTAAGGATTTAATCATGCAATCACTTCAAGTTTGCAAGCTTATTACTCTTCACCTCGAATCCCTAAAATGCTCAATCAAACTCAAACAAGCTTGATCTGAGTCCAGTTTTTAATGACGAGGAGCAGTATTGCTCTTTAAAATTGCAGTTTATATTTTTTCATTCCAATACCCAAAGCTAAGATATCAATTTTAGCAGAATTAGAGTAGTCCAAATATGTCAATTTAGGTATCAATTGAAAAGTCTCAGAAATATCTTTTGATCGGTATATGGCACGACCCATGAGGTTCCCTAAATTAAGAGAATTTGGATGCCTAAGGGAGACGTGTTTTACGTCCAAACAGGCTGACCCGTGTGGCGCCGTGGCGCGCCGTAGGGCCCGACTCTCGGGTCAGGGGCGCCGTAGCGCGCTCCAATATGCAATTCTCCAAATCCTTGCAATTTTTGCAATCTGCCCACTCCAGAACTGAAATAACACAAAAATATACTAAAATAATGACTGATTTTAGTAAGAACATGCATTATAAATATAAATTCATTATTTTTAATGTTTGAATCTTTTGAATTTGGGTTTCGAATGGCAAAACATTCTTTTATAAACTAATGAAAATCATGCATATTAAATCAATATAGTTTCACCTTCTAAAGACCTAGGATAGTAAAGTTTAAATTGATGTTTAACAGATTCAATCAAGTGAAAATATTTGTGTTATCAAATCAGTCAAGTACGTAGATCTATTTATAAGTTTACTTAATTGTATCTATTTTGAGCCTAATTCCAGTTGAATCATGCTTTTGATACGTTTACCGCTTAATGAATTGCAAAAATATTATCATAAGGTATGTGAGAAAAAGATGATTTGTATCATTATTTGTGGTGTTTATCCTTAAAGGAGAAAATCAGCACTGAGAATCAGTACATATTGGGCCGGCTGGCAGCCCCTGAAAGTTATATGGAGGGATTTAGCCCTTTTAGGATGTGGAAAATCCACAGGAAAGACACACTATTATTTTCAAAAAGGCTAATAAGCTACTGACGGGTAGTGAGAATTTCATAAAGGCTATGCATATGGGTTTACCCACTTGGGCTCAAGGGTATTCGAACTCGACTTTATATCACACAATGCTTTTGATGAGATTTATTTCATGCTTATATATATTGAATTCAAGTCTAACATGCATGGCAAAATTTGGCTATTTTTAGCAAATGTTCATATTTTCTTACTTTTGGTGCAAAGTTATTTATATCACTCTTTACATTGATTTATACCTTAAATAGGATGCTAAAAAGTAACTCTTATAAGAGTAGTACATACTCCTTGTCTGATTGACAACTATTATTAAATTTTCAGATTTTGATAATTGATCACAAGAAGAGGAACTAGAATAAAGAAAAAGAGCTTGAGTTTAAAAAGTGAGCTGGAGAAGAAAATTTATTTTAACTTTTGTTGTATTATTAATTAGTTCATGTAATGTTTATGTGAACGGCTCTGTATGAATAATTATGAACTTAGTATCATTTTACTTTCATTACTAATATTATAATTATGAATTATTACTTGAAAATTCTTGAACTCGATTCCCCGGCTGCCTAAAAATTATGTAGAAATATAGTCTTCACATCCATCTGTTCCAAATGTAGATTTTTCACTGCTACAATATTCAACACTACTCTGATAGTAGTCATCTTCATTACTAGAGTAAATATCTCATTGTAGTCCACTCCATGTTTTTACTGAAAGACTTTTTCCACAAGCCTTGCTTTGTAGCACTTGCTTCCATCTAGTTCCTCCTTTAACCTGTAAACTTATTTGTTGTAAAAAGATTTCATCCCATCTGGTAGTTCTAGTCAACTCCATGTCTCATTTGAAATGATTGATTTCATCTCATCATCCATGGTTGACTCCCACTTGCTTGAGTCATCAACTTGAAGCGCTTCTTCATAGCATTTTGGTTTCGTCACTATCCATAAGTAACAAATAATATAAAGAAAGAGAATACCTCTGTGTAGGCTGTAAAATTATGGTGAATCTTCTTAGCTTTGTAATCAGTATCTGAGGAACTATTTGCTCTCCACCATCATGAGCACCATGTTGTACCTGCTCATTATGCTAAATATTCTCATCTACCTCAAGGTATTTTGGCGCATCATCTGAAGCTCCTTCTGAATTACTTTGAACTCCATACATGCCCTTGTACACCTCATTCTCACTGAATGTAATATCACAGCTTCTAATGATTTTTTGATTATGATATTCCCAGAATTTATAGCCAACCTCTCCCATTCCATATCCTATAAAAATGCACTTGATTGCCTTTTAATCAAGTTTGTTCCTGAAACTTGCATCAATATGCACATAAGATGAACAACCAAATACTTTTAGGTGAGTTAGTTTCACCCCTTGTCCACTCGAAGCCTCCTCGGGTATCCCTTCTTTCAAAGGAACTGAAAGACCCTTGTTGATCAAATACACTGTTATATTTATTGCTTCTGCCCAGAATTGTTTGGCTAACCCAACATGCTCTCATGCTCCTAGCATGCTCTATGATAGTTTTATTCATGCACTCTGCAATACCATTCTATTGAGGTATTATTGGAACATTGAACTCACCTCTGATCTCATTCAAAGCACATAATTCCTTAACTCCTTATCATAGTATTCTCCACCAATGTTAGTTCTTAAACACTCAAGCTTTAAGCTTGTCTCATTTTGAACTAAAGCCAACCATTACTTGAACACATCAAACACGTTAGATTTGTGTTTCAAGAAGTATACCCATACCTTCTTGATATGATCATTTATGAATATGATAAAATGACTCCACCAAGAGGAGGTAGAAGTTGAACCCCACATATATGCGTGTACTAATTCCAGCTTTTGAGGCTACAGGTCTCTCCCAATCTTTTAAAAATCACCTTTGGTATTAGCCTTTGAATATGTTCTTGCTTGGAGTTGCATGGAATGACACACCTGAATCCACGACCCAGTATTAAGTGTTGACAAATGATAAGATGAATGCATCTTCTTCTGCTGAGACAGGGGTTCCTATCCTAGTTTCCACCACCTGATTTCTTTAAGGCATAATAATCTTTCTTGAAGTGTCCTTTCCAAGCCTTGATTTTCCACGCCTTAATTTAACCTGGTTCTTATCCTAGTTTCCACCACCTGATTTCTTTAAGAAAAAACAATCTTTCTTGAAGTATCCTTTCTCAGCCTTGATTTGAAGTGTTCTTGTTGAATTTTGGGTTTGCACTTATTCCTCTAAACATTTAGGGCTGAAGTAGATGCTTCACTGCTAGGTCATTTATGTACTTCTTCATTCAACACAAGTCTGAAAATGTTGTAGAATTTCGAGGTTGCATTTCCTGATAAATTGCTTACTACGTTAACCAAACAGTCCCAAGAATCTGCAATGAAGATAGAAGTAAAAAACCTCTCAACTCATCATTGAACTTCATGTAAATAGAGCTTGGCTGGCTTGTCATAGTATTGAACTCATTCAGATGTTATCACTGAACTGCCATCTACCATCTTCATATTGAATAATCTCTTCATCAAGAAAGCCTTGTTGGAAGCTGAGGGCTTCTAATATATTTTTGTTAGGGCTGCCAAGAGATCCACTGTTGTCTTCTCATTTACTATATTGAACGCCACTGGCGAGAAAGGCCAATCAAGCCTAGTGTCGTTGTGTCGAGAACTTTCCAATTTTCCTTAAACATAGTTTTAGGTTTCTTGTTGACTCCTTCCGGTGGTAAGTACAACTTCTTCTGGTAAAGCAAATTCTCTGGCAGCATCTTCCAGAAAGCAAAATTTGTGCGGCTAAACTTTTCAATCCTGACTCATCTACACTAGTGCATGAGGCCGGATTTTGATCGCTGAAAGTCATCAAAGAAATACACGAGATATCAACCAACACAAGAAAGAAATAAATGCACAGCAATCCAAGCACAAGTCACAAGCAAACAAACACAAGATTTTACATAGAAAAATCAAGAATGGAAAAAATCACGAGCCAAACCACCACAAGAAAAATTTACTATCAAAGAGATGAATACAGAGTTACAAAGAACTTATCAATCACTAGATGAATGAAGGAACCACTGCATTTGAGTTTCCTCTTCTTCTCCTCTCATATTTCTCCACTGTTCTCAGTACTAAGTTTCAACCTCCTTAGCCACCGTAAATCTTTCTCACAGATTTTAGCATACAATAACCATAGTCTATCATAGGCTTTTATACCAGGCTTAAAAAAGCCCAAAAATGCCCTAAACAACCCATAGAAGCCTAAGGGACAGATCCCATTCAGTCAAATCCTCCGCACACACCTAGGAGCCCAAGCTTTGGGCTTGGGCCTGCTTCACAAGTGCCTAGGCGCCCGTCACTCAGTGCTAGACAAAGGCACTGGCGTCTTGGCGCCCCCCTACTCAGGTTACAGACCCTATTGGGTGCCCGGAGCGCGATGAGGCTCCCATCTCACTAACAGGTAGTGACGCCTTGCCCTAAAACCCACTGGAACTCCGTCAACACCTTTTTGGTGATCCAATTGGTCTCCACATCATAACAGGTATGACTTGGGAATCATGGTAATTGTTGTATGAATGATTTCATGCGGCAATTTGGCTTTCTTATTAAAACAATTAATGGCTAAGCATAGTTGATTTCCCGGAATTTCCAAATTTTGGAAATAAAAATCAGTAGAGAAACCATATGGGCGAGGGGAAGCATTAGCATCCATCTGTTTTAGTGTTGAGAATAAGATCTGAAGAGTATGCATCAAGTAACACAGCAAGAAGGGGGCTTATAGGCAACATACTCCCAGCAAAGCAGCTAGAATGCAAAGGCAAACATTTTTGCTATATAGCTCCAAAAAGTGCTTAATAAGAAAGGCCACTCTACTTCCCTGATCAGAGTACCCAACCATAGAATTAATAGAAGCCCTATTCCTTCTAATCTGAATTTGTTTATATAAAAAACCAACATCATCCTCACCCTTTGTGAGCCAAATTTGCTTGGCTCTTTGCCTCATCAAATCCAATTCCTTAGCTAGCATATGCTCATAGAGAAGAAACATGTAACTATTACAAATGAAGAATGGGAATTCGTTGACTAAACAACACTATGATTGATTTGCCTTTCTTTGTCTTCGTCTGTGGCGTTCAATAAAGTGAATGAGAGAATAACAGTGGAACTCAAGGCGGCCCTAACAAGGATGTATGAGAAGCTTTCGGCTTCCAACAAGATTTTTCTGATGAAGCTGCTATTCAAAATGAAGATGGTAGATGACAGTTCAGTGATTGAACATCCGAATGAGTTCAATATTGTAACAAGCCAGTTAAGCTCTGTGGACATCAAGTTTGATGACGAGGGGTGAGCTTTGTTGCTTCTATCTTCAAGATAGTTGGGATGGATTAGTTACTGCGGTCAGTAACTCATTAGGAAATGCAAGTCTGAAGCTCGATGATATAGCTGGGCTTGTGTTGAATGAAGAATTTCAGAAGAAGGCTTGTAGTGATACTTCAAATTTAGCCTCAAGTGATGAAAGCAAAAGAAGCGAAAAATGAAAATTGGAAAAAGTTTGAGTGCTGGAACTGTGGAAAAAGAGAGCACTTGAAGACGAACTGTCTCGCCCTGAAGAAGTCGGGTGGAGGAAATCAAGTTGAATCATTCTGCAAATGTTATGACAACCAAATAATAGGATCTCCCTTAACATATTGCTTCCAAGCTTTAACCTGTCATGGATTACTGAGCATTATAATTTGTTGGCCATTTTGGGTAAAATATTTATTAGGTTTTCGTACCGCTATCATTTGCCAACATTGATTCTAATAACGATTTAGAAATAAAATCCTTAAAATAAGTTTAAATGCTAACTTTTTGTTAAAAAAAGGACATGACTTAAAACAACATATATGTTTATGTCGATCAACAATAGTAATAGAATAGTGAATGGTGTTGTAGCCCACTCAATATAGTCCTTGGATCTAAACACTTGACAGGGTAAGGGTTCAAATCCCATCGGCTGCATAATTGCCTCATTGATGCTTAACTTCTTCCAAAAAAATAATTATAGTAGAATAACTGTGCAACACATGCAATTTAATAGTTGAAAATTGAGAGATTGAGTTCTCTATATATATATATATATATATATATATATATATATATATATGTATATATACGTATATATGTATATATATAATAAGTTTCATTGAAATAAAAAGATCACATGCAAGAAGCCAAGAAAAATATTATCAAGGCGGATAAAAGTCCCATATCTAATTTGTTTTGAAAAATTTTCAGAACATCATAAATATTTGCAACGTTCAAATATTGAGTACTTTTCCTCTTTTTAAGACCCACCTATACGCAAGTATGATCTTGAATCTATCCAACAAAATGCTTCATTAAACCATAAATCCTTGTCAATAAAATCCATATTGCATTGCAAACATTTGTGGATTTGGCAAGATGATCGATTCCCCGAGGATAAAGGCAAGAGAATGGAGAAACATGGGATTATACACTACCAAATACAAATCGTTCCAAGTTGTAGTCTCATCACCAAAATTGGTTGGGCTACATGAAGGGAGAGGCTCATAATGCAATT
This sequence comes from Gastrodia elata, assembly GCA_016760335.1. Taxonomy (NCBI): domain Eukaryota; kingdom Viridiplantae; phylum Streptophyta; class Magnoliopsida; order Asparagales; family Orchidaceae; genus Gastrodia; species Gastrodia elata. The sequence goes on along the minus strand of CM028672.1, from coordinate 17,803,950 downwards.
TCAAATAGAAGCTGACTGCATGGCCTACTGTATTCCGATGTGAATAATATTTCAAAGAACACATTCTTGTGATTTTTTGCACTCTTACGAGCCCTTGGTTTTCCTGAGGGACATTTAGAATGTTGAGTAAATAAATAATACATAAAGTACACCACAATGAACAATAAATCAGTGTTATCACTTACATCCATGGAGAGGGAAGAAGAACGATTTCACTATTCATATAGAATTTACAAGTCTTGTTGGCCTTTAGCCTCTCAATATCACACACAATCACTCAATACACACACACATATATATATATATCAACCCATCCAGTTCTAGGTTTATTTAACCTAAACACCCGATTATTGTTCACATGACTGGGCGTGCTCTATATCGTGCTTGGCCATGTGGCAATGATTGCCCTGCACACATCTTGATCCAACTCTGTGTGCACCTGCGTAGTGCATGCACGTCTGGGCACGAGTCCAATAACGCCTGGATGCACTTTGCATTGACTACTGTCGTGCTAGCCCATCTTCACATGCATCTTGACCATCCATGCATGCCTGGATGTGCACCTCATCATGCATAGGCACAAGACAATTTTTATTCTAATTAATGTGCATGCAACTATCTATTTCTTATAAAATTGCGCTTGGGAGAACCACCATGTGTCCAAGCCCACCCACGACCTTGGCACTCCATGTACTTTGAGAGGCCGATGTTTCTTAAGTGTCGCCTTCTATTTGCCTTAGCATCACTGCTATTGCCACTACGCACCTAGTGTCGCATCTGAGTTTATCGTGCATGGGTGCGCCACCTTGTGTTGCACTTGAGCTCAACAGTTATCTAGCTCAGCTATCATTTATGCTAATTGGACTCACGCCCAGATGCATGTAGCTCACAAATGGTTGCCTATATATCCCCCTTCAAAAGAATCAAGCTGCATGTGTTCACAAAATAGAGGGCTATCAATAATAATCCTCAATGCTCACCAAAATTTTGCAATATGTGAACTTCTGAACTGATAAAATTTTAATAAGTATATTTGTAGGATTTTTCTTGGTGTTAATTTTCTTTAGATAGATGTCACCCTACTCCAATTCTTGGGCAAAGTAGTACCACATCAACTTGTTTGGTCCTTGCATGATAAATTAGACAAATTGCACTTTGAATATTACATTACACAATTATCTAGTGCTTTTCCACTATAAGATCATCTTTATTGCCTCCGTGACTATTATATATTCTAACAGTCATGGAAAATGTAACTTTAGGCTGCAAAATATATCTCTAGCTAATTGGTCCTCCAGCTAATGTGAATAAATAACCCATCATAAATCATTGGCAATCAATGTCACATACATAATCAGAATCAGCACAGCCAACACAAATATTTAAGATAAACTATTTTCTCTTAAATGTCAATCCCACAATAATAGTATCCTTCAGATACCTCAAAATTCACTTAATGTCCTACCAATCTCCACTTCCAAGATCGTGCATATAACTATTTATAACTCCAACGACATGTGCCAAATTTGGTCTTGTACATACCATGGCATACATTAGATTACCACATTGGCAAAAGGAACCCTCTTCATATCCCTCTTCTCATCTCGATCCTTCAAACTCCTAAATTGCCCCATCATGCATCTAAACCAAAACACTTTTTAACCCCACTATATGATAATCTTGGTCATTTCCCATTGTTATTGCATTGTTATCAAGATTCAAGTACATTTGAAACTAATCATGCTATAGACAAATATGATAGGTTGCTCCACTATCCAAGATTCAACATGAGTAATCAGTATACAAGTAGTGGGGTACAATAGAAAGAGAGATGTTTAAGTCCTCCACATCACCTTTATCCTAAGTAAAATGAGCTTTTGCCTCTTAAGGCTCCAACTTTTTTCAGCTTGGGACAATCTTTCTTCCAGGGGACGGACTCCATGAAAATGCACAGTGATTACACCCAAGGCTGTGACTCATGAATTATCACGCTTTTAATTGCCACCATCTTTGATGCACTTCTTCATTAAGTTCTATTTCTTCTCAGATCTACCATGCAAGAAGGTAAGTGTTTTGGCCAACTCCGTCATTGTTGGTTTCTTGTCCCTTCAATGAAACTCACAATTCAATAATGTCGTAGTGTAGCAACATAAACTCACATCAAGGTATTCTCCTCCTTGAGTTTAATAGTCTCATAGTTTTATCTTTAAAATGTCTTCTTATCACATATCATAATAGTGCTCTCACCTAAGCATACTTAACTTTAGAGTTCTTATCCAAAACTCTGATATTATCTAAAAATTGTCTCAATATTTAGACGTTCAGCTTAACCATACTTGAGAGAGTTTCGCAATCTCTTCAACTTAAGCAACTGATGTCTTCATCAGTATCCACACACACAAATCTAAGAACCACCCATCAAATAGATGGAACTAGAGGTGTCTCATACATGCTCAAGAGGTGCTTCCAACCATGTAGTACTTTTCCCCATCTTAAGTTCAAGAGATGGATCCCATAGCATAACACTTTATTTTGTATGGCATGCAGCTTCCATTTGACACCAAATGTCCTACTCTGATACAATTTATAATGACAAAATATTAAGCACCATGATATTGCTTGCTTTGATCATAATAGCCTCAAAGTTTAGTACTTAAAAGAAAACTTCCCAGGAAGTCACACATTCTGAGTGTTCCCACTCAAGTATGCTTAGTTTTAGAGTTCTTATAAGAAATCCTACCATAATCTCAAAAGGCATCTTGATATTTAAAAGTTCAACTTATCGATAATTAATGGATTCCACTTCATATTTCAAGACCTCGTTCCCATAGATGAGCGTCATTGTGATATTTAATAATCATTTGGGAGCAAATTTAATAAAAAGAGTGCCTAGTCTTCATCATCCAATTTCTCATCCAAATTTTGCACAATTGCCAACAATTTAGTGAAATTATTTATATACTTATCAATAAAAATACCACTCCTTATCTGGAATCTATAAAGCATTCTTTTCATATGGAGACAAGTCTCCATTCTCTTTGTTAAATATTCGTTCTCCAAAGCCTGCCATAACTTCTTCGTGAATGCCTCCATCGTCATAGAGTATTTAATGGCAAGCATTTCGGTTCAATTTTGCCAAATCTCTCTCCAATATTCCTTCAAATTTCTTTTACTATTAAGGGCATTCTCCAACTTAAATACACAGAGTATATCCATTACTTCACATCTCCACATCATGGAATTCAACTTCCCAACAAATATGACAACAACAATTTTGGTAGAATGCATCACAACTTGATGTATTGGCCTCTCTGATGCTAAGGAAGTTGATGACGGTTTCCTCCTTTCACCATGGCACCGATAATAAAACCTTCACCACTCATAAAATATGCTGCATTGATACGACTTGTGATTTGTTGCACTTTCACGAACCCTTTGGTGTTCCCATGAAACACCTAAGAACGATGCAAAAATAAAAGATAAAGTTCACCACAATGAACACAAAATCTTACTTAATTTAGTGAGATCAGTTATGTCCATAGAGAAAGATAAAAAAAGATTCATTATTCAAAAAGAAATTACGTCTTGTTAGACTTTTGCCTCACAATAATACACACAATCTTCCTTTATCACCGAAGAACAAGGCAAAAAAAAAGAAAGAAAGCACAACACAAGAAGCACAAAATTTTACAAGGTTCAATAAAATAACATGCATCCACAAAGAGTGATGTAGGAAGATTTCACTATTCAAGAAGAAGTTAATGTCTTGTTAGCCTTTAGCTCACAATAACACACACAATTACTCGCTATACAATTCAACCCATCCAACAATGGATTTATATAGTCTAAGCACTTTGCTACTGTTCACTAAGCGAGCTCTATAGCATGCCTGAGCACATGGCAATGACTCCGCCAACGTCCTAAGTTGGCTTTGTGTGTGCCTACACCTTTGTGTGCATCTTGACCATCCTTACACGTCTGGGCGCACGTGTCATCACACATGGGCCCAAACCAACAGCTCCGCAAATTAATGAGCACATGATCGTGTCCGCCTCTGATAGGACCATGTATGGGTGCACCTGCGATCTTTGCGCTCAGCTTAATCCCCAGGGATCGATGCTTGAGCATGTTCAAGCATCACCTTCTTTGTGCCATAGCATCATTACTACTGTCATTGCGTGCTTGGGTCGTGTCTGGCATGCTATCTTGTGTTGCACTAAGTCTCAATAATATTATCAATATCTTGCAACACCATACTTGATATATACTTGGGATGAGTGGTCAACAGTAGGATGTAGTTCAACCAAAATGCAAACAACTAAGAGGTGAATCAATTTAAGCTTAGCATTGTCGATTTTAAGGGTTTCTCAATCATATACCGAAAAACCAAAGAAGTGTGCTACCATGCCATCCCATCTTGGTGTGCATCTTGACAATCCTTAGATGTCTGGACACAAGTCTCATCGTACATGGGTGTGAGCCAGCATCTCTACCAATTAATGAGCACATGGTCGTGTCCGCCTCTGATAGGACCATGTATGGGCACCTGCGCTCTTGGTGCTCAGCTTAGTCCCAAGGGATCGATGCTTGAGCATGTTCAGGAACACCTTCTCTGTGCCATAGCATCATTACTACTGTCATTACGTGCTTGGGTCACGTCTGGCACGCTATCTTGAGTTGCACTAAGTCTCAATAATATTATCAATATCCTGAAGCACCATACTTGATACGTACTTGGGATGAGTGGTCAACAGTAGGATGTAGTTCAACCAAAATGCAAACAACTAAGAGGTGAATCAATTTAAGCTTAGCATTGTTGATTTTAAGGGTTTCTCAATCATATACCCAAGAACCAAAGAAGTGTACGTTTTCAAATATAAAGTCAATACACCGATGCTTGAAAATAAATGGGAAAAGAAAACTGCTAAAGATTTATTCGCTGAAAGAAACCATCACATAAATGTTTCAATCAATTCCAACTGAAGATACGAATGATTCAGGTTTTACAGAATCCCCAATAAAATCATTTTATTTCCATTTTTTAATCAGATTCTGGATCAAAAAACAATAACACCAACAAAAACGGATGCCAATGGCACAGTTAAGTTGTCATCTAGCTCTGTACTGATTGGTAATGACTCCACAGCAGCAGCAGCTACAGATACAAGAAAGAAACGCAAGGCCATGTTCCAGCTCTCCTCCATGTATCCATATGAAGCAAGAAAATGCATGTACCTGGAATGCAATAATACCATTTGGCCCATAACACATTAGCGTACAGGGAGCAAACAACATAAAAAGCACCACACATAAATCACTTGCATACAAACATAGAATTATAATAGTTAAATCCGCCTTAACAAAACAAAATTATAAATATGCCCCTACAATTTCAGGTTCCCGCCAAAAGCTCCACCTCTGGGACCACAGCATGCTATAGGTGGTAGATCCAAACAGAATTTGAGGCATAATATACCAAACAATTCTCCACAATGCCTAAAATCCTCTTTTAACTATATGTGTGTGTGTGTGTAAATATATATATATATATATATATATATATATATATATATATATATATATTGATAATAGATATGTAGCCCGTACTTACACAATGGAAGCCAAGAAACCTGAAGCCAACATGGCAAAGGTTCCAGCGAATGACTTGTTAGGATTGTAGGGCAGCTTTTGTTTTCCAAACCGTCTTCCTATTATGTCAGCGACGCCTGAAAGAAGGTTTTAATATGTGATAAAATGGTAATGGTTTGTTTTAAAACTTTCATAATATAAAAGTTTGAGTATAAATAATTTTGAAGTTATGATGCAATTTTGTGAATAGTTTACAGTGTTTTGAAAGAAATGGAAGACACGGCAATGAATTATACTATTAAGAACATTATAGAATTACAAAAAAATCACTCTCAAGAGTATAAAAACTTATTGATCAATCATAATAAATAATGTAAGCAAAACTATTGGTTTTATTTTTGAAGTATTTTTAACTCAGTATCAAATAATAGTGCTTAATATTAAAGTAACATAACATATGATAACACACGCACGCATAGATATGGGTGTGTGTGGTGAATGTATATATAATGTGTTAATAATCTATCAGAAATAGATCTCTAACAAAGAAATTATCTCAGCAGCAACTCCCCTTATCTTGATGTTTGTGATAGATTACATAAATGTTTTATATGCTGTCAAACATGCTTTGTAGATTGCATTCCAAAGTCATATGAGTTTTACTGTTCTTACTGCAAAGCTTTAAGATACGTAGATAACTTTGCCATGTTGATTGCTGCATATAGTCCTTATCATTTAAATAAATCATGGTCATTCAGGGTATAATTATTAATAAGAAATTTTGGTCATATTTTGCTACATAAAATTTGTCAAAACACTTGCTACGATACCGTTCTATCATATCATATGTTGTGAGGTTATATCACCTTCAAACCAAAGGTGTGATGTAATCTACCAACATTTCGTGAAAACCGGTAAGAGTATCGCTGCAATGCTCCAATTCCTCCCAAAAGAATCCACTTAATGAGATGGCAAATATACAAATATAAAGAGAGATTGATTCCATGAATTCGGATGTGAGCCCACTAAATCCTTGTCCTCTTTATCACTTTCATATTTTTGAGAAAATTTGAAGGATTATTTAATATAACATAACATTTTCCTTTTATGAATTATTGAATTTTTTTCACAACCCTCGAGAAGTGTCAAATTCAACAACATAAAAAGGTCCAATTACGCATCATAAGAATAAAAAAGCAACATTTTTCTACACTAATTATTCAATTTTGCAAACATAAAGCATCTATATTTTAGTAATGATTTTCAAGGTTCCGCAAGTTTATAAGATTGAAAATACCATCTCCAGCGCAGAGATTGCAGATAGCAGATATTGCGAGAGGAGATGTTCTCCAAAAGATTGCAGTTGCAAATGTAATGGTACAAGCATAATATAATGGCCCTTTCAGAAGTTCCCTGGAAGGTAGAAACAAAAAATGCAGACGAGTATTATCATATCAAGATTATGTTTAAGCTATATAAATCGCAATGTTCGAATTTCTGGAAGAAGATTTAAAACCCATAGTCTCCTTGTCTGCTCATTGACTTGACCATGGCTTCATTTTTCCAAATTCCAAGCCCCAAGACCAGCATCAGAATAATATTCACACCAAAAGACAGACTGGCAAGAAAAGCAGCCAAGTCGCTGGAACTGTAACACTGAAAATATTAATACAATAATGAGATTCAATAAGAATTATTCATATACAGTACCTCACCTGAATAGGGGCCAAAACAGCATGAACACCAATCCAGCACTTATATGCAACAGCTTCCGGTTCACTTTCTAAGAAACAAGAAAAGTAGTAACATATATCACCAACTTGTTTAAACCTTTTCAATAGAATATTTAATATTTTTTCTAACTTTTTGCATTATGAAAATGATTGTCCACATTTCATATTTACATTTATTTTAGAAAAATTTATCAGGACAGCATTTAAATGTGCAAAATCATCAATGTCATAAATGCAACAAAGTTCTACATTTGCAAAGAGAATATGACAAACTAGTTGCCAACTTACAAAAGCTGTCTGAGTTGACATGGACCCACTTCCTTTAGTGAGAAAAGAAGTAATAATGGAGAATTTAAATAGTACTGTTTTCCACATGACTTGAAATAGGCAAAGTAAATTGTTAAGAAGGCAAATGCTCTGTTTGGATAATAAGTTTTTATTGTTACGGAGAAACTAGTACTGTTCAATTGGTGCTAAATAGCGTTAGAAAAATAGAAATACACATATTTTAAATTTTGAATAATCAAACTAAGATAAAAAGGAAATAATTAAGAACAAGCAATAAAATAATTATAGTTTAATAATAAAAACAAATGATGTTTTAAGTTAGAAATGTCTTATCACCAAGTCGTGCAAGTGCATTAATTATCCTTAAGGACTATTTTCACCCCTTTAAGATCTGATTTCAATACAAGAAACTGAAGATGATAGCCTCAGGATAAAAAAAACTTTTCTCACTCAACAAGAGCAAGCAGTGCCCTTAGAAATTTCATATAAAAATTAAATTTTAGAGTAAGCTTCATTTTGAAATTCAATTGATTATCGTCTATCTTCGAAGTATTAGTAAACGGGACAAGGCTGCAAGCAGTGCCCATAGAAAATTCGTTGAAGCACAGTTGGGTTTATGCTAGATTAGTTGATCGAATATAATGACAAAAACATTGTATTTTTCTTTCTATCTCCCCTGTCCTACGATTTTTCTTTTAGAATTTTTCAAGTAAAGTGTTTGTGTGTTCGTATACTGTGAATATATGATTATTTCTCTTACTCTAACAAGTATATATTTTAAATATATATTTGGATAAATAGTTTATACGTATTACAAATATATTACATTCATCTTCTTCATTCGGCTTCATCTTATTTGTATGCTGTGTTTTACAACTGACCTCCTCATCATAACTTCACCTTTTTTTGAAATATTTTTTAGTTTATCATGTATGTTTATGTATAACAAAAATTCATTCTATTTGTAAAATCACTTAATTGAGTGTTTATAAAGTTGCTAATGTGTTAAAGTATTTGTTTCAGTGCAAGGAATCTCAGAAAACAATCTTCTTTTCTTATGTGGATAAGAAATATATATATATATATATATATATATATATATATATATATATTTATATCGATCTGGAGAGAGAAACTCTCAATCTAAGGTGATTTTGAGTAGCTATAGTTTTCTCCCATTCTGGCCTTACAACCTCTGATCGTAGTGTCTTTTGTCTTGGACAATAAATCTCCAATGCTTTTTCCTTTGATTTTGCTGATTTTTAAGATTTTGGAGTTTGCAATCTCAGTGGTTTCTTTTACTTTTTAGTAATTTTGAGCTGTTTCTTTGAAATTTAAATTTTCTTCCTCCATGACTTTAGGTGTTTTCTAAATATGGAAGTATCTCCTTGTTGAGGATGAGGTCATATGTTAGATGTTGAGAATTACCGAAATAAATATGAAAATCAAACACAAACAAGAGCAAATCACAGCACACAATCGCATTCACAAACCACACATTCAAACACAATAGATTTTTACGTGGAAAACTCAATAGTGGGAAAAAATCACGGAGCCACAGCACCACAAGAAACTTCACTATAGAAAAAGATTGTCGAGTTATAGAGAACTTATTGATAGCAAGAGGAAGAAAAAGCGCCGCCTTTTCAGCCTTCTGATCTTCTTCTTCTCACTGGTTCTCACTCTAGGGTTTCAAAGAAGAATAGCCTCCACAAAGAATCTAATCACTTCTACAACCCTCACAATAATATTGGATTAAATATCAACCCTCAAGGGATCAAAAAGTGGCCCAAAGGATGCCTAATTTTGATCAAGAAACGCTCCTATTTGCAACAAAACTGCCACATGTGCCTGGGCGCTCCTACGTGTCCAAGCCTCAAGTTGAACTTTCTTCATGGGCACATGGGCGCCCAGCTTTCGGTGTCCAAGAAGCAGCACAGGCGCCTGGACGCCCAGCTTTCGGTATACAGGCGCTATTAGGCGTTCGGCGTGCCTGGGCGCCCTTGATTGCTGCTGGCACAGTAACGCTTTGCCCCGGAACCCACCGGGACTCCGTCAGCACCTCTTTAGCTAATCCAATCAGGCTTCACACTCTAACACTCCTCTAAAACCTTGATGTTCCTCTAGAGATGTTATCAATGGCTCATCTGCTTCCATCTTCAAACCCATCAATGACAATGAAAATTTTTCAGTCCTTGTCTTCTCGGAAGATGAAATTATTTTACTTGTGAATCCTTTTGAACTTACATTGGTGGGGAAGTTTTCTAGACCTGTCCTCATCTCAGCATGATTTCTACTTTTACTAAGCAGCTAAAAATTTCTATCCATGTGGCTATCTGACAATGTAATCGATATTGATTTTTTTATGTTTTAAATCTGATTAGGAATATGCTCGGGTTTTCACCCGTTGAACTTACAATATTCAGAATTATTTTGTATGAGATTTTCTCCAAACATAGATATTCTACAAAATATTTTAGTGGTACCTAACTATATCAATTTCCCCAATTTTATGTTTACAGTTTAGCAATCACAAATCTATTTTGTTATAGCTCGAGTGGTGAGCAAGCCTTTGCAATTAGACAAAAATATTGCTTTACATCAGAATTTGTTTGCCCCCTGGGTTTTGGTTGAGTTGAATGCTATTAGTAAACTACCAGAGAAGGTATGGTTGAGCTCCCAAAATACTTGTTACTTCCAAATAAATGAATACAAGAATTTACCCACATTTTGTTGTTTATGTTCCTCACTTGGTCATGCTAAAGTGTTGTCCGGCGGCTAACCCGGAAGGTGGTGTTGGTCTTGAGCAAAGTTCTTATAATGTTCATTCCTTGGTTTTAGCTAATAAAACTACTGTTCATGTTGAGGTTTCTTTGGATGAGAATGACGGTAACTGTGATGACCCATGTTAGATTGGTAAAAACCAAACTAACATCGGATGCATCTTTTCGCAGGATCATATTGGCAGTTAGATAAAATAGTAGTTAACGAACATTCAAGCCATTCACATAAAAGAAACGACATTCATTCAATTTAAAATAAAAATAACATCCAAAAATTATTACATAAAATTCCATATACATCAAACTATTAATCTGAAAGTGGCAGTTATTTTTTCCCGCGCTACGCCTCTAGGCTATATCAACCGCCTCCAACTGTATCTGATCTGGCATTATAAAAATAATGCCTTAGTGCACATTCTAAATACAAATGATATTAAAAATATACTTTAAATATAGCGGAAGGCAAAGAAACAAAAAATGAGATAATATTTGCAGGTAAATATAGTGTGTTTCAAATAAAAGAAAATCAGATCACCTGCAACAAGTAATATTTTGTTCACATACCAAATGTCAAAAGGAAAAGTAATAATTGCGTAAAAAATCTATGTTTATGTTTATGTTTATGATATCATGAAGCAATAATAGCAGTTCTGTTGGGCAAAGCCAGAACCATGAGGCTGGGTTCATACGCATTTAAGCATAAATCATCACCTGGACCCACTTAAGGATCTCAGATGGCAACGTGCATTTAAGCAACCTTCACCTGTGCCTCCCTCAAAGGCTCCAGATGACACCCTTATAGCTCCCGAGGACTAGCCCCGTCCCTAACCTAATCATGCTCCGTTTTGGAACCCTTCTTGCAACATTCACAAGACACATAAACATTATTTAATTTCTCTTACCTCATTAGTAGTAAGAATAACATATTAAATACAAAATAGGTTCAAAGCGATGCATAGGCAGCAAATGAAAGTAAAATCATATAAAGTAATATCCAGTGTACCATTGTGTTTGACTTAACTAGACGTTTCACTCACAATTTCGATGGATCTGCAAAAGTTATGATTGAGAATTCTATTAAACTTTTGAAAGTGATGTTATATTGCAACGGATCTTATTTACTCAATAAACTACCCATCTTCTTATTTTTATATCCCTTAACTTAAATATTTATAATTTAAAAGGTACATTACTATAATTCCTCTTAAGAGTCATAAAAATTGTCTTAGAGATTTTAAAACATTACTAATATTATGTCAAGTATTTCAATTGTCATTAATTACAAATCATACTTAACTCATTCAAATCCTATTATAGCACATGAATATATAGTGTTATGAGTAATGAGTTATATTAAAATTTGGCTTAAAATTATAAAATAATACTCCAATTAATCGGAACATAATTTGATACCTAAGCTAGATTTAGACATCTAAAATTTGATACTAAAGCATGCTAATAGATTAATTAAATTAAACTTCTCACAAAAATTTCTACCTACAGCTTGAAATCAAATCAATTTATTATATTCTAATTTCATTACTAATATTATTATTATGATTATTATTATACCTATATCAATATATATACATATATATATCGTATTTATATATATATATATGTATATTTAAGCTTATATAATCAAATTTGTATATATTACTATATATAAATTATAGTGTAACACGCACAGTTTTTATTAGACATTATTAATCAAATTCATAATATATATATATATATGTATATATATATTACTATATGTAAAACATGCACGGTTATTATTTCCCTAAGAGACTCGACAGGGTATTCTTACCTTAGCCGAATGCGGAGAACCCGACGCAAGGAAGCCGACGCAGAGAAGGATCGCAGGTAGGAACCTGTCGGCTGCAGAGATCGAGCCGACGCAAGGAATCGTCAGCTGCAACGATCGGGCCGATGCAAGAAACCCGTCGGACGCAAGGAAGCCGACGCGAGGGATTCGTCGGACACAAGGATTGAGCCGCGGCGTCGTCTGCTGTGCGCTAGCTCCCGTCCGCTCAGGTACGTCCTTTTACCGTCGAGCGGAAAGGGAGAGGTGCAGGAAAAGTTGGGCAGTCGATCGGCGCAGGCTCGGCTCAGGTACGCTCCTACGAATGATAGGGAGAGGCGAGGAGAGGAATCGAGTGTGTTGAAGGGTTGACGTCATAAGCCTGGTTATATAGGTGTGCGTGCGTAACGCACACCCGTTTTGGACCGGCTGGCGCCTTCCTAAAACGCTCGCAAATTTAGCACAGTAGCGTTACTACGGTAATTTTCCCTAATGGCGTAATTTGCTTTAATGTCGTAACTGTCAAAATTCGAAAACTTTCTAAATTAGGTATTAAAACTGAAAAATCTAATTTTCAGCGGGAGTTTTAACGGGAAATAGATAATTGCGGGATATTTAGCGAATCGGGAATTCAATGTATACCTTATAATGACCTAGGGTCATTACAAACTCCCTAACTTAAAAATAATGTCGTGCTCGACATTTCACCATAATAGAAATTATTTAGTTGAATGCAGAAAAAAGTTTTTAATTAAGATTACCTAAGTTCTGAAAGAATCCGGGATATTCTTTTCTTATATCCTCTTCTCTTTCCCATGTAGCTTCTTTGGCGCTGTGACCTTTCCATTGCACTTTGACCATAGGAATGGTTCTCTTTCTTAACCGGCGATTATCTCGTTCTATAATTTGTTCTGATTCTTCTACATAGGTCAGATCTGACTGAATCACTGTCCCGGGAGTTACTAGCTGATAAGATGGTTCTTGTAAACACTTGCGTAAGGATGATACATGGAACACATCATGTACTCTAGAAAAATCCTCAGGTAGTTTCAACCGGTAAGCAGAGTTCCCTATTCGGGCGATGATCTCAAATGGTCCCACATAACGCGAGCTTAGCTTTCCTGATATGCCAAAACGGTATACTCATTTCATTGGGCTTACCTTTAAATAAGCAAAATCTCCTACTTGGAATTCTAGTATTCTGTATCTCAAATTGTGGTATTTCTTTTGGCAGTCCTGGGCTGCAGTTATCCCTAATTTTATTAATTGAATCTTCTTATTAGTTTCTTCAACAAGATCGGATCCGTAAATTTGGACATCTCCAATTTCTGACCAGGACAGAGGTGTAAGACACTTTCTTCCGTACAGAGCTTCGTAGGGCGCCATTCCAATGCTGGCCTGATGACTGTTATTATAAGCAAATTCGACCAATGGCAAGTGTTCTTCCCAATTCCCGCTGAAGTCTAGTATGCAAAGTCTCAAGAGATCCTCTAACACTTGATTAACTCTTTCAGTTTGCCCATCAGTTTGAAGATGAAAAGCAATGCTCATTGCAAGGTTGGTGCCCAAATCAAGATGTACAGCTTTCCAAAATCGAGTAGTGAATCTTCGGTCCCTGTCTGATATAATTGATCTTGGAATTCCGTGTAGCCGAATGATTTCCTTGATATAAGTTCTAGCGAGCTTCTCCACGGGATTTGTTTGTCTTATCGGAAGAAAATGAGTTGTCTTCGTGAGTCTGTCAATGATGACCCAAATGGTATCAGCTCCCGATTTGCTCCGAGGCAACCCAACAACGAAATCCATGGCTATATCGGTCCACTTCCATTCTGGGATTGGTAGGGACTGTAAGAGTCCTCCTGGCCTTTGATGTTCTGCTTTCACTAAGTTGCAAGCATTGCAACGCGCCATAAACTCTCCTACACTTCTCTTTAATCCAGACCACCAATAAATTTTCTTCAAGTCGTGGTATATTTTTGAAGTCCCAGGGTGGATATTATATCTTGAATGATGCGCTTCTTGTAAAATCACCATTCGTAACTCTTTGTCGTTGGGGACCCACAATCGAGTTTTATGATAAATGTAGCCGTTCTTTTCTTGAAGATAACTATTCCTTCCGTCCTGGATAATCTGCTTCAGTTTTTGATATTCAAAGTCTTTTTCTTGAGATAGTTTTATGCGTTCCTCTAACGTTAAATCTGCAATCTCTGAAGCTGAAATGGTGTTCAATTGATTCGTTGTTACCAGATCTATCTCTAGCTTACTCAGCTCCTTAACTAGATCATTATTAATAGTCAGCACATTGAGTACACTAAATGACTTCCAAGTTAAGGCGTCTGCCACAACATTGGCTTTTCCTGGGTGGTATTGGATAACAAGATCATAATCACTAATGAATTCCAGCCATCGCCTTTGTCGACAGTTTAACTCTTTTTGAGTAAAGATATACTTGAGGCTTTGGTGATCTGTAAATAGTTCACATTTCACCTCAAATAAATAATGCCTCCATATTTTAAGAGCAAAGATAACGGCTGCTAACTCCAGATCGTGAACCGGATAGTTTCTTTCATGAACTTTCAGCTGGCGAGAAGCATAAGCAATTACCTTCGCATTTTGCATTAAAACACACCCCAGTCCTACCTTGGATGCATCGGTGTAGACTTGGTAGTCCATGCCTTCTTGAGGTAGTGCTAAAACAGGGGCGGTCGTGAGAGCATCCTTTAATTCTGAAAAGAAATTTCACATTCAGAACTCCAGATAAATGGCGTGGCTTTTTGGGTGAGCTTGGTGAGTGGAGCCGAGATCTGGAAAAATCCCTGTACAAACTTTTTATAATAACCTGCCAATCCCAAGAAACTTCTGATTTCCGTTATGGTTGAAGGCTGGGTCCATTCTTGAATGGAACTAATTTTCCTTGGATCTACTTGAATCCCTTCAATGCTTACAACATGGCCCAGAAAGGCTACTGAGCTCAACCAAAACTCACACTTAGAAAATTTCACATATAGCTTGCTGCATCTTAAAGCTTCTAACACTGCCCGCAAGTGAACCTCATGATCAGTTTCATTCTTGGAGTAAATTAAGATATCGTCAATGAAGACGATCACAAATTTATCCAAATATGGTTTGAGAACCCTCTGCATTAAATCCATGAATAGAGACGGCGCATTGGTCAGTCCGAAGGACATCACAAGAAATTCAAAATGGCCATACCTTGTCCTAAATGCGGTTTTAGGGATATCTTCTTCCCTTATTCTTACTTGATGATATCCAGATCGAAGGTCAATCTTGGAGAAAACAACAGCTCCTGCTAGTTGATCAAATAAATCATCTATTCGGGGAAGAGGATATTTATTTTTAATAGTCACCTTGTTTAGGTTCCCTGTAGTCGATACACATCCTCATCGTTCCATCATTCTTTTTGACAAAAAGCACAGGAGCTCCCCAAGGTGACATACTGGGACAAATAAGGCCTTTATCTAACAATTCATTTAATTGCTCATTTAATTCTTGAAGCTCTTTTGGCGCCATTCTATAAGGTGCCTTTGATAACGGTTGCGTGCCGGGAATTAAATCAATAGTAAAATCTATTTCCCGTACCGGAGGTATTCCTGGCAATTCATTGGGAAATACATCCGGAAATTCATTGGCAACCCTTGTATCATCTAGGGAAGTTACTTCTTCTTTATTTCCCATCATTGTTACTAAGTAGGCCTCGCATCCTTTTTGAATTAACTTAGCTGCTTGAATGACATTGGTGAGAGACGCTGCAGTGCCTAGTCTTCCCATAAATGTCACTGGTCTTCCTGCACTTCTGAGGGTAACCTTTTTGCGCTGGCAATCGATGACTGCTTGATGACAAGATAGCCAGTCCATATTCAAAAATAATATCAAAATTTGTAATTGGGAGAACTATCAAGCTAGCTTTAAATGTCCCACCATTAATTGGGATTTCACATTCACAATATTCTCTAGCGCTCATGAGGGCGCCATATGGTAACCCCACGTTTAATCTTTCTGCTAGCTCTATAAATGGCAGTTGTAGTTTCTTTACGAAGGTTTCAGATATAAAGGAGTGACTTGCACCCGTGTCGAATAAAGTTATACATGCGTGCTCAAAAAAATACAAGGTACCTAATATTAAATGCATGCTAAAGATTTATTTCTAAAAAAAATTAAGAAGTGCCGGTCAAAATAATTAAAAAGTACCTGTCACCACGTCATGATCATCGGGAGCCATGACTGGAGTAAGTTTGTAAACTTTAGCGGCAGCTGGTCGTCCCGGGGTATGATTTCTCCTTTGAGTTGGCATGGTTGAAGGAGATGATGTCGAGGCTGGTGTACTTGCTGGAGCCGGGGTACGAGGAGGGGTAGATACCGGGTTCATTTTGGGCCTCTGAATAATGTCCCGATCTATAGTTTTGAAGGATCTACAATGTCGATAACTATGCCCCGTCCTGCCGCAATGATAACATCTGTTGCCCGTGTGATAGCACCTGCCCGTTGGGTGAGGTCGGAGACATTCAGAATTTTCCCTTTCCCTAGCAGGCCCTGAGGTGATCTGATAAACATTTGCCTGTCGACTAGGTCAAGACCTTTTAAAGATTTCACAACTGTCTTGGGATTGGGAGGGACGTTTCTCCTGGCATTCAGCAATTATCTGCTCATTATGCTCCATTATGGTTGCACAGTCCAGTATCTCAGCAAATTTGGTGTGCTTGAGCGGGAGCAAGCTGGTCCTGATGGAGTCCTTCAAGCCATCCAAGAACCTACTACACCTAGCAGCCTCTGTGTCCACCAGCTTGGGTGCATATCTGGAGAGCCTTGTGAACTCAGACTCATAAGCCACAATGGACCTATTTCCCTGAGTCAGCTTAATGAACTGGTTCTCCAATATCTTTTGGGCAGACAGAGGGATGTAGCGACCTCGAAATGCCTCCGCAAATTTTTCCCAGGATATGTCTTCTAGTTCCAAGCCCATAAACTGAGTTTTGTGGGTGACTCCCCACCATCGCTCAGCTTCGGCCTTGAATAGGCTCTTAGCCAACCGTATCGCATCTCTAACCGGACATCTTATGTCCTCCAGTTTATTTTCTATTTCCTGGATCCAATCTTCAGCCTCCATCGGCCGAGCTGAACCGTCGTAGCGTGGGGGGTTTAGCTTCAAGAATGCTTGCAAAGCTCCGCCAATTATGTGCCCTTGGCTAGGGGGAGATTCCTGAGTCTTATGTTGATTGGCTAATATTTGAGCCATCAACTCCAGGATTTTGTCAGTCTTACTCTTCGATGGACCTGAAGGCAAAGGGGCCTTCACCGAAGTCTCCATTGGCAACTCAGGAGAGTACTCTTCCGGATTCATCTATAAGGAGGGTGATAAAAAAATGAATGCTTCATTTAAAAAGAATTAATATTTCATACCAAAGAAAATTAACAGAAATAAAGATACAATCAATTTTTTTTTCATGTTACACAAAATTTCGCTCTTAAGATAATATTCTAAATGAGTTGCTTAAGGCTTTTAGCCCAAAGCTTCCTATATTTATTGGTTGCTTTCTTCCTCCTAGAAGTTGAGGCTGCATTCCTCATTTGATGCACTCTCCCTTCAACCTTTGAAAGGCGTTCTTCATGCTCCTCTTCTTTTTCCAAAGTGAATTCGGCCAATTTAGGGAGCACCCACCTTAGTGTCTCCTTCAATTCTTGTACCTCATTTTGGAGGTTGGTGATCTTCTCGTAAGAGACACACATGAACCTTGTCAGGCTTTCACCGCATGCCATAATTGAAATTAGGTTCGTTGAAGTCCATTTGCTAAGGTCCTTCTTGGCTTAAGTCGATTTTCGAGTGTTCCTCCGAATGATTAGGGGAATTCATCTGTTTAAAGACAAACTTATAATTTGTTGAATAATGACCTTAATTAGTCTTTCTACTAGATGTTGCCCTAATAATACCTCATCATATCACTAGTTTTCTATATGATGTTTTGTTCCTACCACAATTTTACTATGCCACTAATTTTTTATCAAGTATTTCATTCCAGTGTATTTATATTTTAAATTAAATGATTTTCCAATTATAACTTCTATGTCAAATATTATTTTACTCTAACACTTCCAATACTGCTCTGATACCAACTGTGATGACCCATGTTAGGTTGGTAAAAATCAAACTAACATCAGATGCATCTTTCCGCAGAATCATATGGGCAGTTAGATAAAATAGTAGTTAATGAACATTCAAGCCATTCACATAAAAAAAATGATATTCATTCAATTTAAAATAAAATAACATCCATAAATTATTACATAAAATTCCATATACATCAAACTATTATTCTAAAAGGGGCAGTTATTTTTTCCCGCGCTACGCCTCTAGGCTATATCAACCGCCTCCAACTGTATCTGATCTGGCATTATAAAAATAATGCCTTAGTGCACATTCTAAATACAAAGAATATTAAAAATATACTTTAAGAATAGCGGAAGACAGAAACAAAAAATGAGATAATATTTGCAGGTAAATATAGTGTGTTTCAAATAAAAGAAAATCAGATCACCTGCAACAAGTAATATTTTGTTCACATGCCAAATGTCAAAAGGAAAAGCAATAATTGCGTAAAAAATCTATATTTATGTTTATGTCTATGATATTATGAAGCAATAATAGCAGTTCTGTTGGGCAAAGCCAGAACCATGAAGCTGGGTTCATATGCATTTAAGCATAAATCATCACTTGGACCCACTTAAGGATCTCAGATGGCA
Source organism: Gastrodia elata (assembly GCA_016760335.1). Classification (NCBI taxonomy): domain Eukaryota; kingdom Viridiplantae; phylum Streptophyta; class Magnoliopsida; order Asparagales; family Orchidaceae; genus Gastrodia; species Gastrodia elata. The sequence continues at coordinate 17,784,997 of CM028672.1, read as the reverse complement.
ACGTGCATTTAAGCAACCTTCACCTGTGCCTCCCTCAAAGGCTCCAGATGACACCCTTATAGCTCCCGAGGACTAGCCCCGTCCCTAACCTAATCATGCTCTGTTTTGGAACCCTTCTTGCAACATTCACAAGACACATAAACATTATTTAATTTCTCTTACCTCATTAGTAGTAAAAATAACGTATTAAATACAAAATAGGTTCAAAGCGATGCATAAGCAGCAAATGAAAGTAAAATCATATAAAGTAATATCCAGTGTACCATTGTGTTTGACTTAACTAGACGTTTCACTCACAATTTCGATGGATCTGCAAAAGTTATGATTGAGAATTCTATTTAACTTTTGAAAGTGATGTTATATTGCAACGGATCTTATTTACTCGATAAACTACCCATCTTCTTATTTTCATATCCCTTAACTTAAATCTTTATAATTTAAAAGGTACATTACTATAATTCCTCTTAAGAGTCATAAAAATTATCTTAGAGATTTTAAAACATTACTAATATTATGTCAAGTATTTCAATTGTCATTAATTACAAATCATACTTAACTCATTCAAATCCTATTATAGCACATGAATATACAGAGTGTTATGAGTAATGAGTTATATTAAAATTTGGCTTAAAATCATAAAATAATACTCCAATTAATCGGAACATAATTTGATACCTAAGCTAAATTTAGACATCTAAAATTTGATACTAAAGCATGCTAATAGATTAATTAAATTAAACTTCTCACAAAAATTTCTACCTAAAGCTTAAAATCAAATCAATTTATTATATTCTAATTTCATTACTAATATTATTATTATGATTATTATTATACCTATACCAATATATATACATATATATATCGTATTTATATATATATATATGTATATTTAAGCTTATATAATCAAATTTGTATATATTACTATATATAAATTGTAGTGTAACACGCACGATTTTTATTAGACATTATTAATCAAATTCGTAATATATATATATATGTATATATATATTACTATATGTAAAACATGCACTGTTATTATTTCCCTAAGAGACTCGACAGGGTATTCTTACCTTAGCCGAATGCGGAGAACCCGACGCAAGGAAGCCGACGCAGAGAAGGATCGCAGGTAGGAACCTGTCGGCTGCAGAGATCGAGCCGACGCAAGGAATCGCCAGCTGCAACGATCGGGCCGATGCAAGAAACCCGTCGGACGCAAGGAAGCCGACGCGAGGGATTCGTCGGACACAAGGATTGAGCCGCGTCGTCTGCTATGCGCTAGCTCCCGTCCGCTCAGGTACGTCCTTTTACCGTCGAGCGGAAAGGGAGAGGTGAGGGAAAAGTTGGGCAGTCGATCGGCTCAGGTACGCTCCTACGAAGGATAGGGAGAGGCGAGGAGAGGAATCGAGTGTGTTGAAGTGTTGACGCCATACGCCTGGTTATATAGGTGTGCGTGCGTAACGCACAGCCGTTTTGGACCGGTTGGCGCCTTCCTAAAACGCTCGCAAATTTAGGACAGTAGCGTTACTACGGTAATTTTCCCTAATGGCGTAATTTGCTTTAATGTCGTAACTGTCAAAATTCGAAAACTTTCTAAATTAGGTATTAAAACTGAAAAATCTAATTTTCAGCGGGAGTTTTAACGGGAAACAGATAATTGCGGGATATTTAGCGAATCGGGAATTCAATGTATACCTAATAATGACCTAGGGTCATTACAGTAACAATCTTATATTTTATAATGACAATAGTAATGCCAGTGATCATGTTACTATAAACATTACTAAAAGCTCTAATGAAACTATGCATTCTCAGAATTTGGAAGGAAAATTCCTGTGCAAGATGAAACTTTTCTTTCAAACACAAAGAAAAATGCATGTCTAAATATTAATGTAATATTTAGTATATCAGTATATAATAATACTAATTGCAGAAAAAATGATGCCATTGCAACAGAATTATCATGTTCAACAGCTTCAGAGATCCCTCCCCCCAGATTAGCTGAAAAAAATGAGTGTAAAATTACAAATATTCAAGCACTTACTATACTCAAAGACTCCAAGATCTTTATCACCTACAAAAAATGCAAAAAATGACAAAATCTTAAATGCTTCAGGTATATATCTATCACCTAATCGTTTTGATGTTTTAATTAAAGTTGATGACAATTATTGCATGAAAAATTGTGATAAAATCTCTGAAAATGGGTCATTAGTTGAGAATGACGTGATAATGTACAATAAAGCTGATGGCAAGTTTACTGCTAATTTTCCTTGTTGTGCTAAGGTTAAAGAAACTATTTTGGATTTTAATCTTACTACCTTTAGATATAATAGAATCACAAGATATAAAGCCAAAGCCCTAGGTGGGTCTAATCTGAAGAATTAATGAATATTTTGATATGGAATATATGAGGTCGGGAATTCCTAAAGCATATTACTGTTGATCACAATATTACTGTAGTTGTCATTATTAAGACTAAGTGAATAGATCTAAAATTATGTTTGTGTGTAGAAAGATGACTTTTCCAATGGTGTTGCTAATCAAAACAATGACATTTGAGTCCTCAAGAAACACGGTTGGAATGCTTGTTTCTCAATAATCATTGCCAAGCTATCTATATAGCTCTAGAGAGTAACAATAAACTATATTGGAACTTTCGTTCATGGAGGCTACTCACATTTTGATAGATGTAGTTTGTGTGATTTCATCAGCGATAACAACCCTAATTCTTCTATTTGTTGGCTTGGAGGAGAGGATTTCAGTGTGTTCCGCACCCAAATGAATATAAAAGCTACACAAACAATCATTCTACTGTTGATTTAATAATCTAGTTACTGATTGTAACCTTGGTGATTCTACATACTCTAGTTCTAAATTTATGTGGTCAGATAGTCACAAATTTGCCAAATTGGATAGGACCTTTCTTAATGATTTGTAAGGGGAACACTTCAATTGATTACAAAACTTTTCTCTCCTCAATGGCTTCTAATCATAAGCCTATAATACTAAAAGATTGAAATGAAAATAACAATAAAGTTAAACCTTTCAAATTCCAATCCTTTTGGTTACTTAAGCCTGAATTCTTACAGTTTGTTAACAATATGGGGAATGATCCTTCTGTTTTCTATGGTATGCATAGATTTCCTAACAAATTAAAAAGTCTTTCTTCCTGAAACAAAAGAGAAAATGGTAAAATCTTCTCTAACCATAAATCTAAGGAAGAAAGAGTTACTAATTTAGAAAAAAATTTTTAAGAAAACCATTCCTCTACTAATAAAATAAATCTATCCCATGCTAAAACCTAATTTAACCCAATGACATAATGATGAGGAAAATTTTTGAAAACAAAAATGCAGCATCAATTAGAAGTTGAACAGTGAGCATAACACTAAGTTATACCACTCTTGAGTGAATAAATTGAGTTTTATTGGCGGTGCGCCCATATAGCTTTCCTATTGAATTTTATCAAACTTATTGGGATACCATTTGAGAATATGTAGTTAATGCCATTCAAGAATTCTTTCAGGGTGTTCACATTCCTAAATTCTTCACACATACAGCTATAGCTTGTATTCCAAAATGGAAAAATATTGTTTGTAAAAATACTATAGATCCATTAGCCTATGCTCAATTTTTAGCAAAATCATATATAAAATATGTCTTGAGATTGAAACCACCATACCTTCATACTTTCATTGAGTGCAATCAAAGTGCTTTTATTCTTGGGAGAAGCATCAAGGATAATATTCTCACTGCTCAATATCTTTTCCATAACTTTAATCTTAAATAAAGAGTCTTTAATATGGCTATTAAACTTGATCTTGAAAAAGCTTGTGATAACAAAGTGATCATTCTTACTACTATTCTTTTTAGCATTGTTATTGACTATTGGTCCAAAATATCAATCAATTTTTCAATAAGGATCATACATTATGTTTCAAATCCAGTGGTAAATGCACCATTTCCCATTTGGATAAATGAATGATTTATGTATTTACTAATGGGGATTCCAAGTCAATTTAAATCTTTGGTAAATTATCAACACTCTCCAAAAGGAATCAGGCTAAAAACTAATGTTAGTAAGTCTTACACTTTTATAAATAAGAAAATCTGATTAATAAAATCAAATCTATCAAAAATTCCTTGGGTTTTGATAGAGGTAAGCTTTCTTTTAAATACTCAGGAGTGCCTATAATCCATGATCATAAAGAAGCTCTCATTTCGAGATTCCTAATTGAACAAATTATCAAGCATATTCTTTTGTTGGGAACAAAAATATCTTTCTCCTGGAGGCAAACTGATTTTGATTAAATTCATCCTCAACACAATTCCTAGCTATTGGTTTGAGATTATTAGTCCAACTCAATTGGTGCTTAGCTATATCAAAGTTACTCTTAGCAAGTTCCTTTGGTATAACAGTAATAGTTCTAAGATAATATTGACTAACTGAAATCATTTGTGTTTCCCTAACAATGAAGATGGTTTGGGTATTAATAATCTAGAGGATATCCACAATACTTTTACCCTCAAACTTTGGTGAAACTTTCACACTAAAAATTCACTATGGCCCAACCTTCTTCATGCTAAATGTTGTGCTACAAAATATCCTCATGCTGTAAAACCCATAATCACTGAAACTTTAACTTGAATATGTATGTTACAGCTTAGGAATAGCATGGAAGATCTAGTCTTCACAGAACAATTTGATGATTCCAGTAATTTCAGGTTTGAAAATTAGTCTGATAATGGTTTTTGGAATGAAATTATTGTTGTCTCCAACAAAAACTTTCTTATTATTGATTGTCTGAGTGAGAAAAATGTTGAATATTCATTCAGATGTTGGCCCCATTCTTCCCTCATAACTTGGTATCAAATATAATGAAATTCCCTCCCAAGAATATCACATCATAAACATTTATCCTCTGACATTGCTCCTAATGGCAACTTTAGCTTGAAATCAGCTTGAGAAATTTGTAGAAAACATAAATTTAATGGCAAAGATTTCTGGTTTTGGAATAACATAATACCGATTTTCCTATCTTTTGTTTTATGGAAGACTTATTAATGGGATTATATCGATTGATGATGTTTTACAATTAAAAGATTTTCACTTACTTTCAAAATGCCAATGTTGTTGCTCTGATGAATCAGTGGATCATGTTTTCTTCCAAAATGCATATGCGTCTAAGATCTGGGAAGAATTTGTTGTTTCTTACAAACTTCTCCCTGCCGATCAGCTTGCAGAAATTTCTCCTCAGACATTCCTCCTAATGGAAACTTTTGCTTAAAATTAGCTTGGAGAATTTGTAGAAGACAAACTTAACAGCAATGATTTTTGGTTTTGAAACAACATAATACCAATTTTCCTATATATTGTTTTATAGAGACGATTAATGGAATTTTAAATCTGTTGATGATATTTTACAATTAAGAGATTCACTTAGCTTCATAATGCTGTGTTGTTGCTCTAATGAATTAGTAGATCATGTTTTCTTCCAAAATGAATATGCGTCTAAGATCTGGAAGAGTTAGTTGTTATGAACCTCTCCCTGCTGATCAATTTGCAACAATTTAGTTCCCACCAATCTCAGGATGAACCATAATTAGCTATGGCTTTTATATGTTAATCATATTTGGAAATACAATATGATTATTATAAGAAAAAAATTTTGGATTTATGTTTATAGTTTTACTGGCTGGAAAATAATTGCGTGGGAATGTAGTTCTAGTCACTTCTACTGATCTACAAAGAAAATATGATGCTATCAACCTTAATTGCAGGATTTTGATAGACAAACCCTTTTAAAAATTCCTGTCTGGATGTTTACGTTCTAATCATATGCTTTCGCTGCTTTCTTGGTATATTATAACTCCTTCATGCTGGCTTCTGTTTGGTAACTTTTTAAGCTTTCAAAGGAAAATTAATATCATCTAGTAGTGATAAGTTTACTAATGAAAACTTCATGCACACAAAAGGCCCTCTGGTTGCGTGTACTAATCGTTGCAACAAGCATAATAATAAGTCTTTCAGATGTCTTCTTGTATTTGTTCTGATTCCTGACATCATTAGTTATTAAATTTGGACGGACAAGAAGAGATCAGATCAGATATATTATATCAAGTATATTGCATGGTCTTTTAATTAATGTTTACATATATTAATTAATGTTTACATATTAAATTAACAGTTCTATGAATAACAATAAAATAATTTATGTAAGAATAATATAACAATCCCTAAATATTTCAAGTTTTATTTTTTTAATTTAGATGGTATATTTTAGCCTATAAACTAGCATATATAGATGATAAGAATTTATTCACAAGAACTTAACAAAACTAAGTTTTACAGACTCTATTCTTTTAATATAATTAAAACTCTAATCAATGGCATTAAACCGTATATTTATAAGAGGTTATTCATTGCAATGTGGTGCACTTTGGCTTTGTACCAATCTTGGTTTCGTTATTGCTCTAAAAAGTATGCCTTTTCTTTCATAAGAAGCATCCTCAATTCAAACAGCAGTATATATTATATCAGGTATATCTCTCCCTCTAGAGGTGGCATTCTTGCCGGTAATTGAGGTAGGAGGGGTTAGAGGAGATTGCTCTGATACTATGAATAAAAGGTAGAGGAAGAAGAAATAGCTCTCATTAATTTGAATGTAGCATTACATAGATGTATATATAGATTCAATAGAATATGGTTCATCATGTGTTATCAGGTTCACAGGCACCTGGGCGCGCCTAGGAACTCAATCCTCTGGCTGGCGTGGGCAATTGCGCATGGGCGTGCTTGGGCTCCTAGTCCTCTAGCTGACATTGGCAATTACGCCTGGGCGCCCAGTACTCTGGTTGGTATGTCTTGATACTGCTATTAACTTCCACAAATATATAGGTGACTGCATCGACATGCATTGTAATTAACACATCACCCTAATCCAAGGACTTTGACGATCATTAAGAGTCATACTAAACCTATTTCATTATAGTATACAAAATCATACACCATAGCCATAAAATACAAAATTAATTAATAGATAGTGTCTAACCAAATTAAGTAGAGATATATTTTACTCATAAAAGTGTGGAACTGAGTTCTTCTATAAAAGCATATTTGCCAAGAAGTTTTTAAACCACTCAATCTCATAACATGTTTAAAAAAAAAAAAAGAATTCATATTCCATAATTAATCATGCTATAGAGATTTTCGCTTTAAAAATTCCCAAGAAATTAAATCGTATCAAGTGTGAACATGTAACCAAATGTAGTGTGGGGACTCGATACTAAGTTAGCGGGAGCTAATCCAATACCGACTTTTGGGGTAAGTCCCCTAACTGCAGGATCATATTTAGTGATTTAAAAGATAAAATATGTAGACATCCAACATAACTCATTGATTCATTAATTCACAAATTTTTAATACAAAGATCAAAATAAAATAAAAGTTACAAACTTAAGAAAAAGAGTCAAAAAGAGCGATAAATCAACAGGTAGCAGTATCAGCACTGTTTGGTTCTTAGCACCTTTCCTCTATGGCAAACTCGTGATCTGGGCACGTTTCAAAAGTGCAGGCATTTGAATACCAGTTAGCTGTGAAACTAAGTACTGATAGATGTCAACTTTACAATTGTTAAATAATAAGCAAAATAATCAATAATTTGTCAGGAAATAAAAGTTGTATAAATTTATCCCTACAAATCTATTTAAATTGCACTGAAACTTTAGCATAAAAATAATTGTGTCATAAAAATAAATATAAAATTTTAGAGTTTGATATCCGGAGCAAAACATGATTTTGTTGGGCAAGTACAAATTTGAGAAAAAATGGGGTTCATTTTTGTGTTACATACCCCAGCTTCCCTCTATCCCTGCCTCTCAAAGGCTTATCAGTATAAGCTCCTTATGACTCTCGATGTTAGACAGCCCATTATAGCAGTTGTTTGATCAAACTAAACATATATCAACATGGAACCCATGCTACTTAGTTATCCAAACTTTTCATATATCATTTTATGCGACTTTTAAAAGCACTTTTATCAATTTATGCAACAATGAGCGAAAAACATATTTAAACAAAAGTAATAAAAGACATCTGGTACTTTTTTCTTTAAGTTCAAAAGTGCAACAGTTTGATCGAAATTGTATTTAGATTTTTGATTATTTAAATTAGCCATTTAGCCAATATTATAATGAAAGTCATGTGATATTTTTAGGAATATTTACTTTCTTTTTTTATATTTTGTCTTTCTTTCACTCTATCTTTTTGATAGAAGACATCAATTTAAATTACTGAGGGAAGTAATAATATTTATTATTATCATTATTTAATGATAATAATAATGTATGAAAGAAAAATACAAAATGAAAATGACTGAATTGAAATAATATTTATTTTATAACATTTGTATTATTTTTATTATTAATTAATGAGAATAATAATAATGTTAAATGATGTATTTTTATCATTATTATTTTCATAATACTGATTATTATGTATATACATAAAAAAATTTAAAAAAAATAAAGAAATAGCAAAATTTCTTCTCATTTTCCTCCTCTCACTTTGGGTTAGGGTTGCCGGAAATCGAAGGGAGGCAAGACATGGCTGAAGGGGGCCGGAGGGGGTGGCAGGAGTGAGGTGGCCAAAGCAGAGGAACAGTGGATGGCTGGCAGAGGGCTGAAGGTGGCTGAAGGAGAGCTGGTTGTGCTGTCGGGAGAGGTGAGGGAGTGGGGGGGTTTAAATAGAGGGAGAGGAAAAGGGGTTGGCCGGCCAACTGGTCGGCCGCCTGTCGGTTGTCGACCGAGCGCCAACCACCAGGGAGGCGCGCATGCGCTTGGCAGCGCCATCTGCGTCCGCCTGATAGCACCTGGCAGGCTCTGTCGACGTCGAGGCGGGGGGACAGAGAACAGAGGATTTTTAAAACTTAAGAAAAAAGTTAAAAATTAAAATTTTCACATTCTTATGCCGTTTGACCTCTAAAAATAACGAAACTTGACACAGATGTGTGTTATGACGTAACGAACACTCTCACGCTAAAAATTTTTCGATTCTGAGTAATTTTTATTTTATATTAATTTCTGAAATTTGAAACTTCACAAATTAATTATGATCGAACCGGAGCTCTAAATTTGATGAAACTTTTAGCGTAGAATTTGAATAATATACTTGATATAATGACACAAAAATTGACGAATTTGAACTTGTATTTAATTTTCTTTATTTATTGAATTTAAAAAAATTCAGAAATTAAAGCAGGGGTTTCCGTTATCCGAATTTCTCCCAAACTAGGGCATTTTGATTTAAAAAATTATTTCTATCCAATGGTATTTTGGTTTGCCCTAATTTGAAGTTCCCCGGGAATCTGATTTCTGAGTCAGAACTTGACCTAAATTTTGCAAAGTAACGACATTGGGTCGTTACATGTAGATCGTCTCGTGTGACTAAGAGATCCAATCACAACTAGAAATTCACTAAAATAACAGCAATTAACAATATTTTTCAAATACTTTAGTACTCTACATTAAGCAAACTAGTGACCCTCATAGGGATATGAGTATATTTACTTAAACTATTTATTACATGAGCATTATCAATTTTATAATAATTCATTTAGTACATTAAGAAACCAATTAGTTGAGGATTAAATTATGTTCTCCCAAATTCTTTTTTAAATATGAATTTGCATTAGAAGAAGTGCTGATAGATTTTAAAACAAAGTATCCATTCTTTTCAAAATATTTTGGAAAGTATAATACACAAAATAATATTAGCTTCTTCTAAATCTTTCATCTTATAATAACCTCACTAATTTATTTATACTAGTACCAAAAATAAGTAAGATCATCTATATAAAAGAAAACAAAAACACATCAATTTTCTAAATCTAATTTAGAAAATAGATCTCTCTGCATTATTAAAATAATAATACTATAACAATATCAAATTTAATATGAGATTATTTTGTAGCCTATTCATCGATATAAAGACTTAACAAACTCGTGAATTTTATATTTTTTACCAAATAAGCTAATGCAGTTAATGCTATAATGGAAGATATGTATGTAATATGTGAATATGTGTCAAAATAATTAAGATCTTTTTTATGTAAACCCGTTAGAAACTAATTTTATCTTTAATTTGCCAATCCACTTGCTGCTAATATGTTTGGTTTCAAGAGAAAGATCAACTAACTCCTAAATATAATTGGCTTTACATATTTCATTTCATTAATACTTACACTCCAAAATGAAGCATCATTAGAACTAATAATTTTCTTATAAGATGGACCATTTTCTAAAATGTATCTGAAAAGGCAATCACCAAAAATAGTAGTGCTTCTAACTATAGTACTCTTAAATTTCAAAATGGACTGATTAAAAGAACTAAAATTAAAAGAAGCTTGTACTGGTGTTTTCTTATTTTTTTAAGGTAAAAGACATATTTTAAGCTTCAATATTTTTATTCAATCTTTTTTAATATTTTTTGTTTAATTATGCAAACTTATAGATTTGAGTAAGAATTGTCATAGGAATTGCATGATATCATCCTGAATAAGAATTTAAAAGATAATGTAGTAAAGATTAGGAAATAGAATTATATCTATAAAAATTATCATTGATAGAATAATTTTTAGTTTTGTTGGTAAATATGGCCCTCAAATAAGATTGAACAAAACAATAAAAAATTGACATAATTTGGAAGACTTTGTTCAAAAAATACCGCAATACAAGATGATATTTATAGAAAGAGACTTAAATGGACATTTTGAAAATGTGACTTGACAATTTAATACCTTTCATGATGATTTTAGTTTTAAACAGATTAATGAAGAAAAAAGAATGATTTTGGAGTTTGCTTTAACTTATAATTTTATAATTGCTAATACTTATTTACAAAAAAAAAGAAAAGCATGCTAGTGCTTATAAAAATGGGGTTTCTAAGGCTAAGATTTATTATTCTCTTAACGAAAAGAAATCATTTATACTACAAAATTTGTAAGATTATTCGAAGTAATTGTTTGATGACCCAACATCAATTATTATTTTTAAATTTGAAAATATGGAGTAGAAAAATTAATATTAAATCTAAAAAATAGTTTAAAACTAGATTATGAAATCTCAAAAAAGGTAATATAAAACTTGGACAGCGAGATTTTGAAGGGAAAGCTAATCTTAAATAGAATTTATTCGTTAGTATATTCACAGTGTAGCAAGAAGTATACATGATTAATCAAACAGTAGAGGGCTTAAGTAAGATAGTTTGTGGTAGAAATAAAATGCCAAGCAAAGATTAAAAAAAAAAGTGTAAAGAATGATTTAACATAAGAAAGAAAAAAATTGGAAGCAATATAAAGCAGTATATTGTAAATCAAAAATGGTAGATCATGATGCAAAGATTGTTATATTTGAGGATTTTCATGAAAAACTAGAAAATATTGAGATAGATACATATATATGTGCGTGTGTGCACGTGCTAGTTATATTAATAGATAAAAGAAGCAAAACCTTAAAGCAAGTAAAATATATCAAAATATGATCAAAAAGTTTTTTTGGTTGAATATTGTGAATTACTTACAAAGCCGGGATCTAAAGTTCAAGTGTATGAGTTTGCTAGAGAGTTTCATGTAAAGGTGAAGAGAGAGAGTAGTCATAACTTAAATGTTTTAAGCCGAATAACATGGGAGAATATTGTGAGAACTTCGATGACTATTACAACCCAAATGGCATACATCATCAAAGTATTCCACCTAAGACTCTGCAGTTGAATGGATTAGTGAAGCATATGAACCACACTTTGGCAGAGAGGGTGCGGTGCATGTTGTCACAATCTCATTTGTCAAGATACTTTGGGGGTGGGGGTAGTGAGTACTGCAATTCATATATTAAATATCTCTCCATTATTTCCATTTGAATTGATGTTCCTGCGTGAGTTTGGTTAACAAAAGATGTTAGCTACCATCATTTTTTAAGGTCGTTGAGTGCAAAGCTTATAGGCACAAAACCAAAACTGAGAGATCCAAACTAGTCGCTAAGATGAGACAATGTGCCTTTATAAGCTGTGGTTTGGACAATTTTTATACAAATTATATGATCCCATTTTAAAGGTCATAAGAAGGATAAACATGATCTTCATGGAGCACTAGAACATTGACAAAATTGAATAGGTGGTGCAGCCCGAAGAAGATCTTGTTGATCTAAATCTAGTACCAGTTCAGAGAGAAATCTTCACTCAAGATGGAGAAGATGAGAAAGCTAGAGAGGAAAACTAAAAAAAGGTAGCCATTGAAGATCAAGTTGAGGAGCCCGTACTCAAAAGGTCCACAAGACAGAGGAAACCTACCATACACTTTCTAGATGAGTACATGTTGTCACATATGCAGATAAGTATTTTCTTTTATACTTAGTTCAAAACTAATGATTCAAAACCTGATGTGTCAGTTTCAAGAAACTAGAAATGCTTGAGCAAGCTAACTTTTAAACTTTTATAAAGAGGCATGAAGAAACTATTCTCATTTTTAATGTTTTGTAATAAAATAGAAACAAATTTTAGAGATGTTCTATATTCTGAATAAATATATTGGACTTTTATTTATTGATAATAATGTCTCTTTTTTTAGTATTTTCATTAATATTATCTTGCGGGCATCATAATTTTTCTATTTACCTCGCCAAGGCTCCCAATAGATTAAGTAGTCTTGGAAAAGACTAAAAGTATAGAGAATTGGGCACAAAACTCACAAAATAACTTTTTTATTTCAACAAAAGAGGATAAAAGAAATCTTCTACAGACACCTATAAAAAACTTCCAGACACTACTTAAAACTTCATTACTAACTACCAATAACACCACCTTATAATCACCTAATAACTAGAATAAAATCACCTAATAACTGCCCAAAAAAAACCAACTAATGTGTACCAAAAAAACAAATAAGCAAATGTAAATTTAAAATCATATTTTTAGCACTTCCCCTTGATTCAAAATTTAACATCCCATGTAATCTTTACTACCAAAAAAGATCATATATAAGGCATTTGTCCTTCCATTATTCAGCATTCAGATTTTCCCAAACACCCATGAACATGTGTTTCATCTTCTTCATAATCTCTTCAAAATAAAGTGGAGCTCAAATAAAAATACTAAGTGTGCAGTCAAATATCTTGCAATGGTCTCACCCACCGGATGGATTTATCATCCGATGAACTTGATCTAAATATCTTCAGTTAACTACATTATTTTCTTGAGCATGAATTTCTTCAATTGATTTCATCATCATCTGTCACTGTTTTTCTCTTAACATCAAAACAAATAAGCGTCAAATAACGCTTCATACAAAATAACCTATTTAGTTATTATACTTTTCTTCTTCCTAGAGCCCAATTATTTATAAGCTGTTGACATCATGATGTACCAATAAATTCAGCTTCTTTGAATTGTTGTGCATCACTTCGATATTGAGCATCCTTTATGCATACAGACACCTATCCAAAAGTAAATGTTTTTTTTCCACCATGCCAAGCTTTGTAAGGTGTCATATTTTGAACTAGATTTTATAAAGAAGTATTCAAGATATATATTGTTAACCCTTTGGCCTTCAACATACATCTAGTCATCTTCACAAAAGTGTCATTTTCCTCTCAATGACACCAGTTTGCTTAGGAGTGCATAGTGCAATTAATTCTCTTCTAATGTCTTATTCTCACAAAACAATTTCGTTGAAATAAACTCTCCACCTCAAATTTGTGCACAAAATCAACTTTCCACTTTTCTTTTTTAATAATCTCTTAAAATTCATAAAAAACTCAAAAGCTTCATACTTCTACTTCAAGAAGTATACCCAAGTCATGCTATTATAATCATCAATAAATAGTAAAAATATTTGATTCTTCCAAGTGATAATGAATTCATCTGGCACAGAAATCTGCATGCACCAATTCCAAACAATATTTAACTATCTAAGACTGTCCAGAAGGAAATGCTTTCAGGATTGCTTTCTCCGCACTCATGCTGCACAAATACTTTTCCATGAATCTTGGGTGGACCAAAAAAACATTCCTTTCTAATGAAGCTTCACATCCCATAAGCATGTATCAATATCTAAGATGTTATAGTGCTCTATAATGCTTTTATTCATTATCAGTTCCCTCCTTTAAATTAAAGAAACATTAAGAGGAAAATTCTATTTGATGGCATCTAAACCTTTGCAGTCCGATACCCACTCTTCTTATGTTCAATGGCACAAGCCTTTTCATCAAACTCAACTTTGTACCAACTCTCCATCACCAACCCAATGCTTCGGTTGAACCAATCCTGAAACATAAAGACATAATGAATATACTTAATCTTACCATCATTTGTCATAACAGCAACTTTTCCTGTCTTCAACTTTTACTACATTATTTATAAGACTCACTTCAAACTTCTTAGATGTATCAACTTCTTTGAAAAGAACTTCATTTATTTATATAAATTTTAGCATCCATTGTCAAGAATCAAATATCTAAAGAACTATGCTCACCACTAGAACGAGTCATGAATAAAAGTATTCTGATCTGAAGGTACTTCTGCAACATTTGCTTTTTCTACTTACTCCAACAGTCTTATGAAAGACCGATTTGCAATATCCACAGTGCAGTTTCTCTATCTTCTATAGCAATTAGTCTTGATGCAACGAATCTTCTTAAACTAAGTACACTATCTTTGATCTCCTCCATTGCTTCTATTTCCAAATAAATATCGCCCATGAGATATTCCAAATCTTCTTCCTCTGCTGTTACTGCAGCCTCTGTCACAACTTTCAATTCTTCAAACTAATAATGTCTCCCCCTTCACCTGAAATGCATTCTCAACTAACTTTTTTTCATTTGTATTTATTCTTTCTTCATGGGCCATCAATAAGATAATTATTTCATCAAATGAAATAACAATATGTTGAGAAAATTTACAGTCTAGCTTGAGAATAACTGGAGCAAAGCTTGCAAAATAGAAATAATAAAAATCTCAGAAAAATCAGAGAAAAATATAATCCAAAGAACTGGATTTATGTGAAAAATCACTATGAAGATAATCAAAGATGCTATAGAGTTATTCCCGAGAACAAAACCCTTGGAAGAAGAGGAAGATTACAACCGCCAAAAAAACACATAATCTCTATCATCCTTCTCTCTATGCACTTTCTTTGGTTCTCTAATCAACTCTTGATTATGCAGTAGCAGCCCTTGGCTTCAACTATCTGCTAATGCTTTTTACACACATAACACATCACCTAAAACGTATTTTAAATAGGCCACAACCACCCGTTATATCATGAAGGGATGCATCCCTTCGTGTTATAACCACCGCAGACGCCTGGGCGCCCAAACCTCGGACTGAAGCCTCTTGGGCGTCAAAACCTCAGGTTGGACCTACTTTGTCAGGCGTCTGGGCGCCCAAGCCTCGAACTGAAGCCTCCTGGGCGCTGAGGCACGCCATGTAAAGTGCCCTGAGGCGCGTCTAAGTGCCTGGCTTACTGCCAACCCAGCAACGCCTTGTTCCTAGCACACCTGAACTTCATCGGCACCTCCTGTGTTGATCCAATCAGGCTCCACACCAAACGATCTCCCACTTGGAGACTAATTGTGATCGATCCATCTTCAATTATATAATTTCTTCACCTTGGCTTCAACCAATGCAAAAGTCATTGTGTGGCTCACCCCTCCTATATCGCATTCCAAGTCCAACTGAAGTTGTGTTGTCAAAAACTACTCGTTCTTCAATACTCATAATTTTCGATTTCTTGGCTCCCAGTGGAAAATACAATTTCCTATAATCTTCAATTTGCATCTTCCATTTCGTCTGCCATTAAATTTCTCATCCTTGTATCTCATTTAGTCTATCATTGCTCCCACTATAACTAACAACCATTGAACCTCTGACCCTGAACCTTTTGAGGAATTCTAGTCCAGCAACCTCTGAATATTTGATACCACTTGTTGAAGAAATTTACACCTATGTAGTTGAGAATAACCAAAGCAAAACTTGTAAAATAGAAAAAATACAAATCTCAAGACAATCACAAAGAAATATCATCCAAAAAAATCAAATTTATGTGAAAAACCAAATATTAGAAAAACTATGGAGCCATGCCACCAAGAAAATCCACTATGAAGACAATCAAAGAGATTATAGAGTTATTCCCGAGAATCCAACCCTTAGAAGAAGAGAAGAGGAAGATTACAACCTCCAAGGAACACAAACCCTAGACTTCTTCTCTCTATGCCATTGCCTTGGTTCTCTAATTCAACTCTTGATTATACAGCAACACACAAGCATTGCTTATAAAGAACTTGACTCTTGAGGAAGATGGAAAAAACTTGTTCCAGCTAGGAGTTTTCCACACACCCAAACCCTTAACACTTCTCTCTTTTTCACTTCGCAAGTTCACCCTTTATTGTCTGAATTTCCACAACAATAAGATCTACGATTGCTCACACCACACAGCAGCTCCCGCTGTTGTTACCGCCGCTGTTTTCCACTGCAAACATAGCTGCAGTCACTGCCGCAATCTTTCCACTGCAGTCATCACTGCAGCCACCATCATAGCCCACCACTGCAGCCATCGCAGCAGCTCACCACTGCAGTCACCGCTACAACCAACCACTACTGCAGCTCTCCGCTGTAGCCGCTGTAGCCGCTGTAGCCATTGTAGCCACCATAGTCCTTGGCTTTAGCTTTCGGCTGATGCTTTCCGCACACATAACACAGCACCCAAAATGTATTTTAAATAGGCCATAACCACCCATTATATCATTAAGGGATGCCTCCCTTCAAGTCACAACTGCTGCAAAAGCCTGGGGGCGCCTGGGATCCCAAGCCTCTGGTTGGACCTGCTTTGTCAGGCGCCTGAGCGCCCATGCCTTGGGCTGAGGCCTTCTGGTCGTTGGGACGTGTTTGGGCGCACCATGTGGCGTTCCCTGAGGTGCCCCTGGGTGCCTAGCTTACTACCAGCCCATTAACACCTTGTCCCCAGCACACCTGAACTCCTTCGGCACCTCCTATGCTAATCCAATCAGGCTCCATACCATAACACAATAGTCTTTGGATTCTTCTATAGCTACCACTGCATGCTCAAATTTTTGTGGCGGACGTCTTTTAAATACAATCTTCTCATCAAATAGTCTCCATATGATCGTATCTTACACACAATAGTATACATAATAGAAAGATCTCTACATATCTTCTCCTATCATATTCATCACTTTAAAATCACACATCAAAGATTTCAACTTAAAAATCAAAATTGTCACAGAGCCTTGACATTACTTTTTCAAAATATCCTAAGCCACTTTCGATATCTCGCCCATAGATATTTTGGAGAATAATGAATTATCTATGGTTTGTTGAATAAAAAAGAGTGCCTTACTGTGATGGCCTAATACTGGTTCAGGTATTCACAAATCGTAGGATTATATTGAGCAATTTAAAAAAAAGGAATACACATATATAAAAGCGAAAGGATATTTCTCATTCATCATAATTTTATATTGCAAAATAATCAACGTACACTCCTTACAATGTTACGTACATTTCCCTTTTAAACTTTTTAACCAAAAACTTCTAAATATTACTTCTTCTCTCATAGTAACACCACACTCTAAACTTCACCTCATAATAATGGCACCATATTTGATAATAGCATGTAAAGTGATTTAAATATTCTTTCTTTATGTTATACAAAAAACAAAAAAAAAACAAAAAAATTCTTAATGTAAAGGCACAATTTTTCTTTGTACAATGAAACAAAGCTTATTCCTTTCTACATCACCTTTCTCTGGCATGAGCGCACTACAATGTCTAAAAAATAATAATAGAAATTGAAATGACTGTCTAAAAAAAATACAGAAAATAATAATAATAATAGTATAAAAATGGAAATACAAAAATTGAAATGACTAAATTGAAATTGACAAAATATAAATTATAATAATAATCATAATATAATATTTTTATTGAAAAATAAAGAAATAATAACATTATTATTATGTAAATAATAATAATGATTATACTATGAAAATGCAAAGAAATAAATAAATAAAAAGATAAGAAAATAAAAATAAAAAATGCAAACTTTATCCTCTTTTCCTTCTCTTTGCTTCCTCCTCTCACCTAGGGTTAGGGTAACCGATGGCCGGAGAGAGGCCGAAGGTGGCTGGAGGGAGCCGGAGGTGGCCGGACGAAAAGGAGGCGACGGCTAGGGAGGAGGCTGGCGGCTGCTTGGGGTTGAGGGAGGAGGGTTTGAGATTTAAAGGGAGAGAGGGGGGTATATATAAGAAGGAGAGGGAGGGGGAGAGCCGTACGGCCGGTCCACCGGCGGCCGATCGGTCCTCTACCAGGGCAAGGAGACATGCACCACACGACTCCCGCAAGCCTGCGCGCGTATAGAGGGTGCTAGAGGGGGGCTAGAGAGAGAAAACTTTAAAAATTTAAATAATTAAAATTTTCACATTCTTTCTTCGTTTGACTTTCAAAAATAACAAAACTTGACACGGATATGTATTATGATTAGACGAACATACTTGTGCCAAAAAAATTTGATTTGAAGCAATATTTTATTTTTTATATTAATTTCCGAAATTTGAAACTTCACAAATTAATTGCAATCAAACCGGAGCTCCAAATTCGACAAAATTTTTTGTATAGCCTTTTAAATAATATTCTTAATCCAACGACACTAAAATCAATGAATTTGGACTTGTATTTAATTTTCTCAATTTATTGAATTTAAGCAATTCAGAAATTAAATCAGGAGTATCCGTTATCCGGATTGCTCCCAAACTAGAGCATTATAATCTAAAAATTATTTCTATCCAATGGTATTTTTGGTTTGCCCTAATTTTGAAGTCGCTCGGGATCCTGATTTTGAGTCGGGATTTGACCTAATTTGCAAAGTGAGGATATTGGGTCGTTACACTTACATCCTTACTTCTTTTCTCTTAATTCATCCCCTTGTCATCTCCAATTGGTACACCATTCTCCACAAATCTTGTAATTTAAAAAAGTCTTCATTTTTATACTCCAAAACTCATACTTCTCACTATTAAAGACTGGGCTTATAGGTTGTAAATTACTACTAGTCATCATTCCGTCAATCGACAAACTTACTTTTGCATCAAACTTCAAAGAGAGTTTTATGCTCTTTGTTCTCAACCTACGCACATTTCCCTTTTAAACTTTTAACCAAAAAACTTCTAAATATTACTTCTTCTCTCATAGCGACACCACACTCTGAACTTCACCTCATAATAATGGCACCATATTTGATAATAGCATGTAACGTGATTTGAATATTCTTTCTTTACGTTATACAAAAAACAACAAAAAAAAAAAAATTTCATTTAAAGGCGTGATTTTTCTTTGTACAATGAAACAAAGCTTATTCCTTTCTACATCACCTTTCTCCAGCATGAGCGCACTACAATGTCTAAAAAATAATAATAGAAATTGAAATGACTGTCTAAAAAAAATACAAAAAATAATAATAATAATAGTATAAAAATGGAAATATAGAAATTGAAATGACTAAATTGAATTTAACAAAATAGAAATAATAATAATAATCATAATATAATATTTTAATTGTTATCATTATTAATTAATAATGATAATAACATGTTTATTATTATCATTATTATTTAATAATAATAATTTTAATAATGATAATGACATATTAAAGATAAAAATAAAAAAATAACAATAATATTATTATTATGTAAATAATAATAATGATTATACTATGAAAATGCAAAGAAATAAATAAATAAAGAGATAAGAAAATAAAAATAGAAAATGCAAAATTTATCCTCTTTTCCTTCTCTTTGCTTCCTCCTCACCTAGGGTTAGGGTAACCGGTGGCCCAAGGGAGGCCGAAGGTGGCTGGAGGGAGCCGGAGGTGGCCGGAGGAAAAGGAGGCGACGGCTAGGGAGGAGGCTGGCGGCTGCTTGGGGTTGAGGGAGGAGGGTTTGAGATTTAAAGGGAGAGAGGGGAGTATATATAAGAAGGAGAGGGAGGGGAGAGTCGTACGGCCGGCCCACCGGCGGCCGGTCAGTCCTCTACCAGGGCAAGGAGTCATGCGCCACATGACTCCCGCAAGCCTGCGCGCGTATAGAGGGTGCTAGAGGGGGGCTAGAGAGAGAAAACTTTAAAAAATTTAAATAATTAAAATTTTCATATTTTTTCGTCGTTTGACTTTCAAAAATAACGAAACTTAACACGGATATGTATTATGATTAGACCAAGAAATTTTGATTTGGAGCAATATTTTATTTTTTATATTAATTTCTGAAGTTTGAAACTTCACAATTAATTGCAATCAAACCGGAGCTCCAAATTCGATGAAACTTTTTTTGTAGTCTTTTAAATAATATTCTTAATCCAACGACACTTAAATCAATGAATTTGAACTTGTATTTAATTTTCTCAATTTATTAAATTTAAGCAATTCAGAAATTAAATCAGGAGTATCCGTTATCCGGATTGCTCCCAACCTAGAGCATTATAATCTAAAAACTATTTCTATCCAATGGTATTTTTGGTTTGCCTTAATTTTGAAGTCGTCCAAGATCCTAATTTTGAGTCAGGATTTGACATAATTTGCAAAGTGACGACATTGGGTCATTACACTTACATCCTTACTTCTTTTCTCTTAATTCATCCCCTTGTCATCTCCAATTGGTACACCATTCTCCACAAATCTTGTAATTTTAAAAAGCTTTCATTTTTATACTCCAAAACTCATACTTCTCACTATTAAAGACTGAGCTTATAGGTTGTATATTACTACTAGTCATCATTCCGTCAATCGACAAACTTACTTTTGCATCAAACTTCAAAGAGAGTACTACGCAGATTTCCCTTTAAACTTTTTAACCAAAAAACTTCTAAATATTACTTCTTCTCTCATAGCGCACCACACTCTAAACTTCACCTCATAATAATGGCACCGTATTTGATAATAGCATGTAACGTGATTTGAATATTCTTTCTTTACATTAAACAGAAAACAGAAAAAAAAAAAAAATCTTCATGTAAAGACGTAATTTTTCTTTGTACAACGAAGCAAAGCTTATTCCTTTCTACATCACCTTTCTCCAGCATGAGCGCACTACAATGTCACGAACAGTAAATTCTTCTTCCAGATGGTGTGTTGTGAGTGTTTCTTCACCCTCAAGAAATACGAACAACAACTACAGCCTTTTTCTCTTTCCTTGCTAAGCCTCTAAACGATGGCTACGTTTCACCTCATCAAGCTTCATATCTAGTGGAGCAACACTGTATGGGCAGTTCAAGCCAGCTATGTTATTTAAAGATATCAGTGAGATTGGAGCTGTTTGGTCCAACACTACCTCATTAATGACATCTTAAAAGTCACCAAAATGCCACCTGATAATGTTATCTGAATGTCAGCCCAAAATGGCCGACATTTAGATAACATCGCCCGACAATCTATCGCAGGGATGGGGTTCTTTGAGTTCTTCCCGAAGCTCACCTTTGCCAGACGCAGCACTGGTGCAGAGTCCCCCGCCTTCGCTTCGCCTGACGCAACGCTGATGCAGAGTCCACACCTTCTCTTCGCCTGACGCAGCACCGGTGCAGAGGCTCAACGCCTCGGTCGCCTCGACTCCTCGCTCGCCTCGGCTCACCGCAGAGGATCGGCCGACTAAGAGATACAAATGCGATTTTATATGGATTTTTTTATTTATTTTCTTAATATTGCCATTTGATTATTAATAATTTATGATTATATTTGATTTATGATTTTTAGTGTTTATTAAGATTGATTTAGAACAAATTTATTATTAGAGTGAGTATATGTGATAATTAATATAAGCAAATAATGATTCTTTCTTAGTTATTTGTATAAAAAATTTATGATGATTTTATCAAAACTCTTTACTAATTATTTTTTTAGTTATTTATTGTGCTTTTTTAACTTATATTTAAATCTCAATGTTTTTAGTAATCTTACCTCATGTATTATATAACATAAATGATAATATATGAATAATATTGATATATGTTATCTCAATGTTATTTGAATAATATTGTTATATGAATAATATGCTATCTTAATAACATTTTATCTTAATAACTTTTCAACTAACATTCAACCAAACAGCCCCTTAATTGAATATTTAATAAACAAGGGCTCGCAAATGGAAAGAAAGGCAATTCACAATCGTCGGACTCAACTTCGATGCATTATCGTTGACCTAAAACTAGTCATGAAAGGAAAGCATACCACCTTCCGAATCTCAATAGCATAAGCTAAGAGGAAATAATGAGAGTGGACCTTTTCGAAAACCCCTCTCTTTGCCGTCTCCTCCCAGAATCGGAGAATCGCCATAGTCACTCCGGTGGCTCCCCCCGCAGCCAAAACATCCTGAAAAAGAGCCCCAACTCGCAGAGACATTGCAGCTTCAGAGAAGGTTTAATGAAATAGTTCAAATTATATTAGATAAATTTTTTTTAGATACTATGTCAACAATCTAAATAATATTCTTCTTTTTTTTAAATGAAATTATTATAATACTCTTAAATATACTTTCCAATATCTCATATTTATTAAAGTTAATATTAATCAAAATTATAATTAAAAATTAATAATAAGCTAAAAGATTGAGACATTTATTTGAATATTTAAGTATTTTTACTTTTAAAATAATAAATACAAAACATACTTTTACCATTAATGCTTTTTCAAAAAGCGGCAGGCAAATTTTCAATATTTAAGAACGTGACCAAAATCAGACCGCCGGAAGATTTAAGCGTGTCGGCCCATATATTGCAAAGAGACAAATAATTTAGAAAAAAAAAAAAAACTGCTAGAATGAGAGTAAAAATAAGAACAATATGATTGAAGAATGACACAAGAGAAAATTAGAAATGAAAATAAAGACTAAAAATAGAATTAAAAATTAGATAAGAAAAAAGACTAGGATTCAGCTTCTTTGTTGTGAGGTTCACTCAAGATCAAAAATTTGTCGGGGAATCAATCTTTGAGATCAGCATAGTATCAGTGTACTATCAGAATAAGGCTATTAAGGAAACCATCAAACCGGCAAATGAGGTCTTCAATAGCATCATAATCTATCTTGACTTAATTACAAATAAAAAAAACCGAACATAAATCAGCAAGACTGTCACAAAAATCTCTTTGTCAGGTATCGCAAACAGCAGATAACGAACCAGAATCACTCTTAGATGTCGCATGAAGCCCAACTCAGCACACCAGTTAAGGAGGAACAGTAATGTAGAAAAAAACGGGAGAGTTACAGGCCCTCAAAACCAAAGCAAATAGAAATCCCAATAAAAACCATTAAATAGAAAATACATCAGCAGACATCATGCAAAATGACTCAAATTCAAATAAATTAACAACATCACCATTAATATAACAGTGGACTCTAATCAAATTATAGCATATAAAAAAATAGCCAGCTCGAGTGAGTTCAGATGAAGCTAATTAGCAAGTAGCTCGAATTTCCACTGTTGTTGAAGCATATCAGAAGAATTAAAATGTCGTCATTTGCTAATGATGTTAACAATTCTAAACTTGATATTTGAAATAATAAAGTGAATACTTGAAACAGTTTTTTTAAAAACACGAGCATTCATTTCCTTCCAAATACTGTCTATGATCAACCTAATAGCTGTGATATAAGTACGTTTATAGCATTTGTCAAAGTGATGAATGTCACATAGAATCTGGGATAAAGATTGAGGAAATAAATAATTGAGACCGCTTGGAATGAGCTTTTTCAACATATAAAACGAGATATCACTGTTGAAGAACAGATGAGAGTGAGATTCGTCATTGAGAAGACAAAACTAACATATAAGAGGACACAGAATGCCCCTATTGTTAAGAATGTTCGCAGTTTTTAAACCAAAGTTTACAGCTTTCCAAATAATGCATTTAATGTGAAGCTAAGTACCTCAGTTCTACAGAGTGTAGGCTCACGAAACATCAGGCAAATAAGTAAATAATAAGTTATGAACATTTTTGAAAGTAAAGTTTGGTCTGTTATTAAAAAGAGAAATATTCCTACTTGCAACAAAATTAATGTGTGGAGCAAGAATACAGGACATTTTAGTCAGATTTCTCTAAAATGGAGAGATCTTCTTATTAGAATATGACCTCTTAAGTCAGTGGTGGGACACTTGATTCAATGTTTTTTTAAGAAGATCAAATATGCAGTTAGTGGTGGGAATTGAACTTTGGACTTATCAAATGTTCAACTCAATAGTTCATTAACTAAGTTATAATATCAAAGAAAAATTATATATATCTCATATTTATCTCTCAAATTTTCTTGATACTTAGGTTACTGATGGACCTCTTAAGCCATGTCAGCATTTTCTTATTAAAAAGAGAAATGCTATTTAGACCCGTTGATATGGCATCTAAAAAAACTTATCCAATGAGATTTGAACATCATTTCATTAGTATTTATTTATTTACATTAAAATAATACAAATATTATTTTAAAAGTTTATATTAAACTGATGTCCAAATCAGTGTGCATTCTATTTTGAAATACGACATTGGAAGAAGGACTGCCCAAAGTTGAAAGACAAGTAGCGGGCAAGTGAATCTTTCCAGGCTAAGGCTAATATAATGCAGAATGTGGTGGAGAGTTCAGACTCCGATGTATCTCTTGTTACTATTTCAATGGGACTCGTAACTGACAGCTTCAGTTGGATTACGGATACCGGCGTGATATATCACATATGCTCCCAAAAGGACTAGTTTTGTTCGTATAGAGAAACGGACAACGGTGTCGTCACAATGGAGAACGATGCCACGTGTCAAATCACATAAGTTGGAAGTGTACTGATTAGAACACATGCAGGAACAATGCAAGAACTGAAAGAGGTCAAAAATGTGTCAAAGATCAATAAGAATTTGCAGTCTATTAGAGCTTTATAAGCCAAGGTCTTTAAGGTGGTGATTGAGGTAGGGGTCTTAAAGATCAGCAAGGGTGCTATGAATTATTTGAGAGGAGTCAGATAATAGAACCTCTACAACCTACAGGGAAGTACAATGATAGTTTCAGTAGCTGTAGTTGAATATTATGAAGATGCCATGACATTGTGGCATATAAGGCTAGCACATGGAGGTGAACTTTCACTGAGAGCGTTAAAGAAGGAATGACTCATTATAGGTATAAATTCTTGCAAACTATAATTTTATGAGTATTATATTTTTGTCAAGAAAATACGCAAGCCCTTTGGCGTTGGCCTCCACAACACTAAATATATATAAGAATATATACACACAGATGTTTGGGGACTAATGAAAACTGCATCATTCAGTGGTTGAAGGTACTTTGTTTATTTTATAGATGATTACTCCATATTTACATGAGTATACACTTTGAAGAGCAAAGCAAATGTATTGAATATTTTCATAAACTGGAAGAAGATGGTGAAAAATCAAATGGGCAAGAGAATCAAGATGATCCAATCGAACAATAGCGAATAATTTACATCTGACTCTTTTGAAAGAGAATGTGATGATTTGTAACAATCCTAGGTTGTTACCCTGTTAAGTTCTAACATAATTGAGCATTCATTTTGATTCCATTGCTTTTAAAATACCAAATAAATCTTATCCTGAAAATTTGAAGTCTATGAAACTTCTCTAAGTCCAAAATGATATTTTGAACAGTCTAGATACCCTAGTTTAGACTTAAAATATTTTGATCTCAAAATTAAAATACGATTGCATTTTTGAATTCCTCATCCCCAAATTAGTTAAGGGTAAAAATTTAGTGCAATTTGGAGTTCATTCCGACCATAATTCAATTTTAATTAAATTGGGTTAATTGCACTTTGGGGCTCCAAACAATTGTAAATTGCAGTCTTACCCACCCAGAGTTGGGATCCGCTGTCGAGACCACGGTGGGTCCACTGCGGGGTCCCAACAGCATTCCAGCTTCAGCACCTTCTAGGATCCTAAGCTCTAATATCGGTACCTACCATCGGACGGCTCCTGTGTCCCGCACAAAGATCCTCTATCAGCCGTAGGATTATACTTATGATCCAACAGCTAACCTCCCTTCCGTGCCGATTCATTATTCGGATCGCACCAGAGCCATCGATCTTCAACGGTCGAAGCATCAGATGGTCCTCGTCACTCCTACCCTGTTCATCTTCATCCCGAAAGATCACTCCCACGCCTGACAGGATCCTGCTGTGGTGCGAGCGTGGCAGTGAAGAGGATCTCCTCTGTCTCCCACTCCTAGCCTATCCCAACGGCCTAACGACCTGAAATCCCTAGTTTGCTCCCGTCTGTCCCCAGCCCGAGCTTGGGTCGGCCATCAGGCTTGCCCAAGCTTCCACCTGCTTCCCTCAGGCTATAAATAGCCTGGGAATTGTCTCTGGAAGCTCCTTTGACAACTGCGAGCTCTTCTATCACTTGAATTGCCCCAATTTTTCCTTAGAGCTCCTCTGCAACCTGTTGGTGATCCAGCTCCAATTAACGCTCCGTCTAGGGGTTAAGCTTGGTGTTCAAGCTCCCTATAGTGTCGTCTGAGCCGGTGGAACTCGTCTACATCAGCTCTAGCCTCTGGATCGATCCCTGTCATTCTCAGTCAGTAGACCCAACTCTCTTTCTTGTCCAGGTACCCATCCCACCTCAGATTGAGTCAAGTGGGCTCGAGTCCTCCTCTTAGCATTCTCTGATTGTACGCCTAGGCTAGATGATTATAATGCATGAGAAATTGAGGTTCTGGGTTAGCCCGATCGATCATATCGATCAATCGGACGGCCTCAGGTGAAGGGTCGAGCACCTGAGTAAGGTCCCAGACCTCCAGTAATCATCGGGTCATGCCAGATTGGGGCTTGGGTGCGCCTTCTCACCCTGAAGGTGTAGCCAGTAAGTCCTAAGCCTGGCGAGCTCTCTGCGAGGAGTATTGCTCCTCCACATCACCGGCCGAGGAAGGCTTTGGGCCTAGTAGCTTCTCGGAGCTCTAGTCACTCTCGGATGGGGGTTTCGGGTTCCATCGGTGCGTCTTGTTATGCTGATGGAACCCCGATCCATTTGAGGCGGTGAGGTGGTCAGGGAAAGGAGAATTTAGCCGATTAAGGTTACCCTAATCGGCTGGATTTCGGGATAGCACCGGGAGGGAGACGACGCAAAGTGCGGGTCGGGTCGACCCGTGACCCGCGCTGTGCGATAGTGCCGGGCCATCGGGTCGAAGCCGACCCGCGCATTTTGTGAACGGGTCAGGGCCCATTTTAAATTAAATTAAAACCTATTCTAACTATTTTTCTTAAGGAAAATAGCTTAATTAAATTAGAAAAAATTATAGAATGTATTATTTGAATAACTTTTAATTCACTAGTCCAAACTCTATTATATCATATATGGAAATGATCAAAAAATTATCAGAAATCTAAATATAAAATAATATTGCATATGTGATGGTTAAATTTTAAATTGTTGCCTAATTATTACAGATCTTACTTAGGGTAAATTAGCAATTATACTTAACTAAATTACATGCTTAGGGTGCTATTAGTTAGCTTATGATGAGTAGAATTCATGTGCTAAGTGAATTATTTTTTTGATCTCTGTATTTCAAATTATGCCCTAATCTTGTTAAACCATGATTAGTAAATATTAGGGTTTGAATCACTGGATCTTAGCAAACTTAGTCTTTGGTTGATTATATGGTAATGTAGAACTTGTATGCCAAGTTGTATGGAATTCTGATGGTTGGATTTAAACTTATGTGCTAATCCCTTTTGAATTGAATTAGGATTTGATTAACACTAAGTGTTCTCTGTTTTCTGAAAATTTCTTTTTAATTGGATGATGTATTGAAATCATATATGCAAACTTATGATGTGCAAATTGAACAAATCAAAGAAATATGAACTTAACCCTCATAATTAATCTTAAGAAATCTTAAGACTTTGATCAAGCTTTTAAGACTTGATCTAGGCCAGAGATTGCCACCAATCACACACTCTTAACACACTAATTTGACATTGATCTATAACCAAACACATGATCTTAATTAAATAAGAGTAGGGGTTGAACCCTAATCTACTTAATTAAGGTTCAAATTCTTAAAAACTTTAACTAAAGTAATTTGATTGTAAGATAATCAACTTGACATTTCTCCAATAATGCATATAATTTCATATTGACCTTAAACATTTGAATTAGACATGATAAGGTTATTAATAAAGCCATATGATTGCTTAATCTGAATCTAACTTTTAGATCAATGATTTTCTCCTAAATAAGACCATTGGCATAAAAAGATTAATAAAATCATATTGATTGAACAAGTGATTTGAAACCTTAATAACATTCTTAATTTAAATCACATGATCTTAGATTAAGTTATGATCAGATGACACAATCATCTGATCTGATCATTCTAAACTTAACTATGAAATATAACCTAAAATGTTAATATCAGAATTTAGAATGGGAGATCCTAAGCATCTCTTC
Organism: Gastrodia elata; assembly: GCA_016760335.1. Lineage (NCBI taxonomy): Eukaryota > Viridiplantae > Streptophyta > Magnoliopsida > Asparagales > Orchidaceae > Gastrodia > Gastrodia elata. Next base: position 17,756,486 of record CM028672.1, on the reverse strand, counting down.
ATAAGATCACCTTGAAACATTTAAAAGACCTAAATTGCATTTACTTTGAGGTAAGAGAACTTGTATGACTCATTGAGGTAGAAGTTTAGATGATCCCTTAACCTTAGAAGTTGATCTTAATCCCTTATGGTAGAAATCATTTAAGACCTTAGAATGATACTCCTCCTTGTGGTATAATCCATGTTGAGTGATCTTTGATCACATTTTTATGAAACCTTGTATAGGACTTACCTATTTAGTGTAGGCCTTTATAGCCTTGAAAATTCCTTGATTTATTAAATAGACTTGTTTGCACCTCGATTATTGGGCGGTGTAGTATAGTATACCCATATTACTGGTTCCCTAGCAATATTCAGGAATTGGTTGATTCACTATAATGGGGACTTATGAGCAGGTGCTATCCTACGGGATTAGACGAATACAGTCTTGTTAGAATAAATCATTCAAATCAAAGAGTGTATTAATTGGGTATTCATTCCTTAGTTTGATTGATATACAAATTAACGATGGGCAATGCCTTCTAGTGAAGACTACTTCAATAGGTGTGGCACAAACAAACTAAGTAATGAGATTCACCTTCTTTAAAACACTAAGTATGGTGGTAAGTAAGTGATGAGAATCATTTTTCTCGCAAATGTGTTGAATATGTGTATACGATCATCCCATCTAATGATCTTTAATTAAACCTGTAACTTTAACTAATATCATTCTAGAAGCTATGAGTCAAAATCCTTTAGAAGGATTCTGCACAGTGGAGACTTAGAATTCATTATATGCATTCCAAGTTTTCATGGGTTTCTGGATTTTACCCATATAGAATAGAAGCATGAGCATAAGCATAAACATGAGCTTGAAGCATCATTTTAGCAGTGATGCAGGAGTATCAGTGATGAATTATAAGTTACAGAATATTACACACACAGACTGGGAAATTTCAGGGTGCATCTGTGTCACCGTACTGTCTTCCCAACTATGTGTATGTGTATATTAGACCGTACTACTCATAGCCTTCCAGTGATCATTCTGTTATACATTCGTGGTACAACGTATTCTGGCATATTTGGTGCATCCTTCCAGTGACATATAGTATAGCATTTAGCATTTCTTTTACATCGATTTCTAAGCCCTTGATGTTTTTATTTATTTTCAGCACTCAGTTTTTGATGCAGTTTTATTCTGTTTAGTCCTTACAGTTTCAGTCACTTAGCATTTCTCTCAGCTTTCTTTACTTTACTGTCTACTGCATTTACTTTACTATTGCATAGTTAGTTGTGATGTGTTAGACTTCTTGTCTAACACTAGGTACTTTTGGGATCCGACAATTTGCTAGATCTCAAGCAGCTGGTGGAGATAGGACAGGAGGACTTGCAGAAGATCCAGAGGAGTACGTGGAGCCCTAGAAGACCTGTTATGGCGCCCCACCCCTTAACCCACAAGATTAAGCTAAGGGGTGGTGTGTCACTCTAGCTAACTCTTTACTTATCATTGGATTAGGATGAAATCCACAATCCACTTAATAAGGGAAGGAGTAAGCATAGAATTAAATATTCAGTCACTTAATAAGAGTTCATACAGAGTGCAGAAATGATTTATAATAAGAAACATATAAGCATCACAATATAAATGTAATGAAATATAACTCAAAATATAAGCATATAATAATCCCAATATGCAGTCACAGGTACCTGTATTATTATTACAACATTAAAGTTTAAACAAAGAGAAGAGAAAGCACACTCATCCTCACAGGTAAAAGTAAATGGCTAGATATCCTCAGGTGCAAACTGCTGCTCCTCCTCCAGGTAAGGCTCCTCCTCAGGTACTGCAACCTTAGCCTGCTCTAAACCTAACTTTGTCGGTTTCACAATGTAGGGCCCCAGCAAAAAAAAAGAGAAAATATTGTGCTAGACAATTGTCTAAGTATATTTTAAGCTAATAAAATTTTATGTGTTTTGTAATATCACCATTTTACCATTTTTAAACAATAACCATACAAGTATAGGAGCAACTAGCGATGTCAAAAGGAAGGAGAAGCTATAAATAATCATTTATAACTTAAGCAAAAGAGAGGCTAAGACATGCCTCAAATATAAGCTAAACAAAGTAAGGCATATAAATATAAATAATCAAACAAGTACTGTAAGAAAATACTACATCCTAAACATACCAATGATCAAAAAATGCATGCAAATTAAAATAACATAACTCAGCAGTGATACATATAATAGCAGCAAAATTCTAACATCCTAAAATATATACATAAGCAAAATAAAGAAATAGCTGACTAAATAAAAATGCTAAAAAGTAAATAAACATCACGACTGCACATATATATAAACATCTGTGTATCAACTGCCATACAAAAAAGAGCTAATCTAGCTCACTGAATAACGAAGGATCTTAGCACCAGTTCGGCTAAGGCACCAACCGTGTACCTCTAGTGTCATACGAGACTAGGCAATCAGCACACAATGAAATAACATAATATATAATAAGGTCTTCCCCTAGTGTCAACTAGGAGACTAGGCAATCAGAAGACAATACTGAGAGGTAGCTCAAATACATAAAATTATTATTTTTAATTAATCATTTTAATATTTTAATAAGGAATCTAAGGAGTCTCCATATTTTCCTAATATTTTGTTTATGCATCAAATGTCTTATATGATATGCTCAAGGAAATATGACACAAAAATATAATGAATGTGTAGCAACAAACATCAAATAAAAGTAAGGGACTCTACTAAATATTGTGATATCATTTGTTTTCTACTTAACCATTCTAACTATTCCAAGTTACACAAGTTCAGGATCACCATTTTCTTACTATTGAGTGTAACTTAGACTCGTCCTTATAAGTTAAAAAGGATTAGAACTGATCAGGTTCTAATCTAGTTCAATCATATAGACGACTATGAGTTGAATTAATAAATCATACGTCCTAATTTTATAAATTTAGACGTTCTATCTAAGATCTGATCAAGATCTTCTAAACCTATAGATTATGGATTAAACACTACGATAATTATATTTAATCACATAATCCAATATGGGCAAGAGTAAGTTCTAGGTTTTATTCTATAAGTGATCTACTAGTTAAGGCCAATCCTATTAAGTAATCAAACTTAATAGGATGAATCTCTTATCCTAAAACTAAAGTTAAAAGATAAAATAATCAGAACAAGTTGTAAAATAAAAAAAAAAGTCTAAAAATAAATAAAACCAAAGTTTCACCCATTGGGTAACCCAATTTACCCAATGAATAAACTCTATCCTATGATTTAGTTCTAGTATCAGAAAATGTCCTTAAGGTGTAGTGTTAAGATCCTAAGAGACTTAGAAGGATTTTTAGGGACTTCACAAATTTGACCACTCACTCAAATGGTTCTAATGCAATTACGATGTTAGTTTTAGTGTGTTGAAATGTTAATTAAAGGTTAAGAGTACTTCATCCAATCTTAGGGCAAAATGACTATTTTGCCCCTACTTTAAGGGTCTAAAAGTCAACTTTTGACTTAAGGAATCAAACTAAATTTTCTTAAGTCTAAGTTATCCCTTACTGTCTAACTTGAAGATAGACAGTAAGTACGCCCAATTTGGACTCCAAATGGTCAAGTTATGACCAATACGAGGCCAGGGATATTTTGGTCTTTATCTAAATTTCTAGGGTTTAGATTTTAAATATTATTTCCGTTTATTGATGACATTGAAATTCTAAACTAGTTAGCATCTTAAATTTTTGAATTTGGAGTTGATTTGATAAAGTTATGGTCACTTGAATCCTATGGGCATTTTGGTCAATTTTCCCTAAAGTCAACTGAGAATTCTAGAGTTGACTTTTTGTCCTGATGTCCAAATGGGAAAACTAATACTACTACGGTGATGGGGCCGGTCTCCTGAGTATTTTAAGACCTGTATTGACTATGTTTGGTCAACTAGGTCAAAAGTTATGGGGTCCTAAAGAGGTCCTAAAATGTTACATCGTTATGCGTACCCCGAAATTAATTTTTACATTATGTCATTTGATTCTATTTATTTTTTTTAAGTATTTTGAGACCTAAATTGGCTATATTTGGATCATCCTATAAAAAGTTATTAAACTTTTTAATTTTACTATTCAAAAATACAATTTGTATTATTTTACTGTTCATTTATTCAAATTGTATTAAATTACTGTTCATTTATAAAGTTATATATAATTTCTGTAATTATTAATCTATTAATTAATCTGTAATTAATTAAGGTCTAATTATTAATTAAGTATTAATTAATCTATTATTTAATTAATTTATATAATATTATTATTTTACTGTTGAAAAATAATTAAGCTTAATCACAAGTTAATTAATCTTAATTACCTGCTAATATTTAGTTAGTAATAATTAATTATAGATTTACTTTTTAATATTAATTAATTATTCTAATTACTGTTAATAATTAATTATTATCAAAATAATCCTATTTCTCCCATAATTACTAATTACAGCAAATTAATTAGAAGATTATTGTTGAAAAGTCATTAATATTAATTATAATTAATTAACTACTAACTGTGATTAATTACTAACTAACAGTAATTAATTAATTCAAATACGATCTGAATCGACAGTGGGCCCCACTTATGACACGTGGCAGCGCCTGATTAGGCGCTGCTATGCGTGCGGGCCCCACGATACACGTGGCATGCTCGGTGGCTGCCACGTGGCATTGTGGGCCCCATGGGGGAAGCCGAAGAGCTGCGGAGGCTCGAGCAGTGGGCCCACATGCCACGTGGCGTGCCCAGCGGCTACCACGTGGCGCAGTGGCCCCACGGCCGAAGCCGAAGAGCCGCGGGCTCGGGCAGTGGGCCCCACGTGACACGTGGCATGCCCTGCGACTACCACGTGGCGAAGTGGGCCCCACAGGCAAAGCCGAAGGGTCGCGAGGCTCCGCGTGTGGGCCCCACGGGACACGTGGCATGCCCGGAGGCTGCCACGTGGCGCAGTGGGCTCCACCTGGGCTTACGCGGACCCGATGCGGTCGGGTCGGGCTCGGGGCGACCCGGCCCGACCCAGACGTCACCCGCTTCGCGGGGCGTCCCGAGGGCGTCAGGCTAGGGCACGGCTCTTGCCGGCCTTCTCGGTGCCGGACCACCTTGGCTCGCACGGCCGACGGTAGCCCTCGACGAGGCCTACACGTCGGCGGGCAGACCTTCGCCGGAGGCGGTGGCAAATCCTAACTCTAGGTCCTAGGGTTACGGGGACGAAACCTCTAACGGTTTCTACTTTATATGATCGAGCCAATTGGCTCGATCGGAAGGGTATGGGTTCAATCGAGGTCGCTCGATACTCAATCAGGTTCATGGAATAGCTATGCGAAGCAACCGATCGACAATCAAATGTAAGGATTAAAGGTTGGAAGCATACCTCGTTTGGACGGCTCGGCGGTCGACTTCAGCTCTCGACACGTTCGATTCCTCTAAGCGCAAACGAGCAAGCTCAGGCGTCGGGAGGGTCCTTATGGACCCTCAAACGGACCGGCCGAGGCGTCGGGGCGCTGGGATTGGCCGGGCGCGCGGCGGGGCTGCCGCGTGGAGTCGGGGACGGAGCGGCCGAGGAAGACGGTTCGGGACCGTTGGATTCCGCGACGCGTGGATGGCCCGGATCAGTCCGGATCGCGGGTCGCGGCGGCGGGCCGTCCGATCCCGAGACGGATGGTCTTGATCTGCCGTTTGATCCTAACGGTGGATCCAAACGGCGGACGCATTTAGTGATGACGCCGTTAATTAATAATTTAATTAATAATTTAAATAAATTAGTTTAATTAATTTCTTATTAAATGAAATAATTAATTATACCTAGGAAAATTTTCAAATAATCACCCCTAGCAAATTGAGGGGCGAGGAACGCAACGGCGAGGTCGAATTTTTGATCCGACGAGTATTTTATTTTCTCGATTTGCGGAGTATTAAAATATTATTAAAATATTCGTCGAATTTTCGACAACTTCCGATTGACATGAAAACTTCACCCATAGCTAATTTGGGGTCAATGAGCGCAATGGTGAAATCCATTTTTTGATCGGAGGTCGATTTGAATAGGTCAAATTTATTGTTTCTGGATTTTTCCAGAAATCAGGATTCGATCCATTTGACTCCTGATTTGGACTAGATCTTAGAGGTTGACTCCAATTGATCTAATTAGTACTTATGATTAGCTTTAAGATTATGATTAGTCCGTAATTAACTAAGGTAACAACCTGGGTTATTACACCTGTCTGCCTCCTTTTTCGTTTTGCTTTATTTCAGTAAATTTTACTTTTCATATGTTATATCAGGTTGTAATAACTCTAGATGTACTTTTCTTTTGTTTTCTGAGACGAATGTTTACATACTGATCTGTGATGAATGTAGTCTGGATGATATGCTTTTAGTTTCCATACTCTGTTATACTACTATACTTAGTATTGTGATGTGATCAGTATATTATAAATACTGATAAATTGATAACATATATTGGATCCTTACTTGTTTCTTTAAATCCAATATACGTATTAACCTAATACTTAAGATAAGTATTCTACTCTTATCTTAAGTATTGGCTCTCGATCTTACTCTTAGGTTCGAGTCAGCAGCCTTCAGTATGGCTCTATCTTTTTGCTTATTCGGGAAGGTGAGTTTTGCTTGTTCTCGTCCTCCTGAGTAGTGCACTGCTTCGCCGCCAATCTGATTTACTACTTGTCTTTTGCGCACAGCAACGGGATGTGGCGCTACAGGATTCAGGGATAGAATGCCACTGCAGAGTAAGAGAAACACTGCAGCAGAACAAGGTTGCGGAGCGAATGAACCGTACCTTGGTGAAAAAGGTGTGGTGTATGTTGTCTAATGCTGGGTTAGAGAGAGTCTCTTGGGTGGAAGCCCTAGACTATGCATGCTACTTGGTGAATCGTCTGCCATATGCAGCACTTGACAAGAGAACTTCAATTGAGTTGTGGTCTAGACATCATGCTACAGATTATGATCAGCTAAAAATCTTTAGCAGCCCAGCTTATTATCATGTTAGGATGGATAAGTTGAACCGCAGACTAAGAAAGCAATTTTTGTGGGCTTTTGACACAGAGTGAAGGGCTACAAACTGTATGATCCAGTTGACAAGATGATTATGGTGAGCAGAGATGTCACCTTTGATGAATAGTTTTTTTTTAGATTAAGGAGTTCTCATTAGATGGTAGATAATATAGAGACTCCTATAAGAAAGTAGAGAGTGGGGTTTGATGCCACTTAATTTATTCTACAACAAACTTCACATTACATCGAGTATACTCCTACAGATAAATACCACATTGGTGATGATGAAGAACAAAATGATATTGATGGTAAAGTTCTAGTTTAGGAGTCAATTGCTAGAAATAGACCCAAGAGAAATGCACCTTAACAGCCAGCCTGGCTTAGAGACTGTGTCACATATGCATTGTTCGTATTGGAAGATGAGGTTCCCTCCCATTATAAAGAAGTAGTGATGAGCTCATAAGGAAAATTATGGAAGCAGGCTATGGATGAAGAGATGGAGTCTTTTCATTAAAATGAAGCATGGAAGTTGGAGAAACTCCCTCTAGGAAAAAAGACTATTGGGTGCAAGTGGGTATATGCGAAGAAAGAAGGATCCTCATAAGCTAATGTGCACTACCACTTTCACAAAGTAAGATTAGTGGCCAAGGGTTTTGCTCAAAAAGAAGGGATTAACTATGATAAAGTGTTCTCCCCAGTTGTTAAACACTCATCGATCTGCATGCTCTTAGCTTTTGTGGCATAATTTGATTTGCTGCTTGAGCAGCTTGATGTTAAAATATAGTTCTTGCACAGAGAACTTGAGGAGGAGATCTTTTTAGTGCAGCCCTTATGGTATAGCGAGCCAAGAAAAGAATACTTGGTATGCAAATTAAAAAAGTATCTTTATGGGCTAAAATAATCATCAAGATAATGATACAAAAAAATTGATCAGTTCATGCAAAAGGAGGAGTACCAAAGAAGCCAGCTTGACCATTGTGTGTATTTCAAAAGGTTGCCTCAAAGTAACTTCATTTACTTATTATTATATGTAAATGACTTGATGATAGCTACTTCAGTTCAGATAGAGAAGGATCACATGAATGATCAATTGTCAAACAACTTTAAAATTAAGAATTTGGGAGAGGCAAAGAAAATATTGGGAATTGAAATTTGTAAGGACAAAAGGGCATGAAATATTTGGTTGAATCAAAAGGGGTATTTGGAGAAAGTGTTGAGGAGGTCCAGGATTGATAACTCTACAAAGTCTATGAGAATACATCTAGCACATCACTTTTACTTATCCAGAGAACAATGTCCAAAAACAGATTTTGAAAAAGTAGAAATGCACATAACGCCATATGTTAGTGCAGTTGGAAGCTTGATGTATTCCATAGTTTGCACTAGATCAGATTTGGCTCAAGTAGTTGGAGCCATGAGCTGATACATGCACAATTTGGGGAATCATCATTGGCAAACAGTGATGGTCATTTTTCAATACTTGAAAGGTACAATTTGTATTGGCCTATTATTTTAGAAGCAGTCATCAATATCTGACTTATGCATTGGATACATGGACTCCAACTATGTCAGAGATTTGGATCAAAAACGATCAATAACTAATTATGTATTCACTCTAGTATGAGGTCCAATATTGTGGAGATCAACTCTTTAGTGTATAATTGCCCTATCTATGACAGAAGCTGAATATATAAAAGTTACTAAAGCATTCAAGGAAGCTATTTAGATAAAATGCTTATTAGAAGACTTGGGTGCGAAGTAAAAAGAGGTAGTAGTTCATTGTGATAGTCAGAGCGCTATATTTTTAGCTACTAATCCAGCCTGTCATGCTAGTACAAAGCATATTGATGTTCGACACAATTTTGTTCGAGATCTGATTGAAAAAGGAGAGATATTACTGGAGAAGATCGACACTAAGGATAATCCAGTGGATATGATGATAAAGGTGCTCAGAGCGCTGCAACAAAATTAGGCACTGCAATGCACTCCAAAAGCAATTGTCTTGAGGGGCGGGCACTATAACGCGCCACAGCGGTAGGCAAACAGAGAGCCATGAACTATAACAGGTCCTGATGCCTGGCTACTCGAAGCCCAGGCTATACAGCGTGTCATGGTATATCGCCCCGCTCCATCGCCGCGCGCAAAGAAAGATATAATTATAACCAACGGCGGAGCGGCGCACTACTCGGGAGGACGAGCTTACAAATAACCCATGTGGGGCCCCCCGTACTGACAACAAGGAAGTACGATGCTCCAACTATGGCAAATCCCTAACTTAAGTAAAGTTAGGTAAACCCAGCCTGCCTTAAGCCAAGGACTTGTCACCAAGTGCTAAAACATCATCAATATACAAGTATTAAAGTGGCAGAAGCAATGAATAATAGAGTAACATCCATAAGCATACATAGTAGGAAAAGAGAATGCAATATAATAACTCATCACAATTGCTGAAATGAAATACATCCAAAATTACTTATTACAGACTGAAGTTTAAAGAAAATGAAAATGTCACTCAATCTCACTGAAACAAAGGCAAAATCTAACTAAACATCAGCAGCACGATCCTCCTCTTGAACCTGCTCCTCTTTTGCAACAGTGCCCATGAACACGTCTGAATCTGACATTTGTTGGTATTACAAATGCCAGGGCCCCAGCTAATAAAATAAAAAGGTTACAGTTAGGCAATTGTCCAAGTATATTTTAGGCTATTTTAATGAACTAAACATTTAAAGATATCATATTTTAATTTAATTACACATGCAAGCAGTAAAGGGTGCAACAAGCTATGAAAAAAATGGGTAACTATAAACTATCCATTTATAGCCATCATACAATGCAAAATAAAAAAGGTGAGGCCAAAAGCTAAAAGAAATAGCAACTACAATACAATTCTGAACCTAACATGCTTATGATCATGTTACATATGCTGAGTATATAAAAGAAATACAAGTACTAAAAATGTGCAATTCTAGCATCCTAAACATGCCAAAATATATATAAGTAAGCCATATGATTATACATACAACATGCTAGTCAAGAACGAGAAAAGAAAAGAAAAGCCACTGAGACATGTGGCAAAAATCAAAGCAATCTATAAAATGTAAGGCCACTGAGACATGTGGCAAAGTGGGCAAATACTGAAAATAAGTTCACTGAAGCATGTGGAAAAGCAAAGCAGCAAACAATACTGAACAATCCAGCTAAAGTAGCAATAAGCCTAAGTCATAGTACTGCCATACCAGCCAATAGGATATACAAGGCCTCCAATATCAATCAATCAATCCCCAGCCTAGCCATCCAAATATGCTAGGTCTGAGTCCAATCTATACAATACTACTACTGAAGAGGCAGACTAAGCTAGGACATATTCTACCAACTACAATCAAGATAAAACTAAATGATATGCAATTCAAATACTAACTTAGGATGTATCATCCATATCATAAGTTTTCTTATTATACTCAAGGAATAAGGCTCAATATCCAAGGTATGCAAAGCAATCTAGTCAAAGTAAGTAAGAGACTCAATCTAGACTTATGTGATATCTGGTGTATCTAATTTCCAAATCTAACTACTCTGAGAGAGCACAAGTTTAGGATCTCCAATATCCAGCTATCGAGTAGAATCTCAGATTTACGTCCTTAAAGTTAATATTAGAACTTAACAAGTTCTAATCCAAAATCATGTGACGACTATATGGTTTAAGTAAGTAAATCAACGACCTAATTAATTTATATTTTACTCTCTTACCCAAATCTTAATTAAGTAAATCAAGATTTAAGGATTTAGAATTTAAACCCTATGTTGAGTTCACATCTTAAATCCAAGGTAATATTCTAACTAGGATCTAGGGTTCAAACTTATTACCCAAATTAAAGGTAACGAATCCTATAAGCTGAAAGATTCAGGAACTAAGAACTTAATGAAAGGCTATTCTACTGATTATATGATAAAATAATCGATTAAGAACTTGAGAATCTAAGATCTATATTCAACCTTTAAGATAATTTCATTATCTTATAGATTGATTCATCCTATACCTACATGGAAAGGTTCAAAAGATTTAAACAATCAATCATTAAAGAATTTCAATTGGAGATGGTTCAAGTCAAATTGAAGATCTAAGTCTAAGATCTAAGATCTAAAGATCTGAGGTTTGATCACTTTAGATCTCTAAATTAGAGTTTTATCTTAAGAGCTTCCATTGGTGATTCTTTTAGAATCTAAGTTCATAGTTAAACTATATGGAGCCTATTAAGGTTGAAATTAACAATTTTAAGTATTAGATTAAACCTCAAACTCATATTGATCCTTTTAGGCTACTTAAAATCTAAGGATCTGATATTTGATCACTTTAGACTTTAAGCTAGATTTTAACTTAGAATTTTTCATTATTATTTCTTTTAGAATTTTAAGCTCATAAGTTAACTAAATTGAATTTATCAAAGTGGTTTTGATAATTGAAATGATTAAATTTAAGGGCTAATCTTAAGTGACTTCTTTAGGGTCACTTAAGATCTAAGTATTTTAACTAGGGCTAAATTGAATGTTTCTTAAATTAATGATCACATTAAAATTGTTATTAGTCTAAGAATTCAGAGAACATTTCTACTCTATCTTAGGGTTAATTTACTGAATTTCCCAAGGTTTTAGGGCACTTAAGCTCATTTTGGTCAAAATGACCAAAATGCCCCTCTTAAGGCCAAAAATTGGGATTTTAGGGTTTAGTCATCCAAATTAATCCAAATCTATTTTAATGTATTTTATATTGATTAATGAAGTGAGAAACACTCTCATCTCATATTTTGACCACTTAATTAAGACTAATTAACACTAATTACTTAATTAAGTTTATTAGGCTGATTAGTAAATTTAGGCATCCTTAGGGCAATCCAACCTTACCTTTAGGTTCTAATAAATCTAATATAGTATTAAGAGCTTACTTACCCAACTTCAAAGACTCAATTAGGGTCTAAACTAAAAATCCTCATTTAGGGTGATTAAGGCATGATTAAGGAAATTAAATATCCAAAATTAGGTTTAAGGGTACCTAATTATTTTCTATGGTCATATAAGTGATCAAAGCCCTAAATTTCTATGTTTGGTTAATTATTGAATTTAATATGATTTAATTTAAAATAGAAAAGGTTTAAGCAATTATTTTAAATCCAACTATTGGATCTATGATTTTATTTTATATTTAGATTCTTTGTATTTTTCTGATTCAATTGGCATATTGGATCATACCATTTGGATCAATATAGCCAAAGTTATTCAATTAATTTAATCTGAATGTTTATTTAAATTGGAATCATATGTTTTAATTAATTTAATTCACAACCATAGAAAATGTCATCCAATAATTATTTAATTAGCTGCGGCCCAAAATCAAAAGGCACGGGTCAGGGGCCGGCCCGACCCAAGGCCCACGACTTCATCTTCTTCCTCTCGACGGGTCCCGACCCTACCGAACTTCGATGCTGAAATTCTCGGTGCACAGACGACGACGAAGGCTCGGCTTGATCCCTACACGTTCCCTGAGTCAAGACGCGCCGATTGGACCAAGAACTCCCATCTGGATCCTTATGGATCGACGGGGTGCTACTCGACCAAGACGCCTTTGATACGGGCGTCTCAGGCCGACTGTGAGGGGGCAATTCTCCTCACAGAAGCCTTGATTCGACCGGGGTTCGATCCCTACACATTCAGGGAGTTGAGATGCGTCGAACCCCCAACATATCTTAACCTGGGATGCAGCCAATCGCTGGGTCCTTACTCGAACTCAGCCATTAGCTCGGCTGCTAGCTCAGTCGATCGATACGATCGACTCGAGCTAGCCTAGCCCTAGGCGACAATCACACTGGGTTTCCTAGGTGGCTAAGGTAACCTAGACGACATCCAGAGCTCATTCAGAGGGCAGAAACTAAATGCAGCTTGAAGAAATTTCCATGGGGGAAAAGCTGTACCTAAAGTCGGGGTACAGGCTCGGCCGAGGGGAATTGAAGTGCTCCTAAGCTTCCTGAAGGTTGGATGAATGTGCACAGGGGGTCTGAACACCAGACGGGCCCTCTATCAGCAGTTCAAGCCTTCAGGACTGCCGGGAAAATGCCGAGAGAGGCGGGAGCTCTAGAGGCTTCAGCTGGGGGAAATTGAGGGTTCACAGTGAGCAAAGAGGCTCACTGTGAATCACCGGGAGTATTTATAGGCCAAGGGGGCTATGGGGGTGGTTTCCAGAGCTCGGGCAACGGCAAGAGGCTCAGGCCGAAGGGAATGGATCGGGCCAACGGCTATGGGCAATTTGGGGAGAAGGCAGCCAGCCAGACAAAGGCGCCGAGGGCAGGAGAGGAATTTCGGTGGTTTTCCTATACTGCCATGCAACAGGGAGGATCCTGGCTATCGGGGTGGACCAGACGCAGACGGGCAAGGCGAGGGAGACGATTCACAGTGCTCGGGTTCGTCTCTACCGTCTGATGGAGCGACTATTGGTCTCGAACGGCTCTGATGCGTTACTTAACGGGATAGGATGGTAGCTGTTAGATGCATTCGATGGATTCAACACCTACGATTTAATCTTAACACGGAGGAGATCTCGCCGTTCGATGGCTTGCGCCAGGATGCGTGCTAACGCATCGGGTGGCCGAAGCGCGTGCGCCGATGTTGGGACGCGGTCCCGACAGCAAATCTCGGGTTTTATTTTAAATAAAAATTAATTTTAAATATAAATAAAATTAATTAAGTAATATATAATTATTCTTAAATTATCCAAATCCAATTTATGACCAAATGAGCTCCGAAAATTCCCAAAATTTCACCCTTAGCTAATTAGGGTATGAGGAATTCAAAAATGAAAGCAGATTTTAATTTGGAGATCAAAATAATTTAGATATTTTTCAGGGCTTAAAATAGCCAAAAATACCAAATTTTCCATTTTATCTCCAAGTGATCTCAAACTTCTAGGGTTAGGTTTAAATGACCCATTGAATCTAATGGAATCAAAATCAAGCCTTAGTTTAGCTTAATTAATCCAGGTCTAGCTAAGGTAACAACTTAGGGTTGTTACAACCCATCTCCCCGAATAGGCTAAAAGATTGAGGCAAACTAAAGGCTGCTGAATTGAACCTGAGAGTAGGATCGAGAGTCAATACTTAAGAAAAGAGTAAATTATCTGTCTTAAGTATTAGACTAATATGTACATTAGTTCAAAAAGATAAGTATGAATCCAATATACGTTATCAATATTTCAGCATTTCCAGTATGCTGATCACATCACAATACTAAGTATAGTAGTATAACTGAGTGCGGAAACTAAAGCAAAACATCCAGAATACATTCATCACATAGCAATAGTAAACATTTGTCTCAGAAAAGAAAAGTAAAATACATCCAGAGTTATTACAAACTGATTTAAAAGATGATATATAAAGTCTATCTAAAGTTCTGAAATAAGCAGTAGGCAAAAGGTGGAAAGCTGATCCACTAAGGCTCCACGTACTCCTTCGAGATCTCCTATAAGTCCTCCTGCCCTATCTCCACAAGCTACCCGGGATCTAGCAAATTGCCAAATCCCAAAAGTACCCCGTGTTAGACAAGAAGTCTAACACATCGCAACTAGCTAAGCAGTTCTAAAGTAAATGCAATAGACAGTAAAGTAAACATGACTGCAAAAAATAATTGTAAAGGATTATGTAATTGAAACTATAAAGACTAAACAAAGTAAAACTGTATCACAACTGAATATTGAAAGTAAACAAAAATATCAAAAGCTTAGAAATCAATGTGAACAATGTTCAATGCTGTACTATATGTCACTGGAATGATGCACCCAAATATGCCACAAAATGGTATGCCACAGTATGTAACAGAACTATCATTGAATAGCTATGAGTTGTATGTTCCAATATATACATACACCCAGTTGGGAAGATAGTATGGTGATGTCAATGTATCCTAAAATTCTCCAATCTATGTATGCAACATTTTATAACCCATAATTTATCACTAATACTCATACATCACTGCTGAAATGATTCCTCAAACACATGCTCATGTTTATGCCCATGCTTCTATTCTATATGAGTAAAATTCAGAAATCCACAAAACTTTTAATACCGATAATGAATTTTAGGTCTCTACTGTGCAGAATCCTGCTAAAAGAATTATGACTCCTAGCTTCTAGAATGATAATTAGTTAAAGTTGAAGATTTACTTAAAGATCATTAGGTGGGATGATTGTATACACATATTTAGCATGTTTGCAAGAAAGGTGATTCTTATCACTAAGTTTGATTAAGCCACCCTAACGAAGCGATCTTCGATAGAAAGCATCGCCTGTTGGCAATTTGTATCTCAAGCTAAGTTAGTAAGATGCCTAACTCACAATCACACTTAGTGTCTTAAAGAAGGTGATTATAATTACTTAGTTTGTTTGAGTCATACCTATTGAAGCGGTCTTCGCTAGGAGGCATCGCCCGTTGGCGATTTGTATTTCAATCAAACTAAGGAATGAGTACCTGTTTAATACGCCCTTAGTCTTGGGGGATTTATTCTAACGAGACTGTATTCGTCTAATCCCTCAAGATAACACCTTCTCATAAGTTCACATTGGAGTGAATCAACTAATCCCGAATACTACTGAAGAAAATTAGTACTATGGGTATGCCATACTACACCAACCAATAATCTAGGTTTACACAATTATATTTAATTAATAAGGATTTATCAAGTTTATAATTTTTTATGCTAAGTAGGTAAGTCCTATACAAGGCTCCAATAAAATGTGATCAAGTATCACTCAATATGGATTCTACCACAAGGAAAGGTGTCATTCTAATATCTTAAGTGATTCCTACCACGAGGGGTTAAAATCAAGTTCTAAAGTTAAGGGTTCATCTAAGCTTCTACCTCAATGAGTTATGTAAAGTCTTCATACCTCAATGTATATTCAATTTTAGGTCTTTAAAATATTTCAAAAATGATCTTGTGTTGAAATACTTAAGATCCCACACTCTTAACTCTACTACTAACACTATAGGTTTTACTTATCATTAGGCTTAGGATGATCAGATCAGATAATTAAATCATTTGATCATAGCTTATTCTAAGATCATTGGATTTAAATCAAGGATATTAATAGAGTTAGATTACTTGTTCAATCAATATGGTTCCATTAATCTTATTATGTTAATCATCTTATTTAGGAGAAAACCAAGGATCTAAGGTTCAAATTCAGATTAAGCAATCTCATAGGTTTATTATTAACCTTAACATGTCTAATCCAAATGCTTAAGATCAATGTCAAATCAGATGCATTATTGGAATAATGTCAATCACATTATATTATAATCATATTCATTTATTTAATGTTTAAGAGTTTGGATCTTAATCAAGCAGATTAGGATTTAACCCCTACTCATGTCCAACTAAGATCAAGTTTCATTTATAGATCAAATGTTAAATCAATGAATTAGGTATGTATTATTGGTGGCAATCTTAGACCTAGATCAAGTCTTAAGAGCTTGATCAAAGTCTTAAGACTTCTTAAGTTAATTAAGATGATTAAGTTCTCTAATTTTTAGGATTATTCAAGTTATACATTATAAATTAACATACTTGGTTTCCATACATTTACTTTACTGTTATGAAGCATATTAATAGAAAAATTTTAGAAAACAGAAAGTAATTAGTGCCAATCAAACCCTAAATCAATCCAAAAATGATTAGCACATAATCGTAAATCTAACCATCAGAATTTCATGCAATTTGGCACATAAGTTCTAATTCACCATACAATTAATCAGAGACTAACTTTACTAAGATCCAATATATACAAACCCTAATTTTCACTAATCATAGTTTAATAAGATTATGGCATAAATTGAAATACAGAGATCAGAAAAATAATTCACTTAGCACATTCATTCTACTCATCATAAGCAAACTAATGGCACTCTAAACATGCAATTTTGTTAAGTATAATTGCTAATCAACCCAAATCAAGATCTATAATAATTAGGTAAAAATAGAAAATATAACCATTAGATGCTCAATATTATTTTATACTCATGTCCATGAGAATTTTTTGATCATATTCATATATAATATCATAGGGTTTGGACCAGTAGATTAAAAGTTATTCAATTAATACATTCTATATTTTTATTTAAATGATTTCCTAAGATTAAAACGGGTTTGGCCCATTATCAAAAGGCGTGGGTCGGCTGGGGCCCGAAGACCCAGGACCGTCGCATCGCGCGGGTTAAGGGTCGACCTGACCCGCATTGGGGCTTCGTGCCCGAGTCTCCGTCCTAGCGGAAGGGACCCAATTAGGGCTAATGGCCAATTCTGACGTGTCCCGACCACGACATGACCCACCATCGATAGTTACTCATTCACCGTGGTCAGGCACGTCGAAGGGGACCCGAAGCCCCCTGTGAGGTGATCTGGATCAGCCAGACCCTACTCACTCGAGAGCTCCCATAATGGAGCTATTGTGGGGAGACAATTCTCCCCACAGAGGCTATGCTAGACCCAGGGCTCAATCCCTACACCTTCAAGGAGGTGAAGCAGATCGAAGCCCCCTGGTCTGAGGGCCTGAGATTGTCTAGAATGCCGGGACCTTACTCACCCGAGATGTTCCTTAAGGGACTTAACTCGATCGATCAATTTGATCGGTTGGGGATAGCTTATGGCTCAATTTTGATACTAGTGAGTTTGTTTGGACAATACGCATGTAATCGAATCAAAAGGAGGAAGGTTCGAGCCACATTGGCTCGAAACTGAAAAATGGGGGTACCTGGTTTGACAGGGGAGCTCGGGACGATCGATTGAGGGCTCGACTGGCTTTAGCTGAGGTTCCAGATACTACAAAGGATCCTGAACACCAGGAGAGCCTACTATCAGCGGTTCAAGAGCTCTTGGGATCGCCTACACAAGCTCAGACAGACGGTAATGGCGGAGAGGAGACAGTGGAGAATTGAACTCAATTAAGCAGCAAAGGGGCAGAGGGAGGATTGCTTGGGCTACTTATAGCCTCAGACGAGCTCAGGGAAGCTTCCAAAGGGTTGGCTCAGGCTGGGAAAGACCCGAGAGGTCGGGCCATGGCCGAGCTCTCAATTTTCCTAATTGAGCTCGACCGGGTCACGAGGCTCGATCAGGACTAATATGCCGTTGAGGGAAGATCCCCAAGGGCATGCTGAGGTGGAACGAGCTCGGTCGGGTCACAATGGACTCCAAATTTTCAGGATAGGATCCATTTGATGTTCTTAAAGTAATGGAAATCAAAATCAATGATTTCTTGGACTATAGATTAGCAGGGTAACAACCTAGGATTATTACACATGGAGCCTGGTAGAATTTTGCTCCAGTTCAGGTTTTGCCCTAAGTAAATTGGGGGTATTTTGAACCATTTGGGGTCCGAAAATGAGCTGGATACTTAAAGAAACATGTTATAGGATTTTCCAATGATGGCATTCTCATTTTGTGAGATTTTGGCTACTGTAAGGGTTTAGTGTGGTCGTTGCTTCATTTGCAAGGAAGGAGAAAAAGCTTCTAGAGATTTTGTAAGGGTTTGTAAAATCCTAAAGGTTATTGTAATCCCCTTCTCTACATAGTGAAAATTTCTGCTCTCCTCTATGTGGACGTAGGTGTTTGCACCAAACTATGTAAATTATTTTGTTTATGGTGTGTTTGTGATTGCATGCATTATTTTCTTGCTTTATTATATTTTGCTCAATATCTCAAGCTTTTATTACGTATTGATTTATAATGCTAAGAGATCCCAACATATAATCCCAAATATAATGAAAGCATATAACTAAGCGAACGCATGACCGAAAGCAGACCCAAAGCAGATAAACAAGTAAGAAAAAAAATTGAGTGGCCCTCCAACTAAAGAAGAAAATTCTTTGACAGAAGCTAAAATAAAGAAGAACTGCCTTTTACTTATTGTTCCACCCATGTGAGTAGTATTTACCACAATTGACAAACATTTTAAGAATGATTTCAAGAGTAAATGCATCTGTAGGATCTGACATAGAGGTGTTACCCGGCAAACATAATCTGCAAGACATCTGGAGAAATTATAGCTAGTATTGTTATTATAAAACTTAAAGAAGGATCCAATAATGTAGTTGGCAATACTATTAGAATCCTCCAAGCCATTAACAGAGTTAAAGGTAGCTTGATTTCTTTTTACTATTAATCTTCTTATATAAGAAATAGACATCATCGTCTCCCAGGTGGAGCCAATTATGTTTTTCTCATTGCCGCAACGAAACAAGTTCTTTTGATAACATAAGCTAATATTGTTTAGAAGATAAGTAAGGATCGGAAGAGATAACCTGTTCGACTTTTTCCCTGAAGGCAAGTAGTGATGCAAGAGTTTTTTTAACTAATCTGATTTTATTCTATAAAATTGAGCGAATATTTTCTCTTACAAATTGTTTCCATGCTTATTTGGACAGAGGGATGAATGTTGAGGTTTAGGGAACCTGAAGTAGGACTCCTTCTTGGAGAAGGGTTTTGAGATTAGTGATCTTCTTATAAGTAAAAAAGGAATTAGAGAGGGTGGTACATGGGAAATTGAAGGAGATGGAGAATTACGATGCATTGGTGGTGGGACTGGTAAGGGAAGTATATCTCCGGACAGCTGGACGATGGGATCTACCCTTTCTCTGGTCTTTTGGAATTGAGCGAAGCATGAACCACAGAAACTAGAACATGAATTACAGCTACTTGGCTTCCATTCGTCTCTAATTTTTGTGAAAATTCACAGCCATTAATAACTAAAGGAATGAAATTCGGCATAGGTGAAGATGGGTTGACTTCAACACAAGCACAGACAAATGTGATGCATTTTATAGTGATGGTGAGTGAGTGAGCCATGAGAGGAAGGCCATTTTTACTTGAAATTTTTGACAAAGCCTGATTCGTTCAAGGAATAAAAAAAAGGTTAGGAAAGCGGACCTGATTGGAAGGCTATTTAAAGATATTTTTCTTACCTAGACCAAGAATGGATTGTATTTTCAAACTAGAAAGGGACAACTAAAGGAGTAAGGACCACCTTCAAAATTAAATCTAAATATTTCAAACAAAAAAAGGAGAATAGGGTGTAATAACTCAAGTTATTATCCAAGTTAATTAGGACTAATTTAAGTCTTAATCTTAATTTTAGTGCACTAATTAAGTTATTAGGAGTTCATTACCAAGACCTAATCCAAATCAGGGGTTAAATGGACCAAATCATGATTCTAGAAATTTCAGGAACTTTGGAAATTAACCTATCTAAATTAGCCTCAAATCAAAAATTGAACTTCTCCATTGCGCTCATTGCCCCCAAATTAGGTAGGACTAATGTTATGGTGGCAATCGAAAGTTGTCGAATATTTTAATAATATTTAAACACCCCGAAAATTAGGAAAATGAAATACTCGTCAAAACCAAAATCCGACTTTATCGTTATGTACCTCACCCCTTAATTTGTTATGGGTGAATATTTGGGAATTTTTGGGAGCCAATTAAATAGTTAAAATTAACTAATAAATTAGATAATAATTAATTAAATTAATAATTAAATAATTAATATAACTGCACTGTTAACCTAGATCGACGTCGTCCGCATTATCGCACGCCATTAGCCAAACAAACGGCTCCCGCATCACCGTCCCAAATATGAATCCTAGGGTTCCATGTGGCAGTAGCTGCTCACTCTGCCCAACCAGCACACCCCCCTGCCCTCACCGTCTCTGCCTAGCATTCTATAAGGCTTGTGTAGGCGTTCTGAACTCGCAAATTTGCATCCAGGGCTCGGTCAATTATTCTACGAACCCGAAGTTGTCCCAACCATCGATTGCAAGGTACTTTGATCCCTCAATCTTATTATTCAATCAATGCATTCTTAGTTCGCAACCTAATTTAATGCTATGTATTTAATGTTGTGCAGACCCGATCGTGTTCGATCGAGTCTGATCAATCTTAATCGAGAATTGGTCTACAGTCCTTATCGTTATCACGTTCATCCCATGCCCTAGAAAATTAGGGTTTACCCGTGCTAGCAACCTAGGATGTCTCCTCATTTGGTTCAGTGACCGTTGGATAGGACTTGCTGTGCTTGTTTGATCGGTGTGCGGGGAGACGCTATGCATTGCCAGGAAGCTACCGGATTTTTTAGCCCTAATTCTCAGAGCTGCATAGGAAGACGAAGTTCCTCAGGTTGGGTCGGGTCGGACCCGACCCGCATGGAGCCCGAACCACAGGCCTCATGTCGCGCTGTCGTTGCGCGGATCTCACCTGTGTCAGTGCAGCCAGCACATGGGCCCCGCCCGCAGCTCTGCATCCAATAGGATGCTGCCGCATATTCCACGGGCCCCTCCTTTGTTGGCAGTCCTGCCCGACATATGGGTCCCGCCGCTCTGGCTACGCAAACCGGAGAGCGCCATGTATGCAGATGGGTCCTGTCTCGTCTGCCCGCAGAATCGCACGATGCCACGTGTCACTCTCGTGGGTCCCACTACTCGCTATTTAATTAAAATGGATTATTTAAATTCAGTTATATTAATTATTAAGCTAGTAACTGTTTATTTAATTTAATCTCATAATGTTAATTAACATATTTCAGCTCGGCTCTCCGTCAATTAACCCCTATATGTTGTGTTAGGACCTCACCCTCAACCTTCTCTAGACAGTCAAGGGCCTGAGAGCAACTGGCAGTGGACCAAATGGTGAATTTTCCGTCTTAGTGTGCACTACCAGTCGGCCTCTAATTCGATCAATCACCGCATTCCTTCCAGCCAATAGCTCCAAATTGGTGCTGGTACCTCTCTACAGGCGATTGAAGACTCGTATCAATGGTTGGGTCAGATCAGATCGATTGATTCGACTAGAATCGATTGACCCATAGTTGGCTCACGTCCGCATTCCACCCCGAGTAGCACTTCAGTGATCTAGACATCCCCAGAACCTCATGACTCACCCAATCATTCCCCCTTCGATCCCTGAACATGTAGGGTTAAACCTTAGCTCGTGACATCGATGCTGTAATAATAATTCACTCTCCTCAAGTGCGCAAAAGAAGATGCCTCGGTCGAGTAGCACCCTGACGATCCAGTGCATCCCAGTTGGGGGTTCCCATCTCAATCAACGCGCCTAGTGTCATGTATGGTGTAGCCGTCGAGATCAAGGCTCGGCATTGTGTGTGCGTGGCAAATTTTGTGTCTAAAGTAACCCTAGAGGTTCGGGTATCGGGTATGGCCACAGAGACGATCCACAGTGCCGGTTCAGGTCAGACCCCGACCCGCGCGGTTTTGATGCCACAGTTAAATAAATGAATTATGGAATTATAATTCTTATGTTAAATAAATGATAAATAAACTCCCTATGGTTTGGAATTAAATTAAAATACAAAATAAATTAATTAAATAACTTTAGTTATACTTATCCAAATAGTATGATCCAATATATCATTTTAATCAGAAAAATATAATGAATAATAATATAAAATAAAATCAAATATCTAATGGTTAGATTTTATTTAATTACCTAATCTTTTTCTATTTTCATTTAAATCATAATCAATTAATTTAATATTCAAAAATATTGATTAAGATCTCTGATTGCTCATGAGACTATGATGAATCTATTTGAGTCATTAAAAAATAAATTAAGTATACTAAATTATTAATCTTCTTATAATTACCCTAATATGGGACTAGTGAATCAAGCTTTAGATTAATCTCTGATTTTGATGAATCTAGTTCCTAATGTCTTCTTAGGTTTAGTAGAGTCCATAAATGTGTTTGGATCATCCTAGTATGCCCTAATTTTCTTAATCACCTCATTTGGCATTAAGGTGTACTTAGTGATAATTAAGCTAATAATAATATAAGTCTTAAGATAAGTGTTTATTTCACTTCACTAATCATAAAACTCATAAAATCAGACTTGAATCAATTTAAATGATTAAATCCTAAAATCCTAATTTTAATCTTAAGAGAGGTATTTTGGTCATTTTGACCAAAATATGTCTAAGAACCCCTTAAACCTTGGAATTTCTAGCAAAATATCTCTAGTTAATATACTAATACTTTTTTAAAATTTTATATTTAATAAGATTGAGTTAAGTGAAGAGATCATAAAAAGCTCATATTAAGATCTAAAGACCCTAAGAGTGACCTAGATCATCTCCTTAAGGGATCAATTTAATTAATAATGGGTACTCAACTTTAACTCAATAGTTTTATTAAGATGATCCATAAGCCTTAATCCTAAGGAAATATTCTTGTAAAATCTTAAGTCTAGTCTTTAGGTTAGATCTAAAGTGATCAAACCTTAGATCATCAGAGTTAATTGAATTACCTTCTTTGGAATTCCTTAATTGATTTACTGTTTAATCCTTTTGAGACCTCCTTGTGGGTGTAGGACTGGTTCAATCCATAGAATAATGTAATTATTCTAAGAATTGAATATAGATCTTAGATTCATATTTTATTAAATGATTATTTTTATCTTATAATATTAGACATTACCTTTTATTAAGATCACAATTTCTAAATCTTTCAGCTTATGAAGTTCCTTATCTTTAGATTATGCTCAAGTGTGAACCCTAGATCCTTATTAGGATATCGCCTTAGATTCAGGATTTGAACCCCATATGTGGGGTTTAAGTCCAGAATCCTTGATCTTGATTTACTTAATCAAGTTTTGGGTTAAGTGAGAAAAATGATAATAATTATGTCGTTGATTTATTTACCTTAAACTCTTATAGTCATCACTTGATTTTGATTTAGAACTTGTTAAGTTCTAAGGTTAACATTAAGGTCGTAATTTTGAGATTTATACTCGATAGCTGGATATTGGAGATCCTAAACTTGTATCTTCTTAGGATAGTTAGATTTGGATAAATTAGATAACAACAGATACCACATAAAGTCTAGTTGAATCTCTTACTTACTTGATTTTAGTTGCTCTGCACACCTTGGATATTGAGCATTCTTCCTTGAACATAATAAGTGAACTCAGGATATGGATAATGTATTCTAAGTTAGTATTTCGAAATTATAAACATTCATTCAGTTCTTTTAGTGCATTCAGTTCAGTATGGTGTGTCTTATCTTAGTCTGCCTCCTCAGTTTGAGTTTTGTCATAGATTAGACTTGGACCTAGCTCTGTGTTTGGCTAGGATAGATACATGTCTTATTCTATAAGTTCAACTCAAACATAGCTCTGATGATGCCTAGGATATACACATGTTCAACTTTCTGTTCAGAGGCCCTGTATGTCCTATTTCTGTTATGGCAGTACTATATTTTAGGCATGCTTTTACTTCAGTTTAGTCTTAGTGCATTATTTTATTTTGCCACATGCATTAGTGGCCTTACTTTCAGTACTTCTAGTTACTTTGCCACATGCTTCAGTGGATTTACCCTTTGCTCATTTCTGTACTTAGCTTATTTTGTCACATATTTTAGTGACCTTATATTTATCAAATATGCATACTTGTATACATGTTCATATAGAGTAATTATCAAATTATTGGCATGTTTAGAATGCTAATTTTTGTACATTTATTTCAGCACGTTTCAGTACAATTTTCTCTTGAGAAATTAGCATGTATCTATGTGATCATAAATATGTTAGGATGAGTTCTTCAGTGCTTACAGTTATTTTTTCTCTTTAGCCTCACCTTATTTAGTTTCGCATTTTGTATGTTACTTTACATACTAGTTGTTCAGTTAGAAATCCGACTTCGTCATTGCGATCGTCACCCCCAAATTAGCTAGGGGTGATGTTTTGGACGCGTTTGGAAGTTATCGAATTTTTGCGAATATTTTAATATAATTAAATGCGTCGAAAAATAAGATAATTAAATAATCGTCGGAATTGCAATCTGACTTTGCCGTTGAATTTCTCACCCCCAAATTAGCTTGGGGTAAATTTTTGGGATTTTTTGGTGTGCGTTTCAAAAATCAGAATTTTTAAATAATTCAGGAAAATAAATATGCAATTAAGCAATCTTTGAACCCCTTATTTGCAATTTCCCCCAATTTCTATTATTTTTGGCTGACAGCCCCCAAGCAGTTTGGCTGGCCATCTTTTCCCTCACCCCTTGACCATGCCATCCATTAATGCTCCCTCATGATGGCCCCTACTCCCCCTCACCTAAGCTCCCTAGCCTCATGATGGCCCTATAGCTTTTCCTTCTCCTTTAAAAGGAGAGCTCAGCCCTCCTTCTCCACTTGCTGAGATTTTCTCCTTTTCCTCCATTTCTCCATTGATGTACCTTGAAGGAAGCTCCTCTCCAAGCTTTGAAGAAAAGGCAAAGGTCCCTTTTCCTCTTCTTCACTCTTCTCTCTCAAGAATAAAGGTACCCTCTTGCTCCTCTCCTTGTCTTTTTAATGTTGTTATAATGTTATAATGCAGCCTTGGAATGTCTATATGCATGTATGAAAGCCATTAAGGCTCTTATAAACTCCATGAAAATCTGCTCTGTTTTTATCTATTTCATATACCCTGTCATTCATCATCATTTTTAGTATTGCTAGGATGCTCCATTTGCATTGATTTTAGTGTCGATGCAAAGATATTGGAAATACCTTTCCATTGATATATGGCACGATTCGTGAAGTTTTCTAAATTCAGAGTAATCAGGCTTGAAAAATGGCTATCGCGGGTTTCGCACCTGGTGAAATCACCATCTGCCGCTACAGCGCGCTGTAGCGCGCTGCAGCAGAATGCAGCGGATTGCCGCGGGCTGCAGCGGACAGGAAAAATTAGGAAAAATGCACATTAATTAATTAAATAGTAAAATTGCGAAATGAACCGCTACAGCACGCGGTAGCGTGCTGCAGCGGACCTTAGCGAAAATATTTCAAATCTTAGGAAATGACAAAATAAATTAATTGAACAGTACTTTTGCAAAATGAACCACTACAGCATGCCATAGCGCGCTGCAGCGGGGCTCAGCGGGTTACAGCGGATCGCAGCGGACCGCAGCAAGCCATAGCGTAAAGGTGCTACCGCGTGGAAAGCGCTACAGCGCGCTTCAGCGCCCAAAAAATTGCAAAATTTCCAGAATTCATGAAATTTCTCAGATTTTGTAAAGCTGCCCAGTTTTGGCTGAAATGGCCAAAACTCAATTGTTCAGGTATTTTGAGACCCCTAGGACCCTAGTGCGGCTAAGTTATACTAAATTTGAACATTGCATAAAATTTTATTTGAAAATTGAATTTGAAACTTTGTCAATTTCATTAAGTGCTCAAAACCTATGTATCTTAAATACATGTTACGCCATATGCTAAGTACTGGAGTTTTAATTGCTTGTATCAATTAGGTATACCTTAATAATCTAAATGGCATGAAACTTAGATCTTTTAGAATTGTGATTAAGTGATAATCTCTTTCGTTTGATTTAGATGTTGATTAGCAATAATCACCTTTTTATTTTATGTTACCTTTTCATCTATATGTGTTCATGAACTTAGGATGTATATTAGAGAACTTTAACACTTATTTGGACACTTAAATGTGATCACTTGAACATGAGAATCCTTATAACTTAATTAAGTAGATGATACTTAATCCAAACCTAAGTTGACATTAATAATATGCTAATAATACATTGATTTGCCATTGACCTTTAAATTAACTATTGGTCTTAATGATAGAAGGGTTAGGGATTAAACCCTAACTTATCTTGATTAAGATCTAAATCTTAATCATTTAATCAATCTACTTGATTGTAAGAGAATCTAATTTATATTATTCCAATAATACATTTGATTAAGTATTGATCTTAAATATCAAATTAAAAGTGCTAAGGATAACATTGAATATGTGTGATTGGACTTTCTGAATCCAAACTTTAGATCTTAGTTTTCTCTTATACAAGATAATTAACATAAGATGGAAATAAAATTGTAATGATTTGTGCAATGATCTAAATTTAATAAGATCTTTGATTGTATCTCATAATTATAGAATAGGAATGGATCAAATGAATTTTAATCATTTGATCTAATCATCTTAACTTAAGTATAATAAGTAAATCTTAAGAAGTCAAAAAGTGAGATCTTAAGGGTCTTGCTATAGGATTCATCATTGAAATGATTGAAGACCTTAACTAATGAAACATTGAGGTAGGAAGGACCTTTGTAACTTATTAAGGTAGAAACATAGTTGCTCCTTCATAACTTTAGAAGTTGAACTTGATACCTTGTGGTAGGAATCACCTAAAGTACTTAAATTATGACTCATTCCTTGTGGTAGCAACCTATGTTAAGTGATCCTTT
This sequence comes from Gastrodia elata, assembly GCA_016760335.1. NCBI lineage: Eukaryota > Viridiplantae > Streptophyta > Magnoliopsida > Asparagales > Orchidaceae > Gastrodia > Gastrodia elata. The sequence continues at coordinate 17,729,159 of CM028672.1, read as the reverse complement.
GATCACATCCTTGGAGCCTTGTGTAGGATACATCTAATTAGAGTAAGGATTAATAGATTTGATAAATCCTTGTCGATTAAATAGAATTTGCTGAACTCAGATTATTGGTTGGGTATAGTAGGGTATACCCATATTACTGGATTAATTCAGTAATATTCAGGATTGGTTAATTCACTCCAATGTAGACTTATGACCAGGTGCTATCCTACGGGATTAGCTGAATACAGCTCCATTAAAGTAAATCTTCCAAGACTAAGAGTGTTACAATTAGTGAACAAGATCCTTAGTTTGAGATGTAAACTGCGATGGGGTTCTGCCTCCTATCATAGTGCGCTTCGATAAGTACAGTTTAAGCAAACTAAGTATTTTAAGTCACTTTGCGTAGACCACTAAGTATGCTTGTAATTAGGACATTTAACAGCTTAGCTTAAGATGTAAACTATGATCGGGTTCTGCCTCCTATCGTAGTGCGCTTTGATAAGTGATGTTTAAACAAGCTAAGGCTTAAATTTACCTTTCTTGTAAATATGCTAAATATGTGTATACAATCCTCCCAGCTAATAATTTTTAAGTAAACTCTCAACTTTAATCAATTATCGAGATTTGAATTTAGGAGTCAAAATCCTTTTAGCAGGATTCTGCACAATGGGGACTTTAGATTCATTATTAGATTTTAAGTATTTTCTGGATTTATTTCATGTAGTTTAGAAGCATGAGCATGATGTGTGAATATCAGAATGATGTATGAGAATCAGAATGATGTATCAGTGATGATCTATGAGTTATGGAATATTGCATACATTGACGGGGGAATTTCTGGATGTATTAGTTTCATCAATAAATAGTATTCCCAACAGGGTGTATGTAGACATTGGACCATACTGCTCATAACAGTTCAGTGATATTTTGATAGCATGTCAGTAGCATACCATATTGTGGCATATATAGATGCACAGTTTTAGTGACATACAGCATAGTTGTACATATGATTACTTAGTTTCAGATTCAATATTGTTTTGATTTATTTTCAGTATTCAGTTACAGTTCAGTTTTATTTTATACTGCTTCAGTTTTGTACAGTTTTAGACAGATTTGTACTTTCAGTTACCTTTACAGTTTTTCTGCAGATTTACTCATATTATGTAAATGTTAAATGAATAATTAGAACTGTTAGATTAGTTTTGATGTGTTAGACTTATTGTCTAACACGAGGTACTTTTGGGATCTGACAATTTGCTAGATCTCGAGCAGTATATTGAGACAGGTCAGGAAGACATCCAGGAGATCCAGGAGGAGCCCGTGGAGCTTTAGTAGACTCTTCTTCACCTGCTTAGTTTACTCTTAGTTCAGTATTTAGTTTTATGTCTATTATTCAGTAAATGTTTGTAATAATTCTGAATGTACTTTCCTTTCTTTCCTGAGATGAATGTTTTCATACTGTTTCTGTGATGAATGTATCTGGATGTATGCTTTAAGCTTCCACACTCTGTTTTTATAATACTTATACTTAGTATTGTGAAGTGATCAGAATACTGGAAATGTTGATATCTTATACATATATTGGGTTCTTATTATATTTTAAATCCAAAGTATGTATTTATCTAATACTTAGGATAAGGATACTACTCTTATCTTAAGTATTAGCTCTCAACCCTCCTTGTGGTTGAGTCAGCAGCCCTTCAGATGAGCTTGGTTTTCAGCTATTCGGGGAGACGGGTTATTCCTCCCCGAGTGGCGCACCGCTCCGCCGCCGAATTTATGATTTTAATTCTTTTGCGCACGGCGACGGGGCGGGGCGCTACAAAATATAACTTTTTTTCTTTTATTGGCTGGGGCCCCAGCATTTGTGATACCGACAAATACCAGGATTGGAGCTGTTCGTTGGTGGACCCACAGGAGAGGAGCTTGGACAGGAGGAGGATCTTCCTGTTGCCCCTTAGTTAGGCTTCCTTTTCTACTGTGAGATTAAGAGATCTTTTCTTTCTTTTAAATTTCAATCTGTAATAATTTTATTTCTGGATGTATCTACTTTCTGCACTTTGAGATGAGTTACTGTTGTTTTACTCTTCTATACCATGCTGTGATATGGATATTATGTTATACTATTTTCTACTTTCGCTACTTTGATATGTTGATATATGTTCACAGTTCTCAGGTGACAAGACTTTGACTTAAGGCGGGTTGGGCCATACCTAACTCTAATTATATTGGAGATTTGCCATAGTTGGAGCATCACACTCCTTGTGACTATGCTAATATCAGTATTAGCATGGCCGTAGAGAGTACGAGGCCCCACAGTTGGTATCATAGAACACCATAAGGTGTTAGAATGGGATTTGTGATTCCTTTCTACCTAATAGAGCATTCTTCAAAAGTACAAACATCAAGATATAACATCCATAACATAGTACTATCGGCTACTCTCTGAAAAATGTAGAATGAAAATACTTATATCCTAAAAATCTAGTCATCTCTAGTTGACAAAAATAAGTACATTCTGCTATTAGAATCAAATGAATCATGGAGAGTCTAATTAGGACTATTATTTGCATGCCTTTGAGTTAGCTTAGAGCTATAGCTTCAAGTGGAGATAAGAGAGCAAATGGCATCTCAAAGGAGTTTCAACACAAGAAATCTTAGTCTTGGACAAGCTTTTGCATCAGTCAATGTGCTGAGGACTTGACTTTCCTATCTATGCACAGGAGTGGTTGAGCCGAGTTGAGTCAGTCCCGAGGCACATAGAGTGTCCAGAGTCCCACTTTGTTGAGATTATGATGGATCAAATATTGGACTATGCGGGAGTCTGGTGGTACGATACCATCAGAAGGCTCGAAAAGAATCACAAGAGAAAGCGCCAGGAAGTGACCTTCCAGGATTTTTGTGTTGCATTTAGGGCTGAGTACATTAAGGAAGTCTGAGTGATAGTTAGAGTAGCCGTCATTTCTTGTTCCAGTAGTACTATGATTTTGGCAATTTCTAAATCTTATGTAAATCTTCATTTCAAAAGTAATGAAATTTTTTGGTATCTATTGGAGATTTAATTATTATCTTTCCTAAAATAATTCTGAAATCTAGCTTTGTATTGCTTAATTATAATGAATCCCAGATCACCTCCTGCTGCTACGCCTATCAAAACTGTTGTAGCTTCGAGCATTTTTTCTGATGAAATAGCTCATCTTCCAGCAATGGTGGCAAACCTTGTTGGAGAATCAAGCCCAATAAGCACTGGCCATGCAGAAGATGATGTCTTATCGCTCAGTGCTAGCTGCTGCTATTGCTGTTCCTGCTATCCTTGTTCAGCAAAACCCATTTCCTTCCCACTACCCTATAGATGGTCTTCTTCATAACTTCCTGATATTAAGGCCTTCCACATTCAGTGGGAACTAATCTTTGATGGACACAGCCTACTGGCTGAAGGCAATCGAGAAAGACTTGATTAGTCTGAAAATCCCAAATTCAGAAGCCATCCATCTTATGACACATCTATTTCATGCTGAGGTAGAATACTGGTGGGATGACATCCGAAATACTAAATTCATTGACTATGAACTTGAAGACATCCCTTAGGATGAATTCATAGAGGCATTCAAGGCTGAATTCATTCCCCTGTCTGCATAAAATATCATAACAGATACGATTCTGAGGTTGACACCAGGAAGTCATTTTGTTGCCGACTACGAAAGAGAGTTTTGTAGGTTGATTCATTTTGCCCCAGACATGATCCAATCTGAAGCAGCCAAGTGCCATCATTTTCTCAACAGACTGCGAAATTCACTAAAGGATCTGATTGTTTTGCTCCGTCTAACTAGCTTCTTTGAGTTAGTAGAGACAGCAAAGGTGCTTGAGCATCATCACTCGGAAAGAGATCTCAAGCAAAAGATCCAAACAACTCCCCACAGACATGAAGCCTTCAAAAGGCATAGACCTCACTCTGTGAAGGTCTATCATATCGAAGCTGTACCCATTGTTGAACCAATTCAAGGTTGTAACCGGGCTCATTTGTATGACAAATGTTACCACTTTGTCCATAAGTGCTACACTTGTGGGTATTCCGGCTACCTATTCTATCATTGCACATACACAGAGATAGTGGATGGAGTCCAAATTAAATCTTCACAGAAGAATCAATTATTCAGAGCAACTTTGCTGAATAAAAGAGAACCAGGTTTGGCAATAATGCCAGCTCCTGCATCTGAAGTTGCTTGAGAGCAACTCTCTACTCCTAAGTCCTAAAAAAACCCCAGGAGGCAGTAAACAACTGTCCTGCTAGTCCTGCTCGAGTGTATGCTCTAACACCTCTTGAGACCGCAGAAGACAACAATGTGGTTTTAGGTACACATTATAAACTTCTTCTTTTTAATTGCATTTCTATATTTTAATCAATTCAATCTGTTAATGTGATTGTATGAATAATTTAGGCATGTTATATTTTAATGACCAGCCCTGTAATGTGTTATTCGACACTGGTGTTAGTCATTCATTTATTTTTGAACATTGTGCCAATTTCTTAAAACACACTCATACAATTTAGCTAAATCCTTAAATGTCGGACTTCCATCTAGAGCCCAACTTCGTGCTCATAAGTTTTGTGATGTCAAAATCCCATTAAATGGTCAGGAGTTTGACTCCATATTAATTGCCCTGCCACTAGCAAACTTTGATATCATCCTTGGGATGAATTGGCTCAGTGACCATAATGCTGTGATAAACTACCTTAAGAAGAAAGTCACCCTTCACTCCTAGGGCAAGCCTGAAACTTTCATAGGAAGGGTCAGTACGCAACTATTATTAATCAATTCTATCAAAGCTGAGCAATCAATCAGTAAAGGTTGTGATGCTTTTTTGGTCACTATGATGGGTGAAGCAAAAGAAAGTATCCCTCTCTCTGATTGTAAAATAATTAATGAATTCACCGATGTGTTCCCTAAAGATTTGCCTGATTTACCTCCTCCCATAGAGGTAGAGTTCTCTATCAAATTAATTACAAGTACCCGCCCATATCTAAAGCTCCGTATAGAATGGCGTCTAAGGAACTTCAAGAGTTTAACAAACAGTTGCAAGAACTCTTGGATAAAGGCTTTATTAGGCCAAGTATGTCTCCATGGGGAACGCCCATACTGTTTGTATAGAAGAAAGATGGATCTATGCGAATGTGTATAGATTACTATGAACTAAATAAAATCACCATAAAGAATAAATATCTGTTGCTTAGAATTGATGATTTGTGCAACCAGTTATCTGGAGCTGTTATATTCTCTAAGATCGACCTTAGGTCTGGATATCATCAATTGCGAGTAAAAGAAGATGATGTAGGAAAGACCGCTTTCTGTACTCATTATGGTTATTTAGAATTTTTAGTGATGTCCTTCGGACTCACTAATGAGTCATCAATCTCCATGGATTTGATGCAGCAAGTCCTTAAACCGTATTTAGACAAATTTGTAATCATCTTTATCGACGATATCCTAATTTATTCTCAAACCTTAAAAGATCATGAAGATCACCTGAGATTAGTATTAGAAGCTTTGTGTGAACATCAACTGTATGCCAAGTTCTCCAAATGCAAATTTTGGCTTAAATCCATTGTATTCTTGGGACATGTAGTCAAGCCCAGGGTATTCATGTAGATCAAAACAAAGTAAGTGCTATTTAGGACTGGGTTCAGCCTAAGTTAGTCACTGATATCAGAAGTTTCTTGGGTTTAGATGGATATTACAGGAAGTTCGTTAAAGACTTTTCTCATATCGCCTTTCCTTTGACTAAGCTAACTCAGAAAACTATTCCATTTGTTTGGAGCTTTGAATGCGAAGGAGCATTTCAAACACTGAAGGACGCACTCTTTACCGCCCCAGTGCTTATTCTGCCTAAGGAAGGCTTGAACTATTAGGTGTATGCAGATGCCTCTAGAATTGGTTTCGGTTGTGTGTTAATGCAGGAGGGTAAGGTAATCGCTTATGCCTCTCGTCAGTTGAAACCCCACGAGAGAAATTATCCAGTTCATGATCTTGAACTTGCCGCTGTAATCTTCGCTTGAAAATTTTGGCGTCACTATTTATATAGAGTTCAATGCTCGATTTTCACTAATCATCAAAGCTTAAAGTATATCTTCACTCAAAGAGAGCTGAACTACTGTCAAAGAAGATGGTTAGAGCTTATTAGTGATTATGATCTGAGCATTCGGTAGCATCCAGGTAAAGAAAATGTGGTAGTCGATGCTCTTAGTCATCATGCTACTTTATCTTCCATGATCGCCTTCAGTTCCTTAGAACAAGAATTCTGTAAGCTTAAAATTTCTTCAGTTAGCAGTGATGTGCTAAGCTCTATTCTAACAAATATCAATGTGGAACCTACTTTCCACAGAGATGTCTCCATCTTATAGACCAAGGGAGAAGATTATCTGAAATTCAAAGTAGATATCGAAGGTGGTCATCATCATGATTTGTAGTTGCATAATGGCGTAATTCATCAAAGTAATCATTTGTGGATTCCTAAATCCATGCACCATGAAGTTTTGGTAGAAGGCCATAATTCTAGATACCGCATTCACCCAGGAAGTACGAAGATGTACCAGGATCTAAAGTAGTCATTTTGGTGGCTTGGTATGAAAAAGAGTGCAGCCGATTTCGTGGCTAAGTGTTATGCCTACAACTTGGTAAAGGTCGAGCGCCAAATACCTGGTGGTCTTCTGCATCCATTAGAAATTCCTGATTAGAAATAATTTGATATATTTATTGATTTTGTTATGGGATTGCCTCGCGCAAAATCTGGTGCCGATGCAATCTGGTTTATAGTAGATCGTTTAACTAAATTAGCGCACTTCCTTCCTATCTGTCAGACTAACTCTATAGAGAAGTTAGCAAAGCTCTATATTAAAGAAATTAACATGCTGCATGGAATTCTGAAATCAATAGTATCTGACAGAGATAGCAGGTTTACTTCTAAGTTTTGGCAAGCTGTGACCAAGATTTAGGGACTACTTTAACTATGAGTACACCTTTTCATCTCAAATAGATGATCAAACTGAAAGAGAGAATCAAGTTTTGGAGGATATGCTTAGGCTCTGTGTTCTTGATTTTGCCAGTTCCTAGGAAGGTCACATTCCATTAGTGGAGTTTGCCTATAATAACAGCTATCAGGCCAACATTAAAATGGCTCCTTATGAGGCATTGTATGGTAGAAAATGCAGTACTATGCTTACTTGGGCAGAAACATGAAGCGTTCTACTTTTTGGTTCCGAGTTAGTTGAAGAAACTAACAAGAAGATTCATTTAATTCAGCAAAAGATCCGTTCTTCTCAAGATCGCCAGAGCAGATATCACGATGCTCATCATCATCTCCTAGAATTTAATGTTGGAGATTCCGCTTAATTGAAAGTCAGTCCAATGAAGGGTGTCTACAGATTTGGTGTAGCAGGAAAACTCTGTCACCGCTATGTTGGACCTTTTGAGATTTCAGCCAGAGTAGGATCATCTACTTACAGGTTGAATCTTCTTGATGACTTTAGAGTCATTCACAATGTGTTCCATATATCATCATTAAGAAGATGTCTCAGAGACCCTTCTCAGTTCGTTCAGCTTCCAGCAGTAGAAATTCAACCTGATCTTTCTTATGCCAAAGAACCAATCAAAGTCTTAGCTCGTGATCAGAAGCAGTTAAGAAATCGTTCAATTCTAATGGTTAAAGTCCAGTGGAAGAATCGATATTTGGAAGAATCTACTTGGGAAAAAGAAGTGGATATGCGCAACAAATATCCATAGCTCTTCAATTCTCAGTTCTGGTAGGGTGAAGCTTGTCGAGTCATGAGGACCTGCTAGCCCCAATTGTGGTGGCTCGAGGTTCCGCCTCTGCCCGAGCCTAAACTAAGGCTTCTAGCCATGGTCTCCACCCCAGGACCTCCCTCTCGCCTATAAATTCCTTCAAAGAACCTCAGTGAATCCCTTTGTTCACTGAGATCCATTAAATTCCTAGCTGAAGAATCTGGAGCTCTCGGCAAATCCCGACGTCCCAATAGCTACGGACCGTTGATTGAGGGTGCGGTCTGGCATTCAGACCCACTTGCAATACTTCTACAACTGCCTAGAAGCTTCGGAGCACCTCCCTTTATCCCAGTCGTAGCCATTCTCGAGCTCAAGGTACTACCGTCACCCTTCTTCATTGTCGAGCAGATTTCAGCTCAGCTCTCCGTCAATTAACCCCTAGATGTTGTGTTAGGACCTCACCATCAACCTTCTCTAGACAGTCGAGGGCTTGAGAGCAACTGGCAGTGAACATGATGGTGAATTCACCATCTGAGTGTGCATTGCCAGTCGGCCTCTGATTTGATTAATCACCGCATTCCTTCCAGCCAGTAGCTCCCAATTGGTGATGGCACCTCTCTGCAAGCGATTGAAGACTCGTATCGATGGTTGGGTCAGATCAGATCAATTGATATGACTGGAATCAATCGACCCATAGTTGGCTCACATCCGCATTCCACCCCGAGTAGCACTTCAGCGATCTAGACATCCCCAGGACCACGCGACTCACCCAATCATTCCCCCTTCGATCCCTGAATGTGTAGGGTTAGACCTTAGCTCGTGACATCGACGCAGTAAGGAGAATTCACTCTCCTCAAGTGCGCCTTAGATGACACCTCAGTCGAGTAGCACCCCGGTGATCCAGTGCATCTTAGTTGGGGGTTCCTATCTCAATCGACGCATCTAGTGTCATGGATGGCGTAGCCATCGAGATTAGGGCTCGACATGGCATGTGCGTGGAAAATTTTGTGTCTAAAGTAACCCTAGAGGATTGGGTATCGGGTATGGCCGTAGAGACGATCCACAGTATCGGGCTGGGTCAGATCCCATCCTGCGCAGTTTTGATTTCGGGCCGTAGTTAAATAAATGAATTATGGAATTATAAATCTTATGTTAAATAATTGATAAATAAATTCACTATGGTTTGGATTTAAATAAAAATACATAATAAATTAATTCAATAACTTTAGTTATACTTATCTAAATGGTATGATCCAATACATCATTTTAATCAGAAAAATATAATGAATAATAATATAAAAGAAAATTAAAGATCCAATGATTAGATTTTATTTAATTGCCTAATCTTTCTCTACTTTCATTTAAATCATAATTAATTCATTTAATGTTCAAAAATATTGATTAAGGTCTCTGATTGCTCATAAAACTATGGAGAACCTATTTGAGTCATTAAGAAATAAATTAAGTACACTAAATTATTAATCTCCTCTTAATTACCCTAATATGGGACTAGTGAACTAAGCTTTGGATTAATCTCTAACTTTGGTAAATCGAGTTCTTAATGTCTTCTTAGGTTTAGTAGAGTCCATAAATGTGTTTGGATCATCCTAGTATGCCCTAATTTCCTTAATCACCTCATTTGGGATTAAGGTGTAATTAGTGATAATTAAGCTAATAATAGTATTAGTCTTAAGATAAGTGTTTATTCCACTTCACTAATCAATATAAAGTCCATTAAATTAGACTTGAATCAATTTAAATAATTAAATCATAAAATCCCAATTTTAATCTTAAGAGGGGTATTTTGGTCATTTTGACCAAAATGTGTCTAAGTACCCCTTAAACCTTGGAATTTCTAGTAAAATGTCTCTAGTTAGTACACTAACACCTTTCTAAAATCCTGTATTTTGGTCATTTTGACCAAAATGTGTCTAAGTACCCCTTAAACCTTGGAATTTCTAGTAAAATATCTCTAGTTAGTACACTAACACCTTTCTAAAATCCTATGTTCAGTAAGATTGAGTTAAGTGAAGAGATCATAGAAAGCGCATATTAAGATCTAAAGACCTTAAGAGTGCTTAAATCATCTCCTTAATGGATCAATCTAATTAATAATGGGTACTCAACTTTAACTCAATAGTTTTATTAAGATGATCCATAAGCCTTAATCCTGTGAAAATATTCTTATAAAATCCTAAGTCTAGTTTTTAGCTTAGATCTAAAGTGATCAAATCATAGATCTTAGATCTTAGGTCTTAGACCTAAGATCATTTGAGTTAATTGAATTACCTTCTTTGGAATTCCTTAATTGATTTACTATTTAATCCTTTTGAGACCTCCTTGTGGGTATAGGATTGATTCAATCCATGGAATAATGTAATTATTTTAAGGATTGAATATAAATCTTAGATTCATATTTTATTAAATGATTATTTTTATCTTATAATATTAGACATGACCTTCATTAAGATCGTAGTTTCTAAATCTTTCAGCTTATCAAGTTCCTTATCTTTAGATTATGCTTAAGTGTGAACCCTAGATCCTTATTAGAATATCGCCTTGGATTCAGAATTTGAACCCCAAATGTGGTGTTTAAGTCCAGAATCCTTGATCTTGATTTACTTAATCAAGATTTGGGTTAAGTGAGAAAAATAATAATAATTAGGTCGTTGATTTATTTACCTTAAACTCTTATAGTCGTCACTTGATTTTTAACTAGAACTTGTTAAGTTCTAATATTAACATTAAGGTTGCAATTCTGAGATTTATACTCGATAGCTGGATATTGGAGATCCTAAACTTGTATCTTCTTAGGATAAGTAGATTTGGATAAATTAGATAACAATAGATACCACATAAAGTCTAATTGAATCTCTTGCTTACTTGATTTTAGTTGCTCTACACACCTTGGATATAGAGCCTTCTTCCTTGAACATAATAGGTGAACTCGGGATATGGATAATGTATCCTAAGTTAGTATTTGGAAATCATAAACATTCATTCAGTTCTTTTAGTGCATTTAGTTTAGTAGGGTGTGTCCTATCTTAGTCTACCTTTTGAGTTCTATTTTTTTCATAGATTAGACTTGGACCTAGCTCTGTGTTGGTCAGGGACACATGTTGAACTTTCTTTTCAAAGGCCTTGTATGGCTTGCTTCTATTATGGCAGTAATATGTTTTAGGCATGCTTTTACTTTAATTTAGTCTTAGTGCATTATTTTGTTTTGCCACATGCTTTAGTGGCCTTACTTTCAGTACTTCTAGTTGCTTTGCCACATGCTTCAATGGCTTTACCCTTAGCTCATTTATGTACTTAGCTTATTTTGCCTCATGTTTCAGTGGCCTTATATTTATCAAAAATGCATACTTGTATACATGTTCCTATTAGGCAATATTCAAATTATTGGCATGTTTAAAATACTAGTTTTTGTACATTTATTTCAGCACATTTCAGTACAATTTTCTCTTGAGAAATCAGCATGTCTCTATGTGATCATAAGCATGTTAGAATGAATTCTTCAGTACTTGTAGTTATTTTTGCTCTTTAGCCTCACCTTATTTAGTTTCATGTTTTGTATGTTACTTTACATACTGGTTGTTCAGTTATAAATGTATTGTTTATAGCTATCCTTTTCTTTGTAGCTTGATGTACCTTAAATTATTTGCATGTTTAAAGTATTTTATGTGATATCTTTAAATATTCAACTCACTTAAATTAGCCTAAAATGTACTTATATAATTTGTCTAGCTATAACTTTTTTCTTTTATTGGCTGGGGCCCTGGCATTTATGATACCGACAAATATCAAATTTGGAGCTGTTCGTTGGTGAACCCGCAGGAGAGGAGCTTGGATAGGAGGAGGATCTTTATATTGCCGCTTAGTTAGGCTTCCTTTTCTGCTGTGAGATTGAGAGATCTTTTCTTTCTCTTAAATTTCAGTCTGTAATAATTCTATTAATGGATGTATCTAATTTCTGCACTTTGAGCTAAGTTAATGTTGTTTTACTCTTCTATACCGTGCTGTGATGTGGATGTTATGTTATACTATTTTTTGCTTCCATTACTTTGATATGTTGATGTATGTTCATAGTTCTCAGGTGACAAGTCTTCAGCTTAAGGCGGGTTGGGTCATACCTGACTCTACTTAGGCTGGGGATTTTCCATAGTTGGAGCACCGCACTCCTCGTGACTATGTTAATATCAGTATTAGCATGGCCATGGAGGGTACGGGGCCCCACAATTCTGCACTCTAATATTCTTGTATGCTCATTTAGTAAATATTTCAGTTATTATATATATTGCACATCCTTCCATTATTAGTGGATTAGGGATGAAAACATAATCTAATGATAAGTGAGGGATTGCTTTATGATGACCACCACTTAATCTTAGTTGATTAAGGGGCAGTCACCATAGCCACACATCCTGAGAGTACTCCCACCCAAGGATGCTTAATTTTAGAGTTTTTATAAGAAATTCTACCATTATCTCAGAAGAAGTCTTATTATTAATGAGTTCAACTTAATTATACTTAATTGGGTTTTACACAATCACTTCTTTATATTTCAAGACATCGTTCTCATTATATGAGCATTATTGTGAAATTCGATAATCATATGGGAGCAAATTAAATAAAAAGTGTCTTGTCTCCATCCTCCACTTGCTCATTCAAATTTCGCATATTTACTAATAATTTAGTGAAATTATTTATATGCTCTTCAATAGAAATACCACTCCATATTTGAATTATATAGAGCATTCTTTTCATATGGAGACAACTCTCCAATATCTTTATCATATATTCATTCTCCAAAACTTGCCATAACTTCTTCGTGAATGTCACTATAAAGCTCTGCTATTAGATTTGATATATTAATCTAACAACGAGTGTTACGATAATACTTAATACTTGATTTGGGATTTCTAACCTAATATTTAGTATTATCTTTATAATATGTAGTTCTCTAGGTATAAAAAAACTCAAACATTCCAATTTAAACATTCATCATTCATGACATGAAAATATATACAACAAAAAAGAATAGTTTAAAACATCACAGAAATATTTGATTTATGAGCTTGAGAATGCAATCACTCATCCTCACATAAGCGAAAACAGTAAAATAAATAAAGTCTTCAATCTAGCTACAGTTTAGGTTCTTCCTTAAGTGCAATACCTAATCCACGCTCCTGATCTATCGTATATGGTTTATAATATGGTGGAGCACAACCATAAAAAGAAAAAGTGATTAGACTTTAAAAAGTCTAAGTACAATTCAAGGGTACATTAAGTTTATAAGGATATCACGTTAGCCATTTATAATTTTAATATAAGCGGAGCATTTTTCATGGAATGAGTAAAAATGTGAATAATAGCTAAAAGCTAAAATTAAGAAAACGGTACGCATTATTCATTCATGCATCAAATAGGTTAGCAAGATAGTTATAAAATAAGCATTTATGTAAGGGAAACATGAATATGTCCAAATGATTCATATGCTAAGTAAAAAGATAGTGTTGTTAAATTTATATATGATACAAAAAAAAATTATACTGCATAAGCTGTAAGTAAAACTAAAATAATAAATTATTATAATGAAATAAGTAAAGTAATCTCAGACTTAAAAAGACTGAATAAACATAGTCATAAGACTATAACGATCATTCACAATCAATAAGATTATGAGATATGCAATTTATGATTTATTTATCATGTATTTGGTTTTGTGGGCACAGAACAAGTGAGAAGTTAAGTATGTCTACTTAACTTATCTGAAAGTGGAGTCAACTGCAAACACACACATTCCCCTTCAAAGGAATTATGTGGTCTTCGGATACTCTAATAGCCTGTCTAGGCTTAATGACAACTGCACTAAAATCCACTAAATAAAACCCCTCTGAATTTTATGTTAAATATTATTATTATGCACATTGTCTTAATGCATAATTTCAAGAAATTAGTTTAAATGCGTTGTAGTGTCTCAAAGATTAATAAATTTTTTGTAAACCACATGATATCTATTATTTTCTATTTTTAATTATATATCATAATGATTGGGACTAATAAAGTCTCCTAATTAACTTAGTCATTATAGATTTCTAAGTTAACTGATGAGATAATAGAGAAAAATTGATTTTATAAAAATAGCCACTATTTATTTTGTAAAGGTTGCTACTATTCATTTTGCAAATGCAACCACTATTCATTTCGTAAAGAGCCACTATTCATTCCGTAAAAGAAGTTACTATTCATTTCACAAAGATAGCTACTATTCATATTATAAAAGTAGATACTATTTATTTTATAAAAATAGGTACTATTCATTTTGTAAAATTAGGTACTATTCATTTTGTAAAATTAGGTACTATTCATTTTGCAAAGACATTTACTATTCATTTTGCAGAGATAAATATTATTCATTTTGTAAGAACATATACTATTTATTTTGTAAAAATACAATTATTATTCATTTTGCAATTACAAGAACTATTCATTTTATAGAAATACAGTCACTATTCATTTTGCAATTTCAGTTACTATTCATTTTGCAGAAATACATTTACTATTCTTTTTGCAATTACATATATTATTCATTTTGCACAGCAGCTGAATACTATTTATTTTGTAGAAATATCATAACTATTCATTTTGCAATTACAGGAACTAATCATTTTGCAGAAATATAGTCACTATTTATTTTGTAATTTCAGACACTATTCATTTTCCACAAATACAATTACTATTCATTTTAAAATTACAGATACTATTCATTTTATCTCAAATTCCAAGAAAAATAACATCAAACCAAACACCTTATATGATCAGTAAAAAAAAACATAACATCGCATGATATCAAGAAAAATATAACAATAAGCTAATCATCAACGTTAGTACTCGTATTCCAATAATGCTACAGAAATTTTATAGTGAAATATATGTAAATGTTAACACATCTCGAAAAAAGGCGCACGAATAAATAAAATAATGAATTTTCAGCATCAACAAAATTAATGAAATTATCACAATAAATACATTTTAACATCAATACTTTAACTACTAGGATGAGTTGCAAATATTAAGGCAGGTTTCACTTTTGAAGAATCATTTCTATTGAAAATACAAGTTCAACTGCAGATAAATGAAGCAATTTTGCATATCAATGGAAATATGCCATTGCCCAAAGTTTCAAAATAATCAACTGCAGATAAATGAAGCAATTTTGCATATCAACGGAAATATGCCATTGCCCAAAGTTTCAAAATAAACAACTGCACTAACTATGGCGACCCTCACCCTTAACCCTCAATAGGTTTAGATTAAGGGTGGAGTGTCACTCTGGTTAACCCCTCACTTAGCATTGGATTAGGATAAACTCCACAATCCACCTGATTAGAGAAAGGTTAACTCAGAATCAATCAAGCAGTCACTATATAAGTAAAAATACAGAGTGCGGAAGCGATAAATAAATGACATCCAAGCATCATAATGTATATAAGAAGAGAAATATAACTCAGAAAAGTAGTATAGTGAAATCTGAACACACAGTCATAGGTACCTGTATTATTACATCAATTAAAGTTTAATAAAATAAATGTTCAAAATCCACTCATCCTCACAGGCAGTAAATGACTAGATATCTTCTGGCCCCAACTGCTGCACCTCCTCTAAGTAAGGCTCCTACTTGGGTGCAGGCTCCTCAAACTGCTCTAAGCCTGATATTGTCAGTTTCACAATGTAGGGCCCCAGCCAAAAATGAGAAAATCTGGTTAGACAATTGTCTAAGTACATTTTAAGCTGAATTTTTAATAAGGTTATATAATATTACTATTTTACCATTTACTTCTAAGCATGATGTGTAAATACAGGAGCAGTAAGCAACACAAGTAAAAAGGCAAACTATAGACTATGCTCTATAGTATAAACAAGGCAAAGAAAAGAGGCTGAAGCATGTCTCGCATAACAAGTAATCAATGAAAGGCATATAAGTGTAAATATAACTGAATAAATGCTGGAAGAAAAATTCTACATCCTAAACATGCTGGTGATCAATAAAAATAATATGCTAATTAAAAAAATGAATAACTCAGCAGTGATATATACATATAGTAGCAAGATTCTAATATATATAAAGCAGTACAAAGAAATAGCTGACTGAAAAAGAATATACTGAAACAACCACAACTGCATATAAAACTATAATACATCAACTGCCATACAGAAAAGAGCTACACTAGCTCGCTAAACGAAACTGAAGATCTTAGCACCAGTACGACTAGGGCTACTCCTAGCTCGATACGGCTAAGCCAACAACAGTCGTACATATGGCCCTAACATGATATGATTAGGGCTACTCCTAGCTCGATACGGTTAGGTCACCAACTATCATACCGAAATATCCTAGCACAGTACGACTAGGGCAACTCCTAGCATGATACGGTTAGGGCAACATTCGGTATGATCAAAAGAACACTGAGAGGCAGCTCAATCATATCAATTCATTATCATTTTACTTATTTACTTTAATATTTTTATAAGGAATCTAAGGAGTCTCCATAATTTTCTAACATTTTATTTATGCATCAAATATCTTATATGATATGTTCA
Source organism: Gastrodia elata (assembly GCA_016760335.1). Lineage (NCBI taxonomy): Eukaryota > Viridiplantae > Streptophyta > Magnoliopsida > Asparagales > Orchidaceae > Gastrodia > Gastrodia elata. The sequence goes on along the minus strand of CM028672.1, from coordinate 17,712,798 downwards.
AAGAAAATATAAGGCACAAAAATACAAGGTATGCGTAGCAATAAATAACAAGTAAGCAAGAGACTCGACTACACATGGTGATATCATTTGTTTTCTACTTAACCATTCTAACTATTCCTAATTTTGTGAATTTAGATGTTCTAACTAAGATCTGATCAAGATCTTCTACACCTATAGATTATGGATTAAATACTATGAGATTTTATATTTAATCACATAATCCAAACTAGATAGGACCTAAGTTCTATGTTTTATACTATAACTGATCTACTAGTTAAGGCAGATCCTATTAAGTAATCAAACTTAATAGGATGAATCTCCTATCTTAAATCTAAAGTTAAAAGATAAACTAATCAAAATAGGTTGTAAAACAAAATAATATCTAGAAACTACTAAAACTAAGGTTTCACCCATATGGTAACCCAATTTACCCAATAAATGAATTCTAACCTAGGATCTAGTCCTAATCTCAGGAATTTTCCTCAAGGTGGGGTGCTTTAATGACTTATTTTATTTACTTATATGGTACTAATATGATTACATTATTAATCCTAGTATTCTAAGATTGTAATTAAGGGCTAAAGTTGAGTAATCTCCAATTTTAAGGTAAAATGACCATTTTGCCCATACTTTAAGGGTCAAAAGTCAACTTTTGATTTAGTGGTCCAAATTGAGTTTTCTCTTCTCCAACTAATTCCTTACTGTCTAATTTGAAGATAGACAGTAAGTACATCTAATTTGGACGAGAAACGACCGAGTTATGGCTAAAATAAGGCTAGGGGTATTTTGGTCGTTTCCCTAAATTTTAGGGTTCAAATCCTAAATATTATTTCTGTGAAAATGATGACATTGAAATTATAAACTAGGTAGCTTCTTAAATTTTTGGATTTGGAGTTAAATTGACCAAGCTATGGCCATTTGAAGTCTAAGGGCATTTTGGTCATTTTTCACTAAAGTCAACTCTAAATTCTAGAGTTGACTTTTTGTCCTGATGTCCAAATGGGAAAACTAATACTACCACGGTGATGGGGCCGCTCTCATGAGCATTTTAAGACACATATTGACTATGTTTCGATAATCGGGTAAAAAGTTATGAAGTCTTAAAGAGGCTCTAAAATACTACCTCGTTATACGTATCCCGAAACGAAAATTTACATTACGCCATTTGATCCTAAATATTTTTCTGAGTATTTTAAGACCTATATTGGCTATGTTTGGATCATCCTATAAAAAGTTATTAAACTTTTAAGATTTACTATTCAAAAATACAATTTAAATTATTTTACTATTCATTTATTCAAATTGTATTAATTTACTGTTCATTCCTAAGTTTTTATATAAAATTTCTAATTTTTAAATTAATTATATTAATTTACTGTAGCAAAGTAATTAGTGCTAATTACTTTTTAATTAGTCTTAATTATCTGTTAATATTAAATTAAATTTAATTAATTAAGTTTTACTGTTCAAAAGTAATTAATTATCCTAATTACTATTTAGGATTAAATTAACAGTTAATTAATCCTTAATTAATCTCTAATAATAATTATTTAATTATGGTTACTGTTCAAAAGTAATTAGTACTAATCCTAATTTAATTAACCACTAACAGTAATTAATTAGGGCTAAACAGTAACTAACAGTAATTTAATTAATTTCTAATTAATCAACAGTTAGCCCCACTGACACGTGGCACCTTCAGAGGCTGCCACGTGACACAGTGGACCCCACGGGCTGCTGACTCAGCACAGCTGACTGGACAGTGGGCCCACATGACACGTGGCACTGCTAGAGGCTGCCACGTGGCACTGCTAGAGGCTGCCACGTGGCACTGTGGGTCCCACGGGATGCTGACTCGGCTCTGATGACTGGACAGTGGGCCCACCTGACACATGGCACTGCCAGAGGCTGCCACGTGGCACTGTGGGTCCCACGGGCTGCTAACTCAACTCGGGTGACTAGACAGTGGGCCCACCTGCCACGTGGCACTACCAGAGGCTGCCACGTGGCACTGTGGGTCCCACGGGCTGCTGACTCAGCTCGGGTGACGGGGCTGTGGGCCCCACTTGACACGTGGCAGTGCCAGCGACTGCCATGTGGCACTGTGGGCCCCACTAGGAGGCAAACCGCCGGTAAACCCGGGTAGTGGGCCCCACTGCCACGTGGCGGACCCAGAGGCGGCCACGTGGCTCGGTGGGCCCCACTAGGGAAGCCGAACCGACGCGGGCTCGGCGTGTGGGCCCCACGTGACACGTGGCAGGGCCCGTAGGCGGCCACGTGGCTGGGTGTGCCCCACCCGCACTGACGCGGACCCGACCCAAGCGGGCCGGGCGCGGGTCGACCCGGCCCGGCCCGGAGCGGCGACCGTTCGTCTTCCTGGGGTTCGGCGGACCGAACCCCGACTCATTCGAGGGCCTGGTGCGCCTGATCGGGTTGGTTTGAGCCCGATCGGAACGGTGGATGTGTAGATGACATCCTAATCTACCTATCCTACAATTATTGCAATGATCGAACGGTAAACGATGGAGATCGGGGTACCTGAACTTCGGATCGGCGAAGGTTTTGGCGGAAAAATAGGGCTGACTTCGGGGCTTGATTCCGACTCGATCCGGGCTCCGATCGGTGTAAACTTGGAGCCCAGGGGTAGGCCGAGGTCTTATAGACCGGACAGCGACCTCGCTGAGGTTTGGATGTGGCCGGATTGGCCAGAAAACGCGACGGGCCACCGCGTGTCACCCGGGCGGAGAGGGCGAGGACGACGCCTCCGGACCGTCGGATCTGCGCGATCGCGGACGGTCCGGATCGCTCCAGACTGAGCGACACGGATCGCGGCCGAGGGCCGTGGGATCCGTGTGCAATCGGACGATCTGGATGGATCCGTCCGATCTGACGGCGCTGTTAACTGGAGTTAACAGCGTCGTACGGCGCCGTTAATTAATTAATTAATTAATTTTTTTTTTAACATTTTAGAAAAAATTTTGAACATATTTTTCCTAGCTAATTTGGGGTCAAAGAATTCAATGGCACAATCGGATTTTCAATCCGACGAGTATTTTGATACCTCGATTTCCGGGGTATTTTTATTATTAAAATATTCGTCGAAATTTCGACGACTTCCGATTGACACGAAAACTTCACCCCAAGCTAATTTGGGGTCAAATAACATAATGGCGGTATCCGTTTTTTGATCAGAGATCAATTTAAATAGGTCAATTTCTAGGGTTTTCTGGATTTCCAGAAATCAGGATCTTCCAAATTGACTCCTGATTTAGGCTGGGTTTAGGAGGTTGACTTCATTTACCTGATTATCACATCTAATTATGTTTAAGACTTAGGATTAATCCTAATTATCTAAAGTAATAACATGGGTTGTTACACTAACACTCCTCTACTTCAATGGCAAAGGAGAAGGTAAAGATAAGTATTCCATATGCAGCTTGTTTTGTCCTGATTGCAGAATATCAACATGCATAGAACAACAATGCATTGTCTGCTGGTATTTGAAAATCTACTGTTTCGTCAATACAGGATCTTGAAGGATTGTTACACACAAGCATATCAATGCAATGCAAGAAAATTAATGCAAAGTTATAAACTTTTTAGGCTTAATTGATGTAGCATAACAGTTGTTCTGAGAGAAAAAAGAAAATCATAAGATAAGATTTTCTAACTGATCAATCAATTAAAGCATACAATGTAAAATACCAAAACTTTAGTTTCAATTATTTATTAATATTTAAATAATTTTGACCTCGGATTGAAAATCTGACTTCACCATTGCATTCACCACCCCCAAATTAGCTAGGAGTGAAGTTTTGAATGCATTTCGAAGTCATTAAATTTTTGACAAATATTTTAATATTATTTAAATACCTGAAAATTCGAGTAATTAAATACTCGTCGGATCGAAAATCCGAGTGCGCCATTGCATTCAGAAGACCTCAATTAGCTAGGAAAGATATTTTAAAAAAAAATTGGAAAATATTTATTAAGATTAAGTTTAAATTAATTAAATTGATTAAAATAAATAAAATAATTATTTATATAAAACAAACGGCGTCGTCACATTTAAATAAACGCCGTCAACATTTTTTTAATTCCACCGTTTCATCTAACGGATCATCCTGATCCGTCCATCGAAAGATCGGACGGCAGAAAGATCATCTTCCTCGCGAAAACAGGGCTCGCAACGCGTGTCCTACGATCTCACACGCGTCGTTTGCCTCCATTTCGTGGCTTGACCTCATTGATACAGATGGCTTGAGTAGTTATATATGACCGCTTTAGAGTTAGTTTAATACCCTCTGTCTACTTTTGGTCTCAGTTTCACTTATTCAAAAACGATCGTCGATTAAAGCTATCTCTACGAAACCCTAATCTTCCTTATTTGCTCAAATTAAGGTACCTCTTTCCTTCCTAGTTCTAAATCATTTCAATATATTGGAGATCATGGATTCATTTTAAGACGCAATCGATCGAAAGCTTCGTTCGATTGCGCCCGAAATCCTAGCATCACGGGGAGTCGAAACGCCAGCCTAGATCTACCGTAGGATCTCGATTCAAATCCAGCCATTGGATCTGAATCAATCTTGACCTATGATATTCGATGATTCAACCTGAATCGTTGGATAAGTTAAGTAAGAACTGGTTCATCTGAACCATTCACATTCAGTAAATGTTGGGATCAATCCACACCGTCAGATCACCCACGTGGCATTGATTGTGTGGCATGCCTGCGTGTCGGCATTTCCACCAGCCGCGTGGCCCGCACTGCTGATTCAGCGTGTGGGGTCCACCAGTTCCGTCAAACTGATGGGGAACGCTCAGTCTGTGGGACCCGCTGGACATACTCAGCCAGCCACAGCTTGCCCCGTGGCTGCGGGTCCCACCTCCGTCTTGTCTGACTGTCGTGTGGGTCCCACCTGTTGTAATAAAAATTATTATAAATATATAAACAGATATATAAAATCTATTAAATTATATTATAAACTATACTTATATATATATATAAAGACGTATAATTAATAAAACAGAAGAAAAAAATAAATATAATTAGATAACAGAAAATTTATGATAATTAATAAAATCTAATAATACATATATTTATATAATTTATAAAAGTTATATATATATATAAATGTCAAATCAAATAATATAAAATAATATATTAACAAGAAAAATAAAAATAAATAATAAATAACAAATTTTATTAAATAAAAATAATACAGTAATTAATATATAGATATTCATAAATAGAAAAATAAGTGTAGTTAATTAATAACATAAAAAATTAATAAATTAATCATATTAAATAATAATAATAAATAACAGAAAATTTTTATAAATAATATAAAAATAGTAACATTAATATAAATATAAAATAGATTAAGAAATGAATATAAAGAGTAAAATTAATATATGAGTAATTAATTAATAAATAACCACATTTTGAAAATTCATAACTTATAAAATACTTAACAAAAATTAACAAACAAATGCATTAAATTTATCAGCAAAAATCAAGGATTATTTTAGTGCCATTTAAATTTCAGTAAGATTAATATTTTGTAAAGTGATATTTTAGGATATTAAAAAAAAAAATCAAAATAGGTTACAAAGAATCAATTAATCATAAATTTTAATCCTTTAACCCAAATATACTTAATATAGGTCTTAAAATACTCAAAAAAAACTTAAGGAATATTTTAGTAGTGTTTATTTTAGTATTTGGATTAAATTTAGACTAATCGCAATTAGGACCTAACCCTAATTAAGCCTTTAACTTTAGAAACTTCAAATAGCCATAAGTTAGCCAATTTATCTCCAAATTAAGTAATCCAAATATCAAATTAGATTAGAAAAATCTAAATTACAATAAACTGCAAAAATATTTAGGATCTAATGGTTAGATCTCATAATTAACTCTAATTACTCTAAAACTTGATTAATAAATATTAGCAAAACTAATAATCCAAATTAAGTGATTTTAGTTTTAGATAACTCATAAAGTAAATTAGAACCTAAATGTATAATTAGATTGATAATTTTGTGACTAAATTCACTAATCACATTTAAACCCTAATTATTAACCCTAGAAATTAGATTAGCTATAACTTAGCCAATTCATATTAGAATTGAATAATTTCAGGTTCTATGAAAACCTTAAGATATAATCTACAGTAAATTAACAAAAATTTTATATTTTATTAAGGGTTAAATTACTAAAATACCCTTATAAGGTCAAATTCCTAATTTGACCTTATAAGGCATAATAATTAAATAATTTAATAAAATGATTCAAAATATTCAAATATTCTTTATCATTTTAGGAAATCTAATATTACAAATATAAAATATTAAATTAATAAATTTAATTATTTTTGGCAGATCAAAGAAATTAAACTGGTTGATATTTTATCAAAACAGTCAGGCACGCAAATTTACTTATAAGTCTTATTTCAGTATTCTTATTTGAGTCATTTTCCATTTGAGTAATATTTGCACTGCTTACCGCATTTTAATCTGTAAAAGATTTATATCAAATAGCATGTAACAAAAAGAATGAAACACAGTATATATATATTTTGTGGTGTTTGTCTTTGGAGGGTGGAACACATCATTGGAATCTGTACAGATTGGGTCAGCTAGCAGCCCATGGGAGTTATATGGAGGGATTTAGCCTCTTGTAGGAAGTAGGCAAATCCAGAGGAAAGACACACCATCAGTTCCTATTTTGAGTAAGCTACCGACGGGTGGCGAGATAAGCTTCCTACAGGTTATGCCTATGGGTTTTCCCATTTGGGCTCAGGAGTCTACGGACTCGACTTATTGTTACAAATGCTTTTGATAAAATTTATTTCATATATATTGATTTTCATAGCTAATTTGCAGGGCAGAAATTGAATTTAGAAATTGTTTTACTTTATATGCAGTTTTCAGTCATTTTCAAGAATTAAAAGAAGCAGAAGAATGTAGATATTTCTTATTTTATTTTGTAAAAATTCAAACTGTTGTAACTTTTCATATATGTTTTGGCTATATGTATAAAAGGACTGTGGTCTATTATTATTTTATTATGTTTTTTTTTTAATTATAAAAATGTATATATATTTTCAATTGAGATGAATTATTCTTTAAAGACTCTCGAACTTCGATCCTCGGTCGCCACATACAACCTTTGGCGTGAGTTTGCTATGCGAGCCACACGTCGCTCTTGCAGCTTCAGAGGGGAAGGCGATCCCTCGCTCGAAGGATCGGCCGATCAACTTGATCGAACGGCACTATCAATGCGCCATTCGATTGAATGGCATTAGGGTAGAATCATGGCAATTGAAAAATATATCCATTTAAAATGGAGTTTATTAATTAATTAATCAGATTAATTAATCAATTATTAAACATTTTATTTAATTAGAATTAAACAATTATATGCTTCTGAAAAATTTCAAAAATTTTCCCTTAACTAAATTAAGAGTAAAGAACTCAAAAATGCAATTAGAATTTTAATTGAAGGTTATTTAATTATTTCATTTTTCTGGGTCTCAAAATGCAATAAAATATTCGAGAAATTTTGACAATCTCCAAAATTTACCAAATTTTCACCCCTAGCTAATTTGGGGGTGATGAGTTCAATGGAAGACTCCGATTTTGATTTGGAGGTCAAATTAATCATCATGATTTTCTAATTTGATAAAAATATTCAAATATTCAAATTTTTCAATTGAGCTTAGATTTGATCCAGATTATTAGGTCTCTAAATACTATTTGGAGTCTAATGATGGTGATTATAAAGCAATTTGACTATTAAATACTGATTAACTTCTCTAAATACTATCGGGTTGTTACAGTCTCCGTCATCACAGAGAATCTAATGGCAAGCATTTCGATTAATTTCACCCAATTTCTCTCCAACATTCCTTCAATTTTTTTATCATTATTAATGGCATCGCCAACTTGAGTGCTCATAGTGTATCCATTGTTTCACATCTCCATAACCTAAAATTCATCTCCCAACAAATTTGACGGCGATAAATTTGGCAGTAAGCATCACAACTTGATGTACTGGCTCTCGGATATTAACAAAATTGAAGATGACACTCCTCCTTTCGCCATGCACCAATAACGAAACCTCCACCAAAACTCATAAAATCTGCAGCTTTGATTCAACTTGTGATTCGTTGCACTTTACGAACTCTTTGGTGTTCTACGGGAACACCCAAAAATAATGGAAAGAACACAAAACCTTATGTACTTCAGTGAGATTACATATATCCAAGGAGAATGATAGAAGAAGATTCACTTTTCAAAAGGAAAATACAAATCTTGTTAGCCTTTTGCCTCACAATATAGCATGCACAATCTTCCTCTATCACCCAAGAGTGATGCAAAATTAAAAAAAAGAAACACAACAAAAAGCACAAAATTTTACGTGGTTCAACAAAATCACATATCCACGAAGATGGATAGAGAATGATTTCACTATTCATGAAGAAGTTACATATCTTGTTAACTTTTAACCTTACAATTACATATAATTACTCATTATACATATCAACCCATTCAACCATGGGTTTATAAAACCTAAGCACCCGACTATTGTTCATTGGGCGAGCTCTATATGTCTAAGCACATGACAATTGACTCTCCAAACACTTCTTAAGTTGACGTTGTGTGCCTACACCTAGCATGCACATCTGGGCAAGAGTCCCATCGCACTTGAATGCATTCCTTTGTTGATTGCTACTATGCCATCCCATCTTCGTGTGCATCTTGACAATCCTTAGATGTCTAGACACAAGTCTCATCGTACATGGGAATGAGCCAGCTTCTCTACCAATTAATGAGCACATGGTCGTGTCCGCCTCTGATAGGACCACGTATGGGCACCTGCGATCTTGGCGCTCAGCTTAGTCCCAAGGGACTGATGCTTGAGCATGTTCAAGGATCACCTTCTCTGTGCCATAGCATCATTACTACTGTCATTGCGTGCTTGGGTCACGTCTGGCACTCTATCTTGTGTTGCACTAAGTCTCAATAATATTACCAATATCCTGTAGCACCATACTTGATACGTACTTGGGATGAATGGCCAACAGTAGGATGTAGTTCAACCAAAATGCAAACAACTAAGAGGTGAATCAATTTAAGCTTAGCATTGTTGATTTTAAAGGTTTCTCAATCATATACCAAAAACCAAAGAAGTGTACGTTTTCAAATATAAAGTCAATACACCGATGCTTGAAAATAAATGGGAAAAGAAAACCGCTAAAGATTTATTCGCTGAGAGAAACCATCACATATATGTTTCAATCAATTCCAACTGAAGATACGAATGATTCAGGTTTTACAGAATCCCCAATAAAATCATTTTATTTCCATTTTTTAATCAGATTCTGGATCAAAAAACAATAGCACCAACAAAAACGGATGTCAATGGCACAGTTAAGTTGTCATCTAGCTCTGTACTGATTGGTAATGACTCCACAACAGCAGCAGCTACAGATACAAGAAAGAAACGCAAGGCCATGTTCCAGCTCTCCTCCATGTATCCATATGAAGCAAGAAAATGCATGTACCTGGAATGCAATAATACCATTTGGCCCATAACACATTAGCGTACAGGGAGCAAACAACATGAAAAGCACCACACATAAATCAATTTCATACAAACATAGAATTACAATAGTTAAATCCGCCTTAACAAAACAAAATTATAAATATGCCCCTACAATTTCAGGTTCCCGCCAAAAGCTCCACCTCTGGGACCACAGCATGCTATAGGTGGTAGATCCAAACAGAATTTGAGGCATAATATACCAAACAATTCTCCACAATGCCTAAAATCCTCTTTTAACTATATGTGTGTGTGTGTGTAAATATATATATATATATATATATATATATATATATATATTGATAATAGATATGTAGCCCGTACTTACACAATGGAAGCCAAGAAACCTGAAGCCAACATGGCAAAGGTTCCAGCGAATGACTTGTTAGGATTGTAGGGCAGCTTTTGTTTTCCAAACCGTCTTCCTAATATGTCAGCGACGCCTGAAAGAAGGTTTTAATATGTGATAAAATGGTAATGGTTTGTTTTCAAATTTTCATAATATAAAAGTTTGAGTATAAATAATTTTGAAGTTATGATGGAATTTTGTGAATAGTTTACAGTGTTTTGAAAAAAATGGAAGACACGGCAATGAATTATACTATTAAGAACATTATAGAATTACAAAAAAATCACTCTCAAGAGTATAAAAACTTATTGATCAATCATAATAAATAATGTAAGCAAAACTATTGGTTTTATTTTTGAAGTATTTTTAACTCAGTATCAAATAATAGTGCTTAATATTAAAGTAACATAACATATGATAACACACGCACGCATAGATATGGGTGTGTGTGGTGAATGTATATATAATGTGTTAATAATCTATCAGAAATAAGATCTCTAACAAAGAAATTATCTCAGCAGCAACTCCCCTTATCTTGATGTTTGTGATAGATTACATAAATGTTTTATATGCTGTCAAACATGCTTTGTAGATTGCATTCCAAAGTCATATGAGTTTTACTGTTCTTACTGCAAAGCTTTAAGATACGTAGATAATTTTGCCATGTTGATTGCTGCATATAGTCCTTAACATTTAAATAAATCATGGTCATTCAGGGTATAATTATTAATAAGAAATTTTGGTCATATTTTGCTACATAAAATTTGTCAAAACACTTGCTACGATACCGTTATATCATATCATATGTTGTGAGGTTATATCACCTTCAAATCAAAGGTGTGATGTAATCTACCAACATTTCGTGAAAACCGGTAAGAGTATCACTGCAATGCTCCAATTCCTCCCAAAAGAATCCACTTAACGAGATGGCAAATATACAAATATAAAGAGAGATTGATTCCATGAATTTGGATGTGAGCCCACTAAATCCTTGTCCTCTTTATCACTTTCATATTTTTGAGAAAATTTGAAGGATTATTTAATATAACATAACATTTTCCTTTTATGAATTATTGAATTTTTTGCACAACCCTCGAGAAGTGTCAAATTCAACAACATAAAAAGGTCCAATTAAGCCTCATAAGAATGAAAAAAGCAACATTTTTCTACACTAATTATTCAATTTTGCAAACATAAAGCATCTATATTTTAGTAATGATTTTCAAGGTTCCGCAAGTTTATAAGATTGAAAATACCATCTCCAGCGCAGAGATTGCAGATAGCAGATATTGCGAGAGGAGATGTTCTCCAAAAGATTGCAGTTGCAAATGTAATGGTACAAGCATAATATAATGGCCCTTTCAGAAGTTCCCTGGAAGGTAGAAACAAAAAATGTAGAAGAATATTATCATCAAATCAGCTTATTTTCATATCAAGATTATGTTAAAGCTATATAAATCATAATGTTTGAATTTCTGAAAGATTTAAAACCCATAGTCTCCTTGTCTGCTCATTGACTTGACCATGGCTTCATTTTTCCAAATTCCAAGCCCCAAGAGCAGCATCAGAATAATATTCATACCTGGAGCCAGACTGGCAAGAAAGGGAGCCAGGTCGCTGGAACTGTAACACTGAAAATATTAAAACATGAATGAGATTCAATAATAATTATCTATATACAGTACCTCACCTGAATAGGGGCCAAAAAAGCACGAACAACAATCCAATACTTATATGCACCAGCTTCCGGTTCACTTTCTAAGAAACAAGAAAAGTAATCACATATAGCACCACCTTGTTTAAACATATGCAATAAAAAATTTGATCTTTTTTCTAATTTTTTGCATTATGAAGAATGATAGTCCACATTTCATATTTACATTTAAGTTCGAGTCGAACAAGTCCAGATTTTCAAGTTGAGTTCGACTCAATCTTGACTCAAACTCGTTCGAGTTCAAGTTAGAGTCAAGTTCGATTCATTTCAAGTCAAGTCAAATAAGTTCGAGTCAAGCCGTTAGACTCGAACTCGACTCGAAAATTTCAAGTGTAGTAAAAATGTTTCGAGTTTAAGTTTCAAGTTTCAGGTCAAATTGCTTGTCTTAATCAAGACAGCATGTAAATGAGCAAAATCATCAATGTTATATATGCAACATAGTTCTACAATATGACAAACTAGCTGCCAATTACAAAAACTGTCTGAGTTGTCATGGAGACACTTCCTTTGGTGAGAAAAGAAGTACTAATGGAGAGATAAAATAGTACTATCTGTTACATGACTTGAAACAGCGAAAAGTAAATTGTGAAGAAGGCCAATGCTCTGTTTGGATAATTAGTTCTTTATTATTGCGAAAAAATAGTACTGTTCAATCTGTACTAAATATTGTTAAGCAAATAGAAATACATAATTTTTAAATTTTGAATAATCAAACTGAGATAAGAAGAAATAATTAAGAATACGCACTAAAAAAATAATTATTAAATTATAAAAAGTAAATTATGTTTTGAGCAAGAAATGTCTTATCACCGAGTCGTGCAAGTACATTATCGTTTAGGACTATTTCCACCCCTTTAAGATCTGACTTCATTGTAAGAAATTGAAGATCATAGGCTCAGAATAAAATGACTCTTCTCACTCGACAAGACCTCGCAAGTGAGGTTCTCAGAAAACAGCCCCCTTCTTTTCTTTTGTGCATAAGAAATATAATTTATATATATATATAGAGAGAGATTAGGCTGCATTTGTTGACCTTGAAAGCAGTTAATATTCTGAGTACGAGGGACAAGAGGTAGATTGATGTGATCCATGAGGATAATGGTCTAATGGAGTCCATTAAAAATGGCTTCAAGAATATATTGATGAAATTCTTATTGTCCTACGCAAAAGAGAATCAAGGGAGAACATACTTCTCCTACCTTTGGTGTATAAACTGATAAGGTCCGATCAAACCTTTACCCGCATGCAAAAAAGTATCACCTGGTTGAGCAGAGTTGGCCTGAAAATATATTTTTCACTAGCTGATGGAAATGAGTTCGATAAAAATTATGAGGCATATGCAATTGAAGAGTCAATAGATATTCTTTCAATCTCAGAAAGATTGATTAAGAGGACAAAGAAAAAGAAAAAAAGTAAAAGTTCCATATACAATAACAATTCTAGATATAATCTGAGGAATAGACAAATTCACAAATTGAGAGCTTTGTTTACTCTAAAGTGAAGACAATTAGTGGTGTTTGCTAATATATCTTTTCTTGGAAAACTCATTTGGAGTTGGGTGATAGTTTTATATATTTTTTTTTTGGATCTTTGTTTCTAGGATTCATGGTTGGAAGTCACCAACTCCTTATCTGTTGTATACTTTTCATTATGAGCTTATAAAATGCAACATGTTTATATATATATATATATATATACACACAATAATTTATATATATAAAAATATCCGATTTGGAGAAATAAACTTTCCCCTTCTAGCCTTGCGACCTCTGGTCGCAGTGTTTTTGGTCGTAGACAGTAAATCTTCAATGCTCTTCCTTTGATTTTGCTAATTTGTAAGATTTTGGAATTTGCAATCTTAGTTTTTCTTTTTCTTTAAAGAGTTGTTTAGATTGAGAAAAAAGCAGTGTTAAATAAATTTTTTTAGGATAAACAGAAATTACAGACGCTTGGCATGAAGTAAAAGGAATGAAAAACTTTAACATTGTAATTCGATTTTGTGGTAATAAAAATGAGGTAAATGAATTACATCCGAATCAGACGTATTAGGAGAATACGCAGAGCAGACGAGTGAGCGAGTAAACTAACGCGTCCATCTTCTCCAATGAACGAGCGACTCCGGCGAATCCTTCGTCAGAACGAACGATTCATTCGTTCGAAGGATTCGCCCGTTCAAACGATTCATTCATTCGTTCAAAGGATTCGCCCGTTCAAACGATTCATTCATTCGTTCGAAGGATTCGCCCGTTCAAACGATTCATTCATTCGCTTTATTCGAATGAAACCCTTTAAAAACTAAAAAAAAAAATATTTTTGGGTAATATTACACCTCAATTTACTCAAAATACCACGCTCACAGATTATTTCATTCAAACAGAAAAATATTAAATTTCCTATAAAACTACCAAACAGTGTAAAGTAACCTGATTACATTGCAATCATAATTTTACACTTAAATTTTTTAGATTTTCTCATGCTAAACAACCCCTAAGTGATTTTGAGTTGTTTCTTTGAGATTTCAGTTTTCTTCGTCCATGATTTTAGGTGTTTTGAAAATACAAAACCTCGACGTTGCTCTAGGGACATTATCAATGGCTCTTTTACTTCCATCTTCAAACTCGTTGATAACAACGAAGGTTTTCAATCCTTTTCTTTGCGGATGATGAAATTATTTTACTTGTAAAACCTTTTGAACTTGCATTGGTGGGGAAGTTCTCTAGACCTTGTTCTCTCAGCATGATTTCTGCTTTTATTAAGCGGACAAAACTTTATATTCGTGTGACTATCCGACATTGTCATCAATTTCGAGTTTTTTTACATTTTAACTCAGATTTGGAATAAGTTCGGATTTTTGCCCGTGGAACTTATGATATCAAAATGATTATGTGAGGCTCTATAAATGGTCTTCAAACTTCCAACCTTATCAATTTTTCCAGATTTATGTTTACATTTTACAAATCACAAATCTATTTTTGCTATTGCTCGAGTGGTGAGCAAGCCTTTGCAATTAGACAAAATATTGCTTTACATCAGAATTTGTTTGTCCCCCGGGTTTTGGTTGAGCTGAATGTTTCTAGTAAACTACCAGAGAACGTATGGTTGAGCTCGCAAAATAATAGTTACTTCCAAGTAAATGAATACAAGAATTGCCCTCAGTCCGTAGTTTATGTTACACATTTGCCATACTAAAGAGTGTTGTCCAATGGCTAACTCGGAAGGTGGTGTTGGTCTTGAGCAAAGTCCTAATAATGTTGATTCTCTGGTATTAACTAATAATAATATTGTTCATGCTGAGGATTCTTTAGTTGATAATGACGGTAACAATCTTATATTTTAGAATGACAATAGTGATGCCAGTGATCAAGGCACTATAATCATTACTAACAGTTCTGATGCAACTATGCATTCTCAGAATTTGAAAGGAGAAATTCCTTTGCAAGATGAAACTTTTCTTACAAACACAATGGAGAACGCATGTCTAAATACTACAGTAATATTTGATATATCAGCATATGATAATGCAAATCTCTGGAATAATGATACCATTGCAAAAGAATTTTCATGTTCAACAGTTTCAGATAGAATAGCTGAAAAAAATGAACGCAAAAATTAAAAAATATTCAAGCAAAGATTTCTGGTTTTGGAACAACATAATACCGATTTTCCTATCTATTTTTAATGGAGACTTATTAATGGGCTTATATCTATTAATGATATTTTGCAATTAAAAAATTTTCACTTTCTTTCACAATGCCAGTGTTGTTGCTCCAATGAGTCAGTGGATAATGTTTTCTTCCAAAATGCAAATGCGCCTAAGATCTGGGAAGAATTTGTTGTTACACACTTCTCCCTGCCGATCAACTTGCAGACATTTCTCCTCTGACATTGCTCCTAATGACAACTTTAGCTTTAAATTAGCTTGGAGAGTTTGTAGAAGACAAACTTAACAGCAATGATTTTTGGTTTTGAAACAACATAATACCAATTTTCCTATCTATTATTTTATAGAAACGATTAATGAACTTAGATCTGTTGATGATAATTTACAATTAAAATATTTTCATTTAGCTTCAAAATGCTGGGTTGCTGCTCTAATAAAGTAGTGGTCATGTTTTCTTCCAAAATGCATATGCGTCTAAGATCTGGGAAGATTTTGTTGTTATGAGCTTCTCCTTGCCAATCAATTTGCAACAATTTAATTCCCACCAATCTCAGGATGAACCATAATTAGAGTTGTTTTTGGATTTTAATCATATTTGGACAGGACATACTATGAGTATTATAGGAGAAACTTTAGAATTTATAATTCTAGTTTTACTGGCTGGAAAAATCTTGTGTGGGAATGTAGTTCTGGTTTTCACTTCTACTCATGTACAAAGTAAATTCTTGTCTGGATGTTTGCGTTCTAATCATATGTTTTCGCTGCTTTCCTGATAAATTATAACTCCTTCATGCTGGTTTCTGTTTGGTAACTTTTTATGTTTTGAAAGGAAAATTTATATCATCAAGTGGTGATAAGTTTGCTGATGAACTTCATGTATACAAAAGGCGGTCTGGTTGTGTGCACTAATCGTTGCAACAAGCAAAATTAGAAGTCTTCAGATGTCGTCTTGTATTTGTTCTCATTCCTGACATTAATAGTTATTATATTTGGGCGAACCAGAAGAGATCAAATCAGATTTGTCATACAGATACATTGTATGGTGTTTTAATTTTGATCATGGATTGCTATCCTTACCTTACTATCAGAGTCTGACATTGTGTAATGCTTTCCATTTCATCATGATTAACCACCTTTATATGTTTGGATTTGGTAGATCTCTTCCTTAAATCTATTGTATACTTAATATATCAGAAGGATGGTAAACCTTGCTTTGATTTTGTAAAATGTCTGTAAATACGCACCCTCTATAGTTTGGCTGGAGCGGCAAGGGCAATTGCCTCAATGTTTTAATTATATCGCATCAGATTTTTAAGCAAACAACTTTTAAATATCACTTCTTCTCTAACAGCGACACCACGCCCTAAACTTTACCTCATAATAATGACACCGTAATTGATAATAACATTTGTAATTTGAACATTCCTTCTTCACGTGAAACAGAAAACAGCAAATTATTTTTTTTCTTCATGAAAGGTGTAATTCTTCCTTTATACAATGAAACAAAACTAAATCCTTTCTACACACATTTATCCAGCATGAGCCACTACAATGTCAGGAACAGCAAATTCTTCTTCCAAACGGTGTGCTGTGAGTGTTTCTTCTCCCTACGGAATACGAACAACAACGACAGCCTTTTTCTCTTTCCAAACTTGCCAAGCCTCTTTAACTCTGGCTGCATTGGCATGAGGAAATCCTATGCCCTTCTTTGTCTTGCACATGAACAACTATAGCAAGACTTGGCATTCCACTAGCCTTTCTCTAATGCCAATTTTATTCGATAAAAGGAATAGATTAGAAAGAAATTGGAAGATAATTGGGGCACAAAACATTTATTTTCTTTCAAGAAAAGAAAATAAAATTCTTCTACAGAGAAAAAATTTCACACGCACTACTTAGAATTTCAGTAAAAGTAAAGTAATAGCTACCAACACCTGATAATTATCCAATAAAAACTATCAAACAGTTGCCCAATAAAATTCCCTAGTAATTACCAATGAATAAACTTAAATTCTAAAACATGTTCTAACAAGCTGCGGAGTGTGCAGCTTCTCAAACCGCTTTCAAACTCTCGTTGACTTGAGAGTATTGAAGATATTCAAAATTAATGGTTATATATTCTGCATAATTAGAGTTTCTTATTATCTGTCCTGCATAATTAGAGAAATTTTTATTTTATTTTCTTCTATAATTAGAGAGATACTTGTATTATTTTTTATCATTTTTGCGTAGTTAGATTCCTATATTAATTTCTATGTTATTTAGCTAGCTAAATTATTGTATTATTTTTTATCATATTTAGCTAGTTAGATCGGTATATATATTTTTTCATATCAATGAATGCGATGAATGGAGTTTTTTTAAAAATTATACAATTTCTTATGGTACAGAGAGAGGTTCAACAAAGTTCAAATCTTTATTCAAACTCAACTAGCATCCTCTTCACATCTTCTGAAGAGAATTAAATGTATGGCTAATGCAGCAGGACCTCATCACTTGCATATGAACAACGTAATACCCAACAACGACGACAATCTAGTTCTCCCATTGCTGGACTTACAAATGATAAATATCAATAACTTCTTAACATCATTTGACGACAACCAAAAGATGGTAATATTGCTCCGTTAGCAAATTTTGCAGGTATGTGCACCTCTTTAACCACTGAATGGATTGTAGACAGTGGAGCTTCAGATTATATGATTGGAAATAAATAACTCTAGATTCAGCTCATCCTGTATATAACCCGTATACCGGTTCAAATTTCAAATGGTAGTTCCCTACCAGTAACACATTGGTTCCATGAATTTATCCCCCAACATAAAGCTTGATAATGTATTATGCTTACCATGTTTTGCTTGTAACTTTTATCAATAGCCAAAATTACCATGCATCTCAATTGCTCAGTCACTTTTTTTACTAACTAGCATTTTGTTTGGTCACCAAAGGTCTAGTAATTTTTCGATTTGGCAGATTGGAGAAGGTGAGCTGTGGAATGGGGTCTATCAAATGAAATTTGATAGGAAGGTAGTGGCTAATCATGGAACTTCCAATAAAGATGCAATACTTTGGCATATGCGTTGGGGCATCCTTCTTATCAGCGTTTAAAACTTGTCTCTGTTCTTTGTTTAACTTCAAATCTAAAATATATTCGTGAAGCTTGCCATGGGGCTAAACAATCTAGATTGTACCTTTCTATTAGTATGAATAAAAGCGCTAGACCTTTCGCCTTAATTCATGTTGATATTTTGGAACATTACACTACACCATCTTTAAATGATGCTCATTATTTCTTAACCATCATTATTGAACTTTCTCGAGAGATGGGTTTGTTTAATGAAACATAAATAAAAAAATTATACTTATTTGACTACCTTTTGCAGCATGGTGAATACTCAATTTGAGTATAGCATTCAAGTTGTTAGAAGTGATAATATGACTGAATTCACTTCTAATGCAATAAAAGATTATTTTCATAAACATGACATTTTATTGCAAACACCTTGTACAGAAACTCCTCAACAAAATAACAAGGTAGAATGCAAACACAAATACATTCTTGAGGTTGTTTGTGCCTTTCATTTTAAAGCTTCCCTTCTCTTAATGTTTTGGGGAGAGTGTATCCTAATTGCCACACATCTAATCAACATCACACATATACCTAAACTTTCAGGTAGATATCCATATAAAATCTTATTCAAAAAGCTACATTCTTATTCCCATTTACGTGTTTTTGGGTGGGTCCTTATGTTACACCCTAAACAATAACAAGTCCAAAGACAAATAGGAATCAAGGGCTATCCGTTGTCTATTTTTTGGCTACCCCCATAAAAAAAAAAGGTCACAAGGTTTTTAATCTCGAAGATTATAAACTCTTTGCTTCACAACAAGTCATTTTTTATGAGAAGGAATTCTCTTACTTTGCTTCTCAACCACCATCAAAACATGTAACTTATAAACAATCCATATACATTGATGATGGCTCGCTAGTACAAGCTGAAACCCAAATACATGACGATACAGTCACGTCCAGTAATTCCAATGAAACTGAGTCTTTTAACCTTAAAGAAGATTACGTTGAATCAAATAATGATTCACCTTCTAATCATGATCATCAAAATGATACATTTAACAGCATATTTGCACAACCAACTTGGCTCACTTATGTATGTTAAGTATCCACTAAATTGCAAGGATTTGATTAAACATGCCATCATCTTTAACCCCAAAGACATCTACAGCACTAGCCTTCAGTCCAGGTATTGCTTATCCTTTTTCCTCTCATTCATCATACATTTGTTTTTCTTCTTCTCACAAGCCCTCTTAGCTGCTATAACATGCATTGATGAACCTACTAGTTATGTTGAAGCTATTAAGAATGATCATTGGTATCAAGCGATGAAGCAAGAAATTGCAACTTTGGAAGAAAACCAACTTTAGCTAGCTAGATCTATATATATATATTTCTTTATATCGATGAATGTGATGAATGGAGTTTTTCTGCAAATTATACAATTTCTCAGAGAGAATCCCAGCTTTCAGTTTAAAGGATGGATTTTCACAATTAGCACTTATCTAGCATCGTATGTAGAAAGTTAAGCGCCACTATTACTAAAAGATGGCCATTTTTGTGCACTTCCAACACTCGACCACCTCCTCAGGCTTCATATCTAGTGGAGTAGTAACACACTATGCGCAGTTCGAGCCAACTCAGGCTTAGCAGCTACTTGTAGGTTGAAATACGTCAACATAGTTAAATCACAAGTGATGCAAATTTAATATTAATTGCCCTACAGCTACAATGTAATTAACATAAATTGTGCCTGCCATTCGGTTCCCTCCTCGCTACCAGCCTACCACAGTTCAGCTTGACCGGAAATTTTGACTTAATGAAAGCCCTATATAGGCACAAGGGAAGGCGCAACCATAAACTCCTCTTCATTTCTTTCTCCAAATTCAACAAGGACTCGCAAATTGAAAGAAAGGCAATTCGCAATCGTTGGACTCAACCTTGATGCATTATCATTGCCCGAAAACTAGTCATGAAACGAAAGCGTAGCACCTTCCATTTTCAAATAAAGGAAATCAATGAGAGAGGACCTTTTCGAAAATCCCTCTCTTTGCCGTCTCCTCCCAGAATCGGAGCATCGCCAGGGCCATTCCTGAGGCTAGGGCCGACGCCAAGACATCCTGTAAAAGCGCCCCATTTCCCAGAGACATTGCAGCCTTCGGAGATTCTTGTGAGAGGAAGGTTCGCCCCTGTCCTGGTGTAGAAAAGGCTGAGCAGAGTAAGACAAGAACAGCATCTTATGAAGCCCGCTCGCATATCTCACGTACCGGGGCCTGCAAGGTGGTTCCGGGTTTCAGGAGAGGTTTAAATAATGCTGCATTTGCCAGTTGGACCCTGACCAAAACGCGGGTCGTCAAAATTTGCCACGTCCCTAATCCGGACCAAAGGTAGCGAATAATGCGAAGTGTTCAGCCGTGTTCGTTGGGACCAATCCTTTGATTTGCGAATAAAGCAAGAAAAATTGTATGCAAACAATCATAATTACAAGACAAAAAAATTTATATGGTTCGGTGCACACATATGTTCACAGGGAGAAGAGTAAAATTTCACTATTTAGAAAAAGAGTTACAATCAGTTTAGGATTTTACAAATCTTTACAAAATTTGTATGAGCTTTATCTTCTTCAATAGAACAGTCACCAGCTCTACTTTTTTTCAACAGCTAAGACCTCACAAAAATGAGGATGGAAGCATATGAAACTCCTTCAATATGTTTCCTTAAGTACCCCCCAATTTACTTAGGACGAAACATGAACTATAGTAGAAATCCGCTAGGCACTACGGCACGTCGTAGCGCTTGGGTTTCGAGTAGCCTGTCGCTGCAGCGCGCTGCAGCGCGCGGCAGCGTCAAATCCGTTGCAGCGCCTACCTCCAAACTGCTCCATTTTAACAATCTCCACTTTAGATCATATGTGCTACATATGAGAACTGACTCCTTTAAGCTCTCTATCAATGTAGTTGCACCAACTTGGTTGCATATGTATCACACTGTAACAACCCTAAATTGTTACTTAGCCTAATATTAATTTTATTGCATCATAATTATCATTCTATTATATTCATTTGGTCATTAAAACAAAATTTTAAAATTTTGGAGTGATTCGAAGCTCAATCGAATATTATGAATATTTTAATATATTTAATTAATTAGAAAATTGAGATAATTAAATTGACCTCGAAATTGAAATCCGACTTTGCCATTGCCCTCGTCACCCCCCAAATTAGCTATGGGTGATGATTTAGAAAATTTTGGAAGTCATCAAATTTTCTTGAATATTTTAATATATTTTAATACTTAAAAATTATGATAATTAAATTAATCTCCAAATTAAAATCCATCTAAGTCGTTGAGTTTCTCACCCTCAAATTAGGTATGGGTGAATCTTTGAAATTTTTCGAAGCCCATTTATTCATCTATTTTTAATTTTTAAACTGTGTTAATTAAAATTTTAAATTCTCCATTTTTCCTCCACATTTCCTGTGCAAACCTGCCCTTCCCCATTTCCTACACAAGGAAAATTCCTCCTCATGCTTCTGATAAGAGTGAGCCTATTATCCCATGCCCAGCCTATACCTCATTATTCCCTTATCTAGCTCTCTCAGCTCTCCAATCTTCCCATTTACTATCAATTGAAGTTCTTTCCTCCTCAGTCTCATGAAAAACCCTCAGCTCTCTTCCTCCTTTTGCTAGCAGCTAAAGAAGAAGCTCATTTTCTCCCAGGCTCTTTAAGAAAACTAAGTTGGAACCTCCCTTTACAAGTTAAGGTACCCTTCTTGTATCCTTCATTGTACATTTTTTTTCTTTATTGGATTGATTCAATGGCTACTTCTTGTTATTCACATGCTTATTCACATCCTTAAGAACTTGTATTTGAGCGATCGAGAGCTCGATCAAAATCCATTTTAAAGATAAGATGAGTAATACTGCACAGAAAGAATTTACATAGGTAGCTAGGGCATCCTTGTTTGCAATGTTAGAATAATTTTTTCGTGTTGATTTTGGTATCAATGGAAAGGTCTTAGAAAGACTTTTACATTGGTATATGGCGCCGCACTTGAGATGTCCTGAATCAAAAGTATTTGGGTGCAATAAGGAAGACGTCCCGTTTTTCGTCCAGACAAAATGACCATCGAGCGCTACCGCGCACCACAACGCCTGTCTTTCGGCCAGAAGGGCGTAGCGCACCATAGTGCGTAGAACTGCCCAATTTTGCTCAAATTTTATATTTTTTGTATTTTGATGACTTTGGAACCCTAATTATGCAAAAATATACCAAAATAAAAACTAGTTATAATGAAATCATGCATTGAATAAATATATATGTGATTTTTAAATATGAACTCCATGCTTAGGATGTTTAGATATTTTAAATATATGCTTATATGACAAATTTGCACTTATAACTATTTTTTTTATTGAATCAATGTATTATTATTTCTTAGAACCTATGATAACCATGCTAAATATATTCATTTTGTTGCTTGAATGTGGGACGTTAGGTTTGAAATATTGTGATAAGTTATTAGGATGCTTAGAAATTAATTTGTTCAAACTCTGAATCTTTAAATTGCTAATTATGTGCCAATTACTTTAGCTCATAATTAGTGAATGTTAGCATTTATTTTTTAGTTAATATTTCTGATTTATCATGTAATCTTAGAAGATTAAGCCTTATGATGATAAATGTGAATTAACTATCTTCATGATTTCCTCTTAAGCAAGATAACTGGCATGAACTGATCCCTAAAATATGATTGATTTGTAAAATAATCAATTCTTAAAAGTTTTATGATTTTACCTCATAATTGAAGTTTTGGGTTAAATTTAAATATGAAATATTTGCATCTGAATCTTATGATTGAACTTTTAAATATACATGAGATCTCATCATCTTAAGTACCAATTTCTTAAAGTTTAGCTTATGATTTAAATGTGATGATTAACAGTTTTAGATATTCAAAGTACAAATATAATTATCAACTTAAGTAAATATTATTCCTCTAATTTGGTTACCTTTGAGGTAGGAAATGCTTTAATTGGCTTATTTTCAAGTAGGCCTTTAGATGAACCCCCTTAAATATTAGATAATTGACCATATATCATTGTGGCAATATAACCTAAGAGACATTAGTTTGAGACTATCTAATTATAGTAGAACACCTATATTGAATGACTTCAATGTCACGATCTTGGAACCTCATTGCTTAGTAACTATAATGGAGATAGATTCATTAGTCTGAATTTCCTTAGATTCTAAAATAATTAGTATAGAAATGATAACCTTAGTGTTTATTATTTGAAAATTGTAGTACACATCCATATAACTGATTTAATTCAGTAGAATATAAAATTAGTTATTTTGTTCTGAATAAGATCGTAAAAGGGTTTCAACCCCTTATCTTTGTGCGCATCGATAAGTGCAGTTCAATTCAGGTAAAATATTTTATTCCAAATATGTGTTAATTAGAGAATTGAACATCTTAATTTGAGAGAATAAATGTAAAAGGGCTTCATCCCCTTATCTTTGTGCAATTTATAAGTGCAATTAAATAAACAAAGTGTTTAAATCCACCTTTCTTAGGATATACACTAGTCATATATTAAGCAGGGTATTAAATAAATTAGTTTGAAAGAATAAACTGTAAAAGGGTTTCGTAATACATGATCAAATTTATGATTATAGTAGCTTTAATAAAATGTGATTGTTATGAAAATTAGGATGTAATAAGGACATATAATTTTATGTCTTACTTAGTTTATTCCTTGATTTTTAATGATTTAAAAATCATCTTAATTGAAAGAATTTGGCATAAATTGCATAAGCATAAGCATCAAAAAGCATAGTGAACTATGGGGTGCAGCATGCAATAATTTGAGTAGGACCCACGAGATGCAGCAAACATCATGGATATTAGGATTTCTTAGGGTGCATGAGTGTAGCGCCCCGCCCCGTCGCTGCACGCAAAGAGTAATTTGGCGGTGGAACGGTGCACTACTCGAGGAGGAAAAACCCCGTCTCCCCGAAATGGCAGAAAAACTAGCCCATCAAAAGGGGCTGCTGACTCAACCTCAAGTAGGGTTGAGAGCTAATACTTAAGATAAGAGTAGTATTCTTATCATAAGTATTAGGCAAATGCGTACATTTGATTTAACATATAACAAGAACCTAATATATGAATAAAATATCAGCATTTTCAGTATACTGATAACATCACAATACTAAGTATAAGTAGTGTAGTACATAGTGCGGAAGCTTAAAGCATACATCCAAATACATTCATCACAGAAACAGTATGAAAATATTCATCTCAGGAAAGAAAGGAAAGTACATCCAGAATTATTACAAACATTTACTGAATAATAGACATAAAACTAAATACTGAACTGAAAGTAACTGAGTAAAAAATAAAGCTGAAGAAGAGTCTACTAAAGCTCCACGGGCTCCTCCTAGATCTCCTGGATGTCCTCCTAACCTGGCTCAATATACTGCTCGGGATCTAGCAAATTGCTAGATCCCAAAAGTACCTCGTGTTAGACAAAAAGTCTAACACATCGAAACTAATCTAACAGTTCTAATTATTCATTTAACATTTACATAATACAAGTAAATCTGCATAAAAATTGTAAAGGTAACAGAAAGTATGAATCTGTCTAAAACTGTACAAAACTAAAGTGGTGTAAAGTAAAATTGAACTGTAACTGAATAATGAAAATAAATCAAAACAGTAATGAATCTAAAATTGAGTAATCATACGTACAACTATGTTGTATGTCACTGAAACTGTGCATTTGAATATGCCACAATACGGTATGCTACTGATATGCTACCTATAACAACCCTAGGTTGTTATCATGCAAAATAAATATTGATTGATTCAATTTTTAGTATTATTACTTTTAGAACATCAAGATAAGTCTATCTAGAAAATTTGGAGTCCATTGGACTTCTTTAAGTCAAAAATTATAATTTGATCAATCTAAATGCCCTAGTCTAGACCCAAAATATTTTGATCTCAGAATTAAAATCTGATTGCATTTTTTTGAATTCCTCACCCCCAAATTAGCTAAGGGTGAAAATTTGGTGCAATTTGGAATTCATTTGGGCAATAATTCAATTTAATTTAGAATAGTTCAATTGCACTTAAGGGCTTATAACTTTCCATAATTTGATTTTGACCCTAATACCTAATATAACAGCCGGGATCCACTGTGTGGACCGCGGGCGATCCGCTGTGGAGCCCAGGTTACGCGACAGCGGGATCCCTCAAATCGAGCCGTCGCGCCTTTTCATCCGACAGTTAGGATTAGAATCGCGGGTCTGCTGTTAGATCAACCCTAATGATCCTACGACGCAGATTTAATCTGGTTCGGCCGTTAGGATCCAGAGGATCAGGACCGTTGCGTCTTCCCGATCGATACATCAGACGGTCCACAGCGTACCCGCTAAACTCAGCCAAGGCTATAAATAGCCCCAGCTCTGCTTCAATTGATCCTTGCTGATCAATTGTAGCCTCTGAAATCCGTTGCCATTGCCAAACTCCCGAAGCTTCACCCAAGCGCTCCCGAGCTCGCGTACCGCTGATAGAGGGTTACTCATGGAGTTCAGGACCCCTAAGAGCTTCCAGAGTCCCTGCAGCAGCGAACCATGATTCGTCTTCTAGTCCCAGCTCCGTCCCGCAAAACCAGGTATCCCAGTTGCAGGAATCGAGTCAATAAGGCTCGAATCCTATTCCATTTGATGCATTTCTGTGCTTATTGTCAATACAAACTCAGTCGTATCGTATTTAGGGCCTAAGCTAACCCCGATCGATCGAATTGATCGATCGGGCTAGTTTCTTTATGGATCGACTCGGTCGAGTAAGGACCCGGCGATCCAGGCCACCCCAAACCACCAGACCAGAGGGCTTCGATCCGCCTCACCTCCCTGATAGTGTAGGGATCGAGCCCGGGGTCTGGCATGGCATCTGTGGGGAGAATTATCTCCCCACAGTAACTCAAATGGCGAAATCCTCAGGTGAGTAAGGTCTGGCTGATCCAGACCGTCTCATAAGGGGCTTCAGGTCCCAATCGATGCGTCTGGACATGGTGATGGTGTAGCAATCGAATGCTGGCCGATCCGTGGACCGGATGCGCCAGAATTTGGTGATTAGGTTTTTCCTAATTGGCCTCTTCCGTGGGACGAAGGATCGGGGACGACGACACTGTGCGGGCCGAGTCAACCCATGACCCGCGCGGTGCGACAGTGCTGGGTCTCCCGGGCCCCAGCCGACCCGCGCGTTTTCGATTTTGGGCCGAACCGTTTTATTTAAATCGAATTAATGGAATTATTTTCCTTAAGGAAAATAATTCGATTAATCGAATAATAGGATTTTGATTAAATAAAAATACAAAATGTATTATTCAAATAACTTTTAATCCATTGATCCAAATCCTATGATATCATATATGAAGATGATCAAAAAAATCTCAGGAACCTAAATATAAAATAAAATCATGCATCTGATGGTTAAATCTCTAATTATTGCCTAATTACAGTGAATCTTAATTAGGGTAGATTAGTAAATTTACATATCCAATTTGTATGTTTAGGGTGCCATTAGTTCACTGATGTTAAGTAGATTGCATGTGCCATGTATAACATTTTTGTGAGTTCTGTAATTTTAGTTATGCCATAATCTTGTTAAATCATAATTAGTGAATTTTAGAGTTTATACACATTGGATCTTAGCAAACTCAGTCTCTGATTACTTGTATGATTAATTAGGACTTGCATGCCAAATTTCATATAATTTGAATGCTTGGATTTTTATTTATGTACTAATCCTTTTTTCTTAGAATTAGGGTTTGGTTAGCACTAAGTAACCATTATTTATTAAACTTTAATCATTATTTTGGCTTATAACAATAAACTAAATGAAATGAAATCATCTTTTATAAACTTATTAAGTATACTTAAATAAATCTAAAACTATATAATCTTAAATATCTTAATTAACATAAGAAATCTTAAGATTTGGATGAAGCTTTTAAGACTTGATCTAGATCTAGGATTGCCACCAATAATGCATAATTAATCCATTGATTTGACATTGATCTTTAAATACACACTTGATTTGACTTGAGATTTGAGAAGGAGTCAAACCCTAATCTACTTAAGGAAAATCTAAAATCATAAAAACCCTAACTTAATTATATTGATTACAAAACTTTGAATTGAATATTTTCCAATAATGCATTTGATTTACTCTTGATTCTAAACATTTGAATTAGACAAAGTAAGGTCAGTAATAACCCTTTGTGATTTCATAATCTGAATTGAACCTTAAGATCTCTGATTTTCTCTTAAGTAATAAACATGCATAACAAGATCATTAATACTATGTTGGCTTACCAAGTGATCAAATCCTTAACAATATGTTTGATTTATACCCCATAATCTTAGTCTAAGTATGATCAGATGATTCCATCATCTGATCTAATCATTATAAATCTAATTATGAACCAGAACCTAATAGTCTAATATCAGCACCTAAAGGAGAGATCTTGATATTGTCTTCATAAAATCATCTTGAATTAATTAAGAGACCTAAATTCATATATCATGAGGTAGGAGGCCTTGTATGAGTCCTTGAGGTAGAAGCATAGAAGATCTTATCATCTTAGATGTTGATCTATTCTCTTTGTGGTAGTAGGCATTTAAGACCTTAGAAGAGATACATCTCCTTGTGGTAGAACCTATATTATGTGATCCTTGATCACATTCACTTGATAAAACTTTGTATAGGACTTACCTATTAGTTTAAAGAATTTTAGTTTTGATAAATCCTTGTTCTATTAAATAGACTTGATTGACCCTTGATTATTGGGCAGTGTAGTATGGTATACCCATAACTAATAATATTCTGGATTAGTTGAGTCACTCTAAGTAAGATTTGTCTTTGTTGCTATCTTGCAGGCTTAGACGGATATAACCTCGCTTAGAGTAAATCAATCAATCCTAAGAGTGTATTAAATGGGTACCCATTATTTAATTTTATTGAAGGACAGTTGTCATCGGGCAATGCCTCCTAGCGAAGATCACTTCAATAGGTATTGCTTAAATAAAACTAAGTAAAGGGGAATCACCTTCCTTAAGACGCTAAGTATGATTGTGATTTTAGTGACTAAATGTTCAGTTTGAAATAACAGAATCATCATCGTATTGTGCCTCCTAATGAAGAATCGCTTTATTAGGGTGGCAAAATCAAACTAAATGTTGTGTCCTATCATTGCAACATATTTAATATGTGTATACAACCACCCTGCCCAGTGATCTTTGAGTAAATAAGCAACTTTAACTAAATATCGACCTAGAGATTTGGAGTCATAATCCTTTTAGCAGGATTCTGCACAGTGGAGACTTATGATTCATTTATGTTTCTTACTATATTCTTCATGGATTTTGAGATTTTTCATTCATATCATATAATGGCATAAGCATAAGCATAAACACGAGTTGAACTCATTCATTCTATTGTGACACATGATTATCAGTGATACATTATGAGATACGGAATGTTATATATACACAGACTGAGGAATTTCATGGTGCATCTGCGTCACCATACTGACTTCCTAATTATTATGCTTACATTGGACCGTACTACTCATAAACCTTCAGTGATAGTTTTGTGATATACCGTGATATAGCATATTTGTGAGCATTGCTTCAATACATACAGTGTAGCTTTTAGCATCCTTCTCAGCATCTAACATTTATTTCACATTGGTTTATGAGCATTTGACATTTTCATATACTTTCAGTATTGGGTTTTGATGCAATTTTTCTTGCTTAGTTCCTACAATTCAGTTATTTGATGCTTTACAATTTTTCCTGCACTTTTACTTTACATTCTTGCATATTTGTTATGTTTATATTAGCTTGTATAGCTAGCTTCAATGTGTTAGACTTCTTGTCTAACATGGGGTACTTTTGGGATCCGGCAATTTGCTAGATCCTGAGCAGTTGTTGGAGGCAGGTCAGGAGGATGTCCCAGAGACTCAGGATAAGCACTTGGAGCTGTAGGGGATTGAGCACCTACTTTTACTTTTTAGTTCTTTCCAGTATTCTAGCTAGACTCTTTATATTTCTGCATTATTATGGTTTGTAATAAAACTCTGGATGTACTTTTACTTTTCTTTTCTGAGATGGATATTTACTACTGCTTGAGATGAATGTATTTCTGGATGTTTTGCTTTTAGCTTCCGCACTCTGTTATACTACTATACATAGTATTGTGATGTGATCGGCATATTTGAGACGCTGATATATTTTATAACGTACATGGGTTCCTCCACTCCCTTGCACCTCATGTACGTACTAGTCTAATACCCAAGATAAGTATTTCATTCTTACCTTAGATATTGGCTCTCGAACATACTCGTAGGGTTCGAGTCAACGGCCTTCAGTATGGCTTCGTCTCTCTAGCCTATTCGGGAAGATGGGTCTTACATGTACAGCCCATCGTTCCCGAGTAACGCACCGTTCCACCGCCAAACTATGGATTATACTTGTATTTTGTGCACGGCGATGGGACGGGGCGCTACAGTTGGTATCAGAGAAGTATTATAAAGTATCAGATAAGGAGCCTGTTCCTATCTACTTTATAATCTATTCTCTGTATCAGGACAAGATCACAATTACTAAGTGTAGTGCAAAGCAAACATCCAAAAGGTTCATTAAGCTGCCTTAGAATAGAAAGGGAGATTATGTCTATAATATTGACACCTTAGGAATTAAACAACGTAAAAGAGATAACTTACAATGACATCTTAGGATCTAAACGAATTTTGAAAGAAACAAATGAATAAAATATTTATGGGTTAAACTATTTTAGGGAATGGAATACTCGCCATCAGTATTTCTGTTCTACCTTAGGAGGTTTGATGATTATTGGATAAATGACCTTCGAGATGGTCAGATCTATGGGAGGACGGTGGATGGAGTATCATCCCGAGGGGTCGCAGTACTGGACAAGTGTAACAACCCGAGTTGTTACTTTAGATAATTAGGGTTAACTCTAAGTCTTAAACATAATTAAATGTGCTAAGTAGGTCAATGAAGTCAACCTCCTAAACCTAGCACAAATCAGCAGTCAATTGGATTGAATCCTGATTTTTAGAAAATCCGGAAAACCCTAGAAAGACCTATTTAAATTGACCTCCGATCGAAAAATGGACACCGCCATTGCGTTCATTGACCCCAAATTAGCTTGGGGTGAAGTTTTCGTGTCAATCGGAAGTCGTCAAAATTTCAACGAATATTTTAATAATAAAAATATCACGGAAATCGAGGTATCAAAATACTTGTCGGATCAAAAATCCGACTACGTCATTGAATTCCTTGACCCCAAATTAGCTTGGGGTGAAGTTTTCGTGTCAATCGGAAGTCGTTGAAATTTCAACGAATATTTTAATAATAAAAATATCACGGAAATCGAGGTATCAAAATACTCGTCGGATCAAAAATCCGACTGCGCCATTGAATTCCTTGACCCCAAATTAGCTAGGAAAAACATGTTCAAAATTTTCTGAAATTTAAAAAAAAAAAAATTATTTTTTTTACTGTAGCTAACGGCGTGCCGTTAAGTACTTAGCGGACCCGTCACTGTAGCTGACGGCGCCGTCAATCTGGACGGCGCCCTCTCAGCCGTTGGATCGGCCCAGATCCAACGGCTCCGCCCGCGTGACACGCGGCGGCCCGTCGCCATTTCTGGCCAATCCGGCCGCATCCAGGCCTCGGCGAGGTCGCCATCCGGTCTATAAGACCTCGACCTACCCCTAGGCTCCGAGTTTTCACCGATCGGAGCCCGGATCGAGCCGGAATCAAGCCCGGAAGTCAGCCTTTTTTTTCCGCCGAATCCTTCGCCGATCCGAACTTCAGGTACCCCGATCTCCCTCGTTTACCGTTCGATCGTTGCAAAAATTGTAGGATAGGTAGATCAACATGTCCTCTTCACATCCACCGTTCCGATCGGGCTAAAACTCACCCGATCGGGCGCACCAGGTCCCCGAAGTGGACTGGGTTCGGTCCGCCGAACCCCCGGAAGGTGAAGGGTCATGCCTTCGGGTCGGGCCGGGCCGACGCGAGCCCGGCCCGTCCGGGACGGGACCGCGTCCGCGCGGGTGGGGCCACCCGGCCACGTGGCAGCCTACGGGCCCGCCACGTGTCAAGTGGGGCCCACAGCACCGTCAGCCATGCTGAGTCAGCAGCCATGGGACCCACAGTGCCACGTGGCAGCCTCTGGCAGTGCCACGTGTCAGGTGGGCCCACTGTCCAGTCAGCCGGGCTGAGTCAGCAGCCCGTGGGACCCACTGTGCCACGTGGCAGCCTTTGGAAGTGCCACGTGTCAGTGGGGCCCACTATCAGTTAATTAGAAATTAATTAAATTAATGTTAGTGTTAATTAATTACTGTTTAACCTAATTAATTACTGTTAGTGGTTAATTAAGTTAGGGTTAGTACTAATTACTTTTAAACAGTAACTTTAATTAAATAATTATAATTAAAGATTAATTAAGGATTAATTAACTGTTAATTAAATCTTAAACAGTAATTAGGATAATTAATTATTTTTGAACAATAAATTTAAATAATTAAATATATTAGAGATTAATTAAGACTAATTAAACAGTAATTAGCACTAATTACTTTACTACAGTAAAATTATTTAATTAATTAATTAATAATTAAATAGTGATTAATTAAATAAAAACTTTAGGAATGAACAGTAAATTTAAATAATTAAATATAATTAGAGATTAATTAAGATTAATTAAACAGTAATTAGCACTAATTACTTTACTATAGTAAAATTAATTAATTAATTAATTAATAATTAAACAGCGATTAATTAAATAAAAACTTTAGGAATGAACAGTAAAATCATTCAATTTGAATAAATGAATAGTAAATTAATTTAAATTGTATTTTTGAATAGTAAATCTTAAAAGTTTAATAACTTTTTGTATGATGATCAAAACATAGCCAATATGGGTCTTAAAATGCTCAGAAAAATATTTAGAATCAAATGGCGTAATGTAAAATTTTGTTTCGGGGTACGTATAACGAGGTAGCATTTTATAGCCTCTTTAAGATCCCATAACTTTTTACCCGATTATCGAAACATAGTCAATATGGGTCTTAAAATGCTCAGGAGAGCGGCCCCATCACTGTGGTAGTATTAGTTTTCCTATTTGGACATCAGGATAAAAAGTCAACTCTAGAATTTAGAGTTGACTTTAGTGAAAAATGACCAAAATGCCCCTGACTTCAAATAGCCATAACTTGGTCAATTTAACTCCAAATCCAAAAATTCAAGAAGCTACCTAGTTTAGAATTTCAATGTCATCATTTTCACAGAAATAATATTTAGGATTTGAACCCTAAAATTAGGGAAATGACCAAAATACCCCTAGCCTTATTTTAGCCATAACTCGGCCGTTTCTCATCTAAATTGGACGTACTTACTGTCTATCTTCAAGTTAGATAGTAAGGAATTAGTTGGAGAAGATAAAACTCAGTTTGGACCCCTAAATCAAAAGTTGATTGACCCGTAAAGTAGGGGCAAAATAGTCATTTTACCTTAAAATTGGAAATGCGCAACTTTAGCCTTTAATTAAAATCTTAGAATATTAGGATTAATAATGTAATCATATTAGTACCATGTAAGTAAATAAAACAAGTCATTAAATTGAATTCCAATAATTTTTCCTAAGTCTTAAGCATCCCACCTTAAGGACCTTTTTTGAGAGTAAGACTAGATCATAGGTTAGTGTTCATTCATTGGGTAAATTGGGTTACCCTATGGGTGAAACCTTGGTTTTAGTAGTTTCTAGATATTATTTTATTTTACAACCCATTCTGATTAATTTTTTTTTAACTTTAGATTTAAGATAGAAGATTCATCCTATTAAGTTTGATTACTTAATAGGATTTGCCTTAACTAGTAGATCACTTATAGTATAAAACCTAGAACTTAGGTCTTATCCAGTTGGGATTATGTGATTAAACCTAAAACCTCGTAATATTTAATCCATAATCTATATGTGTAGAAGATCTTGATCAGATCTTAGTTAGAACGTCTAAATTCACAAAAATTAGGACGTATGATTTATTCATTTAATTCGTAGTCGTCTATCTAATTGAACTAGATTGGAACCTGATCAATTCCAATCCTTTTAAACTCATAAGGACGAATTTCTGAGTTACACTCGATAGTAGGAAAATGGTGATCCTGAACTTGTGTAACTTGGAATAGTTAGCTGGTTAAGTAGAAAACAAATGATATCACCATATTTAGTCGAGTCTCTTGCTTACTTGTTATTTATTGCTACGCATACCTTATAATTTTGTGCCTTATATTTTCTTTGAACATATCATATAAGACATTTGATGCATAAATAAATAAAATGTTAGGAAATTATGGAGACTCCTTAGATTCCTTATAAAAATATTAAAGTAAATAAGTGAAATGATAATGAATTGATGTGATTGAGCTGCCTCTCAGTGTTCTTTTGATCATACCGAATGTTGCCCTAGCCGTATCGTGCTAGGAGTTGCCCTAGCCGTACTATGCTAGGATATTTCGGTATGATAGTTGGTGACCTAACCGTATCGAGCTAGGAGTAGCCCTAGTCGTATCGTGTTAGTGCCATATATGTGACTGTTATTGGCTTAGTCGTATCGAGCTAGGAGTAGCCCTAGCCGTATCGTGCTAAGATCTTCAGTTTCTTTTGGCGAGCTAGTGTAGCTCTTTTCTGTATGGCAGTTGATGTATTATAGTTTTATATGCAGTTGTGGTTATTTCAGTATATTCTTTTTTTTTCAGTCAGCTATTTCCTTGTACTGCTTTATATATATTTAGGATGTTAGAATCTTGCTGCTATATGTATATATCACTACTGAGTTATTCATTTTTAATTAGCATATTATTTTTATTGATCACCAGTATGTTTAAGATGTAGAATTTTTCTTCCAGCATTTATTCAGTTATATTTACACTTAAATGCCTTTCCCTAATTACTTGTTATACGAGGCATGCTTCAGCCTTTTTTCTTTGCCTTGTTTATACTATAGAGCATAGTATATAGTTTGCCTTTTTATTTATGTTGCTTACTGCTCCTGTATTTACACATCATGCTTAGAAGTAAATGGTAAAATGGTAATATTATATAACCTTATTAAAAATTCAGCTTAAAATGTACTTAGACAATTGTCTAATCAGATTTTTTTTTTTTTTGGCTGGGGCCCTACATTGTGAAACCGACAATGGCAGACTCCTTTCAGTTAGACGAGCAGGAGTTAGGTGTGGAGCCGTACCCCGAGGAGGAGCCCGTAGAAGAAGCTGCCGTTTAGTCCCTTTATACTTCGAGTGAGAATGAGTGGTTTTCATTCTATTTTTATTTAAACATTTTAAATTATGTAATAATACAGGTACCATTGACTGTATATTGGATTTTATGCTTATATTCTGAGTCTATTATTCTTATTTACACTGTGATGCTTGGATGGTTTACATTTTCTTAAATCGCTTCCGCACTCTGTTTATTTACTTATATAGTGACTGTTTGATTAATTCTGAGTTAACCTTCCTCTAATCAGGTGGATTGTAGAGTTTATCCTAATCCAATGCTAAGTGAGGGGTTAACCAGAGTGACACCCCACCCTTAATCTAACCTATTGATGGTTAAGGGCGAGGGTCGCCACAATAAGATCCTGGTTCATTCATCATTCAGAGGCACCAGTCTTTCGGCACTCGCCAAAGAGTGGCTGGATCGTGTTACCACGGCACTTCGAGAGACAGCCTGTCCAGAGAAGTACCGCCTGGAGATTGTAGAGATCCTACTGAGGGGATCAGTGAGTCGTTGGTGGTATTGGGTCGATAGGAGATTAGCTCGGAAAGGTCACATAGTCACATATAATGACTTTTGTGCTGCCTTCTGGGTAGAGTATTGTAACTAGATCCTAGGAATTTCCTCATGTCATTTCTTGCTATCTTGTTTACATATTTTGATGTATCCATGTATCTTCTCTTATGAGAAAGAACATGAAAATGAATGAAATTTTCTAAAAATTTGCATTATAACTCCAGCTATGAATTCTGGTTCCCCCTCTGCTCCCACTCCTATTAAAAAGACGATCCCATCGTCAAGCGGACTTGAGGAATCGAGTCTTATGGCGAATTTAATAAAGGCCTTAATTGACAGTAATGCGCAACAGGCGCAGGAGACACGATCTCTCATCCTCTCAGTCAAACAACAATCCTCTGGACCTTCTTCTTATAACTCAGGAGACGGAGTCCTACACAACTTCCTTCATTTTCGCACTCCCACATTCAATTGGGCACTAAACCCCATGGATACAGTAACATGGATAAAGTTAGTGGAGAAGAATCTGGCCTTAATTAAATGCCCTAATTCTGAGGCAATCCGTCTGGTGACCTACCTGTTCCAAGAAGAAGCAGAATATTGGTGGGAAAATGAATGGAATAACAGATTTGCGGACTTCGAGATAGAGGACATTCCATGGGATATGTTCATGGAAGCATTTCGTGAAGCTTTCATTCTAGCCTCAGCACAAGCAATCCTAGAAGATGAACTTCTTCACCTCATGCAAGGGAGTAGGTCAGTATCTGATTACGAACAAAAATTCAGGAGACTGTCAAGGTTCGTTCCAGATATAGTGAGAACGGAAGCATCCAAGTGCCACCGCGTCATGAAAGGTCTTAAAGATTCTATTAGAGCACACCTAGTCTCACGGCAGTTCAAAACCCTAATAGAGTTGATCGAGGCTGCCCGTCTACAAGAAGGATTCTAGAGTCAGTTAGACCGGAAGAGAAAAACTATAATCACGCACCCACGAGACGAGCGCTTTGGCCATCGCAAAATGGCCAGAGTCTACAACATGGAAACTACACAACCTCAACCTCAGAATTCTGAATGTAAGAAGAAGCATCTATATGGGAAGTGCTACCACTTCGGTGGTGTATGTTTCACTTGTGGCCGTAAGGGCCACCGCTACTATAAGTGTAGGGAGAAAAATACCATCGATGGTGTGCCCATCGACCGCTCCCGCCATAAGCAAACCTTTCGTGCTCAACCCGTGAACCAGCGGGAGCCCGCTACTGCCATAATGCCGGCTCCTACAACGAACTCAAGGGCAAGTGTACCGGTGCAAAGGTCAACATACAACCGCCAAGATTCAGGAACCCATAACAAGCAACCCTCGGCACCTGCCCGAGTGTATATGTTAACTCCAGCTTCTGCTCCTGAAAATAATGACGTGGTATCAGGTATGCCTTAAATAAATTCTCTTTTCTTGCTGTATTAAATATTTGTCCCTTACTATTCCCATATTTCAATTCTCAAATGAACTATCCTTACTCAAATTATCGCAACTATAGGCATATTAACCATAAACGACACAACTTGTAATGTTTTATTTGATACGGGAGCAAGTCATTCTTTCGTATCAGAAGAGTGGGCTAAAATACTTAAATTACAGACACATCAACTAGCCAGTTCATTAAGTATTAGGCTACCTTCTGGAGCTCGTATGCAGTCTCAACAATTCTGCAATCTAGACATTCCTATTGAGGATCAAAACTTCAGAGCTAAGCTAATTATGCTACCAATTACCAACTTCGACATAATCCTAGGTATGAATTGGTTAAGCCAATATGGTGCATCCATTAACTGCCAAAAGAAGAAAATAACTTTGGGTAGCGGAAGAAACTCCAAATCATTAGTGGGAAAATTTAGCACCCAATCATCATTAATCAACGCCATGGTAGCAGAGAGACTAGTAAAGAAGGGACGTAATGCGTACCTTGTAACAATGTTGGGAGAAAAGAAAGAAGTCATACCTCTTTCCGAGAACCGTGCAGTTTGTGAATTTTCCGATGTTTTTCCTGAAGACCTGCCTGGTCTTCCTCCGAACAGAGAAGTAGAGTTCACCATAGAAGTAATTCCCAAAACTCAACCACTGCCAAAGGTTCCGTACCGCATGGAGCCAAAAGAACTCCAAGAGTTGAACAACCAACTACAAGAATTATTAGAGAAGGGCCTCATCCGTCCAAGTTCATCCCCTTGGGGAGCGCCGGTGTTGTTCGTTAAGAAGAAAGATGGATCGATGAGAATGTGCATCGATTATAGGGAGCTAAACAAAGTAACTATTAAAAACAAATACCCTTTACCGTGTATCGACGATCTGTTTGATCAGTTATCTGAAGCAAAGGTCTTCTCTAAGATAGACTTGCGATCTGGATATCATCAATTGCGAGTTAAGGATTCTGATATTGAGAAAATAGTGTTTCGAACTCGTTATGGACATTACAAATTCTTGGTGATGTCTTTTGGATTGGCGAATGCACCATCCATTTTTATGGACTTGATGCAGCGTGTGTTGAAAGCATATCTGGATAAATTCGTCATCGTCTTCATCGATGACATACTGATTTATTCCAAGAATAAGACCGATCATGAGAAACACCTTCGTATAGTACTTGAAGAACTCATGAACCACGAACTCTATGCTAAGTATTCTAAGTGTGAATTCTGGCTTGATTCTATCGCCTTTTTGGGTCACGTCATCGACTCTCAAGGGATCAGAGTGGATCAAAACAAAGTAAGCGTAGTCCGAGATTGGTCACAACCTAAATTCATGACGGATATCAGAAGTTTCTTAGGACTGGCAGGCTATTATAGGAAATTCGTCAAAGGTTTCTCACAAATTGCATCTCCTCTTACTAAGCTGACTCAAAAAGCAGTACCATTTGTTTGGAGTCCAGAATGTGAAAAAGCATTTCAAACATTGAAAGATGCCCTTTCTTCTGCCCCAGTTCTCGCCCTACCCAAGAAAGGATTGAATTACCAAGTTTACACCGACACATCTGGGATAGGTTTGGGATGTGTATTAATGCAGGAAGGGAGAGTCATAGCCTATGCATCTCAACAGTTGAAACCACATGAGAAGAACTACCATGTTCATGATCTTGAACTAGCATCAGTAGTCTTCGCTCTAAAGATTTGGCGTCATTATCTGTATGGCTTCTAGTGTTCCATATTCACTGACCATCAGAGCTTGAAATATATTTTCACCCAACGCGAGTTGAATTGTCGACAGCAAAGATGGCTCGAGTTAATAAGTGACTACGACTTAAGCATTCAGTATCACCCAGGAAAAGCGAACGTCGTAGCAGATGCACTCAGCCGTCATGCTACACTATCTTCTATAATTTGCACTAGTGCATTGGACGAAGAATTCTGAAAATTTGAAATCAGGCCAGTGCATGGAGATATGTTAAGCACACTAATATCTATGAGCTCAGTTTAACCTACCTTCCATCATGATGTCTTCATCTCTCAAACCATGGATGAGGATTATTTGAAGTTCAAAGTCGATATCGAGAGTGGACGTCGCTTCGATCTCCAGCTTCGTGGTAACGTAATTTACCAAGGTGATCGTCTATGGATTCCCAAATCCATGCATCAAGAGATTCTAGTTGAAGGCCATAATTCAGGCTACCAAGTACATCCAGGTAGTACCAAAATGTACCAAGATCTGAATAAGTCATTTTGGTGGCCCGGTATGAAAAAGAGTGTGGCAGAATTTGTGGCAAAATATCACGCTTGCAGTCTAGTCAAAGCCGAGCATCAAAAGCCTGGAGGACTCCTTCACCCTCTAGCAATTCCCGAATGGAAATGGTTCGACATTTATATGGATTTTGTTATGGGTTTACCTAAAGTAAGATCTGGTGCGGATTCAATTTGGGTCATTGTTGATCGATTGTCCAAGTCAGCTCACTTCGTCCCCATGCATCAAACTGATTTTATGGAAAAATTGGCAAAACTTTATATCAAGGAAATTATCAGGCTCCATGGAATCCCAAGATCTATCGTATCTGATCGAGATAGCCGTTTCACCTTTAAGTTTTGGCAAGCAGTGCATCAAGACTTGGGGACTACTCTAGCTATGAGTACCGCCTTTCATCCTCAGATAGATGGACAAATAGAAAGAGTTAATCAAGTTATGGAAGATCTTCTTTGTCTATGTATTCTGGACTTTGGAGGTTTTTGGGAGGATCACCTTCCTCTTGTGGAATTCGCATACAATAATAGTTTTCAAGCAAGTATTGGTATGGCACCATATGAAGCTTTGTACGGCAGAAAATGCAGTACGCCATTAGCATGGTCTGAAACTAGCAGTGTTCAGCTTTATGGGTCAGAATTGGTTGAAGAAACAAATCGTAAAATTCATCTGATCCAGCAAAGAATCAAAGCTGCTCAGGATCGACAGAGTAAATATCACGATGCTCATCATCGTACTCTGGATCTTGATGTGGGAAAGTATGTGTATCTAAAGGTCAGCCCAATGAAAGGTGTTTATCATTTTGGTGTAGCCAAAAAGTTAAGTCCTCGCTACGTCGGACCTTTTGAGATACTAGAAAAGATTGGTTCTGCAGCATATCGACTAAAGCTTCCTGAAGATTTCTCTATAGTTCATAATGTTTTCCACATCTCCTCTCTGCGGAGATGTCTCTGTGATCCATCTCACTTAATTCAACTTCCAGCCGTATCGCTACAACCAGATCTCTCTTATGTAGAAGAGTCGATTAAGATCTTAGCTCATGATCAAAAGCAACTAAGGAATCGCTCCATCCCAATGGTAAAAGTTCAATGGAGGAATCGCTCTTTAGAAGAATCTACTTGGGAGAAAGAGGCGGATATGAAAAAGAAATACCCCAATATCTTTGAAACTCCAGGTACTCATTAAATTCAAAAGTCTTATTCATGTTCTCATAATCTCTCATAATTGTCTTCTCTTAAAATGATGTCGAGAACGACATTGTTCTTAAGTAGGAGAGTCTGTAACAAGCCTAAGTTGTTACTATGCAAAATAAATGTTGATTGATTCAATTTTTAGCATCATTGCTTTTAGAACATCAAGATAAACCTATCTGGAAAATTTGGAGTCCATTGGACTTCTCTAAGTCAAAAATTGCAATTTGATCGGTCTAAATACCCTAGTCTAGACCCAAAATATTTTGATCTCATAATTAAAATTTGATTGCATTTTTGAATTCCTCACCCCCAAATTAGCTAAGGGTGAAAATTTAGTGCAATTTGGAATTCATTTGGGCAATAATTCAATTTAATTTAGAATTGTTCAATTGCACTTAAGGGCTTATAACTTTCCATAATTGCATTTTTACCCTAATACCTAGTATAACAGCCGGGACCCGCTGTGCGGACCGCGAGCGATCTACTGCGAAGCCCGGGTCACGCGACAGCGGGATCCCTCAAATCTAGCCGTCGCGCCTTTCCTTCCAACGGTTAGGATTAGAATCACGGGTCTGTAGTTTAATGATCCTACGACACAGATTTAATCTGGTTCGGCCGTTAGGATCCAGAGGATCAGGACCTTCGCATCTTCCCGATCGATACATCAGACGGTCCACAGCGCACCCGCACTGTGGATCTTCGTCTCCGCCAAGCCGCGCCCGACAGGGAAGATTCCCCGTACTGCCAGTGGCCGCCCCTGTCCCCCACGCGCGCCTCCATCTCAGCAAACCATTGCTGGTCTTTCCCTAAACACCATGAGACCCCAATTGGGCCTTGTGGCCCGACCGAGCTCGAAATGGAATTTCGAGAGCTCGGCCATGGCCCGCCCTCTCGGGCCTCCCCAGCCTGAGCCAGTGGCTCCAGAAGCTTCCCTAAGCTCAGCCAAGGCTATAAATAGCCCTAGGTCTGCTTCAATTGATCCTTGCTGATCAATTGTAGCCTCTGAAATTCGTCACCATTGCCGAACTCCCGAAGCTTCACCCAAGCGCTCTCGAGCTCGCGTACCGCTGATAGGGGGTTACTCCTGGAGTTCAGGATCCCTAAGAGCTTCCAGAGTCCCTGCAAAAGCGAACCACGATCCATCTTACAGTCCCAGCTCCGTGCCGCAAAATCATGTATCCCAGTTGCAGGAATCGAGTTAATAAGGCTCGAATCCTATTCCATTTGATGTGTTTCTGTGCTTATTGTCAATACGAACTCAGCCGTATCGTATTTAGGGCCTAAGCTAGCCCCGATCGATCGGGCTAGTTTCTTTCTGGATCGCCTCGATCGAATAAGGACCCGGTGATCCAGGCCACCCCAGACCCCCAGACCAGAGGGCTTCGATCCGCCTCACCTCCTTGATGGTGTAGGGATCGAGCTCGGGGTCTGGCATGGCCTTTATGGGGAGAATTATCTCCCCACAGTAACTCAAATGGCGAAATCCTCAGGTGAGTAAGGTCTGGCTGATCCAGACCGTCTCACAAGGGGCTTCAGGTCCTAATCGACGCGTCTGGACATGGTGATGGTGTATCAATCGAATGCTGGCCGATCCGTGGACCGGATGCGCCGAAATTTGGCGATTAGGTTTTTCCTAATTGGCCTCTTCCGTGGGACGAAGGATCGGGGACGACGACACTGTGCGGGCCGGGTCAACCCATGACCCGCGCGGTGCGACAATGCCGGGTCTCCCGGGCCCCGGCCGACCCGCGCATTTTTGATTTTGGGCCGAGCCGTTTTATTTAAATCGAATTAAGGAAAATAATTCGATTAATCGAATAATAGGATTTTGATTAAATAAAAATACAGAATGTATTATTCAAATAACTTTTAATCCACTGATCTAAATCCTATGATATCATATATGAAAATAATCAGAAAAATCTCAGGAATCTAAATATAAAATAAAATCATGCATCTGATGGTTAGATCTCTAATTATTGTCTAATTACAGTGAATCTTAATTAGGGTAGATTAGTAAATTTACTTATTCAATTTGCATATTTAGGGTGCCATTAGTTCACTGTTGTTAAGTAGATTGCATGTGCTAGGTATAACATTTTTGTGAGTTCTTTAATTTTAGTTATGCCATAATCTTGTTAAATCATAATTAGTGAATTTTAGGGTTTATACACATTGGATCTTAGCAAACTCAGTCTCTAATTACTTGTATAATTAATTAGGACTTGCATGCCAAATTTCATGTAATTTGAATGGTTGGATTTTTACTTATGTGCTAATCCTTTTTGCTTGGAATTAGGGTTTGGTTAGCACTAAGTAACCACTGTTTATTAAACTTTAATCATTATTTTGGCTTATAACCGTAAACTAAATGAAATGAAATCACCTTTTATAAATTTATTAAGTATACTTAAATAAATCTAAAACTATAGAATCTTAAATATCTTAATTAACTTAAGAAATCTTAAGATTTGGATGAAGCTTTTAAGACTTGATCTAAATCTAGGATTGCCACCAATAATGGATAATTAATCCACTAATTTGACATTGATCTTTAAATACACACTTGATTTGACTTGAGGTTTGAGAAGGAGTCAAACCCTAATCTACTTAAGGAAAATCTAAAACCATAAAAACCATAACTTAATTATATTGATTACAAGACTTTGAATTGAACATTTTCCAATAATGCATTTGATTTACTCTTTATTCTAAATATTTGAATTAGACAAAGTAAGGTCAATAATAACCCTTTGTGATTTCACAATCTGAATCGAACCTTAAGATCCCTGATTTTCTCTTAAGTAATAAACCTGCATAATAAGATCATTAATACTATGTTGACTTAATAAGTGATCAAATCCTTAATAATATGGTTGATTTACACCTCATAATCTTAGTCTAAGTATAATCAGATGATTCCATCATCTGATCTAATCATTCTAAATCTAATTATGAACCAGAACCTAATAGTCTAATATCAGCACCTAAAGGAGAGATCTTGATATTCTCTTCATAAGATCATCTTGAATTAATTAAGAGACCTAAATTCATATATCATGAGGTAGGAGGCCTTGTATGAGTCCTTGAGGTAGAAGCATAGAAGATCCTATCATCTTAGATCTTGATCTATTCTCCTTGTGGTAATAGTCATTTAAGACCTTAGAAGAGATACATATCATTGTGATAGAACCTATATTATGTGATCCTTGATCAGATTCACTTGATAAAACTTTGTATAAGACTTACCTATTAGTTTAAAGAATTTTAGTTTTGATAAATCCTTATTCTATAAAATAAAGTTGATTGAACCTTGATTATTGGGCATTATAGTATGGTATACCCATATTACTGGTCCCCAGTAATATTATGGATTAGTTGAGTCACTATAAGTAAGATTTGTCTTTGTTGCTATCCTGCGGGCTTTGGCGGATATAACCTCGCTTAGAGTAAATCAATCAATCCTAAGAGTGTATTAAATGGGTACCCATTATTTAGTTTTATTGAAGGACAGTTGCCATCGGGCAATGCCTCCTAGCGAAGATCGCTTCAATAGGTATGGCTTAAATAAAACTAAGTAAAGGGGAATCACCTTCCTTAAGATGCTAAGTATGATTGTGATTTTAGTGATTAAATGCTTAGTTTGAAATAACAGAATCATCATCGGATGGTGCCTCCTAATAAAGAATCGCTTTATTAGGGTGGCGAAATCAAACTAAATGTTGTGTCCTATCCTTGCAGCATATTTAATATGTGTATACAATCACCCTGCCCAATGATCTTTGAGTAAATATGTAACTTTAACTAAATATCGACCTAGAGATTTA
The DNA here is from genome assembly GCA_016760335.1 of Gastrodia elata. Taxonomy (NCBI): domain Eukaryota; kingdom Viridiplantae; phylum Streptophyta; class Magnoliopsida; order Asparagales; family Orchidaceae; genus Gastrodia; species Gastrodia elata. The sequence continues at coordinate 17,668,743 of CM028672.1, read as the reverse complement.
GAGTCAGAATCATTTTAGCAGGATTCTGCATAGTGGAGACTTATGATTCATTTATGTTTCTTACTATATTCTTCATGGATTTCGAGATTTTTCATTCATATCATATAATGGCATAAGCATAAGCATAAACACGAGTTGAACTCATTCCTTCTGTTGTGACACATGGTTATCAGTGATACAATATGAGATATGGAATGTTATATTTATACAGACTGGGAAATTTTAGGGTGTATCTGTGTCACCATACTGACTTCCTAACTGTTGTGCTTACATTGGACCGTACTACTCATAAACCTTCAGTGATAGTTTTGTGATATACCGTGATATAGCATATCTGTGAGCATTGCTTCAGTAGCATACATTGTAGCTTTTAGCATCCTTCTCAGCATCTGACATTCCTTTCACATTGGTTTATGAGCATCTGATATTTTCATGTACTTTCAGTATTGGGTTTTGATGCAGTTTTTCTTGCTTAGTTCCTATAGTTTAGTTATTTAATGCTTTATAGTGTTAGACTTCTTGTTTAACACGGGGTACTTTTGGGATCCGGCAATTTGCTAGATCCCGAGCAGTTGTTGGAGGCAGGTCAGGAGGACGTCCCAGAGACTCAGGATGAGCACTTGGAGCTGTAGGGGATTGAGAGCCTACTTTTACTTTCTAGTTCTTTCCAATATTCTAGCTAGACTCTTTATATTTCTGCATTATAATGGTTTGTAATAAAACTCTGGATGTAGTTTTACTTTTCTTTTCTGCTTATGCTCATGCTCATGCTCATGCTCATGCTCATGCTCACACATCATGCTTATGCTCATGCTCATGCTTCTAAACTGCATGAGATAAATCTGAAAATCTTGAAAATGCTTGGAAAACTGATAATGAATCCAAGGTCTCCATTGGGCAGAATCCTGCTAAAAGGATTCTGACTCCTGAATTCTAATCTCGATAATTAGTTAAGGTTGAGAGTTTACTTAAAATCATTAACTGGGGAGACTGTATACATATATTTAACATATTTACAAGAAAGGTAGATTTAACCCTTAGCTTGTTTAAACTGCACTTATCGAAGCGCACTACGATATGAGGCAGAACCCGGTCACAGTTTACATCTTAAGATAAGTCGTTAAATGCCCTAATTACAAGCATACTTAGTGGTCTACACAAAGTGACTTAAGATACTTAGTTTGCTTAAACTGCACTTATCGAAGCGTACTACGATAGGAGGCAGAACCCGGTTGTAGTTTACATCTCAAACTAAGGATCTTGTTCACTAATTGTAACACTCTTAGTCTTAGAAGATTTACTCTCATGGGACTGTATTCGGCTAATCTCGCAGGATAGCACCTGGTCATAAGTCCACATTGGAGTGAATCAACCAATCATGAATATTACTGAATTAATCCAGTAATATGGGTATACTCTACTATACCCAACTAATAATCTGGGTTCAGCTGATTCTATTTAATCGACAAGGATTTATCAAATCTATTAATGCTTACTCTAAATAGGTGTATCATACACAAGGCTCCAAGGATGTGATCCAAAGATCACTCAACATAGGTTGCTACCACAAGAGATGAGCCACACTCTAAGTACTTTAGGTAATTCCTACCACAAGGTGTCAAGTTCAACTTCTAAGGTTATGAAGGGTTAACTAGATTTCTACCACAATAAGTTTCAAAGTCCTTCCTACCTCAATATTTCATTAGTTAGGGTCCTTAATCATTTCAATGACGAATCCTATAGCAAGACCCTTAAGATCTCACTTTCTACTTCTTAAGGTTTACTTGCTATACTTAAGTTAAGATGATTATATTAAATGATTAAAATTTATTTAATCCTTTCCTATTCTATAATCATAGGACAAAATCAAAGATCTTATTAGATTTAAATTATTGCATAAATCATTATAATTTTATTTCCATCTTATGCTAATTGTCTTATATAAGAGAAAATCAAATATCTAAAGTTTGGATTCAGATCGTTCAATCACACATATTCAATGTTATTCTTAGCACTTCTAATTTGATAATTTAAGATCATTACTCAATCAAATGCATTATTGGAATAATGGAAATCAGATTCTCTTACAATCAAGTAGATCTTAATCAAGATAAGTTAGGGTTTAATCCCTAACCATTCTATCATTAAGACCAATGGTTAATTTAAAGGTCAATGGCAAATCAATGTATTATTAGTATATTATTGATGTCAACTTAGGTTTAGATTAAGTATTATCTACTTAATCAAGTTATAAAGATTCTCATATTCAAGTGATCATATTTAAGTGTCCAAATAAATGTTAAGGTTCTCTAATATACATCCTAAGTTCATGAACACATATAGATGAAAAGGTATTATAAAATAAAAAGGTGATTGTTGCTAATCAAAATCTAAATCAAATAAAAGAGATTAGCACTTAATCACAATTCTAAAAGATCTAAGTTTCATGCCATTTAGATTATTAAGGTATACCTAATTGATACAAGCAATTAAAACTCCAGTACTTAGCATATGACGTAACATGTATTTAAGATACATAGGTTTTGAGCACTTAATGAAATTGACAAAGTTTCAAATTCAATTTTCAAGTAGAATTTTATGCAGTGTTCAATTTTAACTAAAATAAATTTAAAATCAGGATAACTCAGCCCCACTAGGGTCCTAGGGGTATTAAAACACCAAAACAGTTAAGTTTTAGCCATTTCAGCCAAAACTGGGAAGTTTTCTGAAAATTTTTGAAATTTTGCAAGTTTTGGCGCTGCAGCGCGCTGGAGCGCTTTCCGCGCGGTAGCGCCTTTGCGATGCGGCTTGCTGCGGTTCGCTGCGATCCGCTGCGACCTGCTGTGACCCGCTGCAGTGCGCTATGACGCCCTGTAGAGGTTCATTTTACAAAATTATTGTTCAATTAATTTATTTTGTCATTTCCTAATATCTGAAATATTTCCACTAAGGTCCGCTGCAGCTGCTGCGCGCTACAGCGCGCTGTAGCATCCCAGACTGCTGCAACGCGCTGTAGCGGTTCATTTCGCAATTTTACTGTTCAATTAATTAATGTGCATTTTTCCTAAGTTTTCTTGTCCACCGCAGCCCGCAGCAATCAGCTGCAGCCCGCGGCAATCCGCTGCAGCCCGTGGCAATCCGCTGCGGCAGACGGTGATTTCGCCAGGTGCGAAACTCACGAGAGCCATTTTTTGAGCCTAATTACTCTCAATCCAGGGAGTTCCATGAGTTGTGTCATATATCAATGGAAAGGTATTTTTGATACCTTTCCATCGACACCAAAATTGGCACAAACGGAGAATCCTAACTATACTAAAAGTGATGATGAATACAATGGTATACAAAATGAACAAAAACAGAGCAGTTTTCTGTGCAGCTTCTAAGAGACATTATGGTTTACATGCATGCTTATGAACTTCCAAATATGCATTCCAACATTATATCAATATGAGAAAGACAAGGAGAGGAGCAAAGGGTACCTTTTTGTCCTTACTAGAGGAGGAGGAAGAGAGGGACCTTTGCTTCTTTCAAGACTCTTGGAGGGAGAGAGAGCTCCTTCTTCAATACAAGGAGCTTAATGGAGGGGAAGGAGATGAGAAAAATCTCAGCAAAGAGGGGAAGATGGCTGAACTCTCCCTTTTAAAGAAGGAGAGAAAGGGGAGGCTCCATCATTGGCTATAGGGGAGCTAGTGAAGAAGAGATAGCCTTTGCATTTAATGCACATGGGAGGTGAGGGGGTCAGCCGCATGAAAGGAAATGGCCAGCCGAAAAATTTGGAAAAAAATGGGGAAATTGCAAATAAGGGTCTCAATGATTGCCTAATTGCATATTTATTTTCCCGAATTATTTAAAAATTCTGATTTTTGAAACGTGCTCCGAAAATTCCCAAAAATTCACCCTTAACTAATTTGGGGGTGAGGAATTCAACGGCAAAGTCGAAATTTGATTCTGACGATTATTTAATTTTCCTATTTTTCGATTATTTAATTACATTAAAATATTCGCGAAAATTCGACGACTTCCAAATGCGTCTAAGACATCACCCCTAGCTAATTTGGGAGTGACGATTGCAACGGCGAAGTCGGATTTTGATTTCGAGGTCAAAATAAATACCTCAATTTCCTAATTAATTAAATATTAAAATAATCCAAAATATTGGATTTAACTTCGAATTGCTCCAAATCTTTAGGGTTTGGTTCTAATGATTAGATGAACTTGATGGAATGGTAATTACGATATGATTAAGCTAAATTCAAGCTGGGTAATAACTTTGGGTTATTACAATGAGGCACCAAATACATAATGATAACATAAATTAGTGGTATAATCAGATGCATATTTAGTAACATACAACATAATTTTATTCTAACTTTTATTCAATTTTTGCTTTTTTACTATTTTTTATTTTCAGTACTTAGTTTTTCAGCCATGATTTTACCTTATTTTCAATTTTGTACAATTTCACACTTTTCAACTATTTTAGTGCTTTCCTGCAGTATTAATTACTTGCTTAAATGTATAACTTTATATAACTATAAATATATATAGTAGCTTCATTTGTGTTAGATTTATTATCTAACACGTGATTCTTTTAGGATCTCATAATTTGCTAGATCCATAGCAGTTTGAGGAGCATGCTCAGGAGGCTTCCCAGGAGATTCCAGTCTTCAACTTTTATTTTTTGCATTAGTTTACTTCCGACAGTGAGTGAGGGAAATTCTTATTGTTATCCTCATTAAAGCAAACAGTCTGTAATAATCTAACTCTAAATTTATTTTCATTTCTTTTATAAGATAAATGCTTTTCCTTAGCTTCTGTGTTGATGATATGGATGAATGCTGTAGCTTCCACACTCTATTATTATTTTTACTTATACTTAGTATTGTAATTTCATCAACATGTAAGAGATTCTTCCGCACTCTGATTGATATGTATGCATTTAGTGAATGATTTTGCTGCTTCATAAGTACATATACTTTCCTTATTAGTGGATTAGAGACTATAACCTAATCTAGTGATAAGTGAAGGGTTTGCCAAGTTATGACCACTTCTTAACTAAGTAAGGTTAAGGGGCGGGGCGCCACATGGCCGATAATGTGAAGTGTTCATTTATTTTTCTTTCTCTTGCGAGAATCGTCATGACTAATCGTGAGTCGTATTCGTTGCGATGAATCCTTTGATTTGCGAGGAAGCCTTATCCAAAGCCTCTGTGTTGCGACGAATCCTCTGATTTGCGAGGAAGCCTTATCCAAAGCCTCTGTGTTGCGACGAATCCTCTGATTTGCGAGGAAGCCTTATCCAAAGCCCTTGCGTTGCGACTAAGCTTATGCAACAGCACTTCGAATAGGGTTTACTTGTGCAAAAATCATCATGGCAGGGGCTGAAGATATGCAAAATTAAATTCACATGGAGTTCATTTGTCGCGTTGGATTAATGGATGCATTTTGGTTTTTGCCCTGGCAGCCCTCATTTTTAAATTGCTAAAATATGTTTTTTCATGACTTGGTCTTGGACCGGCTAGACTTGCCGAACCATGAAGAGAACTCTGTCCGTCGGGCCAGGACGGGTTCAACTCATGAATTTTCTTGCTTAGCCCAATTAGACTCAGCCCGAGCCCGACTAAGCACCGCCCATGTCTAAGTAATGGGTTTAGCCTGCCTTTAATTTAATTTGCCCTAATTAAGTTTAAAATAGATACTTTTAATGGAACATTAAATTTAATATAATTAAATTGGTAAATTAATTAGTGTAATTAATTTTCATCGTTATAATTAGCACAATTAATTAGTATAACTATTTAATATAATTAATAATAATGTATATAATATTTATTAATAATAAGCTTATTAATTATAATTTAATTGTTAATTACTTATTAACGCTCATAAAATATTAATAACATAATTAATATAGCTATAGTATTATTAAATAATAATTAGCATAATTCTAAGACTATTTAATGTAATAAATTATAAACGCATTAGTTAATAATTAATTAGAGAAATTATTTGCTTAATAATCAGCTAGAAATACTTAAAAATTGCTTAATATATTAGAATATTAATTAGCATAATTTTGATGCAATGAATGTCTTTATTAATGATTATAATAAATTATTAGCACAATTAATATATTGATTAGTTAGGAAGTATTACTTATCGGGTCAGGACCCGTGTTTTGCTGACTCGATAAGCATAGTATCGGATCCAGTCCATCGCCACAGATTCGTTAAGCATAACCGACAGGGCCTTCGCACCGGAAGTCGGCGGCAAACTCGCCTTCTCCATTCATAAAATGTGATTTTTTGTGATTTTGTTAAGAATTTATGATTTAAATATTTAAAATAGGAATAAATTATTGCTATTAATTAAAAACCAAAAAATAAAAAAAAAAAGAAACAAAAGGCGTTCATCTTCTTCCATTCCACTCGGATGCAGCCTTTCTCCATTATCGACACAGGTACTGCTAACAGAGAAAGGAAGCCACGGCGAAACTGCCCTATTTTTACAATTTCATAGTACAGATACAATCATCCGGTACTCATAATTCCTCGCCGAAGAAATGCTCCTCACATCATTTCACCTTCTATTTATACTAACTTTCGTTGCCCCATTCAATTTATTTGAGCCATGCTGCTGCGCCTACTGATATGCAAACTAATTCTGATTGCCTTCTCTCTAACGGCTTCCTCTTTGCTCCGCATTCCTTCCACGAACGTGACACTTGAGCATCTGGACCCGACCCTCCCGCCGGCACTGACAGCCGGGACGCCGCCCAAATGCTCCGTCCTCGTTCTCAGCCACGTCTTTGCCGACACGGCTGGTGAGCCGCCGGCAGTGTCAAACTACACGCATCCGCCGGAATGCCCCTATCCTTGGCCACGCGTGGTCCTCGAGCTCTCGATCTCGGCATCGGACGTTCAGAAGGACCGCATCGCCGCCGTGTGGCTCGACGGCGCCGAGCTCCTCCGCACGGCCACGCCTCTCCCGATGACCCCGGGAACGTACTGGACCGTGCAGAAGGACGCCACCCGGTACTCCGCCCTGTTCCGCCGCATCGGGGGCGGCGCCGACGCCTCGGGAATCGTGTCCATGATGCTCGAGAATTCAAACGCAACCCTGCCTGGCGTCTTCGCGGCCAACGTCTCCCTCCACTTCTACCGAGGGCCCCTCACCACGCATCGATTCGGGTTTGACTCTCACTTCGAATTTACACTTGACAAATATGATTTTAAAATTATAATAAATTTATACATTAATATATATCAATATATATATATATATATATTTATTTATTAATAAGAATTTAAATTGTTAACGAAATAATATATATCTATATAATTAATACAGTTAATTTAGAATTGATTTATTATATTAATATATGTATTTAATAGATATTTATAATATATATGTAATCTTAGTAATTTAGTATATACTATTTTCTTATTTAAAATGTTAAAACCTTAAAAAAAATATTCATGATCCATAATTTTTTTTTTATTAAACATCAATTATACGTTCAAAAATAAAATTATAACATCATTTGTATTTTATTTTAAATATTTTTTTTGATAGTCTAATACTAGTTAGTACTATGAATAATACGAAAGAATAAAATATAAACAAAAATAATATTTATTATATGAAAAAATAAAATTAATGATATTTATTTTTATATGTTGATGATTAATATAATATTTTATATTTTTTAATAAACCCTTAAATTTTTTAGATTATAATGGTGTTGAAGTAAAATAATTAATTTATTGGAAAGCAGCATACTAACACAGTGGGAAGGTTAGGTACATGGTTAAGCCGACGGCGAAGGACCTATTCCGGCGGCCGGCGGACATAATTTTGGCGGTGTCTCAGGAAAACGGAGAGTGCGGGGCGGGATTCTGGTTCCACGTTGAGAACGACACGGACGTCCCGTCCGCAAGCGTGGCGATTCCCCGCAACACGCACCGCGCCGTGCTCGAAATATTTGCCTCGCACCACGCCCACGACGAGTCTTGGTACGCCAACCCCCTCCGCTCCGCCTACGATGGCGGAGGCTCCTTCGCCAACGGAGGTTTCCGGCAGATATACGCCACCGTCGACGGGATCTTCGCCGGCGGGCACATTCCCTTCCCGGTTATCTACCCGGGATCCATAAATCCTTACTTCTGGTCCCCCGTGGCGGCTATTGGGGCCTTCAACCTCCCCACCTACGACCTGGATCTGACCCCGTTTTTGGGGCTTTTGCTGGACGGACAGCCCCACGAGATCGGTCTGGGGGTGAGGTACAGCCAGCCGTACTGGCTTCTGGCGGGCAACCTGCATCTGTGGGTGGACCCCTGGTCGGATGTCGTGCTGGCAGGGGCCGTCGAGCACAGGGCGCCGCCTATCAAGGTGAACCGCCATGCCGAGTGGCGGAATACGGACGGTGGATCTGAGATCAATGCCGAGGGACTGGTCCGCTTCTCCGCCTGGGTCAGCTCGTCCCAAGGCAACTTGACCACCACCGTCAGGCAGAAGGTCAAGTTCAGGAACCAGGTTCAGGTGCAGAACCGCGGAACCGTCTCTCAAGTAAGCATTGAGAATGTATTTTCCCCGAGTTCAAGGCTTTTTGCCGGTGAAAAACTTTGCAATGTAGTTCGATTTGAGTTTGATAAAACGCGGAGCACCCTTATGAGCGAACGAATTTCGTTTCATTTGAATTAAATTTTAAAAAAAAATTTCAAAAACATCCATCAATTTAGTCAAAAATGGACATAATTTAATTAATATTTATTTATTTATATTAAAATAATATAAATATTATTTTTAAATTTTATATTGAAATAATATCTAAAATTCATTGAATAAATTTTTTAAGGTGTCACACATTAAGCGCATAATAGTTTCATTTTAAATATTAAAATTCTTATATTTTTAGTAGAATAATCTTATTAGATCAAATAATTAAAATTTACTCGCCTGCATCAGAGAGCGTAACTCACGATTAAAAAGAGAAATCGAGGGAGAGCCTCTCTTCCACGGCGTGAGAGCCTCTTCTGCGGCTGGGACGTGAAGAATTCTCTCTTCTCCTGCTTTTAACTAATCCCTGTAAAATTCGATCAAGGAATTGAACATTTATACAAAAAAATGGTAATCATATATATATATATCTAATTTAATCAAAATAATACAGATTATTTCAAAAATCTTAAGAAATTACTGCTTAACTAATCCCAGTAAAGATTAATTTACACAATCAAATTAATTTAAATTTTTCATATAACCCAAGAGCACAAAATTAATTAAATTTTTTTTCTTCGGGCGTACAAAATTGGAGGTAGAAATGACGAACAAGGAGAGGACGTCGATCGCGGTGATGAGAAACGGGCAGCAGACGACAGCTCGAGTGCAGGTCTTCGTCGAGTCGCCGCTGCAGCTGCAAAGATGGCGCGTGAAAGCCATGGGCGGGGCTCTGCTGGAGAAGGCCAGGCTGACCCACCAGCTGCAGGAGGTCGTCAACCTGAACCAGAACGGGCAGGCCGTGGCCTTCGCTCTCCTCACCGACAAACAGGAAGCCGAGGGATCCCTCCTTAAGCCCTCGCCCCACGTGCTGCCGGTTTGGGGCAGCGCCACCACCCGCTCTTCCTGCAAGTACAGGGACGCCACCACTTGCTACCTCCGCAGCGTGACCGCCGCCGAGGGCATTCTCAAGGCCGACTTGACCACCGCCTCCTGCGCCGCACAAGCTTAGCACTCTCTTTTTATTTCTTAATAAAGCAACCAGTTGCTGTACTTAGGTTTGTTTGCCTATGTATTTTGTAATTGAATACAGGATCTTTCTCTTCCGCTTTGTATGCATTTTTGTAGACCTTTGTATTCTACTCGGTCTAGTTATTTCAGTTAATGAGATGCCGGCGGGATTGCTCGTCTACCAATTCTTTTTTTTATAGTTGAATTTCATTCATATCAATTAATTATTCTGCTTTTGTTTAATTTTAGGCTCCAAACATAGAGTTCATCAATTTCGTCCGCACAATAGATTTGAAGCCCCGTGAAAAATTTTCTTAGCAAAGATGCATACTTAATTCAACTTAAGAATATATATTAGCACTTTGATATTATAATTTTTATTTTGTTGTAACACCTAAATTCTTAAGTACTAAAATAGTATTCGTTTTGATTTGAAATACCTCACGGTTTTGTCATTAGAAGATAACTTCCCAGTATGTCACACATCCTGGGAGTGCTCCCACATGAGTACGTTTAACTTTGAAGTTCTTATCAGGAACTCCACCGTTATCTGAAAATGTTCCTCGATGTTTAAGAATTTCACTTATTACTACTTAAGTGGGTCTTCACAATCTCCCCAACTTAAGTAACTGACGTCTTGTCATTCAAAAATGAGAGAATATTATACTATATTTTATACTTTTTAATATTTCTACATTATCTTTATATTTTATCCAATTAGTCCCTATAATTTCTAAGAAAATCAAATTTAGTCCTTATCGGAGCTTGTGACTAGGGGCGAAGGTGGCATCACAATCGACATGTAGACATCAAGCTTCCAATGCTTGTCTACGTTTCATGGGAGAAGAGGTCAGTGTACAACCACAATAAGAAGGTCAGAGCCATGAATGCTCTGGTTCGAATGACTCCACCCTAAACCTAATTATGACCACTACATCTACAACTCCCAAGCCCAATGTTTGTGTAGGTTTTTGTAACAACCATTGATTGTTATTCGCTTAATCTAGACTTATCTATATCTAAATTTGTCATTATTGTGTTCTAAACATCATTATGACATAATCTTAGAAATTCAGAGTTAAAATGATCAAGAATTATTTCTTAATTACTTTAATTAATTTAAATACTCCACAAATTAGCTAAATTAAATTGACTTCAAATCTTAACTTTGAGAGCATAATTGAGTTTACATCAAAATAAGCTAAGCGTACAAATTTCATATATTTTGAACTTATATTATTTGAGAAATTCACAAAATACAATTTATATTTTTATTTAAATTGAAACTATATGAATTTAATTAATTAGATCAAATTTTTGGATTTATTAAATCATTTATTTTTGAAACTACGGGAATCTAGTGTAGCGGGCCATAACATGGAACACTAGATCCAGAAGATCTCGGTCGTTCTACGTTTCTGATCGAAAATCATACGGCTCTAATTGAGTTGCCTTGTTGTCAATCACACACCATCAGATTGTGTTGTTGATCCAATGACGTCGATTCAACCCACAATCAACCATTACGATCCGGGCGATCAGAGCTGTTGTCTTTTATGATCGATAATTAAATATAATGTAATTAATTAATAAATTAAACTAATTAATTTAATTAATCCCACTATCCTACTTAACGGGATGCGATCGTTTGATTGAACGGTGCACAATCAATGCCTGATTAGTCCAAGATTTATAGTAAAATAAAAGACGAAATACAAACAATTTAATGTTAGAATGGTCTACTTTTAAGAGTTTTTCAGCAAAAAGATAAGTTGAGCTAAATCTGGGCAAAACAAAAAATTATGGAAGAAAACTGCCATGATACGCCCAATCGCACTCATGTGGGTACAAACCCGAGAGCTCGGTGCTACCGCGCACCGCAGCGGGTCCGAACCCGAGAGCTCGCGATACCGCGCGCCGCAGCGGAACTCACTAGACCCGGACTTAGCAAACATTTAAGGAAGACCGCAATTGCGCACCACTGTGAGTCCAAACCCGAGAGCTCGGCGCTATTGCGCATCGCAGCAGGTCCAAACCTGAGAGCTCGGTGCTTGAAACAACCTAAGGTTGATACCCAGCTTAATTTGAGACTAATCACATCTTAATTATTATTCTGTTAATTTCATCTAGCTTTTAGAACTAAACCCTGAATGTTTGGAATAATTCAGAGCTAAATTTAATATTTTAAATTATTTTAATATTTAATTAATTATAAAATTAAGGTATTTATTTTGACCTCAAAATTGAAATCCGACTTCACCGTTGCGATCGTCACCCCCAAATTAGCTAAGGGTGATGTTTTGAACGCATTTGGAAGTCATCGGATTTTCGCAAATATTTTAATATAATTAAATGCACCGAATGGAATAATAAAATAATCGTCGGAATCGAAATTTGATGTCGCCGTTGAATTCTTCACCCCCAAATTAGCCATGGTTGAATTTTTGGAATTTTTTGAAGCACGTTTAATTAATCAGAATTTTTAATAAATTAAAAATTATGAATATTAATTAATTATTCCTTAATTTGCATTTAATCCTTCTTTCCTCCCTAATTTTGGCTGGCCATTCCCATTTAATCCTTCTTTCCTCTCTAAAATTAAGGTATTTATTTTGACCTCAAAATTGAAATCCGACTTCACCGTTGCAATCGTCACCCCCAAATTAGCTAGGGATGATGTTTTGAACGCATGTGGAAGTCGTCGGATTTTCGCAAATATTTTAATATAATTAAATGCACCGAATGGAATAATTAAATAATCGTCGGAATCGAAATCCGATGTCGCCGTTGAATTCTTCACCCCCAAATTAGCTATGGTTGAATTTTTGAAATTTTTTGAAGCACGTTTAATTAATCAGAATTTTTAATAAATTAAAAATTATGAATAATAATTAATTATTCCTTAATTTGCATTTAATCCTTCTTTCCTCCCTAATTTTGGCTGGCCATTCCCCGCCCCATGCAAGTTACTTGAGGTCATCCCTCCCCTCTCTACCTAGCCATGCCTTCCCTAGTCAAGTATGATGACTCTTCACATCCTAGCTCCATAGGGTCATGATGGCCTTTCCCTCACACCTCCTTCTCCTCTCTCTTTAAAGAGAAGCTCAGCCCCCCTTCTTTGGCTTGTTGAAATTTTCTTATCTCCCCCCTTCCATTTCTTGATGCACTTGTGTTGAAGAAGAAGAAGGAGCTCATCTCTAAAGCTTTGAAGAAAAGCAAAAGTTCATTCTTCCTCCACTCTTGCAAGGTCTAAGATACCCATTTATTCCTCTCTTTGTCTATTTCATGATACTATAATGCTTGAATGCACCTTTGGAAGTACATAAATATGTATGAAAGTCATTAAGACTTTTAAAAGCATCACAGATAACTACTCTATTTTCATCTATTCTGTACGCCCTTGCATTCATCATCATTTTTTGTGTAGTTAGGATGCCCCGTTTGTGCCAATTTTAGTGTCAATGGCATGAAACCTAAGTCTTTCAGATTTGTGATTAAGTACTAATCCCTTTGGTTTGATTTAAGACTTGATTATCATTAATTATTTTTTATTTTATGTCATCTTTTCATTTATATGCCTTTATGATATTATGATGTATGTTATAGAACTTTAACATTCAATTGGACATCTTGATATGTTTAAATTAACATTAAACTATAATTAAATATAAGAATCATGTTAACTTGATTAAGTAGATGATACTTAATCTAAATCTAAAGTTTGACATCAATAATACACTAATAATATATTTATTTATCATTGACCTTTAAATTAACCTTTGGTCTTAATGATAGAAAGGTTAAGGGTTAAACCCTAACTTGTCTTGATTAAGGTTTAAATCTTAATCACTTAATTAATCAATTTGATTGTAAAATAATTCAATTAACATTATTCCAATAATGTATATGATTTAATATTGATCTTAAATCATGGAATTAAAAATGCTAGGATTAATATTGAATATGTGTGATTGAACTGTCTGAACCTAAACTTTAGATCCTTGATTTTCTCTTATATAAGATTATTAGCATAAGATGAATATTAAAATTTTAATGATTGATGAAATGACCTAACTCTAATAATATTCTTGATTTTATCCCATAATTGTAGAATAGGAAAGGATCAAATGAATTTCAATCATCTAATCTAACCACTTGAATGTTAACTTAAGAAGTAGAAGAGTGAGATCTTAAGGGTCTTACTTTAGAATTGTTCTTGAAATATTTAATGTAACAACCCAGGTTATTACTTGGCTCAATTAAGACTAATATAAGTCTTAATTAAGGTTCTAAGTCACTAATTAAGTTATTTAGAACTCATCTCTGAAACCTAGGTCAAATCAGAAGTCAACTGAGTCAAACCAGAAATTCTGGAAAATCCTAAACCCTAGAAAATTAACTTTTTATTTAGACCTCAAATTGAAAATCTGACTTCGCCATTGTGTTCAAAACACCCAAATTAGCTAGGGGTGAAGTTTTGGAGGCATTTGGAAGTCGTTGGATTTTCGTCGAATATTTTAATAATATTTAAATACCTGAAAATTCAAATAATTAAATACTCATCAAAATGAAAATCCGAGTGCGTCATTGCGTTCCTCACCCCTCATTTAGTTAGGGGTGATTTATTGGAAATTTTTGGAATGCATTTTTTTGGTTAAATTTAATTAATAAAATCTGTGTAAAATGAATTAAATAATTATATTATTATTTAAACTTAACGCCGCCGTCTGTGCATAGTGCGCGCCGTTAACTTCCTTAGGTTTCCCGTCTAATCTAACGGATCTCCCGAGCCATCCGATCGGGAGATCTGACGGTCAGGAGATCATCCCTTCCGCAAGCTCCATCTCCTCGGCGCGTGTCCCCGATTCGCGCACGCGTCGCCTACCGACGCCGCGTGGCTCAACTGAGCCAACCTAAGCTCTTGTTCGACCGCTTAGGAGTTAGTATAAAGCTGTACAGAGATGTTCGGCCCGAGTTTTGGATCAAAGTTGGAAACCCTAGTCGTGTAGGAGATCAATCGGGCAGCTGCAGACCTTCAAAGGATCCCTAGCAGGTACCTCATGTCTCCCTTCTTACATTAATTAGTCAAGCATTCTAATATCATCATTGATGTAATACTGTCAATTATTCGATCGATTGAAGCCATTTTTGTTCAAAATCGCTCGATTTTCTTTCGCAAAACCTAACCCTAAGTTCCGCCGTTAGAAGAAGATGAAGCGACTCGGGTCGAGAATTCGGTTCGCATTCGACCCGTTTATTCTCTGCGGGCTTGTCTGTGTGCGTGTGTGGAGGCCTGACCCGCACGCGTTGTCAAGCCCGAATCCGGTCCGCGTGTTTCGAAGAACGCGTTGGCTGGACACGTGGCGCAATCTCAGTGGAAGAGTGACTGTGGCGGGACCCACTACTGTGATGACCCAATTAAGTAGATAAGTGAAACTCTTAAACATCGAGGCGCCTTTTCAGTTAACGGTGGAGTTCCTGATAAGAACTCCAAAGTTAAGCGTGCTTAGGTGGGAGCACTCCCAGGATGGGTGACCTGCTGGGAAGTTATTTTCTGAGGGCAAAACCGTGAGGCCTTTCTAGCCAAAGCGGACAATACCTTGGTGCTTAAGAGTTTGGGCTGTTTCAAATGGTATCAGAGCAAATCATAGGGTTTCAGATAGGAGTTAAGTGCAATATTGGGCAAAGTACCACTTCATGTGAGCAGTCTCTTGAACCCATGATGGTTAAGGTGCTACATGATTGTGGGTACCTCTTATGCCTGTAGGGGTCACCTCTAGTCCTATCTACCCAGTGGATGGTTCTTGGATCTGTATGTGGATACTGACGAGGACGTCAGTTACTTAAGTTGGGGAGATTGTGATGACCCACTTAAGTAGATAAGTGAAACTCTTAAATATCGTGGCGCCTTTTCAGATAACAGTGGAGTTCCTGATAAGAACTCCAAAGTTAAGCGTGCTCAGGTGGGAGCACTCCCAGGATGGGTGACCTGTTGGAAAGTTATCTTCTAAGGGAAAAACCATGAGGCCTTTCTAGCCAAAGCGGACAATACCTTGGTGCTTAAGAGTTTGGGCTGTTACAACATCAGACGTCGATCCGCAACGGTCTCGCGATCAGATGATAGAGACGAGCCCCGCCACTGTGGATCATCATTTTTGCTCGATCGAAGGCCGGACAGGAAATTTTCGCTCGTACCATGCCACACTAGCATTGTCCCTCACTCCCTCCTGTCTTGTCCCCTAGGTCGTTAGGATCATTTCGGGAGTGGCCGAACCCAATAGGATGGCACGTGTAACAGCCCAAATTCTTAAGCACCAAGGTATTGTCCGCTTTGGCCAGAAAGGCCTCACGATTTTGCCCTCAGAAGATAACTTCCCAGTAGGTCACCGATCCTAGGAGTGCTCCCACCTGAGCACGCTTAACTTTGGAGTTCTTATCAGAAAATCCACCGTTATCTGAAAAGGCGTCTAGATGTTTAAAGAGTTTCACTTATTACTACTTAAGTGGGTCATCACAGCACGGGAGGCTTGGACCCTCCCAATTTCAGGAAAATGGAAAGGGCCTCGGCCCGAGCCTCCACTCCATGCCCGAGCTCAGGAAGCCACCCCCGCAGCCCCTAACGCCTATAAGTACCCTTGGCTCACCTTAGTGACCTCCTTTGCTCACTAAGACCCACTAATCCTCCCAGCTGAAGTTCCTGGAGCTCTCGGTAATCCCGGCGCCTGAACCTGCTGAGCATAGCTGATAGAGGGTAAGGTCTGGCGTTTAGACCCCCTGCATAGCTGCCGAGACTGCTGGGAGAGTTCCTGAGCTAGCCATTCCCTCTCGGCCACCGCAATTTGTCTAATCGAGGTACAACCTTTCCCCATTAAAATTTCTTCAGCTCAATTTTGTTTCTGTCTTCTGGATGAGCTCTGGATGTCGCCTAGAGAACCGTAGCCACCTAAGGAACCTATGGTAATTGTCGCCTGGGGCTAAGCTAGCTCGGGTTAATCGTATCGATCGACTGAGTTAGCGGCCGAGCCATGGCTGCGTCCTAGTAAGGACCCAGCGATTGGCTGCGCCCCATGTTAAGAAAACTTGGGGGTTCGACTCGCCTTACTTCCCTGAAGGTGTAGGGACCGAACCTCGGTCGATTCAAGGCTTCTATGAGGAGAATTGCCTCCTCACAGTTAGCCTGAGACGCCCTTATCAAAGGCGCCTCGGATGAGTAGCACCCCATCGATCCAGAGGGATCCATATGGGAGTTCTTGGTCCAATCGATGCATCTCTACTCCAGGAACGTGTAGGGATTGAGTTGAGTCGCCGCCATCATCGGAGCGCCGAGAATTTCAGCGCTGAAGCTCGGCTGGTTCAGGACCCGTCGAGAGGTTGAAGATGAAGTCCGGATCGGGCCTACCCCTGACCCGCGCGGTTCTGATTTTGGGCCGCGTCTATTAAATAATTATCGGAGGACATTTTCAATGGTTATGCTTTTAAATAAATCAAACCTTATAGTTTTAATTTAAATAAAAATACAGAATAAATTATTTAAATAACTTTGGCTATACTGATCCAAATGGTATAATCCAATATACCATTTGAATCAAAAAAATAAAAGGAATCTAAATATAAAATAAAATCACAGATCTAATGGTTGGATTTAAAAATATTTGCTTAACTCTTTGCTGTCCTTATTTAAATTATATTAAATTAAATAAATATTCAAATGAGGAGATTAAGGGCTCTGATTGCTCCCTGAACCCTAGAGAATAATTTTTGACCTTTAAAACTAATTTTGGATATTAATTTCTCTTAATTACTCCTTAATCACTTTAATTAGGGATTAGTAAAATTAAACCTAATTAAGCCACTGATCTTGATAGAGATTGTTCCTAATACTATCCTAAGTATACTATAACCATTTAGAAAGTTTGGATTGCCCTAAGATGCCCTAAATTTACTAATCCTCATAATTGGCTTAAATAGGTAATTAGTGCTAAGGGGTCAAAACTTAAGATAAATATATTTCCTACTTTAGTAATCAAGATGAAACATATTAAAATAGATTAGAAGTGAATTGGATAAACTAAACTTAAAATCCCATCTTTAGCCTTAAGAGAAGTATTTTGGTCATTTTGACCAAAATGTGCTTAAGTGCCATTAACCTTAAAAAATTCAGTAAATTATCACTAATTAGAGCATTAGAATCTCTCTGAATTCTTAAGTTAGTGGCATTCATAATTGAGTTAAGGAAATCTGCATTAGCCTTAAGTAAAGATATTTAAAACTTAAGTGATCTTAAAGATGTCACCTTGCCTCAATAATCAAACCTAATAATGCTAAATGATAAACCTCAACTTAATAAGTTCAATTTAGTTAAATTATGAACTTAAAGAAAAACAAAGTGAAACTCCTAAGTTAAGAATCTAGCTTAAAGTCTAAAGTGATCAAACATCAGATCCTTAGATCCTAGAACTTAGACTTAGATCTTCAATTTGAATTAAACTATCTTCAATTGAAATTCTTTAAATAATTTATTGTCTAACTCTTTTGAAGCCTTCCATATGGGTTTAGGATTGATTCAATCTATATGTTAATGAAATTATCCTAAAGATTGAATATAGATCTTAGATTTTCCATTTCTTAATTAATTATTTTTGTCTTATAATCAGTAGAGTAACCATTCTCTAAGTTCTTAGCTCTGGAATCTTTCAGCTTATAGGCTTCCTCACCTTTAAATTGGGTATTAAGTATGAACCCTAGATCCTAGTTAAGATACCACCTTGGATTCAGGACTTGAACACCAAAGTGGGGTTTAAGTCCATAATCCTTAAATCTTGATTTATTTGATGAAGATTTAGGTAAGAAAGTAAATTATTAATAAATTAGATCATTGATTTATTCATTTAAACCATATAGTCGTCACTTGATTTTGGATTAGAACTTGTTAAGTTATAATATTAACTTTAAGGACGTAAATCTGAGATTCTACTCGATAGCTGGATATTGGAGATTCTAAACTTATACCTTCTCATAGTAGTTAGATTTAGTAATTATATAACAACAAATATCACATAAACTTAGATTGAGTCCCTTGCTTACTTTGATTTAAATTGCTTTGCATACCTTGGTTATTGAGCCTTATTCCTTGAGCATAATATAAGAACTTAGGATATGAATGATATATCTGAAATTAATAATTAAATTGCATACCATTCAGTTCTTGCTTTGCTTGCAGTTGGTAGAATATGTCCTAGCATAGTCTGCCTCTTTAGTAATAGTATTGTGTAGGATTGACCCAGACCTAGAGGATTGGGATGGCCTATTGGCTGGGTATTGATTGATATTTCAGTATTGGGGGCCCTAGATGGCCTATTGGCTGGTATGACAGTACTATATCTTAGGCTTATTGCTATTTTAGCTGGATTGTTCAGTATTGTTTTCTATTTTACTTTACCACATGCTTCAATGGCCTTACTTTCAGTGCTTGTCTTACTTTTGCCACATGTCTCAGTGGCTCATATTTACATAGATTGCTTACTTTTGCCACATGTCTCAGTGGCCTTTTTCTTTCCATGTTCTTAACTAGCATGTTGTATGTATACTCGTATAGTTTACTTATATATATTGGCATATTTAGGATGCTAGAATTTCATGTTTAATTCAGTATTGTGTTCTTTATATACCCAGTATATATTGATATGATCATAAGCATGTTTAATTCAGAATTGTATTATAATTACTGTTTCTTTTAGCTTTTAACCTCACATTGCTTATTTTGCATTGTATGTTATTTTTCATACTAGTTGATTGGCTATAAATAGATAGTTTATAATTGTTCGTTTCTTTCATAGTTTGTTGCACCCATCATTGCTCGCATGTGCAGATAATTTAAATGTGATATCTTTAAAATAATCAGGTCATTAAAATAGGCTAAAATATACTTAGACAATTGTCTAATTGTAATCTTTTTATTTTGTTGGATGGGGCCCTAACATTTGTGATACCGACAAATGTCAGATTCAGACTTGTTCGTGGGCAGTGTCGCAGGAGAGGAGCTGGTTCATGAGGAGGATTGTGCTGCTGCTGTTTATATAGATTTTGCATTTTATTTTAGTGAGATTGAGTGACATTTTCATTCTCTTTAAACTTCAGTTTGTAATAATTAATTCTGCATGTATTTCATTTTTGCATTTCGATAAGTTACTGTATTGTCTTTTTTTCTCTTTCTACTATGTATGCTTGTGGATGTTACTACTCGCCTATTGCTTCCGCTACTTTGATATATATATATATATATTGATAAATGTTATAGTACTTGATGATAAGTTCTTGGCTTAAGGCAGGTTAGGTTTACCTAACTTTACTTAAGTTGGAGGTTTGCCACAGTTGGAGCACCGTACTTCCTTGTTGTTAGTACGGTGGCCCCACACTATGATTAGCCAATTTCTATAGATCATGACCATGAATTAGCTGTGTTTAGATACACACTTAGACATCAAAAATATTTCAAAAATATTTTATATTCATTTGTGTTCATTTGTGTTATTGTGTTCATTTGTATACATTAATTCTTCAAACAATTATAGATCTTTTGTTTTCATTTGTGTTATTCTTTTATTTTTCCTTTAAAGTGCTTTATTATGTGTTTATTTTTATTTTTACTTATTTTTTCAATTTTATCTTAATTATCTAAATTAATTATTAAAATATAATTTTAGTTTTTAAATTATAAAATTTTAAATCTAACTCAGCTCATATTAAATAATGCGATATGCTTAAAATTATTATTTATTACTTTAATATTTCACAAATCAATATTTATTATTTTACAAAATTAAAATAATCTAATTATAAAAAGATATGAGATGAATTATAGAAAGGAAGATATAAAATTTTCTTATAAACAATAAATTTTGAATATTAAGTATATGTATATAATAAACTTGTATGTTTAACATATTAAACACCTCTCAAATAGTTTATTTTTAATCAATTATATAATTTAAAATTAATCCAAGTTAATAGCGCTACCAAGTGCTTAGTTAATATGAAAATTTAAATTGAATTAAGCTATTTAATAATTATTATTTAACAACATAGATAGACAATTAATAATAAATTATTTAAGTGATATTTAAATAAATGTATTACTTAAATAATAAAAAATATTATCAATTACTTTTTTAATAATTTATCTCCAATTAACTAATTATTTTAAAATTAATAAATCAACAAAACTTATAATATAAGCATTAATTATTTAATAATGATCACATATTTATTAAATATTACAATAATATTGATAATTTTATAAACTTTGATTAATTAACTAATTATTGATGCTAGTTACTCAAATATTATTATAGTTTTTCTTAAGAGTCAAGGCAAAGTCCTACCAAATTATAATAAACACTAATGTACAAATATAACAAAAATTTGAATAGTAAAAAAAATAAAAAAAATAAATAAGAAAATAAAAAATGAAAATACTTATTTATTAATAAATTTTAACAAATAGTTGTTAAATTAGAATACTTTACAAGTTAATATAGATAATTAATTAATATTAAATACTTAATTCATTAAGTATTGTTTCACATAATATGTGCAATAAGTATTCAATTATATAAGTATTAATTAATATGTAATTAAATAGTATTTAATTATAAATTATTAATAATATAAGCTACCCGTACTTATTAAAATATTTTTTATTTAAAATGAGTTATTATGAGTTAAGTTGTGATTTAATAATAGTTGTATTACTAATTTATCACTAAGTTCTTTAAATATTAATAGTTAAGTTGTTCAATTATTATTAATCAAGAATTAGTTACTAACAACTAAGTTATTCGTTAACTATATGTTCTTACATAACAAATTTCTTAATAAATATTTACAATATTAATAATGGTTATGTATATATACATTATTATTATTATTAATTATGTACTTATTGTTAATTTAACAAAATAAAATAACGGATAATTATTAAAATTTACAAATATTAATATAATAATAATTAAACATATAAATATTATTATATTTAAATAAATAATACTACTTACGACATAAATATTTATATGTTATACATATCTGTATAATTATTTTATATTATTGTAAAAATTATTAAATTTATATTTATTAATTGAATAAATATTACTGTTACTTTTATTATTGTTACTATTAGACATTTTATTATATATATATATTATATAAGTAATTAAATTGAACATAATTATATTTTTTAAATTATTGATAATGATCTAATTATAAACACACAATGTACCTTAATAAATATAAAAAATATTATAAAATTTTCTATAACTCTTTAATAATATATAATTTATATTATTATTCCTAATGTTATAATAAAATAAATTCATTAGTATGCTTAATTATAATTAAAAAAGCATAGTTAAGGCTTACGTAAATCTAGAGGTATTTAATTTAAGTTTAAAATGAAATAAATAAATAAATAAATATTTTTCTATAAACTTAAATTTTTCTATATATAATGAAATAATTAGTAAAGTATGGAATTCAAGTAAGTTATGAGATAAGATTATCCCCAAATTTTCTTATTTTACAAGATTTAGTATTAGTAATTAAAAGAATAAAATTAACAGGGAACTGAATGAACTGCATAGAAATTGATTGGAATTTGATTATAAAAATCGACAGACTGAGCGAACTGCCAAATAATCAAATTGAATCCACAACATTCGTTTGAGATTTGAACAAATTTTCATGACCCAATCTTTCGATTTTTTTAATCCATAAGAACAAGCTGAGAATCAAACGTCTTGATGACTTTTTCTTACGAAAATGACCTACGAATCGAGCTGATCGAGCATCGTTCAACTTGAGCGAACTGAAGGTGAACGAGCTTTGAACTCGAACGAGGTGAATGTGGGTTAGCTGCTACTTTTGACTTCAATCAGACAACATCTACTTGGGGGCAGAGAATAACTTAAACCTCTTTACGGTATGGAAGAACGACGATGGGGAACAGATGAGGAGGCGTCGTTCCTCCGTTTGAATTGATCATTTGTTCATCTTTGGCGCTGCATTTTTCATTCATCTCACCACAAGAGAATCATCCTCGTAAAGCTAGAAATAGAATGATTTAGCAAACTTTCCAGAGAAATGTTATTTAGATATCTGCTGATATGGCACCAAAAAATACTCATCCAATTGAATTTAGATTTTATTTCTTATTTATTTATATTAAAATAATATAAATATTATTTTTAAAATTTGTATTGAATTATATGTCCAAATCTTATTGGATAAGTATTTTTAAAATTTAAATAGCTATTTAGACCTGCTGACGTGGTACTCAAAAAATCCATTCAATAAAATTTGAATATATTTTATTAATGTTTATTTATTTATATTAAAATAATATAAATATTATTTTAAAAATTTATATTAAATTTATATTCAAATTTTATTGGATGCCTAAATGCTCTAAACCCACGCTTGGACCTCTAATTTGAACCATATATAAGTCCTCTAGCATTCATTAAGCATCTGGAAGCACGAAGCGAGCAGCCGCGCTCCCTCCTCCTTTTCCACGGCATAACTTGTCCGCTGGGAAAGTGCGAGCTCTCGCACAAAG
The DNA here is from genome assembly GCA_016760335.1 of Gastrodia elata. NCBI lineage: Eukaryota > Viridiplantae > Streptophyta > Magnoliopsida > Asparagales > Orchidaceae > Gastrodia > Gastrodia elata. The sequence continues at coordinate 17,645,406 of CM028672.1, read as the reverse complement.
CCTAAGCTTTGTCTGCAAGCTATTTAGGAACAAATACCCACTTTCCTATCTAATTACTAATGCAAAAAGCCTTGGTACATTCTCGCTCTCATCGCCGATCGAATTAGGTTTTAGGGTATGATATTTGTTTCTGATTTGAGGTTTTTCAGTAACTCTATATGCTTACTGGAAAGAGAGCCTGTGAAGTTGATTTAGGGGAAGACGGTGCAGTGATAGAAGCGGTATCAAAGAAGCCTAAGAGTGAGGATTACCTGATATCGTCATCTTCTGGTGTGATGGCTGACCAAAACAATCACAGGCCACCGAAAGACATGGATTATGAGGAAACTAATGGAAAATTGTCTATGGAGATCGATGAAGATCTCCATAGCCGGCAGCTTGCCGTCTACGGAAGGGAGACCATGCGGCGTCTATTTTCCTCTAGTGTTCTTGTGTCTGGCCTCCAAGGCCTGGGCGCGGAGATAGGTAATTAGGAGATCTGGATCTTGCTTTAGACGTTTCTCTTGTATTTCTTTCTGATTGAATAATATCTATTTGGTTTATTTATTTATCTTTTAATTTCGTTAAGGTTATTAGGAGTAATTCTTTCTACATCAAGAAAGCAGAAATACCATTTAGATGCACCGAATATTCTTCTTTTAGCTCAGCTTCGCATAGAAATTTCTGTTTGCTTTGCAATCTCTGTGTTCTATTATTATTCATGTATTGGCCTATCTGAGTTTGAATACTACTTGTTTTTTTAGTTAGCAGAGTTTGAGATGACATGTTTATCTGTTCAGATTGAAAGATGTGCACCAACAATTTGTATTTTTATTTTAATTTGGAGTGGATTTGGATGTTCTAATTTTTCCTTTGGAAGTTGAAATCGCATAGCAGCTTTTTAACCATCTTTTGATAGTTTAGAGTACATAATTTGTTGATTTCTGTTACAATATTTAGGAAAAGTTATAGAACTGAACTCATGAATAATATCATTAAGATCAGTTGAGTATTTAGTATTTCTGCACTGTCAACATGTAGTATTTGAACGGGCACATAAGTTGTTATCTTCAAAAATATATGCAGAATATACATGTATGTTAGCAATCTTATGGGGCTTATCTGTATGTTCTTAAAGTTCATATGGTCATATTGGTGAAACTGGGTCTGAAAATGATGGTGAGGGGGAGGGGGGAGGGAGCAGGGGGCAGGCAGAACTTTCTTAGCTAAAAGAAGATTATGAGCCTACAATTATATTACACAAGCAGAAAAAATAGTTTATCAGAGCTTATCAGGAACAAAAGTATTCTTAGCTATTCAGGTTTCATCACTGTTCATGTCTATTTCAAACAATACACAAGTGTTGTTGTTGTTTAAACTTTTTTTCTTGCTACTGTTGATACTGATGAGGGTGATATTTTTCACAAGTATGCCATCATTAATTGATCGTTAAGTTTTTTGAACTGTAATTACCATTTTTCTGTTTATTATTTATTTAACAGAAACTAATGCTTATTTCTGTTTGTTATCTCTTCTTGCAGCGTTAACAGAAACTAATACTTATTTCTGTTTGTTATCTCTTTTTGCAGCAAAAAACCTTGTCCTTGCTGGTGTTAAATCTATTACGTTGCATGATGAAGGCAATACAGAGCTTTGGGATTTATCTGGAAATTTCTATTTATCTGAAAGTGATGTTGGAAAAAACCGGGCTACTGCTTGTGTTCAGAAGTTACAAGAGCTTAATAACACAGTTATTATATCTACCATAACTGGTGCTTTGTCAAAGGAGCAGCTTTCAAATTTTCAGGTTTGTTTGGCAAAAATTCCGTGTTGCATTATACCCACCCATTGAGTCTCTTCCTTGTTTCTAGTCTATATTGTTTTTTTGTGTTGATCTATACTTTTATAAAAATGCTACATATTTAATAATATCTGTAATTGACCTCTCAAAGATACACTGTAAATGTGAGTATATTTGTTGTTATACAACAATTATTTGATAACATTCTTTTTATAACACATTAAAGTTTTATTGCAGCTTTTGTAATTTATTTATTATGGTAGCTATTTTGCCATATGATTTTTATTCATGAAAGCTTATATTGGCTTTGTAAATAATGTGTATTATTATGGCCTTTTGTGCTAGGGGTATGCAAAGATCATCCATTAGTTGCAAACTTATTGTTTGGCTACATGAGCAAATATTTAATTTGTTGTTCTATTTTATATATCATGTGTTATGTATACTATACATGCATTTGGAACACTAATGAATATTTTAAAAAAGTAATGTATAGTTGTTTCTATGCAAATTTAATTTAAAAAGTTATTATGCAAATTATTAGTCTCAATCTTGCTTATTTAATTCATGACTAGCTATTTGTTACATGAATTTTAATGTATGCGAGCTAATAAAGGATTTACATTTACTGCATTTTCTTATATTGTTTGTGATAACGGCATGCAAAGATCATTCATATATTGCATTTTTGTTGTTTGGTTACATAGTACCCTTTGATTTTTTTCAAAATTTGAAAATTTTGAGATGATCAAGCTTTTTGATAGTGCAATATAATATAAAGTTTGCATATATATGTTATTTTGCTTACCACGTGTCTACCAAAGTTTAGAAATCTCAAAACTTGTGAATATTTTAGAACTATTAAATTGTTAATGTATGCCCCTCTGTAGATTGAACTTCACTTTTTTGAATGAGTGCTCGGTAAAAGCTATCTTGTTCAATGTTTACATCAACAATATTGAGACATATTCTAACAAGATGGAATTGTCAGCATGATCCCTTATTTCCATTGTGCACGGTAAAATAAAAACTCCTTACCAAGTTCCAAATGGAGAAGACATTTTCTAATGGTTTCTTTGCGCGTCTTTTTTGGTCTTGCTGTTCCTCTTTTAACATGTGAAAAATTCATATACTAACTTTTTAATAGGGGCATTGAATGGTTTACATTTAATATGCCCAAATCATCTATAATGACATTCTAACCATATCCACTATTCAAGTCATTCCATCCTTGTTATAAAAGAACTAATTTCTCATTCTATCCTTTTGAGTAGACCCACTAAACCAACAAATCATCTTCATTTCTGTAAAACTTATTTTATCATTAAGTATCTTCTTGGTTGCTAACATTCAGCTTAGTTAACATTGTCGATTGTGTTGTTACTTTTTCTATAGTTTTGAGTGCACAACACTACAAAAGTGTTTCCAATTTTTTCTATTCACTATTCTTCTGAATAATTGAACCAACCTAATTGAACCTCTTGATTTTTTTGATTATGAGATCCTTAATTGTTATGCCCTCAAGACTGTGAATTCCATTATGATTAAACTTGCAATTCATATATTTTGTTTTAGTTACTTTAAGATGAAATCTTTAGATTCTAAAGCAATACTTCATAACTTGAGTTTTGCTTTAACCCCATCCATAGTCTTATCAATTATTAGAAAGCCATTTACAACTGACTTGCGTTAAGGAACTTCTTGAATATTTTTAGCAAGAGCATTTATAATTAAAGCTAAAATTATAGATTGATAATAGAGCCTTGATGTAATTTAATAGTAATGAAAACTCACAAACCACCTTGCACCTGAACACATGGTATAGTCTCATCTTACATTGCTTTAATAACATCAATATGTGTCGAACTTTTTTTTTTTCAAAATTTTTAAAGAAGTTCTCCAAGCACTTTGTCATAAGCCTTTTCAAGCTTTTTCAAGAGCAATAAAGATTAAATGAAGATTTTTTTATCTTTCTTTAAATTTTTGTATTAAATCTCTTAATACATAACTTTTATAATAGATCTACTTATTGTATTATCAAGTTGATTCTGTGAAAAATGAGAATCCATTTGTAAATCTGCATTTAATCCCTATGTTTCAATGTATGACTCATCAACTCAATTTCTTTATAATTTATAGAATCTTAATTATTGCTTTTATTCTTGTAAATAGGTACTCCATTGCTTATTCTCCACTTGCCTAACATCTTAATTTTCAAAATAACATGTAGTAATTTGGCAAGACCAGAGAATTCTCTTGCCCTAAGATTTTCACATGTTTACAATGATGTCATCTTATCATACCATTTTTTTCACTCTTCATTCTCTTTAAAATATTTCAAATCTCAGCTTTCCTAATCTGTCGTATGAATGTGCAGTTGATTTTATTTTACAGTCATTAAATACATTCATATTAATTGTATTAGCACAAGTTTCATTAAAAAGCTGTAACATTATTTATTGATTTATATTGAATATCTATAACCTTAAAAAGAATTTTTTAATCATCATTCTTAATAAATTTTACTTAGTCAAACCCTTGGCTAGCTTATATGTGTCTCTTAATAATTTCTAATCTATCATCTAAATTATTAAATACTACAATCTTAGTATCATGAATTGCTATTTTGAATTCACAATAATTTTTTTATTTCAGGTGTTTCTTTTGATTCACCAAGTTTATTTTTAATTACATTATGAATACAACTAACAATCAAATTTCACATAAAATTTGATTTGCCCTCAAAATTATGTGATCTAAGCTTTAAATTGTTAAGAATGTTTGTATTACAATTTTTAAGATTTCACAATCTAATTTTTATATATATTTTTGATTTAATAGTACTTTTTATCTCTTATTTTTAAATCTAAAATAAATAATAGTTGTTGGACTATTAAATAATCACTTGGAATAATCTTACAATTTTTACAACATAAACTATCTATTTTTTAAAGTAAAACTCATCAATTCAAATTTTATAAGCTCTATTTTTATAAGTGATAACATGTTTCTTTTTTTATTAGAGTATTACAATCTTAAGATTATAAGTTAAAACAAACACCAAAATCCTTTATTTTTGTCATTAGTATCTCCAAATTAAATATCATGAATACTATTAAATTATTCAATAAACTTTCGAACACATTCATTCTGAATATGGCAAATTTTGTACTCATGTCCAATTTATTTGAAGGGTGCATTTATTTGCAATTTAAAAAACTATTTCATCATTTATAGTTTTTAAAAATATTATTCTATCTTCCAATATCTTAATTTCAACTAAATTATTTTAAAAAACATATATAAGATATATTGACCCTGGCATCTCACGTCTATTAGAAAGTGTAATTTTGACTTTATAAAACAATTGCCATAGTTGTTTATGTTATCCCAAAAAATCGTAGGTAATTAATTTTAGCTTTTATTTGTATATGAAAAAGTGGAATTTGAATGCTTAACTGACAGCTCATACAATGTCGCGACACTCCACACCTTTTTTATTCTACTACAGCTTACAAGTTAAAAGTGGTTAAAGTAACAAGGTTTTGCACATAAAATTGAAAATTTGCTGCTTTTTCCTGATGATATATCGTAAAACTAGTGATGTTAATGGAAATGCTGTTTGATTTAATCAATACTTCAATTTTTTGGCTTTAATTTCATTAACATTTTAAGATATGAATTATTTTTGCTGCTCGAATTGCTGTTACGTATGTATTGATAAAATTTCAGAACTAGCCAGTCAATTTACATGATATCTATATATATATAGATTAGATTTTGTACTTTAAAATATATAATTATAATTCTATTTAACTACTGTCTCTTATCATTTTAAATGCTATAAAATCAACACTTATTATTTACTAGTATCATTATCAATCGCTATTATTGCCCATGCATTTTGTAGTCTGTGCTGAGTTCTTATCACCCGTTTTATTTCTTCTAAATATTGCTTAAGGTGTTAATTTCGGGCATAATTTTATTTTATGCAATTTATGGGCATGTTACTTTTTTCTATCCTTGTTTTAATTGTTTTTTGAAATTGTCCTCTGACTCTTGAAAATTACCAAATTTAGTTCTCATTATTAAAATACCTAAAATAGTCCCTACCTCTTTTTTAAAAGTTTAAATTAATCCCATTTTAACTTTTTCATTCATTTTGGATGATAAATAAATTTAATGAACAATATTTTAGCATATGGATGTGGTGCAATCAATATTATCATATGGCTCTTATTTAATTTAGTATTTATTTCCAAAATGGACGTGGCCATCGACTTCTTTTGGAGAGTTCTAGCTTCCTATCATTTGTGAATTGTCATTTATTGTGACCTCTTTTTGGCGTCTCTTTTGGGAGTTTTGGCGACTGTTTGGTTTTTTCTTATATTTTTTCTTTTGTATTTTTTTTCTTATTTTAGTTTGTTGAGGTCACCAAACTTTACCTATTGTATTCTGATCATTATTTATTTATAAAATCGAACAAAATTTTCTTTGTCAAAACTAATGTTATAATAATAATAATTATTATATTTATTTATGCCATTATAATGAATCTAACTGAACATGAATGAATGCTTTGTTTGTGTTTGGCTTACTAAGAAATCGAGCTCAAAACATTTGTTCAAGCTTCGGCTCGTCTTCTTTTCGGTCGAGTCACTTTACAAGTTGAATGTTTGAGAATAGTGAGCATTTTGATGTTCTTGTTTCAAGAACTACACACATTTTAATTTAAAATATTTGAATTTAGTACTAACTGCAGATTTCAATTTTAATTTCAACAAAACATTAATTTTTGCTTTAGAATTCTGATTTGTTAGTTCCTTGCAATTTATGAAGTCGCTCCAATCTCTGAGAATTGATGATCAAATGATCAATTTGGAGCTTCAACCAATCAATCTAGAGCATTAGTCGATCACTTCTACGTTTTACCAAATGTGACCGTCAATTGATCATAAGCATATATTGCCAAGCATTCTCAACTATTGACAGAAGTTGCCAAGTTAAGTTGATTGATGATTACAGCTGATTTCCTCTTGTGAATGTAAATGGCTGCTCACCAGAAGTACGTCTGATGTTACTGAGGAATCCAGAGTATCGGTTTAGCCATTATATTACTTGCTGAGTGATTAATATGGTCCGCCTGTATTGATTGATAGTTGATAGCATTCTAATAGCAGATAATGTTCACTACTGGTAGCTTATGCCAATCGCTTAGTTATATACTAAAAACAGTGTCCGAGCATTTCCTATGATCACTCCATACTTGAGATTTATTTCAGGAATTATTAAGTGAACATTTTAATGTGACAATTGATTTTGTTTGTTGGAAGTCCGTTATAATTGCTTTTGACTCGACATGCTCTTGTTGATCTATCGGTTGGAGCTTGTTTGGTGGTTATATTGTGGCTGATGTGGAATAACTTATTTAAGAAGGGGTTGTCTGCTGTTCAGAACAGTTATGCCATCACATTGCATGGCTACAAATAGTTAGTAAATTGAATTTTAGAAAGTTTTTTGATATTGGAATTTTGAATTTTTTAGGTTTTTGTCTTTGTATTTTAAGCTTCTGTGGTACTTACTATCTTATAGTAATTTATCATTTGTTTGTCGTCATTACTCCTAGTTCTGGAGTTGCGTGGATCGGTTGAGTGTAGATTTCTCCTAATTTGCCACATACATTTTATTAATATAGCACATATTTTGAAGTTCTTGAAGGAGGAAGTTGAATTGTCAATGGTTTGACCCCGTGAAAGTAATTGAGCTTGTGAAAAGGAGCTTATTTATTTTGTCAAGAATTTGAATAAGCAACAAGGAAAGAAACCCGAAATTGCATCTTCGAGTAGATTCATTAATTGAGATGCTGATGATTATGTGACTACTTTGACAAAGTGATGACAATATGATAGAATCCTTTATAATAATAATTTATTAAGCCAAAATACTCTCTTGATGCATTTTTGCGCATTGATGGGGAACAGGGTTATCATCTGATCCCACACCTTTTTCACCCTTGATTTTTTTAAGCATTCCGAACTTCAGCTTTAGTTACTCGACAGATGAAGGAGAAATATTATATTTGTAGTCACTAAACTCACCTATTTAAATTACATGATGAGATTTTTTCTTAAAAATATCAAATCTATTTATATATTATGCTGATTGATCTTATTTATTGAAAGCTATTATTTGAAATAAATCATTTTGTTGTCAGAAATAGATGTACAATGCACATGAAGCTTTGCATCTTATATTAAGACTTGAACTTTTATATTGAAAGTATTTTCTTAGAGAGATGTATACAAAATGTTACATTTTCTACCAATAGATGCACTTGTAACTTCTAATCGTTTTTTGCCCTCATGTAAATGGTATGTTGCATGTGAAGCAACAATGGTTAATTTTGTTTCACTGCTTTAGATATAATGTAAGGAATTTTCATTATAATATTTTTTAGGTAGACAGGCTATTGTTATGTTTGTGAGACTTTTTTAAATTTAAATATGAAGCAATGTTCATCTAATACATTATCTTAATTTCTTTTTTCATTCACACTATTCTTTAAACTGTTTTTTGATGAATTATTGAACTTTTTTAAATTTTTATTTCTTTTTAATGATAAATATTAGATTAAGGCTTTAATACATTAACATTTGAGCTTTTATTTTATAAATTTATCACTCAACCATAGGAACCTCATCTATTGAATGATTGGCTTGAAGATTGTAGCAATACAATTAATATTTGAGTTTAATGGTTTTTAAAAGAATATCAATTTTACTTTCATCTGGCGTGTTAGTAAGGAGATTTGGAATGCTCTAAAGATGATGAAGAGTAGACAAGTGGTAGGATCAGCAATATGTGAAAATGTTTGGATGAGTAAGTAATTTATTAGCTTACCAAGTTATTTAATATTATTTTAAAAAACTAAAAAAATGCCAGATGAGTAAGAAAGAGTTTTGTTGTACTTATTTACAAAAAAGGTGATATTCATGATTATGCAAAATATTGGGGAATTAAGCTAATGAGTGATATGTTGAAACTTTGGAAGAATACATTTGAATAAAATTAAGAAGGGATACTCATGTTTTACAAAATCATTTGATTTTATGCCAGATATATTTACTATGGAAGCTATATATTTGCTAAGATGTTGATACAGAAATTTGGAGAAAGAAAAGACCATTGTTATTTATTCTTATTGATCTTTAAATGGTTTTGATAAAGCACTTAGAGAAGTTCTTTGAAGAGTTTGGAAGGAATGAAGACCATTTATTGATGTTGTTAGAGATATGTATAATGAGATTGTAATATGTATTATATTGCAAGGGACTTGTTTAATGATTTTCTTGGTTATTATTAGACTACATCAAAGTTCCAATCTCAATCCATAATTTTTTGTTTTAATTATGAATGTTCTTACTGAGCACATTCAATAAAAGGTTCTTTGGTGCATGTTATTTGCTGATAACATTCTATAAGTAATAAGACTAATGATGGAGTTAAAGCTAAACCCGAGTTTTGTAATGGTTTTTGTCTCAATAGATTTAATGTAGAATATATAGTGCAAGTTTAATCGGATTATGTGATCAAGAAGAGTGAGAGTTTAAAAAACTGTGGGTCAATTATTCAAAATAATGATGAAATAGACTGATGTGATTAGTAAGTTCCAAGCATGCTTGATGAAATGGAGGATTGTTTTTTGAGTTTTATGTGATCAAAAAGTCCCACTCAAAATTAAAAAAAAAATTTAGAGCAGTTATTTGGTGGGGTTAAATGTTGGCAAAAAAAAGAACCTTATTGATAGAATAAGTGCTGAAAAGATGTGGATTCTAAGGATGAGTGGGTATAACCGTAAAGATAGAACAAGAAATGAGTTCTTCCGTAGCAAGGTTAAGTGGCTTCAATAGTGGATAAGATTAGAGAATGCCATCTTAGATGATTCATGCATATTAATGGTAGACCAATGTTTAATGGCCCTATAAAAAATTGAGTATATGAGTTTGTTCAAGTTAAAATAGGAAGGGAAAGACCAAAAAGATATGGGAAAAAACAGTATGGTAGAAAGGGGCTTGACTTTGATCGTGCACAATGGTAACTAATGATTATGTAGTTGACCATACTTGTGGGATTAAAGCTTAACAGTTTTGTTGTTATTGCATTTGGAGGTTTCTCTTATCTCTTAATCTATTATGGTATCTTGAGCACTGTTCCGCATTGGCATTCCATAGATCTAATTTTGATAATTAATCATAATGAGTTGCAAAGCACACAATAAAATGTAAAAAAATATTTCAAACACCCAATTCTTTATAGATTATTATTCAATGAAATTATTTATTTAATATTACAACTATTACAAGTTTATGGAGTCTTAACACTTATAAATACTATAAAAAAAAAGGATACTTATAGATGCTAAGTAATTAAACTGAATTAAGCAGATTGTTAAATTCAAGTTATGCTACCCTTATAGAACTTCTTATCGTTTTCCACTTGTGATAGAAACGCCATAAGTCGAAGATCATGTATGAATAAATTCATAAAAGAATTTTTGAAACAACATGCTGTTGTTTGAAGAATTTCTTAGTAGTGTGTAAAATAAAAATATTATAAATTCTTTTTTAGTTTATTTTACATTTACAAATATTCATATTAGTTTCTTGCATCAATAGGTTTATTTATTTATTTTTGGCTATAGTATTTTATAAGTGGTTGAAGTTAAGGGGCTGGTGATATCTGCAGATGATTTTTATTCATAATGTCTATGACTGTGTTTGACGTATAAAAATGCAAGATTAGGCCTCTCCTTGTGCTGCCCTTAATAACATAATGATGCTTTATGCAAGTCATACGGACACCTTTAACCAACCAGTCCTTAGCCATTTAACTCCTTTTTTACTTTAAGCTCTTGTACATTTCATCTTTTTATTTGTATTATGATTAAATGGATTTTCAAAATTATATATATATATATATAATTGAAAATTTTTATGCTGTCATTATATTACCATTTTAAAATTTGACAGATAATCAAATTAAAAAATTTCAAGTGAATATTTACCTACTAAAATCTCTTTCCATGCAAATGATAGTCATATAATTCTATTTAACAATTAAAAGTAATATAAGCTTCCAATGAATTCAAAATACCCTCAAATTAAGGCCAACATTTGCAAGATAGCTTCTAATTTTGCCATTTTTATAATCAATTACATTAAATGCTGATATTAACTTTAATAAAAGAAGTCTTATTAATTCATGTTTAATGCAATTATTATATCTAAATATAAATTGCAAGTTTAAATGTGGGGCATTTATGTGAAACAATTTTAAGGATCATATAAGAGATTGTTTGGTTTAAGATAAAAATTCATAGAGTAACTCTATTATAGTGTAAATCAAGATAAAATTAGTGCATTGTAGTTCAGATATAAATGCAAATAAATTTCAGAGTGAAATTAGATTTTGTTGTATGGTCATGTGAAAAGAAATCAACCTTTAAATAAAGAAACAAAGAAAAAAACATTATATGCTAAAGTTGCTATCCGCATTGAGGCTTGACCAAGACGGACATGAGCTGTTGGTACTTGGGTCAACGAGGGCTGCGCAAGCGCCTATGAGAAGGCATGATAGGCACAACTAAGTGTTCAACGATTGTTAGTGAGGTCTGACAATGGTTATCTAACCTAATCAATGCTAATTAAGGATGCATGAGGGGCGGAGTGCACATTCTAGCTACACGTTTTTTTACTCAACTTACATGTAATTAGTTGTCGCTCATTTTGAAACGAGCAAAATCTGATTTCTTTGCTTTTAGGAGTTTTGAGGGAGTTTAAATCCCCCAAAATTTTGAAAGGGTAATTAATTCCTTCAATTTTGACTTTTTAGATTACGATTTAATATTGGATCATTTTACAGCTCAATTAATACTGGTCAAGTAGCCTTTAAACCAAGTCATATCTCAGAAATGTAATTACTATCATCATAACTAATAGATAAATTAAATAATTTATGATTTAGCTTAACAAAATTTTAAAAAATAGTTCAATAAATGATTTCCTAAACAGTTATTTGAAATTATACTTCAAAAATATATGTGCTAAACTTAATATAAATATTCACAAATTATGTAATAGGGTAAGCATAACATAATTATTCATTTAATAAATTTAGATAACTGAATAAAATATATATTTTTTGTAATAAATCTATATCTTGATTGTATTGGACTATAATAATTAAATATTGAACGTAGATATGTGATTGCTTGCTTGCCTCTTAATTTTTTTCCTTCTCCTTTCTTCTCCTTTCTTCTCCTATTCACTTTCTTTTTTTACACAACCAAAATATGGATTATTTTGTATGTGGGATGAAACAGGATAGAGTTTATCGCTTCTTAAGATGTGTTGGGTGGTGGGAAATCAACATTTAGTACTTTAAAGGTTGGAAGTTAAAGTTTACTTATGGCAATGACAGCTATTTCTTAGGGTTATGAGTTACTTGTTAGCAAATTAGTATATGTGTAAATTAATTGACACAAAAAATTTCAAAATATATAATTGATGAATTGTAAATATCATGACAAAAATTCAAATCAAACTTTTAACTATTTTAGGAGGTATAAATTTTATAAAAGCATCTCTTAGATATATCAACGTAATATTTCTATAATTGGTAAACATGCCGTAACTTTTTCATCACAGTTTTGATATGAAAATTTTTAACTCGAATCTTTAAAATGCTGACAATAATTATCTAAAAGTTTCATGTCATTATTGAATATTTTATAAGGACTAAACATTTGTGTAAACTAGTCCAGAACATGCATGAGTTTACTTAATGGGGCATAGGTTATTGAAGCTTCAAATTGAGATCTAACATTTGATAATTTTCTTAAGATATGGCACATTCTGAAGTTATTTTTAATTTTAAAAAATAAAAATTAAAGTAAATGGCTTACAAATTAAGAGTCTTACTGAAAATTTTAGAATAGATGTGAATTTGAAAAACATGTTGTGATTTATTTAATGATTAAATTTTATGATTCATATATCTAAAATGGATTTAAAATATGATATTAATTACTAAAATTTATGAACATAAAATCAAGATATTACAATTTTTCCTTAGAATAAACATTTTCTTGATGCTTAAGTACATTGTGTAAAAGAGAAAGATATAAATGATGCATATTTGACTCGATTTCCAACAAAGCTTCCTCCTGTCTCCCCTTTCAGCAGAATAACATATGAGCTAGATTACATCTCTATTCAATCAAGGACACCAAAAATGGTCTTCTAGTCACAATACATTTTGGAGCTAATCAAACAAATAACATAATGATCTTTTGAAATGCATAGAATGGAGCCCCTCATATTAAAATCCTTTGAAATGCATAGACAGTCTCCGTGTAAAATTACACCATCATCATCAGCAAGAAAATCAAATCTCTCATCTTCAATAGCAAGAGAAAACATTCGATCAACTGATCATCAATTCTTCTATCTATAATGATCCTATCCAACAGAGTATTCCATAATAATTTGGCTCAACATCACACCGAGACTACCAAATGGGTTTAACTAGAATCTCCATGCAAAACTTTGTAATAAAAAATCACTTGTTAGGCAATTCAAGTATATCCTCTTCTAGTTCAGCTCATTCTGAATAAAAAAAGATATGCTTTACACTCTCATAGTCAAAAAGTAACTTGCATCTCGCACGAATCAAAAAGTAACTTGCATCTCGCACGAAGAAGATCATGTCACCAGATCTTGAATGCAAACACATTATAGTAGTCAGTTTCAAATCATAAATTGTGATTTTTGTTGTGCATTCTCAACTATCCAGATGCATATCCAATTACATGGCTATTTTGCATAAGCACACACCCAAGCCCATGGATCGAAGTATCACAATATATCTAAAATGCATCCTTGTCTGATAGAAATGAAAATACTATGCCAAACATTTCTTCAACCTACTGAAGATATTGTTGCACGCCTAACATCATACAACAAAAGACGTACTTCAAGATAAGTCTAGTCAAAGGTTCAGAAACTTGCAGTGCTTCGTCAGTCTTTGCTCATCCGACAATGGAAATGTTTTGAGATTTTATGGATTTTGACTTGCATCTAACATACTTGAGTAGGTTGCAACCCTGTTAGGGCAATAGATGATCGACTAAGTCAATCCATTTTCTACTCATTTGACAAATTGATTCAGTTAAAAATTTTGCACATTTGTATGCTAGAGAAATAGTTTGGATGCATGATATTATATTGAAGTGATTGTATCTGATAGTGATGGCTAGTTTGCCTCCAGATTTTGGTAGGTTGTTCAGGTATATCTGTGGACTCGCTTGACAGACTCATTTGACACTGTTTACATTTTTTCATTCCCAGGCTGATGACTAGTCTGAGAGGGTGTAAAATTTTGGAGGAACTATTGTGGCTATACATCTATGGCTTCAAATCTTTTGCCGATCTTATGTATTGATCTTGGCTGTGATTAATTTATAAATAATGGGTTGAAGCATGCAACCGCAATATTTGGCTTTAATAAGTTTTTTCAAGTTTCTTATCCTGGGAACACAAGTTAGATGTTTGATTCTTTGAGTGCATCAAGGTTGAGTTTTTGATTGCAAGGAAATCATTTCCTATATCATTGCGAGTCTTAAATTTCTTTGGGTAATATTGTTTGTGTTTATTTTTATGCAACTTTTGTTTTTAGCTGGTTTAATTTCTTGATTTGATCAAAGTTATTTACAAAGACTTGCTTTTTTGGACATTAGTTGACTCACACATCTATTTTATTTGTTTTGGATTTCTTGTAGAATATAACAATCTTTTCATCATGAACATGGTCTAAACTTACTATTATTATTTTTATTTAAAGAAGCTAGATGTAATTTATAACATGCGATTGTGGATGATTTTTATATTTTTTTCCATGCAAGCATCCTACGCATGATCACATTTTAATTTATTTCATTGTGATTATCCATATTTAGCATATGTTAGCCAATAGTTTGACAAATGTATTGATTGCATATAGGGTCGACAATTTGACCCGAAACTCGAAACTTGAATTCGAACTTGAAACATTTTGACTAGACTCGAACGACTTGACTCGAACTCTATTTGACTCTACTCAAAATAACTATATTCAGCTCGAACTTGAAATCAAATAAGTTCGAGTCTGGGCTAACTGACTTGAAGCTAGCCCTAATTGCATCTTTGACATCTGTAATATAAGATTCTTCTTGTATGCATGGTGATAGATGACATGGAAAATTAGTAAAGGTTTTCAAACAATTTTTGTTTGACCATTAATTCTTTTGTTTTCAGTTTCCTGTTATTTTTGTCAAATATCTATTATTCTTCATTAGCCACTAGGCTTAAACTATACTATTATTTCTTCATTTAAATTAAGCCATTTAATTTGTAACTAATGATTATGAATCATATAATATCTACATGAAAACATCCAACACATGTTTTCTAGATTGTCATATTGTGATCATTGGTTGCTGGCTCATTCTAGCTGATCACAAATTTACTGTATGCTTACTCAGCACATGCAATATAAAATATTTCTTGGATGCTTAGCGGCAAATAACTCAAGAAATTTTTAAAATAACTTTTAACAACTGAATTTAGCAATCAAGTTTTCATCGAAAACTGCTTGTATTTGTATTTATTTTTTAATAAAGTTTCTGCAATATTTGTGAATTTTAGTAAATAATATAATTTAATCATTTCTTTAAAATACATTTACTAATGTAAAATACATAAATACTTTAAGACTTGGTACGAAGTGTGGCTTTTAAAAAAATGATATAGCATCATAAAATTGTCATGTTTTCTATTTCTATACATATGGGGCAAACTTACTACAAAATTTCTTCTAAGACTTCTTCAAGCTTTTATGAGAAGTCTATAAGGATAGATACAATCATATGCTATGTTTTCTGCCTTTGACACCTTGATAAATCATTTATTAAGAAGCATTTCATGCTATGTCGTCCATATTTGGGCAGAAGTATCTATTCTTATGGCTACACTGCTATATTTTGTTATTCTAAAATCAGACAAATCTTTCAATGATGAATAATGAATACAAACTTGAATATCTTAATAATAAAGACTACCCTTAATCTTATTTTTTTCTAAGCAAGGCAAGAGTCATTTTATATTTGTGAATTTCGTGAAAATTCTTATAAATTTTACTATTTTATATAATCTAATCCAATAACCTTTTTAAAATGTACATATAAAATATAAATTTTGCTCAAAGCATCAGCAGTTTTATATCTATTTTCAGCATATATTTATGGACAAAATACTATTCTTTTAGAGATTCTATCTTCTTGCATATGTCCCATTTTTTAGGAACTTGCATTTCAAAGCTCGGTTAGAGTGTGATACAAACTTGTTGGCAACATGTCATTCCTCTAATAAATAAGATGATCAATACTTGTGCATCTTTGAAGGACACTGACCCTTTATTAAAATTGTGACTTAATTACATTACATGGATATGTTTTTCTTTGATTTCAGTGAAAGCAAAACAAGCAATTTTATAATCTATTTGCGACAACTTTTGGGCTGCTTTACTTTTTAGATGGTGTACCTATTATTTTAAATAATGTCCTGGTATAACCTACAAGCTGGTTCTATTTTCTTCTAGTAGAAATATTGGGTCATTGCTTAAGGGATGCTTTCCCATTTTGCAAAATACTTTATGCACTTTCACGAATGTCAAATAAAAGTAAACTATCATTAAACAAAATTTGAACTCCAAATTCTGATTATTTTCTTTAAAATTTTAAGCTGTTTCCAATTGATCCTGACTTATTTATTTATATTTTTAAATGAATTTGTAGTTGAGGCTTTAATATAAACATATACGCTGTAGGTGTTAGATGACATTTTTCATCATGTAGTTGCTTGTAACCTTGAATCCCTGGGACACAAAACCCCATGAGGCCTAAAGCATAAGCATTTAAATTTCTTATTTTTGTTTTACTCAAAGTTTATTAATCAAGAATTATAGGATGTTAAAATATGAATTATAATTAATAAATATTTCATTGTGCTGAATAGTAGAAGAAACTGCATGAATATTGAATTTGGAGAACTTTAGTGTTTAGGGTTAGGAATGATTCTTGAATTAGTTGTCATACTTATTAGTTAATGTGTCATACAAAAATTTTAGGAGAGGTAGTTGAATATAGATAGCGAAAGTATACTTGTATTTCTCAAAACAATTTGGTTTTATGCAGGTAGATCTACTATGGAAGCCGTATATTAAGAGGTTCAATAGAAAAGAAGATTTTTCTTAATTTCTATTGATCTTTAAAAAGGCTTATAATGGAGTACCAAGTTAAGTTGTTTGGTTAGTTTTGGAGAGAAAAGATTTTTTTTTTTCTTATATAGATATTTTTAGAGATACATATTATGAGTTTGGAACATGCGGTAGATTTCAAGATGGTTTGTATGATTACACAAGACTTGGCTCCTAGCCCATATTTGTTTTCTTCAATTATGGATGTTCTTATTGAGCACATTCAAAAGGAGATTTCTTGTTACTGTAGGATTTTTCCTTGTTAGTGTAGGATTACACTAGACTCGGCTCCTATCCCATATCTTTTTTTCTTCAATTATGAATGTTCTTATTGTGCACATTCAAAAAGGAGATTTCTTGATGCATGTTATTCGTAGAAGATATTCTCTTAATTATTAAAATTAGGGATGAAGTTAAAGCAATACTTAATTTATGGAGGACTACTTCAGAATTAAAAGATTTTTGTTCTAGTAGACCTAAAACATAATATATAGTGTAAGTTCAATTGTATTAGGAGCTTTAATGTTGTGAACATAACTAATGAGGACCATGTGATCAAGTTAGATGTTCAAGTACCTTGGTTCAATTTTTCAATATAATGATAAATGAATTAGAGAGCAACATTAATAGGATCCGAACTGGTTGGATGAAATGGAGGAGGAGCACTTCTGGAGTGATGTGCGATCTGAAAATCTCACTTAAAATTAAAGGAAAATTTTATAGAGCAGCTATATGGCCATCTATTATATTTTGGGCTGAATGTTGGCCAACAAAGAAGAAGAAGCTTACCGATAAAATAAGTGTTGCGGAGATGAGGATGCTTAGGTGGATGAGTAAGTTTACTTGTGATGTTAGAATGAGATAAGAATTTATTCGTAGCAAAGTTGGCATGGCCCCAATAGTGGATTAGATTAGAGAATGCTGCCTCAGATGGTTTGGGCATATTAAGCGTAGACCATGCAACAAAAAAATTGATTTTATGAATTTTTTCCATATTAAAAAAGAGGAAAGCCAAAAAATATTTAAGAAGATACTGTTCGGAAGGATCTTTTCTATTTGGAACTTAGAGAGGGGATTCTATTTGACCATGCACAATGGAAACAAAGGATTTTGTAGTTGACCCCACTTAGTGGGATGAAGACTTTGCATTGTTGTGTTTATTAGTTGAAATGTTGACCAACCATTATTCTCTTTGACTATGCTAGAATCAAAATATAGTCCATATCTAGGTAAAACAAAACTTTAAGATGCATCAAATGATCTTTTCATGTACTGTTATGAATTAATTATTATCATCGCAAGTTGTTAACAATAAACTTATTGGCAAACGGCAGCAAGACATAATTCATTATCTTCATGAATGTATTATGTGTATTGATTTAATAAGGTTTTTCAGTCCTTTACGTAATTGTTCTTTATTTTATAATTTATTTTCCACGTCTGTTTCTTAGTTTAACAAGATAATACTTTTCTAGTCGATTTCAGAGAAATATTATAGGTACCTTTTTGTATATATTATAATTTAAATGAGATACAGGAAATCTATATCTAACTCAATTTTTCTTGATGCCTTAATTTCCAAATGTGCACCAACTCTTTTTTATATATAAGCAATTTAGCGCATACTTGGGATTCATATTTTTTATTAAAAGTTCCTTCTCCAGTGATTCGTCAACTTATTTATTATGCATTTTATATTAAATTCATCTTATAAAATACAGATCCAAGATGATTTAGGAACTACATCAACAGGTACCAAATTTATAGCATATTGTATATTTCTTAGTTGTAGTATTTAATTGGGAATCTAGAAATATAAGTGTCTTTAAAAATATCCAATCTTTTTTGATGTATAAATCAGTCACAATTTTGACATTAATATACGACTGAATTGCTATTAAGGCATTCTCTTGCCTTAAAATGCATCTTTACTCAAGATATGCATACTTTTTCTCTTTGTTGGGAGTACTGGAGTCTTATATTGATTCATGCCTTGAAGATTTTAAATGTATCATTGTCTCACTAGTCTTGAAAGCATATGTATTAATCATCTCTAAATAAGAACTGTGAATCTTAAAGACTATGATTTGTAATTTAAATGCGATATAAGAAATCTATTTTGTACTGTATTTTTTTAATCATTGGTTTCAAATACCTGCATTTTTCTCTTTTTAAGTGTAAACAAGGAAGCTACATAGTTATGGTTCAAGCTATATCTGTTAATTTCCTTCTCAATTAATTGCTCCACTCATTTTTTAAGCATATTATATTGATTTTTCTTAAAAATTCAGCAAAGATGGTTCAAGAATTACGTCAATGGTATGTTGCAGATCCCTCATTGGCGTATTTCCTTAGCAATGATATGTTAAAATTATGAAAATTAGCACAATCAATATTCATGGACAAGGCATGATATCATATTCTTTTTGTGTTATCCAATGAAATTAGAACACTTTGTCTACCTAGCCTTAATTTAAGAATGGTTTGTGGGAACTAGATTGTGTTAGGACTGATTTTAGTTTATATCTTTGAGTAAACATTTTAGTCATGTACTCAGGGACTACACTTAGGTCTGTGGGGTGAACGCGTTAATAGTGTTAAATTTGATCAACCACTTTCTAGGGAGAGTTGTGAGTCCCAAAACTTTATTTAAAATGGGAGAAAATTTGCTAATTTGTTAGAAATTAATTATCGTGTATATTAGTTGAAAATTTGGCCTACCATTATTCTCTTTAACTATATGCTAGAAGCAATATATAGTTCATATCTAGATACAACCAAACTTAGGATGATCATTTTTTCCTCGTAATGAAATTAGCGCTAGACATCCTAAAGACATAAATATGACTCTCACCTACCTTGCTTACCTAATGCTGCTTTGGATATTGTTTGTGCAATTTAGGGAAGGCTCAAGGTTTATCAGATGTATTATTTATGAAGTCAATAATGAAGTTGTTATATGACACTTAAATAATCATAATTTACATATTTGTTGTATTTCACAATTCTTGTCCAAGAAGTTTGGAAACAAGCAACATAAAACAAACTATTGAGAATGTCCGATATTTGGGGGGGAGTTGGACTGATGACTTTTCTTGGGGTTCTTTGGGCTATAGGTCGATACCAAATTTGACTTTCTAGAGAGCTTATAATTCTCAAATTAAGAACTAAAGCTATAATTGAAAATTTTTGTTTAGACCTCTTCAAGTATATTGAAATCAATGTCACTTGAAAGCAAGAGGTTAATATGCTAGAGAAGTGCTACTACCCGCCTTTAATAAAATAAAAAGGAAACTGATTGAATTATTCAACACATTAATTAAAGTTCGTTGCAAAATAAGTTTACTTCGAATATTGATAGATGCTTTATTATAAAAGGCTTGTCCGGGAAATTCACATTTAAACTGAATGAGAGCAGAAGAATAAAACTATTGTGTGAGATGGCTAAGTGATGATGCTTAAATATCGTTTACCAAAATATGCTGTCATTAATATGTTCAAAAAATTTTAATGAAATTTTATTATGAATTACTAAAGGACTATGCTTTGAGATTGTATAATATTTTTGGCTGTAGATGTTTTACTCATAAGGAGAGTATATGCAAATTTGTCTTAAAGGTAGATGTGTTGATGTATATTTGTCTCCTTGTTGTCAAGTAAAACAATTGGGGTATATGATAAGAAGATGGCAATTAAAACATCATTTCATGTAACTTTTGATGACATGATCTACTTCCCAACCCCAATAAGTAGAAGATGATACTAAGGATGGATTAAGAGATCTTGATTTTTGTTAATAAAATGTCAAAGATGTTAAAAATAATATGCCAAAGGAGTGAAGATAGGATTTGTTATACCCAAAATTAAATTATTGGCGATATTTTCCAAAGTATAGGACTTGATCATGAAGAGGAACTAACTAGTGTTCTGTTAAATAAATGAGATATAGAGTGTCATTCAATTTTTAGTAGAGCCGAAGATCATTATTAAGCACTGTTTGATAATAATTCGATTGTAGCAATGTAATAGGAATTGAATCAGTTTGTGAGAAATAATGTTTAAGATTTAGTTTTGACACGATCATGCTGTTAATGTTGAAATTAATTGAGTTTTATAATAAACTAAATGATGAATGCATGAAACCTGAAATGATTTAAAAAGAATTATTTTTTACTTCGTTTTTCTTGGACTGAAGCCTGAAATGATGAAAATGCATGAAGGCTGAAAAGTTACTGCATGCTCTTTTAAGAATTATTTATTTTGACTGCCGAGTGTCAGGGCAGTTAAAAAACTCTAGTACTTGTTCATTTCTATTGACTTTACTTTTTTGTCATAGACGGAATATATATATTAAATAGTCACTGAATTGCCTGAGTTCCCAAAAGGAAGGGTCTGAGATCAGAAGAGGAACTAGTGTTCTATTTTTTTTTTCCCGTTGTTTATGCAGGGAATTCATTGTTCTTCCACTTTTTCTTACTTAATATTTTGTTCTTCAATATATGCTATGCAGGCTGTTGTCTTCACCGACATTAGTGTAGAGAAAGCAATTGAATTTGATGATTATTGCCACAATCACCAACCTCCAATTGCTTTCATCAAATCTGAAGTACGAGGTCTTTTTGGTAGCGTATTCTGTGACTTTGGTCCAAATTTCACTGTTGTGGATGTTGATGGAGAGGAACCTCATACAGGAATCGTTGCATCTATCAGTAATGATTGTCCTGCACTTGTGTCTTGTGTTGATGATGAGCGGCTGGAATTTCAGGATGGGGACCTTGTGATATTTTCTGAAGTGCAAGGAATGGTAGAGCTGAATGATGGAAAACCACGAAAAGTTATTAGTGCTAGGCCATATTCTTTTGCTCTGGAAGAAGACACAACTGGATTTGGCACATACAAGAGAGGTGGTATTGTAACACAGGTGAAACAATCTAAGGTTTTGCAATTCAAGCCGTTAGGAAAAGCATTGAAAAATCCAGGTGACTTTCTTCTAAGTGATTTCTCAAAGTTTGATCGCCCAACTCTGCTACATTTGGCATTTCAAGCTTTGGATGCCTTCCGACATGAATTTGGGCATTTCCCTGCTCCTGGATCTCAGGAGGATGCTCAGAAATTATTAGATATTACTGTTAGAATCAATGAGGGATTGAGTGTAGGCAAGCTGGAAGGGATTGACAAGAAGCTTTTGTCTCAGTTTGCAAGTGGTTCCAGAGCGGTCTTGAATCCCATGGCAGCAATGTTTGGTGGTATTGTTGGGCAAGAAGTTGTGAAGGCTTGTTCTGGAAAATTCCATCCTCTTTTCCAGGTTAGTATTGGCACATGCTTCATCTATCTGTTTCTTTTGTTTGCACTTCTATATATTTCATGTGATTCATGGCTTTTCTTTAAGCTAACGTATGCATTGTATGCTTTCTTCACAGTTTTTTTATTTTGATTCAATTGAATCTCTCCCTGTCGAACCCCTTGGTCCGAATGACCTTATGCCATTGAATTCTCGATATGATGCTCAAATCTCAGTATTTGGAGCCAAGCTTCAGAAGAGGATGGAAGAAGCCAACGCTTTTATAATAGGGTCAGGTGCTCTTGGATGTGAATTTTTGAAGAACCTTGCACTGATGGGGGTCTGTTGCAGCCAAAAAGGAATGCTAACAATAACAGATGATGATGTCATTGAAAAGAGTAATCTCAGTCGCCAGTTTCTCTTTCGTGACTGGAACATTGGGCAGGCTAAATCCACTGTGGCTGCAGCAGCAGCTACTTCGATCAATCCTTCTCTCCATATTGAGGCTTTGCAAAATAGAGCAAGTCCTGACTCAGAGAACGTGTTTGATGATACATTCTGGGAGGGGTTGAATGTTGTTATCAATGCTTTGGACAATGTAACTGCCAGGATGTATATTGATGGGAGATGTTTGTATTTTCAGAAGCCATTGCTGGAATCTGGAACCCTTGGTACCAAATGTAACACACAAATGGTTATTCCTCACCTTACTGAGAATTATGGTGCATCCAGAGATCCCCCGGAGAAGCAGGCACCTATGTGCACAGTTCATTCGTTTCCTCACAACATTGATCACTGCTTGACATGGGCTAGATCAGAGTTTGAGGGAATACTTGAGAAGACCCCCAGCGAAGTGAACAAATTTTTAGCTAATCCAAGTGAATATATTACTGCTATGAAGGCAGCAGGTGATGCTCTAGCAAGGGATCTTCTTGAGCGTGTTGTCGACTGCCTTGACAAGGATAGATGTGATACCTTCCAAGATTGTATCACTTGGGCACGGCTCAGGTATTAATTTTTTATTCTTCTTTCTACGTTGCAGTTTGTGTTCTAATATGGTAATGCTTCCTAATGAACTTTGTGCCCAGTAATCCATCACTTTAACCTGCGATACTGATCTAATTTTTCAAATTATTAGCAAGGTTCTATGTCCGATCAAACAAAATAACAATGTGATGACATGCACTTGCATAGTTCGTTACATAAACAGCATTGCTTTTTAGTTTTGCTAGGTCATTTCTTATTATCCCAAAATGCCCATTTTTTGTATTGTTATTTTTCATTCGTTTAACATGGTGATTTAGGTATTCACGAGCTTATATTTTTATTTTAACTAAGTGTAATAGAATTTAGTCGTTTGAAAAAAATTGTCTTCCTTCAAGAATCAAGATTGCTTTCACTTCTGTGAAGATATGCTGTACTTGTCTAGTGACATTGCTTCATGACAAGAATTTGAGTTGAGTACGCTCTACTTTTGTTAGTGTGGATGATTTAAGGAGCATAGTATAAACAAGAAGATAACACGCTTGTTTGTATTCAGTAGAATATTTTTAAATTCTTGACTCTTTCAAGTTAATTTTTTCTTGTTTCATGTTTGTATCACAGATTCGAAGATTACTTCTCCAATCGCGTGAAGCAATTAACATTCACTTTTCCTGAGGATGCCGTTACAAGCAGCGGGACACCGTTTTGGTCTGCACCAAAACGTTTTCCCCTTCCGTTGCATTTCTCAACAAACGATGCAAGCCAAGTGAACCTGATCATGGCTGCTTCCATATTACGGGCAGAAACATTTGGAATACCCATACCTGAGTGGGTCAAGAACCCGGAGAAGGCCATTTATGCTATCAACACAGTACTCGTGCCTGATTTCGAACCCAAGAAAGGAGTCAAAATTGTCACCGACGAGAAAGCCACCTCCCTGTCTACTGCTTCCATCGACGATGCTGCCATTATCGATGAGCTAATTGCAAAACTGGAAGAATGCGAGAAGAGGCTCCCACGCGGATATCACATGAATCCGGTACAGTTTGAAAAGGTAAGGTGTTTAATACTCTCGTACAATGAAAATTTCCCTACTTTGAGGAAATGTTCGCTTGTTGTAGCTAAATTAAGCTAACTCTTGAGCTATTCAAGCTGATCCGAGCTAGGTAGAATCCATATTATATATATACACACACAACACACAACACACATCGAAGAAGAAGAGTAACGCTTTGAAGTGCATGGGCAGGATGACGATACAAATTTCCACATGGATCTGATATCGGGGCTGGCGAACATGCGCGCTCGGAACTACGGGATTCCGGAGGTGGAGAAGCTGAAGGCAAAGTTTATTGCAGGTAGGATCATCCCGGCCATTGCAACGTCGACGGCAATGGCTACGGGGCTCGTGTGCCTGGAGTTGTACAAGGTGCTGGCAGGCGTTGGGGGGGGGCAGGCGCGCAAGCTGGAGGACTACCGCAACACCTTTGCGAACCTGGCGCTGCCCCTCTTCTCGATGGCGGAGCCCGTCCCGCCGAAGCTTGTTAGGCACAGGGACATGAGCTGGACTGTGTGGGACCGCTGGGTGGTGGAGGGGGACGTGACCCTCCAGGAGCTCCTCCGGTGGCTCAAAGACAGGGGGCTCAATGCCTACAGCATCTCCTGCGGGACCAGCCTGTTGTACAACAGCATGTTCCCCAGGCATAGGGACAGACTCAACAAGAGGGTGGTGCAGCTCGCCCAGGATGTCGCCAAGCTCAACCTAAATTCTTATCGGAGGACCCATCTAGATGTCGTGGTCGCCTGCGAGGACGACGACGACAACGACATTGATATTCCCCTCGTTTCCATCCGTTTTCGTTGATCAGTCGATCAATTGTTAACCCCCGCTGCTCCTGCTCTGCCTTTTTTCATGCTCCAAACTGAGAGGTACCCGCCCCTCATTTCTTAATTAATTAGTATCACTCGCCAGCCATTCTGTCAGTCATTATAGGCTAAAAACAGTTATTTGAATGCAAAGTGAAGAGGGGATCTTCTTT
This sequence comes from Gastrodia elata, assembly GCA_016760335.1. Lineage (NCBI taxonomy): Eukaryota > Viridiplantae > Streptophyta > Magnoliopsida > Asparagales > Orchidaceae > Gastrodia > Gastrodia elata. Next base: position 17,619,971 of record CM028672.1, on the reverse strand, counting down.
TATTTCTTTACGTGTTTTAATATTGATGCTGTCTCTGCATTTTCTTGCCATACTATCCTTCTTAATATGCTGTGGTGCCAAAAGATTTACATATTTGACTATCGATGGTTAATAAAAATCATTTTTTTTCATAGAAATGTGGTCAAGCAAAAATCATCTATTTCATATGATGTATTCTATTAACTTTAGCATTCTTTCCTGAATGTTACAAATGTCGATTTAAATGCTTAATTAATAATATATATTATAAGATAAAATAATTTAGAATATTCTATTTAAATACTTGTGTACGATCTGGCCTAATTATTGAGAAAATATTTCTAGGCCATCTTTCAGCATAAAAGATTAAGAGCAGCTATTCTGTTGCAACATTTTGTGTATTTCTACTCACCATTCAAGCCCTAGCTGACACGACATGAAGGCCTTTGCACTGAACACATTAAGAACTAGCACAAAATAACTTCAAGTTGACAGCCTCTCCAACCTCTATGCCGATCTCAACAGTCGAACAAGAAAAAGGTCTCCGATATACTCTAGCAAAGAATTCATTGTTTGCTGTTGTATTCTAATTCTACTAGCTCAAAATATTAGAGCTGGATTCGTTCTCTTTGACGAATTAGCAAGAAGTTTTCTTTTTCTGGACTTGGTGATACTAACTTCTTGATGGAATTATGTTAGTTTTGATTGCTTCTTTTGATTTTGTTCTTCTTTTTGTTGATTTCTTTGATCAATTATATGATTTGTCATTATTCAATATATATATATATATATATATATATATAATAAAAATATTAATACTAAATAAAAATTTCTGTTTATAGATGCTTTCTAAGTAGTAGCCTTTTTAGATTTTTGAATCTATCACAAATAGAGCCTTAGTTACATTCATCTCTAATTGGTCACACTTTTGATTATAACAGGATTTTCAGTAAAAGTTTTATGAAGTAAAGGCAATGCCTTTATTGGATAAATTGGTAAATCACAACAACATATTAAACTTTTTTTAATTCTTATTTTCTTACCTTTCAAATGCATATAAACAATAAAAAAATATACTTGCGTTGTTTTTTATTTTCATCCAACAAAATAACTCTTACAATCAAAATACATGCCCATTGAATATCAAAGGTATGTTTGACATTATTAAGATGATGAGTTATTTACATAACAAGCTATTTGAGTAACAATAATTTCATGATGATTATATAAATTATGTTAGTGTTATTGATTATGATTATTTCTTAAAATCAACAAAGATAGAAATGAAAAAGAAAACATGCACTCAGACAGAATCGAAGGATGATAGATGGAAAAAACGTAGGATGGAGGAGCTGCGCAAGATCCTTGAATCATGATCTACCAGAGATGCTAAAAAACAATGTAGGTGAAGAAGGAGAACGTGCTGCTCAGCCCAAAATGGGTTAGACAACAATAGCAAAAAATCTTAACCATCGGATTTCACTCTTAACGTGCGCAAAATTGCATCACAACCGTTCTAATTTTTTTTTATCAACTCTCTAATCATATTAATTCCTAGTGTGATGATGGGATGGCAAGCTGAGCGGTTCATTATGTGAACAAAGCAGCATCATAGAAGATTATAAGATCAAATACGATGTTTATGTAATATTCATAGAATGTTAGAAATTTAAAATTTGAAAAATTGAGAAATTATTTAAATAATATTTGGATTATGTATTTTGGAAATATTTATCTAAATATTTAAAATTAATTAAAATATGCAATTATTTAAATAATAATTTTATGTATTTTGTAGAAAAAATTTATATTTTTTATTATTAGATTATTTTCTTAGGAATTATTAAAGATTATGTTTTCTTAAATAATATATTTATCAAAACTTAAAAATAATTGTATTTTTGAATTCATCACATTTATCTTAGCAACATGATACATTCTCATAATTTTCTTACTTTATTTTAATAAAAAGTACAAAGTTGAATTTTTCTAAATTAATTTATTTAAATAATTATATATTTATTTATTTATCAAATTTTAATACCACGAGTGGGTATATTGTCATCATATCTGATTGATGACACATGTCGATCATATGAAAGTTTGTACCGAGTTATTTAAACAACAGAGATAATCCAAGCCATTGGATTTGATTTAAAATGCATGTCGATAATCCAATGCTAGTAAAATGATTAATAATGGTAATAATTGCATGATCACTCAAAGTATTAAATGAATTGATCATATTCAAACGGTCCAATTAAACTGGACCCATTAATATGTATTTGACATTCACTAAGATATTAGGATCTGTACCGATAGAGCCATCGCGGACCTGATAATGCATACCAGATCTGCAAGATCTGTATCCACAATAAACAGTTCCACTAATTTGCGAAATTGCTAGAAAATGTGCAAACCCTACAAAATCTCTGTGTTTTAATTCTATATGATCAGTCAGGGCCTTTAAGACCTCATCAAAACATAATTGTGCCTTAATTGAGCTTAAATCGGCATAATTAAGCTCTTACCCGAGCAAATAATTCAATTACTCCATTGGTTGATGTCACTTGGGATTAAATTCGTGAACCCTAAATGTTGCTTACAATTTCAGAAATGCCTCCATATTAAAAATTTCAAATTGTTGAGGTTGGATTTATAAAGTTTGGTCCTCCCTTCGGGAAAACTACACTTTTGAGCTCTTTCTTCTTGTTCTCTCCTAGATCACTCCTATGAAACCCTAAGCTTTGGCTTCATCCTGTGAAGCTACTCCGAGCACATCGAGGACCTACTTTGCTTCAATTGCAAAACACCTTTTTGTCCCTCATCTTCCCTCAACTCTCTTTAGCTAGGAGTTACCATAGAGACTGAGTATGTTTTGGAGGAACTCCTCTTAGGGTAATCCTCTTAGATCCTATGTTTTTGTGATTTTGATTAATACTTCCTAGGTTTTTCATTGTATTATGTACTAGTACTTAGTGTTTTTGTGAGTGTTTTTGTGATGTTTGTGCTAGATTGGTAATATGATAATAAAGGAGTCATAGGAATCAGTAGCTTTCTTTTTCAAGCAATCACAATTAACCTTCCTTACCTTAATGGTTCCTTAAAGCTTTACATAGTTAAGGTTCAACAAGGTTATGAAATGAGTATTCTCATAATTGATCCTAGTCATAGTCTCCCTTATTCAAACTACTTTAGGTTTTAATCTATACGTTGTTAAGTCACGTGTAAGAGAATTGATCTCTAAGAGAATCTTATCTTAGGATTTGATGCCTAAGAGCATGGTTAACTTAAGGATTTTTCATATCAATCTAACCTTCATCATTGGAGTTACAAGTGTTAATATCAATATAAGGATTTAGGAACCTTTCGTGAACCTTATTCCAACCCTCAACCATCTAGGATGTGTGTGCGTGTTAGTACACGTGATTATAAAATCTTCATGAATTATCCTAATATATTTTGTGAACAGGCTCAGATATTACTATTCTATAAGTATATGTAAGTGATCAATGTGTAAATACAAAAGCATACATTTTAAAACACAATATTATACATATACATACATACATATAACCATTTGCATTTCATAAATCTAGAATGAGAACGAATACAACATAAATGAGAAAAAAATAATACAAAGAACATAAAAAATATAAAACAATCACCAAACCCCACGAAAATTTTAAGAAAAAAATATCTTATCAAACATTGAATGTCTCCATACTTGAGAATCAATTCGCCAGCTAGTGATCGCATCTTTGTTTAAGATTATAGCTTGATTTCCTATATGATTTAGAACTTTTAACTTTTTTCTATTTACCACTAAAAGATGAGGATCATCCTCATCTTCAATCGAGGGACGAGGTGGGGCTATTTCTTCTATTACTTCAACATCGATCAAGCCCTTAAACCTTTGGCCGAATCAGATGGGATCGACCTAGATGTGAATGGAATCGCATCCCCAACTATCAAAGCGCCCTATCTTTTCACCAAGTATTATTGATTTCCTTCTAGACCATCAGATCATGGTCCTCGCATCTCGCTATAGTTGAGATGAACATCGCGTATGTATGTATGTATGTGTGTGTGTATATATATATAAACATATAACGATAAGCTTATAAAAACACATATATTTAAGCATAATTTGAAATTTAAAATAAAATAAAAGAAGACTCAAAGCTTATTGCAAGTATATAGAAATTAATCCTACTCTCAAATGAATAATAAATAATGAACTAATTATAAGGAAGGTAGCAATACGAGAACAAAATTGATATAAGACGATTAGTTTTATAATATATTTTAAATGCCCAAAAAATTTCTCATCCAACTCGCAACAATCATTGAATTTAAATTTTAATCATATCAATATCTATTTTCATATAATATAGTCATCACTATTTAAGTTATATTTCATCATTTAATTATTTGTAGTAATGTAAGTGTATAGTCTTCTGCTTCAACATCTCAAAATAAAGAGAAACTTTTTCATCAACGGTTGTTTGGGAAACCTACAGTTCCTCTTCACTATTCATTTTGATATCACTCTCTTGCCATATTTTCCTACTCATTTTATTCCTGCTGCTCGATGTAAAAACGAACTACTAACTGCAACAATACTGCCTCTATTTAGAAATGATAAGCTTATATTCCATAATTGACAAAATCAAGCAATTCTCGAAGGATAAACTCTCTCCACATATATTAATATATATATACAAGGTGAGACTATTCCTTCTTATACTTTAACCCCCTTAGGGTCACTCAAACCTTTGGTTAAACTAGATGGGACTAACCCACATGTAAAGGGGATCACATCCCCAACAAGCAAAGTGTTCGATTTTTCCACGAAGGATAATTGATTTCTTTTTGGATCATACACATCTTCTTGTTTTTTCTTTGCGACTTTATCAACTCTCTCCTCTATTGACACCACTTTATTTCTAAGCCAAGGATATAATATGAAACAGTGCATATTATCATCATCAATGGTATAGTAATGTGAACAGTAACCCAAAAATTTTTCGAAGCTATACTCTTGGAAATATCCCTTTTTTTCATTTCCAATCCAGAGTTTGTATTCAAATTGTTAAACTAAATCCATTTTAACTAGCACTCAGATCACCAAAGGTCGGAGAAAATTAACTGTTATAGAATCTACTTTCAGTGCTTTTCGAAATACGATCCCAATCAAATAGAATGGAACGAGTAATCAAGTGGATCCTAAGGAGAGCAAAATTGATACATATCGAGACGATGGGAGGTTCACATCTCAGATCAAAGGTCAATAGTTCATTAAGGATTTTCATTGGACAATCTTTGATGAAGTATGATCCTCTTATGAAAATCCTAATCTTCTTCATTTGAGAGTTTAATTAACACATGACGTACATCAATTAATCCAACATGTGATTTTTCTAATAATCCCAAATTATATATAAATTTTCTAATGGCATCCATCGATGATTTGCAATTTGAAAACTTCCTTACAAGAGCAAACTCAAAAGATTTGGCTAGGATTTGCATTTCCGATTATGCAAGAAGACGGGTTTACCTCGATGAAAAAAATCCGAAGGTGTTTGCCAAGACGCATCGAAAGGATTTGGAAGCCGAAATGTTCGCCACTCGTCATGGGTAGAAATCATGTAGTGCTCCAACCCGCGAGGTGTCGGTTGGACATGTCCTCAATGTTGACGCACCCCCCCACCAGCAACACCATCAGATCATGAGTCTTCACTTGGCATTGTAGTTTGGGTTTTGTCGTGCCGCTCTCGTTGTTTGCATGAGATGAATATCACATTGAAAATTGCTCTATTTACATATGGGCACACAAGCACCCCCACACACTATATATATATACACACACACACATGAAAAGAGACAGAGACAACAAGTTTATATTAGTTTTTGTTTTCTAAAGGCGTTAATTGAGTTTTGATGAAATCAAGTAAAATGACAATCATAACTTTTAGTGCCCTTTCATAAGAAATGATAAGAGCCAACTTCAATTCGAGCAAATCAGCTCAGGCCCGAATTCAAAAAATTTTGAATTGAATCCAACTCAAAAGTTCGAATTGTCAATTTAGACTCCAAATTTTTGAGTTCAAAATGACTTAGAGATTTATAAAACCAAAAAAATTTATATTTAAAACATTTCATAGTATATTGTTGAGAGTATTACTACATAACTCTAAAATATCTCTCAAAAAATATGAATAACTAAGATTTAGACATTTAAATAAAATAAAAAAATATTATTAAATTTACTTTTATTTGTAAAACATATAAAAATATATTTTTTAAATCTTAAATTTTAATCTATACTTTTTAAAAAATATTTAAGAACTATATAACAATTTTCTATTATTAAAGCTGCCTCCATTTTATATCATAATCCTAGAGGTTCAATTGCCGAGAAAGCCAACTTTTATATTTTTTAATAAAAAATGTTTTTTTAATAAAACATAAAGCTTTTGTATTTTAGGGGACTCCAATCCGAGTCCCAATAAATAATAGGGAGATTTTTATCACCAGCGATGCTGCTAAGGAATCCTACTGTTCGATATATATAAATATATATCCAGTTAAACCCGAAATTTCAAATCTGAGTTCGATTCTCAAAATACGAGCGATCTTCGAATTTCGGGTTAAATTGTCAGCTCATAAATGATGAATAATATTTTTTAAAACTTTGCATATATAGCCCACCATGCAAGCCTGTAACAATTGATTTAAGAACTTATCATGATAAAACAATTTTAAATTCATAACATCAGGTAAAAGACTTTTTCACTGAGGTAATTCCTTTAGAGATATAAACTTCAAGCGAATTCTAAATATAATACAATTTTGATCAGAAAAGTATATTTGATAAGTCATAAAACACTGCTCTATAAACCAGTATTAAAACAAGTTTATTACGCACTCATATCAGCTAATACATATTTAAGAAAAAACTATCAGCTAACTAAAAATGTAGAGGAAAACTGAGCCCTTCGCACCATAAATCAACCACATTATTATTTATTAGAAATTAAAGAATTAGCAAATGATCAAACCTGAAAAGCCCAAAATATCAAAGTGAAGGTCGCCAGAAACCTTTCATGCCAACGAGAAACTCCCCCTTGTGAATGGCAGTATCCCAATGAAGGGACTGCAACAAGGAGTTCAATTCTTCGATCATCTCTTCATTATCCTGGATCAAAACCCATCTACCTGGCCGTAATATTCGATCCACTTCTGCAACCACGTCAACAAGGCTGCACCTGAAAAAAAGAAAGGCAACGCCAGTAAGAATACTAATTATGTTATGGTAGAAATTTAATTTAATCAAAATATGATATCAACAATAATACTCATGAATAAGTGTTTTCAAATAATATGGGAATATAGTATGTAAGAGATGCTTATTACACTTTACATTATTAGAATCTGTGAATTTTATTGTAGGCCTTAAAAAATACTAAAAACAAAATTTTTTAAATAATATACCACATGCAGATATCGTACTAAACTAACAAAGGTATATACTGATCACAACGCATGCCCAAATAAGCTTTCCATGCATTAGAATAGGTCTGTCAAATTTCGAGAAAGCAAGAGTGTTGCAGATGCCAATCAAAAGCATTGTTATTACCTCTTCGTAAAACTGCCAAACAGAAAACTGGAGTGCAGCAGATCATATGTTCTGGGATAAGTATTAAACGATTCACACCAGTCATGATATATTCCGATTAAACCTCGCTCAAAGATGGCGGGCAAAGTATCTGGTCCATTAATGGGTACAACATTCATTACCCACAGAGGTTCATTGATCAGTGCTGCAGCAAAACTGTGAAAGATGAAAGAAAAAATATAAAATAAAATTAGTGTAACAAAAAACATTCATATATGCAATATAAAGATGAGCTTTGTGAAAATACAAAATCAAGAGCAAACTTACCCTCCGAAACGGGCATTCATATCCATCACATTGCGAATGCTTGACCAGTTGATTGCGAAATCATGCATATAAATACCCGATACAAGCTCTTCCCAGTGCTTCATGTCTTTGTAGTAACTTTCATCAGTATACTCTCTATTTGACTCTGGCATATTTGAAGGCAATGCATTCAGCCGTTTGGGCCAAGAAATTGGCCAAGTCTGCGGTGCGCCAGAGTTGGCAGCATGAATGAGAGGTAAGCAACCTTCAAGTGGAGCATACCTGGAGATTTCATTGAAGTTGATGTAAGGGAAACATCAACAAAATTTATCATCTTTAGGCAAATCCTAATTATTCGGTTTTGAAACTAATAGTTTGATCATACAAAGCCAGCCTGCAGCAATAAGGCCAACACTTGGCCCACTGACAATAGGGCTAACTTGACTCAAATTAAGCCCTAGCAAGCAATACCATGATATGCTGGATCTGTTTTTCTCAATGCACAAAGGCAGATTTCTGGGCTTTCTCTCTCGGTAGCATGAGCTTGACGTGGGTTTCTGATATATGACAACTCCAATTCCATTAGCATCGGTAGCTTTCACCATTACTTTCCAGCAAATAGATTCTGTCAAGGTTACCATGGCTGCAGAAAGAGGACAGTTAGAGTCATAAATATGAAAAAAAGAGAGAAGCTTAAATGCACTCGAGTGCTTTCTTTTAGCAGATAATTTGACAAAAGAGTGCAACTTGGGGAAATACAAGGTGGGGTCAGGTGCCCCCACTTGCCCGATTGTATTACAAGTAGTCCATAAGAAATCATCTTTCGTGGTAGAAAAATAATGAGCCAATAATGAGAGAAGTTTATTCTCCTCTACTTCCAAGTTCGTATAGTAACTAAATTTGACCAGAAAATGGCCAAGAGCTCAAAAATGAACTCAATTTATCAATTAAAGATCCGGATTATTTATTAAGAATTTCGGAAGAAAAATGCAAAAATTCATAAAAATAATAAAACTCTTGAAATTTATCGAGAAAACGCTTTTTAGTAGCTTTGACCAAGTTGGGAAAAGGGAACTCCCTCATGATGGTGATAAGGGGTATTTATAATTGTTAAGAGAATCACATAGTTATACCCAGTTGAGGTGGTAAGATTTAATTGGTATTTTCTGGAAGACAACATAGCATGTGATTAGTTCATATATAACACAGATTCTAACAGTGTCAGGTTGTAGAAACATGCGCTGATTTTGAGGTAATGAAAAAGGTTCCACATACTGATTCTGACTCTAAGAGACTTGGCTGAGGCTCGAAGATTATCACTCAGCACGAGTATATACAGACAAATCACTCAATGAAGGTAACGATTGACTCAGCCAGACATGTATCATCAAGGGCCAGTACTTACATCTCCCCCTCCAAGAATGGGGTCCTCAGTACCAGACATGTGGACAAACCCTGATAAATTTGGATAAAGCCTATAACATCTCCCTCTCCCAGAAACCTCAAAGGAATGCTCTATTTGAGTTTTTTATTCAAGTGCTCCATGCAGAACTCTCACATGGGGGAGAAATGGCATCGAGTTCGAGCTCGAAAGAAAGCCAATACTCGTTGAATGTTATGACGTGAAGGCATGTCAATACAAGGTCAATTGAACTGGAGTTCAAATGAGTAGGAGTCAAAGTGACACCATCAAGAGCCTTGATTTGAAATTTCAACCTGGAAGTGACGCTAGAAAATTGTAGTGCTCGGAATGAGAGCAATGTTGTCCTTCCCTTGGATAATCGACCCCTACGGGTTCATTTGAAGGTTATCACTAGTCCTTTTTGGTCAGAAGCTCTGGTCAAGTCATTATGGTGAGTACAAAGGTGCATGGGGGAACTTTAGAGTCTTCAGACAAAAAGACTATATCAGCGCTCGCCAAGAATGCGTTCATGAAAGATAGGAATCTCATCCTTAGAAAAGGAATTAATTGCTATCAAAGAGATACTAAAGGATAATACGATGCAAAAAGTTGAGAGCAACCTAAAGTCACTATTTAAGAAAACAAATCAGCATGAGGACATTCAAAATATAATGGACCGCATGCTCTACTTGCAAGAGAACTCAGACGAAGAATAAGAGTGTTATTAAGACTTGGTCATCTCAATCAAAATTCTAATTCTTTGGCGAGTATTACCATTGTGTTGTGAACACGTGTCATTATCGATTTGAAAAGCAAAAGACCTAGTGTGCAATGAACTATAGAATGGTGATAAGAAAATCGAGAGAATCGTTGGGCACATATGGCCGAGTGACCTACTGCCCGGATGTCTTTGCCCCCCTAAATAAAGAGTGAGGAGAATTGATGATCAAGAACCTGATTGAGTTCAAAGTGATACCAGTAGATGTTAGAAAAATGTAGGGCTTTGCCAACCTATGCTAATCACGTCAAGCACACATTCATAATCTATTGATGATTCCAGTAAAAGCACATGTTCTTACTAGTTAGACCTTTCGTTTTACAATTCTCATTAGCTGGGAGGACCGATCGAATGATATAATTTTAATTTAGCATTTTATTTTGTTTGTATATTTTTAGCATTTCCTGAATGAAAAGTCTCTTTTCTAATATTTGTGGATATCAATCCGTTTTACAAAGGAATTTTTTCTAAGTGATTTGCAAGTATTTTGTGTGGCTTTTGCCCTTCCTACCGAGTTCTTCATGAATATGTTATTCAGTTAATTCGTACTTAACAAAAGACAGGTTATGTTACGGGGCTTTTAACCTACACATTCTTTGGTGTTTTAAACACAAAGTTGAGTCAAAAAGATCAAGTATGCCCATGTTGGTTACTATACAACCTTTCATTATAGCTATATTCCCGTCAAGGAGGGATACTGCCAAGTAAGGATTTCAGGTTGGCCTTAATAAAAATACCATCCAAATTATTATCTAATTAGTTGTTCTGGCCTGACTATTAGAAGGTTTTGAACAATTATGTGTGTCAATATATATATATGATCTCAAGAGATTTAGCAAATTTCAATTCAGCGTTGTTTCCTCCAAATTCCTTGTGCTTTCAAACCCTGATTCCAGTTTTTGGAGCTCTCGTTTCTCCTTCACTTATGGGTGATTCAAAAAGGATGGTGGCGGCTGAAGCCACATAGACAACTCAAGAAGCCACCTCAGCAAGACATTAAGTATTGTAAAGATGTTTATGTATTTCCAAAATCATCCATCTACACTGCTCTGAACTTTGAGGCCGTGCACAAGGCTTTCTATAAATTGGGAGCAACACTTAGAATGTGGGGTATTAAATGCCTGAAGATGAAAGAGAGACCAAACAAAGATTACCCTGCCAATGAGATCTACTTGAATTCGTTGATGTTCACTCATAGTTTCAAGCTCCCATTCCTGGAACACATTAGGGATTCCATGAAGTATTTCAGGGTAGTACTTAGTCTCAGGTTAAACCGTAGTTCTTTGTGACGAGTGAATGCGATCTACGAGCTTTTTGCTATTCATTAGGATGAGTTCACAGTGGAGAGGATGCTAGTAGTAGTATTGCAGGACAAGATAGTCGAGGGGACCTTTTACTTCCAAACCTGCCAGAGGATGCTCACCCGTCAAGCCAGAAAGAAAGAAGGTTAAGGTATTCCAAAGAGTTTTGACCCCATTCCTTCAATCTACACATGGCTCAAGGGGATAAAAAGGTAGTTAAACTTCCCATGACCAAGACATTGGGTGGGAAGGCAAGACAAATCCTAACTTATTCGCCTACCTGAACAAATTATTAGTCAAAAGAGGTAAGACATTCAAGATAAATTCCACATTTTAAGCCCTTGTTGCAACTAACTAGGTTTGTTCATTTAACAGAAAAGCAAGTGGGGGTTACCGCAGGAACAACTCTGAAGAAGGTAAGGTCAAGGAGACAAACAAGAAAAGAGGAATATATCCTTACGAGACTCAGGCTAAGGCACTGACTAAGAAGATGATGAAAGAAACATTGAGAAGGAGAGTCCCCAAAGTGCGAGAGTACAATGAAGTACAGAAGGGCCATGATGAGGCACAACTAATGCTAGTGGAAGCATTGACCGGTGGCCGAGTATGTTTAGAGCCACCAGAGGATCATGCTTTGCTGAGCAATTAATCTTCGTCGAGCAAGATAAGCGATTAAGCTCCGTCAAATAAGCTAAAGAATTAAGCTCCGTTGAGTGAGCCAAGTGAGCTAATAGATGAAGGTACAAATCTCTTAATCACACTGTTAGGCTCCATGATTAGCTTGGGTTGGAATACTTATTTGGGCGGTCATGTGTCTGCACATGGTCCGGTTAGCATCGACACAAGTGCTGATATTGATGACATTATAGACACCGTCATTGTGATCAAGGAAGTTCCCCTATCAGCAGTACTTCTGCCACTACTGAGCGGAGCATCGAGGAGGTAGACTTAGACGAGGATGTCCTCAAACCCTCGAAGGCTCGCAGGGGGAGGCCATGCAATCTGCAAGTTTCTCTGGAGGCACTTCTCAAGGAATGAACTTCCTACGTTCAAATGAATGGCCGAGTTATTCTTGCGAGACTTTGAATGTTTGGTTGACAAATTTTAGGAGCTCTCAAGTTTTGCATTGGGTAAGGTATTAAGATTAAGAGGTTCAGGAGATCCTCCATCAAATGTTGAATGCACTTTTTTCTTGTTAAACGAGTAACTCCATGATGTAATAAGGCACAATCAAGAGACCTGAAAAAACAAATGCAGGCAAATTAAATATTTTTAATACTAAATCTACTTTTTATATATTTTAGTTTTCTATATTTCAGTGCAAGGATTGAGCAATATTTTCAAGTTTTAAATAAACTTAAGAAGCAATTGTACTTGACTTTCCTTTAGTCTAGTACATATTTCAGTATGTAATTTAAGAATAAAAAAAGTTCCAAATTGCAGTAGTTCCAGAATGCGAAGTTTAAATAAAAACCATTATAAATAAAGCTCCTAAAGGAGTACCATCCTTAAGGGGTAAGGATTTAATAAATAAGCTTTTTATGGGTAAAGCTCGTACAACATCAAGTCATTCTTAACGAATGTAAGACTGATAAATTTCATCAAATACAAATTCTTAGGCAAGAAAATTTTCTAAGAAATATAAGGGATTTCATAAATGCTCATTTCAAGTCTTTTAAGAAAAAATTTGCATTTAGCCCTTCAATAAAAAAAATAATAAATAAAAATATTAAATATTTACAAATCCATACCACTCACTTTTTACATTTTTTAATAAGAGTGGTATTCATCCATACCACATTCTATTCATTTTTGGATCTGATAAGCCATAATTTAATGGTTGATAGAAAGATAGATTTAACCTAAAAATACTAGCTGGTGCATCAATAGAAGTAATAATAGTACTTATACTATATTTTTCATTACTAAATGTTCTCTTCTAATAGTGCTAAGTTGAACTCCATTCAAGTGATATTATGAATGTAAGAACATTTAAATATTAATGAATTTAAGTTTATTGGTCTTTTTGTTGTTCTTACGTGACATTTTATCTAGTGTTGTCTAATTGAATTGAAAATACAAGAAATACATATTTATGTTTTCTACATTAGACCATTATCCCCACCTTGGTTCTCTTCACCAGTACTCTCGAGTTTATAGGGTCAGGTCGTGATAAACTGCGCATGCTTTGAGCCAAAAAAACCACGACAATAGAAGAAATAATCTAAAAAAGGAGAAATTTATAAAAAAAAGAGGGGGCCTGAATCAAGATCAGCGACGCTTCCTACAAGGGTGTAAATGAGCTTTAAATCTATTTGAACTTAGCTTAAGCTTGTTATGTTCGAGCTGAACTCTAACTTATCTTACTATTACGAGGCCTTTATTGAGCCAAAATATAGTATTCATATTTAAGAAAAATCATGCATATAATATCAAAATCTTAAATAATATGTACATATCATCCAAAGTTAAAATTTATAAAATAAACACTTTCATGTTTCACATTTCTAAAATACATGATGCCTCATATCTACTTATAAATAGAAAGATTTACAATTGGTGAAATGTAGGTGCAATATTTATAAGTTTAAAGTTTGGGTGATGAATATTGTATTATTTAAGGATTTTGGAGCTATGTATGTAAAGACACCTTACAAACAAATATTTTAAACATTTAAATTAAAAATTAATATTTAATTTATAAATTTATTATGGAATCATTATCAAGCTAAACAAGATCAAGTAAGACTCCATTTGTATTCGGCTTGATAATGAAACAAGTTTCAAATTTGAGTTGAAACTCAGTTTGCCAACTTATCAATCAAGTTAAATTTAAGCTTCTTAACAAGCTGAACATAAGTTTTTCGTGAACAATGAGCTTTTCTGACAGCCCTAGTTCCATGCTTTGGAATGCAGCAATGTGTACAAGCACAGGGAAGCCAACACTTAGCTAATGATGTATACAATGTACTTAGCAAGCTATTGAGAGAATGACTATGATACTTGGAGCCTATTCAGTGCTTAATTTCTTAGCTTGTGCTAAGCTAAGCACCAACCAAACAAACACCAATGGTAAATTTTAATCACAATATTTATTAATAATGGTAAGTTACTATTATTCTTGCATGACTACAATATTTTTCATGCACATTTTTCCCCAATCATTACCACAATATATATATATATATTAAACAGGCAATAATGTTGGATAATTACAAGAAAACTATTATGATATTCACAAAACTACCGCTTATATATGAAATCTCACCCATTTGTAAATGATTGGAAACATCAAAATAGAATAATAGTTTGGTGTAATTATAAGAAATTGGTAAGTCTATAATTATTAAAATTTAAATACTAGATACAGAAATAAAAAAAATTTGAGTGGCATGAATAAATTAAAATTTGTATTTTCATTAATTATCAAACTAAAGATCGCCATGAACTTGCTTTATGTTTAGATTTCATAAAACTAACATAGTTGGAAGCATTATGCAAACCTAAAGCATAAAACCAACCATTCCATATACTTTGATCTCTGGGATCATCACGATAAACTGGTGTTGCAGACCAAACAAAAAAGCCACCAGGTCTAAGTATCCTGTTAAGCTCTATTAACGGATTCCCACCTATAATTAAAAAATAATGGTAGTTACAAATTAAAATGTAGCAATAAATAGATAAATCTCATAAGATAATTTAGTAAGGTCATACATACCATCTCCATCCCAATGAACTCTACACCTTGCACAATGAATCAAATCAAATGCATTATCTGAAAAGACTAGTTGCTGAGTCCCAATAACTGATAGAACGGCTGGAATTCCTCGCTCAAGAGCAAACTGTATCTGAGCCTCATGCTCATCCTTTGGTGCAAACGACATAGTGATGACATCATTATCCAATAAATACCCACCAAAGCTTGCAACACCACAGCCAACATCAAGCACAACTCTTGTATGTCTACCCCACTCAATAGCAGGCAGACTCTATATTTTCCAACAAAAAGAACATATTAAGATGTCACCGCTCACAAACATAGTGCAGCAAGTTCTATATTAATTAAAACAAAAAAAATATTTAAGCAAGCAAACCATTTCTAAGATTTACTAATGGCAAGGATATAGGAAGTAAACAAGAAAAATACTCAAAACATTATCAAAAAATTTATAAGAACTTCAAAAGAGTTATCCAGAAAAATGAAGCACACAGATATACAAAGCATATTTCCTTTGACATCCCATTGCCCATTACTAAGAAAAGAAAATAGCTTCAGACTAATGTTAATCAATTTTCAATTTAAGATGAGTATTTATTTCTGAGTGTTAATTCTCAAACATATTAAAACATGCAAGTTATTTCAACACAAAAGAAAGGCTATATGCCATGATAGATAATATAGAGAGTTAACAGCAGTTTGCAAAATCTAAACACTTCAAAAACAAGTTAGCTAGAAACTCAAAATTCCTTTGATCTATGATTATTTATAATGTAACACACTTGCAATGCAAATTTCTCAAGATACCTTCTTAATAAACTGAATATAGCTCCTTACTCCATCTTTAAACTGAGTTCCGCCGCCAGGAAACACAAGATAGTCACCAGATTTCCGCACCCAATTTTGATCCTTCTTGTATTCAACAAGCTTAGGATGAGGAACATTATCATACCATATCTGAAAACAAAATACCAACTATAATCAAGCAAAAACTAATTAATCAATAAACTATTATGTTATCAAACTTGCACAATCAATTTCAATAAAAGATTTCTAAAAATAGCAATTTTGCTTGAAAAAGAATTCTAGTACAGCACATAATTGAACAAAAGGTTTATTCCATTATATAGCGTAGCTTCTACAATACATTTGTATTTGTTAGTGATACAATCATTTACAGGGTTTTTAAAGTTCAATATATTTAACAAAGGGAACACCCTATTCTTCCCAATCCGCACCAGTAAAGACCCAATATCATTACTTTACAAATTAGGTCAAATTCCGACTAAAAAATCAGGATTCTGGGCGTCTTCAAAATTAAAGAAAACCAAAAATACCATTGGACAAAAGTTTTTAGATCATAATGCCCTAGTTTGGGAGAAAACTGGATAACAGATACTCCTGATTTATTTCAGAATTGTTTAAATTCAATAAATTGAGAAAATTAAATACAAGTCTAAATTCATTGATTTTGATGTCATTAGGTTAAGAATATTATTTAAAGGCTACACAAAAAGTTTCGTCAAATTTGGAGCTTCGATTGATCGTAATTAATTTTTAAACTTCAGAAATTAATATAAAATAAAATATTGCTCCGAGGGTGTTCGTCTCATCGTAATACATCTCTATGTCAAGTTTCGTTATTTTTGGAAGTCAAACGATGGAAAAATACAAAAATTTTATTTGAAATCAATTATTTAAGATTTTCTATTTTCTTTCCACCCCCCACGCGCAGGCTCTGTAGGCACGCAGGCTCTGCCTGAGCGAAACGTGCAGCGCACGGCTCCTTCCATGCGTCGCCCTGGTCGACAGTTGGTTGGCGCCCGGTCAGCGGCAAACCAGCCGCCAGCTAGTCGGTCGTACCGCCTCTCCCCCTCCCTCCCTCTTATATATATATACCCCCCCTCTTCTTCCCAACACAAAACCCTCTTCTCCTCCCTCAGCCCTAGCAGTCGGCCCTCCTCCTTAGCCGCCGCCCCCACTGCCTCTGGCCACCCCACTTCGGCCCTCTCCAGCCACGTCCGGCCCACTCCAACCCTAACCCTATGTGAGAGGAGGAAGAAAAGAGAAGGAAAATAGGATAAATTTTGCATTTTTTTCTTTTTATTTATTTATTTCTTTTGCATTTCATAATATAATCATTATTATTTACATAATAATAATAATTATATTATTTCTTTATTTTTATCTTTAATATGTCATTATCATTATTATTATCATTAAATGATAATGATAATAATAAACATGTTATTATCATTATTATTATTATCATTAATTAATAATGATAATAATAAAAATATTATATTATGATTACTATTATTTTCATTCTGTCAATTTCAATTCAGTCATTTCAATTTTTGTATTTTCATTTTTATACTATTATTATTACTATTTTCTGCATTTTTTTAGATAGTTGTTTCCATTCTGTCATTTCTATTATTATTATTATCATTATTATTAATAATAATGATAATAATAATAATACTATTACTACTTTCAGTAACTTAAATTATGTCTTCTATCAAGAAGAGAGAGTGAAAGAGAAATAAAATAGAAAAGAATAAAATAAATATTATTTTCTTAAAAATATCAAACTACTTTATTTTCATCTCAATTTTATAAATTTCTAAAGTATTAGCTAAAAAACTAATTTAAACATCAAAAACCTTATGCAAATTTAGTCAACTGTTGCATTTTTTAAATTTGGAGAAAAAAATACCCAGTTTATATATATGTATTATTTTTTGCACTTATATACAATTTATTGCTGCTTAACTTCGCTTTGAGCCAAATTCATATTGATGCTTGGTTGGTTGGTTGTTTGAAACCAACTTCCTCTTATAAATTGGTTGGTTACTGAAAAAATAGCATCAATAATATACGTTAGTTGGTTACTGAAAAAAGACATCAATAACATATATTAGTTGGTTACTAGAAAAATGACATCAATAATACATTGATTGGTTAGTGAAAAAATTACATCAGTAACATATGTTGGTTGGTTACTGGAAAAATAATATCAGTTACATACATATAAGTGATAATTCAAATAATATATTTTGCAGGAATTTAATTATCCCTTTTGCGCTATTGCCTTATTTTTCATGCATTTTTATTACATTCTTATTTCCGCTAATCACATTTCTGCTAATATAAAATATAATGTTTTATTATTTAATGCGGTACTTAAAGTATTCTCTAATTACTAGGAATTCCAATCCCGGTATTATTTTCTTTACAATACCAGGTTAGGTACTTCAGGGAGAATTCGAATGAGAACTTTAAATCATAAATTTTCAAGTTGCTAATGGATCTACGATGCTACTTTTTATTTTTATTTTTATTTCAATTTATCTTTTGTTTAAAAATGATGATCATTGTAAGAAGTGTACACTTGTTATTTTGTAATATAGAATTATCATAAATGAGAAATGTCATTTGGCTTTTATATATGTGTATCCATTCTCTTTTAAATTGCTCAATTGGATCATACGGTTTGTAAATATCTAATGTCGGGACAATCCTCGTTGAACCGACATTGAGCCATCACAGCACCATTCAATTCAATTAAATTCAAATATTTAATACTAATAAAAGGTACAGCACTTAGCTCTTAGCTCACCAGATTCCAGCATATGTTAACATTAATTATAACAAAAAATTGTGCCTCATGGATCACATTCTTAACAATTCACTAAATGAAGGGCATGACTAATCACATGTGCTTATTCCATTTATAGATAGACCCTCACTTACAAATATGAATTGTGCTACCTCACAAATTATTCAACCAAGTAATTATTTATAACAGTCTTAGAACAAGATTGATAGTAGAGAATTCATTATTTCTCTTTTCCAGTTATCAAGGATTGAACAACTTCTCATCGAAGCTACGCACATCATACCCGAGACATGAAAACAACATCCATATCACTTTAGCACCTAGCTCTGTAAAAATCAAGCAAGCTCTCTTTCTCAGTTGTTCTTTTTAGGCTAGCATCTGTTTAATCATGTTCACGATTGATGCTTACTCTCCTTAAATCAGTTAGTTCTATTGTTAGATACATAATCCTCAAACAAAAAAAAACTATTGGAACAAGAAACAAGTGGGAGAACTATTCAAACTTATCAACTTTCTTAAAAAAATAAATGAGCTACTACTACTAACACATTTAGTCTATCTCTTTATCAAGGCATCTTCATCTTGGACATACATTTTTATATAAAATTCAACCTTTGCTTTCTTGTGAATGCCCATCAAATTTTTTTTGAAAATTATAACCGTGTGAATTGCCAATTTCCCAAACTGCCCCCTCCATTACAAATAATGCATCTGCAACTAATAACCTTTAAATTAATTCACTATAATAATTGGAGTTCATCACCTTATGCATCAGTGAATAATTATCAATAGTTTGTCACATTTAATGATGATTATTCTCAATTCAATTAGATATTTAAAAAAAATAAAGATCAAAACAACTCCAAACATATATAAGCTATACCAAAATAAACAAAACTCAGTTTTATTATTATATTAAAATTCTTCACGCCAATAATGCCATGTAATACGAATAATCATCTCTTCTTCAATTCTTCCATCAACAAGATGCTGCATCTCTAACAATGCTTCAATCTCTAATGAAACCTCTAATCCCCAACAAAGCTTCTTCTGAAAAAGATCCATCCAACCTTCATTCCACAATAGACATCTCTACAAATCCTCTTTTGTCAGGCTGCTTGCTATTTGTCTGTATATGCAATTCGTCGGCAAGTTGGTCAAAGAGGACGAGCCTAAACAAATCTATCATTGATTTGCTCCCGATTCATCTCTTCCTTGATTGACTTCATCCAAAACCCGCACACCTCTCAAAAGCATAGATACAAATAGTTAGCTCTATCAATATTGGCTACGTCTCATATTTTTGCATGATCGCATCACCAAATTTACCACTGAACATTATTGTCTTAGTTGTTTTCGATAAATCCCCCCACTCCTAATCTACTCCACCAGTTCAATCTAATTTCAAGTTACCGAAACCATTGAAATAAAAGTTAACTCCATTGGAATCACCATGAGTGATCATAAACAATCCTTCAGTTGCATTACCCATCTTTTCAAATAAATCTATTTGGTTTCTTGGCATTGTTTAATGTTATCATAAAACTATTGGCCCTATAGTCTTATTCACTATAACTCCAATTCCCATTCTTCCATCCATATAGCCAATAACACCAAAGTGAATATAACTCATATTGGGCATACTTTTGAAACACATTTTAACAATCCTAAGACTTATTTTATTCCAAACTAACATTTAATCTTACTTTTGTTAATCCAATAAATGAAATGAAACTTAACATCATTTCTTCTCTCTCTAATTGTTATAACATTATTTCTTCTTTCTCTAATTGTTATAACATTATTTCTTCTTTCTCCAATTGTTATAACATTATTTCTTCTTTCTTCGATTGTTAGATACGTGATCCTCAAACAAAAAACAAACTATTGGAACAAGTCACAAGTGGGAGGACTACTCAAACTTACTTTCATTTTTCTTTAAAAAATAGATAAGCTACTAATACCACATTTAATCCATCTCTATATCAAGGCATCTTCATCTTGAACATACATTTTTATATAAGTGTCATCCTTTACCTTGTTAAGAATGTGAAATCAACAAAATTTGAAAACTACAACTATGTGAATTGCCAACTTGCAAAGCTACTAATCCAATCCCATAAAATAATTAACCATCATATCTAAAGTCAGTTGAACTAATTTGCTCTAGTATTTATATTGCTTCATATTTATCGCTCTTTACAAGTTTTCTTGTGGACCGTTAACACTTGACTCTTTTTATCCTTCGTCAAGAAATATACCAGCTACTACTATCACCTCTAATCCATCTATATATTGATGGCAACTTCACCTCAGATATGAATTAGAAGATAAACTTAGCACTTTACTTTCTTGAGGATTTTGAGGACCAATAAAATTTGAAAATTTTACTTGCGTGAATTGTCAACTTCCCAAACTAGTCCTTCCATTGAAAATAATACAACTAATACTAATTGAATTAATTCACTCTAATAATCAAAGTTCATTACCTATTCATCAGTGAGTGATTATCATTAGTTTGTTGCATTGAATAATGACTACTCTCATTTTACATTAGATATTTTTTAAAATAAAAATCAAAGCAACCCCAAATATATATCAAATTTACCAAAATTAATAGAACTCAGTTCTATAGTTATATTAAAATTCTTGACACCGATAATGCCATGGAATACCAATATTCATCTCTTCTTCAATTCTTCCATCAACAAGGTGTTGTGGCTCACCATTCTTGTCCTCATACATATCCAATCTCTATCGAAGCTTCAAAACATCAATCTCTAATGAAACCTCTAATCTCCAACAAAGCTTCTTCTCAACAAGAGCCATCCAATATTTGTTCCGCTTCATCGGTGTTGCATAGATATTGATATCCCAATTATTTTCTCTACAAATCCTCTTTCATCAACCATCCACCTCGAGCTATTTGCCAGTATATGCAATTCATTGGCAAGTTCATCAAAGAAGACAAGCCAAAATCATATCTATCACTGATTCACTCCCAATTCATCTCTTCATTGATTGGCTTCATCCAAAATCCCACCTTTCAAAAGCATAAATGTATATTTTTAGCTCAATCCAAGACTAATTGTCTCAAATTTGCACGAGTGATCTTAATCTACCAAATATGCCACATAGCATAATTGTCTTAGCACATTTTCGACAAATCCAAATATAAGCTATCCTCCTTTGGGATGCAAATATACTCGAAAAGATTGTTTCTAGCCCTTAAATAAATATAATTGGCTTCTTGGCACTATTAAATGTGATCCTATAACTATTGATCCTATAGTCTTATTCAGTATTAATCCAATCCACACTCTTCCACCTATCCATATAGCCAATAACACCAAAATAAAAATAGCTCATATTGGCCATACTTTTGAATCACATTTTAAGCATCCTAATATTTAATTTATTACAAACTAACATTTAATATCATTTTTGTTAATCCAAAATATGAATGGAACTTAACATTATTTCTTCTTTCTCTGATTATTAGATATATGATTCTCAAACAAAAAAAAAATTATTGGAACAAATCACAAGTAGAACTATTCAAACTTACCATTCATCTTTCTTAAGAAAGAAGATGAGCTACTACTACCACATTTAACCCATCTATATATCAAGGAATCTTTATTAATCTTTCATATTAGTAGTTTGGTTTTGAGACTACTTGTGTTGATTAATTGCTTTTTTTCATTAGTACTTCTGACACTACTACATATCTTGATGATTTTGTTATATTATTAACAATTTTGCTTTAAAACCTAAATCCAAATTCATCCACTAGTTGCCACTACTATTCTTACTAAGGATACATAATTGTTGAACTTGTACTTCAACATTCCTCTCTAATAAAAGAACACCACATTATCTAGAAAATGTCATTGCTTCTTTACCTTATTTCATTATAAAAACCTCAATCTTATCACAAGGGAAGCATTGACCCTTTATAATAGCACGCAATGGATGATGAAATACGAGGATTAGAAAAAGCACATAGTTGAGATTTACTTAAACACACTTGGGAAAAAACACCCATGAGACGTAGATAAGTTTATAAAATTAAAACAAAGTCAAGCATATTTATTGAGTGCTGCAATGCTCAACTCCTTGCAAAAGGCTACAATAAGAATATGGAATTGAGTATAATGAAACATTTGTTCATGTTACTAGAATAACTTGTATACACTGTTTGCTTTAGCTTATCATTGTTAAACAAGTAAAATTTTTGTAAAAGAAATTTACAGGAAGATGTCTATATATACCTTCAAAAAATCTGGGTATTCTCATTCTTACAACCAAGTTTGCGAGCATTGGCAAGCTTTATATGGGTTGAAACATGCACTATGAGCTCATATCACTAAATTAAGTTCCACCATTATCAAGTTTGATTCCACTTGCAACTCTAATGACTTTGCATTATTTCATCAAAGGACAAATCATGGAATTGTTCTACTACTCTTACATATCGATAGTTATTTCCACCTATGGTGATATAATATTTTATTATAATATTCAACATTCCTTGATAACAAATTGATAAGAAAAAAAAAACTTTGTCTGCTCAATTGTTTTTTGGATTTCAAATTTACCTATAAAAAAGATCATTATCTTACTCTAGCTAGATATGATACAACGTAATTACTTGAGCAAAGATTATAGACAACAAAATCACTTCAATACCATTTAGTAAAATACAAAGCCAAGCCCCACCAATGAAACTCCGCTTAATTTCCAACAAGTATGAACGATTTGTAGGAAACCTCGTATACTTGGTAGCAATGAGATTTATTATGGCATAAGCAATTTGTCAATTTAGTCAATTCATGGAAACACCTCAAACTTCTCATTATAAGTTGCTCTTTGCATCCTTAGTTACATCAAAGAAGCTCTTCTTTAGCTTTCATTTCTCTAATGACCCTAATTAAAGCTCAGTAGATTCCAAATCTAATTGAGCTAATAACCCTATAAATTGCTATTTGATTATCGGCTATTGCTTCTTTATAAGAGACTTCCATATTTCATAGTATAATAAAAAATAGACTACTATCGTTCGCTATAGTACCGAGCTAGCATGTCTATAAGCAGGAAAGAAAAAAGCAAACAGCTTCAAAAAGATGTGGGGCTAAAAATTAGCAGCAATAAAACGCCTTAAATCAGACGAAATGCCATATTCAACAAGAACTACAGAATTCTCAAACGAAAAATATAGATTATGCTAAAAGATCTAGTAAAGATAAAGCGAAATCATATGATAAATAAAAACCAATCAACTTTAAATTCTTACCAAACCATCAATCTCACCATGTCACTGCTCTTAGGCCAGGGTACCGGTATCTTGTACGCTGGAGGCAGGGGAACGAGGCACCTCAGACTGGGCTTTGGGCAATGGCGCTCCCGGTGCTCCATGCGCCTTCTTGACTTGAGAGCCTTGATCGCTTTCATGTTATCGAGGCACGGGATATAATCCACCGCCTCGAATCCCGTCCCCTCTTGGCAGATCTCCCAGCGAAAACCAAACTCCCCGGCAGCCTTTTCACCGTCTTCATCGATTCCCTTTCCTCTCCCTCTTTTGTCTAACTTGGGCGTTTCATTTCCGGGATAAGAGGTATGGTTTAAAGAGTAAATCGGGGTGAGCTGGGAATTAGGAGAAGGAATAGAATGGAAGGATTTAAAAAGCGAGGAAGAAGGGTAAACAAAGGAAATACGATTGGAAGGATCGGCGGTGAAGAAGATGATGACGAGAAGAGAAACAAGGAGAAAGGTTAGAGTTACAAAAAAGGGAATCCGTCTCTCGCACAGAAAGCTCAGCGCAGTCGCCATAAGTAGAAGAGCGCGAGCGGAGATGACAAGAAGAGCGGAACATATTACGAGAAGTTCACTTGTAGCTTCAGGATTTATTACATAAGAGAGAAATAGACGAGCTGATGTGTTACTTATAAAAATTAATTCGATAAAATTTAGACATATTTTAATATAGTTTAAAAAAATAATATTTATATTATTTTAATATAAATAAAATAAAATAGTAATTAAATAATCTTAAATTTTATTAAATAAATTTTGTAGGTACTATATAATCAGATCTAAATAATATTTTTCATTACATAAATAATATAATTTTTTAAAATAAAATATATGTTGTGAATGCGTTTGCATACTTGATGTCCGGTTCATAATTTTTGTATTTTAAATTTTAGATTTAAATATTATTGTGCTTATATTTATTTTATATTTAAAATACATCTAATTTTAATAATAAATAAAAATAAAAAATAATAATTTTAAATTATATATATTTATATAAAATTTTTTTTTTATTTAAATTTTTCTTAAAAGTACTTTGATATGTTAAATTTATAGTATAATTTTCTGTAATTAATTTTACTAATCACTTTAAATTTTAATTAAGGGCTAGATTAATTAATTGAGGTCTTAATTGAGCAAACTCACTCTCATTGTGCTCAAAGTGTTATAGGAAACTCATAATCACTAATTTTGCTTGATTTGAACACCAATTAGTGAAATTATATTTTTTGGACTCGCTTAATTACCCTTTTAAAGAAATTCTTGTTTTGTTCATAACTAGGTCATTTAACTTCATAATTTAGCAAATTTGGTATTTATGGACTTCTTAAACTAAGCAGAACCTAAGTATTTTAAAAATTTTAAATTTCCTCGAATAAATTTGATAATCAACCCTAATGAGATATTGTAATTATTTAATTATTATTTTTTTAATTCACTAATCTATACAATAGAGTATAATATTTTGAGTAATTAAATAGTAATTATGAATCTTGTTTTAAATATTTTAAATATTACTTATGTAATACTTAAATCTTGAGCTTATTGCTTCTAAAACATATTATTTTTAAATATTACTTGGAACACTCAAATCAACAAATATTATGTTAAGTTTATGCCGTTTCGTGGGGCGGAGAAGGTCTTCAGTGCGAGCCGCGTGCTGAGGGGGTCCGAAGAACACTTGACGAGGCACGTGGAATAGGTGAAAAATTCGGATACTTAAAGTAAATTTAAAATTTTATTAATAATAATTCCAATTTAATTTTCTGCATCTTTTCGTCATTTGATTTTCAATTTTAATGAAATTTGATCAGGAGGTATACCTTAATGAGACCGGGCAAACTCACTTTGAAAATTTTTAAATTGGATCTATATTTTAATTTTGATATTAATTTTTAAAGATTAAAACCTATAAAATTAATTTCGGTCAATCTGGTTCTTAAAATTTGAAGTCTCCTCTTATTATTCTAAGTCCAATGATAATAAAATTTTGAATTTGATGTAAATTTTATTTTATATAATTTTAAAATTTTATATTTTAAAAATTAATTTACGAGCATGTTATTCAAATTATTCTCAAACTCAGCTGTTATAATAGCAAAAATATATTTTATTCAACTGTATATTTGGTTTGACATAAATTTGTACTAATTTATAATCATGATTTTGATTTAATTAAAACAGGTTTAGTCTTAATAATTCTAGTAATGATTTTTAGTCATTACAACTAGTGTGTTAGACTTTCTCTCTATATATATATATAAAAGCTATGGTTAGATCCATGCTAAACGGCTGGCGAGGAAGAGAGAACGGTTTGTAATTCATTCAGTGGAATTTTGTTGTGTGATGTGGCTCTATAATTTTTATAAATTTAGGTTATTCATATAAATCATGTGTTTTTCCTTTTTTTTTACTGTAATTTATTTTTTATTTTGTTTTACTTCTCTAATTTTCTACAACAAAAATAGAGTAACATATATGTTTCATTATATCTAATAGCCATCAATTCTACAACCATCCTTGAATCCCCATAAATAAAATCATTAATGTTAGATTGTTTTCTTAGTACCACTCTTAATTCAAGGCCCCCACCACTTTTTTCATTTATGGATTGTAAGTGCATCAAAATTTATTCTTGTGTGAAGCTTTTCAAAAATAGGATTTGTTCTTTCTCATAAGACCATCTTTTCACAATGAAATTATACCTTAAGCATTAAGTGTGGTTAGTGAAATATTTTTTTACAGAACGCCCTTTTAAAAGGATCTTTTTCTTAACAGAAAGAATTAAGATGGTAATACTTTTTTTATTATCTTTTAGATAATTTCTTTGAATTGTGTTACTTATAATATCTTAATCCATGATAAAAGTAGCAAATAGGTAACTTTATTATTTCATTTAAAAGAAACTTTGTTATCTGTAACAACTCAAATATTGATTAAAGCAATCATGACCAAATTGCTAATTCAAATAAGATAAAATCACAATCTTAGGAAAGTTTAAATTAGGTCGAACTAAATATACTATTAAAAAGAGTATATTTTTGTGATCGTAATGCCCAAGTTTGGAGACAATCTGACAAACGAATACTCTTGTATTAAATTTTAAATTTTTTAAATACAGAAAATTAGCAAAATAAAATGTATGTCCAAATTTTAAAATTTTGATATCGTTAGGTTCGTAATAATAAAAAAATGATATATAAAAACTTTCGTCAAATTTGAGCATTGGATTATATGTAATTAATTTTTAAAGTTTTTTCCTTCAAGCGTTAATTAAAATAAAATATAGCTCCAAATTGGAAAGTTTTTTATCGAGGGCGTTCGTCTCGTCAAGACAGACATTCCGGTCAAATTTTGTCAAATTTGGAAATCGGGTGATCAAACAAAAAATGAGTGAGAAAAATTTTATAGACAAATTGAAATATTAAAATTTTAATTGAGATAAAAAATAATTAAATATTAATTTTGACTCATAACTGTGGCGACCGGGGATCGAAGTTCTTTTCCTTCAACTGGCAGAACTAGAATAGGAGCTGAGGTTAGACACTCTTTTAGTTTCTTAAACACTGATTCACAAGATGAGTCCCAAACATAAGGTACATCTTTTTAAATAAGACGAGTAAGAGGGACTGCAATTTGAGAGAAGTTCTTAACAAACTTGCGATAGTACCCAGCTAAACCCAAGAAGCTTCTTATTTTTGTTACTGAAGTAGGTTGGGGCCAATCTTGAATTGCACTTATTTTGCTGGGATCAACTGATATTCCTTCTTTGCTAATTATATGGCCTAAGAAGGCGACTGAGTGAAGCCAAAATTCACATTTTGAGAATTTGGCGTACAGTTGATGTTGTCTTAACAAGTTCAAGGTGATTCTAAGATGCTCTTCATGTTCCTTAGCATTCTTAGAGTAGATCAATATATCATCAATAAAGACGATAATAAAAGAATCTAGATAGGGTTTCATTATTCGCTGCATTAGATCCATAAAATAAGATGGAGCGTTTGTTAACCCGAATGGCATTACTAAAAATTCATAATGCCCATATCTTGTTCTGAATGCAGATTTAGGAATATCTTCATCTTTGATATGGAGTTGGTGATAACCAGATCTTAAATCAATCTTAGAAAATATGGAAGCACCAACTAACTGATCAAATAAATCATCTATCCTTGGTAATGGGTATTTGTTCTTAATAGTAACCTTATTCAATTCCCAGTAATCGATACATAATCTCATACTTCCATCTTTCTTCTTAACAAATAGAACTGGGGCTCCCCAAGGAGAATTACTTGGTCTTATAAATCCTTTTTCAGTCAGTTTTTGAAGTTGATTCTTAAGTTCTTCTAATTCTTTGGGTGCCATTCTGTATGGAGCTTTAGATAAAGGGTTCGTTCATTGACTTAAATCAATGCTGAACTCCACTTCTCTTTGAGGTGGCAAACCTGGAAGTTCATCTGGAAATACATCTGCATATTCTCTTACTACATGAGTTTCTTCTAAGGTTGTAGTTTTCACTTTAGAACTTGAGAGTAAAGTTAGGAGTATAGGATACTTCTTTCTAATAAATTTCTCAATCTTGTTTGCTGGGATAAGACTAATAATTGCACTTCTTTGACCAATAAAAGTTACCTTCTTATTTCCATTATAAATATATACTCTTTTCTTTGCACAATCAATTAATGCCTTATTCTGACTCATCCAATCCAACCCAAGGATAATATCAAAACTTGTTATAGGGATGATTGTGAGTTTAGCTTCCCAAAAATTTCCATTTATAACTAACTTGCAATTACAGAAGATGTTTGTTTCTAAGAACTCTCCTGATGGTAGATTAACTTTAAGGGCTGATGAAAGTTGTTCTACTGTTAATGAATATTGTTGAACTATTTTTGACGCAATAAAAGAATGCGTAGCTCCAGAATCAAAAAGAACTAAACATGGGTACTGAAATAATAAAATGGTACCTGTGACCACATCAGGTTCTTCTTTTGCCTCTTCTTGAGATAGGTTGAATATTTTAGCCTGGGTTTGATTGTTTCTTGGATTACTGGAGGATGCAACATTGTTTCCTTGGTTTACTGGTGGTCTTCCTGGATTCTTCATAATTGCTTTTCCTTGATTTGGGATTTGATACACATTGACTGTATAAGTGGCTCGGCAGAATTTTATGGAATGATTTGTCCTTCCATAAAGGTGGCATTGACCTTCACCGGTGAAGCATTTATCTGTACTATGAATTCTTCCACAAAACCTACAAGTGTTTGGTGTCCTCGGAGTAGGTCTACTTGAGTTACCTTGAATATTATACACTTTTCCTTGAGGTCTGGAGAATTGCTGCCTCTTGGATTGAAAATGAGGGGAGAATGTTAGTCTTTTCATCCTGGAAGAATACTGTTCTTCTTGAGCTTCCATAAGTTTGGCTTTCTCTACTAGTTGAGCAAAGTTTAAGATTTGAAGAGGTGTCAAAATATGTTGAAAGTTATTCCTTAATCCATTAAGGAATAAATGACATCTGACTTCTTCAGTAGTAACCATTTCTGGGGCAAAGCTGGCTAGACGAGTGAATTCCTCTTCATATTCAGTTACTGAATGACTTCCTTGTTTTAGGTTTAATAGCTCTTTTCTCATCGTCTGCCTAGCAGATTGAGGCACATATTTGCCCAAAAATGCTTTCACAAATTCCTCCCATTGGATCTCTTCTTCTGTTCTATTTTGGAATGTGGTATTCTTGGTCGTCTTCCACCACTTCTCAGCAGCTTCTGTCAGAAGATAAGTAGCTAGAGATACCTTCTGGTCTTCTGAGCTCTTAGCACATTTAAACTCTTTTTCTATCCTTTGAATCCACTCCTCAGCTTGGTAAGGAGTTGCTTTGCCATTAAATCTGGGTGGCTGAAGTTTAAGAAATATTTGCATGTCTTCATTTACTGCTTTTCTCTAAATAGGATGAGGATTCTGGATTTGTTGACTGTTCATGAATTGACTCATCATATTCATGAATTGGAGCATCTGATTTGCTCCACTATGATCAAAGGGATAGACTGCTTCAACATTAGGTGAAATAGTCTCGTTGTGCCTAGCAGATTGATTGTTGTTGTTGTTTTGACTATCCATAATCTGGGAAATAATAAACTATACTTAGTTGGCTCTCCAACTTTAAATTCTAACTTCTAATAATTTAGTAACTGTATTCATATAGTTGGCTCTTTTTATGAATTATTCCTTAAATAGTCTCAAACTTCGCTTTGATACCAATTTCTATGGCGACCGGGGATCGAAGTTCGAGAGTCTTTAAAGAACAATTCATCTCAAATGGAAGTATATACATCTTTATGATTCAAAAAGGACAAAATAAAATAAAATAATAAGTCACAGTCCTTTTATACATAGAGCTAAAACATATATGAAAAGTTACAACAGCTTGAATTTTTACAAAATAAGAAATAAAATATCTACACTCTTCTTGCTTCTTTAAATTCTTCTTCTTTTAATTTGGCAGATCTTCTAAGTTCTTTAATTATCAAAACCTGAAAAAAATTCAGTTTACCAGTCAGGTAGGAGTACGCAAATTGTTCTTATAAGAATAAATCTAGCATCATATAATAGGTATGAATCATATATGAAAATGACTGAAAATAAAACTGTAAGTAAAGTAAGCAATTTCTAAATGCAATTTCTGCCCTGCAAAATAGCTATGAAAATCAACATATATGAAATAAATTTTATCAAAAGCATATGTAACAATAAGTCGAGTCTGAAGACCCCTAAGCCCAAATGGGTGAACCCATAGGCATATATCTGTAGGAAGCTTATCTCGCCACCCGTCAGTAGCTTACTCAAATTAGGAACTGATGGTGTGTCTTTCCTCTGGATTTGCCTACTTCCTACAAGAGGCTAAATCCCTCCATATAACTCCTAGGGGCTTGCTAGCTAGCCCAATCTGTACAGATTCCAATTTTGCATTCCACC
This sequence comes from Gastrodia elata, assembly GCA_016760335.1. NCBI lineage: Eukaryota > Viridiplantae > Streptophyta > Magnoliopsida > Asparagales > Orchidaceae > Gastrodia > Gastrodia elata. Next base: position 17,588,959 of record CM028672.1, on the reverse strand, counting down.
CTCCAAAGACAAATACCACAAAATATATATAAATTCTTTTTGTTACATGCTTTTTGATATAATTCTTTTGCAGATTAAAATGCGGTAAGCAGTGCAAATAATACTCAAATGAAAAAATGGCTCAAATAAGAATACTGAAATAAGACTTATAAGTAAATTTGCGTACCTGACTTGTTTTGATAAAAATCAATCAATTCAATTTCCTTGATTTGCCAAAATAATGAAATTATTAATTTAATATGATTGGTTTATAAAATGACTATTTTGAATTATTTAAGTTATATAATTATTTATGCCTTATAAGGTCAAATTGGGAATTTGACCTTATAAGGGCATTTTAGTAATTTTACCTTTAATATAATACAAAATTTATGTTAGTTATTATAGATTATGTTTTAAGGTTTCTATAGAGTTCAAAATTATCAAATTCTGATATAAATTGGTTAAGTTATAGCTATTCTAATTTGTAGGGTTAATAATTATGGTTTATTGAGTGATTAGTGAATTTAGTCATAAAATTATCAATCTAATTATACATTTAAGTTCTAATTTACTTTATGAGTCATTTAAAACTGAAATCATTTAATTTGGATTATTATATTTGCTTAATATTTACTAATTAAGTTTTTATAGTAATTAGTATTAATTAGGAGATCTAACCGTTGGATCCTAAATATTTTTGCAGTTTACTAAAATTTAGGATTTTATGATCTAAATAGATATTTGGATTTCCTAATTTGGAGCTAAATTGACTATCTTATGGCTATTTGAAGTTCTATGTTAAATTAGGTTAATTAGGGTTTATTTGAATATTCTTCCTAATTAATATTCCAAAATGTCACTATTATGAAATGTTGTTTTTACTAATATTTGGTTGGCACCATAATATTCCTTATATTTTTCTGGTTAATTTGATATATTAAATTGTATAATTTGGTTAAATAATTTAGGAGTTATGAATTCTTAAAGTTTTAAGATTATACATATTATTTAATATTAATTTAGTTAATTCTGATTTAATTATTTTAGGATGTATTCATTTTCTGTTTTAAAATATTTTTATTTAATTTAACATGTATATGTATTTTATATTATTATAAAAATATATTATATATATGAATATTTCTATATTTAAATTTATGTTTAATTATTTATTTTATCTATTTTTATTTATCATATTTTATTTAAATTTTTTTTTTCTATTATTATTTATTATTATTCTATTATTTAATTATATTATTTTATTTTTATTTTATCTAATATTTTATTTTGTTATTTACGTATATCAATATATAACAGATTTATATATTATAAATATATATATATTTTTATTATAATTATTTTTATTATTGTATTTGATTTAATATATATATATTTATAATATTTTCTATTTTATTAATATTTACTGTATTTGATTTTTTTTTATTTTCTATTTTTATATTTATATGTATATTTTGGATACAAATATAGTTATATTATAAGTATTTGTATCTATATGTATGCCTTATTATTTTGAAATGTGTATTATATATTTATAAGTAATGATTATATAAGATTTATTTATATTTAATACTAGTTTTTCTGCAGAATTTTCAGACGGCGGCAAGCCCCACTCTTGACGTGTCCAGACACGATTTGTCTGGGACTGTCATGTGGGCCCCACGCTTACGCTGCGTGGCAGCTGACCGCGGCAGAGGTGGGTCCAGTTCTGCGCTGATTTGACCAGCTAGACCGGTTCGACCGGTCTGAAAAATCGAACCGGTTTCTAAAAGAAATACGGTCCTGATCTTTTTGATTATGGAATAGACGGTTCAGATTTGCTTATGCAGATCTAACGGTACGATTTGTGATTAAACTAACTTAACTTATTTAAGTTAGTATTAAACATAATCTAATTAAATAAGATTATATTAATCTTAATCGGACGGACAGGATTAAGCGTCGATCGCCGATTTGATCCCATCCATTGCTTCGTCATCTTCCCCGACACCTCTTCGTCTTCCCAAAGATGCCGAGCGACGGATGAATCTAGGGTTACGACAGCCGCAGCCGTTCGTCCAGACAACTCAGTAGAGGTGATTTACGGACTCAAATCAAATAATGAACGCATATAATCGAAGGAGGTAGAAGAAACAAGTACCTTTGAGAATGGAGAACGAGTTTTAGGGTTAGCTTGAAAATGGTTTTGAGAGTCCTAGCACCTTTTAATCGATCTAGGTTATGAAAACCGAAGTTATAGGTATGTAAGGTTTTAAAAAGAGGAGTATTAATCGGTGCGATTGCCATCTGGAGCGGTGGATGTTCCGCGTGTCAACCCTAAGACACGCAGAGGGCTTCTGCAGAGATCGGAAGGGATGATGATCTGACCGTCTGATCCTTTGATCAGACGGATCAGATGATCCATCAGGTTTGACGGAAAAATGCGTTTAGATGGACGGCGTCAATGGTCAACTGACGGTGGCCGTTAAGTTCTAATTTATTTAAATAATTATTTAAATCAATTTAAATAAATAAATTTTAACTTAAAAAAAATTTGAAAATATATTTCGGAGCTAATTGAGGTCTTCTGAACACAACGGTGCACTCGGATTTTTGATCCGACGAGTACTTAATTACTCGAATTTTCGGGAATTTAAAATAATATTAAAATATTCGTCAAAAATTTAATGACTTCCAAATGCGTTCAAAACTTCACTCCTGGCTAATTTGGGGGTGGTGAACGCAATGGTGAAGTCAGATTTTCAATCTGATATCAAAATTATTTAAATATGAATAAATAATTGAGAATGAAATTTTTGGTATTTTACAATAACAGCACTAACCTACTAATCACTAATTTTTGTTTTTGCTCATAAATATTATTTCTGCTCATAATATTTTTTTATACAATTTTTATGTTCTATAATTTACTGCTCTTTTTATTTATTTAATATTATATATATATATAATTATTATAGTTTTTTTTTCTTATGTGTGGCCGGTAGAATTTGAACTCATGATCTGGGATAATAAATCCTGAGCCTCAACCACTGGGCTACAACATCATTCACTTTTAATTATATTATATGATATTATAAAAAAATTAATAATCATATTAATTTGTTGTTGTTATTATCATAATTATTGTTATTATCATTAAAAGAAATAATTATAATAATAATAATTCATAAATATTATTATTATCATTAGATAATAATAATAAATAATTTTATTATCATTATCACCAAGAATAATAATAAATCATAACAAGTATATAAATTGTTATACTTGTTGTATAATAATATCAATACTATTATTATTATCAAATATTATTATAATAGTAACTATATATTATTAATATTATTATTCTTTCTCAATATCATTTTTAATAAAAAAATGATAATAATAACAAGTATATTACCTTATTATTATTATTACTATCATCTAATTATAATCATATAATAAAAATAATATTATTATAATACTTTCTCTACATTTTCTTAACAAAAATATGCTAATAATAATAAATATATTATCATACTTATTATAATTATTATCATCGCATGAATAATAGTAGTAATAGTAATTATAATAATAATAATTATTATCCTAAATATTCTCTCTAAAATGAGTATTTGCACAAAAAATTATTATAAAAATCAACAATATTATTTTGTTCTCATTATCTTATTCTCTTACTATGATAAATAATAATAATACTCTTTACATATAAATTACCATATAAATGATAATAATAATAATAATAATAACATATTATTATTATTATCATTATTATCTCTACTTTTCTAAATATAATTTACTTTTCTAAATATGTGTGTGTATATTATTCTCTCTCTAAATAATAATAACTTCATATTTTATTCTTATCTTATAAATAATAATAATAATAATAATATTATTATTATTATTACTAATTATTATTATTATCATAATTTTTTGCCATCATTATCCTTATTACTATCTATGTTACCATGTTTCTTCATCATTTTTATTATCATTTTCTCTCCATATTTTATATTTATTCTTCTTATTAACATAGAAATAGAGAGAGAAAAAATAATAAAGTTTGTAACTTATGAAAAAATTATTCATTACTTTGTTAATCAAATATTTTACACACATATTTATAAGAAATCAACTTAACAAGAAAAAATAAGTACCATAAATATTATGAAGTACATTTATATATGTTAATCTAATTATATGCTCTTTGCTCCTCTTTGAAACTCATAAATTTCATTGATTTAATTTCATACTTATTAGCATTACAAATTTTATGATTCAAGTATACTGTCTAAATTCCCACTACTTATTAGCAAAAAAATAACTCTTTGCTCCGCATTATTTTAAATAAAGAAGAAAATTATAATATTGTAATTGCTTTTATATTGAAATAAAAATAATTTTGTTATTTTCAAATTAATTGAGCAATTATCTGTGATGCTTATGTTATCATTCTAAATTCCCACTACAATTCCCAGCAAGTTCGGGTGACGCCACGTCAATCTGCACCATTGTTGGGAACCATGATTGGGGGGGTATTCACAGTTGGTATCAGAGCTTGATTTTAGAAAAATCTAGAATGATAACATAAAATTTAGATTTATTCATATATATATATACATATATATATATATATATATATATATATATATATATATATATATATATATGTGTGTGTGTGTGTGTGTGTGTGTGTGTGTGTGTGTGTGTCATTATTTTAATATATCCTTTTTACAAATAAATCCCGAAAATGAGTTCATAGAATACTTTGAAGAAAATAAATATCATAGTGAGATAGATTCATGCCCATCACAAAGTTTAAAAAGTTTCAGCATTTATCGACCTCTCGCTTAAAAAATTAATACCAAACCTTAGCCCAAAAATTTTAGGAAATAAAAGATCTATTCCTTACAGTCATCCATGCTCAAATTAAGAACAATATGAAAGAAATAAAAAACTTACAAAACACCATCAAAGAAGCAGCTGCAGCATACGAGTATCATTTAATGGAGCTAGAAGAAAAAAGGGAAAGTGGCTAAGATCTTCCAGCAGATAAACTCGTCATCCAATAAAAGTTAGAAAATTACTACTGTCAAGAGAAAAATAGGATCAGTAGAAGGAAGAACACAACAAAAATATAGAACTTAGATTTTTACCATATACAAATATAAACATATTTATATATGTATATATACATATATATGTGTGTTTGTATCTTTCAAATGCAAGTTTTATATTATAAAAAGGAGTTTGGGATTTAATGTAAATCATGTTTTAAATAGATGGATCCAAAAAATTATTGGGATAATTCCTCAGATCAAACTCCACGATTGCAATCCCATGACAATTTGAAAATCTTAAAATCAACTATGTTCCAAGTCCGCTAACCTTGCACGAATAAATCTATATATTGGAAGAAACGACAGAGAGAATCATTGGAACCTTGGCCACATTTACAATATTAACTGATGAAATACTTGACAGCTTGGAAAATGAAATGCAAAATCTTTGCATGATAGTATAAACATCACTCACCTCCTTTACACAGATGATGAAAGAACATGAGGATGAATTTAGTTGTCAAATAAAGAAACTGAAAAAGAAGATCCATCATTTATTAAATCCCAAAACTAAAGAAGAAACATTCACTCCCTATGCATCTAAATGAAAGATTAACTTGTAGCTCTATGTGATAAATCATATATGAAGATATATATATATATATATATATATATATATATATATATATATATATATATATATGTGTGTGTGTGTGTGTGTGTGTGTGTGTGTGTGTGTGTGTGTGTGTGTGTGTGTGTATACATATGTGTATTTATGGAAGAAGGTTTTTTGAAGATAAATAAAATAAATACCTTTATATTTACTTAAAAATCATATTGTAAAAATTATCTATCTAATATCTTCTCATTATATTTCTTTTATTTTTCAGATGGATTCTTAAGAAACTTCTATAATCGTATCCAACTCAAATCAACCCATTGAGGATAGAACCAATAAGCTGCTTGAACTAGCAACAATGCTACTTCATAACCAAGCCACCAATCAGACTTTCACATCCTCAATACAACCTACATCAAATCAAAAATTTTCCACTGATAGAATCCTTCAAGTTTATCTTAAACTAAAACCACTCACCTTTAATGGGGTAGTCTCACTAATGAAAGTTGATGATTGGTTGAAAAATATTGAAAAAGAAGTTAATATTAATAAAATGTCTAGAAGTTGATATAGTGAGACTTATTGTTTTATCTCTTTGAAAGTAAAGCTAAGAGGTGGGAATCCACAAAAAGCACTAAATTTACTATTTTTAATCTAGAAGATATAAGCTTAGAAGATTTTATTAAAGTCTTTCATATCTAATATATTTTTCTATCCACCCAAAAAATAATGAAGGACACATTTATTAGTTTATATCAAGGAAATATGAGCATTTTAGAAAATGTAATCGAGTTTAAAAGGTTAGCTCGATATGCATCAAATATAGTAAATATAGAAGAAGCTCAATGCAATTGAGTACTTAAAGGTCTTAACAATTTTATAAGAAAAAGTCTAATCCCTTTTTGATATATAAATTTTCTTGATTTACTTGAATGTGCAAAAATGTTGGAGCATGATGATCAGATAATAACTGAGAAGATGAAAAGGAGAATTCAATCATAAACTGCACAAGAAGGTACTTTCAAAAGATTTCAATTAAATTTTCCACCAATCAAAAGAAATTCAGTAATACCACAAAGTAAACTAATGATTAATAGACCTTGCAATTTACCGCATCCATATAATAATTATTACCATCATAAAGATCAATGTCATAAATGTGGCAAAACTGGCCACCACTTTCAATTTTGTAGAGCAAACTACACAATAGATGAACAACCTATCAGAAGAATTAAACCCGCTTATAATCAAGCACGATTAGCAGCCTCAAGACAAGTACTACCCATGTGCCCTGACAGATGTCTACCCTTATTCCCCAACAGATACAAGATATCACTCAAGCTAAAAGAATCTAGCTCTCACAAGAATAAATATACTTACCCCTACCATAACTCATAAAACTCTGAAGTAATACTAGATATTTTATATTATAAAGATATTCCATATTCTATTTTATTTGATACTGAAGTCAGTCAATCAATTATACCAGAAATATTTGCCAAACAAATTCAACTATCATGTTCAAAATTAGAAGAATCATTAAAGATAAAATTATCATCATGTGCATATTGATAGCTAAAGAATATTGCATCTGTGATATATCAATAGATAAAAAATCATTGTTTATCACGTTTATACTACTTTCTATTTCTAACTTTGATATCTTGAGTATGGATTGTCTAAGTCAATATAAAGCTATTATAGATTACCAAGAGAGAAAAGTGAAACTAACCGGGGATAGTAAATCAAATACTATAAAAGGAAAATGGAATATCTTGACACACTTTATTAATATTATGAAGACAATAAAAATAATTAGAAGAGGAGATGAATGTTATTTTCTAACAATGATAGGTATGGAGAAAGATAAAGTTTCTTTAACATACACTAGAATAGTAAAAGATTTTGCAGATATATTCCCCAATGATCTTCCAGGATTACCTCCTATTTATGAGATAGATTTTGTAAGTAAACTCCTTCCTAATACATAGCCACTGTCCAAAGCGCATTATAGAATGGCACCGCAAGAACTACATGAACTCAAGATACAAATACAAAAATTGATGGATAAAAGACTTATTCATCCAAGTGTATCCTCTTGGGGTGCGCCAGTATTATTTGTTAAGAATAAAGATGACACCTTAAGGATGTCTATAAATTACAACAAATTAAATAGAGTAACAACAAAGAACAAATATTAACTTTCACATATAGACATTTTATTTGATCAATTATCAGGAGCTATATTATTTAAAAAATTGATATTTGATCAGGATATTATCCTTTTCAAAGACAACCTTCAAAATAAGGTATGGACATTTTGAATTTTTAATTATATTACTTGACCTTACAAATGCCCCGTCAGTATTTATAGACTTAATGTAACAAATCTACAATTATTTTTGAATAAATTTGTAATAGTATTTATTGATAATATACTAATTTATTTCAAAAATGAGAAGCATCATGAGCAAAACTCACAAGCAGTATTGAAAATACTAATACAACACCACTTATATGCCAAATTCTTCAAATGTGAATTTTGGCTAAATTCGATAACTTATTTGGGTCATAATATTAATATTAGTTGTATTAAAGTTGACCCAATAAAGATAAGTGCAATTTAAGGATGGCCTTAACCAATAATAATAACTAAAATAAAAAGCTTTCTTAGACTCACTAGGTATTATAGAAGATTTGTTTAAAAGTTTTCAAAAATAGCAATTCGACTTATAAGGCTTATACAAAAAGCAATAACTTTTATATGGAGTTTAAAATGTGAAGAAGCATTCCAAAAATTAAATGATGTTCTAACAACATCACTAATCTTAATATTGTTACAAGAAGAAATCAATTACCAAAATTTTCCAGACGCATCTCAAAATAAATTAGGAAAAATATTAATGCAAAATAAAAAGGTTATCATTTACACATCTTGACAATTGAAGGTTCATGAGAAAAATTACACAATCCATGACCTGGAGTTAGTAGCAGTTGTATTTGCCTTAGAAATATGGAGGCACTATATTTATGGAGTGAAATGAAAAATCTATATTAATCATAAGAGTATTAAGTACATTTTCACTCAAAAAAGGCTTAACTTTAGATAGAGATTATGGTTGGAATTAATAACGGATTATGATCTTACTATTAAAAATCATCCAGGAAAAACAAACGTAGTTGCATATGCCTTAAGCAGATCAAACCTACTTTAGATACAATATGCAGGATTAAGCCGATCAAACCTACTTTAGAAGAGCAAATCAAGGATGCCCAGTTTAAAGACGAAGAATACTCCAGAAAACAAGACAAAAAGTGAACTTTAAAAAAATTTATATTTGAAAGACACTTATAATTATCATAAGACAAGAATATAGATTATTAATAATCTTGAATTATGTAATCAAATACTAAATGAGGCTCATCCTTTAAGATACACAACACATCCAAGAAATATAAAAATTTATAGAGATTTAAAGAAAGTATTATGGTGACCAAGATTAAAGAAAAATATTTTGAAATTTTTAGCTCATTGTCACACATGTAGTCTCATAAAAGTTGAACATCAAAAGTCTAGAGGACTCTTACAACCATTATAGATCCCATAATGGAAATGGACAGACATTTCTATATACTTTATAGTCAAACTTCCCCGAAGTAAATCTGGAGCTGAAACTATTTGGATAATAATAGACAGACTCACAAATTAGCACATTTTATTCTAATCAAGAGAACATATAATATTGAGAAATTGGAAAAAATGTATATAAGAGATATTGTCAAGTTACACGGTATTCATTTAACAATAGTATATAATCGAGATAGTCGATTTAAATCACATTTCTATAAATTAATACATCAAGATCTAGAAACTAATTTAGCTATAAGTACCACAATTCATCCTCAAACTAATGACTAGACAGAACAGGTAAATAAAAAATAAAAAGATCTTTTAAGATTATGCATATTATATTTTGACGAAAATTGGGAAGAACATATACTATTAATAGAATTTTCTTATAGTAACAACCATCAAGAAAGTATAGAAGAAAATATAGTACACCATTATCCTAGTTCAAAATAGGGACTCAAATCTATGGATTAGAATTAATATAAGCTAAAAAACAAAAAGTCCAATTAATACAAAGATACAAATAAGAATACAAGCAGCACAAGATCGACAAATGAAATATTATGATCATAAGCACAAGCTAATCAAATTTCAAATAAAAGATTTAGCCTACCTAAAGGCAAGTTCAATACAAGGAATTCACTATTTTGGAGTAACAAAAAAATTAAGTCACAAATATGTCAGACCATTTAAAGTATGGCATAAATAAAAAGCTCATCTTATTAATTTAAACTACTAGAAGATTTTTCTGTAGTACATAATGTCATCCATGTATCATCTCTTTGTAAATGCCTGATCAACCCATAATAACAAACATACATCTCAGGAAAATGCATTCATCTAGTCTTAAAGTCTATCGAAGTACCTATCAAAATACATTCACCAACTTCACAACAAATTAATTCCCATGATAAATATACAATGGAGCAATCAAAGTTTGAAAAAAGCCACTTGGGAAAAATAAAATGACATGCAAATATAGTATCCAAATCTCTTCAAAGTCACTAAGTAATCACTAACCCAAACTACCTATCATTTTGAGGACAATATCCATTTTTAGTATGGGAGTCTGTAATAACCCAAATCATTATTAAATCAATTGGGGATAAATTGCTGACTTAATTAGGACAAAATAAGAATCTCATAAAAGTTTGAAATTAGGTCGAACCAAATATATTGTTGGAAATAGTACATTTTTGTGATCATAATGCTTAAGTTTGGAGACAATTTGACCAACGGATACTTCTATATTAATTTTTAAACTTTTTAAATAAAAAAATTTAGAAAATAAAATATAAGTCTAAATTCAAAAATATTGATGCTTTTGAATTCGTAATAATAAAAGAAGGGTACACAAAAATTTTCATCAAAGTTTGAGATTATACGTAATTAATATTTGAAATTTTTACCTTTAAAAATTAATAAAAATAAAATATAGCTCCATGTTGAGAAATTTTTGATCGAGAACATTCTTCTTGTCAAGACAAATATTCTAGTCAAGTTTCTTCAAATTTGGAAATTTGATGACGAAAAAATGCAATTAATATTTTTTATTTAAAATTCTCCTTTTTTCTATCTCCTCTCTCGTCCCCCTTTCTTCTTATCCTTCCCTTCCCTTACGCATTCCCCCTGCCCGATGAGTTACCTGGCCAATTAGCTGGCAGGGCCTCATCGCTCTCTTTTTTCCTATAAAAGCCCTTCCACTCCCTGTAACAGCCACCTCTTAACCGTTGTCGAGAAACACTAACTCAACTATGATTAAGTGGTTATCATCATTAACACCACAGATAATAAGCGAAATATCTATGGAATTAATCCTAAGATGAGCAAGACCTTAGCAGAAACATAAGTAAAGCAGTGCAGAAAATAAGAAAAAGGCATTCAAACATTATCCACATATATACATTCACATACAATATAGAAAATACAGAATAATAAGAAGACAATTCATTTATTACATTTAAATTTACATAAGGGCAACAGAAAGATTACTATCAGCCATTTCTTCTTCTTTGTGGTACACCAACCTCACTTGAATTTCTATTGCAAGCACACCCCCAAGTGCAAAGCCTGAGCTAAATCTTGATGCTGCCATATGCACATATATGACACAGCCATGCCAACAAAGAAAAAATAATATATTAGACATATAAAGTCTAAGCACAATTAAGCTGAAAAATAACATACTCTTGTATTTAAAAGGTATTATTCAGCATAATAGTAAGATAGAAATTCCAACTGCATAAATACTATAAAATAATTGGAAGTATAAACCAAATAACAGAAAAGCAGTACAATAACTAAAAAAACTTGAAACTGTATGAAATTTGCAGTAAAGTAAAGTAACACAGAAATGTAAAGCTAAATACTGAAAATAGAAAAGACAATAAATAATCTAAAATTGAATAAGGTATATGTGAAGGCATGCTGTATGCCCCTGAATAAATGTATCTATTTATGCCATTGAACTGAATGTCATAATATGTAACCAATGTATTACTGAACTGCTATGAATCGTATGGTCCAATGCTTATATATATCCAGTTGGGAATCCAATACTAGTCATCCTACAAATTCCTTGGTTAATATATATACAATATTCTGCCATAAATCATCACTAAGGCCGCACAGCAGAATGAAACAAAGGAATCGTTTCGTCAATCAACCTCCTCTCGAGCCTTGTTTTTGCTCCAAAATTTCTCCGCGAGAGAGTAATCTTTTCCGCTGCGCGGCCTCTCGTTCGCCTTTCAAGGTAATACAATATGGAGAATAGTCAGATGAGGCTCCGAAGGCTACTGATACTCATACATTATGCTTATGATCATACTCATGCTTCTATATTTACATGACTTAAGAATTCAGAAATCTAGAAAATAATTTAAAGTCAGATAATGAATCTAATATCTCCATTATGTAGAATCCATCTAAATGAATTATGAGTATTATTTCTAATTTTAATAATTAGTTTTACTTAGGATTTTACCTATAATCATCAACTAAAAAGGTTCTATACACATAGTTGTATATTTCTAAGAAAGGTGAATTTATCACTTAGTTTGTTTAAAACTGCACTTATCAAAGCGCACTAAGATAGGAGGCAGAACCCGGTCGCAGTTTATATCTCAAATTAAGATGATAAATCCTCTAATTACAATCATACCTAGTGTTCTAAGAAGGGTGACTAGAGATACTTAGTTTGTTTTAAACTGTACTTATCGATGCTCACGATGATAGGAGGCAGAACTCGGTCACAGTTTATCTTTTCAAACTAAGGATTTTATTCCCCTTAATCACAACACTCTTAAGATTGGAAGATTTACTCTAGCGGGACTATATTCGTTTAATCCATCGGGATAGCACCTGCTCATAAGTCCATATTAGAGTGACTCAACTAATTTTGAATATTGTTGATGTGATCCAGCACAATGGATATACACTCCTATACTCAGCCAACAATTTGAGTTACATCAATGTTATTTAATCAACATGGATTACCAAATCTATGAATCTAAGATTCAAATAAGATACATCCTACACAAGGTTTCAAGGATATGACCAAGAGGTCACCCAATAGAGGATACTACCATATGGAATAAATCTCATTCTAAGTAGTTTAGGAGATTATACCACACGGAATTATGATTAACTTCTAGGGTTAAGTAGGATCATCGAAGCTTCTACCTCATGATAATACAATAAGTCTTTCCTATCTTATTAGTTTAAAGATGATTAAGGCTAGTATTATTATCACATAAAATCAAATGTAAGATCATCAAGATCTCACATATTTAAATGCTTAAAATAATCTTATAGGTTTATATGTTAAGTTTGGTTAACTAGATCATGTTAGTCAAATTATCTTATAATCAGGTTGATTGTTTAAGTGATTAAGAGTTTGGGTCTAAATCAGACAGATTAGGTATTAACCCCTAACCTTATCAATTTAAGACCAATAGTTATATTACAGATCAATGCCAAATTATATGAATTATTAATGAATTATTGATGGCGATCTAAGATCTAGTTCAAGTGTAAATCACTTGATCAAGCCCTTAAGATCTCTTAAATTTAATTAGGGATAAATGAAAATTAATGAAATTAATTATTCATGATAGAATTAAAACACTTGATCCTTTAAAAATAACTTGCAAAACTAAATGGAAACTAGCATAAGATTCAAGAAAATAAAAGCACTAAAATGAAAATAAGAACTATGCAAGTGTTGTACGCACTTAACATAGGGCTAAATAAATAATTTAATTTATAGAACTCAATACGAGTTCTAAGTACTTACGTACCTTTAAAGAGATTCAAACTTGAAGTTCAACGATTGATTGGAATGAGATGTCAATTACTGCATCTACATTAATTGGGCAAAGTACATTTATATTATATCTTTTGATTAATTTGCTAGTTTCTAAACTAATATGGATTCCATCTAATTCATTCACTAATACCTATGATAGAATAATAACTACATCATGCTAGAGAGAGATCTACAGAATTGAATGCAACATTTTGATTACAATCGATTCTTTGTAGATAGATGGAATTATAAGAACACAATTCCTAAGAATGAACTCAAGAGGATCATTTAATCAACAACAATTAATATTATTAAGATTCTAAACAAGCCATATATAAGGTGTAGAATAAATATATTTAGAAAAATATAAGTGCATTTAATTTATGTGTGTGCTCTTAAGCATCCTAATTTAATTGTTAAGACCACTCTTGCACTCAATTATAACCATTATATTTAATAATTCAAGTTTCGTAACCCTAAACTACTGAATATTAAATCCCCTAATACTTGATTAGATAACGGATGCATATTTAATAAACCTATTGAACCATGAATAAATATAAATAATATAAAATAATTAAGAAAAATAAAGAAAAGTCAATGATAAAAATAATCATAAATATATAAAAACTAGGACTATAAGAGCAATGCAAGTATAATTATTTTTTCCTACTCCTAACAAGGCTAATGTTAATACTCTTAAACCAATGTTTAAGAGGTATTCAAAACTTAACTTGAAGACAAAAGAGCATTTCAATTATATAAAATAAAGTTGCAGTTTAATAGCATTATCTCAAAATTATGTTATGCAATCTTTATTTGAATTATAAATATATATATATATATATATATATATATATATATATATATATTTCACAATAATATAAAAATAAGAGTAGTGCTCACTATGCAGCTAATATGAGAACAAAATATATGACAATATTAATGGAAGGTATTTATAATAAAATCATTGCTGTCAATGAATATAAAAGCATAAAGATCCAAAAGAAAATGCTAGAACATCATTAGGAGTACTCAAAATAAAATTATAGATTCTATTGAAATCAAAGTTTTATGTATTGCAATATATGTGATAAACTTTCAGCTAAGAAAAAAAAAAATGTAAAACATCTAAAATTTTTTTGTTATCAAAATACTCATTACAAATTATACAATTATATTACTATTAATGTGTCTTATTACATGAATTCTGCATTCAACATGATTTATCTATTACATGAATTTGCATTCTAACTTCACATGATTTATGAAAAGAAAAGGTGCTGAATTTATTTGAGAGGAAGCAAGTTAAGATTCAAGTATACATGCGAGGAAGAGGAAGGATTGATGAGATCCTTGCGTACGGATGATCTGATTGTCGCGAGGAGTAGCGGCGGGGTTCGTCCATGTGATGAAGAGGGCTGGTCGGTCGTGGAAAAGGAGTTCGGCGGGGAGATGTGCTGCAGATTTCAGCCATCAATGGAGGGGACTGTAACCCAGCTTGAGTGGAAGACGGTCCGACGGCTACAACCAAGCCATGGAAAGGAGAAGAAGAAGCTTGACCAAGCCATGGAAATCTAAGCCAAGCCATGGAGAGGAGAAGAAGAAGCTCCACCAAGCCATGGAGATCTCGTCCAAGCCATGGAGATCTAAGCCAAGCCATTGAGAGGAGAAGAAGAAGCTTGGCCATACCATGGAGAAGGGAGGAGGCAGACCCCTCTCGGCCTCCTGGCGAGAGAGGGAAGAAGGGTTCGACATCATGCAGTGAACAAAAGAAAGAAGGATGCGGCTAAGTTGAGAGGAAAATAATTAGGTTTTCTTTTATATATATATATATATATATATATATATATATATATATATATATATATATATATATATATATATATATATATATGTGGCTATTTATATTATAAAAATCAAATAAAATCATTAGATTTAAATTTAATGGTCTAAATGCCTCCATATATAATGTGTGAGAGAGAGTCTTTATTCAGCCAAAATAAGATAAGAAAGAAAAGAGAAAAAAAAAAAATAGTAATATTTGATTAGAATTTATCATTTATTTGTATTTATCGTTTAGACATTTGATTTCCAAATTTCATGAAACTTGGCCCGATTGAAAGTCTCGACGAGACAAACTCACACATTCAAAAATTATTTAATTTGGACGAGTATTTTATTTTATATTAATTTTTAAGTGAAAAACTTCAAAAATTAACTATGAAAAATTCGGCTATCAAAAATTAGCAAAACTTAAAACATAGCATCCACATTTGATGCTTTACTTAAAAATACAAAAATTTCTAAATCCTGATTTATATTTTATTTATTATTAATTTATGAATTTTAAACTTCAGAAATTTATTTAGGACGATCCGGGATTCCAACCGCTCTCAAACTTTGGCAGTATGATCCCTTCATTGCGCTTTATCTAAGGATATTTTTATTTAATTTTTATTCGACTAAAATCAGGATTTTAATTTTTGTTTTAATTAGATCAGGTTTAACCTTAAATAGCATGGTAACAACATTGGGTTGCTACACTCCCCTTCTCTCTTCTCCCTCAATCCATCCGCCCCTCCTCCTTCACAAGCAGGCCGCCGACCACCTCCCTACCTCACCGACAACTCCTAATCGCCCTCTCCCTCCCCCTTCAGCAACGCCGAAGCCTTCCCCCTCATCTTCCTCTCTTCTTCTCCTTCCCGGCTAACGACCACCCCTCGTCGTGCCGACACTTTGCCAAACTCCTCCCAAGTCATTCACCACCTCATCGGCAAGTCAGTGCTTTATTATAGTATAATTATTATAGCTTTATTGTATTACTATTATAATAATAATAATATTAATTTGCTATTATTATTATCATTATTATTATTATTATTATTGAAATAAATAATGATAACAATAATAATCCATAAATATTATTATTATCATTAGATAATAATAATAAATAATTTTATTACCATTATCACTAAGGATAAAGATAAATCATAATAATACTAATAAGTATATAAATTATTATACTTATTATTATAATAATAACAATATTATTATTATTATTATCAAATATTATTATAATAGTAATTATCTCTTATTAATATTATTATTCTCTCTATATTATCATTTCATAATAATAAAAATAATAATAGTAGTAACAAATATATTATTTTACTTATTATTATTATTATCATATAACTATAATCATATAATACTAATAATAATATTAAAATATTATTAAAATATTCTCACTCCATTTTTTTTAATAAATATGATAATAATAATAATAAGTATACAGTTTTACTTATTATTATTATCATCATCACATAAGTAATAGTGATAGTAGTAATGATAATAATAATAATGATTATTCTAAATATTTTATCTCTAAAATAAATATAGGTGCATAAAATAATTATAAAAATTAATATATTATTTTCTTCTCATTATCATATTGTCTTACTATGATAAATAATAATAATACTATTTACATATAAATTATCATATAAACGATAATAATAATAATAATAATATAATATTATTATTATCATTATTATCCCTTATTATTATATCTACTTTTCTAAGCATATATATATATATATAATTCTCTCTCTAAGTAATAATAATATTTATATTTTATTTTTATCTAATAAAAATAAATAATAATAATAATAATAATAATGTCAATATTATTATTATTCTTATAATGATCACAATTTCTTATCGTTGTTATCCTTATTGCTATCCACAGTATCCTGCTTCTTCATCATTTGGATCATCCTCTTCTCTCCATATTTTACGTTTATTCTTCTTACTAACATAGAAACACACAGAGAGAAAATATAATATAGTCTGTATTTTTTTATGAAAAAATTATTCATCAATTTACTAATAAAAAATTTTACACATAAATTTATAAAATATCAACTCAGCAAGAAAAAACAAGTACCCCAGGTATTATGAAGTATATTTATATATGTTGATTTAATTACATGCTCTTTGCTTTGCTTTGAAATTTACAAATTTTATTGATTTAATTATAAACTTTTTAACCTTACAAATTTCATGATTTAAGTATAATGTCATCATTTGAGATATTACCAAAAATAGATAATTGGTCTTGAATGAGTAAAAATAGGGTTCTGTCTTTATAATCTGTACAGAATGTAATTTTATATTTAAAACACGACTAGTTTGCCATCATTCTACTTTGGACAATATAAGGATATTATGACTATGTAACAATCCAAATCCTGAGGAAGATAGGGGAGAAATATGATTCAAACATCTAGTTCATAATCTATGTGTGCATAAATGCTCTCTTTTTAATGTCATGACATAAATTTGTACTCTTAATTTTAATGTGCATTAGATAAATATACTAGGGTTCAATCTTAACATATATATATATATATATATATATATATATATATATATATATATATATATATATATATATATATATATATATATATATATTTGTGACCCATTTATGAAAGCGCCAAAATTCATATTTTAATTTATGATCACTTGGTCTTAATGCCATCCATGGCTCACACTTTCACGCTCAATTTATCTAAGGTAATTAGTTGCGAAGCTAAATGAGCTTATATGACTTCGCTTATAGCTTAACTCTCTCTATTATCTCGCATAAATTAAGAGTGATCAATGGAGCTTTATAGATCGGTCTCAACTCACATGCATCCAATTCATACCTTAACCTGGAGTTAATAATAGATTACGTGAATTATGTCACCTAGTCACTACTCATCATGCCTCCTCCAAGTGTTATGGAATGAGCTATGGAGCTCGGAGATTTTCTCACAATTTTTTCATGGCTCGAATGATCAAGCCATTGTTTAAAAGTTGTGCATAATGTATTTTGCTTAGAGAATGATGTCACATTCATTCGTGATGTGAATGCTCAAGAACACACATATTCCAAATAAGATAATCATTAAGCTCAATGAGATTTTCTAAGAAAAATATAGTTTAATAGATAATCAAAATAGCTTATCATTCAACAACTTTATTTCATTCATTCAAAGATGAGAATTTTTCAGATCAACATGATATTTCATTTCAATCAAAGAAGTATTACATGCACAACATTTAAGATTCACTACATGTTCTTCACCATACACTCTCCAAAAGGGGGGTTAGGCTGTCATTACAATGAAAGTAACAAAAGTGTTATAAGAGATAATGAGTACATACATTGCTCTTGCAAAGATGAGAATAATAGGCTAAGTCAAGAATACGATACATAGGAACAACTGCTTGCATTCTCTCCGTCTTCTTTTAGTCTTCAGCCTTGCTCTTCTAACTTCTTCTATGTGCTTCCTTTTCCTTAAGATTCCACTTCCTTTAGATCCCCTCATTCTTAGATTAGGGTTCTCCCTTTTAGTGGTATTTTACAGTTGATTTTTAAAACCCTTCTTTAATTTTTTTCTTCCCTTTTATAATTCCTTCTGTAACAATTCTCCTTCAATCCAGTCATTAATCCTTCCTTGAGAATTGGGGTTATTTGATCCTTTATTCCTTTATTCTTAATTAAAACTAAGGATTTGACTTTTTGCATTTATTTCTGATATAGGGAACTGAAGGAATTTAGAGTTTTTGATTTTCCCAATACCTCTTTGAAATAATTTTCAAGACAATTTTGACTCGCGCTACAGCGCATTATGGCACAAGGGTTTCGACCCATTCTGTGCTGCAATGCACTATGGCACCTTGGTCTTGGGCAACCCAGCGCTATGGTGTGCAGAAGTGCCTGAAAAAAGTTAAGCTTGGTACTTGCGATGCATTGTAGCGCATAGGTTTCGAGCAGACTGGCACTGTGGTGCACTGTGGCACAGTGATTTTGAGCAACTAGTGCTCTGGCATGTAGTGGAGACTGATAAAATAACTGTTTTTGTGCTGTGACACACTGTGGCACCTTGGTCTCAAGCAGCCTAGCATTGTGGTTCGCTGCAATGGCTTTCCTTGAGCAGCTTGGCGCTGCAGCGCACTGCGATGCCTTAGTCTCGAGCATCCTAGCACCGTGGTGTGCTATGACGGCTTGCCTAGAGTAGTTTGGTGATGTGGCGTGTCGTAGCGCTCTTCTTTATACAAATTCTCTTCTTTTTGTCATTTGATCATTCCAGAGTTGAAATGACATAAATATACTAAAACAATTATTAATCTTACAAAAAGCTTGCATTCAAAACAAGAAACTAACTATAATTATTGGGCTCATCAATATCCAAAAATACTTAGAGTTTTCTTTAAGGGGTGTTCAATCCGAGCATTTTTGTTGCAAATGTCAGGTCAGGATGATGCTGAAGAACTGGAATGACACTGAATAATCAATTGCTGCACTTTTACATCCTTATTTTCTTTATGTATTTTAAATAAAGAAGAAAAGTATAATCTTGTTGTTGCCAATAAGTATAGAGTGAAATACAGAATCTATATTAATCATAAGAGTGATAAGTACATTTTCACTCAAAAAGTCTACTATATTTATAGAGTAAAATGCGAAATCTATATTAATCATAAGAGTCTTAAGTACATTTTCACTCAAAAAGAGCTTAACTTTAGATAAAGACGATGGTTGGAATTAATAACGAATTATGATCTTACTATAAAATATCATCTAGAAAAGACAAATGTAGTTGCAGATGCCTTAAGCAAAATATTTATAGGGATTTTTCACATGATAGAACTTAATAGAATGGGCATAAAGATGATCTCCAACTCACAATTAAATATTATATGCAGTATTGAGCAGATCAAACCTACTTTCAAAGAACAAGTCAAAGATGCTCAGCTTAAAGATGAAGAATACTCCAGTAATGCCTCGTTATTAGTTTAGACAATCTTAACATAACATTAAGTGTTACAGTAGTACTTGATAATAAATTAGTATGTCTTAACCCACTATTGAGTACTAACTTTACTTGTGGATTTATTTAGGGGAAAGAAAATCATCATCCAGTAAACATTCATCATCATAAATATATGTAGCCATACATGAAAGAGAGTCTAAAGACGTCTCAGGGATATAAAAGATAAACATCACAAAATAGTTATTACGAACTTAATAAATGCATCACTCATCCTCACATATAAAATAAAAAATGAACAATTGAAATCTATTGCATGTAAACTTTATTGACAGTAGGGCACAACCAACAAAAAAAAAAAAATTGTTGGACTTTAAAAAATTTAAAGTACAATTTAAAGATAAGCATTGTTATTTCTTTTTAGTGGATATCACAACAATTTTTTAAACTTGCATCACATAGGTGTTAATAAAGTAAATATATGATATAAATCTGAATATAATAAAGAAAGCATCTACGTGCTTACAAGTAGAGCAAATGCTAAGTAATAATGAAAGATAGTGTAGGTAAAAATATAAGTGATAAGCAAAGCTACACTATACAAGCTGGAAGTAAAATTGAAATGGTAAACTGCTATGATACATATAAACATAGTGGCTATAGGTTCCATATAGCATAATAAGTACAATGATATTGAGTAGGGTCAAATCGAACATTAAATAGCTAATATAGACATTAATGACTCTTAATGATAATTAAAAAGTTATTAGCAACATTAATTATCAATTAGAAAATTAAGTTCATATTAATGTTTTATATATTTTTCTAATTATTTTGGTATATAATTTTGATATATTTGGAATTATATTTTAAAATATATTAAATTAATTTAAATTATACTAGATTAAATAAATCAATTATCTAACTCTAATTACTCACCCGCACGCATGGCTACCAACACACACGGGCATCTGGCTGCGACTTCTCCCACACACGAGGGTGGCTCACGAGTGCAAACCTAACTGTAGTGCCGCGCGGGTCGGGTCAACACTGTAAATTGCCCCATCGGGAACTGAGAGGGTAGCAATTAAAGAATCCCAAGACCCTCTACCCCAACAATTCCAACTAATGAGCAACATACCAAATTAAAGCTAATTTCAAGACCTACCTGATGCGCACAAAAACCCCCTCCCTCTATAAACCTAGCATCCCCAAATTTGGCTACCCTAAATCGGGAGTTACGACTTACTATTGAACACTGTTCAACAATAAGTTGTCGAGCATCAATCGAGCTCGATCAAGCTCTATTGGAGCTCTATAATCATTTTTAATGCGTTGAAATAGCAAAATGGAAAGGAATCAAAGGAAACCGCTGTTAGATTAGTGGGATTAGAGGTACCGAAGGTTTGAGATATGGGAGTCTTCTTCGGCGGGCTCAGGATGATCGTGGGCTCGTCACTGAAGATCGATAGCATCGATTGTAGCTAGAAGGTACTACACACCATCAAAAAAGAAGCGATTGAGCCTTAAAGGCTCACTTCAGTGGCAACCTTAGCTCTTGCACACTGTGTGTGTGAGCGCAGCGCCTTGCGCAACACGTGATGTGCCCACATGAAGAAGACAATGCATGGGTTGTCTGATCAGCCCTTCTCAAGAGATGGAAGACTGAGATCGATCCACTGTCAGATCCGATGGCGAATAGACGTCCTTATTGTAAATAAATAATTATTTAATTACTAAATTTATCCTTTCTATTTAATCAAAATTGGGCATCCAAATGAGCTCTGAAAAATTCCAAAAATTCAACCCTAGCTAATTTGGGGGTGGGGAACTCAAAAATAAAGTCAGATTTATGATCGGAGGTCAAATTAATTATCTTAATTTTCTAATTAATTAAATACATTATAATATTTACAAAATTCAAATGAGCTCCAAATTGAACCAAAATTCAGAGGTTGGTTCTAGATGATATTTGAAAACTAATGAAGGCATTTCTAGACTGATTAGATTAATAAATCCTGATTAATAACTTCAGGTTATTACAGACTCCTCTTCTTAATAGAGGTATCATCCTCGACATGCTAATGAGTTTATTAAAACATAAGCAAGAATTTTTTGAAAAAAAAAAGATATTACAAAGTACCTGATTAAGTAAAGAATTCGAGGAATCCTTTCCACGCGTCCTCCTCCTTTTCCCAAGTGGCTTTATCTACATATTGTTATGCCAGATAGTTTTAATCATAGAAATGATGCGATTCTTTAACTGCTTGAGGTCCTTCCCTTGCATTCTGATAAGTCTTACGATGAAGGTTAGATCAGGCTATAGATTTATTACAGGTGTCTGGACTTGCTGATTTGAATTTTATAAGAGCTTCCTTAAAGATGATACATGAAAATATTATGAATCACTGCAAAATCTTCAGGTAACTTTAGACGGTATGCTGACGATCCTACTTTTGCAATTACTTCAAATGGTTCAACATATATAGGGATTAATTTTCTAGAGACAACAAATCTCTAGATTCCTTTTATAGGGCTTGCCTTGAGATAGAATTTATACCCAATCTGAAATTTAAGGGGATGATGACGAGCATCATGATACTTCTTCTATTTATCTTTAGTTGCTAACATTCTTGATTTAATTAGTTGGATCTTTTTATTAGCTTCTTTGATTAATTCTAATCCAAATAATTAAACGTCTTCTACTTCTGTCCAAGCTAAAGGAATATTACACCTTATACCATACAATGCTTCATAAGATGCCATACTGATACTGGCTTGGAAACTATTTTCTTAAAGAAATTTTATAAGAGTTAGGTGCTCTTCCCAACTTATGCCAAAATCCAACACACACAAATGCAATAGATATTTAAGTGTCTGATTTACTCTTTTAGTTTTCCCATCTGCTTGAGGATGGAAAGCTGTGCTCATGGTTAAATTAATTCCTAGGTCTTGTTGAACTACCTTCCAAAAGCGATAGGTAAATATGTTGTCTCAATCTGAAACAATTAAATTCGGTGTGCCATAAAGGCGAATGCTTTCTTTTATATACATCGTTGCTAAGTTTTCAATTGAACCAATCTAACAAAAAGGTATGAAGTGAGCCGATTTTGTTATCCTATTGATAATAACCCAGATCATATTAGATCCTGATCTACTTTTAGGTAGACCCATAACAAAATCTATGAAAATATCTGACCACTTCATTCGAGAATTTCTAAGAATATTAAGAATCCACCTAGCCACTGATGCCATGCCTTCACTAGGAAGCATAAATGGCACTTAGACATAAAAATAACTATGTCCATTTTCATTCATGGCCCCCAAAAAGTCTACTTGAAATCCTTATACATTTTACTATTTTCAGGATGAATTAAATAATCAAAATTATGTGCTTTAAATAAAATTTCTAATCAAAAACTTTTAGGAACCCATAATCTCTTTCCTTGATATATAGATTCATTAATCAGCTATAACTCAGATAATTTGTCACTTTCAATATCAACCTTCAACTTAGCATAATCTTCATCTTCTTTTTGAGCTACAAGAATTCTTCTTTTCAAGGTTGGCTCAATGTTGCTTTTATTCAATAAGGCTTTCCATTCAGCTGATATAATTGGTTCAATCTTCAGTCTATCGAAGTCTTCTATTAAGGATTCATTGATCAAAATAAAAGACAAAATTGTTTTTCTACTTAATGCATCTGCTACTACATTGGCCCTTCCGGAGTGATATTGAATTTCTAAATCATAATCACTAGATAAATTCTAGCAACCTTTTTTGCCTACAATTTAACTCCTTTTGAGTGAAATATATTTAAGGCTTTGGTGATCAGTGAATATCTCACACTTCATCCCATAAAAGTAGTGTCCTCAAATTTTTGGAGCAAAACCTACAACTACCATTTCTAAGTCATGAACATGGTAGTTCTTTTCATTTGGTTTCAATTGTCTTGAGGCAAAGGCAATAACTTTATCTTCTTGCATCATGACACAGCCTAAACCTAGCTTAGAAGCATCTATGAATACTTGAAAATTCTTTTCTTCTTGGGGTAACACTAGAACAGGTGCAAATGTCAGGACTTGCTTTAGTTTTTTAAAGGGTTCTTCGCAATCTTAACTCCAAACAAACAGAACATCCTTATGAGGTAACTTAGTTAAGGAAATGCTATCTGGGAAAAGCCTTGCACAAACCTTCTGTAATAGCATGCTAATCCCATATTGCTTCTGACTTTAGTAACTGACTTGGGCTAAACCCAATTTTGAATAGCACTGATCTTCCATTGATCTACCCTTATCCCTTCAGAATCAATCACATGCCCTAAGAAGGCAACTAAATTCAACCAAAATTCACACTTGGAGAATCTTACAAAAAGCTTATTAGCCCTCAATAGTTCTAATAATACTATGAGATGCTTTTTGTGCTCTTCTTTAATTTTAGAATAAATTAAAATGTTATCAATGAAAATAATGATAAACTCATCTAAATAAGGCTTTAAGATTCTCTGTATCAAATCCATGAATATAGACGATATATTAGTCAAGTCAAAGGACATGACTAAAAATTCATAATGTCCATATCTAATTCTGAATACAATTTTCTAAACATCTTTATCTTTAACCCTTATCTGATAATGTAACAACCCATGGTTGTTACTTAAAATTTAATCACTAGATTAGCCTAAGAACCTCACCATTCGTCCTAAAATAGTCTTAAGACCAATCACTGAAGTTTTGGTAGAATTTGAAAGTCATTTGAGTGAGATTAATTTTTTGATAAATTTAATTAACTGAGAAAATGAGATAATTATTTATACTTTAAATAAAAAATATAACTTTATTTTTAAATTCCTCATACTCAAATTAACTAAGAGTAAAGTTTTGTGAATTTTTTTAAATCATTTGGTTAGTGTTTGGAATTTATTAAATTAGTTAAACTAATTAATTAATAATTTTTTAAATTAATGTGTCGTTAAATTTACTCTTTGTATGGCGAGTGATCTGCCGTCCCAAACAAAATACGAGATAGCCAGATCGATCAATCTAGGTCGTCCCGTGGTCCTGCTAGGTTGATTAGATGATAATCGCTGATCAGCTGCCATCTTTGATCAGAGCCATGGATGAAGATCTAATGGTCCATATTTAATCTTGACAGTTGTTCCCAGAGCCAGCCTCAAAGTTGTGTTTTGCTTGGAATCTACGGTAGAGTCATCGATTAACCACCTTAAGACTGGGTTGAGCCCCTCCTTAGGGTATATTTGGAAAATCGTGCACAATCGCTGATAAATCTAAGATTTATAGTAAAATAGGTTAATAAAAACAAACACTTTTCTATTAAAATTGCATGCTTTGATGTGCTTTCATTATTTTAAGGATAAAAGATGAGCTAAATTGAATTTGGACTGAAATATGAAATTTTGGAAGAAAATTTCCCCATCGCTTCCCGGCGCGCCACAACGCTCTCAAGATAGAGAGCTTCGCGCTACTGCACACAGAAGCGCTCTCAAGATAGAGAACTTCGCACCACAGTGCTCTGCAGCTGTCTCAAGACAGAGAGCTCTGCGCTATCACACGCTGCAGCTAATCAAGACAGAAAGCTCCACACTATTGCGCATCGTAGCAGTTTCAAGATAGAGAATCTGGCGCTACCGAGCCATAGCGGAACCAAACAAAGGCCTGGGATCTACCGTGCGCCACAGCGGAAGCAATTGTGGCCCAGACTTAGCAAAAATTTGAAAGCACCCCGCTGCCACGTGCCGTTGCGGTCTCAAGACAGAGACTCTGGCACTACCGTGTGCCGCAGCACTGCAGAACTTAAAATTCACATGTTACAGCGCGCTGCAGCGCCTATCGCAATTTTAGCCAGGCAAGAGCATTAAGGATAGCATAGGGAAGGCCAAAAATATCAAAATTCTTTCTCGTCTCATAGCAGCTATTAAAAAAAAGGCATTTAATTCTCCTCCTTCTCAAGAGAACAAAATAATATTCAATTATAGTCATTTAATTTTCGAGGAGATGAAAGGGTGGCTGCACTACTGCTAAGGGCATTATTTAGGATCTATAAAAGCTGAGAAGTAAGACTAAGAAAGGATTCCCCATTTTGATATTCAAGGTTTAAAGTATTCAAAGCTACAGTAGCTGAAGGAAAAGAAGAAACCATGCCCAAGGAAGGACTAAGTTCCACCAAAGGGAAGAGGAATCAAGCCTAAAAAATAGAGAGGAGAAAGCAATCTGTGATCAAGAGAAGATTCGGTAAATGAGACAGCAGTTCCTAGTATTATATATCAATCTCTGTCTTAATTTATTTTCTGCAAGAACCATACAAGGGTTCAAAGTCCTAATTTGTTTTCCTTGTATCTCTTTTGTAATGGAAGCTTAAACCCTCCTTGGGAATAAGCATGTAATGATTTTAGGTATTTAAAAGTAATTGTACTCAACATTTTCAATGATTAAAGTCTTTAATCATTTGTTTGATTATTGATATGAAGAATGCTTGGGTGAATGATATGTCATGAATGTATTTTATTTATGTTAATGCTTTTAAACTAGGAAAACTATCAAGCTAGTTTATATTTTTAGAATTAAGAATATGCACTAAAGCGTCCTTGCTGCGAATGTCTGTGACAATATTCACTGTGCAAGGATGATTAATGTAAATCTTTAGGGTTTGAAAAGATGAACAAAATGATGGGAAAATTAAATGATCTTAGAGCTCCATTGATCACCATTAGCTTAAGCTAAGAACATGTGCACAATTGCCGAGAGCCCAATGCCGAGTTCTTGAACATTGTAGCATTATTCATTTAGCTAAGCTGAGAAGTTGAAGCGTGTGAGTCAAGAGCCACCAAGTATGCTCCATAGCTCGTTATAAGTTTATGAAAAAATGATTAAGCGTTAAGTGCTTGTGGATGACGTGACATAACCCACTTAGCTGAATGACTCTCCTCTTTAGCTAAACTCAGAACCGATGCATGTGATGCTATTTGGTGTAATCAAGCTTATATGATTGCACAATTAAAATAATAGATTTGAGAACTTAAACGTATGTATCAGATTTAATTAATATTGATCACGTGAGGGCTTATGTGCTGGGATTGAACCTCTGTGCGTTCATCTCTGAGTATTAAGAATAACTTAGTCTGGTTTAGGGGACACCCTAGAGAAGATTATGTTATTTGATTATAACTAAAACACCTAAGTAATTTGACATTTAGAATTAACATAGGAGAGTAATTATATGAAATCCTTAAAAGAATTGAATGTTAAACCCAACTATCCCTACTTTCTCAACTAGTAGTTTTCAATCAACTAAACTCTGATTGTTAAATTGGAACCAATATCACAAATTAAATCATTGTTCAAACATCAGGAAAACAAATATACTTTAGTAATGAAACACTTTGTTCTCAGTGGACGATAAATCTCGAAACTTCCAATCCCTTATTACTTCAGATCACGTGTACTTGGGTGTGAGAGCAGACACGTATTCAAAAGTCTATCAATCACCGGTGTTGTTGAGGCTTGGGACTATCTTGCATGAGCGAGTTGATCCGATGGAATTGACAAACAGTGAATGAGAGGTACTCTTCAGCCCTAGCTTTATACAATGTCACTTTTAATTCTAGTAGTGCATTATTCTATTTTGATTGTAGTATTAGGGTAGGGAAGGATCGATTGGGGACAATCATGCTCCAATCGACCCGTCGCTCATGCTTGTGAAGAGTGTTGCACAGGATAAATATGCATTCCTTGTTAAAGTTGTAAGTATGTTTGGCACCCATTTTTTATATCCTTCTTTAGCCTTGAATACTCTGAGTCTTGTTTTTGGGCAATAGTTATCTGTTGTATGAGCGTAGATTTGGTGGTACTTATCTGGAGTAGATCATTTAACTGCTTGCTAGAAATGGGTCTTATTCCTAATTTTTGGAACTCTTTAATCAAGGGGCTGGCTAAGATCATCTCATTTATGGATACTTTTCTGCTGAGGGCGTCAGCTACAACATTGACCTTACCAGGGTGATATGCAACACTAAGATCGAAGTCACAAATTAATTTAAGCCATCTTCTTTGCCTGCAGTTTAGTTGCTTATAGGTAAAAATACACTTCAAGCTTTGGTGGTCTGAAAAGATCTCGCAGCACCCCATACAAGTAGTGCCTCCATATCCTTTAGGCAAAAACAACCGGTGCTAACTCCTATTGAACTGGGTAATTCTTTTCATGCTTCTTTAATTGCCTTGAGGTGTAGGCAATTAACTTCCCTTCTTGCATTAAGACGTATTCCAAGCCATGTTAGATGTGTAAGTAAACACTTGAAAATTAATTCCCTCTTACGGTAAGATCAAGATTGGTGCGGCGATCAGTACTTCTTTCAACTTCTGGAATGTTTATTCACAGTCTTGGCTCCAGGCGAAAAGTACTGCTTTTAGAGTTAATCTAGAAAGAGGTGAAGCTAATAGCAAAAACTCCTTAACAAACTTTTGGTAGTATCCTGCTAGTCCCAAGAAGCTTCAAATTTTGATTACAACTACTTGTATGAGGTCGCAGAAGGTATTGTGAGGAAGGTTTTGTTGTAGTTGCAGATATTATCGACTTGACTGGGGTCGCAGAAGGTACTGTGAGGAAGGTTTTGTTGAATTCCAACTATTGGAAATGATTAATTAAACTTAAGATTAGAAGATGGTGCAACTAACTGAATACACAAACAATTAATCGTAATGATAAATAAAGTTTTAACTTTTGATTTCAAAAAGTTTTCATATATAATAAATCTATTTACAAAAAAATTTCATTTAACAAAAGATTTGCATACAAAAAGGGTTTGCATAATTCTATTAGGTATATATGCAGGGTCCTTTACTAAGTCTCATACTAATTGGAGGAGTCAGAACTAGTTGACTTCTTCTTTGATGCGGACTCAAGGTGGTTCTTAGCTTTCCTCTTCCCCTTGGAAGTAGAAGTCATCACGTCGTCAGTCTTGATGAGCTTCTTCAAGTTCTGAAGCTCATCCTGAAGCTGAAGGACTTGATATTTTTGTACGTCGTCCTTTCTCAATAACTCCCACTATAGCATAGATATCCTTCCAATTAAGACACCCTTAAGCTCTTGGACTTATTTTTCTAAATCAAAGATCAGGTTTTTGAATGCCGATACCCACCATGTTAGGGTATTCTCTACTTCCCTTAATTTTTCTGTGGTCGCATCATCCGTTGTTTCTACTGCGAAGTTGTCCATGTTTGAGCCTATATCAGTTTTTCTGAAGTGTGAGGAGTCACCATCACTCCCCTCCTCAAAATATTCGATCAAATCATCATTCGGGTCCATCTATAAAATAAATGATTAATAAAAATGTTATTCTTATATTTTCCATGCTTCTAATCACAATGCTGAACATGATACTATTATCATTGGTTATTTTAATCTTCTTAGATTGAATATATTCTTATTTTTACATGTATATTCTTTTATTCAACAAGTACTCAATCCTACTCTGATACCAACTTTGATGTCTCAATGCCGGCATTCAGGTGCTCACATACCGCAGGATCTTATTGACTAATTTGAGAGAGAATGGATACACATGTAAAGACAAAAAAGATATTCTCATTTATTACAAGATTATAGATTGCATGATCCTTCATCGTACTCCTCGTACAAAAGAAAAAAAAAGAAAAAAAAAGATAAGCAAAATAGCATCATGGATCGATCAGCAAGATTGAAAATTTAATAATTAGGGTTCTTGCGCTTATTCTTCCAGAAGCACCTGACCTGGTATTGTACAGAAAATAATACCGGCATTGGAATTCTCAGTAATTAGAGAATACTCTAAGTACCGCAATAAATAATAATATTGCACTTTAAAAGATGCGATTAGCGGAAATAAGGAGGTAATAAAATGCAGGAAATGCAAGGTAATAGTGCAAAATAAATAATCAATTTCCTGTGAGAATTATTATCACAAAATATAGGTTACTGATGTCATTTTCTTAGTAACCCACCACAAATGTTATTGATGTCATTTTTCAGTAATAACAACAAATGTTACTGATATCATTTTCAAGTAACAACCCGAATATTAATGATGTCATTTTTCAGTAACAACCACGTTATGTTGGTTCCAAACAACCAAACAAGCATCAATATAAATTTGGCTCAATGCGTAGTTAAGTAACAATAAAGTGCGAAAAGTAATACATATCATATACAGGGTGCCTTTAATTTTTAAGATCCAAAGTTTGATAATTATAATTTTTGGATCTGCATTTAATTTTGAATATTTTAAATTCGCTTTTAATCTAAATATTTTAAGAGTAGTTATTATCTTCCTTTCAATTCTATTTTTCTTTCGTTTTTCCATTAAGTTACTGAGGGTAACAATAACATATTATAATGTTATTATTATCATTATTAATTATAATAATGAATGGAATGAAAATGGCTAGAATAAAATTGACGCATATGAAAATAATATTCATTTTATAACATTTTCATTATTAATCATTATTAATTAATGAAAATAATAATAATATGAGTGACATAAAGGAGATAATAGAACTATCATTATTAATATCATAACAATAAGTATTATGAAAGAGAACTCAAAAATAAATAAATAAAAAGGAGGCAAATTTCCTCCTTGATTTCTTCCTCTATTCCCACTCCTCTCACATTTAGGATTAAAATCACTGGAAAACGGAGGGAGGCCGGAGTGGGGTGACCGGACAGCTGGCCGGGGTGGATGTTGGCCGGCTGGCAGCGGTAGGTGGGCTAGCTGCTGCTAGCAGGAGGTGGGGGTGTTGGTAGGAGGCTTGGCTGGCAGGGCTGAGGGAGAGGAGGCTGGAAGCTGGCTTGTGGTGGGGGAAAAGGAAGGGAGGAGAAGGGATTTTATAGGCGCATGAAAGGGGAGAGCCGACAATCTGCGCCAAAATTGGCACAGGGGGCTCTCCCTAGCGCATAACCTTCCGCGCCAGGCTCTGTCCAGAGCGATAGAGCTTGCCATCGTAGCAGGGGGGAATCGCAAACGGGATGGGGGAGGGGGTGCGGAGGCGAAGAAATTACTTAAGGAAATTCTTAAAAATTACTTTTAAACTTAAATTTTTTGTATTTTTCCACCACAAAGTGTCCAAAAATAACAAAACATGACACCAATGTGTGTTACGATGTAACGAACACACTCGCGTCAAAAATTTTCGATTCAGAGCAATATTTTATTTTTAATTAATTTCTGAAGTCTTAAACTTCGAAAATTAATTGAAATCAAGCCGATGCTCAGAATTTAGTGAAACTTTTCGAGCATCTTTTAAATAATATACTAACATAATGACACAAAATTTGATGAATTCAGACACGTACTTAATTTTCTCAATTTAGTTTTTATTATCCAAATTCTCCCAAACTATAGCACTTTGATCTAAAAATTATTTCTATCTATTGATATTCTTGTTTGCCCTAAATCAAAATTTATGGGAACCTGACTTTTAAGGCGATAATTTAACCTAATTTGCAGATAAAGACATTGGGTCGTTACAAGTACTAAAAAGCCAGTTTGACCAATGCATGTATTTCAAAAGACTACCTCAAGGTAACTTAATTTACCTACTTTTGTATGTCAACAACATGTTGGTGGCAACTTGAGATCAGTTTGAGATGGTTCACATAAAAGATCAGTTGTCGAAGAATTTTGAAATGAATAACTTGGGAGAGGCGAAGAAGATTTTGGGAATATAAATCTGTAGGGAAAAACAAGCAGGAATATTTGGCTTACCCAAAAGGGGTATTTTAAAAAGGTACTGAGAAAGTTTAGGATTTATGATTCTATAAAGTCTGTGAGTATACCTGTCACCTCACATTCATTTATCTGCAAAGTTATATCCAAATTTTTTTTTGAAAATGAAGAAATGCACTCGATGCCTTATGCTAGTGCGGTTGGAAGTTTGATGTATGCTATAGTTTACACCAGGTCAGATTTGGCTCAAGCAGTTAAAATCATGAGCCGATACAGGCACAATCTGGAGAAGCATCACTGGCAAGTAGTGATGGGGATATTTTGATACTTAAAAGGTTTAATTGATTTCAATTTACTTTTTTAGAGGCAGTTCTCATTAGCTGATTTGTGTGGGATACGTGGATTTTGTCTATGTCGTAGATTTGGATCGAAGAAGATCAACGATTTATTATGTATTCACTTTAGCAGGAAATCCAGTAAGGTGGAGATAAACTCTAAATTCTATAGTTGTCCTGTCTACGATAAAAGCTGAATATATGACAGTCACTAAAGAATTCAATGAAGCTATTTGGATGAAAGGCTTGGTGAAAGATTTGGGTGCAAAGCAAAAGGAGGCAGTAATTCATTGTGTTAGCTAAATCACATTGATGTTCGACACCATTTTGTTCGAAATATCATTGAAGAGTGTGAGATCTTATTGAAGAAGATCAATACTAAAGATAATCATGTGGATATATTAACAAAGGTACTACTATTCAGAAATTCATTCATTGCAAATTTTGGTGAATTTGGAGAAGTATATATTGACTTCTCATTTGTTGGAACTACGGATGATTTGATTCTTTTGGGAGAGGGATACGTAGGCAACCAATTTGTTGCAGCCATAATGGTAGAGAGCATAGTGAATCCAGCTCTCATGTAGAGCACATGAGATATGAGATGGAGATTGTTGATGAGGAGCAGTTTGAAAGCTCGCCACAGCGCCCAATTGCCCGAGAGGCGGGTGCTATAGCACCGCAGCGCCCGAGACACAGGCGCTATAGCACGTCATGACGCCCGTGGCTCAGCAAGTACAAATCTGAGCAGTCTATAAATATTCTTAAGCCCTTTTTAAGGAAAAATATTCAAAAATACTAGCCTCCATTTGGTTTTGTGTGTTGCGACTGCTCTATTGAAGGAAGAAGAAGAGCTTATAGAATTTGTGTAAGTGTTTGTTAACCCTAAATCTTTGTAATCTCCTCCCAATAGTAAAATTTTTCTGCTCTCCTCCCCGTGGACGTAGGTGTTAACAACGAACCACATAAATCTTTATCTTTGTGCTGTGCTCGTGCTTGCATATGGATTTTAATATCTTTATTTTAATTTGCTCAATTTTTATACAAGCATTTTGTTCTGCTTTGTTTATACCCTACCACTCGATTTCGATCCCAATATTTTGTTATAATATTTACTATGAAAGAATTATGATTTACAAAGTACACAATAAATTTTAAAGAAAAAGAAAAATAACACTCGCCTAAAAAATTTTCTTACACACCCAAACCATAATTTTCTCAAGAAACTGTTCTCTTGTTCTCATTCCAGCATACTTAAAACAAGCTCTAAGTGCCTATTAAATCATAAAAGGGACACCTCCCTTCTTGGCACAACCGTCTCAAGTGCTTAGGCTCCCAGGCTCTATTTTCCATGTGTCCTCCTTTGAGAAGAGTCGCATATGTTCGCAGCTTAACTGCTACAGACCCAAGGCATTCCAATCCAGACGCCCGGGCCCACCTATACGCCCAGCCTATTTGGCTTGCCTATTTGTTGAAACTCACATCTTGTCAATCCAATCAAACTCCACATATAATAGAGAAAGAGGATGTGGATAATTAATATCATCCACTAAAACTTAATTTTAAATTTACAATTACTTAATATGCATTAAAGCTAATAAAAAAATGGCCTGATTTATAAAAAAATATGAAGTTTATTGTAAACTATGAATAAGCTTCAATAAAAATATATTTAAATCATACAAATTATCAAAACTAAATAACAACACGAACACAATGAGAAGGTAACATAGAAATTCTATTACTCTCATACTTGTATCAATTGCTCTTTTAGCTAACCCCTGTTCTTTGGCGGGGGTTCATGAGCACATTAACAGGGAGGGGGACATATGTCCTTTACATAGCTATAACATTTTACATCACATTAATAAAAATATATATAAAAAAAACACAAAAAAAATGAAAAAAAAATAAATCAAAACCTAGGCTCCATTTGAGATAGTTGCATTCACTCAAAGAAGATCACATAAAAACATGCTGTAAAACTACTGAGAAGAAAGTTGATATTGTTGTTTAAGAACCTCTCTATCATATTGCAATTAGTTGGCGAAAATTGATGGCGATCGAGGGCATGAACCAAACAATAATTTTTATGAGTTAAGCAAGAGAGTCAATTCTACTTTAGATACTTAGAAAGTTATTAAAATAATTTATTGACTATTGCAATTTATTCATTTTAGTCAACTCTTATATTTGAACAAGAGACAAATGACTAAAATGAATAAATTGCAAGAGTATTGACTATTTTGACAATTATCTTTTCGTATACTATTTTTTGAAAACTGCTTTTTGTGGAATTGCTTTATAAAAATCGGACAAAAAGCAAATCCCCATATGATAAAGAAGCCAAATAAAGCCATAATAAACAACATTTAGAACCCCTCCACACTAGGCTTACGGAGTGTAGGAGAAGGCAACTTCCTCAGCCTGTACCCCTCCAAAGTGAGTGTGGAGGCACAAGTTACAGGAGATTCAGACACTGTAAACGAGATTCTGGGTGAAACTAATGGTTGGGTCATTGAAGATGAAGGTGGAGGTGAAAAATACATCTGTGGTGCTGTTATAGTAAGACCATTAAGGCTTGGGGATTTTGACATTTGCCTTCCAACGAAGTTAGAGGGCTCTTGTAGCGGGTACCGGCAAGGGCACTTGATGTCCTGCACATCAGTGAGGACTTCAACAATGGTCCTCATGGTGGGCCTCTCTGAGGGGTCTTTCTGAAGGCATTTGACAGCAATATCAGCCACAGTTCGTGCAGCCTTAGGAGGGCACCGCCCTTTAATTCGAGGATCCATTATAAGAGATAGGCGGCAATCATCTGCAATGAAAGGCTTGCTCCACTTGACGATGTTTCGTTCTTCTTTAGGGTGTCGGGGATCAAGATTCTTTCTGCCTGTAAGCAGCTCAAGAAGGACAATGCCGAAACTCCATACATTGCTTTTTGGTGTTAGCAAGCCTTTTTCAAGAGTCTCTACAGATAGGTTTGCACAACCGGCCTGGAAGGACAGCATTACGGAATGTAGTATCAGTGCATAGATTTCCACTTGGGTTTATATTGCAATAGTAGTGATATTCATACTCGGAATACATGAATTATTGCCAAAAAACATATCGAATTTTTAACTGCAACTTCGCAGAACTTACCACTGATGCATTTACCATGTCTGCCTCTGGATTATACTTCATAAACCCATATCCCGATAGCTTTGCACTGAAGTCTTTGTCAACTTGTATATTTGCGGTTGAGAACTCGTGAAACATTGCCTGCAAAAACATAAAAAGCAATCGATCAAACATGAAACTATAATAAGAAAATGAAACTTCAGAGCATTTCTGGTCTGAGAAAAACTAACACTTTTGTAATAGCAATAGAACAAAAAAGTAACCTTCTTACTATAAAAGCAAATAAAAAAACTTAAATTGATAAAAAGAGCAACAGCATTGTAAAAAGAGCGTCTCACATGGAAAGGCCCTTCTTCGTGCAAGAAAGCAAGGCCACGTGCCGCACAAGTGGCGAGCTTCATTCTTCCTGGCCAGTCAATTGTAGGTCCATCAGATCTCCCATAGAGCAGTCTGTCTAAACTTCCATGACAGAGCCTCTCATAGACCAACATTCGCTGATCAGAACCCTCACGTGCATGGAAACCAATCAACTTACAAAGCTGCGGATGCTGGAGTGATGCTATGGTGTTCACTGCATTAATGAAATCTTTCAAATTCTGCAAGTAACAAAAATATAAATAAGTTTATAAAATACCAATAATTTCTGTAAAATTTTAGAAAATAATATCTCGAAAGTAACAGAAAGACGAAAGCATTAGTATGAAGACATTCAAAAATGCATGCAATATAACCACGGTTCAAGTCTGAATAACGCTTAAAATCTAATTTTTAAGCACAAAGATGATATAAGAATGGATTTAGGCGAACACATTTAATGCCTAAATGAACAAAAGAGGATTGCAAATGCCAATAACATGCACGCTACAGATACATTGAGAACAATTAAAGAAAAAAATGTCAAGTTCTTAGCAAGCAACTTACTGAATAATAACTGAGTTAGCTCTTGAGCTTAAATAAACATGATTCAATATTCAACATTGGCTTGCTTATTTAATAAATTTCGGAATGCCATTTAAAATAGTTCCAAAAAGTCTATATGTAATATAAATTTTCCGGCGAAAAACATATCTCCTAATTGAATTTATCAGTTTACTTGTATCCCACTTCTTTATAGAGAGCCAGCGTACCATCAACTTTGCACTAAAGGTGGCCTTTATCTCACATATTGGGATTAAGTTAGGGTGGTTGCATGTATCTTAAAGCATATAACATATCAAGGAAAAATTCCTTCTTGATTCATGTTCTTCAGTAAGGCATTATACACCAAAATCTACAGGTATTTGAGAAATTTGCAAAGATAATCCCACAACGATTCAATATGCCCAGTTTAGTATCTCAATTTATCATTTTAAAATCAATTTAATCCTTTTTCATTTCATTAATTAAATTGAGCACAATATATAATTAGGAGACTAAACTGGGCATGAATTAAAAAGAGCTAATCTAATCAAATGAATAGCTTGAGACAAATTGGCCAAACTAAAATAGCTGAGTGGCTATTTTGTCAAATAGAATTTTAGCTCCTATTTCAAGCCCAAGAACACTCATGTTCTACTAAAACTTCACAGCATTAGGAAATACTTATATGAAAAAAGCATCTGTTCTTGATTAATAATATCTTAAAGAAGCAAAGCCTGACACGATGCAGATACAATGTCAGTAATTATATAACACATTGTGCAGCCCATAAGAAAAAGATAGTTGAATAAGCATAAGCAATTATTAAAGTAACTTTCGCCAGAAAAGGCTATAACATATAAAAATATGCATGGTTCGAGAAATCCTTATCTGGTGATTATGCTATTGATATAAAGGCATTACCTGAGAGGATGGAATTAAGCAAGTCACTGTGGTCTCAAGCTTCTTAGATCCCATTGAATCATCTCCAAATGTTGCCTTATAAACAGTTGATGAGATACCTTCAGAAACACACCTATCAGCTGAAAAATGCAAGCATGCAGCAGCAATCTCTTCATAAGTGAAGTTGCGAAGGCCTCCGACCCCTAATGGAGGCAAAGGCAGGGGACCAGAGCTTGAAACAGGGCCACTGCTATTGCTTGATTTGAAGCTTCCAGTATTCTTTAATACAGAAGTGCCTCGCGGAGATGGTAAAGGGAGAGGAAGAGGACTTGAGAACCGCTGCTCCAGCAGCTCATCTGTAGTTCTAAATTCTTCTGGGTCATCAAATTCAGTAGAAGAAGAGACATACTGATCTGCAACAATTAAGCTTGAAGGTGCGGATAATACCCGAGCTCTGTTACTAGTTGCTCGGGCAGATTGTTGAACATGCTTTGTTCGATTCCTAAAGCTTGGAGGTGCAGATTGGAGAGATGGTCGACATGTTTCAGGTTCAGGAAGTGCAATACTGATGCTATCGATTACAGACACTGGCTTCTTCATCAGAGAATGCTCACCCTTCTTCTTCTTCATGGATTTCATAACTGTAAAACAGCCCATCCAGCTAGTCCTAGAGAGTGAGGTTTGACCTAACAGTGAGAAGAAAAAATTGTGATATTGCAAACCAGAATAATACACCTGCTGCAAAAGTACACAGCTAAGGCATGAATTTCAACAAAATCAATGATCAACAGTAGATAGAGATTACAAATTTATTCAATTGGCCATATAAGAAAGCAGTGCTGGTAGAGAATTACTGATATATAATAGACATCAAGATTAATGCTAAAATTTAAAACACATGATGTTACTGCATTCATTGGGAATGGTTCAATAAAATCATAGTAACCAGCTCCCACGTAATATATCAAGTCATTCGTTCTCGGCCTATTTGTGAGAATAAAAACATCATAACAGAGATGCAAAACATGAACACACAATGTGAAACAGTGCTAAACGTGTAAATCAGTATGGACCATTGACTGCTCCAATTCCTGATAGTGTTCAAACTTCAAGAATGATCCTGCTCTATAAGCAGAGTCATGGAAACGATGCTAAAGATTCTGGAAATTCATCCCAAGTAGCTTCTTCAGGCAGCCATCCTTCTTATTGAGCAAAAAAAAAATTGATGCATGTTAATCTGATTGAGGAGCCACAAAAGAACTAATTGAAAACAAGACATGGCGGTCTACACCATATATTATCCCGATAAGTGTAGAGCATAAACAACAGAACAAAGAGGTGTCATACGAAAACTCAGCCCAATGTAGGCCCATACTAAAACAGAATGGACAAAAAGATCCAATGCTGATTCCTTGTTACAAGAAAGCCTAAAAACAGCATAAAACTGATTCTCACATGTTTATCACTGTGTCCTCACCTTCCATCCATATGTATACACTCCTTGATCATCTGCTCTTTCAAATAAAATTGTTTCATCAACGGAATCAATCAAGATATGAAATGAGGTTTCTTGAGTTTCTAAAACTAGCCTAATTTACACAAGCTTGAATAATTGTCTTGATAATCTTTTGGATTCTGAATAGCCAAATCAAATAAACAGTAAAATGATAGGTATGAATAGAGAAATGAGAGGAAGGTAGGAGGAAAGCAGGGAATGAGAAGATGATGTCTCAATGATATTTTCATTTCCATTCATCTAGTCAATCCCTCATTTTGGGCTATATAAATACATCAAGATCAACCTATCATTTATGCACTTGAATATATGTAATAAAACAATACATATGAAAATTATTTTACTGTCACTTTCTAAGATCATGATATGTTGAATGAAAATAGAAGGAAAATGAGCAGTTATAATAGTGAAACAACTCCCCATTAAGTTAATATCAGCAGCTTCACGTTAACCAATCTTAAACTGAATAATTTTCAAACATGGTTCAACCAAAACATTTGTTTCTTCCTTTAGATGTTCAACTGTCAGGAAAAGTCTTAAGAGATCTTATGATAGGGCTCCTTCAACTAATTTCAGAGATTAACATCATGGTAGCTAATCGGATCGCACCATCTTTTTCCCTCAGTAATCTAAGATGAGATTAAAAAATGAGTAAAATACAATTTAACCATTATTTTGGTTTCATTTGAGCTCCTCGTGTTAAAGAAAGTTAATTAGTATTTAATATAATTTGCGCTAGCCCAAGGACATGATCCAAAATAAGATTTAAATAGTATTTTGGCCCAACAACAACTTGCGCTAGTTCAAGGAAATGATCAAACCTCCAATATTTCGATCACATAAGAGAAGAATTAGACCGCACAGCCATCCAAATGATTGAATTACTTTAACAAAAAACAAATTACGGATGGCACAATCCACATAAAAAATTTCATCTCAAATCTCTTCAATCACATCCAAAAAACAGCTACCAATGTAGAACTAGAGAACCAAATCGCAAATTCAAACATCAAAATATTTCACAGAATAAAAAATTACAACCACCAACTTAACTTGTTTTTGCAAGTACGAATGGACAAACCCTAAAGTAGCCTAATAGCTTGAATTGAAACTGAACATTTTAACAAATGTTACAGATAACTCATGCGAATGTCCGGATGCATCAAATCTCAAAATGGAATACTCAATCCATGAAAAATCGCATTCAATTGTCATCCAAAAAAGAAAAAGAAAAAAAAAGGAACAAAAACATCGATAACTTTACCTCAAAGGAGCTATTCGATTTCGCCAATCTGGATACGATAAAGAAGAAAGACGATCGTTTTCGCAAGAAGCGGAAAGTAAAGAGAGAGGAATAGTAGACTAAAATATCTCTACGAAGCTGAAAATCCAAAAAAAGGGGTGAAGAATAGTAAAATTCAAAGGAGGAGAAGTCATATCAGGGAAGAAAATTCAGATAAATGATTGCGATAGATAGGCTTTG
Source organism: Gastrodia elata (assembly GCA_016760335.1). NCBI lineage: Eukaryota > Viridiplantae > Streptophyta > Magnoliopsida > Asparagales > Orchidaceae > Gastrodia > Gastrodia elata. Next base: position 17,548,534 of record CM028672.1, on the reverse strand, counting down.
GTCAAACTGGAGATGTCGCCAAAGCAACAATGCCGACAAACTTCTGTCTACTCAAGAAGCCCCTGGCGTTGCTTTTAATATCAAAATTGCCACTTCACTAATGATTTTTTTTAGCTTAATATCTTAATTTTTTTTTTTGATGTCTCATCATTATTAAAGTAATCAAAATTAATATTTAATTTATATTAATTAAAATTTATTGGTCAAAATTATAATTATAAAATCTATTATAAATAAATAATTACATAAATAAGATATTTTTGATAATTTGATTTTTTATTTTTGGTAAAAAAATATTTTAGCTGAAATTCAATATGAACTTTCATATCTACATATCTAGTGGGATTAAAAAGGTCAAAGATAATAAGAAAATATTAATAAAACAAAATTTACAAAATCTCCAAAAAAAAAAAAAAATATTTAATAGGTAAGAGAGGGTTGTAAATTATATATATTTAAGTGAACTAAAATTAGAATAATACCAAAACAAAATAAATTGCCTTCCACCTAAAAAAATGAGTTATGATTTCATCATCCTCTCTCATTATTTCACTATGAACGAACTTTAGAAATTTGTCAAATTGTGCTGAAATTCCATGAATTCCTCATTGTCAAGTTCCACGATAGAAGGTTAAAATTGTTAGGTTGCTTAATAGGAGAAGTAAGATTTAAGTAGGAAACAACTCTTATATGCAGTAGAAGAAAAAATAATATTAGAACCCGTGCTAAACAAAACTTGAAATATTATACTAAAAACCAATTTTAACTCATCTAAGCAAAGAAATCTATCTTCTACCTTTGGATTATCAAGTTATGCAGCATAGAGTAATCCAACTAACACAACCAAATTATGTGTCTATATTTTTAATAAGAAGTTTTTCCTTGTTATATATGATTACTCTAATTATTAGAAATCTCAAATATTTGAGTTATGCATATTTGGAAGGACATTTTGAGTGGTGTCTTAATGTTCTCATATTTTGTTCAACCCAAAAATTGAACACAATAATGGTGATGACAAGTAAAAAAAATAACTTATCATTTGTCTCAATTTCGAATATTTGTTACAGAGAAGGTAGTAGCCGACCATAATCTTATCCTAGTTTTAATTTAAACTCACTGTTAGGTTCGATTAAACTGATTTGACGATGACTGCAAATCTCGATATTTAATTAAATGGTGATTGTCAGATCCATGGTTTGATCCGACTATTCTTATTCCACTTAGATTTTCATTTGGTCGTTGTATTTATTTGATCAAATATAACGACAGTGTGGTGTCCTAATGACGGGTTAGTAGGAATTAAACAAATATTAAGAGTAATCCCCTACATGATCATATTGAATGATTTAAAATAACTGACATAATACGTCAACTATAACATATTTATTTATAGATTAAAATATCACAGAGTCTTGATCACAAGAATTTAAGAAAAAAAAATTACAAACTTTAATAATAAAAGTCAAAGGTAGTAAATCAACAAGTAGCAGCAGCATGCTCTAGTTCTTACAGCCTTTCTGTCTGGACGAGCTCCTGATATGGGCATATTTTAAAAGTACGGGCATTTGAATACCAATTAGTTGTGATGCTAAGTATTGATATATATCAATTTTATAATTATTAAATATTAACCAAAATAATCAATTTCACAAGAAATAAAGAGATTTACAATTTATCTCTACAAAATCTTTTTCAACTCCACTAAAATTTTAGCATAAGAAAATTTGCTACCACAAAATAAATACATAATTTTAATATTTGATATCTAGTGTGGTCTGTTGATTTTGTTGGGCAAGTACAAAATTGAGAAAAATGAAGTTCATATTCGTATTATATAATAACCCAATCTTCTCTCTATACTTATGTAGCGACCTAGTGTCAGATTAGGTGTCCTGACCTAACACTGAGTGTTCTTGTAGTACTTAATACTATATTAATAATACTTAACCCACTATTAAGCACTACGGGAGAAAATGACCTATATAAAGCATAAATGCATTTCTATAAAACGTATAAGAATATATATTACTAATACATTCATCCAAAATAAATAAATAGAAAAGTTCATACAATATTTAAGCTTACAATAATTTTAAATAAGTAAAACTCTCATCCTCACATGATTGAAAGTAAAAGCAAATAATTCTACTAAGTTTCCAAGCATGCTCCTGATCCTTCAGCTCATCTCCTGGTTCACCTGCTCCACTTCATGCTCCTGATCTACTGTATTTAGTTTTTAATATGATATGACACAACTAATAAAAGAAAACAAATTATTAGACATATAAAGTTTAAGCACATTTTAGAGTATCTAACTATTTTATATTGATGGATATTACAATTTAAGTAAAACAGTATATGTAGCACAATGCGATAAAGGTAAAGTAAAATTGGAAATATAAGTAAAATGACATTAAGAGTAAGACAAGAATTAGAGATGTTAAACATTAAACATTTATATAAGAGCTGTATAAAATATTTTCAAGCATCCTAAATATGATATTGAAAGTAAGTTGAACTGCAACAAGAATACATGAAATATAAAACAATTTTTATGTGCAAGTAATTAATATTTTAAGTTAGTGTTTATCTTATGGGCTCATACAGAACAAAAATTGAGTTATATATGTCTACCCAATTATCTGTATCAGAATCCCATGCATAGCCACATAGTCCCTATAACAAAAAGTTTAGTTATATATGTCTACCAAACTATTGTTACTTAGTTTTAAACATCCAAGTTAGGATAAAAACATTGCCATTAGAATCCTAATAGCATTAGGAGCCAACCCCTAAATTTGGTGTGATTTGGAGATCGTTTATTTTCAATAAATATTATATATATATATATGTAATCAAAAAAATAAGAAAATTAAATTGACATCCGGTCAAAAATTCGACTTCATTTTTGAGTTATTCACCTCCAAATTAGTTATGGGTGAATTTTTGAGATTTTTCAGAGCTCATTTAGTTGTTTAATTTTGATTAATTAAAAAGAAAATAATTATTTAAATATTTAAATATTATTAATTAATCTTTTTCGGCTGATGGTGTTAGACCCACCATCTGATCAGATGACGGGTCCAATCTCAAATGTTGAACGCTCGATCGCGCTAATCAAACGATCACGTGTAGCGCCATTATGTGTCTTCCATCCATGCGCACGATTACGTGCGTACAGCTGAGACGAGGCCTGCTATCCTTCGCCATGCTGATTGGAGCTCGCAAAATAATTCGGAGCATTGTGAAAGGTATTTCCTATTCTTGGCCATTGAATCTTCCATTCGAGCTTCTTCACTTTTTTTTTACTATTGGTAATCCTACACACTCTCGGCAGTGGAAGCGGTGCCTGTAGTGCGCTCTCAATTGAGGACCAGGGTTGCATTGACGATTATCAAGCAAATTCGAAATCACAAAACGACAAGTAAAAAATTACACTGCACATACATGCAAGATAAATACAAACATGCAAACATCCAAACACAAAAAATTATATGGAAAACTCAAGAATGGAAAAAACCATAGAGCCATACCACAGAAAAATATCACTATAAGAACTTGATGATTATAGAGTTACAAAGAGCTTATCCTTGACTGGAAATACATAAGCTCTTACTCTAGTATAGAGAGGAGAGGAAGCAGCCACTACTTTGAGTGTTTTCTCCAACATGCAAGAAGTTTCTTGCACTGCAGTTTCCTTAGGGCTTCACCTTGGGATCTCCTCCTCACAGCAGCAATCAAACTGCAATATAAAATGCCAATATTATAAACTCCTCCCAACTTGTTTGCTTAAGTACCTAGTTCAATTTTGGACCCTAAAAGGTTCAAAATTCCCCCCAATTTACTTAGGACGCAACCTGAACTCGAGCAAAACTCCGCTAGGCGCTACTGCTCGCCGTAGAGCCCTCATTTCGAATAGCCTATCGCTACTGCATGTCGTAGCGCCCGAGTCTCAAGATGGAACCCGCTGTGATGCAAATAGTGCCCTCCTTTCAAATAGCTTGCGTCTTGGGATGGATCCACTACAGCACCGATTTCCATTGCGACGTGCTAAAGCACCCGCTTTTCCGTCTGCTAATGTGGGGCCCAGCACCCCTCCCCACGGTCATGCTAATATTAAAATTAACATGATTACAGAAAGTACGATCCCCGCATAAAACCCTCCCAACCATGGTTGAGTCATGTATAAACCAACCCACCTTAATTGAGAAGCTTGCCGCCTGAAACTGGAGGCCAGGCATCAAAATATCATAATAGCGGAAGCAGATTAGAGTATAACATCCACATCACAGCACATTAAAGGAAAGAAAAGATAGTAATTTAGCTCAATATAGAAATGCAGAAAAATAAATACATCAACAATATTTAATTATTATAAATAAGTTTAATAAAAGAGAACTCTCTCATCCTCACAAGCAAAAACAAAAACTAGCTAAGTCTCTGTAGCAAGAAGATCCTCTTCTTGACCTAACTCCTCACCTGAAGCAACCTCAATGAATAGCTCTGAATTTGACATTGACGGTATCACAATGCTAGGGCCCCAGCCAAGAAAGAGAAAAACTTATAATTAGATAAATTATCTAAGTACATTTTAGGCTGATTAAATGAGACTAAATATTCAAGATATCATATTTTACTAAGCATACTAATAGTTAATTTGCAACTAACAACAAAAATAGGATAGTTATAAACTAAGCATTTATAACTTAAATAAAATGAAGTATATAAATTAATATACCTCAACCTAAAGCTACAACTAATATTAGGCAGTAAAAAAAAAAGTATATATATATATATATATATATAATAACTGAAAGAACTTAAAGTAAACTCATCATATTATATTTATGATCAAATAAATATATACTAATTTGCATAAAGAAAATCTGTACTGAAACATAAAAGAACTGAAATAGAAATTAGCATCCTAAATCATGCAAGTACGGAACTAAAAAGCACTAAACTGAAATAATTGTACTAAAATGAATTGAGAATAGAAAATATGCATAACTGATAATATATATTACTTGGCTAAATAAAACTACTGAACTGAAATAGAGTCTAACAAATACCATCCTAACCAACCATAAAGTTAGTCCTAGTTAGATTTAAAAGATCAGAACAGAGAAATATATTTAAACTAGTATTGTCATAATATAAACGGGCTAAATAAAGCCACTGAACCAAAAATGTCTAACGAATACCATCCTAACTAACCATAGAGCTAAGCCTAATTAGATTTATATAAATAGATGAATACCATCCTAGCCAACCATAGAGCTAGGCCTGGCTTATTCTATAGCAAAAGTACTGAACTGGAGAAGCAGACTAAATAGAATACACTCTACTGAATTGAGCAATGAAAAACTGAATGAATTGAATATACTAAAATATACTGAATAAACTGAATTACTAATTTAAGTAATAAGATATTATGCATTCAAAATTGACATAGGATATTCATCAAAATATCCCATGTATTACTATTATGCCCAAGGTAATAAGCTCAAAATACAAGGTATGTGAAGCAACAATAATCAAAGCGAGCATGCGGCTCAATTAAATATATGTGATATCTGTTGTTATCTAGTTTAATTCATCATATCTAATATGAGATAGTACAAGCTTAGAATCTCCAATATCTATATATCCAGTACAAACCCAGATTTATGACCTTACAATTAATATTAGAACTTAACAAGTACTAATTTATAATCAAAATGACGACTACAAAGGCTAAGTAATTAATCAATGGCTTAACTATTGTATTTTGATAGCACAAACCAAATCTTGATTATGCTGTTCTAGATTTAAGAATTTTTTGGTCCAAACTCCAAATTGGGGTTTAAACTTGAATTCTATGTACTAATCTTCTAAGGATCTAAGGATTTACACCACACTTATTCTAAAGGTATAAGATCTTAGAAGTTGAAAGATTAAGGAACTATGATCTTATAAGAATGCTAAATCTAGTTGTCATAAGATAACATAATCAAACAAGAACTTAAGAATATAATATTTATGCTAAATCTAAAGAATAATCTCATTATTCTATAGGTTAAATCAACCTAAATTGTAGCGCCCCGCCCCATCACCGCACACAAAAGAGATAACATAATCAAATTTCGATGGTGGAGCAGTGCGCCACTCGGGAAGGAATTTCTTATCTTCCCAAATAGCTAAAAACTAATACTGAAGGCTGCTGACTCAACCCCAAAGGAGAGTCAAGAGCTAATACTTAAGATAAGAGTAGTATTCTTATCCTAAGTATTAGACAAATACATATATTAGATTTAAAATACAATATGAAAAATCCAATATATGTATAAAATATCAGCATTTCTAATATGTTGGTCACATCATAATACTAAGTATAAGTAATATATAAATAGAGTGCAAAAGCTAAGCATACATCTAGAACATTTATCACAGAATTGAATAGGAACATTCATCTCATAATAGAAAAGTAAATGCATCCAAAATTATTACAAATTATTTATTAAAATAGTACTGAAATAAAGTATAACTATTGAACTAAATTAAATACAGAAAGAAAATGGAAAGGCTGAAGGAGGGTCTACTAAGGCTCCATAAACTCCTCCTGAATCTCTTGAGAGTCCTCCTGACCTGGCTCAATATGCGTCTTAAGATCAAGCAAATTATCGGATTTAGCACCCATCTTTGTGCGGTCCATCCAACAGCATACACTCTCAGTGCCTAGATTTAATCCTAGCCGACATATCAACTCCTTAAATCTAATAACTAATGTCTTTATTCATGCTTAATCAGTTAAGTAGCACATCAGGGACTGTCCAGACCCAACGACTCTGCTATCAGATGACTCAGTGCAAGCTCCACACTGTGGATTGTCTTCTCCATCTCACCTCTCACTCACCTGGTCCCCCCCCCCCCCCCGATAGCCCGACCTGTAGCAAACCCCATGGCAGTACTGGGATAGTATGGTCTTCCTCTTCTTCCCTCCAGCCCAACAGTCTGCCAGCCACCATCTCCCTGAATTGCCCTTGACCGTTTCATCTGCCCCATTTTTTTGGGTCGAGCCTATACCCTGGCTCCTGGCCATGGCAACCAGTCTATAGCCTTCCCATTCTCTATAAATACCCCTAGGACATCATAGTGAGCCCCTTTGCTCACCAGGACCCCTCAATTTCCCCAATTAAATCTATTGGAGTTCTTGGCACTATCGGTGATCCCTGCTGTTGCGAACCTCTGATGGTAAGTTAAATCTAGTGTTCAGATTCCCTGTGCTTCTCCTCAAGTCACCTATGTAGCTCTAGCTCGCTTCAGTCGCTTCTACCTCATCAATTTTTAGGTACTAGCCTAAACCCATCAAGTCGTGTGGACTCTATATTTAATTAAGCAACTAGGAGAGCCTCTGGATGTCAACTAACTTCCCTTAACCTCCAAGGAAGTCTCTGTTGGGGATTGGGATAGAGTGACCTCGGTCAAGATAGTGGTTGCTCACTGTATGTGTAGCTTTAGTTCTTAGTGAGGATGGAGTCACCTCACTGAACACTGAAGCCCAATTCCACTTAATTCTATCTCGAACCTTCTTCTCTTTGTTAGTCAAACTCATTCTGATTGTTGCCAAGGTCTGAGCTAACTCCGACTGATCGTATCGATCGATCGAGCTAGCAGCTGAACCAAGAGTTGAGTCCGAGTAAGGACTCATCTATCCGCTACACCCCAGGTTGTATAACCTTGGTGGTTTGACTCGCCTCACCTCACTAATGGTGTAGGGATCAAACCTCATCTGTTTGATGGTCTCTGTGAGAAGAATTGACCCCTCACAGTAAACCCTAATCATCCTCACTTAGGCCAATTTGATAGAGTAGCCATTAGGCAATCTATTACATCCCAGTTAGGGCTTCTAGGTTCAATCGATGCATCTGGCCTCAAGGATCGTGTGACGATCAAGACAAGGTGCTGGCGTGCCCTCAATCCAAGGAATTAGCCTTTGGAATTTCTTCCGTCTTCAGCCTATCGTAGGAAGAGGCGCGGATGACTACAATATCTTATCGGGCCGGGTCAGCCTAGGCCCACGTGGTGCGACAATGCCTGCCCAACCATGTCCCGCTCTACCCGCGCCTTCCGATAAATGGGCTGGGTTAATTAAATGAATTTTTGGAATTAAAAATGCATTTAATTAAATAGCCTATGGTTTAATTAATTAAAAATATTCAAATTAAATTAATAAAATAACTTAATCAATACTTATCCAAAGAGTATCATCCAATATACCATTTTGATTAAAAATTCATAAGGAATATTAATATGCAATAAAATTATATGTCCAATAATTAGATTTTTTTATTTAGCCTAATCCTTATATAATCTTAATTAGTGAATAAAATAATCAATTTTATGCCCAAAATCTATGATTAAGGTCTATAATTATTCATAAGATAGAGGAATACTTAATTATATATTTAAAAATATTTTATGATTTTAAATTTATTAATAACCTTAAATCTTAATTAGTGTTTAATGGTTTAATTAATTTTTTGATTTTGGTGAACCAAGTTCCTATTACTTTCTTAGGTCTACTAGAACCTACCTATGAACTTAAATCTTCATAATAAGTTTTAACTCTCTTAATCACTTTTCTTAGCCTTAAAAAGTAATTAAAGTTAAATAATCTAATCTTAACTCTAAACTTCAATTTTATAACATTTTCCCTCCTATTAGCCAATATTAAGCCCATTAAAACTGATTAACATCAATTTGGATGCTTAAATCTTAAATTTTCAATTTTTAGCCTTAAGAAAGGTATTTTAGTTATTTTGACCAAAACTTTATTTAAGAATCCTGAAACCTTAGAAATATCATTAATATGCATTTAATTAGTATTGTAATGTATTAGGATCCTTCATGAAGCTTTTGAACCTAATGATTTATCTAAATTGTTTAAAGCTCAATTCTTCTTAAATTTCTCTTAAAATAATCATAAAGATCTTAAGGTGATCTTGGACCCATCACTTAATCTTGATTAATGAATTTAACCTTATGAAACTAGTATTAATTATCTTGTAAAAATAAATCATAATAATTATTTCTAAGAAAATATCTTAATGAAAACCCTAAGTCTATATCTAATATGAAGTCTTAAGTGATTAAATCTAAGACTTAAATCTTAGATCATTAGTGATTGTCCATAGTAATCCATTTGAATTCCATCCTTAATAGTTCTTTGTGAATTGAATTGTAATAACCCCAATAATTATATAGAAGATTAATCCAAAGATTGGGATGTTACTTTAGCACCCAACACTTGATTAGAAGAAAACAAATCAAGTGTAGATGTTAAGTGGCCATGTCATTTTATAAGTAGTTGTTAAGTTAAAATAAAGTTTATAAGTGAATGTAAAGGAAGATACATATGAATGCAATATTGCGAGCATTTACAATACAAGCAATTAGCTTAACCCACTCATTCATCCCAAACAGTTTTAAACATAAAAAATACAACACATATTAATAGTGTAGGCAAAAGTAATTTAAGTAAACTCAAGCAGTTTATAAGTTAATTGTTACAAACTTTTTTAAAAGTAAGAGAAAAAGATAATAAATTAATCACTCTCTCTCACATAAAACTAAATACAAGTAAACTATTTATAATTAAGTGGAAGCAGAATTTCTTATAAGCCCTTTAAGTACTTGGACCTGCATCACCTGAATAAAAGGGCTCTTGATCTATCATATTTTAGTATTTAAATATAATAGGGCAAAGCCAAAGAAAAGAAAAAGTGTAGTTAGGCTAAACAGTCTAAGCACATTTTAAGATTGGCTACATGTTTTAATTATTAAGATATCACAAATATAATTTACAATTCAAAGTAAGTAGCGGAGCTATAAAAGCTGTAAAGTATGGAAAAAATGAATTAAGCATAACTGTAAAGAAAACAGTATGAAATAAGTTGAGTAAAAATACTCACTTTTATATAAGTTCTAGCATGTATTAAAAATTGGGAAGGGAAAGCATCATAAAGGCTAAAAACTACTTTGTGTATTTAAGTAAATGAAATGAAAGTAATATATGTTCAATAAAATTTATGCTAGGTAAGTAAATGAAATACAGTGAAGCATTAAATGAAATTAAGCAACATACACTGTATTCAAATTGAACTGAAGTAAACAATACATAATACTGGAGATAGAGAGTGTAAAGCATAAAAAAGTATCTTAGATTCTTGATCTAAGACAAACATAACCTAGGACTATGAAGATATGCATAACTTAACAGTTATAAAGAGATCTTACAATCAATAAGATTGTAAAAGAACTCTTATATTTTTAGTTAAAGTTATATTTAAAAGTTACCTCATTCTGCAGGAGTACACAACAGAATGGGGCGAGGAGTTAAGCACATCTGCCTAACTAGATACAGTGGGGAGGTCAAACATTCACATTTACCCTATATAAAATGTGAAGTCATATTATAAGCGCTTTCTTTATTACTCAATTTACCATAAGGCATTCCCTTTTAAAGTTTTATGAAAATTTTAATTTATACACAATGATATTGAATGAATGTTTAAGAAAAGAGGCTCAAAGCTAGGCAAGCATTCAATAAATTTTAATAATTGTAAAGTATGTGATATCCTTTTATTATCTACTTAATGATTGGAGGTAATTTAGTTCCATATTAACTTATAGATATGGATCCTTAAGTTAATTTTAATAAAAGTAGAATGAAGATAAGTTTGAAAAATAGTATATTTTCATGTAATTGAAGTTAAGAAAAGAGATAGATTATACCCTACTTAAAACTATTCAACTTATGATTATAGGGAACTGGAAATCTAAAAGCTTTTTTAAAGCTTAAAAAGAAGCTATTTTTCTAAATCAAATTAATTTGAGAGCTAATGTTCTAAAATGAATAATTGAAATGAATACTTACAATTGAAGTGAATACTTACAATCATGGATATGAAACTCTATATATTTTATAAATATTTATTATGTGAAAATATCTAATAGTTCCTTAAAAATTTCTAAGTCTAAAATTCTTAAAAATTTCAGTAGTCTTCTTTGTATTTGTTCAAATAAATAATTTATAAAATCAATATATAAATCAATCCATTGACTATTTTCAGTTCTAAAATAGAGTTCAATCAATTTTATAGGATTCCTCATTTCCAATTCTAAAATAGAGTTAAATCCATTTTATAGGATTGCTCATTTCCAGTTCTAAAATAGAGTTCAATCCATTAATAGAATTGCTCATTTCCAATTCTAAAATAGAGTTCAATCCATTAATAGGATTGCTCATTTCCAATTCTAAAATATTGTTCAATCCATTAATAGGATTGCTCATTTCCAGTTCTACTAATTTTAAGTGAGAAAATCAAACGAAACAATTTACTAACCTATGACTCATACATCCTATATCAAACACCTATGAAATTAATAAGAGATGCAGAAATTAATTTAACAATTTATAGGGGCAGCATTATTTGGCTTATTGCACATAAGGCAATAGCTTTTAATTTAGTATTTCATTTGATATTAATTTATAACTCAACCTGCAAAGAACAATAGCATTAAAGTCAGCATTTGAATGTTACAAAATAAATGTCAGTTCTTGTCCTTACTTACATTACTTGACATCAATAGATCCATATGAAATAAAAAAATATATAAAAGTGTAAGCTTAACACATATTATGCAGTTTAACTAAATGCATTTGATTCACATTGAAATAAATGACAACACTTATTATTTCCCCAAAATACATAGTAGCATTTGACTTCATTTGAAATATAACAACATATGATTCTATAAGAGAATAACAACATTGATGCTCATTTAATCTATTGGCAGCTTTTGTATCTCATTATATAAATAATGGCAGCATTTGACTCAGAATATCATTTGATTCATAACTCAATAAATTGCAGCACATGTTCTCTCATTTCATTTGATAGCAATATTGATCTCTTAAGATCTCATTAATCTCAGCATTAATTTCATTAAGATAAATGGTAGTGTTTGATTATTTATCCTCATATACCAGATGGTAGCATGTGATACTAATAAGAAAGACAACAATATCTAATCTCATGTATAATCAAGAACACCATATGATCTGACTCATCATTAATAACAACATTTCTTCTTTTAAACTATTGATGACAACATATGAATTCATCTAAAAGAATAATAACATTGATGTTCATATAACCTATTGGCAACTTTTGTATATCATAATTAGATGGCAGCAAAATGATCTGTAAGAGAATGACAATATTGATGCCCATATAATTAGTTAATAGCATTTGATTATGTATATTATCTAGTATCATTTGCTTCACATAAATGAATGGACAACATTTGGATCTCAAATAATACATGGTAGTAATTGATATTATACAAAATTGATGGCAGTAATTGTTTTATAAGATTCATCAATACACTTAAACTTGCAATATATGCATGAATATCTAGTATTAGACATATAAGAAATTCTCAACCTTTGTCCAATACCCAAAATACAATAATCATTATTAATATCTAAAACTTGGACATAGCATTTGTATCCAACATTTGTAGGATACTAATATGAATTATGCAATTACAAGATACTGCCTTAATGATTTAGTATTTAAGATACGACAACATGTATTAAATAAAATTCATCATTACATATGAAATGGCAGTATAGAGTCTTGTAATATTTATCTCACTTTCATCTAAGGGCAACATGTAATTCAATTGAAAGAAATGATAGCATTCATTTATTCTCACTTTATAAAGGATAGCATCAATATATAGGATAGAAATATTCTACTTAACTTACTTGTGCATATTTATAATAAGCCCACAACTTAATTTTATTATCAATTTAATTAAGTTCGACTTACATAATATCATACAAGTCAAGTTTGTTGGATTATTGATGCTTAAAATCTCATTCATCAGTTCAAGTGTTAATGAGTACTTATAATAAAAAGACGATTTTGCATATTATAGCATTTACATTGCATGTTGAGAGAAAGAACATAAGTGGCGGGATTTGAAGTTTCACATTTCATCCATTATCTTGTTTCATTACGTAATCAGATTCGCTTGTATTTAACAACAGTAATAATTAAAATTTGAAATGAATCAACATGTAGTTGATAGAAGTAACTTAATTGTATTTTATTTTATTTCATGTCTTAAATCACTTGAAATTGACCTGAATGATTATCAACAATAAGTGAACAAATTACTTAAGATTCATGAATCTATAGAATGAATATACTTTACCTTATGTACATCAACAAGTACTTTACCATAACTCATCAAAGAAGTAAATCTCAACATAACGGCATAATATATTCCTCTAATCACCCTAATCATTTTTGTTAATAGATATTGGTACAAAACATTTCTTGTATAACTTAACCATTTGGCATTTATTTAATCATTAGATTTTTCCATTAAATGAACTTATTAGTCATACTATCCCAATTGCACAGGGGTACATCCTATCACATGAATCGAAAGAAATATGATTATAAATGTTGTTAGCACAGTTTAATGTTTTTGGGATGTAATATGACTGTTAAATTGAACTTCACTTTTAATTTCCAAAAGCATATTCTTTGGACTTTTGGCTTTCAAAAATCATAAGAAAAGGCCAGCAATTTCGCACTTAGCTAAAGAATCAATCTAATTGAAAAGATAACACAACACTTATAGGAGGAAAATTGGAAGGACTTTTCTTTCCTTCGTGTCGCATTTTAGGATTTATATATTTAGATTAAATCAAAACACATAATCTAATATTCAACATTTGGATTAAATGATACTAAAAATATTATGCAAAGGGAAATGTATACATATGGTATGAATCGAAACGAGAGTACCTTGCGCCCTCGTTTGAGGTCGGTGAAAACTTAGAGTTAGGATTCGTGAATGGAGATGGAGTAGCTGCTGTTCGAGTGCTCCTTTAAGCATCCAAAGGCTCGGCTAAAAGAGGGCTCGGTGAGATGGAGAGGCTCGGCGAGTGAAGGGGCTCGGCTAGGATTTGTTGCTCTCTTGCTTCGCACACACATCTGTCCTCCTTTTAATGTCCCTCTTGAAATGATGAGTAGTGGCCGAAGGATAGGAATGGAGCGGTGCTTATCGCCAAGCATGGACACCTGGAGGGAAGGCCTTCGTGCGTATGGGAGGAGGCGGTCTCGAGGAGGGTAGAAACGGGGGAGGTTGCGTTCGAATGGATTAGGGCAGCCGATTGAGATAATGGAATATATATATATATATATATATATATTAATTAGTTTAAAATTTTTCATTTAATTAGAATTTCTAGAAAATTTTGAAAAATTGCTTTTTAGCTAAATTGAGGGTAACTGACTCAAAATTGAAGTCAAAATTTTAATTGGAAGTCATCTTAATTATTTTAATTATCAAATTATGAAAATATAATAAAATAATCAAGAAAAATTTGACGACTCCTAAACATTTCCAAAATACCACCCTTAGCTAATTTGGGTGTGGTGAGTCCAATGACGGACTCCGTTTTCGATTCTGAAGTCTAAATAAATTAGGTATCTTCAGAATTATTAGAAAACTAAGAAACGTTGGAAATTACTAAACGGTCTTTAAATTGTACGAAATTTGAGGTGGAGACTTTTAACTATATTATAAGAGTATTGAAAAAAATTTGGAGTCAATTAGATCACTAATTGATGGGTAATAATATATGGGTTGTTACATGTATCCTTTTAATGGGTTAAGGTTGATTCAACCTATAGAATAATATAATTATTCTATAGATTAAATTTAGATCTTAGATTTATAAGTTCTTATTTGATTATTTTGTCTTATAATTATAGATTCTGCATTTCTTTAAAATCATAATTTTCTTAATCTTTCAACTTCTAAGATTATCCACATGTAGAATAAGTATGGGTGTGAACCCTTAGATCCTTAGAAGATTAGTACTTTGCATTCATGTTTGAACTTCAATTTGAAGTTTAAACCCAGATTCCTTAATCTTGATTGGCATAATCAAGATTGGGGTTAAGTTATTAAAACACATTAATTAAGTTATTATTTTATTTAACTCTTGTAGCGACTTCTGATTATGAATTAAGACTTGTTAAGTTCTAATGTTAACTTTAAGGTCGTAAATTTGGGATCTTACAAGATAGTTGGATATTGGAGATCCTAAGCCTGCACTAGCTCAAAAAAAATAGAATGAATTAAAATAAATAACAACAGATATCACATATGTTTATTTGAATATCTTGCTTACCTTGACTATTGTTGCTTTGCACACCTTGTGTTTGAGCCTTTTTCCTTGAACATATTAGCTGGATATAGGATATTTGATGAGTATCCTATGATAGGTTTGAAATTGCATAAATATGATTTAAATTCATTCAATTCATTCAATTCTCAGTTCAGTAGAGTGTGTCCTAACTTAGTATGCCTCTTCAGTTCAACTCTTTGGATATAGAATAGATTCGGACCTAGCTCTGTGATTAGCTAAGGGATACATGTATAATTTTATTGGATCAACTCGGACCTAGCTCTAAGGTGCCAATGGGGATACATGTGACAACCATAGGTTGTTACCTAACTTAATCTAAGCTTCCCATACCTTAATTATAGTTCCATTGCATTCAAAACATCATTTTAAGTTAACCCATAAAAGTTTGGGTTCAATTGGACCTCTCTAGGTCAATTAAGCCATTTGATTAATTTAGATATCCTAATTAATAGCTAAAATATTTTGACCTCAGATTCAAAATTTTATTACATTTTTGAATTCCTCACCCTCAAATTAGCTAGAGGTGAAAGTTTGGGAATTTTTAGAGGTCATTTGGACCATACTTAATTTAAATTAAATTGGGATAATTGCACATAAGGGATCCCAACAATTAATATTTACAAACCTACCCTTAAAATAAAATTAACTATCGAGATCTGTTGTGTAGACCGTGGGAAATCTGCTGTGGAGCCAAATGTCACACGATAGTGGAGCCCCCACTGGGATCCCCCTAATCTGTCCCTGAGGTTATTAATAGCATCAGGATCCCTGCTAGGGGCTACTTGCTAATCATTTGAGCCCAATTCAAGGTTCTTTTTAATTCCTTCATTGCGGTCTGCTTGAGCTTCTCTCAGGGAATCCAGTGCTTGTGAACTGCTGATAGTGAGTTCTTCTAATGTTCAGGATCCCTAAAGCTCCTCTGCAGCTTAGCCCGACCTCAAGTCATCCCTAGTAGAATCTGTGAGCTTCCCAAGCAAGCTAAGTACCTTAGTTTGTTGTTGTGGCGCATAACCCCATAATCCACAAGATTAGACTTAAGGGGAGGCATGCCACTCTAAGAAATCTTATTAGACAATTGTCTAAGTACATTTTAGTTTAATAAATTTATATTCATTTATTAATATCACCAATTTTTCTAAACTTTAAGTAAAATAAAGTAAAGTAGGAGTAGCAAGCATACAATAAAAAGGGAACAGCCATAAATAACAACATTTAAAACTTAAGCAATTGTGAGACAAAAGATATACCTCAAGTATAAGCTAATAATAAATAATGCTAGGTAATACATACAAAAGCATAGTGAAAATACTAAAAGAAAATCTAACTTAAACATGTTGATGATCATATGAACTATGCAAATTTAAAATGACAACTCTAACAGTGATATAAATAGTAAGTGACAAAAGATCTAGTATCCTATAATATACAAGTAAGTAAAATAGCTAATTGAAATAAGAATATAACAGAAGAGCATAACTGAAATTAGAAATAAAAGTAAAAATAGTGTCATGACTGCCATACAGATGAGGGCTAGAGCCTGCTGATATCAAAAGGATTCTTAGCGTCAACAAGAAGGCTAAGATGACAAAATTTCCTAGCATCAACAAGGAGGCTAGGGCTATATACATAATTGAACTGAGAGACAGTATTAACACATGCAAATTCATATTTTAGTTATTTACTTTACTTCTGTGAATAATTTCAGAAGTAGATGAGGAGTCAAGCATGACTGCAAAACTATTCAAGTTCCAACTTAACAGCACACTCCTGAATGAGTGATGTTAAATAATTCTTATCTCACCTACCCCCTACCCATTAGGGTACTATGTGTAAAAGTCAACCAATAACTGAACCCAATGCAAAATTATCCTAAATATTCTATATTTTCATTTCATGCAACAATATTCATATATGATAGGTTCAAGGAATAAGGCACAAAATATAAGGAATGCATAAGCAACAAAATTCAATAGTGAGCAAGAGACTCTACTAAATATGGTGATATCATTTGTTATCTAATTTAAACAATTCTAACTATTCCAAATTTTACAAGTTCAGGATCTCCAGTTCCTACTATCGAGTGTAACTTAAAAGCACAACCTTATAAATTAAAAAGGATTAGAGCTGATTAGGTTCTAATTTAATTCAATTAGGTATGACTATAGATTAAGTAATAAATCATGATATCTTAATTAATGACTTCAGACATTCTAAACTAAGATTTGATCAAAATCTACTATACTAGAGATTATGGATTAAACACCACGAGCTCAGGTTCAATCACATAATCCAAAGGTAAGACTTAAGATCTAGGTTTCAATCTAAATATGATCTAATAATTAAGGCTGATCTATTAAGCAAAGTTAAACTTAATAGGATGATTCTCCTATACTTATCATAAGGTTGGAAGATAAAATAATCAAAATTAAGTTATAAAATCTAAAAACTAATAAAACCAAGGTTTCATTCATTAAATAATCTACTTTATCTAATAAATGAAATTTACTATATGATCTAATCCAAGACTCAGTAATAGTCTTAATGTGAAGTGTTAATTATTAAGGATAAGATTTATATAATTTATGGAATTTAACCCAATTTAATTGGCTAGTCTATTTTATTCACTCAAATAATTCTAATACAATTTTATAATAATTTTAGTAATTTGAATGAAATTTTAGGGGTTAAGAATATTTAACATAAATTTTGGGTAAAATGACCATTTTGCCCCTAGTTAAGGGTCTAAAAACTACTTTTTGATTTAAGGCTGCAAATTAGAACTTCTTACTACCAAATAATTCTTTACTATCTAACATGAAGATAAACACTAAGTACACTCAGTTTGGATAAGAAATGGGCCTTATAGGTCCAAACTAAAGAATTTGATCTAAGGGGAAATTTAGTAATTCTCATAGGGTAAAAAAAAAATTGAATTTTTCTATTTGTGATCCAAATTTAGGAAACTCAGTGTCTATAGCTTTCTTATATCACACTGAGTACTTTAACTGGGAGAAGACCCAATTTGGACTTCAATTAGTTAAGTTATGACCAAACTAGATTTAAAGGTATTTTGGTCAACTTAGGGTTTCTAAGATTTTGAACCCAAATATTATTTTAGTTTACTGATGGCACTAAAATTCTAAGCTAGATAGCACCTTGAATTTTTTGATTTTGAGATCAATTAACCAAATTATGGTCAATTGAAAATCAAGAGCATTTTGGTCATTTTGGAGGGAGTCCTAAATATGACTTTGCAAACTAATCACCAAATGAGAAAACTAATACTACCACAGTGATGGAGTTATTTTTCTGATTATTTTAAGATCCATATTGATTATATTTGGTGATTAGGTAAAAAAGTTATAGGTATAGGTGTAGGTCCTAAACTGTCACTATGTTAAATACTCCTCGGATGAAAACTATGGTTTACGTTATTTGATTCATTTTATTTTTCTAAGTAAAATGAGATATATAATTGATATATTTGGACCATTATTTTTAAAGTTAAGAGGCTCTAAAGTTTCCTAAATTCATTATATTTAATTTGAATTAAATAATGTTTGGAAATTAATTTACTATTTTTAAATTAAATTAACTTAATTAAATAGGTTAATTAATTAACTAAAGTTAATAAGTACTAGACTAATTACTGATTAAGTTAACTGATTAATTAATATATTTAAGTTAATTAATATATATCTAGATTTGTTTTGCTATTTATGATTACTAATTTATATATATATATATATATATATAATATTTACTTTTATAATTAATTTTCCACATGAAATGATGGCGGCGGGGCCCACCCTGCCACGCGGCGCCCTCTGGTTGGCTGAACCAAAGGAGATAGGTTCCACATGCACACATGGTAGAGTCCCGTTGGATGCGGGTCCACGGGCGGGGCCCATGCGTTGATGCAGGCGGGGCCCCCACGATGCGCATGCAATATACGACAGACCCGCTGAGCCTCGTGCGGGTCAAGCTTGACCCGACCCGACCCAAAGACCTTTCGTCTCCCTCGCAGCACACCGAGGCGGGGAGACTAGGGTTTGCGAAATGGGGGCCTTCCAGTCATCACCGGTGTACGACCCACCCACAGTTGGAAAATGGTGGAAAAAACTCTGTCTGAGGTGAAGTGTACCGCCAGCAGGGTCAAACCCTAGGTGACTAGGTGCGGGTATGTGTGTGCGATCGAACCCGAGTGGGATTCGAAACTCGTTTGGGTCGATCGGACCCAATCGAACTCAATCGGGTCCGATCAAAGCTCGATCAATAGCATGCAATCACTTATCATAGCCAAATCTAAACAATCAGATGAAGGATCGAGGGTAGAGGGGTACCTGATTTCGAACGGCTGCAGGGGTTCAGGGCTTTAAGGTTTGCAGTGAGATGGTTCGAGCTTCAATTCGCCAAACTAGCGGGTCCTGAGTGTGAGTTAGGCTTAATGGCTTCTAAACGGAGGTTGCGAGGCTAGAAGAGGTTATGGTTGAGCTATCTCAGTGGTGGGGCGCCACGTGTCGTCATTCGACATGCGGGCGACTCCCCTGAGGAAGAACCTGCGCCCGCCATCTGACCTTATGATCAGACTGCTCATACGAGCTATCATATCAGACGAACTACCCTAACGGCGCGCGCTTTATCGAGCCGACGATGTTAAATATTTAACGGTCATGGAATTAATTTAAATAATTTAATTAATTCATTGATTTAAATTCTAATATTAATGATAAATCCTAATTAATTAATCAACTTCCAAAAATTCCCAAATATTCACCTATTGCTAATTGAGAAGTGAGGAACGCAACGATGATGTCAGATTTTTGATTTGATGAGTATTTATTTTTCTAATTTTCAAGATATTTAAATATTATTAAAATATTCGATGAGATTTTGACAACTTTCGATTGCCACCAAAATATCACTCCTAGTTGGGGGCATTGAGTGCAATGGGGAAGTCCAATTTTCGATATGAGGTCAAAATAATTAGGTCAATTTTCAGTGTTTCTAAATTTCTCAAATTTAGGGTTTGATTCATTTGACTCCTGATTTGGATTAGGTCTTAGTGGAAGACTTCTAATGACCTAATTAATGCAATATGATTAGAATCAAGACTTACTTTAGTCCTAATTGACTAGGATAACAACTTGGATTATTACATCTGTAAAGAGCCAAATAGGCTCAACACTCACCTCCTTTTAAGTCATAATTGCATGCATATGTTAGACAAACTTATCACGATTGATTTCAAGGCTTACGCTAGCCTTGACCAATCGTATCGATTGATCGGGCTAGTTTCTTCTGTTCGGCTTGGGTCCGAGTAAGGACCCATTGATTGGGCTATTCCCAAACCCATTGGATGGGGGGCTTGTGGCAAGTCTCTTAACTAAGGCGGGTTGTGTGTAAAGTTGATTCGACTGTAGTATGGAGGATTGCCATAGTTGGTGAATATATTCATTATAACTATGTTAATCACAGTATTAACATAACCAGGAAGGGTACGGGGCCCTATATTACTGGAGGTTGATGGGGAGAATCAGTGGTGGCTAAAGAAGAGAGGGAGGAAGTAAAAGGGAGAAGAGGAGTGGGGGAGAAGAAGAAAGTGGGGGGGGATGAGGAAAAATGGGGTGGGGTGGGGGTATATTTATAAGATTTTTTTCTTAAATAAATCTTTTTTTCTCTCTCTCATCCATTATTTGAATGAGATAGATGAGAGAAAAATTGTCGTAATTATTTTGAGTGTTCAATTTGATCTTCTCTTTCTGTAATGCCCCATCCTGTCGCCATGCACAGTTAATTTAAGGAATATCAATTGGTAGCAGAATGGTGGGTTACTCGGGAAGGAAACACAACTTTTCCGAATAAACCCTTAGAGTATAAGAACTGTTGAAACTCAACCTCAAGAGAAGAGGGCTGAGCACTAATCCTTAAGATAAGTGTAGTATCCTTATCTTAAGTATTAGATAAGGTACTCGTGTATATTGGATTATGGATACAAATATGATCCAAGTTACATTAATACAAGCATTTTATGAATATTCTGATAACATCACAATACTAAGTATAATTAAAAGTAAATACAAAGTGCGGAAGCTAAAGCATACATCCAGAAACATTTATCACAGTAGCTAAATAAAATATTCATCTTAAAAAAGAAAAGAGAAAACACCAGAATTATTACAACTTTCTTATAACAAATATAGAAATAAAGTCTAAGTGCTGAACTGAAAAGCTAAACAGAAAGTAAATACTGAAGAAGAGTCCACTAATGCTCCTTGAACTCCCCTAGATCTCTTAAGTATCTACCTGATCTGGCTCTACGAAATGCTCAGGATCTAGCAAATTACTAGATCCCAAAAGTACCACGTGTTAGACAAGAAGTCTAATACAGTAAAAGCTACTATAACAGTTTACAATTATCTACTATTTAACATTTAAGTAGTTTAACCAAAACTGTATAGAAGATAGAAAAATAGTTGAAAACTCCAAATAATATAAATCTGAAGTAAAGTAACTAAAATTGTAAACTGAAATTATAAATTGAGACTGTAAATTGAGACTGAATGTAAGGAAATGAGTAAATAAATATGAAATTACAACTAACTGCTGAAATATGTGTAAAAAGTATATAATTTAAATATGAGTAAATAATGTTGTAAAAATGTGATGTATACCATTGAATTTATAATTATGCATCTAAATATGCCACAGAACTATATGTCACTGATATGTTGACTTGGTGTCTCATGGATACACCATATATTTTCTAGGTGAGCGAATGCTTCACTAACAGAGTCCTTGGTGAGTCAAGCACTTCGCTAATGCTGACATGACTTATACATTTATAATATGCCAATGTTTTAATGCCAGTATGCTTTAAATCATCAAAAATCCTGAATTCAATTCAATATAAGTACTGATTCCATTTATCTCCATTATGCAAAATTTACCTAAGTGAATTATGCCTCCTAATTCTAATTTATTGAATTTTCTAAATTAAGATCATTTAGAATCATCAGGTGAAGGGATTATATACACATAGTTGGTATGTTTCAAAGAAAGAAAAATTAACACTTAGTTTGTTTAACTACACTTATTGATGTGCATGACGATAAGGGGTAGAACCCGATCACAATTTATTTTCTCAAACTAAGCTGTTAAATACTATAATTATAACCATACTTAGTGCTCTGAAAAGGATGAGTTGAGATATTTAGTTTGTTTAACTGCACTTATCAAAGCGCTCGATAATAAGGGGAAGGACCCGTTTATAGTTTATTCTCTCAAACTAAGCATCCAAGTTTACCCAATTATGAAACACTTAAGCCTAAAAAATTTACTCTAAGTTGGACTGTACTTATCCAATCATATAGGATAAGACCGAGACTCTACAATATTACTTAGAGTGACTTCATCCAATCCTAGATTTTATTTAAATAATCCAGCACTATGGATATACATTTTCACATTTTATTGATAATCTGCTGATTCTCATAAATCTATTTAAATAATAAGGGTTATTATACTAATAAATCTTTACTCTATTGAAATGGGTACTATACAAGGTTCTAGGAATGTGACCTAAAGGTCACTAAATTTTAGGTTACTACCACATGGGAGAAACTCATGCTAAGTTCTTAGGTAATATTACTACAAGGGTCTAAGATCAAGCATCTAAAGCTAATAAGGAGCATCTAAGAGTTCCTACCTCCATATGTAGACAATAAGCTCTTCCTACGTCAATAGATTATTTATTTATGGATTATCAATTATTAAATTATTCAAGCTAAAGCAAGACCATAATGATCTTGCACTTCTATCTTAAAATAAAATCTAAGTCCTATACTTTACACTAATTTCATAACTCTTGTTTCTTTAAGATTTAATTTGACCATATTATATGGGTCAGCCCATCTGATCATCACCTATGCTAAAATCATGGGATTTAATCTTACAAATCATTGAGGAAAAATTGGCTCATAAATCCATTCTATTTTATAGGCTACATTATGCTGGTGATCTTACTTAAGAGGAAATCAAGAATTTAAAGATAATTATTTAGATTGACCAAGTACATAGCTTATTAAAGATCTTAATAGTTCTAAGTTAATGAGTTAAGATCAATGTCAAATTAAAGTGCCTTATTAAAATTATGCAAGTTAACCTATCTTTCAAATTAAGTTGATTTATCTAAAGTGATTAAGGTTTAGAACTTAATCAAGATAAGTTAGGATTTAAATCCAAACTTAACCAAACCAAGACCAATTATTTAATTTATAGATCAATGACAAATCAGTAGATTATTGGTGTGTTATTAATGTTTATTTCAAGGTTTAGGATTAAGATAGATTTACTTAATCATTTTCTTAAGATTCTTAAGTTCAATTATGGATTAATATCAAATCAATCCATTAAGGTGTTCAAAAAAATATGAGAGTACTCTAACATTCATTTAACTATTATTGAAACATAAGAACATGAATTTATATAAAACAGAAAGTATTTAAGGTTAATCAAACCCTAAATCAAGAAAAATAGATTAGCACTTAAATACAAATTTAACCATTGAAATTTCATGAAACTTGGCAAGTGTGTTCTAATAGATAATGCAAATAATTAGAGATTATATTTGAGGGTTTTGGCTAAGTAGAAACTCTACTTTTCATTGATCATGCTCTTACAAGATTAGGGAATAATTAAGAGAATAATATTCAGAAATTTATTTTACTTAGCACATATATTCTAATAGGCATTAGAAACATAATGGCACCCAAATCATGCAATTTTGCTAAATATACATGCTAAAAAACTTTAATTAGGTTATGAAATAATTAAGTAAAATCAGAATATCCAACCATTAAAAGTGATATATTATTATATATTCTTATTACATATGATTTTCATAATAATTTGATATAAAATTTTATAGGATTTGAATCAGTAGATTAAAAGTTATTCAAATAATTTATTCTGTATTTTTGTAATTTTATTTCCCTATGATTCAATTAATCTGATTATTTTCCTTAAGAAAAATAAATCTAATTAATCGGATTAATATTAAATGGGCTCGGCCCATTACCAAAAGGTGCGGGTCAACCGGGTCCCGGGGAACTCGGCATTGTCGCATAGCGCGGGTCATAGGCAAACCCGACCCACACTGTGCCGTCGTCCCCAACCCTTCTTCCCCGAGATTTAGGGAATTAGGGTTAGCCTCTGCAGCTAAATCCTAGGTGCCCCGGCCACGCCTTGACCCCAATTCAATCCCTACATGATCAGTGGGGCAAGATGTGTCGATCGCACCCACTAGCCCCTTGTGAGGACATCTGGTTTGCTCAGACCTTACTCACCCGAGAGCTATCACCACGGAGCTACTATGGGGAGACAATTCTCCCCACAGAGGCCACGATTGGACCTGAGTTTGATTCGTACACCTTCAGGGAGGTGAGAAGGATCAAACCCCTATGGTGGTTAGGTTTAAGGCTCATTGAATCGTTGGGTCCTTACTCAGACCCAACGTTCCTAAAGGAACTTAGCCTGATCGATCGATTCGATCGATTGAGGCTAGCTTAAGACGCAATAACATATGCATCGGGTTTGATTCTATAATAATAATCATTAAAAATCAAATGGAGGAGGGCTTGAGCCTAATTGGCTCAGAGCACGCAAGGGGTACTGGTTTGACGAGGTAGCTCAGTTCGAGCAACAGAAGCAATGCAAAAGCTGCTGAGCTTCAGAGGAGGGCTCTTAGGGATCCTGAACACCATGAGTGTAACGGCCGCCTCTTAACCGTTGTCGAGTAACACTAACTCAACTATGATTAAGTGGTTGTCGTCACTAATACCACAAATAATAAGTGGAATATCCATGGCATTAATCTTAAGATGAGCAAGACCTTAGCAGAAACATAAGTAAAGCAGTGCAAAAAATAAGAAAAAGGTATTCAAATATTATCCACATATATCCATTCACATACAATATAGAAAATGTAGAATAATAAGAAGGCAATTCATTTATTACATTTAAATTTACATAAGGGGAACATAAAGATTACTATCAGCCATTTCTTCTTCTTCACGGTACACCAACCTCACTTGACTTTCTATCGCAAGCACACCCCCAAGCACAAAGCCTGAGCTAAATCCTGATGCTGCCATATGTACATATATGATAGGACCAAGCCAACAAAGGAAAAATAATATATTGGACTTATAAAGTCTAAATATAATTAAGCTGAAAAATAACATACTCTTGTATTTAATAGGTATTATTCAGCATAATAGTAAGACATAAATTCAAATTGTAGAAATACTGTAAAATAATTAAAAGTATAAACCAAATAGCAGAAAAGTAATAAAGTAACTAAAAAACTTGAAACTGTATGAAATTTGCAGTAAAGTAAAGTAATGTTGAAATGTAAAGCTGAATATTAAAAATGGAAAAGACTATAAATGATCTGAAACTGAATAAGGTATATGTGAAGGTATGATGTATGCCACTGAATAAATGTATCTGTATATGCCACGGAACTGAATGTCATGATATGTAACCAATATATTATTGAACTGTTATGAATTGTACAGTCCAATGCCTATATATATCCAATTGGGAATCTAGTAGTAGTCATCCTGCAAATTCCCCGATTAATATATATACAACATTTTGTAATCCATAAATCATCACTGATACTCATATATTATGCTTATGATCATGCTCATGCTTCTATGTCTACATGACTTAAAATTTAGAAATCTAGAAAATGATTTAAAGTCAGATAATAAATCCAACATCTCTATTATGCTAAATGGATTCTGACTCCTATTTCTAATTTCAATAATTTATTTATTTAAGATTTTACCTAAAATCATCATCTGAAAATGTTGTATACACATAATTGTATATTTCCAAAAAAGGTGAATTTAACACTTAGTTTGCTCATAACTGCACTTATCACCACACACAATGATAGGAGGCAGAATCCTGTCACAATTATTTCTTCAAACTAAGTTGTTAATAACCTAAATTATAAGCTTACTTAGTATTCTAAAGAGGGTGATTTGAAATACTTAGTTTATTTATAATTGCACTTATCGCCATGCACAATGATTGGAGGCAGAACTCTGTCACATTTAGTCATTCAAACTAAAAATTCCATTTCCCTAAATATAACATACTAATAATGTCTTAAGAAGAGTAACTTTAGATATCTAGTTTGCTCATAACTGCACTTATCTCCATGCACAATGATAGGAGGCAGAATCTTGTCATAATTATTTTCCTAAGCTAAGGATCTAGTTCACTAATTATAACACTCTTATGATTGATTGATTTACTCTAAGTGGACTGTATCTGCCTAAGCCCGCATAATAGCACAAGATAAGTCTTACTTAGAGTGACTCACCAATATTGAATATTGCTTGAGTGACCCAGCTCTATGGATCTACATCACTATACTCACCCAACAATCTGAGTTACATCAATGTTATTTAATCAATATGGATTCCCAAAATTATGAATTTAGGATTCAAATGTGACACATCCTACACAAGCTTTCAAGGATGTGACCAAGAGGTCACCGAATATAAGATACTACCACATTGAATAAATCTCATTCTAAGTAATTTAGGTGATTCTACCACAAAGATTTAAGATCAACTTCTAGGGTCAAGTAAAATCATCTAAGCTTCTACCTCATAATAACACTAAGTCTTTCCTATCTCATTGGTTTAAAGATGATTAAGGCTAGTATTATTATCACATAAAACCTAATGTAAGATCATCAAGATCTCACATATCTAAATACCTATTATAATCTTAAGGGATTGTTCAGTAACTTATTTTGATCTGATCAGATAGGTGGCCTCATTTAATCAAGTTTTATACTATAATTATGAAGTATAATCAAGAGTATTATTTAGATTTGATTTTGTTATAAATCAATATGATTTTAATAAAATCTTATGCTAAGAGTCTTGTATAAGAGAAAATCAAAATATCTTAAGCTCAAGTTCAGATACTTAATCATACAAGTTCTTTAATCTCCTTAGCACTTCTAATTCAGTGAATTAAGATCAATGTCAAATCAAATAAATTATTAAAATTATGTCAGTCAAATTATTTTATAATCAAGTTGATTGATAAAGGGATTAAATGTTTGGGTCTTAATCAAACATATTAGGTGTTAACCCCTAACCTTATCAACTTAAGAACGATAGTTACATTATAGATCAATGACAAATCAAATGAATTATTGATGTGTTATTGACGGCAATTTAAGATCATAGATCAACTATAAATCACTTGATCAATATCTTAAGATCTCTTAGGTTTAATTAGGGATAAATGACAATTTAATGAAATTAAGCATTCATGATAGAATCAAAATACCTTAATCATTTAAAATAACTTGCAAGATAAATAAAAAGTTAACATAGAACTTGAGAAAGTAAA
This sequence comes from Gastrodia elata, assembly GCA_016760335.1. Classification (NCBI taxonomy): domain Eukaryota; kingdom Viridiplantae; phylum Streptophyta; class Magnoliopsida; order Asparagales; family Orchidaceae; genus Gastrodia; species Gastrodia elata. Next base: position 17,520,801 of record CM028672.1, on the reverse strand, counting down.
AGCACAAAAGTAGCAATAAGAACTATGCAAGTAAAGTACGCACTTAGCATAGGACTAAATAAACAATTTAATTTATTAAAACTCAATACAAGTTCTAAGTACTTATGTACCTTGCGTAAGTGATTCGAACTTGAAGCTCGACGATTGAATGGAATTAGACGACAATCACAGCACCTGCAATAATTAGGAAAAGTACATCTAAATTATACTTTCTTTTGATAACTATATTTAGTCCTAGACAAACATGGAACCGAACCAATTCATTCTCTAATACACACGACTAGAGAGTAAACTACAATAAGCTAGAGACGGGATCTACAAGATGAAACATAATAGCTTAATAAGATTGATAATACTCTTTTCGATAGAGGATCAAGAGATTAATGTGTTGTCAAACACATTAGAGAATACAAAAACCAATTTCTCTTAATAGCATCATTACTGCTAGACAATATATTGAAATAGATATTTTACTACTATAGATCCCCAACCTAATGAGTAAGCTTGAAGATAAATAAATTAAGTACATAAATCTAAGCATATAATGGGGACACAAATGCCAAAAATCTTGATGTATGGATCAACTAAGGCATATATATATATATATATATATATATATATATATATATATATATATATATATAAAAGAAAATTGGTAAATTGTATTTATTATGTATCTCTTACCATAAAAAAAAAAATTATTTCTAACTCTAATCATCTTAAATTCTTAACTATATATTTAAACAAAACAATATAAAATACTATTTAGGTATATTTCTAACGTGTAAATATTTATCTTTATATTAATACCACTAACTAACTTCTTTTAAGATTGCAAATATTGTTTTTTAGCAATATAATTCAGGCTATATCTCATTTTAAAAATAACACAAAGCTTAAACTATACTGCAGAAATTTGAGGTACTTGTATTATTATTATTATTATTTAAGTTAGAGTTTGTCGGCCGAGGGAATAAAAGAGAGGGAAGTAATTAGGTTTTACCTAATTTAGGTTAGAGTTGATTTAGGAAGCTATATATAGCCAAACTCTAAACATAATCAGCTATTGGATTTAAATCGGGTGGCTAAAAATTCTCGAGCTCTGATCTATAGTCATTTGAACTTCAAAAATTATAAACTTGATATTAAAACAAGCGTCTTAACGAGAAGAACGCACTCGTCTAAAAATAATTGAATTTGGAAGATCATTTTATTTTATATTAATTTTTAAGTGAAAAATTTCAAAAATTTGCTACGATTAATTTGGAGCTTGAAAATTTGTGAAACTTAAAACATAGCATCCTTATATAATGCCTCACTTAAATATGCAAAAAATTTTAAATTTTGATTTATATTTTATCTATTATCAGCTTATGAAGTTTAAACTTTCTGAATTCATTTAAGACGATTCGAGATCCCAATTGCGCTCAAATTTTCGCAAGAGGATCCACTTAAAATACTTTATTTGAGGATATTTTTATTTGATTTTTATTTAACTTAAATTAAGATCTTAAAATTTCTTTTAATTTGATTAGGTTTATGCCTAATCGGTCTGATAGCAACATCGGGTTGTTACAATGAGTCACCTCTATCAGCGGTACGCAAGCACTGGAACACCTGGGAGAGCTTGGCAAATCAGCAATGGCAGAAGAGGAAGAACCTTGAATTGAGCTCAATCGATCACCAAGCAGACCCTAGGAGGAATCATGAGGCTATTTATAGCCTCAGGGATGGATTAGGGGTATCTAAGTAGGCTAGTGAAACCCAAGGGATCGAGCCATGACCGAGCCTTCCATTTCCTCCAATTGGAGGAATCGGGCCATGGGGCCCAATTGGGAGGTTAGACCGAGAGTGGAAGGGGCCTAACGACCTGCTGAGGTCGACGCACGAGTGGGAGACAACGCGGCAGCTGGCGGTACGGGGGATCTTTTCTGTCGGGAGCTGGTGCGATTGGGGACGAAGGTTCAGTGTTGGGTGCCTTGGATGTCGTTTGATCTATCGATCAGATGGCACAACGGCTCGGATTGCTCGGATTCTAACGATTGATCGCGGGAGTGAACCGGGCCGTAGGATCCATGGGCTAATCTAACGGCAGATCCGCGGCTCTGCGGATTTGAATCCTAATCGTAGGATCAGCAGGAGGAATGGCAGCATTCCGATGTCGTGTGACCCGAAATTCGCAGCAGATTGCACGCGGTCCGCACAGCAGATCCCAGACTGGTAAAACGGTTTATGGTAGATTTACAAATATTAAATGTTGGGATCCCTTATGTGCAATTATTCTAATTTAATTATGGTTCAAATGATCTTCAAAATTTTCCAAACTTTCACCCCTAGCTAATTTGGGGGTGAATAATTCAAAAATGCAATCAAATTTTAATTTTGAGATCTAAATATTTTAGGTCTTAATTAAGGTATCTAAATTGATCAAATGACTAAATTGCCCAAGAGAAATCCGATTGACCCCAAACTTTAAGGTTTAGCTTAAAATGATATATTGAATACAATGGAACTATAATTAAGGCATGATTAAGCTTAAATTAAGCTAGGTAATAACCTAGGGCTATTACACTTTCTCCTTATCTCTTCTTTCCCTCTCCTCTTTCTCTCTCTTATTTCTTTCTCTTCCATTTCTTTTTTTGAAAATAATGAAATTTTACATGGATGTGCATCTTGATGAGTAAAACACAGTCGTACAAAAATTTATCAATTTAGAGTAATATTTTATTTTTATTAATTTTTGAAGATAAAACTTCAAAAATTAATTATTGTCAATCCGAAGCTTTAAATTTGACGAAACTTTTTATGTAGCCTTTTTATAATGTTTTTAATCTAACAACATTAAAATTGATGAATTTAAACTTGTATTTAATTTTCTCAATTTATTGAATTTAAATTATAATAATATTATTATTATACTATCTATCATATTATATTATTATATTATTTTTTCTCTATTATTATCTTCTTCTTCAAATAATAATAATAATAATAATAATAAATATATAATTTTTTGTTATTATTATTATTATCATCATATATTAAACATAATAATAATATTATTATTATAATATTATCTCTCAATTTTCATTTCTAATAATAATAATAAGTATACTATTATACTTATTATTATTATCATAATATAAAATAATAAAGATAATAGTAAAAATAATAATAATAATAATTATCATCATATTATCTTAATATTTTCTCTCTAAAAAAAACATATAGTATGAAATTATCATAAAAATTAACAACATTATTTCCTTCTTATTATTATATTCTTTCATTATGATAAATAATAATACTACACTTTACATGTAAACTATCGTATAATCATCCCTAATTATATATATATATATATATATATATATATATATATATATATATATATATATTATTCTCTCTCAAATATTCTTATTTTCATTCTTTAAATGATAATAATAACATGAATGATATTATTATTTTTATTATTATCATAATTTTCTGTTATTATCCTTCTTACTATTATCTATGCCATCTCATTCATCTTCTTCTCTTACTATTTTTACTAATATTGAAACACACTGAGAGCAATAGAAGATAATAAAAGCTTGTATTCCTTCATCTCTTTACTAATAAAAGAATTTTACACACAGATTTACACATGATTAACTTAGCAAGAAAAAAAAATACCCGAATATCATGAAGTACATTATATGCTGATTTTATTACTTACTATTGCTTTGCTTTGAGCCTCAAAATTTTTATTTTTGGTAAATTAATAATTATTTTTTGGAAGCTGCTATTTAATTTATTATCACTTTAATAATGTTTGTCACACAGTTTGAGAAATATTATGATGTCTTATATGAAGCTATACCATCAAAATAAATATTTCAAAAAGAAGATTCTTTGTTACTAGAACTATATATGCACTGGGTTAAGCAAATCCACTGGGGTTATAAGGAGACCTTACCATTATCCTAGAGGAGGTTGGAATTGATTAAAGTGAAATATAAGGAGCAAATTACTAAATTAGGTAGACATACCTTGATTTCTCCTGTTTTATACACTTCTGCCTAAATATAACACAAAATTTACTAACGATACATAAGACATATTTTCAATATCTTAAAATGGTGATAGTTATCTATTGTGATAGTAAATGAATTGTTTATTTGGCAAACATACATCTTTACTTTTTCTATATTATCATGCACTGATCTTTGTTTTACAGAAAGTATATTACAAAATTTTGAACTTTGTTCCATCCTACTAACATTTGCTTCATTGCTTGCTGCCTATATATGATGCAATTAATGATGTCCAAAGTACTTAGAGTATTCTCTAATATGTGGTCAACCTAAGCATTTTGATTGTAAATGCCAGGTCAGGATTTCGAAGAAGAGCTCGATCAACCTTAAGATATTCGACCGCTGAACTCTTATGCTATTTTTCACTTTTTTGTTATCTATCTATTCAAATAAAGATAGTTATACTAATGTAATAATATTATAAAATACTGAAATAAAATATCATTTTTGTATTTCAAAATTGAATAAATGAATGTCTGCGATAACTTATATTATTATTTCAAATTCCGACTACAATCCTCAGCGAGTCAGACAAACCCCAAAATACATGCCTTTGCTGGCTTGAGAAATGGGGAGCATCACAGAAATAGATTTAGTTGAGAAAATACTCTGATATATCCACATATATTCCAATATAACCCTTTATCCCTATGCACTTTAAATAATATTATTTTTATGCAAAATACTAAAATTAAGAAGCTACAAAAGCGTACAAAAGTGTAAATAAAAGTTTAATGAACTGCAATGTATAATTTACCTAATGCATGTTGCAAACTTCTCCTTCACCTAAAAGGTGTATAACACATTCTACATGCAATTCATTCCGCACAAAGAGCATAATAAATTCATAAATTACAAAATAAACTTTTTCAAAATCTGCTAGCAAAATAACTATACATTGAGATTGATAATAATAATACATTGAGATGAGAAGATACTCTGATCTAACCACCAAAATTCAAATATAACTCTTTATCCCATTATAATTGAAAAAATATATTTTTTATGCCAGAGTCTAAAATTAAGAAATAGTAAGAGCTCAAAAAAAGAGTAAGAAAAAATTAAGGAACTACAATGTACAGCTTACTTAACTGCTCATTATGAATTATCGGTAAGACACTTGTTGTAGATCGAGCACACCACAACAGAAGCGGTTTTGAGCACTCAATTGAGGACTAGGGACACATTGACAGTTACCAAGCAAAAATATGAGATCACAAAATAACAAAAAAAGGAATCACAGCACATACATGCAATATAACTACAAGCACATCTAAACAATCATAAATTTTATGTGGAAAACCTAAGAATGGGATAAACCACAGAGCCGCGCCATACATAAATTTCTACTATGAATCTTGAAGAGTACAGATTTACAAAGAACTTAACTGTAATAATGAACACTAACTATTACTCTAGGATGAAGGGGAGAAGTAGTAACCACCACATGGAGTATCTTCTCCAACATGCAAAAGCTCACTTGCATAATAGCTCTCCCTTAGGGTTTCTCCTTGGAATCCACTCACACAATAGCCAAAGCCCTCTCAAACTCAAATGACAATATAAGAAATATCTCCAAGATGTTTCCATAAGTACTCAACTCTATTTTAAACCCCAAATAGTCCAAAACACCCTCCAAATAACTTAGGGTGAAAACTGAATCGGAGTTGAAATCTGTCAGGCGCTACGGTGCGCCACAGCGCTCAAGCCTCGGGTAGCCAGGTGCCAAGACTCACAACACTCAAGCCTCAGGTAGCCAAACCTTAAGTATTATGACATGCAAAGACAGCAATAAAATATACATATGGCAAGGCATATTCATATGATATTACAAGCATATAAGATCTTATTTAGTTTGACACTATAAAAAGATGATTTCAAGATATTTTAGTTGTCACTAACGCTCAAGCACTATGTAAATTTTGTGCATACTTACAAACACTTGGTTAAAAAATTAAAATGCCATCCAAATTCTCCTTAAACTAGCTGTGTGTATAGGAAAAAAAAGTGTGAGTTAGTACCTTAGACGGAGATCGGAGAGGGCTCAGCCATGGAGGTGAAGGAGGAAGCGGATGAATCGGCTCGGCCAGGTAAAGTAGGTCGGCGCTTGGCATGGAGAAGATCAAGAGGAATTGAGCACCAACAATGGAGGTAGATGTGATCGGCACTAGACCGTAAGGAGGAAGAGGAGATTCGACCATGAAGAAGAGCCTCCGGCCTCCAACCGAGGGAGGATTTGAGCCCCACGAGGCCGAGAGGGATGAGGCAACAGCCTCTCAGCCACTGCCGAGAGCAAGAAGAGCGAGGGTCACTAGGCCATCAAAGAGAACCGATGGCTCTCCCGAGAGAAAGTAGTCTGCAGCTTGCGTTGGGAGAGAAGATGATTCGACTGAAAGGAGGGAGATGAGTTATCGGCTGAGTGAATAAAAGAGAGGGAAGTAATTAAGTTTTACCTGATTTATGTTAAAATTGTTTAGGAAGCTATATATAGCCAAACTCTAAACAAAATCGGCTATTGGATTTAAATCAGGTGGCTAAATATTCTTGAGCCCTGATCTATAGTCGTTTGAACTCCAAAAATTACAAACTTAATATCAAAACGAGCGTCTCGATGAGACAAATGTGCATGTCTAAGAATAATTAAATTTGGACGAGTATTTTATTTTATATTAATTTTTAAGTGAAAATTGTCAAAAATTTACTATGATTAATCCGGAGCTTAAAAATTTGCGAAACTTAAAACATAGCATTCTCATATAATGCCTAACTTGAATATACAAAAATAATTAAATTTTAATTTATATTTTATATATTATTAGCTTATGAAGTTTAAATTTTCCAAATTTATTTAGGACGATCCGGGATCCCAATTGCGCTCAAATTTTGCAGAAGGATCCCCTTAAAATGCTTTATTTGAGGATATTTTTATTTGATTTTTCTTTAACTTAAATCAAGATCTTAAATTTTCTTTTAATCTAATTAGGTTTAGGCCTAATTGGCCTGATACAACATCAGGTTGTTACAATGAGTCACCTCTATCAGCGGTATGCAAGCACTGGAACACCTGTGAGAGCTCGACAAATCAGCAATGGTGGAAGGGGAAGAACCTTAAATTGAGCTCAATTGATCAGCAAGCCGACCCTAGGAGGAATTCTGAGGGTATTTATAGCCTCAGGGATGGATTAGGGGTATCCCAGTGGGCTGGTGAAACCCGGGGGATCGGGCCATAGCCGAGCCCCCCATTTTCTCTAATTGGAAGAATTGGACCATAGGGCCCAATTGGGAGGTTAGGTTGAGAGTGGAAGTGGCCTAATGACTTGCTGAGGTGGACGCATGAGTGGGAGACAAGCATGGCAGCTAGCAGTACGGGGGATCTTTTCTGTCGGGAACGGGCACGATTGGGGATAAAGGTTTACAGTGTTAGGTGCCTCGGATGCCATTTGATATATCGATTAGATGGCGCAACGGCTCGGATCGCTCTGATTATAACGGCTAGATGCGGGAGCGAACCGGGCCGTATGATCCATGGGCCGATCTAGCGGCAGATCCGCGACTCCGTGGATCTGAATCCTAGCTGTAGCATCAGCAAAAGGAACGGTGGGGTTCCGTTGTCACATGACCCGGACTTCGCAGTCGATCGCCCGCGGTCCGCACAGCAGATCCCGGATAGGTAAAACAATTTAGGGTAGATTTATAAATATTAAATGTTGGGATCCCATATGTACAATTATCTAATTTAATTTAAATTAAATTATGGTTTAAATGCTCCAAAAATTATTAAACTTTCACCCCTAGTTAATTTGATAGTGAATAATTCAAAAATGTAATCAAATATTAATTTTAAGGTCAAAATATTTAGGTCTTAATTAGCGTATCTAAATTGATCAAATGACTAAATTTCCCAAGAGAGGTTCGATTAACCCCAAACTTTCAGGGTTAGCTTAAAATGATATAATGAATACAATGGAACTTTAATTAAGGTATCATTAAGCATAAATTAAGCTAGATAATAACTTAGGGTTGTTACACTTTCTCATTATCTCTTCTTTCTCTCTCCTATTTCTCTCTCTTCTTTCTTTCTCTTCCGTTTCTTTTATTGAAAATAACAAAACTTGACATGGATGTGCATCTTAATGAGTAAAACAAAGTCGCACAAAATTTTTTTAATTTAGAGTAATATTTTATTTTTTATTAATTTTTGAAGATAAAACTTCAAAAATTAATTATTGTCAATCCGTAACTCTAAATTTGATGAAATTTTTTTTGCAAACTTTTTATAATATTTTTAATCTAATAACACTAAAATTGCTGAATTTAAACTTGTATTTAATTTTCTCAATTTCTTGAATTTAAATAATTCAAAAAATTTATTCTAAAATATCTATTATCCATATTGCTCCCAAATTTAAGTATTACGATCATAAAAGTAAACTCTATCCAACGGTATTTTTAGTTTGTCCTAATTTTGAAGTCACTCAAAATCCTAATTTTTGAGTTATGTTTAATCCTAATTATCCTAGTAACGACTTGAGTCGTTACAAATGAGACATATGTTTCTAAGGTTAGGGTAGTAAAGGGTTTTGAAATTGCTAACAGAGAAGAAACGAACCTAATAAAGTTTAATAATATTTTATGACAAGCAATTTACATAGTTAACTATCTATATAGATCACATGATGCCACAATTACAGAAGCTTAATTGAATAAGTATAGGAATAGAGGAGTACCTGATGAATTCAGCGAGTGTTAGGGTTGAATGATCAGGCAAGCGAAGTTCAATCCATTTCGATCAGGCCTCGAAATTACTTCAGTATGCTCGAAGGTGAAGAGGGGAGAAGGATAAAGGCTCCGACGGTGGATGGAGGGGCCACACATCGAGCCGTGGTCACCGCGTGTCGCGCGAGCGACAAGCGCAAGCACGATAGGGATGCAGCCCACGGGTTGCATGGGCCGCTGAACGTGGGCGCGGTTCAGGCCCAACTAGATGCACGGGACTGGCTCAGAATGCAATGGGAATTAGCCCGAGCCGCAAAGAGAAATGGCGGGAAGATTAAGTAGCGGGTCCCACCTCTAAGAAATGCTAAATATTAATTTAATTAATATTAGATATTAATTCATAATTAATTTTAAATTATTAAATGATTTCAGAAAAATTCCAAAAATTCACCTCTAGTTAATTGAAGGGTGAGGAACACAACGATGAAGACGAATTTTAATTTTGATGAATATTTAATTTTTCCATTTTTCTAGGTATTTTAAATATATTAAAATATTCGACAAAAATTTAACGACTTCGAAATGTTTCCAAAACATCACCCCTAGCTAATTTGGGGGTGATGAGCGTAATGGCGAAGTTATATTTTTGATTTGATGTCAATTTAGCTAGGTTATTTTCCCAATTATCAGGATTTCTAGATTTAGGGTTTTGATCCAAATGACTTCTAATTTGAATAAAAACATCAGGGTGTGCTCTTAATGGCTTACTAAGAGTGTTAGAATCAAAATAAAAACTTGATAAAGTCATAATTGACTGGTAATAATCTCAAGTTGTTACACGCAGCCCCCTGCTCAGGGGCTACCTAGCATCAAGCAGGTAGTCCCATAAAATCCACATTTTCTCATATAAAAAGCCCCTCTCCCCCTTCTTCTCATCACAACCACCTCATCCTCCTCATTCAGCCGACCACTGACCTCTCCCCATCCTCCCTACCCTACCAATAACTCCAAGCCACCATCTTCCTTCCTCCTCAGCAACGCCATAGCCTCCCCCTCTTCCCCTCTTCTCCTCCTCCCTCGGTCAACCACCGCCCCTTGCTCCTCTACCTCTCCTTGCCAACACATTGCTGACATCATGCCAAGATTCTCAAATATCATTCCCCACCTCCTCGGCAAGTCGCCGCCTCCCCACGATAATCTCCTTTGAATTGGGGTGAAGGGCCAAAAATAAAAAAAATGTGAGTGAAGAAATTTTATTTAGCAAATTATAATGTTAAAAATAATAATAAGAGATAAAAATAATTAAATACTAATTTTGACTCATAATAAGCCACTAATTTTTATTTTTACTCTTGACAATTAACTTTTATATCTGCTCATAATATTTTTCTTTATGTAATTTTTTATTTGATATTTTTATTCTACAACTCTTTTATTTTATTATTATTATTATTATTATATAAATGTACATATAAAATATTATAGTGTAATTATTATATAATTATTATAATTATATTATTATTATACTATATAATATTATGATATAATAGTAATAATAATATTATTAATTTATTATTATTATTATTATTATCATAATAATAGTTATTATTATTAATGATAATAATAGTAATATTATTGTCATAATGATATTATAATTATTACTAAAGATAATAATAAATCATGATAATAGTAAGTATATAAATTATTATATTTATTATTATATGTATAATAATAATAGTAATCATAATAATAATACTAATAATATTATTATTATCAAATATTATTATAGTAATAATTATCTCTTACTAATATAATTTAATACTCCTCTCTCTACTAATCTTTTTTTAAATAATAATAATAATAATAAGTATATTATCATACTTAGTATTATTGTTATCATCATATAATAGTAATCATAAGCCTAATGTTATTATATTATTATTATAATATTCTTTCTCAATCACCACTTTAATTATCAAAAATAATAATAAAAATAAGTATACTATTATACTTATTATTATTATTATCACCATATGAATAATAATATTAATAATGATATTATTATTATTATTATTATCTTATTAATATCATAATATTTTCTCTAAATAAATATATGTGGATAATATTATCACAAGAAATAATAATATCATTTCTTTCAGATTATCATATTTTCTCTTAATGATGAATTATAATAATACTTTGAATATGTAAATTATCACATAAATGATAACGATAATAATAATAATAATATATTATTATTTCTAATTATTATCTCTACTTTTCTCTCTAAGTATATACATACATACATATATATATATATATATATGCATATAATATTATTATTTTTTTGTTATTATATTCTCATTCTAAAAAAAATAATAGCACTTTTATTTTATAATAATATTTTTATCTTATAAATATAAATAATAATAATAATATCATTATTATTATTATTATCGCTATCATTTCCACATTATTATCCTTATTACTAAAATCATCATATTTTTTCTTTATTACTATTTATATTATTCTTATTATTTTCTCTAATAGAGAGAGGTAGAAAGAAGATGATAAAATATCAATATTATTATAAATTTCATCATCATTTTTCTAAATAATTTTTTTTACACAAATTTATGAAAGATCAACTTAAAGAAAAAGAGGTACCCTAGATATCATAAAGTACATTTATATATGTTGATTTAATTAAATGTTTTTTGCTTCATTTTAAAACTCACAAATTTTATTGATTTAATTATATACTTTATACTCTATTTTAAGCCTTATAAATTTTATGATTTAAATATGCTGTCACTATTTGAGATACTATCAAGATATATAATTGATCTTGATTAAATAAAAATGGAGTTTCATTAATGTTATTTATAATCTATACCGAATGTAATTTTATGTTTAGAACAGGAAAAGTTCACTATCATCATGCTTTGGAATATATAAGGATACTATGACAATGCATATGAGAGGGTTAGCATATGTGAAATGATATATATGTGTAACATTGGAACCCAAAGTTATGATAATCAAGCGCACATGCTTGATTCCTCAATATTTAAGATAGAGATATTCAATTTTTGATGAAGTATAATTTACTTGTGATAGGTTACCTTTTTTACTATTTCACTTATTGCTCAAATGTTTATTTGCAAAAAAAATTATGATAATCCTTAAAGAAGTAAATATCATCTTTTTAGTTCCTATTACTTTGTCTTCTTGCATTTTTCAAATTTCAATGCTTTCTGCAAATATATATATATATATATATATATAATGATATTCAAAGTATTAGAATTTTCTCTATCCGGATGCTAGGTCAGGATGTCACTAATGAACCAAAATAATTCTAAATAATCAACTGCTTCACTTTTATTTATTGTTTCTCCTTGTATTTTAAATAAATAAAAGTCTACTATTATAAATGCTAATATATCGAAATAAAATATTTTTCTTGTTTTTAAATTAATTGAGCAAATATCTATGATGCTTATGATATTATTCTAAATCCCGACTACAATTCGCAGCAAATGAGATGATGCATCCTTGCCAGGATCAAGGATGGGGGACGTCACATAATTAAATCATATTAAGATCAGACTAGTCTAATAACAACCTAAGAACATTCCATTTATTATCTCTATTAATTTTAGCTTTCACTATTTTTATAAATTTATAAATTTCTCCCTTCTTATTTTATTTAATATTATATAATAGATTGCTAAATACTACAAACATATTATTAATAACATTAATATAATATCTATCTTTTATTTTTTAAAAATAATTTTAATTAAGTAAATTTAGCAAAATAAATTTAATATTATATTTTTATATGATTGAATTCTTTCATTTTATGCACTTAACAAATAAATTTGTATAATATATATATATATATATATATATATATATATATATATATATATATCATCCACTCAATTCTAAGTATGTGAAATCTTATATTATTTAAATTAACAGAATTTTAAAATTATTGAAAAGAATACTTTATTATAAATGCTAAAAGTTATTATATAAATAACTCAATTTGAAATTTTGTATTATTTTAATTAACATAATTTTAAAATTATTGAAAAGAATATTTTATTATAAATATTAAAAGTTATAATAAATGCCTTCAAATATATAATGCATAAATTTAATATTTATGAATAAATATTATTCTTTTATCAATTTTAAAGTTATTTTAATATATTGCACTCAGATTTAAATATTAAAAATAAAAATATTATTGGCTAACCAATTTTAGAATTAGTTTTAATTATGTGATTTTAAAATGAAGAAATGAAAAGTATTTTTTTTAAGAGTATTGTTGTACTTACACTCTAATATACATAAAAATATATAGATGGTATGTCAATTCAATGTGTAAGTAGATTATTGATTAAATACACTTTTTTTTGTAATATATATATTCAAAAATTAAGAAAAATAATTTCTATTAGTCATAAATATTTTTTGATATATATTATGAGAAATGCTATTTAGACCCAATCTAATGGAATTTGGACATAAATTCAATATAAATTTTAAAAATACTATTTTTATTATTTTAATATAAATAAATAAATACTAATGAAATATGCTCAAATTGAGTAAAATAAATAAATACTAATGAAATATGCTTAAATTTTATTGAATATATATATATATATATATATATATATTTTTTTTTTTTAGTGCCACATTATAGTATTATTATTATTATTATTTAATAAGATTGAAGCTTAAATATTTCTTAATAAAGATTGAAGTTCGTTCACTAAATCCTACGAATTTTTGTCTACCGTCGCCTCCAGTTCAACCTCGTACAAATTCCGGTTATGCCGGCAAGACAACGGGGAATGGGTAATACAATGGCGTATCAATAGTAAAATTTATTCGAGAGAGAGACTTATATTCGTAATAGCCAACGGCAGGAGCTCGCTTCCCTCGTATGACTTCTTCGTCCATCCTCCCGCTCGTGCGATTGTGTTTCAATGCGGCTTGAGAATTGCAAGGAAAACATCCAAGAGATATTGCAAAATCGAAGCCGAGCTGATCTAGGGTTTCATAGTGTTGGATTACTCTCTCTGGTTTGAATGCTGATGAACACTTTGCCTTTGCTTTGCGTGGGAATGAGGTGCGATTGATAGGTGGAACTGTCTTCAGATTCGTTCTTCTTCTTCTTTATATAAATGGATTTGGTTGTGTTGCAGATTGTAGGAGTGAACAGGTTGGTATTTCAGGAAAGAAAATGGGCGAGAGCCAGCGGTTCCAGCTGGGAACTGTAGGCGCGCTGTCGTTGTCGGTGGTCTCGTCGGTATCTATTGTGATCTGCAACAAGGCACTCATAAGCTCGCTCGGCTTTACATTTGGTGAGAGATCTAGAAGTCTTGTCCTTATCTAATGATGACAATGCTGAATAGTTCTCATAATGGCTTTGGATTATTAAATTCACTTGATCTCATGAATCTTCTTTCTTGCAATTAAAATGCCTTTATTTCGGCTCTGTTTTCTTGCGGTATCTCTTTTATAAAATTGGCTCTTAAAATTCAAATTATTACAATGTGCTCATCTGAGTTAGGATTGCCTTGTTATCGTCGAGAGTTGCTAATATTATTAATTCAGTGTTGGGAGATTATTAAGACTTGTAAATCTATTGCTGCTGTCAACTTGGAGAATATTATAGACTTTCTTTAGCAGGGAATTCCTTGTTATGACGAAGAAAGATCATTGTTCGCTTTCCTAATTTTAATTCTACGCAAGAGGACTGACATTTTAATAAACAATGAGCATATCCAGGGCATGAGCTTCCCACCAATACGAAGGTAGGGAGGTTCAGGGTAAAAGCATTACCATATACGGCAGAGAGATTGTTTCCTTGATTTAATGCAATATATAAACTACCCTTAGGTCAACCTACATGGATTCTCTAATGCTGCAATGGTGGATAGTGGATTTGACAGAGAAAGGTAGCAAAAAGGATTGAGAGAAAAAAACACCATTAAATCCTCCCGTTGTAGAATTATCCATAAATTGGAATGGGAAAACACAAGAGGTTTACGTGAAGATTCACCAATGTCCATGACCATCCTGGAGATCTTTTGCATATTCTTTAAAACAAGGAGAATGAAGAAGAAGATACAAGTGAGAAATCTCTTTTTCAAATGAGATGGAGGCTAGGGCTATCACAAATTTATTTAACATTATAACAATATTCAACCTAATATACTATGGAAGGAATGTAGAGCAAAAATTCTTCTTAGGATGCCCTAATTTGGTAATAAATCAGGCGCAAAAATAGTCTTTATGGTTCCTAACACTAATATTAGCGAGGACCTGCTACTTAAGGTGACACACATTGATGGGTTAAAGATTGGCCAACTAATTTCACGCTAGTATTTTTTATTTTATTATCATTTTAGCACAAACTTCAATGATATGTAGTTAGTGATAACCCACTATAGATGTATTTAAGCAAAAAATTAGCATGTTTTGGAAGAGTTAGTTCAAAGAATTCTTTAAGAGAATTGTTATTTATTAGCTGATTTTTAAATGGGCATGCTGGAAGAACAATAGAAAATTTTAATGATATTAGTAGTGATTTTTAAGTTATTGAGATTAATGAAGGAAAAATAATTTTCAATTTTCTTAAACTTATAATTTTGTGACTACCAAGGTTTTTTTCAAGAAAGAAGAATACATTATCAAATAAGAATGAAATTTCTAAAACTCATAATATTTTCTTTTTAAATAAGATTGATTATAATGCAAATATTGTAAGATTATTCTAACAAAAAACTTGGCAACCCAATATCGATTATTGGTTATAAATTTGAAAATAATAAGTATATGAATGATTGATAAGTTTAAGTTATATTCAAAAAAGACTAAATAGTGGAAATTTAAAACTGAAAATAGAAATATAATCAGGAGTAGAACTTTAGAACTTTGTTAGTAGGACATTGAGAAGAAGGTTAGTGTAATGTGGCAAACAATAGTTAGTTTTATATGCAATGTGGTTAATATTGTGCTTGTAGAATCAAAGAGAGAGCCCATAATAGTAAGGATATTTGGTGGTGGAAATAAGATATTTAAGAAAAAAGTAAAGAGAAGAAGATTTTATTTTAAATAGTGATTTAATGTAAGTATAATATGACTAAAATAAATATAGATTTTATTATTGTTAATCCAATAAAACAATCAATGATGCTAAGATTGTAGTGTTTGTAAAATTCATATGAGAAAATTAGATGCATGATATAAATCAATGATGCTATATGCTAGACCGGTAGAATAATAACAAAATTTTTATGAATTAAAATTTTTCTTTCGCATTGGAGTGTTAATAGACCCATAACATACTTGCTTGGGCGTGCTAGGGTGCATCCTAATAATTGCATGGATGAGCCTGAATTAAATGTATTGTATGTCGATTAGCTGCACACGCCTGAGCATGAGACTTCAATGGTATGGACGAGCCAAAATTTAATGTTGTGGACACTTGTTCGCCTCGCATGCCTAGGCATGTGCTAAAACACATCTCGGCGTGTGATTTCCACAATGCGGACTCGATCAGGTCAATTTCCACGTCATCGAGTTGCCTTCTATCATATATGCCATGCTAATGCGTCTGAGTGCATTTCTCTATGTGCTTGGGCAAGTATGAACGATCACTAGATCGAGAGTTCGATGCTTGTGCACGTTTATGCATTTGTGTCTTTGACTTACGGACAGTGGTTACGCACTTGGGTATACCCACCATTATGTTTGGGCACATCGTGTCACTATTATTGCGACGCCTGGGTGCTTAGCCAGAAATATTCCATTCTTAGGTTCCAACAAATTAGGGTTATTACAAACTACTCAACTTAAAGGGATGTCGTCAGCAACATCCAATGTTACTAACACAGCTATTACTATAGTCACAACATTACAAAACTAGGGTACGAACTACTAACACATACGTGAAAAGGTGAGGGCACGTACAATGCATGCATGATTCTTCTTTTTTATACTTTTGGAATTATCTAGCTTATCTTCATTTTTAGTGCAATATTGAATTTCTAGAAACATAATAAGACCAACTTCTATCATTATATAATAATACAAAGGACTTATTCCACATAATTAGCTTACCATTTAGGTGTAATTTCCTTAGACCTTAAATAAATTACCTCCTTGTCCGTAATTCAACGTTTAACTATAACTCACAGCTCATATCCAAGTTCACAACATCAAAATAGTTTTTCTTTTTTAAAAGATTAACATTATTCTAATTTATCTTCCAAATTGCTAGATCACCGGTGATCTACTAAATGATGACTAATACAAAAATAATGATTTTGCAATGGCTATTAAGAGAGAGTTACAACTTCGAGTATCAATAATGATTGATCTAATTAGTCATTGTTGTTGTTAATATTCACAAATAAATCAAGATTATTAGAGCATATAATCATAAAGGCATTAACCATGAACAAATAAAATTTTATTGTGAATTATAGAAGAATCAATAAGCTATAGTACACTCTCTCATATCTATATATATAGTACAATCTCTCATATATATATATATAAACTTATGAATTTTATTGTTCAATAAATTTGATCAGATGTGCACTAATATCTTCCGTGATAATGTAGATAGTTCTTGGTGCTTCATTACGATTCCTTGGCAGAGGAAATTTTCGCACCTTTAAAACTTTGGGCTGTTGCTAGACAATATTCATTAATAGTTCTAATGACTTTGACAATCCTTTATTCTATGGCCATTCTATTCACGCCTAAAACCTGTCACTGCTTTCGATGTTTGTTTCCACATACTGTGCATGATATGTCTTCCATTGTTTGGCTCTAACTACTAGCAAGTGAAATTTTTTTGAGTGATGCATAGATCGCAAAATCATTGATGATATTTGAGAAGTTACTCATTGCATGCTTTCAAGAAATTTACAGTTCTTTAGCACTCTTAAAAATAGGAAAACACAATAAATATACATATGGAAATGTAATTCAACATTTTTTTTTTCATTTTTTGCATCTTTGAAAAGTCATTAAAAACAAAAATTTTAATCTTTAAAACTACATTCATCTTTTTTTTATATCAATAATAATTTTAATGAAATTACTAATACTTTTTATTTTAAGTTCTTCAATAAGGCATTAACACATTTAATAAAATCTTTAAAATGCGCATTTGTTTATTAAAAAAATTAGGAATTAAAAGTATGTGCCATATAAAAATCAGGTTATTCATTTAGTTTTTCTATGTTCCCTCAATATTTTATCGTCTTTTTCAACTTTTTTCTTTTCATGAATCACACATTGCATGTATATTGAAATTCTATTTGGCTAAAATATATCCTTCAATTTTAAGATAACAGATACTTTATTTGTGGGTGTGCTAGTCATCTCTACAATATGGCTGGTTGTATAAAAACATGAACTCTTTAAATAATTTTATCAACTATTCTCTAGTTTTCTAGTGTTATCTCTTATATCTTGATAAGCCGTTGATACTTTGATTTCCATTAAACCCTGGATTAGTTTATATTAAAAGGCGCTCAGCTGGGCTTCTTCCTTTATTTAGATGGGACTTGGTCATCAGATTTCAGAGTTTGTTCTCAAATATATGCGCTAGAAATAATATGTTATCACTCTCATTTGTTATTTGCAGCTACAACTTTGACAAGCTGGCATCTATTGGTAACTTTTTGTTCTCTTCACATAGCACTATGGATGAAGTTTTTCGAACATAAGCCTTTTGATTCAAGGGAAGTAATGGGATTTGGAATACTGAATGGATGTTCTATTGGTCTGTTGAATTTAAGCCTTGGTTTCAACTCTGTTGGATTCTACCAGGTGATTTATCTTATCGTGCTTTGTTTTAATATCTTTCTAAGAGAATTTCTTAGCTCTCTATATATGCAAGTTAATTTTGTTCATTTCTAAAAAGTTGCACTAGGTTGATATGTAAAGTAACTTTTTCAGTGCTCCATGTTTGGATTTTAAAGCTAAACATAACCAGCTAGTGTTGCTTCTTGTAGTTTCAAGTTTGAAATTGTGGTAACTGTAGTCATTTTCAATATTTTTACTAGCATTTGATATCCAATTGATCCTTATTTTGTAAATCATTTCATGTTTACCGTCAGTATTCCTCTTACTGATTCGTTTGTTCACATGCTTGCCTTTGCAATCCAGATGACAAAGCTGGCAATTATCCCTTGCACTGTTCTGTTAGAGACTCTATTCTTCAGAAAGAAGTTCAGGTTAGTCTTCTACACATGTGCGGTGGAAATAGTTGGATAAGGATGATTTTGTTAGTTTACTACACATTTATTATCGAATGTTGAAGATTATTTATAATCTCAAAACAAGGCGTTTTGAGATTATTAACATCTTGCAAGGATGACTAAAGGATCAACATGTTTGGTGTCCATTTAGCATTTCAAATAAATGAAACATTAAGCGATATTATAATTTGACCCACAATTTCTGAGCGGAAACATAAGCCGTAAAGTAAAAAATCTTTCACTTTAATAATTTCTTTTTTGAAAATTCAAAGAAGTTTGCAGTCGTTCTTTGTTGGCCTTCGGTGTACAAATGTTAAACTTTATTGTGGCCCGCATGCTTATCTCATACAGCTTGATGATACGCTCTCAAAGAGATGTTACCTTGTTACTTAGTTTTTGAGTAAAGCTGCAGTTCAAGATAAGCCCTATATTTTATAATTTGTTCTCTTTTATACCTCATTGAACAACCATAAATGATTATACTTAAATGCGTATTGGCTTTTACATTTTTTTAGATAAACAAGATGGGCTACTGATGTAGGGTATCTTGAGGTTTATGGTTCCCAATAGAGATGTAAAATTAGACATGGAAACCTATGCAGAAAGCATGCAGAAATCATAGGGTGCAAGCTTTTGATCTCCAACAATAAATCTCAATCATTAAAACACAATTGAAATTAACTAAGCCTAAGATAGCAGTGATCTTCTACTAAAATTTAATTAATTGAAAGTCATGGCCAACAAATCCAATCCACATGAATGTTTTTAAATTCAATCACTTTAATAGAACCAAGATTGTATGGAATCAGAGTAAACATAGCAACTCTTTCAAATGAATAACAAAAACATTGAGAAAGAAAGAATAAGTGAAGATTTTATACCCTAATTTTTAGTGCCTAATATTCAAATATTGCTATTTTGTTTTTCTATTATTATTTTCTAATAGTCTTTTATGATTTAACTCTGTTTAAGTTTAGAATGACCAACTCACTCTAGCTCCCACCAAGTGAAATCAAGATGAGCTGACTCTTTGGGACTCTTTCTGAGTGATTTTGTGATAGTCGACTCTCTCATGTTTTAATCATGTAATTTCCTACCTTAGGCCAAGTTTTTACGCGATGACATCACTTGAACTTTGTTAGATTTATGAAACCAGTGCACACATGAAGTTTCCACAAAAAAATGTTACCCTTTGTGTTGTTTCTTAATCAAAGCTCAATCAGCTTCATCATTACCTCCACAGAGATGCTTCTAAATGTTTCTGTTTGTTTCTATAACCCGGCCTCAAGTTTTTTCTATTCAACTCCCGTAGAAGCACAGAACCTGACCAGAAATACCATTCTTAAATTGCTAGATCTTATGTTACTAATTTTTGTATTGAGAAAAGAGTTTCCAAAATTGCTTCAAAAAATGCCAAATATTTTTTATCTCATAACTCGGGGCCCGCTAAAAATACATATTTTAAATGGAAATACTAGTCATCCATTGTTTTTTGAAGCTATTTGTGAGTCAAATAGCATTTTTCTTAAAATAATAGTTTCTCTTCTCAAAAATGACTTTGAGACACAAATCTTGGACCTTTTTCAATTGAAATACTTCTTAAAATCAAGCATAGTGAAATTGCATGGAGTGTAACTCCCCCAAAGTGAGCAAACATCAGTTCCAAAACCTAAGCACTATTTATATAGTCTTCTTTCACTTTTGCTTTACTCATTATTACTTTACTATCGTTTTTCTGTGCGTGCGTGATCAGACATTACTTCTCCCTGGAAAGGCACTATTCCATCATGATTTCATCTGATGATGATACCCTTAGAACACTCGACCAACTGTCGATCGATACTCTAGTGCAAAACATCAGATCAATAGTAAAGATGAAGTTGAAATGAAAGAAGTCACTAAAATGGCATGCCTCATGTGCATAATTATAGGAGATAGCCTTTCTTTAAACTGTTCATGCCTTACACTTGATCGTACCAATCATCATCTTCAATTTAATCTTATTTTATATTGATGCCAATTCTATTTTTTTAAAATCTTTTTTAATAACTTCTATTCATAGTATCCTCAGTTTTTTAGTTCACTTTGTTAACAACTTAATAATAATTTATTTGTTTAATTAATTTCTATATTTTCCTACTTTTAGGTATGTCCAAACTATAAAATCATACCTCAATTACTTTATTCTGCTAGATTGTGTTACAACTATTCTTTTCAAAGTTTTAAAAACTAGACCAATAATTGATCCATTAGAAGGAGAGATTCAATATTTAAAAGCTGAATCGAGGTTAAATTGTTATGACGTAATAAAGCAAAAAATATTTCTAAAAGGGTCCCAATATATTTTAATATGTATAAATAAGTAAGTAAATATAGATAAATTTTATCTCCATCCATTAAATATTTTACACATTCGACCAAACAATAGCTGTTATAAATAACCAACCTGGTTTTCAAAATAATGTATATATTTTTTATTGAATAATGAATAAGTTTGCATAAAATTAAATATTAGATATTTTAACATATTTACTTAATGTTGAAGAATTTGGAGCTTAAAAGTTGGTATCAACGATAGTGGAGATAATGTCTTGGTGGAGGTTGAGATACATGATGGGTCCATGGAAAAGGAAGCAAACTGTAGAAGAAGACAAAAGTTTCAGATGTTTGGGTTTTTTTTACTTGAAAAATGAATGGGTGAGTGGGGGCAGGGCAGTTGGGACTTTAGTTTATCAAAAGTTTATATGTATGTAGCATTTAAGAATTTAAATAATATCTAGCACCTTAACTTTAATTTACCAAATAATCACTTTCATCTCCGCATCCTTAATGTGCATGACACCTTAGATCTATTTAAAGCTTATAAAATTGGTGATATTAGAATTTGGATGCTTTATGTGTTATTTAAAATCTGAGCCCTATATATATATATAAAGACTTTTTTTCTTAAATACTTGTATTAAGATTTAAGTAAATCTATGTCATTTATAAACAAAAGTCAACAACCCAAACAACATAAATCATATTACAATTGAATCGGGCGATTCAATCAAAACTGTTTCGGCTCAATGGTTGAATCGGCGGTTCGAGCAGTTCAACTCTTGTTCGATGCAAACTAGTTTAACCGCAAATGTTATTACTGCCCTGCTGATCTGTTCACGATTGAACTACAGGTTCGGTCTAATATTTAATTCACTGATTTTCTTAAAATAATTATTAATCTATATTTCTTAATTTTCATGCATCTATTTGACACACTTTAAAGTCACTTAATTTAACCATGAATGACTTGGTCGATGCCCACTATTTTGATTCATACAACATTGTAGGGTTTTATTGCTCTTTACAACATTCACTTTTAATTCTCCATGGCATCTTTTGATTGTATAATACACTAAGGTAATTCTCCATTTAAACAAGTTGGCATGGACTACAAAACTTTAATCTTTTGTTAAATTGATCTATATTAATTAATCTTCTCACACTAAAATATCATTTTATCTTCTAATAATATTGTTTGATAATTATTAATATAATATCTACTAAAATGTCATATCACATACTCGATTTTTGTTCTACTAATTCTAAGCCTTCTAGCTTCTAATAAATTTTTTATTTTCATTTTAAACTTTCTTTTAATTGGTAGATAGTTGTTCCGCTATTTAAAATTGTCAAACAAATATGTCACATGTGAAAAGCATACATCACGGCACTTCAATGTGGTTATCATTTTAGAAGCATCTTCAATATGGATTTGTTGCTAATCATTGATATGTTGTAATCAGAAATTCATTGTTTAGTTGATTACTACTAATAATATGCTACAATATCTCTCATAACTTCCAAGGGCATCTCTTTTTAGTCATCATTTTTTTGTACAAAAGCTTAGTATTAAGCATTTTTGCAAATTTTTTTTATTCATTTTGCTCTTCTAAGCTAGTTTCTTTTACTTAAAATTTTTGTGTTGCATTTCCATCTGTTACTTCGATCTTCATCTCTGGCTATGTTGTTTTATTTTCTAATATTTTGCCTTAATCAAAGGTTCTAAATCTTTTATTTCTTGACGTCTATATTTCTTTTTTCTTTTCACGGGCACCAAGCCTTTTACTCTATCAATAATCGTTACATTACTTTGCTAACTATTAATTTTTGTAAAACCTCTAGATTCTTTTGAATATTATAAATCTCAATGTTACTTAATATTCATAACTGTTAAAAGTAATTTTCTTTTTTAACAATTTTTTTTGTACCATCAAGGATTCTATTTAGCGCGCAACATATATCTTGAATCACCATAAAATTAATTCTATTCCAGTCATTTTTTCTACTCTTTTTGTTCTGCTATCCTAGGCTCAGTTTTGTTGTTAATCGTTCAACTTGCAATATCTTGCAACATTTCCTATTGTGATTTTTACTTTTTGGCTTCTTACAAGAGTAATATTTATTTTTCTTTATTTGTTTGATTGAATTCTTTAGGGTAAAGTAAATCCTTTGTAATTTGTAAATTGAGAGGTTTGCTTTGTTAAATCTATATTCCCTGCAGACATTTAGGAGATTTATTTCCCCTTAAATTAGCTGAAAATTTTGGATTTCTTTTGTACTCAAAATGAACTAAGTAAGTACTCGGAAATGATATGCTGTTTGGATTGAGGTAAAAACAATGTAAAGTAAATTTTTTTTGGATAAATTGAAATTACTTGCATTTGTCATGAAGTAAAATAAGTTAAGAATTTTTACACTGTAATTTAATTTTGTGTTAATATATATAGAAATAGAGCAACAAAATTACATCAGAATCGGGTCTATTATACACATAGCAACCGAACGAGCGAGCGAATGGACTGGCGAACAATTGCGTCAATCTTCTCCGATGAACGAACGATTCGTTCAAACGAATACTAAACAAATTTTAAATCGATTTGATGGAATGAATCGTTCGAACGAACGAGCGAATCGTTCCAACGAAAGAAACCTAAAAAATTTCAATTTTTTTTTGGGTATTCTTACCTCATAATTTCCTCAAAACACCCACTCACATATTATTTCTTTTCAAATAAAAAAATGTTAAATTTCTTATAAAACTACAAAAAAACATAAAATAATTTGATTATACACTGTAATCAGATTTCAATGTAATCATATTACTTTATACTCAAATTTATCAGATTTTATTAAAGAATGCATATTTAGCCTATGGTCCTTTCTGTCCTCGACCTTTTCCTCACCAAACCTTCCTGTCCTTACCCAGCCGACTAAGAAAATTCCATCACCAAGCCTCGTGAACATTGCCAAGCCGTCTCCAACCTTGCCGCCATTAACAAAATACAAAACCTTCTCACATTAATTAAACTTTTAACAAATTGTTTTTAAAATGTAGAATACTTCATGCAAAAATGCTTATATATTTTCTGATGAATACACCACCCAGCCAATACCAAGGTGGGAACAGATGACGAAAATTAGAAAACTTAACTTTTTAGTATTAAATGCCTCCATATATTTATCTGATCAATTCATTCCAATCCTGTTTCATTTGATTTCACAGCGGGATCACAATCATCAATGAGTAAATTATTACGAAGCTCTTAATGAACTAGTGCAAAAATTCGTATCAATATACATTTTAAATTATCGATTGGCTTTTTGCAGTAGGAGCATCCAATTATCACTGGTCATCCTTCTTCTAGGCGTTGGGATTGCCACTGTGACAGATCTCCAACTCAACATTCTCGGATGCATCCTGTCACTGCTCGCGATTGTCACAACATGCATCGCTCAAATTGTATCCTGCATAAATCTCAATTTACCTACCAAATATGTCATAAAGAAATCTCACAGCTGTTCTCAATATACATAAAAAGACAAAAGAAAAAGCTTAACCACATCGCAGATGACCAACACAATTCAGAAGAGGTTTAAAGTCTCATCTACTCAGCTGCTGTACCAAACATGTCCCTATCAGGCCATCACTCTTTTCATGATCGGCCCTCATCTGGACGGACTTCTGATCAAACAGAATGTCTTTGCATTCAAGTATACGCCCCAAGTTCTGGTGGGTCAAATAAACAAAAAATCTCTTCTGCAAGAGACCTGCTTTGATTTATGATCATCCCCCCCTCCCCTTCCCTTTCTTTTGCAGGTCTTTATAGTGCTGTCTTGCCTGATATCTGTCTCTGTGAACTTCAGCACTTTTCTTGTCATCGGGAAGACGTCGCCCGTCACATATCAAGTTCTGGGGCATCTCAAAACATGCTTAATTCTAGCATTCGGCTATGTACTGCTTCGTGACCCTTTCTGCTTGAGGAACGTATTCGGAATTTGTGTGGCTGTTGTTGGGATGGCTCTGTACTCTTACCACTGCGCAATTGAGAACCAGCAGAAGGCCGGTGGTGAAGTGATCCTCCAGCTGCCCCAGGTATACGAGCAGAGCTTGTTTTTTTTTTTTTTTTTTCATTTTCTTTTTCTTTTGTTCTCTGAATTCGCTTCTTCTCGTCAATTTTGGACTCTGGAAGGCAAAGGAGAGCAAGTTGGATCCTCTGATTGCTACAGAAAACGGAGCAAGTTTGTCTATTGACGGAGTCGCCCCTAAATCTCCTTCTTGGAGCTCAAGCAAGGATCTGCGCGCCTGAGCTCTCCTCTTCGTTCCCCCTCTCTTCCGTTATTAATTTTGTAAGTAAAAAAAGCTCACATTATATATATATATATATATAGATATGTGTTCTTTGAATTCAATATTGATACATTCAATGATTTTTGAACGAGAAACTTTATAAGGCTGCTCTCATTTTAAAGCAGCTCACCAAATGTCCAATAACTTGTCAATAATGTATTGGGAGGAATTTCATATATACAAGTCAAGTTTGTCTTGATAGATGATTAGCTGCCGAACTTGTATGTAATCCAACACCTAATCTGACTGTTTCGTCCATTTGTGGAAATTGCCAAGATGATGCTCTTTGTCTAATTTGAAAGAATTTAGGTGTTAATTCTTAAGTTGGAAAGATTTCTTGGTACAATGTGGTTGAAAATCTAATGTTTTGTTTATGTATTTAGCACCCATATTTTAATTATTTTTGCACCAAAATGAGATTCTATGATTGAGATAGTTTATACTATATTTAAACTTCATGTGTTAGATGTATAATTAACTAAGATTTACTTGTCATTAGTCATCGTTTCATTAGAGCATTTGTATTCTTAGAGCATCAAAATCTCTCTCTTCACATAACCAATTCAATAATTGATTCTTCGTAAGTTGGCGCAGTCCGTCTTTCTCCATTAATTCTCTTCCTCTCCAAAAATCACAAGGACTTAAAAATAAAACAAATATGATGAGCTAAACTAAAAATTAACTTCGTATTTGAATTATTTTATTTTTATGCAAATGGTTTTTAATTTTTAAAATATTATATATTTATGAATGTTTTAATCAATTAATTATTTTAAATTTTTTAATATTCAATATATATTATTTAAATAACTACCCAAACACCAATCATTAAAACTATTCTTGTAGGTCTAACCATGAGTACGTCCATATAAGTTTATTAATAATAATGTCCATTAAATTAAAATCATATAATTATTAAATTAAAATATTGATTAAAATCATATAATCATCATATCTTGACGTTGTGAATCCCTCTCCTCCCTAGAACTAGGTTTCCCATTGTGGAACCCTAGTTATGCCGAAGAATGGCAACAACTTGTGCTTCTCGCATTCTCATTGAATTCGGAAAAACCCTTTTCCCTTCTCATGTGGAGGTCTCATGTGGAGCATGAAGCTTCATTTTATCGTTCGACCCCTTACCTGGCGAAGCAATCTCCATTGGAGATGTCTTCCTTGACTCAACATCAAAGATTTTGAATTCTTGTTTAACAAGCTTTTAATAGGGAGAAAATGTTCATTCTTTGTGTTACATGCTTTGATACTTGAATTATGGAGCCCTAAGGGTACTTTCAAACTCAATTCATTAGAAGTTGGTTACTATCTTCTTAGGTTCTCATGTTTGGAGGATCTTTTTCTTATTAAGGATGGCCCCCTTAATCTTTCTTTAGTACACCCCAATTCTATCATAGTTGAAATCATTCAAATCAACCTAATAGCACTCATATCTCTCAAAAATAAAGCACGAGTGGAAGCCTAGAATTTTCCATAATTGTGTCATTTTCCTTTTTGGTGGTTCTAGATGTAATAATAAGTGAGAAGCTTCCACTATTCATATGAGTGAGACACATGAAAGATCTAGACACAAGTATATTGTTGCTTCCATATCAACAAGTGTTTGCAATCCCCCTTCCTCAGTGTGGCGTTCTCTAGCTTCTTGCATCCGATAGATCATATTAATAGTTCTTACTCTTGAGTAAAAACATAAGAGTATTCGTACCATACTTTGCATAATTATCATATCATAATATTATGAAAATATAGTCATGTCCACAATTACAAAATATAAAGTTGCGGATATAAAGTTACAATATACAAACGCTTATAAATTTCTTACACATACAACATTAAGTACGAAAGTTCATATAATTGTGAAGATTATTAACAAAAAAATAGTAAGATCAAAGAACACATACATATATACTTCTAAATCCATAGGTATGCAAGATGCATATCTCCAAATAACAATAATATTGTCAAGCTCTATCACCTAACATGAAATATGCCAAGATTTGAATATTGTTAGTGCAAGCTAAGTATGTGAAAATTTTTTAAAAAACATTCACTCAAGCATAAACTTAACATGATAGTTTCTTAAATCACCATAAAATTGTTCAAATGATAATGATTTTTCAAATCATAATATAATGGCTTTTATTTGTAATGCATTTATATACCGTGGCATACACCTATGTAGTGGTAGTTGCAATTTGTAATTGTAATTAAAGTTTAATTTGCACAGCTAATTGAGTTTGGGTACAGAGTGTATAATGTAACAATATCTCAAAGTAGCATTAACATAAATGATATAAATGTATAACTACTAAGAAAATAATAATTTCTAAAGTAGTTTCAATTAACAATGATTGTAATAAATTAACTTTAGTGATAAATGAGAATTCAACCAAGATATAGACATAAAAAAAAGATTGATAAATTCTTCATTAAGAATCACTTTGTATCATAATAGCATAACCAAGGTAATATTGATAAGCAATAATAAGAAACATAATTACTTATGTATTGTGATGATCCATAGATCAATGTCAAAAAATTTCAAGTAATAACTCGTATTAAACAATTTTAAATAACAAATTTAGTAATATTAAATTATTCATCATATATAGATCCATTAATATTAATGTAATAGATGAATTGATAAATTAATACATTAAAAACTAAAATAGTAGTAAATACATCTTTATCTTACTTCTTTAATCTCAAGCATTTCAATTCCCAAGCTAATTTTCTCTTAATTAATTCTCAAAATTTGAAATATTATAATATTTGCTATCAGGTATGAGTATGTAGAGTGTTCAATAAAAATTAATTTCTAACATTTCTTATAAGGTGTGAAATCAACAGCAATGAAAATATTTAAAGGAAAGGTTGCATCAAAATACAATAATGAATCATATAAAGGAAACATGCCGCTGCATTTCTCAACTAAGATAAATGCAATAATCAAATCAATAATTTAAAGTAATAAAGCATTAATTTGAAATAAATAATGTAACATTAATATTTTATTTTCAGCCTTAAGAATCCCAATCATCACTGAGAAATCCAGATTTTGGCTTAAATATTCTAGAAATATACACAACTATCTGTCAGTAATTATTCATAATTTTTATTTTAATTTGGTGAGTATTTTCTCTGGATCTTCTGTCCATTCTTAGCAGACTATATCTCTTCTTATTTTGTCATGAGTTGCTAGCAAACCCTACCTGCACATGTTCATTTTTATTTCTCCATTCAAAGACTATTTACCGTAGACATTTGTCACAAATTTTCTGAAAAGTTTTACAATTCAATAAGTTGTAAATCTTATACAGGCCATATATCAAAATTTGCAAATACAAATAGAAAAAATAAATGTTATAAATAAATTTTTAAATAACTCTACATATTTAATTGTTCAAATTTCACAATGTGTTACCCTTAATTTAATCTGCTAAAAAGTAATTTATTCATTAATTTGATGTTTAATATTGCTTATAAGGTGTAGTGTTCAATATATTATGATTTGATATTCAAATAATAATTTTTACAAGAAAATAATTAATTTTGATTAAATTAAATTTTCAGTATTTTATTGAACATTGGACATCAAAATGGTGCTCCTTAAATGCTTATTAGTCTTTGGTGTTCAAAGATAATTTGTTCCCAATATATCAGAGGGTATACATGAAAAATTTCATATTCTAATTTTGCATATATTGAAAGATATGATCATGCAAATATGATGAAAAATTTTAAATTACAGAGTTTTTCCTAAGAAAAAATAATATTTTCATAAAATTTTGAACACTTTAAGGAGCATCTTATTGATATTTTTAACCTATGTGGTTAACAACAAACTTGTTCCTAATGTATTTGAGAAAATTTATGAAAAAGTTTAACTATTGATTATGGCTAGATTAAAAGTTATAATATTACAAATATAACATGAATTTTTTTTAAATCTGTCAAAATATTTTCAGTTAAAAAATTAGCTTTTATTGAAGTTTGAGTGCTTAAATGAATACTTTAGAGTCCTAATAACTTTGTAGTCTTCTAAGAATTTGTTCCTATATATAGGAGAACGTACTTGCCAAGTTACAACATACAGTTCAAAGTGGTCAAATAGTTATCATGATTTAAAGTAGCAAGATAAGCTTGAAGAATTTTTCAGAATTTTTTTTGAAATTTGGAGTGATTTTTGAATAATTTTGAGACATAATTAAAATGTGATGTCTTAATGATTTGTTAACAACATATAAGAAATCTTGTGTGTCAAATTACAGTAACTAATTGTGAGTAAATCAAAAGTTATAATACTGCAATATGATGACAAAAATCTAAAAAAATAGCTCAAATAATTTAAAGTAAAATTCAAGATTTTCTTGAAATTTTACATGCATATTAGAATACCTTAAAGGCTTCGAGGGTGTGTGAGGTGTTCCAACATTTTGATGACAATATATACAAGATTTTATGCAATAGATTTTTAAGTTCTAAAAAGTGCTTAGTAAGATAAATAAAATGAGTCAAAATAAGAGAAAAAGTCTCATTTTGAATATGAGGTACTTAATAAAAATCATCTCATCAAGCATGGGGATTGCATTTGACTTGGAGTAAATCTATAAGAAGTCAAATGCATCATAAAGTTATTTTGGATGACTAAAACTCATGCAAATTATTTAAATGAGAGAGAGGAGAAGATAAAATTAATTTAGAGATTTTGAGGATAAATCTTGTAAGGAGAGATGTAGTGTGGTGATGGGGTATTGAAGCTTGATATGAAGATGTGAGGCCGTGGGGAAAGAAAGGAGAAATGAGCAAGGGATGTTTGCAAAGTCTTGGAGGAGCTCTCAAAAGGAGCTCTCAAAAGGTGTAAGTGGCAGAATTTGAATGACAAAAAATAAATTGATTTAAATTTGTCTTCAAATGAGACAAATTTATGTGAAAATCTAAAATGGGTATTCCTAAAGTTAAGTTTAATAAGAAATCCCCAAACATTTCGATTTAATTTGACAAAAATGAGCTAAAAATAAAATTTTAGAATATAGACCACCAAAATACAAATTGAGGGGTCATGGTAATATGCCTTAGTGAGAGGATTCATAGACACCAAAATCAGTCAATTTGATTAAGTGGTTGAGCTGAATTTTGGCTTTCAAAGTTGGCTCACCTTAGTCTTGTCGCGTCTTGCCCGACCGGTTCGAGCTCGAGCCGGCTCGCCATAGTTTAATAATTAACCTTAACGGTTGTCGCTATCTAAGAGGATGACGTCAGATCAAGCGTTTGATTTGAGCCATTCGATTAAGCGGCAAAGCATTTTAGCTGTCTAATGATCACGAGTAATCATTGGGGATCATTAATGGTTTATTGTCGTTCCTCCATTTATTTAATTAAATGACAGAACTAATTCTAACCGTCTAATCCAATCTATAAATGGTGGAATGACTAAGATCTTGTAGATCTGGTGTTTTGTGTTTGGCTCAGTATGTGAGATCTTTATCACTATTGGAAAATTTGAATATTCAATTTAATTAAAATCAATAATTCAATTAATTTAATTTTAATTATATCTTTAGTATAACTATTTTATTTTAACTTCAAAAATTATAAAATTTTATTATTAGCTGATTTGAATGTGT
Organism: Gastrodia elata; assembly: GCA_016760335.1. Classification (NCBI taxonomy): domain Eukaryota; kingdom Viridiplantae; phylum Streptophyta; class Magnoliopsida; order Asparagales; family Orchidaceae; genus Gastrodia; species Gastrodia elata. The sequence continues at coordinate 17,489,393 of CM028672.1, read as the reverse complement.
GAAATCCAAAAGTACTAAAAATTTTTCTTTTTGAAAAATAAATAAATTTTCTTAATTATTTTAATTTAAATTCTCTCTAAAGTAACAGGGAAAATTCAATCATGAAAAATTCATACAAAATGCTAAAAATTTTCTAAAATTATTCTTGACATCCGGATAATTTTCTTTTACAAATTTAATTCATAGTTTGCTCAATCTAAAATGAGAAGTTAATCAAAATTAATTGTACTTAAAATATGGGGATCTTACATGTATAACTCACCAACTAAGCTGCACAATTAAGATCACACAAACTCTTGCATATGATGTTGGGATGTGGAGATCATTGAGATCATCATGAAGGTGCCAATGAAGCTCCGATGGGCTCCGGGAGGTCCTGAGGTGTTTTAGGACAAGTCGGGGGAACTTCAGGCGCTCCAGTGAGCCCTAAAAATTTTGCTATCGAGAGCTAGGCAACGCAGCTCATCGTGGTGCGCTGTGGCACTCCGTTGTTTGATACTGGGGCCACAACACGCTGTGGCACCCTGTGGTTTGATACTGAAGCACTACAGTACGCCGTAGCACCCCCTGGAGGCATGTTGTGAACTTAGGAGGCTCTCTAAGAATTTGGCAGACATTTTGGGTTATTTGGGATCCACATGAAGCATAAGTATATAAGGAAACATTTTGGAATGTTCCTTAATGGGTGGAGAATTTGAGATCAACCCTAATTTGGCCTGGTGACTGTTGTTGGTCTCCTTCAACCTAGAGTGAGAGCTGAAGATTTTTGGAGAAGAAGTTAATCAGGAGGTTTTGTAAGTAGTAGATCCTTCTTGTTTATATGAAGGTTAAGCTTTATGTAACTCTATAATCATTTTGTTCATAATGGATTTTTTTGTGTGGTGTGGCTTCGTGATTTTTCCCATTATCGAGTTTTTTACGTAAAATTTTCTGTCTTTAGGTGCTTGTGTGGTTTATACTGTGATTATGCTATGGTTGTCCTCTTTTGTTCTTGGTAATTTTGTTTGTTGCTTGGTTACCAATGGTATCTCGTCCATATCGTTTCTGCATGCGCTAACAATAAGTATCGAATAGTTGTTTAAGTGTTTACTGTTTGAGTGGGAATAATGGCTAACGAAACGAGATACAAAATAGAGATGTTTAATGACACAAATTTTGCTTTTTGGAAGATGTAAACGGAAGATCTGCTCTACCTAAAGAAATTGTATCTACCACTCAGTGGAGCCTACAAGAAACTATCCACTATGTCTTATGAGGATTGGGAGTTCTTGATAGAACTGTATTAGGTTTGATTCATCTTTCATTATCTTCTTATGTTGTATTTAATATTATAAATTAGAAAATAATATTATATCTTATGGTTACTCTAATAAGGATGTATGAGAAGCCTTCGACTTCTAATAAATTTTTTTTGATGAAATGATTGTTCAATATGAAGATGATGGATGGCTGCTCAGTGACGAAATATTTGAATGTGTTCAACATTGTGACATGTCAGTTGAGTTCGGCGGGCATCAAGTTTGATGATGAGGTTTGAGCTCTATTATTTTTTCTTCATTGCCAAACAGTTGGGATGGGCTGGTGACAACCATTATCAACTCATCAGGAAATGCATTGTTAAAGTTTGTCAATATTGCCAGGTTTGTGCTTAATGAAGAGATGCAGAAAAGATCTCATGAGGAGGCATCTACTTTAGCGTTGAATGTAGAGTGTCGATGAAGAAGTGTAGACTGGAAACACAACATAAACATGTCTAAGTCAAGGAGAGGAAAATCAAAACCCAAAAAATCAAAGCATGATTGCTAGAAGAGTGGAAAGGTAGGACACTTCGAAAAAACTATACTTATCTAAAAAGTCAAGTGGAGGGAGCATGCATATGAGCCCCACTATAAATATTTTAGCAGAAGAGGATCAGTACACATTGATCCAATGACTTGTTAATATGGAGTTCTAGGTGGCATACTCAGGCGCATCCTTTCATGCTACTCCTACAAAAGATACTTTCAAGAATTACACCAAGGGTGACTTGGGAAAGGTGATCTAGGAGATTATAAGGCATACAATATTATAGGTAAAGGTGATGTGGACATCCAGCTACTAAGCGATGCAGTTTGGAAGCTAAGAGAAGTTTGGCACATGCCGTGTCAAAGGAAGAACCTTATTTAAGTTAGCCAGCTATCCATGGAGGGCTACAATACAAGCTTTGTAAGGGACCCATAGAAGGTCACCAAGGGTGCACTTATTATTACACAAGAAAATACAATAGGTACGTTTTATTTGATCAATAAAGTGTCTAATTCCCATATATGCAAAACAAATAAATGCAGGCTTATGACACCAGAGACTTTACCATATGAGTGAGAGAGGTTTGAAATCTCTACAATCAAGGGGAAAGCTTCCAAGACTGAAATCAGTGAACTTGGATTTCCATGAAGACTATGTATTTGGGAAAATAGAAAAATGTTACATTCTCTAAAGGTGGAAGAGCTCTAAAAGGTCAGAAGCTCAAGTTGGTGCATACAGATGTATGGGGGCCAACTCCTACTTCTTGCATAGGTGGAGCTACATACTATATTAACTTCATCAATGATCATACATGGAAGTTATGGGTATATTTATTAAAGCATAAATCAAATGTATTTGATGTGTTTAGGAAATGGCTTGCTTTTGTTGAGAATGAGATAGGGTTGAAGCTTAAATGCTTAAGATCTGATAATGGAGGCAAGTACTGTAACAAGAAGTTCAGGAAGTTCTATATAATAAATAAAATTAAGAGATAATTTGTAGTTCCAAGAACACCATAAAAAATGGTGTTTTAGAATGGAGGTATATGATGACCACAGAACGAGCCAAGAGCATAAGGCTACATGTAGATCTCCCAAAATAGTTATGGGCTGAGGCTATTAATGCAACAATATATTTTGTCAATCGAGGACCTTCTATACCTCTAAATGACAGGATTTCCGAGGAGGCCTAAAGTGAAAATGAGATGAAACTAAAGTACCTCAAGGTATTTGGTTGTTCATCATATGTGCATGTTGATGCAGGATCTAGGAGCAAGCTTGATGCAAAGGTGATCAAGTGCACATTTGTTGGATATGGCACAAACAAGTTTGACTATAGGTTTTAGGATAATCAAAAAGTCAACTAACATTGGAGAAGATTCACACTTTGAAGAATCATACTGACATGTTTACAAAAGCTACAATAGTGGAGAAATTGAAGTTATGTTCTGCGTTAGTTGGCCTCGGTACGTAAAGAGAGGATGAGGGTGAGCCACACCACGTTTTGATAGAGATGAAAGAAGATAATGATGATTAAAGATTGAACAAGGGATGATCCCAATATGTAATGACCCAAGTCGTTATTAGGATAATTATGACTAAACCTAACTCAAAAATTAAGATCCTGAGTGACTTTAAAATAAGGCAAACTAAAAATACTATTGGATAGAATATATTTTTGTGATTATAATACTTAAGTTTGGGAGCAATCTGGATAATGAATACCCATGAATTATTTTTATAAATTATTTAAATTCAGTAAATTGGGAAAATTAAAAATAAGTCCAAATTTAGCGATTTTAGTGTCGTTGGATTAAAAATATTATAAAAAGGTTACAAAAAATGTTTTATCAAATTTAGAGCTCAGGATTGACCATAATTAATTTTTGAAGTTTTATCTTCAGAAATTAATAAAAAAATATATTGCTCTAAATTGAAAATTTTTTGAACGAGATTATTTTTCTCATCAAGATACACCTCTATGTCAAGTTTTATTATTTTTTTGAAAAGAAATGGAGGAGAGAGAAAGAGGAGAGAAAAATATGAGAGAAATAAGAGATAAGGAGGAAAAGAAATCCAAATTGTACACTTAAAGCATTTACAAAGAAAATGACAAATTTGTTCATATCCAAATAATAGAAGAAAGAGAAAAATTATTTAATTAATTAATTAAAAAAAGTTTATAAATACACCTCCCACCTGCCACCCCCCCATTTTCTCATCCCCTTCCCACTCCCTTCTCCTTCCCCACTCCCCTCCCCTACTCCTCTTCTCCCTCCACTTTCTCCCTATCTCTTTTAGCCACCAAGATTCCCCCGTGTCGACCTCCAATAAAGCCACATCAACGCCAATGTAGGGTAAGAAATGAGAAAGAAATGCAATATTTTCTATTGTTTTCATTTATTCTTCTTCTTTTAATAATAATAATAATATTATTATTATTATTAATGTTAATATTATTACTATTATTATTATATTTCAATTTATGTTATTTTCTTTTTTTCTACATATGTATATATTTTCTAATTTCTAAAATTTTTATTTCTGTTATTTTTTTTCTATATATATATATATTTCATAATTTCTGCAATTTTCATTTTTATTATATATATATATATATATATTTTCTAATTTTTGTAATTTTCATTTCTGTCATTTTTTTTCTTCTATATATGTATATATTTTTTAGTTTATGCAACTTTCATTTATGTCATTTTTCTTTTTTTATATATGTATATATTTCATAATTTCTGTAATTTTTATTTCTATCATTTTTTTTCTATATATGTATATATTTCTTAATTTATGCAACTTTCATTTATGTCATTCTTTTATATATGTATATATTTTCTATTTTTTGCAAATTTTATTTTTATCATTTTCTTTTTTTTTATATATATTTATATATTTTCTAATTTCTGCAATTTTCATTTTTGCCATTTTCTTTTTTTCTCTATATATATATATATATATATTCTCTAATTTCTATAAGTTTCATTTGTGTTATTTTTTTTATATATGTATATATTTTTTAATTTATGTAACTTTCAATTCTGTCATTTTAATTTTTTCTGTATATGTATATATTTCCTAATTTCTGCAACTTTCATTTTTGTCATTTTTCTTTTTTCTAATTTCTGCAACTTTCATTTCTGTAATTTTTTTTTTCTTTTATATATGTATATATTTCCTAATTTTTGTAATTTTCATTTCTGTCATCTTTATATATATTTTTTAATTTCTATAACTTTCAATCCAATCATTTTCTTTCATTTAATATATATATATATATATATATATATTATTTATAGTAATAAAAAATATATATGATTTTTAATATATAAAGATAAATAACCAAGATAATATTAATATTGATATTTTTATTAAAATAAAATAAAGATATTATTCTTTTTATTAATTATTTCATTTGCAGCATTTGCATCACTATTAAGCTTTGACTCTGATATATTTATATGAGATTTTGTGCTTAGAACTTGAACTAAATGATCAAAAATTAATATTATGGGTTTATTCAGGTTGATCTTAGGTCTGTACAAACAATACGTTAGGCTATGATAGGCTGATATTTGGATAAATAAGGAGACTGCACATAGCCTTTGAGAGGAAATGTGTAGTTAGTCAGGAACTCACATCTCAAATAGTTAGACAAACGCATCTAACTTCTCAATTATTCTATAACTTTGTTCAACATAATAAATATTATACATTGCTGTATTTTCTTTCAGAATGAGCATATATCTTAAATATGTATATTGCATTTATAACTGTGATAATTTCGTAAACATATCATACTTATATCACATTCTATTTGTATATACTTCTCATGCAGAATCATGTTGCTTAATATTATATGCAAATTTCGATATCCCACAAACCTTATTTAAACCTTTGTGTCTAATTAAATATTTTATTTTATTTTATTTATTTATTTTTTCTTAGTTTGCCCTATCATATATATATATATGACAGTTCAAGAACAATCTCTGGATCAAGTCCTTGAGGTGAAGCCAATGCATAATAGAGCAACTTAAAATACTGATTTTCTTAAAGTTTTAAATTTTTGCTTAGTGTGTAACTGATTTTGTAAAAATAATTATTATCTTTGTAATGAATATATTTTATTTATTATTCTGGTATTTCTAAATATTATAATGAATATGAAAGTGTGTATTTTATATGTCTTTAAATACACTATTATACTAAACCCTAATATAATCTTAAGGAGTGAGCACCTAATGATGGATTAGCTATACTGACCCAGTGGTGGGACACCACAGTTGGTATCCGAGCATGTGATATATTTGAAATTTATACTAAAATAAAGTGTTGAAAACATTTAAAATATCATACAAACTAGCATACTTCGAGTTGAATTTATGCATTTTCAAGAAAATTGGAGAAAAGAGAAAGCCAAAGCTAAATTGGAGAATTCTGAAAAAAAACTGCTATGGCATGCTGCAGCGGGCCATGGCTGTCTACTGAATTACTTCACCTAGAACATACCTGCAAGCCTGGAAGGAGAACCGTTGCAGCAGTGCATTTTTAGGAGAACATACTGCTCCAGCGAGCCGCAGTATCATTTCAGGAGAACATATTGCTCCAGTGAGTCGCAATATCATTTCAGGAGAACATACTGCTCTAGCGAGTCGCGGTATCATTTCTCGGGAGTAATAATAAAACTTTGGAATAGCTAATTTAACAGTGACTCTCCGCTTCCACAAAAAATTAACCGCTGCAGCGCACTCCAAGCGCACCACAACGGGCTCCAAGCGCGCTATGCCCTATGAAGATTAATGCAGACTTAGAACAAAATCTGCTGTAGCCCGCCGCAGCGCGCCACGACAACATTTCAAAAGTATTCATGAAAATCATATATGAATTTATTGAACGGTAACTATTCCGCATTCATGACAGTCTAACTGCCATAGCGCGCCACAACGGGTAGCAGTGGTACTAAGGTAAACTATATAAATTAATACAGCGGAACATTATTTGGATTTTAGCTGCCACAGCGCGCTGCAGTGGAATAATGTTTAAGTCGAAGCTGCTACAGCGCGCCATAATGGATTCTCAGCATAATAGTCCACCTGGAGCAAAGTCAAATGCAATCGTTGCAGCGCGCCACCGCGTGCCACAGCGCACCACAACCCGATACAAAAAAGCTCCATAATTTGCATTTAATATAGCATAGGAAAGGCCACAATTTTAGACCTTTGGCCTTCCCCTACTTCTTGAAACTTGAAGTAATAATTAATTCTGATAAATACCAAGTAAATAATAGAATAAAATTTAAGTTACTTGCATTAAATCAAAGGGAGATGAAAGGTCAACTTGATTGACGCCTAGGGGATGATAGATTCCCTATTTAAGGACCAAATTCTGACCAAGCAAGGGTTCCAAAATTTTAGAATATAACATCTAAAAGGGAGACTGCTGTGAGAACAAAAGGAAAGAACTCTCCAAGGAGAAAGTGAAGAGAATCATAAAGGATTAAGAAGAAAAGATAGCAGAAGATCTCAAGAGAAAAAAAAAGGAAAGAAAAGGAGGATACCCAGAGAACCCCAAAAAACTTCTGGGTTATTTCTTAGTACCCATTCTAAACTCTGTCTTATCTTTTTTTGTTGTGAACTGATGTCAAGGTTAATTTTATTATGCTTATCTTTTTGTATTAATTTTGAAATGGAAGGCTAAACTCTCCTTAGAGAGGGTTGGAATATAGTTATGGAATAATGTAAGGGTTTATGGTGTTGTGTGATGTCTTGAAATGAATAAAAATTATTTGCTGAATTGTCTCTTATCTATGTTTAATGAAAATGCCTGGATGTATCATATAAAAATCTTTATTAAACTAAACTAGAAATAAATTATCATTAAAAAGAATTTGTGCTCCAAAGCTCATCAATTAGATTAGAGTAAGGAATGAGTGCAAATTAGAGCTGAGAACTATGTGACAAGTTCTCAAGCTTGTTAGCACAATTCCTTGAGGCTCATCCAAGAGATTGATGCTTGTGAGCTAAGTTCCCATCAATCATGCTCTATGGCTCAACAAAGTAGAAGTAATGAGAGAACACTGAACACCCATTAGATGAAGCGACATAGTTCAATGAGTCCAATGCATTCTCTCATTTAGCTAAACTGCATGTGTATGCGCATGATGCAGATTGATGGAAATCATGCTTGTGAGATCAATAAACTAAAAGTAACATTATGGTAATCTAGATGTAGGAAATCAGAATTGAAGTAAATACAGATCTCATGAGGGTCTATGTACCGAGGTAGAACCCTAAGGGTGTTCTCTTTGCTGCACTAGATTTGAACTTGTTAAATTAGAAGATTGCTCTAGTTTAGGCAATGTTCACTTGATTGTTTAAGCATAGGAAAGCACCTTATGAATTTTAATGACTAAATGACAGCACCAAGGCCTTACGAATCTCATAACCGAACCCCAACTCTCTCCTCTTGAACAAATAATATCTTAACTCAAGTAAATTATATTGTTAATTTGGGAACCAACAAAAAACCCAAAAATTGATTATTCTAAACATTAGTGAAAGTAGATAAGACTTAGTATCAAAACCACTGTTCCCTGAGGATGAGATAAATTTCTGAAACTTATCATTCCACTTATTACTTTGGAATATACACTTGCGTGCAAGCGCAGATTTACAGTTTGTCAGCAGGATTGGGAGAAAATTATTATGACAGTGTATAATCCATTATTCATGCAATTAAAATCCTAGAATAAATAAAAGAAAATTATATAAAGTAAGAATTTTCAAAAACTATATAAATCAAAAGAAGAATAAAAGAATAGATATATGACATAAGTAAAATAATATACTTTTAGTTATTTTTTTATTTTATTTTCAAGCTAATAAGGATACTTTTGTTTCCATCTAGTATTTGATAATGATACTTATGCAAATATACTCCAATAAAAGTATAATAATAAATATCTTATTTTTCAAATGGATCTTGAAGATTCTCCTTTGTTTGTCAAAACACCCTTAAAAGATCTGATATTTGCAAATACTTTTGTGGACCATGTCGACAAGTTGTTTGATATTGTGAATGTTCTATTAGAGCATGTTGATACACAAAACTAAACATTTTTAAAGCTTCAGACACAATAAATACCCTATATAAATAGCCATACTTTTATATTATCAGTTACATATTTCCTAAACATCGTGATAAATGGACTACTTCAAGCCTTCTTAAGACTCCAACCACTAGTATTCAATGGAAGTGCTAACCCAATAGATGCTGAAGACTAGGTAAATAAGATAAAAAAAATATTAACTAGCATGAAATGCCCACTTACAGATATAATTAAATTAACTATCTTTAAGTTATAAGGAGAGGCAGAATGATAGTGGGAAACCACTACAAGCCTACAATTTGTAGGCATAGATATTGAGAATATTCAATGGTAAGAGATTATCAAAGCCTTTAGAGCCAAATACATTACACCTTCTGCTCAAGCCATCATGGAAGATATGTTCATAAAGTTATGTCAAAGTAACTGTAGTGTCATTGAATATGAAATTAAATTTCAAAGACTATCCCGTTATGCACCACTACTAGTGAGCACTGAGTCTGCTCGATGCTGTAGATTTTTAAGAAAATTAAGACATTATATCAAGAAAATACTTATGGCTCTTTGAATCTCCAAATTCTCATACATGCTTGAAAGTGCAAAGATATTCGAACATGTGGAACAAGAAGAAGTTGAAGAACAAAGAAAAAGACCCCCAACTGTACATATACAACAAACTAAATACAAGAGGCCGAGACCGCCTCAAGCTAAGATTTATCAAATAGCTTAGCAAACGTCTACTAGGAAATACAACTGACCTCATCTTTACAGCAATTATTATCACATGAGCAAAATATGTTATATGTGTGGACGACCTGGTCATAACTTTTGGCAATATCAAGCAACCCGTACAGTGGACAATCAGTGGATCACTCATCCTTCTCAAATATAATGATAAGCACTCATACCAACTGGAAGGAAACAACTCACACCAATAGCCAGACCAGCTCATGTACCTATATCTACTACAATGTAAATGAGAGGTCCACCCATTGCTTCTAAAGCAACAGCTGCTAATCAAAGGGGGAGATTAATTGCTCATCAACAAATGCACATGCAAGGATCTATACCCTTGTTATATATAAAAACATTTAGTGCCCAAGAACAGCACAGGCACTACAACGTGCTTTGGTGGTCCCAACCTGAGCCGAAGGCACTATCGCGTGTCTTAGCGATCAGAAACAAAAAAGTAGTGGCAGCAGCGTGCCTCAGCAAAAATTGCCGCTACAACAGAATTAGACACAGGCGCTAGCGCACCGCAGCACATGCCAACCCGAGAGCTCGGTGCTACTGCGAGCAGCAGCAGGTCTTAACTTGAGAGCTCGGTGCTACGGTGCGTCGCAGCGGGTCTCAATACGAGAGCCGGGAGCTGCGGCGCACCGTAGCGCCTGACAAATTTATGCTCTGTCTAGGTTACGCCTTAATTAAATAAGAGGGCATTTTGGACTTTTCAGGATTTGTTTCTTTAGTAGAGTACTTAAGAGAACATTAGGAGGAGATTCCTAAGTTTAGTCAGTGCAATCAAAAGTCAAGTGGAGGCTGGAAGTTTGTGTGAAGAGGAGATCCCTAGGCTGAACCCTAAGGATGTTGCAGTGCAAGTGAGGTTTTGCATGTTGGAGGATATACTCCAGGTGGTGGTTGCTTCCTCTCCTCTCCATTTCTAGAGTAAGAGCTAAAGTTGTTGTGCTAAGTAAGCTCTTTGTAACTCCGTAATCTTCAAGCCATATTCTAGTGGATTTTTCTGTGGTGTGCTCTGTGATTTTTCCCGTTCTTAAGTTTTTCATGTATTTCCTTGTGTTTGGATGTTTTGTGTGTGATATGATCTGTGTATGCATGTGCTGTATATTTTGTTCTTGTGATCTGTAATTTCTGGATTGCTTGGTAACCGTCAATGCAACCCCGGTCATCATATTCTGAGCACGCTCTGTCAATTGCGTCCATTATGAAAGAAGTTTTTTGGCATTTAAATGTGATGGAGATTTGATTCTCTGATATGCATCAACAACCCTCACCCCTGTTCTAACGCCAAAAGATAATGAAGTGGTATCAGGTACCACATTCTTTCTTTTTATAAATATCTTTCATATTATATTTAACTAAAGCATGAATTATCTTTCAATTTAAACCCTAGGAACCTTACATTTTAATAAAAATCTTATAGCACATTCTTTGACACTAGTGCAAGCAACTCGTTCATTTCAGAAAGATTTGCCAAAACTCTTGAAGTACTATATTACAACTTAGCTAAAGCCTTAAATGTCGGGTTACCATCTGGTGCCCTCATGAGTGCACAAAAATATTATAACTGTAACATACCAATTAATGGCAAAGCATATGAAGCAAACCTGATAGTACTGCCTATAGTGAATTTGACATCATTCTAAGAATGAATTGGCTCAGCAAGCATAAAGTTACGATTGATTGTCAAAGGAAGAAAGTTATTATTAAGGATGGGAGAAAGCCTGAAGTATTTATGGGAAAGTTAGGCATTTCAGTGTCTTTAATCAATGCTTCACAAGCAGAGAAATTGACTCCAAAGCGATGTAATGCATACTTAGTAATGATAATGGGAGAAAAGATGGAAGAAATACATTTAGCAGAGACTCAAATTATAAAAGAGTTTGAAGATGTATTCCCTGATGAATTTCATGGATTATCACCAGTAAGAGAAATCAAATTCTCATTTGAGTTAATTCCTAGCACTCAACTAATAGCAAAGGCACCTTACCGCATGACACCCAAAGAACTACAAAAGTTAAGTGAACAACTACAAGTACTGATGAACAAATATTTTATTCAACAAAGCATGTCACCATGGGGAACCCTAGTGCTCTTTGTAAAGAAGAAATACTGTTCGATGTGAATGTGCATCGATTATCATGAAATCAACAAGATAACCATTAATAAATAAGTACCATCTACCACATATTAATGATCTATATAACCAATTAGCTGGAGCTAAGATATTTTCCAATATAGATCTAAGATTATGCTATCATTGATTAAGAGTCAAAGAAGAAGATATTCCAAAAACAATATTTAGAAATTGCTATGGGCATTCTAAGTTTATGGTCATGTCATTTGGTAAAACTAATGCTCCATCCATCTTTATGAACTTAATGCAAAGAATTCTTAGACAGTATTTGAATAAGTTTGTAATAGTACTCAACGATGATATTCTAATTTATTCTGAGAGCAAGGAAGAACATGAAAATCATCTAAGAACCGTTTTGGAAACTCTAAGGCATTATCAGCTTTACGTCAAATATTCTAAATGTTACTTTTGGCTAGATTTTGTAGCTTTCTTAAATGGATTCCGAATGAATCAAGGTTAATCAAAAAAAGATAAGCACCATTCAGGAATGGCCCCAACCAAAGACCATGACAGATATTCACAATTTTCTCAGTTTAGCTGGGTATTATCAAAAATTAATTAAGGGATTTTTGCAAATAACTATACCCTTAACTAAATTAACATAGAAAGCAGCTCCATTCATTTGGACTCAATAATGCAATGAATCTTTTTAATAGTTAAAATAAGCATTAACAACCGCCCCAATACTAACCCTTCCACAAGAGATAAGAAATTATCAAGTTTATATTGACGCATCCATAGTGGGGCTTGGATGTGTTCTCATATAAGAGAAGAAGGTAGTAGTATATGCATCTAGGCCATTAAAGATTCATGAAAGGAACAACCTAGTGCATGACTTAGAACTAGCAGCTGGTAGTGTTTGCTTTAAAAATATGAAGGCATTACCTATATGGAGTGAGATATTAAATTTGTACCGATCATCAAAGTTTAAAATATAATTTCACTCATAAAGAGTTAAACTATCGATAAAGATGATTATTAGAATTGATCAGCGACTATAACTTAGAGATATAATATCATTCTGGTAAAGCTAATGTCATAGCTGATGCCCTCAGTATCAGTAGAAAAGCAGACCTAAATGATATAATGGCAAGTCCATTAATGGAAGAATTTATAAAGTTAGGCATAAAACCTATTAATGGAAAGCATTTAAATAATTTACTTGAAAATAATACTACAAAACCTATGTTCATGCAGCGCATAATAATTGCCAAGAGAATAATAAGGGATATTCCATGCTAAAAGCAGACATCAAAAATGGTTGTATAACAGACTTACATCTGCAAAAATGAGTTTATATTTATCATGGAAAAAGGATTAGCTTTTAAATGATTTATACATTCGGAATCAAATTCTAACTGAAGCTCACAACTCAGGGAACACAATTCACCTTGGAAATAATAAAATGCATAATGATCTTAAAGAGACATTTTGGTGGCCTGTACTAAAGAAAGACGTATCTAAACATGTTGCTAAATGTCATATCTACAATTTAGTAAAGGAAGAACATCAAAGACCAGCAGACTATTACATCCATTAGATATCCCAGAATATAAATGGTTAGATACTTCTATGGACTTTATGATGGAGTCATACTGAATTAGATGCGATTCGAGTAATTGTAGATTGTCTAACAAATTTGTACACTTCTTTCCGATTAAGCAAACATGTTCAATGGAAAGGCTGGCCAAGTTATATATTACAAAAATAATCAAACTTCATGAAATCCCGAAAAGCATTGTCTCAGATTGTGATGACAGATTTACCTCCCTTTTTGGAAGGCAGTATATCAAGATTTGGGGACAATTTTGGAGATGAGTACAGTATTTCACGCTCAAACAGATTGTCAAATCGAGAGAGTAAACCAAAAACTTGAAAATCTTCTTCAATTAAGCATATTAGACTTTGATAGTAGTTGGGAGATCACCCTCCATTAATGGAGTTTGCATACAACAACAACTATCGGTCATGTATCGTAATGGCCTCTATATGAAGTTCTGTATGGCAGAAAATGTAGCACGATATTAGCCTGGACTGAAGTTGGAGATGTTTAGTTATACGGATCTGATCTAGTTGAGAAGACTAATAAGAAAATTCATCTGATAAAGAGCAGGATTGCTACTACTCAAGATCGACAAAAGAAATATCATGATGCTAACATTAAACACAAAATTTTTAAGTAGGAGATCATGCCTATCCAATGGTAAGCTCAATAAGAGGAGTTCATAAGTTTGACATAACATGGAAGTTAAGTTCAAGATATGTTGGACCCTTTGAAATAATCACCAAAATTGGAGACGCCGCTTATAAGCTCAAACAACCAGACAATTTTTTCGCTGTTCACAATGTATTCCACGTTTCTTCAATGTGAAGGTGTTTACAGAAATCGTACTAGCAAGTGTCTATCCTTTCAATCAACCTCTAACCTGATCTAACTTACAAAGAAGAATCACTCAAATTATTAAGTTTAGATATGTAATGACCATAGGTCATTTATAAGAAGGACGTTATTATTTAGATTCTATTAATTTCTTAAAATTTTTAGTTTTTAGCTAAAGCTCCCGCTAAATCCCATTTTTTTTCTATTATGTATTGATTAAATTCTTGATTTAAGAAGTTTTCAAATCCAATTTATATGTCATACATAAATTAGGAAGTTTTCAGGCTATTCTTTTAGAAATTGTCAAGCAATTGAGCTAACGGCTCTAATAAGAAGGCACAGAATAATAAGGCCAATTCTTAAAATTTATGTAACTCATAGCTTAATTCAAGGCATTACATCTCATGTTTTATTTAACCCTCAAGTAGCCGCTCGACTCTCCCCATTTGATCGCTCACTTCTTTTCCTCTTTTTCTTTTCGCCCGAGCCGTACGAGCGTACGAGAGCCGATGGGAGTGTTGCACGCACGCAGGATTCTCTTCCCTCGACTCTTCCACCTCTGCGCCATTCAATTCCTCTTTCTGCTCGACAAAGACCCGATGAACCTTGCCATTGACGTATCAGGATTTGCACGATTATGCTTTGCGCCGATCCCTTCTTGCCTATGCCCGTTCCTCGCCAGCACTCGCCTACCTCAGCTGAAGGAGACGCTTCGGGAACTTTGCGATAGAGGTGCAGGAATTGACGTAAAGGAGCGGTTCAAAGGTTGACGTCTGCTCCTCTCTCGCATGATTTTCCTCTCTTCTGCATGATCCCTTCCTTGCTCCCGATCTTTTCTGCAGGTAAGCTTTCTCTGCATCAATTATGCTGATTTCTTTTATATAAGATAGAATCTTAAGGGTAAGTTAGAAATGCTTCAAATCAAATTAGTAAATCATATTAAATAATTAATAATAAGGATATTGTGATTAGATATGTAAATATTAGGATGACTTATATGTGCTATGGTGATTCTTTACCTAACATGATGTGCATTTTTTTTCATTTAATTAATAACTTCAGAAGAGTACCCTAATATTATAGACAATTGAAAGAGTATAATATAAGCAAATTAACAATCGATGTGGTAATATGTGTGCATTCTATGTAATGTTTATCATTGAAGTATACTTTAAAAAATTTGATGGAAATTGGGTGGTCTATGCGTTTCTTCTAAAGTTCATCGTAATGAATCTCAAGCATATATGATGCCCTCTTTGAGCCCACTTAAACATTTCTATATTATTGGCTTGTTATGATCTTGACATATTCTACTAACAAATAATATGCTTCAAGGTGTTATTTAAAACATCCACTGTCATATCTATTCTTATACTAATCAAACTAGCTCGGTTAGTTTTAATGATGGTTGGCATGAGGTATTCAGTGAAAGTTTTGGCAAACATTTCAAAGTTCTTGTAGATGATTCTATCTACCCATGATTTCCTAGTGTTTTTAATACGATCATTTTCTTAGATTGTCTTGTTGGAACAAGTCTTCATAATTGTGCACACCAAAGCATGTGTAGCATTTCTAGCCTACTAAATAAAATATTTTTATCTTAGTTTTCTTTGCACTATTCTAGAATCAACTGATCCTTTAAAATTCATAGTTCCTAACCTAGGTCTTAAATTCTTAAGATGATCTAAAATAGTGAGAGAATTATAAACTAATCAAGATCAACTTAGAAAGGATTATATATATTTTAATAATAAAGACAAGCATTGTCAAAGACTAATAAAATTATAAAGTATAACTTTTGCAGACACATCGAGTCTCTTAGTACCACATTAGAATTTTATGTGATTCGTCTATTTTCTATACAAAGGTACACTAGCTATTATTTTTAAGCTTTTTACTATAATTTGCTGCTTAAGCATCGCTTTGAGCCTATTTTATATTGCTACTTAAGGCGTTATTATTACTACTAATGATGTAAGAAAAATTGAATGATGTTTATGTATCTTGTGAATGTTGCAAGAAGAGTTTCGAAATGGAGCAAGAATAGGTTAGGGATGGGGCTAGTCCTCAGGAGCTATAATGGTATTATCTGGAGCTTTTGAGGGAGGCCCAGGTGAAGGTTATGCTTAAATGCATATTTATTACCATCTAGAGCCCTTAAGGGGGCCCAGGTGAAGGTTTATGCTTAAATGATATGAACCCAGCCTCATGGTTCTGGCTTTGCCCATCAGAATTGCTATCATTGCTTCATAATATCATAAACATGAACTTTTATTCGATATTTACTTTTTTCTTTGAAACTTGGCATATGACAAGAGAATATTCATTTTTGCAGGAGTTATGATTATCTTTTTGCTATACACTATATTTTCTTGCAATTAATATCCTTTTTGCCTTCTGCTTTTTCCTAAAGTATATTTTTTGTATTTAGAATGTACACTAATGCATTATTTTTATAATACCAGATCAAATACAGCTGGAGGAAGCTGATATAGTTTAAAGGTATGACGCTACAAAGTAATAGATTCTAATTGCCCCTTCAAGGGATAATTATTTTTGTATAATGAAAGTTGTGTAATAAATTATGGATACTATTTTACTTTAAATTGAATGAATGTTATTTCTTACACTTGAATGGCTCTGGATATATTTAACTGCTATTTTACCTAACTGCCAATATGATTCTATAGAAAGATGCATCCGATGTTAGATTGGTTGTTACCAACCTAACATAGGTCATCATATGATAATCTAAATTACAGAGTCGCCACATTCCAATGGCAAGAGTACAATGGAAGAATTCATCAGAAGAAGAAGCCACTTGAGAAAGAGAGAACTCAATAATGAAGAATTACCCGACATTGTTCAATATGTCAGGTTTTATTCTCACCCATAAATAAGTTTTGTTTGCGTAATGTCGAGAACGATATCATTTTTAAGTAGGGGACTCTGTAACAACCCAAGTCGATACTAGGATAATTAGGACTAAATCCAACTCAAAAATTAGGATCTTGAGTGACTTCAATATTAGGGCAAACTAAAAATACTGCTGGATAGAGTATATTTTTGTGATTGTAATACTCAAATTTGGGAGCAATCTCGATAATGAGTACTTTTAAATTAATTTTTTGAATTATTTAAATTCAGTAAATTGGGAAAACTAAAAAATAGTCTAAATTTAATGATTTAGTACAATACTATTAAGAATATTATAAAAAGGCTACATAAAAAGTTTTATTGAACTTATAGCTTTGGATTGACCTTAATTAATTTTTAAAGTTTTTATCTTCAAAAATTTTAAAAAAATAAAATATTGCCCAAATTGAAAAAAGTTTGTGCAAGTGTGTTTTTCTTATCAAGGTACACATCCATGTCAAGCTTTGTTATTTTCTGAAAAAGAAATGGAAGAGAGAGAAAGTAGAGAGAGAAATAGGAGAGATAAAGAGGATAAGAGAGAGGAAGAGGGCCAAATTAAACACTTAAAGCATTTATAAAAAAGATGACAAATTTATTCGCATCCAAATAATGAAGGAGAGAAAATTTAATTAAAAAAAATGTTCATAAATATACCCCCACCCCTCTATTTTTCCATTCCCTCTCCACTCTCTTCTCCTCCCCATTCATCTTCTCCCCTCCACTTCCTCTCTTCCTTGGCTACCATCGATTCCCCCCCGTCAACCCTTAGTAAAGACTCTTTAGTGTCAATATAGGGTAAGAAATGAGAAAGGGATGAAATATTTTCTATTATTTTCATTTTAAGATATGAAATATAATTTGTAGTATTTGTATCACTATTAAGCTTTGACTAATTTTGATATATTTATATGAGATTTTGTGCTCATAACTTAAAATAAATGATCAACAATCAGTATTATTGGTTCATTCAAGCTGATCTCAAGTTTATATAGACAATATGTTAGGCTAGGACTGTAATAATCCTAGTTGTTACCATAACTAAACTCATATTAATTAAGTTAAAATAAGCTTTAATTTTGATTCCATTAGATTCAATAGGTCATTTAAACCTAACCCTAGAAGTTTGAAATTAATTGGAGCTTAATTGAGTATTTTAGTATTTTGCCAATTTTTGGATCCTGAAAAATAGATAAATTAATATAATCTCCAAATTAAAATTTGATTTCATTTTTGAGTTCCTCACGCCCTAATTAGCTAAAGGTAAACTTTTGGGAATTTTTAGAGCTCATTAAGTCCTAAATTGGATTTAAAATTAATTAGGAAAAATTATTTAATTAATTAAATGATTTTATATTATTTAAATTAATATATATTAATTTTATTATATAGGATTTACTATCGGGACTGCGATAGATCCGCTGCGGGGTCCCGACAGCAGCGCTTCAGTCCTCGCCAATGGATGCATTAGCATGCATCCTAGCATAATTCATCCAACGGTGCGATCTATCCCATGTCGTGATCTGATCCTAAGTGTCGAATCGATCGAGTGTATCCGATGGCTATTATCTAATCTGTAGTTTATCTAATCTATAGTTTATCGTAAAGTAACACATCATAGCCTTCCAATACCAACGACTCTACGATCAGATGGCTCACAGCATTCCTAGCGCTGTGGATCATCTCCTTCCCCTCGATAGGTTGCACATTTGGTCCCCCCCCCCCCCCCCCCGACAGCACGACCTCCTCAGCTTTGTGGCAGTACGGGACTTGTGCCAACTTCCCATTTTACCCTCGGGCGCGACGTCTTGCCGGCTACCATCTCCCAAAATTGCCCCTGATCGTTCATCCACCCCATTGCTTTAGGTCTAGCCATACCCTGGTTCCCAAGCTCTGGAATCTACCCTGGAGCCTCCTGATGCTTATAAATACCTCTAATGCATGACAGTGAGTCCCTTTGCTCACAGTGAACCCTCAATTGTCCAGTAGAATTCTCTGGAGCTCTCGGCACTCTCGGCTACTGCTACTGTGGTGAACTACTGATAGAGGGTGCGTGTCTGGTGTTCGGACCCCCTGCTTTGTTGCTATAATTCTCTGGAAGCTCCAGCTCCCCTCAAATCTTCTATACCATGCTTGCAGCTCCATTCCAGGTACATCTACTTCCCAATTGAGCTGTGTGAGCTCAGTCTTTCAATACAAGCATTAGGTTAGCTTTGTGATGTTCTGGATGCTCTTCTTTAAACCTTAGAATGCTTGGGACCAGTTGGGACTGGCCTAGTTCAATCATGACAGTGAGAATTCACTGTTTGGATGAGACTCAGTCCAGACAAAGTGTCGACACTTCTATGGAGGTTCTGAGTCCTAATTCCTCCTAATTTCAGTTGTTGATCGATCGTGTGAGTTAACAAGACCCATTGTGATTGTTTCAAGGGACTGGGCTAGCTTAGTGTGATCGCTCTAATCATCTGGGTTCCACCTAGGATTTGCAGTTAGGCGCAAGTAAGGACCCAACGATCCAAGGCACTTTAATCCTCATGGCCATAGGGCTTCGATCCGCCTCACCACTAGGATGGTGTAGGGATTGAGCTTTGGCCAATTGGTTGATTATGTGAGGAGAATTAACTCCTCACAGTAAGCCCTAAATGATGTGTTAGGGCCGAACCTCTCGAGTAGCCATCTGGCAATCCAAGACCTCCTAGTGAGGGCTTTTAGGTTCAGTCGGTAAGCTCGACTCACTGATGGTGTACCGATTGAGTCATGGCCGTGAGGTGGTGTAGTGGTCGAGAATTTTGCAATTCAAGTCCTCCCTAATCGGTCTATCGCAAATGGAGAGCGGGGACAACGACATTGGTGCATCGGGCCGGGCCAGCCCAAGCCCACGCGATGCGACAGTGCTGACCTAGTCAGGCCCCGATCTGACCCGCGTGTTTTTAAATTTGGATCGAGCTAATTTATTAATTTAGGAATTAAATTCCTTCTGATAAATAACTGATAAATGGAATAAATTAAATATCATATGGTTTGATTAATGAAAAACATTCATAATGAATTAATGAAATAATTTAATGAATACTTATCTAAATGGTATGATCCAATATACCGTTTGAACCAAAAAAATGTAAGGAATAATAATAGGAAATAAAATTCAACATCAACTGGTTAGATTTTATAAAATTTCCTAATCCTTCTCTGATCTTAATTAATTCATAATTAATTTAATTAATGTCCAAAAATTATGATTCTTATCTCTGATGGCTCATAAGACCATGGGAAACTAATATAAGCCCTTAAAAATAATAAAGGAGTTCAAATTTGCTAATCACCTCTTAATTATCCTAACCCTTGATTAGTGAATTTAGTTATTATTAAACCTCTAATTTTGGGGGTTTAGGTTTCAATCATCTTCTTAAGTGCAGTAGAGCTTATATCTATGCTTGGATCATCTTAATGAACTTTAAATTGCTTAATTACTTAATTTAGCCTTACTATGTGATTAGTACTAACTAGGTTAATATTAAAGTCAAATACTGAATTAAGTGTTTTATTCATCTTATTAGCCAATATTAAGTCCATTAAAACTGAGTTGAATCAATTTGAATGTCTAAATCTTAAATACCCAATGCTTAGTCTTAAGGAGGGTATTTTGGTCATTTTGACCAAAATATTTTTTAAGTGCCCTTAAACCTTAGAAATTTCAGTAAAGTATTTTTAATCGGTAATAAAATGTATTAATATCATTTCCTTAACTTTCGAGCATAATTAATCCAATTGAGTTAAGTTTAATTTTCATTTTTCTTAAGTGATCAATCCTTAGATCTTAGACTCTTAATCATTTTGATCTAATTATGTTATCATCTTGGATATCCCTAATTGATTTATTATCTTAATCTCTTCAAAACCTTTTTTTAGGTGTAGGATTAATCAATCTATAAATAATATGATTATTTTATGAATTGAAAATAGATCATAGATTCTTATATTATAAATTGATTATTTTGTCTTATGATATTAGAATAACTTTTCACTAAGATCTTAGCTTTTAAATCTTTTAGTTCCTAAGATCTTTTATCCTTAGACTAAGGTTGAATGTGAATTTTAGATCCTTGAAAAAGTAGCACCTTGGATTCAAGATTTGAACCCCATTTTTGGAGTTTAAGTCAAGAATTCTTAATCTTGATTTGCACAATCAAAATTTGGGTTGAATGAGTAAAACATGTTAATTAAGTTATTAATTTATTTACCTTAATATTTTATATTTGTCATCTGATTTTGGATTAGAACTTGTTAAGTTCTAATGTTAACATTAAGGTCATGAATCTAGGATTATACTCGATAGCTGGATATTGGAGTTCCTAAACTTGCATCTTCTTAGAATAGTTAGAACGAGTTAAATTAAGACATCAACAGATGTCACATGAGTCTAGTTGAGTCTCTTGCTTACTTTGACTATTATTGCTTTGCACACCTTATATATTGAGCCTTTTTCCTTGGACATAATAGGTGAACTCAAGATATTGATAATATATCCTAGGTTAATATTTAAAAAGCATAAACATTCATTCACTTGATTCAGTGCATTCAATTTAGTAGGGTGTGTCATAGTTTAGTCTGCTTTCTTAGTTCCAATTTTGTTATAGAATAGACTCGGACCTAGCTCTGTGCTTGGCTAGGATGGATACATATCTTATTCTATAAGTTCAACTCGGACCTAGCTTTGATGATGTCTGGGATGGATATATGTTGAGCATTCTATTCAGAGGTCCTATATGGCATATTTTTGTTATGACAGTACTAAATTTAGGCATGCTTTTACTTTAATTTGGTTATAGTACTTTGGCTTGCTTTGCCACATGTTTCAGTAGATTTACTTTTATTTAATTTCAGTACTTTGGCTTATTTTGCTACATATTTTAGTGGTTTTACTTCTATTTTATTTCAGTGCTTTAGTTTATTTTGTCATATGCTTCAGTGACTCTTACTTATTAGTTCTGCATACTAGTATATTTATTCCAATTTAGTATTTATTAAGTATTGAGATGCTTAGGATGCTAGTTTTGTATACTCAGTTCAGCATGTTTCAATACAATCTTCCTTTATATAACCAGCATGTATTTCATGTGATCATAATCATGTTATGATGAGTTTTACTTTCAGTACCTTGCAGTTAATTATACATTATAGCCTCACCTTGTTTAACTTTATGCATGGTATGTCATTTTGCATACTTGTTATTTAGTTATAAATTTTATTTTATAATTATCATGTTTCTTATTGCTTATTGCACCTTAAACTACTTGTATGCTCAAAGTAATAATGTGATATCCTTAAATATTCAGTTCAATTCATTTAATCAACCTAATATGTACTTAGACAATTTCTCTAATTATAACATTTTTCTTTTGTTGCCTGGGGCCCTGGCATTTGTGATACCGACAAATGTCAGATTCGGAGCTGTTCGATGGTGATCCTTCTAGAGAGTAGCTTGTGCAGGAGGAAGATCTTCATATTACTACTTAGTTAGATTTCATTTTCTACTATGAGTATGAGAGCTCTTTCATTTCATTTAAATATTCAGTCTGTTATAATTCTCAATCTTGATGTATTTACTTTCTGCACTTTGAGCTGAGCTACTATTGCATTTACCTTTTCTATACTATCCTATGATGTGGATGTTATATTATACTATTTTCTGCTTTTGCTCTTTAATATGTTGATGTATGTTCTCAGTTTTAGGTGATAAGTCTTCTGCTTAAGGCGGGTAGGGTTATAACTGACTCTACTTAAGTTGGGGATTTTCCATAGTTGGAGCACCGCACTCCTTGCGATTATGTTAATATCAATATTAGCATGGTTGTGGAGGGTACAGGGGACCACAATTAACATTAGAGAACACTATAAGGTGGCAGATTGGGATCTGTGATTCCTTTTTACCAAATGGACCATTCATTTGAAGTACAAACATCAAAATATAACATCCATAGCATAGTACTATCAGTAACTCCAAGAAAAAGGTAGAATAAAAATACTTATATTAGATGATTAAGTCACCTCTGGTTTAACTAAAATCAATAAATTATTCTAATAGAGCAAAATGGATCCTGAGGAGCCTGACTTTGGCTATTATCTTAATGCCTTCAAGTTGGCTTGAAACTATAGCTTCATGTGGAGAAAAGAGGGAAAATGGAAAATTAAAGGAGTTTCAGCACAAGGAGTCCAGGTTCTGGACAAACTTTTTCACCAATCAACATACCGGGGACTTGACTTCCTAATATATGCAAAGGAGTGGTTGAGCCGAGTAGAATCAGTCCTAAGGCACGTAGAATGTCTAGAGTTCATTTGCATTGACATTATGACGTATCAACTGCTGGACTATGTGGGAAAATAATGGTCGGATACCATTAAAAAGCTCGAAAGGAAATGTAAGAGAAAGCACTAGTAAGTGACCTTTGAGGACTTTCATTTTGCGTTTAGTGCAGAGTATATTAAGAATTTTGAGTATTAGTTAGCATGATTGTCATTCCCTATTATTTTATGATTCTGATAGTATTATAACTTTTGCATTTTTCATCTTATGTAAGCCTTCATTTCAAAGTAATGAGAATTTCATGGCATATTTAAAGCTTGAATTATTGTCTTTCTTAAAAGAACTCTGAAATTTATAATCTATATTGCTCAATCAGAATGAATTCCAAATCTCCTCTTGCAGTTATGCCCATTAAAACTGTTGTCGCTTCAAGTAGTTATTCCGGCAAACTAACCCACCTTTGAGGAAAGGTGGCGACTATGTTAGAAAACCAAGCTCAATAAGCTCTGGTTATGCAGAAATTGGTTGCCGATGGCTCTGTACCAACTGCTAATGCTGCTCCAGTTGTTCCTATCTAGTAAAATTTTTTTCCTTCCCATTACTCTATAGATGGTCTTCTTCATAACTTCTTGAGACTAAGGCCTTCCACATTTAGTGGGAACTTGTCTCCAATGGACACAGTTGACTGGTTGAAAACAGTCAAGAAGGATTTGATCAGTCTAAAAATTCTTAATTTTGAAGACATCCGCCTCATAGCGCATTTACTTCATGCCAACATCCTTAATACCAAATTCGTCGACTATGAACTTGAAGATATCCCTTGGGATGAATTTGTTGAAGCATTCAAGGCTAAGTTTATTCCTTCGTCCGCACAGAATATTATAGCAGACATGATCTTAAGGCTGATGCAAGGAAGCTGCTCTATTTTTTATTATGAAAAAGAATTTCGTTGGTTAATTCACTTCGCTCCAGAATTAATCCAATCTGAATCAACATAATGCCATCATTTCCTCAGTGGACTACGAGATTCATTAAAATATCTTATCGTCCCGCTTTGTTTGTCTAGTTTCTTTAAACTGGTGGAAACAGCAAAGATGCTTGAACACCATCATTCTGAGAGAGATCACAAGTGCAAGATGCAATTAGTTCTCCACTGTAATGAAGTTTTCAAAAGCATAGACCTCAATCTACAAAGGTTTATCAGATTGAAACTGTACCAGCTATCAAACCGATTCAAGGCTGTAACCGGCCTCATCCATATGGCAAGTGTTATCACTTTGGCCATAAGTGCTACATATGTGGACATTCAGGCCATCTGTTTTATCACTGCATGCATGCAAAAATAGTGGATGGAGTTCAAATTAAGCAGTCACAGAAAAATCATGCATTCAGAGTGACTCTGTTAAATAACAAAGAGCCTGGTTCGGCAATAATGCCAGCCCCTGCTTCTAAAGCTGCTCGGGAGCAACCCTCTGCTCCAAAGTTTCAAAGTGATCCCAGGAAGAAGGTGAAAGATCGTCCTGTCGATCCTGCTCGAGTCTACACCTTAACATCGCTCAAGGCTGCGGAAGATAACAATGTAGTTTCATGTACACATTTATGAACCTCTTCTTTTAAATTGCATTTCTGCACTTTAAATATTGCAATTAGTTAATGCAATTTCTAGGAAAAGTTTTAGGCACCATATATTTTAATGACCAACCTTGCAATGTGTTATTCGACACTGGTGCTAGCCATTCTTTTATTTTTGAACATTTTTCCAATATTCTTAAGCCGCACTCGTACAAATTAGCTAAGTCATTAAGCATTGGACTTCCATCGGGAGCCTAAATCAGTGCTCATAAGTTTTGCAATGTCAAAATTCCATTAAATAGTCAAGAGTTTGACTTCAAGTTAATCGTTATGCCTTTAGCAATTTTTGATATTATCCTTGGAATGAATTGACTCAGTGATCATAATGCTGTAATAAATTGTCTCAAGAAGAAAGTCATTCTTCATTCCTAGGGTAAGTTTGAAACTTTCATAGGAAAAGTCAGTACGCAATTATCATTAATTAATGCTATCAAAGCTGAGCAATTAATCAGTAAGGGTTGTGATGCTTTTCTTGTCACTATGATGGGTAAAGCAAAGAAAAGTATTCCTCTTTCTGATTATAAAGTAGTTTAATGAATTTGTCGATGTTCCTAGAATATTTGCCTGGTGTTCCTCTGCCTAGAGAAGTAAAGTTCTCTATTAAATTTATCCCAGGTACCCAGCCCATATCTAAAGTTCCATACAAAATGACACTTAAGGAACTTCAAGAGTTTAACGAACAGTTACAAGAGCTCTTGAATAAAGGCTTCATCAGGTCAAGTATGTCTCCTTAGGGAGCGCCCGTTTTGTTTATAAAGAAGAAAGATCTATGTGAATGTGCATATATTACCGTAAATTAAATAAAGTCACCATAAAGAATAAATACATGTTGCCTAAAATTGTTGATTTGTTCGACCAATTATCTGGAGCCGTTATATTCTCTAAGATTGACTTAATGTCTAGATATCATCAATTGCGAGTAAAAGAAGCAGATGTAGGAAACACTGCTTCCCATACTTGTTATGGTCATTTTGAATTTTTAGTGATGTCTTTTGGACTCACTAATGCGCCATCAATCTTCATGGATTTGATGTAGCGAGTCCTTAAACCATATTTAGACAAATTTGTAATCATCTTTATCGATGATATTCTTATATATTCTCAAACTTTAAAGGATCATGAAGATCATCTGAGGATAGTATTATAAGTTTTGTGAGAACATCAGCTCTATGCTAAGTTTTCCAAATGCAAATTTTGGCTTAAATCTATTGCATTCTTGGGGCATGTAGTCAATGCTCAGGGTATTTGCGTAGATCAGAATAAAGTATGTGTCATTCAGGATTGGGCTCAACCTAAGTCAATTACCAATATCAAAAGTTTCTTGGGATTAGCTGGATATTATAAAAAGTTCATCAAGGGCTTTTCCCAAATCGCCTCGCTTCTGACTAAACTAACTCAGAAAGCCGTTCCATTTGTTCGGAGTCCTGACTGCGAGGAAGCATTTCAAATTCTGAATGACGCACTCTCTACCGCTCTAGAGCTTATTCTGCCCAAGGAAGGTTTGAACTATCAGGTATATACAAATGCCTCTATAATTAGTTTAGGTTGTGTGTTAATGCAAGAGGGTAAGGTAATGACTTTCGCTTCTTGTCCGTTAAAACCCCACAAGAAGAATTATCCAGTTCTTGATCTTGAACTTACCGCTATGATTTTTGCCTTAAAGATATGGCGCTAATATTTATATGGTGTTTAGTGTTCAATTTTCACTAATCATCAAAGCTTAAAGTATATATTCACTCAAAGAGAATTTAATTACTGTCAGAGAAGATGGTTAGAGCTCATTAGTGATTATGATCTAAGTATCCAGTACCATCCGAGTAAAGCAAATGTGATGGTCAATGCTCTTAGTCGTCATGTTAATCTATCTGCCATGATCGCTTCCAGTTCTTTAGAACAAGAATTTTGTAAGCTTGAAATTTCTTCGGTCAGCAGTGATATACTGAGTTCGCTTCTAGTAAATATCAATATGGAACCTACTTTCCACAGAGATGTCTCCATCTCATAGACCAAGGATGAAGATTATCTGAAATTCAAAGTCGATATCGAAAGAGGTCGTCGTCAAGATCTGCAGATGCGTAATGGCATAATTTATCAAGGAAATTGCCTGTGGATTCCTAAATCCATACACCGTGAAGTTTTGGTAGAATGCCATAATTATGGATATCACATTCATCCAGGCAGTACAAAAATGTACAAGGAATTAAAGCAATCATTTTGGTGGCCCGGTATGAAGAAAAGTGTAGCCGATTTTGTGGCTAAGTGTCATGCCTGCAATTTGGTAAAGGTCGAGCACCAAAGACCTAGTGGTCTTCTGCATCCATTAGAAATTCTTGAATGGAAGTGGTTTGATATATCAATAGATTTCGTTATGGGATTGCCTTGCGCAAAATCTGGTGTCAATGCAATCTTGGTTATAGTAGATCATTTAACTGAATCAGCGCACTTTATTCCCATCTGTCAGATTAACTCTGTTGAAAAGCTAGCAAAGCTCTATATCAAAGAAATTATCAAGCTGCACGGTATTTCGAAATCGATAATATCCTATAAAGATAGCAGATTTACTTCCAAGTTTTGGCAAGTTATGCACCAAGATATGGGGACTACTCTAGTTATAAGTATAACTTTTTATCTTCAAATGGATGGTCAGACTAAAATAGTAAATTAGGTTTTTAAAGAATTGCTTAGGCTCAGTATTCTTGATTTAACCACTTCCTAGGAAGATCACATTCTGTTTGTGGAGTTTGCTTATAACAATAGCTATCAATCCAGTATTAAAATGGCTTCGTATGAGGCATTGTATGGAAGGAAATGCAGTACTTCGCTAGCTTGGTTAGAAATAGGAAGCGTTCAGCTTTTTGGATCTGAATTGATCAAAAAAACTAATAAGAATATTCTTTTAATTTAACAAAGAATCTGTTCAGCTCAAGATTGCCAGAGCAAGTACCACAATGCTCATCATTGTCTTTTAAAATTCAACATTGGAGTTTCTGCTTATTTGAAAGTTAGTCAAATGAAGGGTGTTTATATATTTAGTGTAGTAGGAAAACTCAGTATAATAATTTTAGGTTGTTACTTAGCTTAATTTTAGCTTAATCGTATCATAATCATTATTTTATTGAGTTCATCTAGTAATTAGAACCAATCCCTGGAAATTTGGAGCATTTCGGAGCTGATTTAATATTTGAAATAGTTAATTATATTTAATTAATTAGAAAATTGAGTTACTTAGTTTGACCTCAAAATCAAAATATGACTTTGCCATTGTGCTCGTCACCCCCAAATTAGCTAGGGGTGATGTTTTGGAAGCGTTTGGAAGTCGTCGAATTTTATCAAATATTTTAATATAATTAAATACCCAAAAAAATAGGAAAATTAAATACTCGTCTGAATTAAAATCCAACTTTGCAGTTGCGGTCCACACCCTCGAATTAGCTAAAGGTGAAATTTTGGGATTTTTTGGAGCACATTTATAAAATTTGATTTTCCTTTAGGATTCAATTAATTAAATAAAGCAATTTTAAAATCCATTTATTTCCCTCCTTCTTCTTATTTGACTACCTGGGACCCACAGCTATCCAATCCTAGCTGAGCCTCCTTTCCCTTCAGCCCCCTGCCATGCTCAGCCTGCCCTTATATAATTTTTTTCCTACTCCTGCCACCTTTGTTTCCCCTCCCCTCTCTCAACCTCATGCCACCTCCCTTATCTCCACAGTTGGAATGGGACAACTCATTCCCATCCCATCTAATGATAGGCCTTCTCTACTATTAAAACAAGCTGAGCTCCTCTTTTCTCCTCCTTCCCCCATTTCTATGTTTGCTGAAGGAAGGACCTCTCAAGATCTCAAGCCTCCGTTAGAAAATTTACCATTGTCAAAGCCAAGGTACCTCATTTCCCCCAT
The DNA here is from genome assembly GCA_016760335.1 of Gastrodia elata. Lineage (NCBI taxonomy): Eukaryota > Viridiplantae > Streptophyta > Magnoliopsida > Asparagales > Orchidaceae > Gastrodia > Gastrodia elata. Next base: position 17,460,486 of record CM028672.1, on the reverse strand, counting down.
TGAATGGATTTAATGGCTACTTTATTTCATTTTTATGCTTAGTTTGCATCCTTATAAATCTATATTTATGGTATGGAGTTCATTAGAGCTCATTAGGTCTGTGATTTTAGAAAGATGAAGATGTTCTATTTTTCATCCTTTCTGCATATCTAGTCCTTTAACTATACTATTTGCATTGATAACATAATCATTTGGTACCGATTTGGGTATCAATGGAAAATTCTCAGAAAGACCTTTCCAATGGTATATGGCACTGCACGTGAAGTGCTCTAGGTTGAGAGTAACTGAGCCTAAAAGTTGACCCATTAAGATTTTCACACAGGCGAAATCACCATCGGGCGCCGCAGCGCGCCGCCGCACCCGAAGTTTTGAATTTGGGATCCATAATAGTTTAACAAAGCTTAAAAATATTTTTGATGAAATTAAATGAAATCCGCTGCAGCGCGCCACAGTGGGCTGTAGCGTCATTTCAGGAAAACCATATGAAATCAAGAGATAAATTAATTGAACAGTGACTTTCGAAAGTTAAACTGCTACAGTGCGCCGCAACACCTGAAACTGATGCAATGCACCATACCGCCCAGCTCTCGGGGTGGTCAAGCCATAGTGCACCATAGCGCCAAAAAGGGTTGCAGTACGCCACAGCGCTGCAATCCGCCACAGCGCGCCGTCGCGCCCAGAACTTTCCAGATTAGCCCAGAACAGGCTAAAATGGTCAAAACCTTACAATTTTTAAATTTTAAGGACCCTAGGACCCTAATGAGGCCGAATTATATCAAATTTGAACATAGTTTAAGTAAAAATGAGCACTGTATAAAATTGCATGTGAATTTTAAATATGAAAAGATTGAGTTTTGACCCCCCTTCAAGAAAATAGACCCTAATATTGAAATGACTATAACTTGGTCATTTGGACTCAAAATCACAAAATTTAAAGTGCCAGATAGCTTAGAATTTTAGTACCAACAATAATCTACAATAAAATTTCAGTTCTCAATACTAAAAACTCTATGTTGACCAAAATACTCATAACCCTAATTAGGCCATAACTTGGCCAAATGAGGTCAAATTTGGGTCTACTCTCTGTTAAAGTACTCAGTGTAATATAAGGAAGATATATCCACTGAGTTTATTAAATTTAGATCTCAAATGGAAAAGTTAGGTTTTTGACCCCTATTTATCTTAGAAAAATTCCATAATTGCCCTTAGAATTGAATTTTCCATAACTAGTTCAATAGACTACAAAATTAGTTATTGGACTCTCTAGAATACTTGATAGTAGCCAATAATAAACTACATAAAAATTTAGATTTTATTAAGTATAAACTACTAAATTACCCCCTTAGGTTAAAATCCTTAATTTGGACCTATAGGACCCGTTTCTTATAAAAATTGAGTGTACTTACTGTCTATTTTCTTGTTAGATAGTAAGGAATCATTTGGCAATAAGAAAATTTATTTGGAGTCCTAAATTCAAAAGTTACTTTTCAGACTTTTAAGTAAGAGAAAAATGATCATTTTGCCCAAAATTTAGGTCAAGCGCTCATAAGCCCTAATTTATCTTTTAAATTACTAAAATCAATATTTAAACTGTATTAGAATCATTTAAGTAAATAAAATTAGTTATTAAATCAAGATTAGTTAAATTCACTATAATTTCTTTAAGTCTTTCCTTAGGATTTTACACTTTATATTAGGACTATTCATAAGAGTAGGACTAGATCATATATTAGATTTCATTTATTAAATAATGATGTTGTTTAATGACTGAATCCTTAGTTTTAATAGTTTTTATATTTTATAACTTAATTGTGATTATTAAATTTTTTAAACTTAGATTTATGATAAGAAAATCATCATATTAAGTTTAAATTTGCTAAATAGGATTTGCCTTAATTAATATATCACATTTAGATTAAAACCTAGATATTAAGTTTTACCCTATAGATTATGTAATTAAGCCCAAGCTCATGGTGTTTAATATATAATCTATAGCTTAGTAGATCTTGATTAGATCTTAGTTATAAAAGTTAAATTCATCAAACTAGGATATTGTGATTTATTACTTAACTCATAGTCGTACTTGATTAAATCAGATTAGAACCTGGTCAATTCTAATTCTTTTTAACTTGTAAGGCTATATTTCTAAGTTACACTCGATAGTAGGAATTGAAGATCCTGAACTTATGTAACTTGGAATAATTAGAATGATTTAAATTAGATAACAAATGATATCACCATATTTAGTAGAGTCCCTTGCTTACTACTTGATTTTGTGCTATGCATTCCTTGAACTTTGTGCTTATTTTTCTTGGACATGTCATATAAGAAAATATTATTTTATAAAAATAAAAACATAGAATAATAGTATAATATTTGCATAGGGTTTCGTTACTGGTTGATATGGCATATTTTACCCTACTGGATAGGGGTAAGGAGAAATAAGGATATTTATATTACTCATTGAGTAGTGTGTGTTAAGCTTGGAACCCGTTTAGTCTTGCAGACGTGCTCGACTTCTCAACTGTTTCTGGACGTATCCACAAAAATAAAAGTAAAATAATTTAAAGATTTTGTATTTGTATTTACTACCTCTTCAGTCTTACTGTTCTGTTCTGTATGCCATAGCACCAAAAGGTTATGGGAATTTTTGTCTGTCCTAGCCCAGAAAGGCTTTGGAAATTATATTTGGCCAGATTGGCCAATTCTTTCTGATATGGCAGTTATACGTACCTGTTTCAATTTCAGCTTACTGTTTATTGTAATATTAATGCAATGCATGCCATTTCAATTAGTAGTATTTTTTTGCTTACCTACTCACTTATACAAATTTATAGGATACTAGATTTTATTGCTTACTATATATACCACTTTCACATTTTTGTTTTAATCAGCATGTATCATATGATCATTAGCACATTTAGGATTAGACTTTTCTTTCAATACTTTTACTTACTGTATTATATATGTATGCCTATTCCTTGCTTAGTTTGTTTGAGGTATGCTTTTGCCTTAATTTCTGCTTAGTTATAAATATTGTATTTATAGCTTATCCTATTCTTTGTATGCTTATTGCTCCTATGTTAGATAGTTATTTTGGTTTGATAAGTAAAATGGTAATATTAATAATTCATGTAAAATCTTCAGCCTAAAATGTACTTAGACAATTGTCTAATAAGACTTTGTTTTATTAGCTGGGGCGCTGGCATTGTGAAACTGACAATATTAGATCTTGAGCAACTTAAAGATACAGTTATTGTGGAGTAGCCATATCTGGAGGAGGCACTTCAGGGCGAAGTATAAGATCTCTAGTTCTTTCATTATTTGTGAGGATGAGTGATATTGCTTTACTTTATTTATAACTTTAAGTAAAATTTTTTAATAGTACAGGTACCCTTGTAACTGTGTTTACTTTCTGTACTGTTATTTCTGAGTACTTTACTTTTTTCTTTCATTTGATGTATGGTGAAATGGATATAATATTTGCTTTATATGCTTCTGCAATATGTACTTATATCAATTTAGTGATTGGTTCCTTGTATTCATTCTGTGCACATCCTTCCCATATTAGTGGATTATAGATCTTACCTAATTCGATGATAAGTGAGGGATCTGCCAGAGTGGCACACCACCCCCTTAAGTCTAATCCTGTGGGTTATGGGGTGGGGCACCACATTTAATTCCCATTATGTTGGACCTTTTGAGATACTAGCCAAGGTAGGATCATCAGTCTACAAGTTGAATCTTTCTGATGACTTTACAGTCATTTACAATGTGTTCTATGTATCGTCATTAAGAAGATGTCTCAGAGACTCTTCTCATCTCATTCAGCTTACAACAGTAGAAATTCAGCCTGATCTTTCGTATGCTGAAGAGCTAATCAAAATCTTAGCTCATGACCAGAAGCAGCTAAGAAATCGCTCAATTCCAATGGTTGAGGTTCAGTGGAAGAATTGATCTTTGGAAGAGTCTACTTGGGAAAAAGAAGTGGATATGCTCAGTAAATATCTGCAGCTCTTTGCCAGTCGAGGAACCATTCTTTTCATCCCCTTTCTACTCTATTTAACATTTTAGTTTTGTAGTGCTTTCATCACTTGAGTGATATCGGGGACAACATCATTCTTAAGTGGGAGAGTCTATAACAACTGTAGTTATTATCCTAGTTAAACTTAGATTAATTAAGCTAAACCAAGCTTTAATTTTGATTCTATTATACTTCAATGAGTCATTTAAATATAACCCTAGAAGTTTGAAATCAATTGGAGCTCAGTTGAGTATTTTAGTATTTTGCCTATTTTTTTATCTTAAAAAATAGATAAATTAAATTTGATCTCCAAATTTAAATCTGATTTTATTTTTGAGTACCTCATGCCCCAATTAGCTAATAGTGAATTTTTAGGAATTTTTGGAGCTCATTAAGTCCTAAATTGGATTTAAAATTAATTAGGAATAATTATTTTATTAATTAAATAATTTTATATTATTTAAATTAATATATATTAATTTTAAAATATGAGATTTGTGTCGGGACCGCAGCAAATCCGCTGCGGGGTCCCGACAACGACGCTTCAGTCCTCGCCAATGGATGCATTAGCATGCATCCTAGCGCAATTTATCCAACGATGTGATTTATTACGTGCCGTGATTTAATCCTAGGCGTCGGATTGATCGAGCGTATCTAACGGTTGTCATCTATTCCATGGTTTATTGTTAAGTAACACATCAATGCCTTCTAATCCCAACGGCTCTGCGATCAGACGGCTCCCAGTGATCCTAGCACTGTGGATCATATCCTTCCCCTCGACCGGTCGTGCGTCTGGTCTCCCCCCCCCCCCGACAGCACGACCTCCTCAACCCCGTGGCAATATGGGACTTGCGCCAATCTTCCCATTTTACCCTCAGGTGCGACATCTTGCCGACTGCCATCTCCCTAAATTGCTCCTGACCGTTTCATCCACCCATTGCTTTGGGCCGAGCCATACCCTAGTTCCCAAGCTCTAGAATCCACCCTAGAGCCTCATGATGTCTATAAATACATATGAGGCATGCAATGAGTCCCTCTGCTCACTGTAAACCCTCAATTGTCCAATCAAATTCCCTGGATCTGGGACCCCCGTACTGGTAATAAGAAAGTACGGTGCTCCAACTGTGGCAAATCCCCAACTTAAGTAAAATTTGGTAAACCCAACCTGCCTTAAGCCAAGGACTTGTCACCAAGTGCTATAACATTCATCAATATAAATATCAAAGTGGCGGAAGCAATACAAAATAGAGTAACATCCACAAGCATACATAGTAGAAAAAGAGAATGCAATATAGTAACTCATCACAATGCAGAAATAAAATACATCCAGGATTAATTATTACAAACTGAAGTTTAAAGAGGATAAAAATATCTCTCAATCTCACTAAAATAAAAAGGCAACAGCCAGTTAAACAGTAGCAGCACGATCCTCCTCCTGAATCTGCTCCTCTTCTGTGACACTGCCCACGAACACGTCTGAATCTGACATTTGTCGGTATCACAAATGCTAGGGCCCCAGCCTACAAAATAAAAAGGTTACAGTTAGACAATTGTCTAAGTACATTTTAGGCTATTTAAATGAACTGAATATTGAAAGATATCACATTAAATTATTTTTAACATGCAAGCAATTATGGGGTGCAACAAGCTATACCAAAAGTGGAATACTATAAGCTATCCATTTATAGCAAACACCATGTATGTGAAATATCATACAAAACACCAAATAAACAAGGTGAGGCTAAAAGCAAAAATAACTGCAATTACTGAAATAAATATGATCATAACATGATTATGATCGCAATAAAATATGCTAAGCATAAAAGAACATAAGTACTGAACATGATAAAATTTTAGCATCCTAAACATGTCATTTATACATATATCTAAGCCATAAGAGTATACATACAACATGCAGATTATTATGAAAAAGAAAGGCCACTGAGACATGTGGCAAAAGCCAAGCAATACATGAAATATAAGGCCACTGAGGCATATGGCAAAGCGAGCAACTACTGAAAATAGGGCCACTGAAGCATGTGGCAAAACAATATAAGCTGAACTGTACTGAACTAAAGTAGTAATAGGCCCAAGCTATAGCACTACCACCCCATCCCGAAAATCATCAAAATACCTAGCTTATAGGCCATCACCGTTCCTCTCAGAGGCTTGGGTAACTTCCATACTGTACTGCATACTGGAGGTGGCAATACCATACTCAAAACCTAATTTACTAACTGAAAGCACTGCAAAATCTTGAATGAAATGATATATGCTTTACAAATTCTAACTTAGGATGTATCATCCATATCCTAAGTGTTCCTATTATGTTCAAGGAATAAAGCTCAAATACAAAGTATGCAAAGCAATCTAGTCAAAGTAAGTAAGAGACTCAATCTAGACTTATGTGATATCCATTGTTGTCTAATTTATCCAACTAGCTAATCTGAGACATTTACTAGCTTAGGATCTCCAATATCCAGCTCTCAAGTAAATTCTCAGATGTACGGCCTTAAGATTAATATTAGAACTTAACAAGTTCTAATCTAGAATCACAAGATGACTATATAGTTTAAATAACTAAATCAACGACCAACTTTCATTAATATTTTACTCTCTTACCCAAATCTTGATTAAGTAAATCAAGATTTAAGGATTTAGAACTTAAACCCCATATTGAGTTCAAATCCTAAAATCCACGGTGACATTCTAAATAGGATCTAAGTTTCTCACTTCTTACCCAAATTTAAGGTAAGGAATTCTATAAGCTGAAAGATTCAGGAACTAAGAACTTAGCGACAGGCTATTCTAATGATTATAAGATAAAATAATCAATTAAGAACTTGAGAATCTAAGATCTATATTTAATCTCTAAGATAATTTCATTATCTTATTGATTGAATCAACATATACCCACATGGAAGGTCTCAATAGATTAAACAATCAATCATTAAAGAATTTCAATTGGAGGTGGTTTAATTCAAATTGAAGGTCTAAGTCTAAGATATAAGATCTAAAGATCTGAAGTTTGATCACTTTAGACTTCTAACTAGAGTTTTGACTTAAGAGTTTCCATTTGTGATTCTCTTTAGAATCTAAGTTCATAATTAACTATAAGGAGCTTATTAAAGTTAAAATTGACAATTCCATGTATTAAACTAATATTAACCCATATTGACCTTCTTAGGTTACTTAAGATCTAAGGGTCTGAGTTTTGATCACTTTAGATCTTGGGCTAACAATTTCACTTAGACCCTTCCAATTTCTTTTCTTTAACACTTAATTCTTAAGTTATCTTAACTGAATTTATTAATGATATAATTGGCCATTTTAATTATTAGATTTAATAAGTTTAAGGTCAAATAATCTTTATAAGGAATGCTTAAGATTTAAGTATCTTTATTAAGGACTAAATGAAGATTTCATGGATTAAGGATCACATTTATACCATCCTTGTTTTAGGACTTCAGAGAACATTTTTAATCTATTTTATAGTGGCTTACTGAAATTTTCAATCCTTGAGGAACATTAAATCACATTTTTGGTCAAAATAACCAAAATGCCCTTCTTAAGGCTAAAATTGGGATTTTAGGGTTTAATTACCCAAATTTGTTCTAATCTATTTTAATGTGTTTCATATTACTTAATGAAGTGGGAAACACCTTTAATTTAGGTTTTGATGACCTAAATGGTCTTAAGTAGCACTAATCATTTAATTTAGCCTCTTAGGGTGATTAGTGAAATTAGGGCACTTTAAGGCAATCCAACATTACACTTAGGCTATACTAGGTCTAATATGATATTAGAAACCATCCTCACCCACATCAGGGGCTTAATTAGGGTTTAATTCACTAATCCTTGAATTAGGGTGATTAAGGAGTGATTAAGAAAATTAATTATCCAAATTAATTTTAAGGGTTTTGAATTGTTCCTTAGGGTACAAGGAGCAATCAAAGCCCTTAAACTCATAAATTGGACAACTAAATGATTTTATATGATTTAATTAAAAACAGAGAAGGTTTGGCAAATAATTTTTAATCCAACAATTGGATTTGGGATTTTATTTTATATTTAGATTCCTTGAATTTTTCTAATTCAAATGGTATATTGGATCATACCATTTGGATATGTATAACTAAAGTTATTTAATTAATGTATTCTGAATATTTATTTAAATTAAAACTATAGGGTTTAATTAATTAATTTCGCAATCATTAAAAATGCTAACCAATAATTATTAATTAGGCGCGGCCCAAAATCAGAACCGCGCGGGTCACAGGTTGGCCCAGCCCAGACCCAAGACTTCGTCTTCTTCCTCTCGACGGGTCCCGATCCCGTCGAATTTCAAAGCTAAAATTCTCAGCGCTCTGGCGACGGCCGGGGCTCGAATCGATCCCTACACGTTCCTTGAGTCAAGGCACGTCTATTGGACCAAGAACCCCCATCTGGATCCCTCTGGATCGATGGGGTCTAGCTCACCCGAGATGTCCTTCTGCGAGACGCCTCAGGTCGCCTGTGAGGGGGAAATTCTCCTCACAGGGACCTTGATTCTACTGGATTTTGATCCCTACACGTTCAGGGAGACTAGACATGTCAAAACCCCAACCTATTTTAACACGAGGCGCAGCCAATCGCTGGGTCCTTACTCGGACTCAGCCATTGGCTCAATGGCTAGCTCAGTCGATCGATACGATCGACTCGAGCTAGCTTAGCCCCAGGTGACAATCACAGGAGTTTCCTAGGTGGCTAAGGCTGCTTAGACGACATTCAGAGCTCATTCCAGAAGACAGAAACAAAAGGAGCTTCAGAAGATTTTAATGGAGAAAGTTGTACCTCAATTTGGAGCTACAGGCAAAGCCAAGGGAAATTGAGACACTCTTAGGCTTCCTACAGGTCAGACGATCGAGCACAGGGGGTCTGAACACCAGACGAACCCTCTATCAGCGGTCCTAAGTTCTGCAAAAGCGGGGAAATTGTCGAGGGAAGGGGGAAGCTCCAACACCCTTCAGCAGGGAAATTGGGGATTCATAGTGAGCAAAGGGACTCATTGTGAAGTCCCAGGGGTACTTATAGGCTCTAGGAGGGCTCGGGCATGGAGACCAGGGCCCGAGTTTAGAATTTGGCTCGGCCTGAGGCTCTTCCTTAAATTCCCATAATTGGGGAGGTCCAGGCCTCCTGGCTCAGCTGGCTAGGCTCGGCCACTTACGAGAAGGTGCCAACGGTCGAGCTGACCTGGCGCAGGGAGTGGCAGACAGGAATTACATGGCGAATTTCTGCGAATTTCTCCTGTCGGGGAGAAATCCTCTGGGAACGAAGGTGAACAGTATCGAGGTTGCCGGAGCCGTCTGATGGTTCGTTGGTTGGCGCGGGACGGTCCTGATCACCCGACATCTAACGGTCGCGCGTGGGATTGGATCGGCCGTCGGATCTGATCTGGGGATCGAACGGGCGATCAAGTTTACTTAGGCGTATGGCTTAAGAGCCGTCGGATCAGATCTCAGAACCACAGAATGGTCGAGATCTAACGGATCTGGTCGAAGGCACGAGCCGTTGGATCGAAACGCGCTGAGATGCGTGCTAGCGATCCTACAGGCTCAAAGTCGTGCGCCGCTGTCGGGATCCGCTGCGGTCCCGACAGCGAATCCTAGGATTTAATTTAATTAATTTTAATTTAAATAAATCCAATTAAATAATATATAATTATCTTAAATTATCTAAACCCAATTTAGGACCAAATGAGATCCAAAAATTCTCAAAAATTTACCTTTGGCTAATTTGGGTGTGAGAAATTCAAAAATAGAATCAGATTTTAATTTAGAGACCAAAATAATTTAGGTATTTTTCAGGGCTTAAAAATAGCCAAAAATACCAAATTTTCCAATTTAGCTCTGATTGATTTCAAACTTCTAGGTTTAGGTTTAAATGGCCCATTGAATCCAATGGAATCAAAATCAAACCTTGGTTTAGCTTAATTAATTTAGTTTTAGTGAGGGTAACAACCTAGGGCTGTTACACTGGATCTCTTAGCACTCTCAGCTAATGCTGATGTGGCAAACTGCTAATAGAGGGTGCGTGTCTGGTGTTCGAACCCTCTGCTTGGTTGCTGTAATCTACTAGAAGCTCCAGCTCCCTTCATATCTTCTTTGCCGTGACTACAGCTCTATTCCAGGTACACCTTCTTCCCGACTGAGATGTGTGAGCTCAGTCTTTCAATCCAAGCATTATGTTAGCTCTGTGATGTCCTGGATGCGCTTCTTTAAACCTTATAATGCTTGGGACCAGTTGGGACTGGCCTAGTTTAATCATGATAGTGAAGATTCACTGTTTGAACGAAACACAATTCAGACAAAGTGGCAACACCTCTCTGGAGGTTCCAAGTCCCAATTCCTCCTAATTTTGGTTGCTGATTGATCATGCGAGTTAACCATACCCATTGTGATTGTTACAAGGGCCTGGGCTAGCTTAGTGTGTCTGAGTTCCACCGAGGATTCACAGTCGAGTGAGAGTAAGGACCCGATGATCCAAGGCACTCCAATCCTCATGGCCATAGGTATTCGATCCACCTCACCATCAGGATGGTATAGGGATTGAACTCTGGCCAATTGGTTGCCTCTGTGAGGAGAGTTAACTCATAGTAAACCCTAGATGCTGCGTTAGGGCCCAACCTCTCGGGTAGCCATCTGGCGATCCAAAACCTCCCATTGAGGGCTTTGAGGTTTAGTCGGCACGCCTTAACTCACTGATGGTGTACCGATTGAGTCCTGACCGTGAGGTGGCGTAGTGGCCGAGAATTTTGTAATTCAAGTCCTCCCTAATCGGTCTGTCATGAATGGAGAACGGGGACGATGACACTGGCGCATCGGGCTGGGCCAGCCCAAGCCCACGCGGTGCGACAGTGCCTACCTAGTGAGGCCCCGATCCGACCTGCGTGTTTTCGAATTTGGGCCAGGCTAATTTAATAATTTAGGAATTAAATTCCTTTTGATAAATAACTGATAAATGGAATAAATTAAATATCCCATGATTTGATTAATGAAAAATATTTAGAATGAATTAATAAAATAATTTAACCAGTACTTATCTAAATGGTATGATCCAATATACCATTTGAACTAAAAAAAATGCAAGTAATAATAATATGAAGTAAAATTTAAGATCCAATAGTTAGATTTTATAAAATTTCCTAGTCCTTCTCTGATCTTATTTTATTCATAATTAATTCAATTAATACCCACAAATTATGATTTTTATCTCTGATTGCTCATAAGACCATGCAGAACTAATGTATGCTCTTAAAAAAATTAAGAGTTCAAAATTTGTTAATCTCCTCTTAATTACCCTAACTCTTGATTAGTAAATTTAGCTTTTGTTAAAGCTCTGATTTTGGGTGTTTAAGTTTCAATCACCTTCTTAAGTGCAAAAGAGTTTATATCTATGCTTGTATCATCTTAATGAACCTTAAATTACTTAATTACTTAATTTAGTCTTAATATGTAATTAGTACTAATTAGGTTAATATTAAAGTCAAATATTGAATTAAGTGTTTCATTCATCTCATTAGCCAATATTAAGTCCATTAAAAATGAGTTGAATCAACTTAAATGTTTAAATCTTAAATTCCCATTATTTAGTCTTAAGGAGGGTATTTTGATAACTTTGACCAAAATGTTGTTTAAGTGCCCTTAAACCCTAGAAATTTTAATAAAGTGTTTTTAATCACTAATGAAATGTATTAATATCATTTTCTTAACTTTTGAGCCTAATTAATTGTAACAACCCAAGTTATTACCATAGTTAATTATGGCTAATTCTAAGTCTTAAATATAATTATAAGTGCTAATTAGGTCAATTGGAGTCAACCTCTAAGACCTAGTCCAAATCAGGAGTCAAAAATATCGAATCCGGATTTCTGGAAACTCAAAAAACCCTAAAATTTGACCTATCCAAAGTGATCTCTGATTGAAAAACGGACACCACCATTGCGTTCATTGACCCCAAATTAGCTTGGGATGAAGTTTTCGTGTCAATCGGAAGTCATCGAAATTTTAATGAATATTTTAATAATAAAAATATCCCAGAAATTGAGGCATCAAAATACTCGTTGGATCGAAAATCCGACCTCGCCATTGCATTCCTTGACCCCAAATTAGCTATGAAGAAAATGTTCAAAAAATTTTGGAAATTTAAAAAAAATATATATTATTTTAATACTTAACGGCGTGCCGTTAAGTATTTAAAGTTACCATCAACTGTAGCTGACGGCGCCGTCTATCTAGACGGCGCCCCTCTCGGCCGTTGGATCGTGTCCGGATCCAACGGCTCGGAGTCGTCGTCTTTGACGACTCTGCCCGCTCGCCACGCGGCATGCTCCGCCACCCCGTCTGGCCAACCGGCGGCCTCCCCAGCCTCGTCGAGGTCGTCGGCACCTCTTATAAAGCCTCTGGTAGCCTCTGGGCTCCGAGTTTTGCGAACCCGAGCCCAGATCGAGCCCTGAAGCCCCGACCCGAGCCAACCGTCCGCGAGCCATCAATCTTCCAGGTATCGGATCTCCCCCGTTCTTCCTTCAATTATTGCAATTTTTCTTTTGAAATGCTATTCCACGAGTCCGATTGACGATCCAACGGATCTGATCTAGGCTAGCCCAACCGGATCGATGATAAATAGGTTTAGGTCCACAGTAGAAATCGTTAGCCGTAACCCTAGAAATATAGGGTTCCATTTTGCCGCCGATCTCGGCCACCTCCGGCGAAGGTCCGCCCACCGGCATGTAGCCCTCGTCGAGGGCTACCGTCGGCCGTGCGGGACGAGGTGGTCTAGCACCGGGAAGGCCAGCAAAAGCCGTGCCCTAGCCTGGCGCCCTCGGACGTCTCCACAAAGGAGATAAAGTCCGGGCCGGGCCGGGTCGACCCGAGCCTGCCCCAATCGCGTCCGGGTCCGCGTAGGCCAGGTGGGCCCACCGAGATTGGTGGCGCCTTCTGGGCCTGCCACGTGTTCAGTGGGACCCACCAGCTGAGCCCGCAACTCTACGGCTTCGGCCGTGGGGCCCACTACGCTACGTGGCAGCCAGCCGGCACGCCACGTGTCACGTGGGGCCCACAGCCCGAGCCCGGCGCGGTGCTACAGCTTTCCCATGGGGCCCACAGTGCAACGTGGCAGCCTCTAGGCCCGCCACATGTCAAGTGGGACCCACTGCCCGGTCACCCACGACGCTTCGGCTTCCATGTGGGGGCCCACTGTGCCACGTGGCAGCCTCTGGCAGTGCCACGTGTCAGATGGGGCCCACTGCCCGGTCACTCGTGACGCTTCAGCTTCCCTGTGGGCCCACTGTGCCACGTGGCAGCCTCTGGTAATGTCACGTGTCAGGTGGGGCCCACTGCCCAGTCACCCGAGCTGACTCAGCTTACCCGTGGGGCCCACAGTGCCACGTGGCAGCCTCTAGCAGTGCCACGTGTCAGGTGGAGCCCATTGACTGTTAATTAAATTAAATTAATTACTGTTATGGTTAATTAACTACTATTAATGATTAATTAATTATAGTTAATGGTTAATTAAATTAGGATTAGTGTTAATAATTTTGGAATAGTAATTTCATAATTAATTAACAGTAATTAGGGATTAATTAGGGATAATTTAAGATTAATTTGTGGCGGCCCTGCCCCTCCGTGGTCCTGTTAACTCTTAAGTTTATATGATTACGGTGAAGGGGTCACCAAATGATGAGGTTCCCACTTAGAATTGGATTAGACACACATTCTAATCCAACTTAACTAAGTACTTTACCATTTCTCCAAGAATCCATCACTAAATGATCATACAAGTAACACAGAGTACGGAAGCATATAATACAACATCCATCCATGCAATATAAATACAACAGTACAAAATAAGTAAAGAAGCTGAAAAGAAAAGTTTAACCTGTATTATTACAACATTTAATAAATTTAAGAAGCTGAAAAGGAAACTCTCAACCTCACCAAAAGCAGAAAAGAAAACCAAGGGTCTTCAGGAACAAGCTCCTCCTCTAATGGCAAGGCCTCCACTGGATCTACTGCTCCAAGAAACTCAGAACCTACCATTATCAGTTTCATAATGGTAGGGCCTTAGCCAACAAAAGAAAAGCTGGTTAGACTATTGTCTAAGCACATTTTAGGGTAAAAATTGATTATGTTATTTAGATATCACCATAAACCAATACAAAAGCAAGTAGGTGCAGAAAACCATAAGAAAAGAATGGTAATAAGCTATAAACCACAGTTTATAACTAAATTAACTAGGAAGTAAGCACATACCTCCTTCAAGCAACTGCAACAAGGTCAGATAAGCAAAAGAAAGACTAAACAAAATTGTAAAGAAAATACATCCTAAACATGCTTATGATCAAAATAGGCTTATGCTGAGTGACATAACAGTAATTGAACATGTAAAATATTATAAAACTGAAAATATAACTAACATCCTATATATGCATATGAAAACAGTAAATAAGACTAGCATCCTATATAGAAACAAGGCTAGGAAAGTGCAGGAAAACTATAAGTAAAGGTAGCACTGAAATGCAGAATATGTAAAGTAAAACAGTAATTACAAAACTTAAAACTGCATTGGCTATTCAAGCCACTCAACTGAAAGCACACCCAGTAAAACTTAGCCTGATGGGGTAAGAAAGAAGTTCTGAACTGAGTATCACTGAAACCTCTTAGCCTGATGAGCTAAGGCAAAAACCAAATATAAGTGTACTTAAATTAGTATAACCATATCAGATCCTGACTATTCAGTTAGTAGGGCAAGAGTCTATCCATCCTATCCCACTGACTAGGCATGGCATAGACTATTAGACTGACCCGAACAATGTAGCCGACCCCGAACGGGTGATTGAAGATGTATACTAATCAAGCTACAACTTACTAAAATACAAGAAGAAAACAATATACTACTTATGAATGATCAAAGTTGACATAAGATAATTATCAATTATCTTATGTACCTTAAATATGCTCATGGTTTAAAGCTAAAAATCAAGGTAAGCGAAACATCAAAACAATGTGAGCAAGAGACTCTATCTAGAACACAGGTGATATCGATTATTGTCTATTTATTTGTTCTATCTACTCTAAGTTACATAGGTTTTAGAATCATCAATTCTTACACATTCTGTAACTTAGAATCACGAATCCTATAAGTTGAAGATAATTATGACTGGCCAAGTCCTAACTATATCTTAATCAAAAGATGACTACTTGGTTTAAATGAATAAATCATCGGCCTAATTTTATAATTTATTAACCCCAACCCATATTGATTAGCCAAATCAAGATGAAAAGATTAGGAATTAGACTCCAAATGATGGGGTCTAATTACTTAATCCAAAGGTACAACTAAGGATCTATGGCTTAAAACCCAAATCTCATAGATTAAGCTAGGGAAAATCCTAATGTTAAATTAATTTATTAGGATATATCTCTATTCTTAGTTCTAGAGTTCAAAGATAGAATAATCATTTAAATAAACAAAAAAAAATCTATAAATTAGTAAACTCAAGGTTTCATCTATTGAGTAACCAAATTTACTCAACAGATAAATTCTAACTTAAAATCTATTCCTAATTCTAAGAATTAAGGGCTCTTAATTTCTAAGAGTATCTCTCATGACACACATCCTAACTAATATTATAAAGACCTAAGGAAGGATCTAAGAAAGATTAAGGAAAGAAAGCACTCAAATCTTTACTTAGGAAATTCTTTAAGGACATTAAAATTGAGATTTAATCAAAGTAAAATTAAGACTTGAACTTAATTAATTTCTATTATAAATCATTTTATTTACTGTTTTTAATGATTATAAAATGTTTTTAGGGTTTTAGAAAGTCAAACCCTAAATTTGGGCAAAATTACCATTTTGCCCCTACTTAAGGGTTCAAAGGATCAAATTTTGATCTAGGGTTTTAAATTTGAAATTTTCTATTGGAATGAGTTTCTTACTGTCTAATGTAAGATTATATAGCAACTACACTAAATTTGGGTGATTATTAAGCCTTATGAGGTCAAATTAGTAAATTTAACTCATAGGGGCAATTTAGTAATTTGCTGAATGAAATCTAAATTTTCTTTCGGTTTACTGTTATTTACTGTCTAAGCTTTCCACAGAACTTGATTTGCTAAATTCTGATAAGTATTGGCCAAGTTATGGCCAATACAAGATCTAGGGTTAAAAGGATAATTAAGGGATCCTTAATTAAGGGTCAAAATCCTAATTTTGTCAATTAGTGTCCAAATTGAATAAAATTAGTGGCTATAGTTTACAAATAGTCCACTAATTATAATGACATGTGGTAGGTTCAATTTGGATCAAATTTGACTAAGTTATGACCTAATTAGGGTTTAGGGTGATTAGTGAGTGATTAGTGAAATTAATCACTCAATTACTAATCTAACATTACAGATAGATTCTAAATGACTCTATGAGTTCTTTGAAACTTAAATTGTCCAATTTGGATTATTAGATTTGCTAATATTCACTAATCAAGTTTTAGGATAATTAAGGGTGATTAGCAAATCTAACAGTTAGATCTAAAATATTTTTACAGATTACTGTTAATTAGGTTTTTCTAATCTAAATTGATATTTGATTCATCCAATTTGGAGCTCAATTGACCAAGTTATGGTTAATTGAAGTTCTAGTTCTAATTAGGGTAATTAGGGTTAGGTCCTAAAAGTGATTAGTCAAATACTAATCCAAACAGAAAAATTAACCTTAAATTAATTTAATACCCTAAAATATCACTATGCTATATATTGATCCTACTGAATTTTGGATAGTACCATATTATTCCCCAAAATTTTCTGAATCTAATGGTATATTTATTTGCAAAATTTGGACTTGTATTTTGTGAGTTGTTAAGGTTTAAAGTTTAAATATTATTTGGATTAATTAAATTAAACTAAATTTAATTTATTTAATCTTATTAAATATTTATATAATTAATTCTCTGCACAAATAATTATAGTAATGATTAATTTCATTTTAATATTTATTTATATGTTTATTTTTATTATAATTAAATAACTAATATATATGTATACTTATAGTATACATATATTTATTGTAAGTTATTTGATATATAAAATGTATATTATATATATTTATACTTAATTAAATTATTTATACGCTGCAGGTGGGACCCACGCCGGCAGTCAGACATGACCGAGGCGGGACCCACAGCCACGCGGTAGGTCGTGGCTTGATGAGGTGCGACCAATGGGCCCCACAGTCAGAGCGTAGAACTGACCCCGTCAGTTTGACAGGGACGAGTGGGCCCCACATGCGGGTCAGCAGGGCGGGCTACGTGGTTGAAGGTAGGGTGGACACGCAAGCAAGTAACGTACGGATGCCAGGTGGATGATCTGACGATGAGGATTTGATCTCATAGTCTGCGATCATCGGCTGTGATTGGTCCAGATGAACCGGTTTGTTCTTTAAACGATCCAACGGTTTATGCTAAGTTGGCTAATCTAATGGATCGAGATTGATTCAGATCCAATGGTTGGATCTGAATCCAGATCTGACGACAGATCTAAGATGGCGATTTATCTCCTCCAATGCACTAGGGTTTCGGGCATAATCGAACAGGAGTTCGATCGATCATGCCTCAAAATGAATCCATTCTTTCACAATATTATGCAGTGATTAAGAAGCGAAAATAGGAAGAAAAGAATGTACCTGACTGATCTGCGATAGGATCGAGCACCCTCGGCTTCTTTCGGTGGAAACTATGGTCTAAACGTGAAACTCGAGTCCTAAAGTTGCCCTTGATACTTGAGGAAGAAGATAAGGAGGCTTAAGAGCGGCAGGGGACGGATGGCATGGCTGCACGGCGACGCGCGTCAACCCTTGCGACACGCGTAGGGTTGGCTTGACCACGCGGAGAAGACGGCCGATCCGACCGTTGGATCTCCCAGACGAACAGATCAAAAGATCCGTCAAAACTAACGGCTAGATTAAAGAATTCTAACGGCATTATATATTAACTTAACGGTGGACGTTAAGTATTAATAATTTATAATATTTATTAAATAATATATACTTATTTAATTAATTAGATTTATACAATTAAATGTATTCAAAAAAATTTTCCAATAATTCACTCTTAGCTAAATAAGGGGTGAGGAACGCAATGACACACTCGGATTTTCATTACGATGAGTATTTAATTATTTGATTATTTGGGGTATTTAAATAATATTAAAATATTTGATGAAAATCTAACGACTTCCAAATGCATCCAAAACTTCTCATCTAGCTAATTTGGGGGTTTTGAATGTAATGGCGAAGTCGGATTTTCAACTTGAGGTCTAAATAAAAAGTCAATTTCTAGGGTTTGGAATTTTTCAGAATTTCTGATTTGATTCAGTTGACTTCTGATTTGACCTAGGTTTTAGAAATGAGTTCTAAATTACTTAATTAGTAAATTAGAACCTTAATTAAGACTCACATTAGTCTTAATTAATCTAAGTAACAACCTGGGTTGTTGCATAATTAAAACCTAACTATATTTAGAATAATTAATTATTAATAAACAATAAAACATAATTAATTATTCTTAAATAAATATTAACAGATGATTAAGACTAATTAAATAAGTAATTAGTGTAATTACTTTGCTACAATAAAATATTAATAAATATAATTTAATTAATTAATTAATGGATTAATTAATGTTAATTAATAATTAAACTTAATTAATCACAGATTAATTAAGGATTAATAAATTCAGAAATTTTATATAAAACTTTAGGAATGAACGGTAAAATCATTTAATTTGAATAAATGAATAGTAAATTAATTCAAATTGTATTTTTAAATAATAAATCTTAAAAGTTTAATAACTTTTTGTAGGATAATCCAAACATAGCCAATATAGGTCTCATTTTGCTCAGGAAAATGTAAGGAATTAAATAACGTAAGTCAAAAATTTATTTCGGGGTACATATAACGAGGTAGCATTTTAGGACCTCTTTAGAGCCTCATAACTTTTTACCCAGTTATCAGAACATAATCAATATGGGTCTTAAAATGCTCAGTAGAGTGACCCCATCACCGTAGTAGTATTAGTTTTCTCATTTGAATATCAGGACAAAAAGTCAACCCTAGAATTCTTAGTAAAAAATGACCAAAATACCCATAGACTTCAAACAGCCATAACTAAGTCAAATCAACTCCAAATTTAAAAATTCAAGATGCTAACTAGCTTAGAATTCCAATGTCATCATTAAACTGAAAAAATATTGAGGATTTGAACCCTAAAAATTTAGGTAAATGACCAAATACCCCTGGCCTTATTTTGGTCATAACTTGACCGTTTCTCGCCCAATTTAGGTGTACTTACTGTCTATCTTCAAGTTAGACAGTAAGGAATTAGTTGGAATTAAGAGAAATCAATTCTGACCCATAAGTCAAAAGTTGACTTTTGACCCTTAAAGTAGGGGCAAAATGGTTATTTTGCCCTAAGATTGGATCAAGTACACCTACCCTTTAGGTAACATCCCAAAACATTAAAACTAATGTTATAATTTTCTTAGTGACACTTAAGTGAGTGAAATCAACCCTTAGATCAGATTTCAGGATTCTTCTAAGTCTTAAGCACTATACCTTAAGGACTTTTCCTGAGACTAGGACTAGATCATAGGTTAGAGTTCATTCATTGGGTAATTTGGGTTACCCAATGGGTAAAACCTTAGTTTTATTAGTTTTTAAACCTTCTTTTATTTTACAACTTGTTATGATTATTTTATCTTTAAACCTTAGATTTAAGATAGGAGATTCATCCTATTAAGTTTAATTACTTAATAGGATTTGCCTTAACTAGTAGATCACTTATAGAATAAAACCTAGAACTTAGGTCTTATCCTATTTGGATTATGTGATTATACCTAAATCTCATAGTATTTAATTCATAATATATAGGGTTAGAAGATCTTGATCAGATCTTAGTTAGAACATCTAAATTCACAAAATTAGGACGTATGATTTATGGATTTAACTCGTAGTCGTCTATCTGATTGAACTAGATTAGAACCTGATCAGTTATAATCCTTTTTAACTTATAAAGACGAATTTCTAAGTTGCACTCGATAGTAGGAAAACGGTGATCCTGAACTTGTGCGACTTAGAACAGTTAGAATAGTTAAGTAGAAAACAAATAATATCACCATGTTTAGTAGAGTCCCTTGCTTCTATTTGATATTTTGTTACTTATGCATTCATTGTACTTTTGTGCCATATTTTCTTGAGCATATCATATAAGACTTTTGATGCATAAATAAAATATTAGGAAGATATGGAGACTCCTTAAATTCCTTATAAAAATATTAAAGTGATTAACGAGAAGATAATAATTGGATGTATTTGAGCTGCCTCTCAGTATTGCCTTCTGACTACCTAGTTGACTTATGTCTCTAGGGGAAGGCCTCTGTTTTGTTGCGTGCTGTTTGCCTAGTCTCCTTGTTGACACTAGGGGTACACCGATAGTGCCCTAGCCATACTGGTGCTAAGATCCTTTGATTATGCTATTGATGCCTTAGCTGTACTTGTGCTAGGATCCGCCCTTGTTATACTGGTGCTAAGAACCTTCAGCCTTTCTCGTGGGCTAGATTAGCTCATTTTTGTATGGCAGATTATATATGTATGTTTATATGCAGTTGATGTTTGGTTACTTTTCAGTATTCTTATTCAGACAGCTATTTTCTTATACTACTTTTATATATATATTTAGGTTGTTAGAATCTTGCTGCTATTTATATGTACCACTGCTAAGTTCTTTTATTTAATTGGCATGTTTCTTTGATCACCAATATATTTAGGTTGTAGCATCTTTCTTACTGCACTTATTTATTTATGTATATTTATATGCCTTACCTTGTTTAGCTTGCATGTGAGGCATGTCTTAGCCTCTCCTTTGCTTAAGTTATAAATGATGGTTTATAGCTTTCCCTTTTCTTTTGTACTGCTTGCTGCTCCTTTATACACATTGTTGCTTAGAAGTCGTAGAATGGTGATATTACATAACACATAAAACTTATCAGCTTAAAATGTACATAGAAAATTGTCTAACCAGATTTTTCTTTTTTGGCTGGGGCACTACATTGTAAAACCAACAATGGCAGACCCTTTTCAATTAGATGAGCAGGAGTTAGGAGTGGAGCCATACCCAGAGGAGGAGCCCGTGGAAGAAGCCGCTGTTTAGCCTTTATTTCTAAATGAGTATGAAAGTCTTTTTACTTTTATTATTTGAAACTTTAAAATGATGTAATAATACAGGTACTGGTGACTACGTATTTAGATTTTATACTTATGTTCTGAGATACTTTTCTTTATATTTAGATTGTGATGCTTTGGATGATTTATATTGAAAATCACTTCCGCACTCTGTATGTTTACTTAGATAGTAACTGCATGTTGATTCTATGCTTACTCCTTCTCTTATTAGGTGGATTGTGGATTTCATCCTAATCCAATTATAAGTAAAGGGTTAGCTAGAGTGACACGCCACCCCTTAACTTAATTCTTGTGGATTAAGGGGTGGGGCGCCACATTAATCTAAATAAGTTAAGCTTAATTTTCCTTTTTATTTAGTGATCAAACTTTAGATCTTAGATCTTAAATCTTAGACTCTTAATCATTTTAATCTAATTATGCTATTATCTTTGAAATTCTTAATTGATTTATTATCTTAATTTCTTTGAAACCTCCTTGTGGGTGTAGAATTGATTCAATCTATAAAATAATATGATAATTTTATAGATTGAAAATAGATCATAAATTCTTATATTATTGATTGATTATTTTGTCTTATGATATTAAAATAACCTTTCACTAAGATCTTAGCTTCTAAATCTTTCAGTTTTTAAGATCTTTTATCTTTAGACTAAGGTTGGATGTGAACCTTAGATCATTGATAGAGTATCACCTTGGATTCAAGATTTGAACCCCATTTTTGGAGTTTAAGTCAAGAATCCTTAATCTTAATTTGCATAATCAAGATTTGGGTTGAGTGAGTAAAACATATTAATTAAGTCATTGATTTATTTACTTTAATATTTTATATTTGTCATCAGATTTTGGATTAGAACTTGCTAATTTATAATGTTAACATTAAGGTCGTGAATTTGAGATTATACTCGATAGCTGGATATTGGAGATCCTAAACTTGCATCTTCTCAGAATAGTTAGAACGAGTTAAATTAAAACAACAATAAATTTCACATGAGTCTAGTTGAGTCTCTTGCTTACTTTGACTATTGTTGCTCTGCACACCTTGTATATTGAGCATTTTTCCTTGGACATAATAGGTGAACTCAGAATTTTGATAATATATCATAAGTTAGTATTTGAAAAGCATTAATATTTATTTAGTTCATTCAGTGCATTCAGTTTAATAGGGTGTATCCTAGCTCAATTTGCCTCCTCAGTTCTAATTTTGTTATAGAATAGACTTAAATCTCTGTGCTTGGCTAGGATGGATACATGTCTTATTCTATAAGTTTAACTTGGACCTAGCTCTGATGATGTCTAGGATGGATATATGTTGACCTTTCTGTTCAAAGGTTCTGTATGGCCTATTTTTATTATGGCAGTACTATATTTAGGCATGCTCTTACTTCAATTCAGTTCTAGTACTTTGACTTGCTTTGCTATATATTTTAGTGGCTTTACTTTTATTTTATTTTAGTGCTTTGGCTTCTTTTGCCACATATTTCAGTTGCCTTACTTTTTTTTCATTTCAGTGCTTTGGATTGTTTTGCCATATACTTCAGTGGATTTTACTTATTAGTTCTGCATACTTATATATTTATTCTAGTTTAGTATTTATTAAGTATTGGCATGTTTATGATGCTAGTTTTGTATACTCAGTTCAGCACATTTCAGTACAATTTTTCTTTATGTAACTAGCATCTATTTCATGTGAACATAATCATATTAGGATGAGTCTTACTTTCAGTACCTTGCAGTTAATTATACGTTATAGCCTCACCTTGTTTAGCTTCATGCATGGTATATCATTTTTCATACTTTGTTATTTATTTATAAATGTTATTTTATAACTATCTCATTCATTGTTGCTTATTGCACCTTAAACTACTTGCATGCTTAAAGTAATAATATGATATCCTTAAATTTTTAGTTCACTTAATCAACCTAAAATGTACTTAGACAATTTATCTAACTGTAACTTTTTTTTTATCGGCTGGAGCCCTAACATTTGTGATACCAACAAATGTCAGATTTTGAGCTGTTCTTTGGTGGTTCTTCTGGAGAGGAACTTGTGCAAGAGGAGGATCTTTCTATTGCTGCTTAATTATATTTTATTTTCTACTGTGATGATGAGAGCTCTTTCCTTTCATTTAAATATTCAGTCTTTAATAATTCTTAATTTGGATGTATTTACTTTCTGCACTTTGAGCTGAGTTACTGTTGTATTTTCCTTTTCTATACTATACTGTAATGTGGATGCTATATTATACTATTTTCTGCTTCCGCTAATTTGATATGTTGATGTATGTTCTCAGTTTCAGGTGATAAGTCTTCTACTTAAGGTATGTTGGGTTATACCTGACTCTACTTAAGTTGGGGATTTGCCACAGTTGGAGTACCACACTCCTTGTGATTATGTTAATATCAATATTAGCATGGTTGCAAAGGGTACGGGGCACCATAAGGACAGACTGATATCTGGAAAAATATGGAGACTGCACATTGCCTTTGAGAGAGAATGTGTAATTAGTCTGGAACTTACATCTTAGATAGTTTGATAGACATATATAACTCATCAATTATTCTATAATTTTGTCCAATTGAATAAATATTATATATTGATGTATTTTATTATAAAATGAGCACATTTTAAATACGTATAATGCATTTATAATCATGATAATTTTGAAAGCATATCATACTTAAATATCACATTATATTTGTATATACTTCTCGTGAAGAATTATGCTGCTTAATATTATATGCAAATTCTGATATCCTACAAACCTTACTTAGACCTTTGTTTCTAATTAATTTTGTTTTTCTTTTCTTTTTATTAGTTCGCCCTATCAAAAACATACATACATACATATATATATATATGGCAGTTCAGGAATAATCTTTGGATCAAGTCTTTGAGACGGATATGATGTATAATGGAGCAACTTAGATGTTGATTTTCTTAAGGTTTTAAATTTTTACTTAGTGTTAACAGATTTTGTAAGACATTTATTATCTTTATAATGAATATATTTTCTTTATTATTCTGGTATTTCTAAATATTGCAATAAATGTAGAAGTGTATTTTTATACACCTATAAATACACTGTTATATTAAACCCTTATATGATTTTGGGGAGTGAGCACCTAATGCTAGATTAGCTATGCTGACCAAGCAGCGGTTTGCCACACAATAGGTCACCAAGTGAGAGATTTTTGGGATATGGAGACCATTTAGATTATCATGGAAGTACCAATGAAGCTTCGTTGGATTCCCGAGAGGTCATGGGGTGTTCCGAGACAAGTCGGGGGAAGTTCGGGAACTCTAGCTCGCCTTGCTGATTTTGCTGCTAAGCACTAGGCATCATGGCTCACCATGGCATGTTGTGGTGTCCAGTGGTTTGATACTAAAGCTCCATGACTTCCTGTGGCTCCTTGTGGTTTGATACTGGGGTGCTACGACACGTCGTAGCGCCTGTTGGAAGCATGTTTCAAACTTAGGTGGTCCCCTAAATATTTTGGGGGCATTTTGGATCATTTGGGGTTCAAGTGAGGCCTATGTATATAAGGAAACATATTGGAATGCTTCCTAATGGGTGGAGAAGTTGAGATCAACCCTAATTTAGCTTGATGGCTATTGTTGATTTCCTTCAACCTAGAGTGAGAGCTAAAGATTTTTAAATAAAAATAAGTTGATTGGGAGGCTTTGTAAGTGGTAGATTATTACAGTCTTTCCAACTTAAAAATAAGTTTTGTCCCTAGCATTCAACTCTAAATATAATAAGAGGTATATAAAAAACTTTTAAAATTAGCTAAACATAAAAAATTTGAATATATATAATTAAAAATACATTTTAGTATCATTTCTTATAATTATATGAGAGCATATATGCAAATATCATTTGTTTTTCTATGTTGATTGTTCCAGTCCATTATTCCTCCTTGGGACCTAAAGAAAGAATAATCATATTTCTCAATTTCTTAATATCATAAGCCTAAATATTCTTATGTACTTTTTCATATATTAGGTTTTGTTTGAAAATTATACTTTATATTAACACTTATGAAGTCAATTCTGATAGCATCTGCAAAGTGAGGAAATATGGAATATATAGTAAATTGTATTTAAATGTTCTAGAGGTTCAAGCTTGAAGGCACTTTGGCCCAATTTAGCTATTATTTCAAATTACCAAATAAATTAAGATTTTAGTTTTCCTAGTATTCCAAAGCTATTGATATATTCAAGTGGACTAACTTTATCATAGATAAAGTTACCAATATCAAATCACAAATCTTGTTGTATGAAATCAAAATGCTTTTTTTATTCTATCATGTGCTGCTATTAGTCTGGCCTAAATTTATTTGACTTAATGCAGCCACTTCCATAATATTTGACCTAAATAATTGAATGCCACCAAATTTTTGTTTAATGTAATAGTTATTGTATACTCTGCCATCTAAAACTTTATACAGTAACACACTAATATTGAATTGGAAACTATTATTATAAGTGAATTAGATTAATGGCAAATGAGTATTTTAGATATCTCCAAATTTTAAAATATGTTGACACAATTCAACTTAAAGAAGATAATTCAATCTTTTAGTTTGCCTATTAATTTGGGGATGAAAAGCCTACACGTACATGATTTAGATCCAAAATCCTTCTAAATAGTGTGCCAAACTTAAATGTAAAATGAGTGTCTCTGCATGACATTATCAGTTTAGCTATTCCATGTTGTATAATTATTTTGCTTAAAGATATCATTGTTAACTTCTCAAATGTATCTATATGATGAATGTGAATACAATGTCTGAATTAGTAATAAAATCTGCGGCTACCTAAGCAAATCATTTTCTAATCTTTGTTCGTATAAATTCAATTATCAAATTCATAGAGATGTCTTCTAAGTTCCATCATGATATTGAGAGCAGTTAAAGTAATCCTTCAGGCTTCTGGTGTTTTGTCTTGATTAATTTGTGTGCTTTGTATCTGCTTGCCAGCTTACCTACATCTCTTTTTGATACTGACCACCAAAATAATTTCTTAAAATCATGGTATATTTAAATATTGCATGGGTGAATAGAATAACTTGCATCATAAGCTTATATTAGAATAATTTGTTGAAAGTCTAAATCTTTTAGCACCTACAATATATAACCTTGAACTGTGATATTATCATTATTAAGTCAAAGTTTTGATTTGGTCTCGATATTAATAATAGCAATTAAGAACTTATATTTCATGTGCTTTTAATGTGTTGACATGATTTGATCTTCCAAAGGAATCTCTAATGATTGATGACTCAAAAATATCTGTAGTAGTTCATTAAGCGGTTGTTCTATTTTTAATTTATCAAATTCTTGAATGAGTTCATTAATTGAATTAAATTAACAAAATTTTCCTTAAGATTTTTTGTTTAGCACATCAACTACAATGTTGGCTCTACCATAGTGATATTGAAAATTAAGGTTAAAATCTTTTAAGTTCTAACCATTTCCACTATCACATGTTTAACTCTTTCTAAGTAATTATGATGGTTAGTGTTAACTTAACACCTGGTTTTGTATAAATAGTATCTTTAGATTTTTAGTGCAAAAATGATTATTGCTAATTTCAAATCATATATACGACAACTTTTTTCATGTTTTAAATTGTTTAGATGCATATAATACCTTTACGTCCATGAATTAATATTCATCCTTGGAAATTAAGAAGCATCACTATAAAGTTGGTATTCATTAGCTTTAACTGACAACACATGAATTGGCACAGAGGTTAAGCAACCTTTTTGTCATTGAAAATCAACCTTACACTTGTCACACCACATAAAATAACCATCATTTCAAGTCAAGCGAACAAAAGGTGTAGAAATATGTGCCAAACACTTGACAAACTTTTTATAATAACCTGTAATACCTAAAAAAATTCAAACTTCTAAAATAGTTAACTTTGAGGCAATTTTGAATATCAATGATCATATTCAAACTCACTTTAATTCCCTTTTATTAGCAATATGCTTTATGAAAGTAATTTAATATAATCAAAATTCATATTTAGAAAACTTAATAAATAATGGATTACACTTAAGATCATTAAAAATAGTTCTCAAATGGTATATGATCTTGTTTACTCTTTAAGTTGGCAGTGAAAAGTTGAAGAGAATGTTTTTAAGCGTTCAAAAGATCGTTCAATTTTGAAAAAATGTTTGTCTGATCAAATGAAGTCAAATTTGGATGAAATTTAGGAGAATACTATGGTGGATGCTAAGAATCTGTATAATCTTATTTAATATAATTTTGTGGCTATTTGAGAGGATTATTTATAATGAAGTACAAGGGTGTCGAGTTTGCATAGATTTCATTGGATGAGCGTTTGATGGCTGAAATAACAGTATATTTTGGTGAAACAAAGTGGAAATCATATGTAATATAAAATACTACAAAATCAGGTAAAAAAATGAAAAAAAATAAGATAAATATCTAGATTATCCACACCTTAAGTTTTTGATGATTATATGCCCCTTCAAGACTATTGATTGTACATAGCAAAAGAGAGTGATTGCCATCCACAGTAACACAAGAACTCTATAATCTTTTTTCTTAGGAAAGAACATTCATTAATTATGGTTTTCAAATGATATATATGGGCTATTTATAGATGTAGCTCAAAAACATTAGTCCTCCAAAACAAATATAATACGACTCAATCCGAAACAAAGCAAATGTAACATGACTCAACTCGAACAAATTAACACAACTCAATAGCAAATCATCCCCAATAGCTAAGCTCTCTATGAAATCTCGAGTCATGGGCCTCCTCTTCACATGTACTCAATGTCATGCACCATATTCTCCCCTGCCAAAAAAAGTATTTCCACAAAGTTAAAGCCCATATAATCATCTAAGATGTTCAGGCTTAACTTCTAAAGATTTTTCTTTGTCATCTAAGGGTTATTAGAAGATGACTTATTCTTCCACATGATCAAAAAATTATGATCTATATTTATAGTATGTATCTAACAATATATTCTATTAAAAATAAAAAAGGTGTATGAAACTTATGTGATGGCTTATCGTTCTCTACTGCAACATAATTAAATTATGTATTCTTTGAAATAAAATTCGTTGACAATAAAATCAAATATTTTACATTAAATACACAACCTGTTCACATATCAGGTGGCAACACAAAGAGATAAGCATTGGACCTAAGTTTTCATATCCCTCTAAAGGGATCTATAGTCCGAGTATGCAATTTCTTATATTTAGTAGTGGCTTATGTAATGACCTGTGTCGTTATAAGGCTAAGTAAATTATAATATACACCATTAAGGCTTAACATAATCACTAAATTGCATTATGGCAATTTTGTAATGAAATATCAAGAGAAAATATTTTTGATATTTTAATATTTTAAAGTAAATTAAATAAATAAATAAAAACATGGAAAGCTATTTTGAACTCAAAATATAAAAATAAATATATTTTTTGATTCATCACTCCCAAATTATATATTTGTGAAAATTTCATAATTTTTAGATGTAAAACAAGGGGAATACACAAAAATTGATTTAAATAAATAAATTGAAATTATTATTTAAAATTATTAATAATAGTTAAAAAATAATTCTTTAATCGAATCCTGTGCAATGAGAGATGATTAAATGATGGTGCGGAGCGCTGCAAGCCATGCAATATTATTGTATTGCGATCTAATCATCTAGGCTAATCAGAATCGTTGGAAAAAGATCGAGATGTTAGATTTAAACTTGCAAATCTAATGCACAGATCATTTACATGTACGTCTTTTTCATTGAAGACAAAACAAGGACAACTGAGCTATTTGGCGATGTAGAGATCCCACTGCACCATGT
Organism: Gastrodia elata; assembly: GCA_016760335.1. Taxonomy (NCBI): domain Eukaryota; kingdom Viridiplantae; phylum Streptophyta; class Magnoliopsida; order Asparagales; family Orchidaceae; genus Gastrodia; species Gastrodia elata. Next base: position 17,431,338 of record CM028672.1, on the reverse strand, counting down.
CACATGTCATAGTGCTGCGGGATGGAGTGCACGACACACTACGTGTCTGTGTAGTCCCATCCAATCACTAAATGTGTCGAACAACATAGGGAATGGCCTCCGGCATTACTATCACCATGAAGACCTATGACGGATCATTGCCATCGATCCAAACCATTCCAAAGACTGAGATTGATTGGTATTGACCATAAATGATCTCATACATCTCCATAACCATCCATATCAACTCCTAAACCCTTTGAAACATCTCATGAGCCTAGCACCCAAGAGCCTTCTTCCTCCTCTTCAGCGACCTCCTGAGCGCATTGCTGACTGTTGCAAAGCCCCATTACCTAGCAGGGACCTCCATAGAGCTTTATAAAACATCTCAAATCCTGACAAGCCAAAGGCAGATCCTCCTTGGTCATCTCAGCTCCCTGACCCAAAGCAGCCTAATGAACTAATTAAGCTAGCTCAAGTCTTGTAACAACCTTAGGTCATTATCATGCTTAACATATATTCAATTAGATCTTTATCATTTCACCATTAGGTTCTAAGCATCATTATGAACTCACCCTAAAAAATTGGGATAATTTGGATCAAGATTGAAGTATTTGATTATTGTAATCAAATTAAATGCTCATAAAATTAAATAAATTAATTTGACCTCCATTCAAAAATTTGATTTCATTCTTGAATTTCTCGTGAATTCTTGAGAACTTTTGGAGATTATTTAGACCTAATTAGATATTTAATTTAAATGTAATTAACTTTTAAATAAATTAGCTTTTAATTAATTAATTTTCATTTAATCCAACGGTCGATTGTTGGATCTCTCTTCAAACAATAGTTGATTTGTTGTCCAGGCCACACACTGAGCAACGAATCCAAACAGAACGAGCCATCCCACCGAAATCAGATGATCTAGATCAACATCGCTCCCCATGATATGATATAAACAGTTAGATCTTAAGTTGCATCACACGGTTGTGATTAATCCTAGCATTATTTATCTTCATTTTGCTTTTATTTTCATCCTGATAGGATCCTAATGGCCTACCACCATGGCAATATAGAAGGGAATCATGTTATAACAACACATGGTTATTACTTGAATTATGATCACCAAATTAGCTTAAGAACCTCACCATTAGTCTTAAAATAGTCTTAAGACTTATCTCAAATATTTTGGTGGAATTTGGAAGTCGCTTGAGTGAGATTAATATTTTGATCAATTTAACTAATTGGAAAAAAATAAAGTAATTATTTAGACCTCCAATCAAAAATTTGACTTTATTTTTAAGTTGCTCATACCCAAATTAGCTATGTGTAAAATTTGGGGAATTTTTAAAGATGATTTGGTTGGTACTTAGATTTATTAAATTAACTTTATTAATTAAATAATTAAATTACAATTAATTAAATCCCTATGGAGCCATTGGAATGAATGGAAGACGATCTGCCATTCACTCGATCATAAGACACGATCATATAGCTCTGATTAGATCAGAGCCGTCTGATCGAACATATTGCCAGGTTAGGTCCCGGTTGTCTTTACGGGGACTGATCCCTCGAAACCGCCGCTTCTCTGCAGCACGTCGAACTGCCACTGAAACCACCACTTCTCTGCAACAATGCTCATACAGGTTACCTCATCGCACCTATTTTGGTCGAGCTCAGAGTGACAATGGAGTGCTGAGGCGTTAAATCGATAGGGCACAAATCAAGTCAGTGAACCCGACAAAAAATGAACAAATTACACCCCTTAATCTTAGTATAATATGCTACCAATTATTGTAATTGAATTTCTTTTATGTATTTTGATTGGTGTATCAGTAGGTAGCGAGTTCTTTAGCTCAATCAGGCTAGGTTAGGCCTGTTACTAGCGTCAGTGTACAGTGAACTATAGCGAACCCTAAGACCGATGAATGGATGATTACGGTTAGGTGATTCATGCATTTTTAGTTGGGGCTTCTTATACCTGCATGTTGAGTAGATCAATAGCTTCAATTTGGTATAGGCTGTGTCGCCAAGGTTTATCGGTGGACGAAGAAAACATATGCCCTAGCTCCTAGGGATCGTGCGACTATCGAGGATAGTGAACAATGTTGGGCGAGTCCCCTAACCTATGCAACACTGTCTTGGGCCTTTGGACATGCGGCACACTACGTGCGTGCTGGAGCCGCCCGTGAACTTGCACTGGCATGCATACATTTAAATGAATGGGGATTAATTTAAATTAATAAATTTAGAATTTTATTTAGATCATCGCTTGTTACACAGTGATCCAAACATAGCAATATTATATCTTAATATGCTCAGAAAAATAAGAAGAATATTATGGTGAGATTTATTTTACAATTTGATTATTATTTTTGCTAATAACATTTTGAGCCTTAATTAACTTAGGTTAAACCATAATTAGGTCATATCAACTCCAAAATAAGCTTACACACCGTTATTATTCATGTTATGCTATAAGGAGTGCAATTGCACTGATTATGCTTAGATAGAATAGCAAAGTTTGCTGGGACTTGCCGGCTACTGCAGAAGATTTGTTCCAGGATTCACTCAGATCACAACACCGCTAACTCAGTTAGCTAGAAAGGAAGTGTCGTTCATCTGGAGCGCAGATTGTGAAGAAGCTTTTTAGAAGTTGAAGCATTTGTTAACTACCGCACCAATCCTTGTACTACCTCAAGAAAGGAAAGATTTTCGGGTTTATACTGATACCTCAAAGGTGGTACTTGGTTGTGTTCTAATACAAGATAATTGAGTAATAGCATTTGCCTCTAGATAGCTAAAGCTTAATTTAAGAAACTACCCTATACATGATTTTGAACATGTATGGGTAGTTTTCATCCTCAAAATATAGAGACCCTACCTGTATGGTGTTAAGTGTGAAATAATTACTGATCATCAGAATTTGAAGTATATTTTCACACAGAAGGAGCTTAACTGTCATCAGCGTAGATGGCTTGAGTTGATTTGTGACTATGATTTAGAAATCTAGTATCATCCATGTAAAGCTAACATAGTAGTTGATGCCACAAGTGGTAAAGTTATGTTATCTTTTCTTTGTGGCAACGATACTTTGATCGAAGAATTTGAAAGACTAAACCATAAGCCGATCAAATCATCAAAATTACATAGAATTCTATTTACTTTTCAATAAGAATCCCCTCTAAAATCAAGGATTATCAAAGCCCGGAAGAATGACGAATGTTATTCCAAGCTCAAATCTGATATTGAGAATGGGAAGAGATCTAAGTTACATCTTGATGCTAATGATCTAATCTTTTAAAAATAAAAGTTATGGGTTCCCAAGCATCTGCAGTTAGATATTCTTTATGAGGCCCATAACTCAGGTTACACTATTCATCCTGATAGTAGTAAGATGTATCATGATGTGAATAAGTCCTTATGGTGGCCTGGCATTATGAGAGATATTATTATTTTTATTTTCAAGTGGCATTCCTGTTCATTAGTAAAGGATAAACATCAAAAGCCTGGTGGGCTTCTTAAGCCATTATGTATCCCTGAATAGAAATGGTCTGACATTTTCATAAACTTCATCATGGATTTACTAAAGAGAAAGTTTGGTGCATATGTAATTTGGGTGATTGTCGACAAACTCTCCAAATCATTTCATTTCATTCTGATTCAACAGACTGATTTTGTAATGAAGTTGGCCAAGCTATACATCAAAGAGATCATCCATTTACATGGAACACCAAACTGCATTATATCAAATAGAGATAGTAGATTTACTTCTTAATTTTGGTTAGATATTCAGCAAGACATGGGGACTAATTTAGCTTTGAACATTGCCTTTCAACCTCAGACTGATGGTCAAACTGAATGTGTAAACCAAATTTTAGAAGATTTTCTACATTTTTGTGTGTTAGATTTTGGTGGATTATGGAAAGATTTTCTTACCTTAGTTAAGTTTGCATACAACAATAGTTATTAGTACAATATTGTTGTGGCTCCATATGAAGTGCTTTATGGAAGAAGACGTAATACTCCTGATGCTTAGACTGAAGCGGGAGATACTTAGCTCTATAGTTTCGATTTGGTTGAGGAGCATAACATAAAGATTCTGCAGATTAAACGTAATATATTGGCAACTCAGGATAGACGGAAGAAATATCATGACACTCTTCATCGACCTTTAGATTTTTAGATTGAGGAACGAACTTATCTGAAAGTTAGCTCGATGTTTGGTATTCAAAAATTAAGCGTGTCAGGAAAGCTGAATCACAGATATTTGGGACCCTTCAAAGTGATTGATAAAATGGGAATGTCTGCGTACATGTTGGAATTGCTTGAAAAGTTTTCAGTTATACATAATATGTAACAACCCAAGTTGTTACTCAGGTTAATTAAGACTAATCTTAGTCTTAATTGAGATTTTAGTATACTAATTAAGTAATTTGGAACTTATCTCTAAAACCTAGGTCAAATCAAAAGTCAACTGGATCAAAATCAGAAATTCTGGAAAATCCCAAACCCTAGAAACTGACTTTTTATTTAGACCTCAGATTGAAAATCTGACTTCGCCATTGCGTTCTCCACCCGCAAATTAGCTAGCGGTGAAATTTTGGATGCATTTGGAAGTCGTTAGATTTTCGTTGAATATTTTAATATTATTTAAATACCCCGAAAATTGAGATAATTAAATACTCGTCGAATCAAAAATCCGATTGCGCTGTTGCACTCATCATCTCTCAATTAGCCAAGGGTGATTTACTGGAAAATTTTTAAGTACTTTTAATTATTTAAATTTTAGGTAAATAAATTGAAATAATTAAATTTAATATTAAGAAAATATAATTATTAAACGGCACCGTCTAATGATTTCTGCACGCCGTTAAGTTGCCATTTGATCGGACGGCTGTTTCCCTGCCGTTCGATTGAGTCAATCGAGCGGCTAATCGTCCCTGCAAATGAGCGACACACGCAATACGCGTGTCTTCCTGATCTGCACGCGGCATCCTCCATGACTGTGCAAGTGTCGATCGCCGCCTCTAGACCTCCTCGAGCCCGATTAAGTTGAGATAGAGCTCAGTTCTTCGGATACCTCAAACACGCTTCAGAAAAATTTCAAGTTTCGGCCCTCCTCTCGATGACTCGCTCTAAACCATACATCTAAGGTACCTTCGATCCTTACCTTAATTCAAGCATTTTTCAATTTTGCAATTTCGCATACCTATTTCATGATATTGATTTCAATTTTAGCGGATCTGATCATGTTTAAATGAATTCGATCTGTCGAATTTGAATTCTAGTCCACAGTAGAAAACCCGTTCGCATCCTCGTCCCGGGTATACTCCGCTAGGGTTAAGTTTTGCCGGTGACATGGGCCTCCTCATCCACGGGTCCGACCACCAATGGATAGGTGACATCATGCCGAAGTATTTGTCGTGTGGGTTGGAGGTTATCGTCGCTGGAAGTCACCGTAATCTCATGCCCTAGGTGCCGACCCACGGAGTCTTAATCGAAGGCGTAGTCTGGCGCGGGCCGGGTCGGGCCAGTCCGACCTGCAAATGGATGCGCGGGCTCTGTCATGAGGGATGTCGTCCCTTTTGGATGCTGGGTCGGGTTGAGGCTGACCCGTGAGATTGAATTTCTGGCCAATTCAATCAGCTGCGCGAACTATGAAGATGTGGGACCCACGCGGAGCTGACGTGTCCCTGCTGTGTGATCAACGGTGGGTCCCGCTATCTCAACCCAGCGAATGCCAGGCCAACGCGTATCGTGCACTGACCCCCGCTGACCCCACTATCGCTATCGTAGTACCGGCTGTGGTTCCCACCGCTGTAACAAATAAATTAAATCGAATTTAATTAAAAATCAGGATTAAATTTAAATCTAATTAATTGATGTAAATTACTAACTTTCAAACATTAATAACTCTTAATCCTGAACTTCAAAAATAGCAAATAAATATACAATTGTGATCAGAAAATTATGAGGAATTTATTGAGACTATCAGATTTCCATTTAGAGCTATATTTGAGATAGTAATATTTATGGTTCATTTGATGTGACACAAATTGTTCAAATATTCAAATTGTCATAACTTTGTACCCATTAATCCAAACATACTCAATATGGGTTTCAAAGTGATCAAAAAATTATAAGAATTAACCTAGTAATGTTCACTTTGCTGTTTAGAACAATTTGAGACTAATCACATTTAGGACCTAACCCTAATTAGCTTAATTAACCATAGAACTTCAATTGACCATAAGTTGGTCAATTGAACTCTAAATTAGGTGATCCTTATATCCATTTTGATCAGAAAAGCCTAATTAACAGTAATTTACAAAAATATTTAGGATCCAATGATTATATTTGCTAATCACCTCTAATTACCCTAAAATATGATTAGTGAATATTAGCAAATTTATTAATTCATATTGAGTGATTTAAGTTTCAGATAACTCATAGAGTCTATTAGAACCTAGTTGTATGGTTGGATTAGTGATTGAGTGATTAATTTCACTAATCACTAATCACCCTAAACCATAATTATGCAATAACTTAGCCAATTAGAGTCCAAATTGAGCCTACCACTAGTCATTATGATCAGTGAATCATTTGTGAACCATAGCCACTAATTTTGCTCAATTTAAACACCAATTGACAAAGTTATAATTTTGACCCTTAATTAAGAATCCTTTAATTACCCCTTTTAACCCTAAACTTGTATTGGCCATAACTTGGCCAATACTTATTAGAATTCATCAAAATTAGGTTCTATGGAAAGCTTAGACAGTAAATAACAATAAACTAAAAGAAAATTTAGATTTTATTTAGCTAAATTACCAAAATTCTCCTATAAGTCAAATTCATTAATTTGATCTCATAAGGTTTAATAATTATCCAAAATTTGTGTAATTACTGTCTAAATCTTATATTAGACAGTAAGAAATACTTTTCCATAGAAAATTTTAGATTTGGAACCCTAGATCAAAAATATGATCTTTTTAACCCATAAGTAGGGAAAAATAGTAATTTTGCCCAAAATTAGGGTTTAGCATTTGAAAACTCTAAAATTATATTATAAACATTTCAAATAGTAAAAAAAGTGATTTAGGATAGAAATTAGATAAATTCAAATCCTTAATTTGATTTTGATCAAGATCTCATTTTAAAGTCCTTAAGGAAATTCCTAAGTAAAATTTGAGTGCTTCCCTTCCTTCATCATTTCTAGATCTTTCCTTAAGTCATATAACATTAGTTAGGATGTGTTTCATGAGAGATACTCTTATTACTTAAGAACTTTAATTCTTAAGATTATGGCTAGATCTTAGGTTAGAATTTATCTGTTGAGTAAATTGGGTTACTCAAAAGGTGAAACCTTGAGTTTTATAGTTTATAAATTTTCTTAGTTTATTTAATAATTATTTGATCTTTAAACTTTAAAACTAAGAATAGAGATCTATCTTAATGAGTTGATTTATCATTAAGATTTGCCTTAACTTAATCAGTAAGATTTGGATTTTAAACCTTAGACCTTTAGATATACCTTTGGATTGAGTGATTATACCCCATCATTTGGAGTCTAATTCTTAATCCTTCCATCTTAATTTGGCTAATCAAGATGGCTTGGGATGGTTTAAATTATCAAATTAGGTCAATAATTTATTTATTTAAATCAAGTAGTCGTCTTTTGATTAAGATATAGTTAGGACTTGGCCAGTCATAATTATCTTCAACTTGTAGGTTCATGATTCTAAGTTACAGACTATGAAAGAATTGATGATTCTGAAACTTATCTAACTTAGAGTAGATAGAATGAGTAGACAACAATGGATATCATTTGTGTTTTAGATTGAGTCTCTTGCTCACTTTGTTTTGATGCTTCGCTTACCTTGATTTTTGAGATTTTTATCTTGAGCATATATTAGGTACATGGGATTTTTGATGAATATCTTATGTCAACTTTGATGATTCATAAGTAGCATTTTATTCTTTTCTCGTATTTTAGTAAGGTGTAGCTTGATTAGTATACCTCTTTATTTCACCCGGTAGGGGTCGACTTACAGGTTCGGGTCAGACCGATAGTCTATGCCATGCCTAGTCCTTGGGATAGGATGGGTAGACTCTTGCCCCAACTAACTGAATAGTCAGGATTTGATATTTAAGTACACTTATACTTGGTTTTTTTTCTGTTATAGCCTATCATGCTAAGTACACTGATACAATCCATTCAGAGCTTCAGACTTAGCCCATCAGGCTAAGTGATACTATGTGTACTTTCAGTTCGAGTGGCTTGAGTAGCCAATACAGTTTCAGTTTTGTAGTTACTATTTTACTTTACATTTTCCTACATTTCTGCACTACTTTTATTTACAGTCTTTTCCAGCTTTATTATATAGGATGCTAGTCCTATTTGTTATTTTCACATGTATAAGATGTTAGATTGGTGTTCAGTTTTTTTTCATACACTTGTTTACTTTTATGTCACTCAGCATACTTTAGATTGATCATAAGCATATTTAGGAGATATTTACTTTACAGTAATTATTTAGTCTTTCTTTTGCTTACCTGACCTTGTTGCAGTTGCTTGGAGGAGGTATGTGTTTACTTCCTAGTTGATTTAGTTATAAACTATTGTTTATAGCTTATTATCACTCTTTTCTTTTGCTTTTCTGCTCCTATTATGCTTTTATATGAGTTATGGTGATATCTAAGTAACTTAATAAATTTGCAGCATAAAATGTACTTAGACAATTGTCTAATTAGATTTTTTTTTTGTTGGCCGGGGCCCCTATCATTATGAAACTGATAATGATAGGTTCCGAGTTTTTTGGAGCAGTTGATCTAGTAGAGGACTTGCCATTGGAGGAGGAGCCTGTGCCAGAAGATCATTAGACTTAGTTTCTTTCTGTACTTGTGAGGATGAGAGTCTATTTTCAGTTCTTTTGAAACTATTTAAAATGTTGTAATAATACATAATTAATATTTCTTTTCAGCACTTTACTTATTCTAGATTGTTGTATTGTATGGATGGATATTGTATTTTATGCTTCCGTACTCTTTGTTACTTGTATAATCATTTAGTGATGAGTTCTTGGAGAAATGGCAAAGTCCTTAGTTAAGGTGGATTAACATGTGTGTCTAATCTAATTCTAAGTAGGGACCTTGTCATTTAGATGATCCCTCCACCGTAATCATGTTAACTTGAGAATTAACAGGACCACGGTGGGGCAGGGCCATCACAGTTGGATGGATGTTGTATTTTATGCTTTCGTACTCTATGTTACTTGTATGATCATTTAGTGATGAGTTCTTGGAGAAATGGCAAAGTCCTTAGTTAAGGTGGATTATAATGTGTGTCTAATCCAATTCTAAGTAGGGACCTTGTCATTTAGATGACCCCTCCACCGTAATCATATTAACTTGAGAGTTAACAGGATCACGGTGGAGCAGGGCCATCACAATTGGTATCAGAGAACACCATAAGGTGTCAGATTGGAATTTGCATTCCTCTCTACCTAATGGATTGTTCTTCTGCCACATAATCACTAAATGCATACTTAAGGCAACATCCATAGCATATTGAGTATAATTCAAAATAAGTTGAGAAGTCAAATAACCATAAAAGACACTAAAAATATCTGAATACATATATATATATATATATATATATATATATATATATATATATATATATATATATATATATATATATATATGCTCAACAATCTGAAGAAAGGTGATTATAATTGTAGGAGTAAAAAGATCACTTAAGAAATAGCATTCATGACATTCTTGAAGGAGTTTGAGATTATATGGAAGTATGAAGACAAGCTGGGGAGAAAATAAGGAAGGACCGTAGCAAGAGTTTTGAACCAAGGGTCACAAGTATTAGACAAATTACTTATGGAAGGCGTCTATAGGGGTCTTGATTTCCTAATATTAGCTAAAGAATGGTTTGCAAGAGTCAACCACATATTCCGTGTGATGGAATGGCCAAACAACATTCAACTAGAAGTAGTACTATGTCTCCTGCGGGATCAAGTGAAAGAATGGTGGATTGACTCATATGGGAACCTATTCGAGAAGGCTCAAGAGGAAGAACGTGAACTGACTTATGAAGATTTTCATGTTGCATTTTTAAGGAAATATATAGGATGGGATTAGTTACATAATCTATGATGTAATAAGTATGATGTATCTTGTTATTGTAATAAATTTTAGTAAGGAATAAATGAGAAAAATAGTAATTGTCATATGTTTTATTTTAAGGGGCTAAAGATAGTTATTTAGATTTCAGAAAAATAAATCCTGCAACATCCCCAAACAATACTCCGCTCAACCCTCAACCTTCTGCGAGCAATGCTCCAATCAACACCATAGCCGCCTCAAACAATAATACTATGGATGAAGTGACTTCTCTAAGGAATATGGTTAGTGCGATGCTAGAAAATCAGAATCAGCAAGCCCTAGCCATCCAAAAGTTGGTGTCTGCATTACCATCTGCCAATGCCAGCAATTCTTCAGCATCTCCTGCTCCATATGTTCCTAATACGTCTCGATAGTCTGTAGATGGGATACTCCATAGTTTCTTGAGATTAAGGCCACCTACCTTTGACGGGTCAGAATCACCGATAGATACTCTAGCATGGATAAAATCAGTAGAAAAGAACATCACTAGTCTGGGATTCTCGAGCAATCAATCAGTAAGGCTAGCTACGCACTTACTCCAAGGAGAAGCAGAGCATTGGTGGGAGCAAGTAAGAGAGATGCATTTTGAAGAATTTGAATTGGATGAGATATAATGGAATTGGTTTACTCAGGCTTTCAAAGAATCATTTGTACCGCCATCCTCTAAGAACATTATTGGCGAGTCCTTACCAAGATTAACACAAGGTAGTCGATCGGTGGCCGACTACACTGCAGAATTCTGGAAGCTCATTCGATTCGCTCCACACTTAGTTCCTACTGATGATGATAGATGTTTTAGATTTGAAAATGGACTCCAGGAATCCATCAAAGACCATGTGGTTCCCCTCCAACACACCCAGTTTGAGAAGTTGGTTGAAGCAGCACGAGTGGTGGAGCACCACCAATAAGTTAAGGAGATAAAAAGGAAAGCGTTTAATATGAATAATCATCCTCAGAGCTTCAAACAACAACGTACAAATCGAGGGAAGGTGTACCAGATGGAAGCTACTGAAATATCAGGACAAAGTGCAACATGCAATAGACCACATCCCTATGATAAGTGTTACCATTTTGGCAGGGTCTGCTTTACTTGTGGTCAACAAGGTCATGGGTATCGGGAATGCAAGGCGAACAAAACAATCGATGGAGTATTAATTGAGCGGAACCGCCAAAATAAAATATTCCGTGCGACTCCCATTAATTCAAGAGAGCCTCAGATGGCCCTTATGCCACCACCTCCTGCACCAGAACGAACTCCAGTGAAAGTTCAGTATGCTGCTAAGCCCTCTAATCCCAATTAAGCAAAGGTTCAAGCTTCTGACAATAGACCTACTGGGAGAGCAAGAGTATATAATCTCACCCCTGTGGAGACAGCAGAGGATAAAAATATAGTCTCGGGTACAAACTCTTAATATTTGCTTTTACTTACCGCATTAGAACCTTCTAAATTGTCTTTTGTTTAAATTAGGAACCTTATGCATTAAAGATGAGCCCTGCAATATATTATTTGATACTGGGGCTAGCCACTCATTTATCTTTGAGAATTTCACTAAGAGATTAGGACTACAATGCTACAAACTTGCAAAGATCTTAAATGTTGGACTTTCATCTAGAGCCCAACTTAGTGCAAACAAATTTTGTGATGTTCATGTACCAATAAATAACCATACCTTCCAAGCTAAGTTAATCGTGTTACCTATAGTAAACTTCGATATCACACTAGGCATGAACTGGCTTAGTATGCATAACGCTATTATAAATTGTCAAAAGAAGAAGGTTATTTTACAAACTCTTGATGCCTCAGAAATATTTATAGGAAGATTCAACACCAGTAGTTCTTTAATTAATACAATCTAAGCAGAGAAATTGGTATGCAATGGTTGTTTATCCTTTCTAGTGACTATGATGGGCAGTAGTAAAAAAGAGATCCCTATTTCTGCAATAAAAGTTGTTAGAGATTTTGAAGATGTTTTTCCTGAGGATCTGCCTGGCCTACCACCAACCAGAAAGATAGAATTTAAAATAAACATAGTCCCGGGGACACAACCATTATCTGAAGCATCATATAGAATGGCCCCGAAGGAACTACAAGAATTGAATGATCAATTACGTGTTGTTACCCATTATTAGGTAGCTAAATCAGTTTATTTTCACTATCAATGCACTTATAGTAATATTATAAGCCTACACCTGAAATTTGGTATGATTTGGAGATCGTTTGTATTTGATGAATATTTTGAGTATTTTAATTAATCTGAAAAAATACCTAATTTAATTTGATCTCTGAATCAAAATCAGATTTCACCATTGAACTTCTCACCCCCAAATTAGCTAGAGGTGATATTTTGAGAATTTTAAGAAGTCGTCAAAATTTCTCTAAATATTTTAATGTATTTAAGTGCTCATAAATATAAGATAATTAAATTGAACTCGATTTAAAATCCGACTTCATTTTTGAGTTTCTTAAAATTCATTTAGCTAATAGGTGAATTTTGAGAATTTTTTGAAGCTCATTTAGTTATTTAATTTCAATTTAATTAAAAGAGTATATTTATTATAAATAATTATTATTATATTAATTCAACGGCTAACGACCCACAATACAAATCTCATGCGATAGCCCAACACATGGGACAGTAGTTCAATACGATATAGGCCATTGCATGCTATGGGCATGTAGATCGGATGGCCTACTCGCGTAGTTTTGACCTGGCCATCAGATCATTCATCTGATCCGATGGCCGAGGCGCATTCCTTATACGTCCCTATGCAAGCAGCGTTTGTATAAAGACTCACTTAAGTAGTAATAAGAGAAACTCTTAACCATCGAGGTGCGTTTTCAGATAACGGTGAAGTTCCTGATAATAACTCCAAAGTTAAGCGTGCTCATGTAGGAGCACTCCTAGGATATGTGATCTACAGGGAAGTTATTTTTAGATGGCAAAACTGTGAGGTCTTTCAAGCCAAAGCGTACAATATCTTTGTACTTAAGAGTTTGAGCTATTATAAATGGTATTAGAGCAGGCCATAGGGTGTTAGAAAGTAGCTAAGTGCCATGCAGGGTAAAGTATCACTTCATGTGAGCAGCCTCTTAAATCCATAATGGTTAAGGTGCTAATATACATTACTTGATATTAGGCTTAGTGAATCATTTCCTTCAAATGCAAATCTCACTCCAACATCTATAGTTCCTAATTTAGCACTATTTAGTATTCTAAGACTAATCTAGCCTCATAGAAAGTCATAGTATCCTTATTATCATAAGGAAACTTAGAACAACTAGATTGCAACATTTTCCTAAACCTTACATCTAATACCTCCAAAGTGAGTATTTAGCTAACTTAGTGAACCTATGAACTAGAACCACTTAAATCTAAGTTACCTTAGTGAATTTCAAGGTTGTGAACCTATAACCTTTATCTCTTAATTTTAGAATCTTAGCCTTGAATCTAGTAAAAATAAAGAATGATTAGCTTAGGATTAGTATATGATTAGAGTCATGTTGCATATATAAACTTATAAATTATTTTGCTACATAAGTAAATCTTAATTAAGCTACTACTTTTCAAATCTCAATTACTTATATTATTATCTTTCAATTGACTTAAATATTGATATGTCTAAGTCAATTGGGAGCTTAATCAGCTCTAATCATTAAGCTAAAAAATTAAATTAGACAATAATGTATATCACATAATTTATAATTAACTTAAATTTATTGAATGCTGCTTTGATTTGAGATTATAATAATGAACATTCATAAAGACATTGTGCATAAATAATCATTAAAATATTAAGCATATGGGTTTCATATGGTGGACTACAACCTAGGGCATGCTATGGAGTAATACGAAGTAATAAGGAAATCTCACACATATGGGTTTCATATGGTGGACTAAAAGCTAGGGCAAGATGAGTATATGTAATTTAGGAGACCCCGCTTTACTTAGTTAAACAAATGTGCTTAACTCTTTATTTGTTTTGTAATTTATGCTCGCAGAACAAAACTTTTTATAACTTAAACAACTTAAGATACTCTTATCACAATCTTATTGATTACGACTTATTTTTCACACCCTTTTGGCTATGCTTATTTATCATAATCTTTAACTATATTTACTTAGTCCATGTGACTGAGTCTTGTTTTACTTTACTATGGTGTATAATACTACTTTTATTGTTATTTCTCTCACATTACAGTATCTACTTTACTTGTAATGTATGCTATTTTACTTACATTTTATGCATCACCACTTTTTTTTATTTAATACTTAGCATAATTTTATTAGATATATTCATGTATCATTCCATGCTTTCATATGCACTTTAGTATTTTTTAGCTCTTATAGTATGTAATTTTTTTCTTACTTGCCGTTGTAGGCCAAAGCAAATTGCTAATTAGTACTTACTCTTTTACTTTATCTTACTGCTTTTATACACTTTCATATCTTGCTTTTGATGCTTAGTACTCCACTTATTTAAATTGTATATAGATAATATGATATCCGCTTAAAATTAAATAGAACTTAGTGTAGCCTTAAAATATACTTAGAATTTTAAAATATAATTACTTATTTTTATTTTGTTGTTTGTGTCATATCGTATTAATAACTAAATATAATAGACCAGGAGCATCATCTGGAACTAAGAGCTAGGACTAGTACCGGCTGTCAGTAGCTTGAAGATCTTCTTTCTTGTTACTGCATTTAGTGACGATGAGCGTATTATTTTATAGCTTTTAATTCAATTAGTAATAACTTAATTTCTGCGATGTTTTTACTTATTTTTGTTATAGATGTACTTTCATTTTTACATACTTGCTTGGTTTGGATGAAGGATATTAATGCTCCTACTTCTCATTGCTTACTTATTCATTTTTACTTCTAACTCCTTTGACTTAAAAAGATTATTGGCTGCATATCACTTAATAAATAGTTAATTTTCAACTAATTCAGTACTAAGTGCTATGGTAATCCTTTATTATTGGATTATGTTTTTGATTCAATAATAGGGTCGTTACAGTGGGTGCAGCCGCTGCAGTTTGATCCTCGATCGAAATATCACAACGGTTCTGATTGACACAGATCTAATAATCGTAGCAGGATTAAACCTCGATCGTTGGATATGCGACGTGATCTGATGGCCTGATTTAAATCCAGAGAATTTCGACGGTGCCTAGAAACCAGCATCGTCTGATATGATCACCGAAAGTATGAACGACCCCCATGATTATCTGGATCAACATTCTGTGTTTCGGCCAGTTGCACAGGATATCCACGATTCCAATTTAAATGTTATAGTAATTTTAAAATTTGATTTTAATTAAAATTTATAATTTGATTTAAATAAAAATATTTTTGTGAATATTTCAACCAATATCAGTTCAAAAATTATGAAATTTACATTGTTAGCATATTTTAATGTGATTAATTCAAATAAGCACTCAAATTTGAGATTTCGAGTCAAAATAATTTTCAAAATTTTATGAGTATTTAATTTAAATAAAATAATCAAGAAAATATTCCTTGATCATTGGCTCCAAAATTTTAGGATTTAGCCTTAATAATGTTTAGAATATAATGATGAAGAATTCAAACTATAGTTAAGCTGGATTAGACTGGGCGTTGTTATACGTGCTGTGCGGACGTGCACACATTGGTGGGCACGTTTGAAGGCGGTTGGGCAAACGTCAAGGACCGCTCTAGGCCTCATCACCAATTACTCGATGTGTTGCATTATAAATATATCAAGATTGTCATCTTTAAATACAATAAAAAATCTGTTTAAGAAAGGAGCACAATTAAATCTCAAAATGAGCATAGTTATGTATCGAGAACCGAGTCACAATATTCAGCACAGGCCTCTGTTTGTAAAATAGTTTGCAGCGGGCTCGGGTTGGGCCAGGCCTTCACTATAAAGTCCAATGAAAAAAAGTTGGCTGTTTGAAGATTGGCCTACGCAAGCTTGGCCTCCCATCAAATCGCGGTAGAGCCCAAAAATCTTAGTGAAGAGGTGGGCCGGATTTTACATGAAGCAGGGCTTAAATAAAATGGTTCGATTTCAGGGCAGGGCATCTGGGTATTATTTATAGCGAAAATAACTAAAGTGGAAATCTGAGGAAAAAATTTACAACAAGCTATAATGCAACTATATTGGGCACAAAGCTAGTGCCAACAGTGTAAAAACGGATACGAGTGATCTTTACTTATTTTCAAGATCCTAACTTTATGGTTGCGGGTGGAAGTTCACGTAATATTTTATCAGCAGGGAAAAATCAGCCCTTTTCTCGGACCACCATTTCACCCCCCACCGTCATAAATTTTGAGAACGCCAAAGCGATATCTTTCATTTAATTTCGAAGGGTTTTCGCTAAACGAACGGAAGCAGGAAATCCAAAACCTCTTAAAAAGGGTGGCGACGTGTTGGCTAAATCCCTATTTCATCACTTCTCCGCTTTTATCCTCATCAAGAAAGGCGTTTTCTTTTGTTCCTTAGTC
The DNA here is from genome assembly GCA_016760335.1 of Gastrodia elata. Classification (NCBI taxonomy): domain Eukaryota; kingdom Viridiplantae; phylum Streptophyta; class Magnoliopsida; order Asparagales; family Orchidaceae; genus Gastrodia; species Gastrodia elata. Next base: position 17,414,680 of record CM028672.1, on the reverse strand, counting down.
AAATCGTCCGAGCCATGATTTGGATCGAACGAGATGGACTTTTGCTCTGAAACCTCAGGTCTCCTAACGTTTAACCATGGGAGACCTGGAGCATATACCGCCGTTTTCTAAAGGTGTCGATAGTGCGGCTGCTGGATATAGTTCACAACCGTCTCACCCACCAAACCCTAGTCCGTCTTCAATCAAGGCGAGTATTTGGCAGCAGGCTGAGCAGGAGACGCAGGAAATTATACGATATATACGGCCTACGGTGGTTTCGGAGCAGCGGAGGAAGGTTGTTGTAGAGTACGTTCAGAGGTTAATCAGAGTTTACGGTAGTGAGGTGGCTTCTCCTTCTTCTTTTGGTCTTGCTCTACTTTGGTATCGAATTTCCATATCTGATGATTTCTACTGTGTTTTGTTGTGTGATTGCATATTGTTAACCAGTAGTTAATTGTTTAAAGTATCAGAACTGTTTGAAATAACTGTTGTATACTTTTTGTCATATTTGCTCCAAATGTTGTTATTCTTAAAATTTCCTTGTTCGTGATCATGTAATGAACCATGCAAAATTTCAAGGAAAACTATGAGAGTAAAATTTGTTTAATCTAGAATACCACTCCCTATAGGAAATTAATTTACTTTTATCTCACTATTAGGTAGCGTGTATATTACATTTAAAGACCTAAGCTCAGCATGAATGGTTCGATAATTTTTGATGTAGAAAAGAATGCATTTGCTGATCAGCAGATTTTGATATAAACTTGGGTTTGACTATGAACTCTAGGCGATACTTTGTTTGTATTTGAGTATTGTCTTAACACTGAAGCTATGTCTAATGTGATAATTTTGTATTAATCACTTGCCAATGGTAAATCAGTGGGTGAGAATGAAATAAACATTCACAATGAGACAGATGGACATGCAATTATATTGGGCACAAAGCTAGTGCCAATATTATCTGCTCTCACAGTCTATAGCTAATTTGATTTGAGAACATTAAATGTTTGATATGCTAGTGGAAGATAACCTACAATTTCATGTAGAATGCCTTGATATAAATTGGAAGTTATTAATTTGCTGAATCCTTTTTTGTGTATGGCTTACGGGATAATAAGAAACAGTGATTAGATAAATTGTCCCTAGGTTCAAAAGGTTGAGTTGGGTTGATTTCAAGTGTTTAGGTCAACTTTGTATGAGCATAACAAAATCGAATATCTAAAAATGTGAAGAAAGACAAGAGATATTTTTATCGCTTGAAACTATTGTAATTTAGAATAAACCATGGTACAGCTGTTAGAATCCAGGCTTAAGTACTGGAGCTGAGATTGTGCTAAGAGATAGAAATCTTCATTTCAAAGGGTCTCAATATTTTTCATAATTCTTACTTATATGAATTTAATAGCTGTAGTATTCACTATATGAACATCAAAAAGGAAAAAAAAATGAGCTAACCATATGTGTGGTATACAAAGAATAGCATAAGGTTAAAATTGCAGATAACATGATTTGGTTGAAATGTGATAATTTAGATATCTGAATCTTATTCAACAAAATATCTTTTCTATTTCATGACAGAACGTCTATGCTAGCTTGCATGAGTAATTTGAGGCATAGTAATGTGTTTGCATTGGAAGTGCATCTTGTAGATTGACTAGATCAAGGACCATTGAGTAGAATTTTTTTTGGATGTAGAGCCGTTTTGCTAGATGGTAGTCAACTTCTGTAATTTTTCCTCTCATCATGTCACCAGTCTCTTGTAATTGTCTCTTCACGCAAGCAACAAAGTTGTGCACATACAACAAAAGGCATAGGTTTTGGTCAAAGAGTAAAGGAGGTTGATCCTCATGCATGAACCTTGTATGCATCACATGTACGCATGATCATTAATTTTTATTCATTAGCCTCGTGATCATGTGATTTTTGATCTACATAAGAGGGACACATCTCTGAATTGGAAATAGTGAAAATTTTAGCTACAAACATGTTGCTATTTAGTGTGCAATAGCAGGTTTTTGTTGGTTACTCATTTCAGTGAGCATTGCTATTCATTTACGGTTATGTGGACATCCATTTGATTGCACATTGGTCTAGATTATCATGGTATGCTAATTACAATCGTTGTTTATTTTATTGTGTGATTTAGGCAAGTACTATGATCTTAAGTATTAAAACTTGATTAGCAAAATCAATTAAACGTATACCTACTTTTAATATATAACATGGGTTGGGAGGCTCTAAACAACCACAATTTTGCATATGATGGATAGCATGCCAAGTGGATTGATAATATGGAACACATTTTAATTTAAGTTATTTAAAAGATACTAAGAATTTTTGTTGTAGAAGCAAAATTAATAGAATATGTTTGATTGTTTTGGTGTGATGTTTTGTGGACTTAAACCATATGTACTGATTTGCAAATAAGCTTGAGCTTTGTTTGAGATATCTAGACCTCTCAAGAAGTTGCTGCGATACTAATGTGTTTGAAGAGTTAGTGCTCACTGTTCATTCATAGGTAGTTTTGTGGATGTCCATTTTTCAGCCACTCATTCTCAATAGTTCATAACATATGTTGATTCATTTGATGACATGGTTAGGGTTCTGTATCACAAGCTTAGTTTAAGGAATTGATTAGGAAATCTAACTGTGTGTGACCTTAAACCTATAAATGAAAACAAATTTTATGTGAACTGTTGATTGAGTTATTGATAGCTATTTTCTCCTTAAAGTTGTGCTTGTTGGATGTGATGCTCTTTTGAGTGTAGAGCACAGGCAATAAGATTTGTTGAGTGTTTTTCCTTTTGATTTGGCATGGGGATATGATCATAGTACTATATGGTAACAATACTTTCATTTCTTCATTATTATAAATTTAAATTGTATTATTAGTTAGATGCTGCTGGGGATCAAAACGGTGTTAGAAATGATTATAATCTGGTAAATCACGATCGATCCATTCATCTAATATGCAATGGAAAGTTTTTATTGCCAAACTTATTTATGACCTACATCTTTTGTTTTGCAATTCTCTTTTAAGCATAGTGATTCTCAGCATACGATAAAGCAACAGTGGTTTAAGATTTGATCCATTTTCCCAACATTCTTCATCATGTGTCTACACTCTTTACTTTTGTGCATTGAAGGGGATGACACTTGCTATCACCTGTTAACTTGGTATTATTTTGCTCTACCTATTAATATTATTTGCATTTAAGGGGATGCTAGTTTATGTCATCAATCTGTTTAGCAATACTTTGTGTTAACTTAGGTTTAGTGCGCCTTAATTCTCACTGGTCTATTCACATGAATTGCTTGAACAACTGTTTTTCAAAGCATGCTTTTCAATGATAGCTTGGCAATTTGAGTTATTAAATTTTTTTGCAAATTGTTTTTATTCTACCTACAGCCCACAATGTATTCCAAGAAGATAGCAATCTAGCCATTTTAAAATATTTGTGAGCCTCATTTTAAATCTTAAACAAATCTGATCTCAAGTAGTGTTCTTATTTGCAGCTTTAGGTTCTTCAATTTCTACTGACAGATTGAGTATAATACTATTTTGGGTGCTAAAGTGCCTTTAAGAATCACATATGGATTGTTCAACTTAAATTTATGAAGTCATATTTTTAAATTCTCTGTTCTAATAATGAGCTTATTACTGAAATGCTGTAGGCATGATGTGTGCTGTTATCATTAATGTCATCTCGATCAGTTACTTTTGTTTTTCACACTTATTTTTTATTGCTATATGAGTTGGCAACGTGTATATTTTTGTTTGTTGTTTTTTGGCCATATTTAGCTCTTTTATCTTTTTATGTACTTCATTTCCTTTTATTCCTTTCATATCAATTTATTTGTATGCATTGTTTGTTCATTTTTTATCTTTTATTGCACATCACAGACACGCTCTAATCTACTTTTTTTCTTTTAACAAAAACATGTTTTTTAACTATATATTTTTAATTTGAAACTCTTTTGTGCGTAAATCTCTGTTTCTACTGCTGATAATATTTCATCATACATATTCTTAATAGCACACATCTTACTTAATGCCAGTTTAACTGTTTTTGGTTTTGGAGTTGTCTTTAAAATTTCAATGTACTTTTATCTAGAAACCTTTTCTTTTTTTTGCTGTTTACACCTTTCATTATTATCTTTACCACTGGTGTAACTCCAATATTGATACTTTTCTTAGTATTTATTCTAATTCCTTCTATTATTTTATTATATAAATCACAATTTTTTTCAGTAAGTATTGTTAGTGGCAACCATTTTTTCTTGTAGTCTTAAAACTTTGTTTGAAAATTTGTTAATCATATTGCTCATATATATTGTATACTTTTTTAATTTTTGTTAGGCACAGCATCTCATCTTTTTTATTATTTCAACACTATCAACATTATAATTTGTTAACATTACCAAAGTAATAATTTTAATTTTTTAATTCTTTACGTTGTATGTATTTAACTTGGGGATTTATTTTATCTTGAACCAAATCGACCTTAGTCATTTTGAAATCCTCAAAGTAGGGGTGTTAAAATGGGTTAATTTTTTTGGTTAAAAAAGGGACATTTTCTTCAAAAGTTTGTGATAATAGGAGGAGATGACAAAACAAATCAAAACATAATAGAAAAAAATTATAGGGATAAAAACTAGCAAACTTGATCAATCAATATAGTAACAATGATGAATAAACAATTCAAATAATTTGCCTATCAAGACAATCTTCAATCTCTTGCTGCACTAAAGAAAGCCTCTTGCTGTAGAGATAGAGAGGGTAATGTTTATGCTGGCCGAAGATGTTTGCCACTAAAGAAATAGACCACAAGATGTAGCTGAACTGAACTGCTGGTATGCAACTTTGTTGGACGTGTTATGTTACGTTGAAGGTGGTTGACATCTCGGGCCCTTGGTAATAGATAATTCATAACCGGAGATCGAGGTTGTGAGGACCCGATGCTGGGTCAGCGGGAGCTAATCCAACACGTGTTTTGGGGTAACAAGTCCTCTAGCCGCAGGATCATATTGAGTGATTTAAAAGATAAATATATAGACATCAAGCATAACTCATTTATTTATTAATTCACAAGTTTTGATTACAAATGATCAAAATAAAACAAAAGTTACAAACTCTTAGAAATAGTTAAAAAGAGTGATAATTCAGTGGGAAGCAGTATCAGCACTGCTTGGTTCTTAGCATCTTTCCTCTAGGACGAACTCCTGATCTGGGCACATTTCAAAAGTGCAGGCATTTGAATACTAGTTAGTTGTGAAATTAAGTACTGATAGATGTTATCTTTACAAATGTTAAATAATAAGTAAAATAATCAATAATTTGACAGGAACTAAAAAGTTGTACGAATTTATCTTTGCAAACCTGTTTCAATTGCACTTAAAACTTTAGCATAAAAGTAATTGCTGTCACAGAAATAAATATAGATTTTAGCGTTTGTTATTTGACGCAAAACATGATTTTGTTGGGCAAGTACAAAATCGAGGAAATGGGGTTCATTTCATTCTTCTTTTCCTTCTCTCACCTTGGTTAGAGTTGCAGGAGTATGGAGGGAGGCCGAACGTGGCTGAAGGGGATGATCGGAGAGGTGGCCGGAGTGGGGTGGCTGGATGGCTGACCGGAGGCTGCAGGTGGGCTACTGTTGGGAAGGAGTAAGGGCTTAGGGGTGGTCGAGGAGTGGCTGGATGGAGGGCTGCTGGCCGGAGGACGGCTAGCTGCTAGCAGGGGGGCTGCTGGCAAAGAGCTGTGGCTGGGGAAGGAGGTGGGAGGGAAGGAGAGGGGCTGGGTGGGGGATTTATAAAAAGGAGGGGTCGGGAGGTGTGCTGGTTGGTCAGGTGGGCCGACCAATCTGCACCAAAATGGCGCAGGTCACCATTGACACATGCTCTGTGTGACAGAGCTTGCGATCGGAAGGCTTGTGATCGGGGGGGAATAGAAAGGAAGAAGAATTTCTTAAGGAAAAATTAAATAATTTATTTAAAATTAAAATTTTCGTATTTTTCTGCCATTTGACGTCCAAAATAATGAACCTTGACATCGATATGTGTTATGATGTAACAAACACCCTCGCGCCAAATTTTTCAATTCGGCACAATATTTTATTTTAAATTAATTTCTGAAGTCTTAAACTTCGAAAATTAATTGAGACCGAATCGGCACTCCAAAATTGATAAAATTTTTCGAACAGCCTTTAAATAATATACTTAACACAATGACACAAAAATCGATGAATTCGGACACGTATTTCATTTTTTCAATTTAATGAATTTAAATAATTCAGAAAAAATAAAGTGGGAGTTTCTATTATTTGAATTCTCTCAAACTAAGACACTTTGGTCTAAATATAATTTCTAACAAATGGTATTTTGGTTTGCCATAATTTGAAGTTTTCCTCTGTCCTGATTTCTGAGGCAGGATCTGACCTAATTTGCTAAGTAACGACATTGGGTCGTTATAGAGGTTGCGGGCTAGATGCGAAAGAGATGGGAGTCGGGAGGGTTTATAAAGATTTTCTTGAAGAGAAGGAAAAAATTGGGGTTGGGAGAGTTGCATCCTTCTTGCAACTTTTTGTATTAGGGTTTTCACTACTTAGTGATTTGCACTAGGGGAATTTAGATCAATGAATGCTGGGAATTGCGATCCCTCAAAAGTTGAGCTGATATGCAGATTAAAATAGGTTATTCAGCTTGCACTGAAGCCAACCTGAATTTTAATTTGGTAAATTTTTTTGAATCTATGCCCAACCTGAATTTTAATGTGTCGACATGAACTCAGATTTTATTGTTTGATTAGTGTTGTGTTTGAGTGTTGTCAAAGTTTGACAGCTCTACTCCAATTTAGAAATGCACAAGGGCTGAAGTACTATTTTAGGATTGCTTTCTTACATGAGCATTGAACTATAATCATCTATGAATTAAAGACATTTTCATGATGTGAATAAAATTTAAACATTTAGAAATATGACCTTATAAATTATTATACTTGCCTAAACATTATTTTAGTTGTTTGGCGTGCTTAATTTGTAGTGTAATCTGATTAGTGTAGCTTGATTATACTGTAATCTTATTACTTTACAGATATTTCATTGTTTATTTGGAATGAAGTAATATGCAAAAAAGTGCTTCGTATAATTTAGATCTTATCCAGAGCCCCTGTTTTGTTTAAAAATTAACAAATTAAATAGCTGATTTATCTTAAAGCCTAGCAAATTAAATAATTGATTTTATAATTAAGACTATTAAATATTCCCTTAACTTATGGTGGCAAACATTTTTACCAGTAAAGTATCAGGAAAAAAAGTCACAAAGAGGCTATTTGTAATGACCCTAGGTCATTTGGACAATGGAAGTTAAAATCCCAGCTATACTTAATTTCTTTTGTTTACCCATAAATTTTTGTTTTCTGTTAAAATTCCCACTAAAATTTGTTTTTGTCAAAATTTTGGTTACGAATTGAGTAAATTGGGGAAGTTTCTCAAAACCAAATAATGCTAAAATAGAATTTTAGCTCTGCCATTAATCTTGAAATTAAATACCTTTCCTAAATTAGTTAAGCATTTTAAAAGTTTCAACCTCTCCGAAATCAAGGCAAAAAAACTTCTTCCATAAACCATCGGCAATTAAAGTTGACGATTTTATCAGGAAAGATGCGCAATGCATGCTCCCTACCTTCGATTTCTGTAATCGACGCAGGAGCTGCCGACGGTTTCAAGAGCAGGAATTAACAAGCCGCACTGTCGATCTGTAACTTACGCACCCTAATAGCGCAAGAAACGGACATGCATTGTTATGTACACATGCCCTATTAAACCTTCGCAGAACCAACGACCCCTCACAGCAAGCTTCCCTCAACTCCTCGCCCTTCTTTCTTCAAGTTGCGACAACTGGTGAGAGCATTGACCCCTTGGCGCTCTTCCCGATCTCTCGTCCAATCCACGTCGCTTGCCTAAGCTGACGGAAACGATAGGAAGACTGGAATAGAGGCTCAAACAATCAATCGAGAAGCCGACGACCTCTCTTTTCGCCCGACTTCCTTCTCTTCCGCTCGATTCTTCTTTCTCTGCGCTCGGTTTCAAGGGTACGAACCTTCCTCTGCGTCGATTCTTTTGATATAAGATAGAATCATATAGGTGAGTTAATAATGCTTCAAATCAAATTATCAAATCATATTAACATTAGTTAATAATAAAGATGTACGTGAGGAACTTAGATCCATTTTCGCTTTGGTTTAATCATTAATTTATTCTATTATAAGTTACTCTCTGATCCATGATATAAAAGAAGGAAATCAGGATTCAGATAAATTGACAATGAATTTTTGCCTAAATTCTTAGAATCATAAATCAGAATTTATGTGGATACTTAATAAGGTTGTATATTAATTTGATATATATATATATATACTTATGTTGAAAATATAAATCGGTTGAATACCATGCTAGATGTCACGTGCAACTAGATTTCTATATGAGTGTTAGATTAGGTAAAATCTATGCAATGTACCTAATCTCATGTAAGAACTATACCTTAATAATATCTTGTTGTTTATGCAAATGCTAGGAATATGAATTCAAACTTTGTGTTATTTAACTATATTCAGATTTGTAGATAATGAAAATGAAAAAAAATCTCAATAGGCAATAACTTGGTTGCACTTAAACTTAGAATCTCTAATCCATTGCAATAGAATTGTCCACATTTCCTTAATGATATGTCCACATATACATTGCAATAGAATTGTTTTCAATTCCTTAGTCTAGTAAAAGCATTAGAATAGTTGCTCATTTTAAGACTGTGAATAAAGATAAGCTTTGACCTAAAAATAAAAAATTTAAAGACATTATATTGATGAAGTTTGAATCTGAAGGAAATTGAATTTAGAACTACTGCAATATTGGGTTTGAAACATTGTGTGATTGTGTTACATTTAATCCTTGCATTTAGATCTGGAAATCAATGATGCCAAGTATTGAAACATGCAAGGGAATTTCTAATCTATTTAATGTATTTTAATACATTTGATTCTAATTTATAAATTTTATTATTCTTACATTTATGCATTCAAGTCTACACGAAATTTGGAACAAATTAGGATTTTTGGGAAATTATTATTTTAGTCTAAAATTTTCCTAAAATTTTTAGTAAGATAATCTTCTTAAGGAGATTCTAAGTTTGTAAATTAAAATCAGGCTTAGGAATAAAAATATAAGTTTTAATCTTATAAATAGGTCAGTGCAAAATTTAATAAGATTTCAATTTTAACTTTTGCAGACACATCAAGTTTGTGAGTGATTCGCCTTTTTAGGTCAAATATAAAGGTACACTAAATATTACTTTTCATATTCTTATTTGCTTTTATTGCTGCTTAAGTATCACTTTGAACCTGTTTCATGTTGTTATTAAATGCATTATTTTTACTAATGATGTAAAAGAAACAAATGATGTTTATGATCTTGTGAATGTTGCAAAGGGTTCCGAAACAGTGGCTGAATAGGTTAGGGATGGGGCTAGTCCATCGGGAGCCATAAGAGTGCCATCTAGAGCCTTTGAGGGGGCTCAGATGAAAGACATGATTTTATTGAACCCAACCTCAAGGTTCTGGTTTTGCTCATCAGAATTATTAACGTCGTTTCATGATATCAAGACATAAATATAAACATGAATTTTTATGCGATTATTGATTTATCGTTTGAAATTTGACACGTGCATAACTATGATAAAGAAATATTTATTTGCAGGAGTTATGATTATCTTTTATTTGCATTAAACCATATTTTTCTGCAACTATTATCAAATTATTCTCGCCTTCCATTTTTACTTAAAAGTATATTATTTAATATCCTTTGTACTTAGAATGTGCACTAAGAAACTATTTTTATAATGCCAGACTAGATATAGCTGGAGGAGGTTGAGATAGCTTAAAGGTGTTAAAAGAAATTGTGGCGCAGATTAGACGATTACAACTTTAGCTTTTACTTTTTTTTCAAGAGACGAACATTTATTTTTGTATGATGTCGATTATGTAATATTCTGGATAATGTGATGTTAAATTGAATGAATAATATTTTTAGTTTCTTATGGCTCTGGATGTGTTTGAATGCTATTTTGCTTAATCGCGAATATGATTTTGCGGAAAGATGCACCTATATTAGATTGATTATTACTAATCTAACAAGGGTCATCACACTATCCTTCAAATCACAGATGAGATTTTAGTGAACAGAAATTCGCTTTATTCTACAAGCGAACATTGTAGAGGAGAGGGGCATCGACAAAGAGGCAGACTCAAACTGTTATTTGGGTGTTGTCGTCGGAAAACTCCTGTCGGTGAACCTTTTCTACAAAGACGAGCACCGACATTGCGAGAAGTTTGAATTTGAGGTGAGGGCGTCAGCGTCGTAAGCTCTTCCTGCCCGTGGGAAGTTGCGATGTAAGGGTGCCGGTGTTACTAGCTTTCCTGTCATGATTTGAGCTGCGAGAGAGTGCTGGGTTCCGCATAATAAGAATCCGCTAGATTTCAGGGACAATTTTACGAGGCTGCTATTTATAGTCCTGCAAAAGAATCACATTTTTTTTTGCTTTACATCTCAATTTCAGCAAACCAAGCATTATGTATTGAAAATTCCAGGATTTACATTACACTAAAATTATTGCATACCAAACAATCCCTTAGTATTTTTCATTCTTATAGATAATAAAATAACTCTTTTATTGCATCTTCTTAACTTTGCTGCACTTAATTATTCCAATGCTTTTTTGGATTAGTAAGATTTTTTTTTTTGTGCTTATTTGTCTATTTCTGGAAATAAATACTTCTTTGATAAATTTTATTAGTTGAATTGGGACTTTATAAACATATGTAAAAATATGTGCTTATCAAATTTACATAAAAGTTGATTATATAATTTATTTGTTAGCATGTTTCAACAATAATATTAATCTTTGGTTCCATTAAGTTGGTTTAATTACATGATTTTTTTGCTTCCATTGTGCACCATTGAACAAGAACTTTTCCCTAAGCTCAAAGTGTGCAACATAGTTACTAATAAGGGTTTTCTCTTCTTCTTTTAGCAGGGAAAAATTCTTCTTTTAACAGTCCTAAATTCATTAGCCTTATTTTTCTAACTGGGCACAATTCTCTATGCTGAATATGCTCATAGAAAAATTTTGATGTCAATCTTCGTAAAATTAAAGGTCACCTGACAGAAAAAGGAGCTAAGTAGATGAGGAAGAAGTGATGTCCACATTTGGAATTGAACATACTAAATAGCCAAAATACCTTTGTTTGAAGGGAATGGAGCAGTGCACTGGCTAAATAGAAACTGAACGAGGAATTGGTTGCGGCAAATTCATTTGCATTGAATTTAAAATTAATTTATTTTGACATATTAATTGAGAATTTTTAGTTTTCCTTGCTTTAATTTTACTTTACAATTGTTTAGAAGCAAGCGCCATATACTTTTATTGAATGGATATCCATGAAATCTCAACTAGATTCTGACAAGTCAAATATATGGAAGATTGGGGTTGAGACTTGAAATATTGGAATCAATGAAGTAATATCTAATGTTGGATTACTTAATTGAGAAACGCATTTGCTGTACTAAACTAGAAGTGGGACATGAATTAGATTCTTTTGCGATACAAATTTCTATCATGTAAAAAGTTTGAGAGAATTTAAGCCCGATGCTGTTTGTAGTTTTATATGTAACATGGGCTAATTTGAATTTATTTAAGCAACAACTTTCGTTGACAATTCTGGAATATTTGAAACTGCTATAATAGTATTAGGTGGTTATGTTCTATGGAAGTTTAAGAGAACCTCATAAATGAATTCTCATAACTCACCAATGATGGAAGATTTTAAATTGAAATAGATGGCTACTGAAAAGCATTACGGGGGCTGTTTGTTAAGCAACATGGTTTATCTCGAGTGGGTGTTTTTAAATCCTTAAATCCAAATTTAGTAAAATGTATAGTTGTTAAATATTTTGAACTATTTGGCATAGAATTTAGTGATTCTTGTTAAATATTACTAAAATGTTTGGATGTTGATTTATATGAATCTAAGGGTTTAACATGTTAACATCATAAAATAGACATAAATCAATTCTAAATTTTGAAGTGGCATTTCTATTTCATTTTCAACTGATTTGTAACCTTTGAGCAACACATTGACATTTAATAAAAACACAATCAGAGATTGTGTTGTATATTTATTTTAATTTACAAAAGTTTAATTTCTAGAATTTGCTCACTTGTGCATTTCAAAAGTTAGATGCAATGAACTGGAAAAGAGTAATGTCTAGAACTTTCTCGCTCATTGATGCTAGCATTATAGAGTTTTGCTGTCACTAAAAACTTTGCTAGTGCCTAGATTGCGTTCCATTTGCCTATGTTCTATTGAAGTACATGGTATGGTCACGGAATTCATTAATGAGTTTTGCAATACCACGACCTATCACAATGGCATCCTGAACTGCTTAAAATTTTTATGCATTAGTGCTTAAAATTTTTATTTCCATGTGACGTTATATTGACAACATTTTCCATTTGTTCTCTACATATGATAAATTATTCTAATGGTACAAAATATCGTAGAGAGATGATTCCACATCATTTACTCATGTGATCGTTATATCTTTCTAAAAGAGCTATTTGCTTCTTTGTGTTAGCAAAATCAAAATAATGCCCAACACCATGAGTGATAGCCATGACATTTGCCATATATTATATATATTTGCATACGGTTTGTCAAACAAATTGTTGAACACCATAATATTGATCAATAATACTAATGACTATTTTGAGCTCTAACTCATGGTGCCACTGATTGTCCTCTTCAAGTTTCTTGAACATGTTACATATTCTTTCATGGCTATGTTACATATACTTTCAGGATAAAAATGCTAGAAAGTATTAGACATGTTTGCTTGGTCATCTACTCATTTGTGTTAAAAAACATATTATATGAATTGTCATATAATAATAGCAACATAGCAACACCAAATGAAATTTTACAACAAATAAACAATACAAATTTACTCATGGATAATTAAAAAAGTTAAAATCCCTACTTTCAGAGCTACACATTTACTGTCTTGTAACGAGGGTGACTAGCAACAATGTGCTCAACTCAATTGCATAGATGATTCATAAAGTGCGTAAGTGTTGTCTTGTTGTTCTTGTTTACCGCATGTGCACTGACCAATACTAATGTAGTTTTGAGCGCTAGGTTTATGGTGTTGTCAATCATATTATGTCTATTGATTATGTTATATAACCTGCGGCCACTGAGCTGTTGCTTGATGATTTTAGTACAAACTTATGCGCATTGATGTGCGTTTCAATTTCCACCTTTTTGATAACAACTACATTCCTATGATGATGTCACGACACAGTTTTACTATGTTCAATTTACTCCACCACAGCTCATTAGATTTTGAGGCATGTAATTAACTTCTATAAGGGTGATAGTTTCTTGGGAGTTGCATGTCTCCATTTATGTCATTGAAGTATGCTCCATTGTTTACCATGAATTTATCAACCTTGTTCTTATTAGCACAATCTTCTCAATTTTATCTTTGGAAATGCTAACACTTGTGCCTTGTTCGTCTTGATCGTTTTATGTTACCGATTGAGCACCTTGTACATTTTCTTAACACTTTTAATTTCTGGAATAGAATTTTACGTAAGCATGAAAGTTGCAATTTTTATGTAACAATTAAATAACTGTTAAGAATAGCAGTGTTAAAATTTAAATTAAAACTTACTATGTGTGGTCACAGGAAACCATTCTTCTAAAAGCGCTTCGCTTGTTTATTTTTTGATGACTAATTGATAGCTATCTTGAAGTTTGATTTTTTGTGTTGGGCTGTAATTGTGGCCTCTGTGTATGAAATTTGAAGATTATTGTTAAGAGATCTGATAATAAATGCACTTCACTTTGTCGGATTCCATTGAAGATGTCTCTCTTTAAATAAGGTTTCAGAGTAGCTCATCGAACACTTTTGTTGTTTAGGCCATTTGGTCTCCATATATTTATGTATAACACGTACTAAAGTTATCATCGATATGTACTGTGGGGCCATAACATGTGTCGACGTCAAGGTACTTGTTTAATGATTTTCTTGTTACTATTGGATTACATTAATATTTTGCTCTTAGTCCATATCTTTTCCTTTAACTATGGATGTTCTTAAAAGAGCACATTCAAGAGGAGATTTTTTGGTGCATAGTATTTGTTGATGATCTTCTATTAATTGGTAAGACTAAGGATAAAGTTAAAGTAAAACTTTGATTGTGGAGGCTTACTTTGGAATTTAAAGGGTTTTGTCTTAGTAGGTTTAAAACATAATATATGGAGTGTATGTTTAATCTTAATAGAAGCTCTAATTTTGATATATCTATTAAGGATCATGCAGTCAAGAAAAGCAAGCTAGCCAATGTAAAACAATGTATATGGAGTTCAAGTTTAATTGTAATAAAAGCTCTAATCTTGATGATATAACTATTGAGGATCATGCAATCAAGAAAGTGAATGGGTCAAGTACTTTGATTTTTTAATTCAAAATAATGGTGAATTTGTGAGATGTGATTTATAGAATGGTCGGCTGAATGTTAGAGCGCTTTGGAGTGCTGCGCAATTGAAAAATCTTACTCAAAATTAAAAGAAAATTTTATTGAACAGCTGTATGATCAAACTATATTGTATAGGGTTGAATGTTGGCTAACCAATTAGAAATCTTTTGATGAAACAAGTGTTACAGAGATGAGGATGCTAATTTGTTGGAGCCACTTATCCATCTTAACATCATCATCTCTGTAACTATATTATATAGGGTTGAATGTTGGCTAACAAATTAGAAATCTTCTGATGAAACAAATATTATAGAGATGAGGATGCTAATTTGTTTGAGCCACTTATCCCCATCTTAGCATCATCATCTCTGTAACACTTATTTCATCAGAAGGATAATGGATAAGATTAAAGAAGTCGTCTTAGATGATTTAGACATATTAAGTGTGGATTGTTTAGTGCTTCTATTAGAAGAATTAATCATATAATTTTTGCCCATGTTAAAAGATGAAATGGAAGACCAAAACGGCATGGAAAGAAACATTAGAAAAGATTTTTTCTATTTGAAACTTAGAGAGGCGTTTCAATTTGACCGTGCACAATGGAAATAAAGAATTAATATAGCCAACCCCACTTAGTGGGATTAAGTTTTGGTGGTGGTGTTGTAGGCCATTTGGTGATCTATTTGATTCAATTGTTTTTGCTTAGGCATATAATAGGAGCTCACTTGAAAAATTGAGTATATGACTTTTTCCCAAGTTAAAAGAGGAGGAAGAAAAAAAAACATGGGAAAAATTCATTAGAAAGAATACTCTCTATTTGATTGTGCACAATGGAAGTACAGGTTTCATGTAGTCAATTTCACCTTGTGGGACTAAAGATTGGGGCCGTTGTTGCTATTGTTGTTACTATTGTTGTTGTTATTGCTGTCATTGTATATAATAGTACTCTTCAAAGTTATAGGTTTAGTGCTGGATGTGCTGTGAGATAAGACATTCCCATGCAAATTTCCTTGGTATGCTTGGATTTAGTTGAAGTTTCTTGTGTCTAAGAACATATTTGCATTCAGCATCTCTTTTGTTTTTTAAATAGCAACAAAGTGTTTGGTACTATAAGAAAAATTTAATCATGATTACTAAATTATTCAGAATAATTATCTGTTTGTTTATTTGTAAATAGAGTGAATAACTAAGATTTGAGATATTTTATTGATTCTATCAAGATTTTATTTTATGTAATTGTACTAATGGAAAGGTAATCAGAATTCTTGAAGCAGTAAAGCTAATATTTGTCTAGCACGCCTTAGGACATACTTGTTCCATTTTTAGTGCATTATGTGGAGTTCCTTTTTATATATTATCGGCATCGCCTAAGAATTAAGGGCTAATTTTTTAATCCTTGAAATATTAACAGGTGTTTCCATTTGGATCAGTGCCCTTGAAAACATATCTTCCTGATGGAGATATTGACCTTACAGCTATTAGCTTCCCAAATTCTGAGGATGCTTTGTCTTCTGATGTGCGTTCTATCCTTGAAAGGGAAGAGCACAATAAAGATGCTGATTTTGAAGTGAAAGATGTCCAGTATATTCATGCTGAGGTTTGATATTCTGCTTTTATGTCCTTTAATAATGGAATCACAAATTTTGCTTACACAATTTTTGTAGAAGTACTTGTAAAGCTGAAATTCTGCAATCTAGTTGTGTTTGGGATCTTATTTTCATGATGTATCGAATTTTTTCATTTTTTCCACTGTTTCTTGTATCTTCGTAGTTTTTAATCATATATATAATGAATTAATATTTCTTAAACTATAAAATATAGTTCCAATAGAGCTTGTTATTAATTTTTGGCTCCTGAATTTATTGAATTTTTTTGCGGACACTGATTGTTTACACTATACAACTAAAATAGCTTTTTAAACCATTGAAATTGTATGGTCTCATTTAAACTTAATTATTTATGATTTGTATCTGTAAAGACCCACTTAAGTAGTAATAAGTGAAACTCTTAAACATCGAGGCTTCTTTTTAGATAATGGTAGAGTTCCCAATAAGAACTCTAGAGTTAAGCACGCTTATGTGAGAGCACTCCCAGGATGGGTGACCTGCTGGGAAGTTATTTTTTGATAGCAAACATGTGAGGCCTTTCAAGCCAAAGCGTAGAGTACCTTGGTGCTTAAGAGTTTGGGCTGTTACAGTATCATTAACATAGATTAGTGCACATAAAATTTTATAGCATATTATTTCACAGCTATGTGCATTGCAAGATGCTTTAAAGTAAAATAATGTATGTTGTCTGTATATGACACATGATGTACTTTGTTATTGTTGATTATGTGTGTATATAAATGGTTCCTTGACTTTTGTAATGGTTCCTTGACTTTTGTAATGTTCAAAATTGTTTTTAACTCTTGTTAATAATTTTTTTGGTCTCGTTACTTGACGAGCAGATAATGGCATGGAAAGAAATTACTTAACAAAAGTCAAGGGACAAAAAAATATTTATTAGAGTTAAGGGCTATTTTGAATATTTTTCAAGAGTCAAGGGACAATTTTGATAATTTTGTCTATCTATATATATATATTAAGCATATTGATTTCTTAAACTCATATATGAGTATGAAAATTCTGTCTCCTGTTTCAATGGGTGCTAAGATTTGTTGTGTAAATATGAAAATGTTATTTGAAGTTTGTCATAGTATACTGAACTTGTTTTAATTTTGAAGTTTAGTCCTTTCAAATAAACATATTATGTTGTTTAATTGAAACAGCTTTACAATTTTGTAGGAATTAGAAATTTTTTATCCGCTTTTATTCTTTGGGTTTTAGCCTATTGTTTTTAAATGCTCCATGATAAGTGCCAAACAGATTTCACAGAACTGTACAACTATCTTAGTTTTAGATGGGGATTAAGACTGCGTTTATGTGATGCTCTGACAAGAGATGCCTTTTTGATCAAGTTGAACTTGCTGTGTGTTTTTCATTTCTCATTTTTTGAGGTAATTTTAATTGCTTTTTCTGCAGTAACACTTCATATATTTTAGCCATCTTATATATATATATATTTAAAATTTTGGAGTCATCTAAATATTTAGTTACTGCTCAAAGCTTTTTATTTGAAAGATTCATCTACTTGATCCCTTTAGCATGATCTTGTTTCAATTTTTGGATTATGGATATGACTATCATCTAAAATAGGGTCTACTTGATCAGTTATTCTTTTTCATGGATTAGGACATTCCATTCATAGTTTTGAATAATTGTAATTCCCGAAAAATTTGATATCTATTCTTTTAGCTCTCTTTCCTCTTTTATGTTTTAGTTGCATTCATAATTTGTTTTTTCCAAACCTTTTTTTTCCATTGATGTTGAAATCTTGAATCCATGAAATGGATAATTTTTTGGAGGTTGTTGTGAAAAACACTGATGAAAAATATTAATTTATTTTCAGTAATCTGTACTCAATCATCTTCATTTATTTAAACTCACTGCTCGTTTTCATGAATGTGTAGATTGCCATGAATTCCTATGACTCCAATTTAAAATTTATGCTATATTAGTATATTTGCACTCTTATTCTCGTATTTGATATTTAAAAGTAACTTTATGCTGTATATATTTGACATGGCTTTTATATTAGTATATTTTTCTTTTATCTCCTCAATCTTTGTAACAGTTGATTTTTAAATTTTAGTATTTATCATTATTAATAAAATAACACACCGCATGGTGTGGTTTGGGAGAACAGAACCTTTGACCTGTGTCACGCTGTTTGCTTTAAGTACGAATTTATAGAGAAAATTTCACCCTTTTTGATGTATAGGGTTAAAGGATGCTTTTATGTCTCATGCTTGAATGACATTTAGTTAAACTCGTAATTTTAAGTATTAAGTATGTCAAGTCAATCTGTTGAACACGTTTGACCGTCTAATTATGCAAACTTTCATTAATTTGATGAGTTTCTTTTTATTTATTTTTATTTTTAACTGCATATCTCACTATATATATATATATATATATATATATCCATTTATGTATATATTTCTGTGAAAATGATATGATATGCTTATGTTATAACATTTGCTTGATTTGTCCAAAATTGATATGCAATCTTTTTTGTTTAATTTAAAAAGTTTTATTCTTTTATTTTTCTAAGTTCAGATCACACTACTGTTTTCTTATCTGAATATTTTCTTCTTTGTATTTTGGCAGGATTAAGCAGTTATATTTGTTGGAAAACATTTAACCTGATTGTATGAGAAATTGTTGTTAATTTTTAAAAGGTTTACATCCAAGTGTACTTTTTGTCCATGAAGCCAAGTATTTTCTACTGTTGTAATCATTAAAGCATTTATAATAAGAAACTCAGGCTTTTTAATGAACAAACACACACTTTATAATGCGCTTCAAAGCATGGAGACATTATATCTCAATTTTTTTGTTAGAGAATGCTGCCTTAGATGATTTGGGCATATTAAGCACAGACCGTTCAATGCTCTTGTTAGAAATTGAGTTTATGAATCTTGCCTCTATTAAGAAAGGAAGAGTAAGACTAAATAGACATGGAAAGGAACCTTTAGTGAGGATTTTATTTATTTGAAACTTAGGAAGAGGTTTATGTTTGACCGTATACAATAAAAACAAAGGATTCTTGTAGCAGACCCATTCTACTAGGATTAAGGCATGGTGTTGATGTGTTGTTGTTGTATGTTATTCAAAAAGAGACGAGGATAATAAACTAGTCAAAAAATAAAAAGAAACATGGGATATGCCAAAATTGTTTTTCAATTATTTCAGGTTGACCAATTTATTCCCATGCTATCCAGTTGGCTCAGTTTTGTTCTCCAATTATTTAATATGGTTTGCATGATGTAGTTCCAATCAGCTAATTTCTTGGGACCAAATTTGTTTCAAAATAAATAGAGATTAAATTAGAGTTTATCTACTAAAGTGAGTAGATTTATAGTTTGGAACTCAATTTACTAGATTTAGATTATAAAAAAACTTTGTGCAAATTTTTTTTAAAGAACTATATATATTATTTAATCTATTATCGGATTCTCTTTTTGTAAAACAAAAGTGCTTTCTGACGTTTTACCTCGTTATCATATCTGTTGTCCCCTTAAATAAAATTGGATATGAGCGTAAAAATATTGTAATGATTTGGAGGGAAGTTGATTCAAAGAAAACTTTAATTGGAGAGATTATTTATAGGAAATTTAAATTGTCATGTTAGTGGGTGGGTAACTGGAGAATATTTTTATTATTTACTATGATTTTGGTTTAGGAGAGAATAATGAAGAAAGACGATAATTTTGAAGCTTGTTTTAGCTTCTAATTTTATTATTGCCATTGTTTGTTTTAAGAAAAACATAACATATTATCACTTGTAAAAATAGTCTTCTTGAACGTTTAAGAAAAGAAAATTTTTTATTGCTAGGAATGTAATAAGAATATTTCAAGTGCTTGTTTTGCAGTCCAACTTCAATTTTTGATTTTAGATTTGAAAATGGAGTAAGTAATACTGAATATAAGATATAATCTAAAGATTTGATGGTGGAATTTTTAAAAGGGTAATAAAATTATTTTCAAAAGTGAAGTTTTAATAATTGAACAATAGGATCTTGGGGTAAAACTAATTTTATGTTAAAGTCAATGTGTAGTTAAAAGTATACTTGGTGAATTGAAAAAGAGCACATAATAGTAAAATTGCTTGGTGGTGGAAACAAGATGTTCAATAAGGATTAAAGTAAGGATTTATTATAAAAATGATTTGAAAGCAAGAATGATGAGAATTGTAATAACTTTTGCAGAGAAATTAAAGTGGCAATTTGTGATGCTAATGCAACCTGGATTAGCTATATAAAATATTAGAAATTAGTGATATATATATACATATAAAGCTAGTGAAAATTAAAATATAATAAAGATGATAGTACTAAAGTTATTTTCTTGTATGAAGATTTTTATATAGACGGGCAACTTATTTGTTAATTTTTTTAATAAAGTTTCTATCAATACAATTAATATGGGTGAGTTTAATAATCAGCTAAAGCTGGGGCGCGGCCAGGCGCTGTGAAGAAATCATCATAACATTATGGAGGCAAAGGCTTGGGTGCCTAAGCGTGTCCAAGTATCGTGGAAGACATAGCCAAACATTTGAAGACTGAGGCTTGGGTGCGGACTGAAGGTGCGACGTTTGGGCGCGCCCAAGCCCTCGTTGTTATGTGATGTCCAGGACCTAATTGAGGGCTCGGTGCTTGGGTGATGCCAAGCGCCCGACAAAGTGTAACTTACTCAGGGTTAAAATCCAGCAAGGATTTTGAGGGCTGTTTGTTATAAGTCATCTTTGTCTTAGGTTTTGAGTGAGATTTTACAAATTTTAATGAACCTTAGAAATGTGTTTAGCTGTTGTTAGGAAAGGAGAGAAGATCAACTTTTTTCTAGAGCTGGGTGAGCTCTGTTTGAGCTGTTTTAAGTCTATAATTCCCTCATTATTTTAGTGGTTCATTTTTCGTAGTGGTAATTCTTTTGATTTACTTCATCTTAGATTTTTCATGCAAAATCTGTGTTTGATTGCTCTTCTTTCTGTGCTGAGTTTGTGGTTTATTTGGATTTGCTTGTGCTCTTTTTTTGTTTTGTTATTGTTTGAGTCAAACTAAAGCTTGGATCATTATTGGAGTGCTGCAAGTGTAATATTTGCTGTAATTATCGATATTCTTGCTAAATGCATTTAAGAGGAGGTTCCTTGATGCATGTTGTTTACAAATAACATTTTAATGATAAGACTAGGGATAAACGTTAAAGCAAAACATGAGTTGTAGCGAACTTCTTTCGAATATAAAGTTTTGTCTTAATAGATCTAAAATAGAATTTTTTTTATGTAAATTAAATTAAATTAAAACTTTAACATCTAGGACATAACTAATGAGGACATGTGATGAATGAGAGTGAGAAGTTCAAATATCTTGGTTCAATTATAGAAAATATTGATGTAATTGAGGGCAATATGATTAATAAAATCTAACATGGTTTGATGAAATGGAGGATCGCTTCTAGAGTATTGTGTGATTGAAATATCCCAATTGGAATCATAGAAAGATTTTAGAGAGTAGCTATATGGCCAATTATGTTCTATGTGGTTGAGTGTTGATCAACAAAATTAGTGTCCCAAAGATGAGGATGCTAATATGAATGAGTGGATATGAGAAAGACTTCATTGATAACAAGGTTTGAGTGACTCCTTGAATAAGATTAGAGGAAGGTATCTAAGATCGTTTATACACATTAGGCGTAGACTATTATATTCTCTTGTTAGAAAAATTGTGTATGAATTTTTCCCATGATTTAAAAGGAGAAAAAGTAAAAAAAAAAGACTGGGAAAGACTATTAGAAAAGGATCATCATTGTTTGGAACAAAATTAGGGATTTCTATTTGATCGTGCACAGTGGAGACCAACGTTTCATGTTGATGAGCCTATTTAGTGGAACTAAGGTTTGGTATTGTTGTTGCTACAGTTGTATTATTTTTTTTGTTATCTTCCTCTTATCTAGCTTTTACCTTATTTCCCTTTAACCCTTGTATAATTTCACAATTTTTTCTTACATGAATTTGCTATCTTATATTGGAAAATTTCCAAAATAGTTCTTCAATTATTATTTAGTTTGCTTTATTTATTAGTCTTAAAATATTCTTTTTGTTTAATTTAGTTTTTTATTTATTCAATATGAACAATTTTTTCCTTGAATATTTTTTATTTTGAGCTTAACTTAATACTAGAAATGAAATTTTGGGATTTATTTGATTTTAAAGTGAATTGTTGAAGGATTAATTTGAACGCTTTGAATATCTAGGGACCAAAATTTAATAATTTGGAATTAAATTAATAAAACCAAAATATTGATGAAATATTTGGTAGACTACTCTTATTATGTTCCTCCTTCTAGGAACAATACTTTTTAATTTACTTTACATCAAATTACACCTTTAATTTTATGTTTTAAAAATTGGCTTTTTATAGATGTGTATTTATTAGCAATTTAGGTTCATCTTAAAATTTGCAAAACTTGCACTGTGTAACATCATAAATTTTTTAGGTGAATAAATATTGCATAGTTCACTTTATGTTATTGTGTTTTGACTTGTTCATAGCAAGACTAATTGATGTAAGAGAAGTTAGTATTCTGCTTGGATTAAAAAAGTTAATGAGTAATGCTTTTTTACTTTTATATTATTATTATCATATATTTATATTAACAAAAATGGAAATTTATATTAATAAGAAATACATGGATACAGAGGGGTTGCCAGAGTATAGAAATAACGTAGAAAATGTAATTAAATAAAAATCTAAAATTAAATATGGAAAACTCAGAAAGAAACTGCCTCTGAGATTGGAGTATATCCTTGATAGCAGGTTAAAAATATAAAAGGCAATTTCTGATTCAAAATAAAAACAAACAAAATAAAACACATTAATATCAAAAGGCCTAACGTACAGGAAGGCCATATGGCTTTTAAAAATAAAAGAAGTCCAGATAAGCGTAAACAATTCTGAAGTCAATCTCCATTGCAAAATTTCTTGAGATCCTTAAGAGACAAACCGCAGCTTTCCAATTTGAGAAAGCATTCTAGACATCTCATCACCAACTATAATAAAAGCATGCATGATAGCAACAACAGAATAAATAGAAACGTTAAAACTCCGTCCAACAACCAAAAGTTCACATCATCACAAGGCCAAACCATTAACACAAGCCACTGGAACATCGACCGCACCCTTAAATTCTATTAAATTTAGCATTATCATGATAGTTGAGAAGAGTTTTAAATTTCCTTATCCATATTCTTCCAATCCAACTTATTGAGGGGAATCCCCTCTAAAAAGGATGGGCTTCATTTGTGATATGATTAATAATTCTCCTATGAACCGTTGGTTTGTTAGAGTATTTAGCAATGTTTCTAGCATTCCAAATGGCCCTTAGTAAAAATGTCAATGATCTTACCGCCATGAAGCTTTTTAGATTTGGCTGAGTAATTCCATTTGAAGAAATATTAGAAAATATCATCAAAAGCAAAATTTTGCTTGTAAATGCTAACACAAGCCCTGACTTGCTTGCTAATAGCATTATTTAAGAATACATGATTGATAG
Source organism: Gastrodia elata (assembly GCA_016760335.1). Lineage (NCBI taxonomy): Eukaryota > Viridiplantae > Streptophyta > Magnoliopsida > Asparagales > Orchidaceae > Gastrodia > Gastrodia elata. Next base: position 17,390,954 of record CM028672.1, on the reverse strand, counting down.
TTTCCATATTGTTACAACAAAGATATTTGGACGTAAGGTAGAAACCTTTTCTTTTGGATAGTCTCATCAACACTAATACAGTTATTGTAAAGTCTTCTGAAGAAAATATTAAGATGAGTAGGAATATATTTGTTCCAGAATAAGGGCTTCCACTTGGGGATTTTGTGAGTTCTAATAATATGCCAAGGATGACCTAGACAAAATTTATCATTAACAACAATTTTAGAGCTAGCCTTCTTAGAGGAGCCAATTACAGGATTTTCTTTCCAAATTTTGTTAACTGTAGCAGGTAAGATGTTTATTAAGGATATACTCCAATCCCAGTCAATAACAGGATAATAACAATGTACTCCAATCCCAGCCAATAACAGCATAATAACAATCAATAATTTTGAGAGACAGGTTAGGCAGCTGAATGATATCCCCAAAAATGACAACCTTTGACCAGCTGTCAAACCAAAAGGACGATGAAGAATCAAGGGTATCAGAGTATATCAAATACTCCATATTACGGTACTCCAACATTCTTCTCTAAATAAGAGAATCAGACAACTTGGGGTTAACAACACTGGTTAGCTTTGACAAATTTTACCCAAATGTTATTCGAAGTTCTAAGGAGCTACCGCAACTTAAGGGTGAAGGCAACTTGAATGTCTTCCATAATTCTAATCCCAAATCTACTTCACTGATGGGGAATATGAGGTCACCTTATTTAGATCAGATGATTTTGAATCTCCCTCACGAACCTAAAGAAATTTATTTAACATTATGTTAATGCAATTGCTAATTTATTTTGTGGAGGAAGTAACATCAAGCCAAAATTTAGGAATAGTGTTAAGCATGTGCTTGATAAGAATAATTTTACCTCCTGGGGAAAGGTAGTTGTGCTCCCACCCTTTAATTTTGTCAATAATCTTCTATATAAGACCTTTATGAACTACATTCTTATTATGGCCTTTAAAAATGAGGATGCCTAAATAGACGAAGGGGATTTTGCCTTTTTTGAAGCCAAAATTGCTAGCAATACCATCACACACACAATTGGTGGCTTTCTTACTAATAAAATAGATGGATTTTTTAGTGTTAACATTCTGCTCCGCCTCTTTCTTCAATTTTTAAATCATCATGGAAATTTTATTGATAGGCCTTTTATTTCCATTAGTGAAGAAAATGATATCGTTCGCATAGGCCATATGTGAAACATTATTATTAAGCATTTTATTTGCACATTACAAAAAGAGCTTAAGAATTACAATTGGAAATTGCTTTTCAATGTTTTGATGCGTTTTTACAAAAAGGCCATAAAATTATTGATTGGCTTGAATGATTTTGGAGATGAATGACCGCTGGAACAAACTTGTTGTTGGGCTTGATAGGTAGACTCAAGATTGTTGCGGGTTGATGCCAAAGTCTTGAGCGGGAGGATGCTAAAAACAGGGCATGGGAACCTATTGGGTTATTCTTGGACTCCGGATCAAGATTGAAGGTAGTATCAGTGTTTGTTTTTGAGGTCTTGAGACTTAGGGTTCAGGTCGGGGATTGTGGATGGAGAGGTATAGGTGGCTAAAGATGATCATGTGTATCATATTAATGTGTTGGGTTTAAGTCCCAGTGTGATGTTGCATTCAGAATTTGATTGATTTTGATGAATTCTAAACCCATTAGAATTGATTAACAAAGAATATATAATATATTCTTAATTCTTTCTATTTGCATCATTCCAATCAATTGGAAAATAATAAATTGTAATTTACACTTAAAACACTCTTAGTTAACAGCCATAAGTACTTGTATCTTTTCACTAGGGGTTTACTTTCTAGTGAGCTTTTTTTATTTTTTATTTTCTAAACTATCATTCCTACCCATCTAATAGAATAATGTTTGCTTATGGTTACTAAAAATCTCTTATATTTTGTGCTATTTTATTGAAATAATAAGATAAGAAGGTTTTTATTAGATATGAAATAGGGATGCTTGCTTGTTATTTATTTTGTGTGTGTGTGTGTATAGATACTATTGTATTAGAAACTGTAACCTTTGATGCTTCACATTAAAACCGATGCGTGATAATGAGTATTGTTGCATTTTAATATCTTCTTGATATAAGATTTCATACAAGAGTTAATGAACTTCAAAATAAGTCTGCAATTTAAATTAAAGTAATTAATTTTGATTCTAGACAATGCCAACCTTTCCTTTTTGAGCTTAATAATAATTTTTTTTCACTAAATAACTTGAATGAATTTTTTCAATTAAAAATATACTCAGTATCCAAAGCTTGGATTGAGTAGATTAAAATACGATTCTCTTACATAAATATGTTAACAAAATGTTTAATGTTACTGCCTAAACAAATTTTACATATGAAATATTTGCCTTTCATGCTTTACGTTCATTCAAGTACTTTGAACCTGCTCATTATTATGTATTTTAATGCATCCTTTGATTTAATTTAGCCTAATAATATCAACCAATATATTATTATGCTAATAACTTAGGATTCATAATGTTTTTTTTATTTTTTTTTGGAAAATGGTAGTATAAATTAAATTATAAATCTCAAAGTTAAGTGTTGAAGTTTTGATAAAGTTCGAGAAGTATTGCAACAAACCCCTTGTTGGAATTGCTGCACCTTTGATTAATATTTCGTACAAAAATTTATTTAGTTCTTTCTTAAACAATTTATGGTCATGTATGGTCAAATTTGGCTATATTGAAGAAACATTGGTTCTCACATTTTTTTCATAATGAATTAATGCATAAAAATAATTACTATTGCAGTGATTTTATTTGAATTAACATTGGAAGAATATTATGTGAATCTAAGCCTTTTTTGAATAAGAATCAAAACTTTATTATAAATTATATATGTGACAATGCATAAGCTGAATTCTAAATATAATAATTTATTAACTGCACAAACCGTATATGTTGACAATTCTTTATCTATTAAATGATTTGATTATGCCATTTGTAGTGAATTGCTTACAAAAATTATCACTCTGCTGACAAATAAAATTGACATTTGTTTTTGACAAATTATCTCTTCATTCTCTTTAAGTATGGTATTAACATATTTTTTATTTTTAGCTTTTACTTATAAATACATTGTGATACATTGTGGAGAAGTGTTGACTTATTATTGAAGGGTTTATTAATTGTACATGATTTTAGGAAAACTAAAAAATATAAGTTTATCCATTTGGTTGAATCAAAATATGTAAAATTCATCAAAAAATAATATTAAACTGTTTTAAATTTTTCTATCTAAGGATTTTGCTTGTTCATTTATGATAAGCACATTTTTGGTTTGTGTATTAGACGTGAAATTCTCAAAGTAGCTGAATTTTAATATAGTATGTTTCATTTCTTAATGGATTTAGAATTTGTATGTTCATTATGAAGCATATACTTTTTATATCATCATATATCAATTATGAAGCATAAACTTTTTATATCATCATATATCATTAAAATATTGAAGTTTGGAGTGGCCTGGTATAGATGTACACAATGAAAACAATTGCCACAAGATGGACATAAATATTAGATTTTTTTGAAATGCCATATTGATAGATTATGAATTTGTTGCACAAATTTAAATTCTAATTTTGAATTTAAAATTTGAACTTGGGAAGGATTTATTTCAAGCAATTACTATTATTATTATTATCATAATATTATTATTTAACTTTTCTACTTATGTAAATTCAAAATTGAAATTAAAATTTTATTTTTGGTGATGAACAAATTTGCCATGTTATTTTTTTTAAATTACTTATATATTTAAGATTATGTTTTAATTGCTTTTTTTAAGATTCCTTTCAAATAAGATTTTGACTGTAGGACCCTGTATCATGTATTAAAAATTTGTATTTTGGAATGCATGAAAGCTTTGACAGTTATTATTTCTGTTGCCTCTTCTTATTTATTTCTCAAGTTTTCTTCCTTTTCTATTTTTTTCTCTTCTAAACTTTGTTTTTTCTTTATATAAGTTTTATGAATTATTAGTTACTCTTAGATATATGAATGATAAAGAGGTTTTAACAGGGGCAATTAATTCTTTAGGAATTTGAAAAAGCTCTCATAGACTTTCTTAATTATAATAACAACTTGCCAATTTGTCTTCTTTCAAAATTTAAAAATTGAGCTTAAATCTTGTGGTAAAATTATAATATAATATTAAGACAATAATAATATAACTTCTTAAAATTATTTCTCCAAAATTTTATTTAAACTCAAATTTTGATATTAAAGTTGGGCAATAAATTTATAGTCTATCGTTATTTAAAAATAAAAATATGTATTAATATGTTTATTTAATTTTGTAATTCTTGACGTTGTGTATGGCTACATTGGATTGCAATAAAATTACTTTGTTGTTTGGTATTAAATCTCTTGGACTCCAACAAACTCTGTTGTTAGAGTTTGTTTGGTGGTTTATCTATTGATAATTGTAAGCTAATCCATTAAATTAACATGATGGGTGAAGAGGATCATTTGTTTAAAAAAGGATCATATATGATATTCTTAAATTTATGGAAGAGTGTGCTTGTGGGAGGTGAGTCGCCTATAGGATTTGGAAATGGTAAACATGCAGATATCTTTGATGGGTAGTCTGATGGGGTAAACATGTAGATTATATTCTTGAACTTTTTTTGAATATTATATAATATTGAAATTTAAGCGATGATGGTAATGGTAGAAGTATTATTATTTTCTTAGGAACTGGCAAAAGTTGTCGTATGAATGGGGATGATGGAGTTATTTTAAGTTATGGTATGGGGTGAGTATGGGTAAGAGAGGTGGTTATGATAATGACAATAGTGTTGTTATAAAGTTTGGTTTGGGAAGGGGTGTAAAAGTAGTGGATTTAAGATTTTGGGAGGTGATGGGGAAGATTTTTGTAATGTGGTTATGGGGTTATGGGTTTGGAAAGATGTAGGTATATTTTTTCCAACATCATATGTTTGTAATTTACTACTAATGCTACTAATAATTTATCAATTTTTAAAATAATGAAGATAAATCATTATGGTTTTAGGTTTTTTTGTTGTGAAAATTTTGTAGCTAATGATGGTTGATGATGTAGAGGTGGATGCTTTGGCATTGTTTTTTTGGTTTATTATTTTAAGTAAAATATAATGGGTTTTGGGTTATATGATAATGAAAAGGTGTTATAAGATTTGGTTTGGGAAGGGGTGTAGGTAGTAGTGGTTGTAAGATTTTGGGAGGTGGTGGGGAAGATTTTTATGTAGTTGTTGGTTTTGATTTTGGAAAGGTGTAGGTGCTTGCTTTCCAACATTATATTTTTGGAGTTTACTATTAATTCTTTCAAATAATTTATCAATTTTTTAAGAATGACGATATAAATAATTCATACATCGTTTTAGTTTATTTTTGTGTGAAACATTTGTGGCTAGTGACGGTTGATGAGGTAGAGGTGGAGTGGATGCATTTGTAGTGTACTTTTGGTTTATTCTTGTAAGGTTAATATAATATTAATTTTCTTTTAAATTTGAGCAATTAAAGAGATTTAAATGGGCAATCATTCCTTAAAAATTTGAAATCTGAAAACCTATGAAATCTCCTTTATTACAACGTATCATTTTTCTATAAAAATCAAGTTTTTTGAATTTAAATTTAAACTAGAAAATTATAGCTTAGTATTATGATATGATAATGTGGCTTTTCAAAAATATTTTAATTTAAATTTTCAACTTATTTAAAATTTGAACTTATGTGCTAAAATTCATAATTTATCATTATAGAAATTAAAGAAAATTTATTTTTTTAATTTATATATTATGGCAATTCTTGACATTGCGCACATCAATATCGATTCACAATAAAAGTGTTTTTTTTGTCTTTCATCAGTTGTGAGTAAGTTACATTTATGATTTGAACACAATCTCCCACGATGAGAAATTGAGCAGCTAGCATCCTTCCAAATAACACGTATTGCCTAGTTACATTGTAAATGTGCAATAAGTGATTTTTCCAATATGATTGTTTCAAATGGGTGTAAAAAAACCAGTTCAAGATGTTAAGATAAAAGTAAGAATTTAAATATTTACACTTTATTATACTTATGAAGTTTGTGAATATTATGATTAATAGAAAGATAATTATTATTTATAGGAAACAAAGCGGGAAAATGACATGTATAAATAAATCATTTGTTTAGGCGCTTTTGTAAAGGATCAACATAAATGCCAACTTTGGCTTAGTTTTATTATTTAATTGAGTTTGAGCTTGAGTGGGCTCACAAATCAGCTTTCTAATTAGAAAAGAAAATATATTAGCAATTCAAGCAATCATTTTAATTAAATTATAAATGTGGATTTTATAAGGGGTCTTAACATTTGTAATATAATATAATTTTTAAATCTAATATATTTAACCATCTTATATACGTGTAAGTTTTCTATGTGCTAGCTTGTATGTTTGTGTATAGTTTGGGTGGCACATTAGTTCATCGAGTTCAATTGTTAGTTGAGTTTGAGCTAGCTCACACCATGTGTATCTCAGTTACACCCATGTTAAGATTTATTTTGGATAAGTATTTTAAAAATGATATTGTGAAGTTAAGTGGATGAAAGATATAATTAATACTTTAAAGATTATAATTGATAGGTTGACATAAATCATACCAATATTTAAGACCCTTAAATAGCTTTTATGTGTGGAAAATAAAACTCTCGGTAGAAAATTTGTTATTTATAGGGAGAGATTCAAATGATTATGTTGAAAATAGAATTTAATGGTATTTATTATATTTTTTGTTTTGGTGAGACAAATAATGGAAAGTAATTTTATAGTTGTATTATTTTAAGAATTTTTTCCAAAAAGAGAAAATTATTCCTTATAAGAATGAGTCTTATAGAGATTTGATTATTTTTTCCTCGCAAGGAAAAGAGATCAATTATGTTGTTAGATTGTAAGATTATTTTAGGATAAATCTGCTACCTCGGTTATTTGTTTACAATAACACCAGGCATGATCAAACGAAGCCTCATTCAGTTTCAAATAGAGAAAATATTGTATAATAATTTCTTCCCATATCTTTTTTGATCTTCCTCTTTCAATATTGATGAAATTCATAAACTCAAATTTCTAAAAGAGGCATTACATTGTCTGCACTTAATATGCCTGAACTAGAAGGTGACATTTTATAATCGCATCCACTATTGGAGCCACTCCAATCTTGGTATGGATAAACTCATTTCTCATTCTATTCTTGTGAGTACATGCACTTATCCACCTAGGCATTCTCATCTCTGTAACAATAGAAATAAGTTACTTCTTTGTTGGCCACAATCAGTCATATAATTGTTCAATAAAATGTTCCATTAACTTTTAGTGACATTTTCAAATCACACAAAAATCAGGAAGAATTTCTCTATTCATCCAACCAACTTGGATCCTATTAGTAACATCACTCTCTATTTTGCTATTTTCTTGAATGAACCAAGATACTTGAACCTCTTGCTCTACTTGATCATATTGTTCTCAACAGTTTTTGTTCTCGAGATTATAGCTTCTAGTACAATTAAACTTGCACTATATTTATTTTGTTTTTGACTTACTAGGATGAAAACCTTTAGCTTTTAAAGTAGTCCTCTACAACTCATGTTTTGCTTTAACTTCACTCTAGTCTTATTAATTAAAAGAACGTCATCTGTAAATGGCATGCACCAAAGAATCTTCTCTTGAATGTTCTCAATAAGAACGTCCATAATTAAAACAAAAAGAAACAAGTTGGCTGAGCCTTGATGTAATCCATTTTTAATAGGAAGATCATTAGACAAGCCACCTTGCGACTGGACACATGTTATGTCCCCGTTATGCCAATCTTTATTAACATTAAAATAAGCAACATAATTTTTTTTTATATCTAAAGTTCTCCTAAGATTTTCTCTTGATACTCTATCATAAGCCTTTTCAAGATCAATACAATTTAAATGAAGATCATTTTTATAGCTCTAATTTTTTCATCAAAGCACTCAATATATATATGTATGACTTCCATGGTAGATCTACTTGGCATAAAATTGATTCTTATAATTTGAGTATTCCTTCGGATTTTGTATTTAATTTTCTTGTTAAAGGTTTCAATGTATATCACGTTAACTCAATTTCTCTATAATTAGAACACTTGAGGATTGCCTTTATTTTTGTAAATAAGTATAATAATACTCTTCTCCACTCATCTAGCATCTTTTTAGTCTTCAAAGTAATATTAAATAACTTGGTAACCCAAGCATTTCCCAACATTGATAGGGATGTCATCCAATCCTATGCTTTTCTATTTTTATCTATTTTAAAGCTTTCCAAATCTCAGCTTTAATACGGTGAATAACAATGTAACTGAGATTATTTTATAATTATAAACTTATGATATTAATTGTATTGGTACAACCTTTTTAATAATCTTAGTAAAATAACTCATTTATCTATGTTGAATATTTTCATCTCTAAAAAGAATTATTTGATTATATATTTAACATGAGTCAAACCTTTGGTTCTTTTATCTTTTAATTTGGCTAGCTTTTAAATTTCACTTCTTTGAAAATTTCTAATTTATTTATTTAAATCATCGAATCTTGCACTCTTAGCATCACAAACTATTATTTGGATTCACGCAAGCTATTTTATATCATTTTCAATTCTCAGCAGTCTTATATATAAACCATTCTTTATAGCACATTTTTCTATCTTTAATCTTGATTTGAACACTTTGTTTTTACCACCATGCCTCTTTATTATTGGATACTTTCTTTTGATTAATCAAATAAACTCTTTACTATATTGCGAATATAACTAGCAATCAACTTCCATTTAAGGCTGGCTTCACCCTTAAAATATTACTATCCAAGCTCTATAATTTCACTCTTAAAAATAGTTATATTACCTCTTGAGAGTTCACCTTTTAGTCTTAGGATATTTTTTAGATTTAATATTACATTTATTACTTATTATTTTCAAATCAAAAACTAATAAATGATGGGAATATCCACTTAGAGTAATCTTACAATGCATACAAAATAAATGAAAATAATCAATATGAGTTTTAGTAGTTCCGTTTTCATAGGCAACAATATTTTCTTCCTTTTCTTAAAGTGTTAGTAAATATAAGAGTATAAGCTTAAGTAAATTTCAAATTATTTTTTTATTTTCATTAATTTTTTAAAATCAAAATCATCATTAATACTATGAATTTTTTTTTATTCTTCCAACATCTTCATTTAAATATCCTCCTATAAAAATCATCTTTTTAAGATATTTTGAATCAACTCATCTAATCTATGCTAACATCTTTTTTTTATACACATATCCAATCATATTTAAGGGATATAAATACTTATAATATTAATCTTTTATTAATAATAAGCTTTATAGATATAAATTCTTATTCATAATGATATACTCAATTTCTATGATAATTCTTACCTGAGTATTAGAATTTTAAGCTAACCTCAATTATTTGATTAAAATTGAAAAATATTAGATACATAGAATAATAAACATGTCTCGAGGGGTTATGTTAAAATTTCCAGAATAAGAAATAAACTATATATTAGCACTAGAGTTTTAGAGCTTAGATTATGAGATTCATGTGAAAGCTGTTAGTATGCAACAAATAGTTGTTAATTGCATCTGTAAGCTAAATGAAGTTATTCTTGGAGAATTGAAATTGAAGTAACCTTATTGTGGTGTGCTTGGGGTTGGAAATAAAATGTTTAAGAAAATTTATGAGAGGAAAATTAGTTATTATAAGTTGATCTAAATGCAAAAATGTTAATAATTACTAGAGATTTAAATTAGTTTGTAGGGAGTCTAAGAAAGCAATTTGTGATGTTAATATTGGCTTTTGAAGATTTATATGATAAAATTCAAAGCAATGAATGAGAGAGACATATATTAGCCAACACAATTAAATTACAAGGGATGATAAATTTGATTAAGCGATATATTTGATGAACGTTGATTGGAAAATACTTTTCTACGTATAGATGGAGAAATTTGATTCATAAGTTTTCAATGAAGGTTATATGTTGTGATTTATACAAGTGAGCTTAGTAACCATGATGATAATCTGAATTGCTCTTTTTGATGAGTTTGTAATTGGGATATAAAATGTTTTATTTAAATGAATGGAAACTTTCATTTGAATCTTTATTATGTGTGGAAATGCTTAGAGGAAATTAAGTTCTTGGCTTACCAAGTTATTTAATACGATTTTAAGATCTAAAAAGGTGCCAAATGGAGTGTTATGATACTTAGTTGCAAAAATGAAGGTAATGTGATTTATTATGCAAATTATAGGAAAATTAAGTGTATGTTGTGATATCACAATTAACTTAGCTTGTTGTGTAGTAAATTTAATTCTTATAAATGAGCCATATTTTGAAACATTGTGAAAGAGTGATTGAAGATGAGATTACAACGAAATGTTGTACTTTCATAAAATAACTTTGGTTTGGCACTAGGTAATTCATGTGGTCATGTATTTGTTAAGCGGTTTATTGATAAATTTAGTAAGAGAAAAGGTTAGCTTTTAATAAAGCGCCAAGACAAGATATTTTTGTGAGGATTGGAAAGAAAAAGATTCAATGTTTTGACTATATTGAAGTTATTAAAAGCATGATGATGGATTAGTTTTATGCATTCGACCCACGTTGACTTTCCAAATGATTTTCTTTTTATAATAGAACTACATCAAGGATTAGCTTTATGTGCATCTTTGTGCATTAATTATGGTTGTTCTTACTGAACATATTTTAATTGAACATATTTTAATAGAACATGCTCTGGTGCATGTTATTCAATGGAATTATATATCTTTTTTGATATCACTGGAGTTGACATTAAAGCAAAGCTTGAGCTATAGAAAGTTACCCCTATTCTAGAGGGTTTTGTCCTTTTAGTTCCAAAATGAAATTATGGGGTGTAAATTAATCATATTAGAAGCTATTAGTGTTATGGATATAACAGTTGAAGATCGTGTTGTGAGATTTGTGAGATGTTCAAATATCTTTGTACCTTAATATATAAAATATTGACCAAAGAGAGGGCTGTGCTATTAACTTAATTCATATTTGTTGGATGAAATGGAGAATTGCCCACAGTGTGTTGTGCAAAAAAAGTTCTACTCAAAAAGTTTATAGAATAACTATAAAGCTAACATTGTTATGTGAGGTAGATTGTTGGCATGCAAAGCAAAAGCATGCTGATAACGTAAGTGTTGTGGAGTTGAGGACACTATGAATGAGTATACCAAAAATATTAAGATGAAGAACGAGCACATTTGTATAACTGTTGGAGTAGTTCCAATGAAGAACGAATTTATCAAGCATAGAGTAGTGTATATTCTAATTAAAAAGGTTGAGCTAATATTTTTCTTTTCATATTAAGAGGGAGGAAGAAAAGGCGTGGCAAGAAATTAGTAGGAACGTCCTCACGTGCTTAAAAGGTTAGGTAATAGCAATTATTTGATAGTGCAAAGTAGAGGGATAGGGTTAATGCAAGTTGTCACATTAAAGTTGTATTACACATTTGTAAGTCTATAGTTGATAATGACTTGTGATTTGTAGAACTCAAAACCTTGATAATAATAAGATAATGTTTCATTTAACTATAATATGATTTGTAGAACTCAAAACCTTGAATAAAGATTGACGTAATTCAATATTGAGTTTTAAAATTACTATTTTGATCGTGTGTGCATGCGCATGTGTTTATATATATATATATATATATATATATATATGCTTCGTGAAGGGGGATCCAAAATCATATGGTCTATGTAGGATAACATCTGGTTCCCCATCAGTGAATGTGAGTTTGGTATTAGAAATTTGGAAGATATTCATGTGACATCCACCCTTAAGTTGCGGTGGTCTTTAGAACTTCGAATAACATTTGGGTGCAAATTGTCAAAGCAATAATTTGCAACCAAACATCCTAGTGCTGTTATCCCTAAATTGTCCAATTTTTTTATTTGGAGAAGGATGTTGGAGTACCATCATACAATGGAGAATTTGATGTAATGGGATACCCTTGATTCTTCCTTGTCCTTTTGGTTTGATAGCTGGTTAAAGGTTGGCATTCTTGGGGAAATTATTGAGCCGCCTAATTCGCCTCTAAAATTATTGATTGTTATAATCCTGCTATTGGCTGGGATTGGAGTATCCTAAATAACATTTTACCTGCTACTTTGATTAACAAAATTTGCAATGATAATCATGTAATGGGCACCTCTAAGAATGCTAGCTCTGAGCTTATTATTAATGATAATTTTTGTCTAGCTCGAGTTTGGCTTATTATTTAAACTCAAAAATTTTGAGTGGAAGCCCTAGTTCTGGAATAAATATATTCTTGCATATGTTAGTATTTTTTTGGAGAGACTACCAAAGTTGCATTAGTGTTGATGAGACTGTTTGAAAGAAAGGTTGTCATCTTACCTCCAAATGTCTATTGTAACAATACAGAAATTGTTAAATCATGTATTATTAAATAATGCTATTAGCAAGAAAATCTGGGCTTATGTTAACATTATCAAGTAGAACTTCAAATTTGATGACATTTTCCAATGCTTCTCCTGATGGAATAACATGGTTAAACCTAAAAAGCTTCATGTTGGCAAGATCATTGACATTTTTACTATGTGGGCCCTTTGGAATGCTAAAAACCTTGCTAAATACTCTAACAAACTGATGAGTTATTGATGATTCATTAATCATATCACTAACGATGTTCATCCTCTTCTTGAGGGGATTCCTCTCAAGAAGTTGAATTGGATGAATGTGGATAAGGTCAAATTAAAGCTCTTCTCAACTATTATGATAATGCTAAATTTAAGAGTTTGAGGCGGTCGGGGCTTCAGTGGTCAGTGTTTTTGGAGTGTTCTTGTGCTGCTGTGGCTTTTGGTTGTTGGGTTGTTTCTTAATGCTTCAAATTTGATTTGTCATTGCTATCATAAATGCTATTCTTATTGTTGGTATTGAATTGTCTAGATTGACTTCTCGAATTGGAAAGGTGGGGTTTGACTCTGAAGCTCTCAAGGAAGGGCAGATGCAAAGGGATATCCTCTGCCTTATGGAAGGAGTTTGGCCTCAGGACTGTTTATGCTTATCTGGTTCCCTTGTATTTTTGGAAGTCATTTGGGCTTTTTGTATGCTAGGTTTTTGATATTAGCATGTTCTTTATTTTGTTTGTTTTTATTTTGAATCTGAAACTGCCTTTTAGGATATACTCTAGGCGATTTCTTTTTGGGTTGTCTAGGTTTGTTTTAGATTTTTATTTCTTTCCGCTTTCTAGGTTATTTCTGTACTTTGGCAACCCCTCTACACCCTTTTATTTTTATTAATAAATTTTCTTAAAAAAATATGTATGTATGTATATTTGTGTGTGTACCTTGGGTCCTACTTGGCCGATAACCTTCATTGCTCTTGAGGATGTGGTGAGACTGAGGATTTGGAGCATTTTGTTTGCACTCATAGCTATATTGCCAATTCCCTACAAGATTTTAGATTGGCCTTGCCAACATTTGGGTTGGAGGAATTTTTGGAAATCATGTAGAAAACCAGTGGCATGAAAACCACCATCTTTTCGTAGGAAGTATATTACTACATTCTCTATTAGTCATTGAGGTTCAATAGTGCGAAGGTTCGTAGTCGATTACATCAAACTACCTCTACCTCTAGTTAACACTTGGGCCATACATCTTTGGTGGGTTCTTGGGTGCTACAACCATTCACGATGCTTGTCATTCTTCCTCTAAACCAGTAAAGGTTAGCTTTATGGTTCATTCTCGACACGCAATGTGGCTGCATTTGAAGAATTTGTCAATTTAAAGGATTGTGGATAGCTTATTCTTGTTAGGGGCTAATAGGTGGATACTGCTACATCGCTTGATTTGAGATTAAAGGTGCACAATTTCATGTGCAGACCTGTGTTTTTTCGATGCTTGATCTTAATGACGTTGTCGAGGGCGATAGCTTGGGAGCGATCACCAAACTGAGGAAGTTGTATGACTCATCACATGAAGACTGGGTGCCACCCAACATATGTGGGTGGAATTTTTGGAGATCATGTGAACCAATGGTTGGAAAACCACCCTCTTTTTGGAGAAATTTTGCTACATTCTCTATCAATCATGGAGGTTCATAAGTGCGAGGTTCGTAGTTGAATACATAAAACTACCTTCATTTGGGTGAGCACCTTCTTATCTTTAGCTATGCACTTGGGCCATACATTCTTGATGGGCTCTCGGGTGTTACATCTATTCATTGCACTTGTGTCTTTTCGCATTGGTATCCCGTACTTCTGGACGGTAAAGGCTAATTTTGAGTTTCAGTGTTGACATGTGATGGGGCTGCATATGGAGGATTTGTCAATTTAAATGATTGCAGATAGCTTATTCTTGTTAGGGGCCGGTAGGTGGATACTATTACATCGCTTGATTTGAGTTGTTAGACTCATCACCTATGGCTGCTCTTTTTTATTTTTTTTTTGGTTTATGACATATAGGCTATGACTATTTAAAAAATAAACAGTGCTATGTATTGTGCATATTATATCATATTGAAGTTGTATATGCTTATTTCAATTTGATTGAGTTAATGCCAGAGTTTGAGCTGAGCTTAAAATTGGCTTGTTTAACTTTTGCATTGAGCTATATTTTGAGTTTCAGCTTTTTTTAGTTGCTCTAACTTTAAAAAATGGATCATATAAGTTCATGCGATTCTCAGGGGGCATATGTAGTAAGTTGAAAAGCTTAAGCTATTTTAGTATATATTTAATTTTCAATGCGTTTAATAGCTTGCACTCATAAGCATTATTTTTGATATCATGCACTATCTGCCAAAGCCTTGATTCTCAGACAGCCTTAAAATTTCAACACATCTGCTGCTTATTGCCTTAACAATCGTACAATTTTTGTCCTTGAAGCTATTACTGGAAATGAAATATCTGTTTATTGATTCATTGATCTTCTTTATATTATTGGGGATATCTTTTCTGTTATTGGATAAAAATGTGTTGATTCATAAGATATTTCCATGGAAAATATGAGAGCTGGAAATATAAGAGCTACAACAAAATATATTTGATGAATATCGACTAAATATTTTTTGAGAACTCTTTTTTGTATTTGTAGGTTTTTTTTGGGCTTATATAATAACATCCACAGCCTTTTACAACAACTAATATTTTTTTAATACTTTTTTTTTTTTTCAGATCAACTCTACAAGGACTTTTCAGATAGGCTATCTAGTTTCAGAAATTTTAAATTAATAATTTGTTTGATTCTCTTTTTTGGTAGCATACTGCACCTTAGTGCTATCTAATTCCTTGGCGACATATGTTCATTGTTTTCATTTGGCACTTTTTAAATGACACTAGATGTTCCAGGGATTCAATATTCTTTAAAATGTTCTTGACGATACTTTCTTGAGCATATTTTCTTAGCATATTTTCTTAGGGTGGATTACGAGGAAATCTCTAATGCTTAAATGTTATTAATAAGGTACAAGGTAGGTATATACAGAAAAGAAACTGATTGAATGAAATTAGTGCTATCCAATTCCTCGATGACTAATGTTTATTTTTTGATGTATGTACATCTTTTGGACTTGGGAGATCTTCTCTATTTAGAACTCAAGGGGTTTCTATTTGATTGTGTACAATAGAAAAAATAATTCATGTAGCTAGCCTCACCTAATGGACCGAGGTTTTGAAATTGTTTGCTTGTTTTTTGTTCTCACAAATCTTGTTTCAATAAGTTCATGCATCTCTAAACATTGCTTGAATTTCTTGATTTTGAATTTCTAGTCACTGTTTTTCTAGTAAAAAGCATTTACATTTTGTTTAAATTATTTAGGTGTTTTTAAAGATAATGAATTAATCATTGTATACTCTGAATTATGTGTTTTACTGTGTTTTATGCCTCTCATTTTAGTTAATAAAACATTTAGATTGTATGATGTGAATAATATTTAGTTAATGAGTATGCTAAAATAAAGCAGCTGTATATTGAACCAGCTTAACCTTTTATTTGAATGTACCTTTCTGTATATTGTTCCAATATAATTTCACTGAATATGTATTATGTTGGAACCATAAAATACATTGCATGTCATGCTTTCTTGAGCTTTTATTTTATTTTTTACACGTTTTAAAAGAGGGCCTCACGAGATTCTTATGCTTGGTTGACGTTGAATTTCACACTGCAGGTTAGGCTTGTTAAATGCATAGTTCAGAATATTGTGGTAGATATATCCTTCAATCAGCTTGGTGGATTGTGTACACTTTGCTTTCTTGAACAGGTGAGTATTTGGCCTACCTTAGAATTTTAATAGCCTGCTTTTTCTCTAAACTAAAACTGATGTTTATAATAAATATCAAGAGTCGCATCTCTTATTTGTTTTAAGAAGAATTTCTATGAATCATTTTTGCAGTTTCTGGTTATTTATTTTACTGATGAAGATGTATTAAAAAATTTTGTTACTTTAGGTTGATCGTTTTATTGGAAAAGATCATTTGTTTAAGCGCAGTATCATACTGATTAAAGCCTGGTGTTATTATGAGAGTCGCATTCTTGGTGCTCACCATGGGCTTATTTCTACTTATGCACTGGAAACATTGGTCTTGTATATTTTCCATCTATTCCATTCATCCTTGGATGGCCCTTTAGCGGTGAGTTTTCTCTTGGATTATGAAAACAGTCTACTATATACAAATTGTAACTTCTCATTGTCGGTAACAGCTATGATTTCTCAGGTGCTGTATAGATTTTTGGACTACTACAGCAAATTTGATTGGGACAAGTATTGCATCAGTCTACAAGGCCCAGTTTTCTTAACATCTCTTCCAGATCTATCTGGTGAATATTTTCCCTTTTGCTTTCTATCTCAGCTGATTTTGCTAAGCCACCTTAGTGGCCCCTCTTACTTTAGTTTGTATGATATTATGATCAAATCCCCTCCCACATACTTCTTCTTGACGTACTATCTTCTCTTTCTTGTTTTCACTAACATTTTCAGTGGAAACATTTGATAATGATGGTGGTGATCTATTACTAACTGAGGAATTTCTCCGAAATTGTGTAAACACATTTTCTGTTCCAGTGAGGGTTTCAGATGGTAATTCCAGAACTTTTACTAAGAAACATCTGAACATTGTTGATCCCTTGAGAGAATGCAATAATCTTGGACGCAGTGTTAGTAAAGGTTTGACCTTTTTTGATAGTATGATTTAGCACTGCTGCTTAGTTTCAATGTTTTTCTCATAAAGAATCACTCTCATCAATTAAAATCCATCTATTTGATATATAGGTAATTTCTATCGAATTCGTAGTGCTTTTACCTATGGTGCTCGGAAGCTTGGCCGTCTATTATGTCTTCCTGCTGAGAGCATGGCAGTTGAAGTGAACATGTTTTTTATGAACACAATTGATCGGCATGGTGGTGGAGAAAGGCCTGATGTGCAGGATTTGGTTCCTAGATCTCAATGCAGTGTATTGCTTGAATCAAGTGGAATGGACATTGTACCTGTTACTAAGCTTGAAAAAGAGAAAGCAGAGGACTTGAGTTCTGAATCTCCGGTGTCTAAAGCATACTGTGCTATAAGCAATGAAATGAAGGATTTAAGAATTTCAGGGCTTGATGAGTGTGAAGGAAGAATTGCACTGCAAAATACTCTTTTAGATAAGCAGCTAAATAGTACAGAAGCGGAAGTAAATGCTATTTCCTCTGAACGGCTAACTTGTGATGCTGAAGACTTAGCTACTCCAAGAACGACTGTTTTAAGAAGCATGATCGACAGCCCCAAAGCAGCATCATCATCGTCATCATCATCATCATCATCATCAACCAAGGAAAATGGTACTCTGGATTTCAGAAATGCTTATCATGCACCCCACATGTTTTTCCATCCAGAAAATCAGACTAAAAAAGATTTGACACTTGATCAAATTAATACTGCAAATTTGGGATCATCTTGTAATGTTCCTTTAAATAGGGTATTCTGTTCCGATGAGGAAACTATCAACTCATTGCGACCTGATTCTTGTCAGAATGATTCATCATTGAGTAGTACTGATCGGTCTGGCAACTTTGTAAGTGGTTATCCACTAGCAAACCACATCAATGGACTTTCTTCTATACTTGATGAAATGTCAGATCTGTCTGGAGAATATGAGGTGCACTTGAACAGCCTTAGTTATGCTGTGTTTTGCCAAGAGCAGATAATGAACACTCTTTTTGTTCCAATGCCTCCGTTGTCACCATACTCTTACTACCACCATGGCAAAGATGTATGGACTCATGGCAATGTGTTCACAAGGCCTTTATCCCCCAGACCACCTTTTTCTTCTACTGCTAGCTATTCAATGAATCTACCATATATATCTGGCAGCTATAGCACAGATGATGCATCTAAGCCTAGGGGAACTGGCACATATTTTCCTAACACGGTATATTTAACCACATGGGCTTACTTTTATTGTTTTCTATATGAATTTTCTGCTGTTATTTTTATCTTTAATTTGTTTTAGTGAATGCTGATAGTTTTTATTTTGTTAGTTTACATGTTAGTCTATCAGATTATGTTGGTTTTATTATCTCCTAACTGCAGATCTTCCGTTATTTATAAATTCCAAATCAAAACGTTTGATAAAGGAATCTTATATATACTTTCCATACCCAGCCTCCAGGTGCAAGTTGTTCTTTTTAGGGCTGAGGGCTGATACCAGGTCAAATTTGTGTGGTCTACCTGAACATAAAATCGACAACAACAACAATGCCACCTCAAAACCTTAGCCCCACTTAGTAAGGGCTACATGAATCCTTTGTCTTCATTGTGCGCCATTATCGGAATGAATTTGTAATACAATATTTCTTTTCCCACTGAACTTTAATTTGACTCAAAATCTAACATTCTTTGGAGTCAATCCTACTCAACAAAGCCTTTGATATCTTGTTGACTTTTAATTGATTTTTGATTCCAGTTATTTATAATAATTAAATGTATAAATATAAATGCTATATTATATTTATATGTATGCATAGTCCACATTTTGTGATTTCAGTAATTTTGAGTAATATGGGCTTAAATTTTAATCAATGAATCCATGGAAATCAGAAATTGAGTTGAATTTGTTTCATGTAGAGTCAATTTCAAGCGAGCTTTTAGTTTTAATTTTTTTTTGAGCTCATATTTGGGCAGAGTTCACCTGCTTAATCTACTGGTGTGACAACTGAATGGGTAGCTGAAGATACGAAGAACATTTTTTCCACTTAGTTAGACGTGTGGTGTTTTCATCTGTAGGCATTTCAATATTCTTAAATAATTCTCTGCTGTGCCTTGTAGAATTTTCATGTGTATAGGGAGAGGCATTCTCCCGGAAGAGTAAAGTCTTCAATGTCTGCCAACCATCTGCCAAGGCATCAAAACAATTGTCAAGTAGATGCTTCACAAGATATGGGCTCAATGGAGAAAGGATCTCATGAGCCAGCCTTTCAGGCACCACTTGCGCTCAGTGGAAACGGTCGTGGGAGGTTTCCAGCACGGATGGATGTAACCCATTTATCCTCACGACCCGTTTTCAGGGCACTGGCTAATGCCAGCGGAAATGTTTTCTCCCCAGAGTTTGGTAGACTTGAGTTTGGCTCTCTTGGCCCTGTATCAGTGGAAGCTCTTCCTAAGGAGCATGGAAAAAGGGCAGATTTTCCCAGCTCCCATAGTCAGGCCTCTGGATTTGCAAACCCTGCATCAAGCTCTCAGAAACCCGGCATAAATTCCAGTAGGGGAAGGTAAAATATCACCAGCGTTTTATGATTTTTTTCATTAGGTGTTAATGATTTATTGTTGTGCAAAAATTTGTTTTATGAAATGATATTTATGTTAATCTCTTATTCTTTTCTGAATAAGGCAAAATTTCAACAAGATGCATATTGGTCAATTCTTTTATTTCATTATATCATTAATATCAATTTATGACATGCAACAATGTTGAATTTTTATTTCTTATCATTGAAAACTGGTACTTTGTTGAATTTTACCGAAATCCTAGTTTTGAAATTTCAGATGTAAACATTACTCATTAATTGCATTTACTTGTGATAAATCTACAATTTCATATTTCTTTAATTTGTATATTTTCATATCATATGATTTACCTTTCATATCCCTTACAACTATTTGTATTTGTAATTCCTTTTATTTCAGTTAAATAAAACTAGTCATATCTTAAATTTAATTAGGTCCACATCTTAGTAAAATGCATAGCAGATTTTAAATGGGCAGTATGTATGAGCAATATACATTTTTTGCTTTAAAATTTTGAATAAAAATACATTTAATTTATTTAAAATGTTTGTTTCTAATTAAAATTCATTGTTAAAATGGTAAAATAAAATATATCGATATGCATCCTAAATAATACAGTGGCCTAGAATGTGTATTGCATTTTTTCTGAATAAAATCTTAGATTGATTATTCATTTAAAAATATACCAAAAATGGTAGAATATTGGATTACTTAATACGATCAAAGTATTATATGAGAATTTCTTAGCAAACATTTTTATTTTAAATAATTTAAAATATTATGTAGTTTTCAATATATATTTAATTGATTTATGTTTATTCTATAAAGAATATAATCCTTTTCAACTCCTTGCTTTAGCCTTTATTTCTTATTTTAAAAATTTAAATTTATACTTATATTTATCAATATAATATTTTTTAAGATGGTAGATTTCAAATTGTATAGTTTAGCAAATACTATTTCTTTCATTGCATGTAACATGAGCATTTAAATTTAAATTTACTTTTCCAATGTTTTTTTCCTTACACTGCCATACCAAGTCCTAGTTGAGATTATTGAGGAAAATGATGACTTGCATTAAGAGTTAACATTTTGAGTAAAACTTGTGGAGCTAGAATCATATAAATTTCTTAAGAAAGTGTGGTAGAGCTAGGGTGCTCTCTAAATGTCATGTGGTGTATTGCCTAACTGCAATGGAAAGTGTGAAATGCCCATTGCATGACCACTGATATTTTGATGAGCGAGGGTTCCCACGTTATAAATGAATGCAAGCTAGTTCAAGAAACTATTGATATTAGGAACTTGAAATGTTGGTACTTTGATTAAAAAGTTGTTGGAGAATATAGATATTATAGAAAGTTAAATGTTATGATTTTAAAATACAGTAGTTATGTGAGGGTGCAAAAAATTGATGGCTTAGACTTTTGTCTTAGTACTTGGGTAATGATTGATAAGAAAAATGGGTTGGTATCATTTTGACTAATGATTTAATTGTTGATGCAATCAAAATTTAGATGATGGGAGATGGAGTCATGACTTTCAATAATATGGTTGGTGAAGCGAATATTTAATTGAAAGTACGGCTACGATTGTGCTTTTGAGGAGTAAATATTGAATAATGGATGAACCTTGCCAAATATAGAAGAATTATTTAGTTGTTTGTGCTGTTTGCTAATAGTATATAAATATATATATATATATATATATTTATATATACATATATATTAAAAATAAATTAATTTTAATTTAAAAAATTAGCCACAACTTTTGTTTTATCTATTTTGAAAAAAACAAAAGAAAACACAAAAATAATTTAATATATAGAACAGACATTTTCACTCCCAAACAGTTCAACAATTTGATTTGTAAAATAAAATATTATTGATATTCATGTCAATTTTAATTTGACAAGATTAATAAGGAAAATTGATTTTGTAGCTTGTTTTAGCTTGATTTTTATTTACCACTAATATTTATAAAAAGAGAGCATATTATCACTCTTAAGAATATCTTCTAAAACTCAATTTGATTATTTTCAAGTGAAAGAGATACTTTTTGTAAAGATTGCATGGTTATTCCTAGAGAAAATTTGTTAACCCAATCTTGTTTATTGATCAAACATTCAAATATATTGCTAGTAAAAGAAAAAGAATTTTTAGTTATGCCCTAAGATTAGGTCTTATTAATGAAAATAGAATTTCTTTAGTAAAATTTTACAGATTAGTTTGGAATATTGTGAGGGGATGTTAATTTATATGGTAAATGATGCTAGATGTATTTGTAGTGTCTAAAGATTCTCAAATGGGAGATCCATTAACCATAAAAATGTATGGCGATGAAAATTAGATGCTCTTGCTTAAGCTGCCTTGGTGAAGTGATGCTGAGAAAAGGGAGGAATTGTTTGGTATGTAAAGGGTTACGCTAATGTTTTCTAGCGGATGATGAATACTGGGTGCAAATATTTTGATCATTTTAAGATGGTTGCGGAGGCGTTGGGGATGGAGAAAGGGGTGTGTGACAATGTGTCGAGGCATTAGGCTTTCTTTAGGAGAATTTAATTATTTGTTTTCATTAATTATATTTTCTTTTAATGTGTACAGTGCAGTGTAGTGCTATACTGTTGATTTGGTGTTAGTCATGTGCATCAGTAGCTTGCTAATTTTTCCTGATTGTATGTATGCTATTTTTGTTAAAATGTTGTAGTTTTTGAGTGTTGGTGCCTTGAATGAATGCAATGTTTTGAACATGCAGAACTTTGCAGTCGTATCAGCTGAAAGACGACGAAGATTTTCCCCCACTCTCATAGGCTGATTGCTGCCTGAGAGGTCGGAAGTTCTATCCTTAATAATAGCAGAGCAGGCGGCAAACAAAGGTTTTAACCTTTTGTCCTTTTTTAATTTATTTGCAGTCTGATGTAAAGAAATGGGAATGCTCCATTCTGGTAGTCCTTTCTTTACTTTTATTTTAATTTTATTTTATTTTTATTTTTATTTTTTGTATATTCTATTAAAATTCCACCCCTCAATCTCCCATGTTGGGATATACGTAGGATTTCATTTTCAAAAATGTGGTTCAGTTTCCTCCCACAGCTATAGCTTTTTCTCCCCCGATGATGATGACGGTGACTAACCTTTTGTTTGTAGTTTTGATCATATAGGTGTTGCGAAACTGATTAATGTATGTTTATTTTTAAGCATAAAGAGGGTTTTTTTCTAACCTTTAATTGATATGTCTATTTGTATGATCACACAGTTTTTTATGCTTAAGAATGGTTGTAGTCTCTTTTGTTTTGATTCACTTTTTCCAAGTATTCCGTTGATGCAGAGAAAGCAAATATTTAGTTATAAAGTTACAGGCTGAATTCTCTAGTCTTTGATCTCTATATCCTCTGATTATGTAACATCTATATTCTGTGCTTTTGCATTTTCTCCACCAATTTATTGAAGCCATCTTGTCGCAGAATTTAATCCAGTACCCAAAATTCTTTTCACCATTTCATCGTGCATATATTGTAATATAACCCAAAAGTTTTATTTAGAAGGATTTGATTTTACACTTTAATAAGCAAAAACAAATCTGTTTATTTAAATCATCATCCCAAGGATTTTCTTCTCAATTTCATGTTAAATTAACTGGGTCACATGCATTGCATCCTTTTTTATTATATATTGATTATCATTCTTTGTAATATTGATTCTAAAATTTTTTTTCCAAAATGGATTCTTCAGTATAAACTTTCATTATTGATGGATAACTTCTCGAGATGTGAAAAAGTTGCTAGGAGCTGCACACTTGGGTAAATTGACAACCAGTTTATCCTTATCAGTCTTTCATGCCTTCTTGGCCCTTCTTTCTTTGGGGTGTCAATTTCATTAGTCTATTCCTAATAGCAACTAGGCAGTTATGGTTCTTTAGCTTGAACTTAGTCGATCAACCTACCAATTCAATTTATTTGAACTTGACCTTTAAACCTAAACATTATTATTCTAGATCAATAATAATAATGGGTTAAGCTTTAAATATTTATCCCTCCATCACTGACAAATGAATGATCAAGCTGTGACATCCATTAAAAATTAGTGTTAACTTGCTCAAGGATTGGAGCATTTGTTAGGCATGTAAACCACTTTTCATGATTTGGGCTGACTAATCCTTTCCGTTATGTCGCATGGAAAACCCTGTATTTGTTAACATTTGAAAGCTGTAGCTCCTGATTGGATGGATGAAAGTTTATTAACGGTACCTCCAACTCTTATTTGAGTGCGGTTCTTAGTAATATTAGTACTAAGCAGAACTTGGACGCAAAAGAGAGCATCCAATTTCTTACAGGACAAGTTATTGTCACAAACTTCTGCTCAAGGATATGTTATTCAACAGGCCACATCGATAATATTTACCCTGGCTTTGGATGAAACTTTTTCAGCCTTAGTGTCTTTTTTCTCCCCAGAGACTGTTATGATTGATCCATTGTTTAGCTCAGGCGCCATCGTAGGAGTTACTAATCGTCTCAAATTTGTGCAGGTCATCCACGTGCCTAAGTTATTTCCCTACCAACCTTTTGAGTCACAATGGGTAGTTCTTCGAGCCAAAATGTGCATATTGAGGCGCATGATCACTTTTTTGAGATGCTTAGCTAATACTTGAACTTTTTCATCTATCAAGGTGCTTTATGCAGGCAAATGATCTTGATTGTCAGTAGTCTCTACACTTTAAAATATGCATGTATTTTAATTCATGTTATGCGTGCCACCATTTTGATGTCATTATCTTTATATTCTTGCAGTACACAATTTAAACATAACATAATTTATTTCCATTTCATAGTAAGTTTACTGTAAGAACACGCGATTATAACACATCAATGATTCTAGGTAACATAAAAACGCAGACATAGAATTAAGCGTTCAATTTGCATCAAAACTTATATTGCTCAAGGACTGTTGATATTATTCTGAAAATAATATCAAAGCATCTCATTGGAAGAAGTGTTCTTTAGTTTTTGCAATTCTCGGTTTATTTCACTGCTCTGATTATCAATCCGTTGTTTCAAATCCAATAAATGTCTTTATAACATCATCAATTCAAAGTTCTTCCAAGACAAAAGACTGCGTCTCACACTTGTATCAACTTGCTACATATGATAAGCTTAAAATAACAGCCTTATGCTATATATATATATATATATGTGTGTGTGTGTGTGCTAGGTTTTTTTTTGTTTTTTTTCATTGTATTTACATTAAAAATCGGCCATTCATATTTTTGACCAAAGATGAATGGATTGGTCCAGCTCCCCATCCCCCATATAGTTTAACTCTATTATGGCCAATCTCTGAACTTGCCGTATATAACCCACAGATCACTTTTGCTTCTATTTTGTACTTTTGTTCGTTGTATACTTCTTACCGCAGGTCTATTCTGAATGTTTTGTAATTGTTATTTAGAAACTATTATTAATTATCTTCCTTAATAATAATAATAATAAAACTGATGATGATGATGGAACATTTTCAGGGATATTTATCGCATTTGGAAGACAATAAAAAACATAATGCTACTACTTTTTGCCAAGTAGTATTCAATTTATTATAAAATGATTAATATTAATCATTATATTGCATATAAATTAATAATTTCTTGGTAATGCTTAGTGAATGATTGTGAAATGTTCATGTGTGGGCACTCATATTATAACCATTAATTTTATCTTGAGCTGAACTGAATTGAATTGAAGAGACTGATGGCCAGCTCGAGTGGACTGAAGCTATGAATCATGACCTCTTTTGAACTCAGTAAGAACATAAGCCCATACAATTGCACCTTCTATATGTTTTTATAAATGTATGTTAATTTTAATTCCATTCAACACAACTAACATTTAATAAATCGATGCATAATAAGTATATTTTACTTTCCAATAAGTACATATTCAAAGATTAATTATTCTCTATGTATTAATTAATTACATACTAATTTAAGCATTATTTAGTTAGCAATTATTAATTATCTAAATAAAATTTCAAGAGTATTTTAAATAATAAAAAATGGTTTTGATTTAATTTAGGTTACAGATGGTGTTTATTCATAATTAGAAGATTAAAGAAATATTACTATTTAATTTGTATGCAAAAAACATAAATATATTATTGAATTATATAAGTAATATAATTAACTAATGCTCAATTATTATATAATTACTAAAACATAAAAGTATAATTAATTTATGCATGTGTACGAGTTTGATATATAATTGTTAACTAATACATACTATAGTTATAGTATGTCTATAGTTATATACATATTATTTGGATTGAGGTAAAACAGGGTAAAGTAAAAAATATTCAGATAAATTGAGATAATCGGCATTTGTTATGAAGAGCGAATAAAGTGTAATTGACGATTGCATACAAGAGCAGAGCGCACGAGTGAGGAGAGGCATCCAGAACGAAGTTCAAACCAATCGAGCGGCTTCTCCGGAGTGTAGTAAATTTGGCGAAGTTCGAATGAATTGTTCGACGTTCATTTTGTTTCGTTACGCAAAAATCTAAAAAAACAAAAATTTGGGTAAATCTTCCCTTAATTTACTCAAAACATTAAAATCACAAAACCATTAAACACATGTTTTATTATCTAATTCTTGCTCTAAATGGAGCACGAAACAAGAAGAGAGGGGTTTGGCTTTAGCTCAAATATTTGGAGAACAGCGTAGCTTTTTGCTAGGCGCCATTACATGCTTTGTATCATACTCTTGAGCTTGCCATCGCCTCCCAACTCAAGACGAACCCTGTTGCTTCCCTCTCTAGCATGACGCCGCCTAGCCTAATCGGCACCGGAAAAGTCCTCCGATCCGTCAATGCCGATGATGAGAACCTCTCAAAATACCTAGAAACCTATCTCAAGGTACCTAACCTAACTCTACCCCGCGCTCTCAATCGCCCGAGATTCTCCTCTCCTTCCAAGATCGTGGCCGAGATCGACGTCTCTGATCTCGCCTCCGGAGATGCGGCTGCCGTCCCATGGATCGTGGCCGCAGCGGCTGAGGCTGGCGGGTTTCGATTGGACGGCGGGGATATTGTGACCTGCGAGGAGATTGATGCGGCCATGGAGGTGGGAGGGGCTGTTTTCGAGTCCGTGGCTGCGAAGAGGATAGGGCTCGTATCTGGATGCCGCATTGGCGATGAGATTTGCTGGCATCGATCGAAGCGGAAGCAGATGGAGCCCGATCTGGAAGACGTGCCGGCCGATACGTATCGGGCCTTCAGGTATGTGAATACATAGCCCTGAGAAAGTTGTCGCAAAAGAAGAAAGAAACGTCGTCATGTGTGAACTGTGATTAATAAGATCGATGATATAAGTGCCGTTCCAGAGTTGCTTTCCTTTTTTATTCGCTCTCGCCGATGAAGTGAAGTTGCAGGATTCGTTCTCGGTGAAGTTGCAAGCCCAAATTTTATTATTTTTTATTTTTATCTATGAACAGTAGTTTTGACGATTTTAATTTGGAGAATGTTCACTTTTATGTCTTGAAGAAATACGTTGTTCTCGATACATTTAATTATGATGTAAAACAACTCTTATTAAATGCTTAATTTAATTTTTTTCTCTGCTGCAAGAGAAAAAAAGAGAGCAAGAACTTCCATGAATAAAATATGTAGAAATGTACAGAGCTTGTACTAAGTATTCATTTTTTTATGAAATTTAAATTATGAGACTGCCACAGCTTCATTCACAAGTATACATTATTTTATAACATTCAATATAGTTTTAGGGATATAGATTTAAATATTGATGATAATATCCAAACATTATCACTGATAATTTGAAAGCATTTGAATGTTCGTTTGTAACAGAAAAAGAATGGAGGTAATAGCTGCCAAACTGGAGATGGTTGCAGACTGCATCTCCCACATTTTATGTGAACATGTTGGAGATGAGGCGCACAGCCATAAACCGCCCAAGCTGCAGTCAGTGCTGTTTCTCAGAAAGTGCAGGAGGCATCCTTTCAACGATCTTGCTGCCGAGCAGCACCGGGACGGCGCCGCTTGCTTTCTGAGTATTCACCTCCCAATATCAGAAAATAGCATGTTCCACGTCCGTTCTTCATCGGTCTCTGCTTCTTTCAGCTTGCCCGCGGGCTCCATTCTCGTCACCGTTGGCCAGCAGTTGACGGTAATCTTCAATGAAAAATGGTTTGATCTCCAATAGTTTTAAAAATACATATTTTAAAATCAAAGAGAGATAAAGAAAAAAACACTCTAAAATTTTAGAAAAAAACTTATTATTACTTAAATGTGCATGACATTGATTAATTATTGACACTGATGAGCTTGTAATCTCTTTTGTTGACGGGTAGTTTAATATATTCAAAGTCTTTAGAAGAGCATGAAATATATTTGCCAGCATATGTTAAGTTCTTGAAGTGTGAGTTCTGGTTGAATTTGATAGTATTTTTGAGCCATATAGTTAGTATAGATGGCATTTGTGTGGACAAGATTGGCCCCAACTTACTACTATGATTGAGATCAGGAGTTTCTTAGATCTCTCTAATTTGAAGTAACTCGCATCTCAATACCCATATAAATACTTGAAATTAAATAGCATGACAAACTTAGATTTAGAATATAATTTGACTAGTGTATGGCATCAAATATGTACAAGAAAATTGAATTAACTAACACGCTATCTCATATCCTTTTAAAATTAGCATCTTGTTGAAATGTCTAATACAAACTAGGTGTTAATGTCATGCACGTAGCTATGAGCTTTCTAGTAGTCATCTCTTTCATTTTTTAAACATTTTTACATAAGGATTTTCAACAGGAATGGTGCAATGGAGAGTATAGAACGTCGGTAGGGGAGAAGCTTCTCAATTCGAGAGGTTCTCCCGATTCTTTGTATTCGATGGAGTTCATCATGTGCGCTCCTCCGGATGCTGATCACATGCCAATTGCTCTAGCGAAAATTATCCAAGCACAAAAGAATAAAATCACAATACAATCACAACAAAAACTATACAAACATCCAAACACAATAAATTTTACATAGAAAACTCGATGATAAGAAAAACTATAGAATCACACCACACATAAAAAATTTAATATGAACAAAATGATTACAGAGTACAGAGTTTCATCTTCACATGAATAAGAAGGATCTACCGCTTACAAAGCCTCCCGATCGACTTCTTTTTCAAAAATCTTCAGCTTTCACTCTAGGTTGAAGGAGACCAACAGCAGCCACAAAGCTAAGTTAGGGTACATCTTAATTTCTCCACTCTAAGAAACATTCCCATATGTTTCCTTATATACTCAGGCTTCACTTAGACCTCAAATGACTCAAAATTTCCTTAAAAATACTCAGGAGACCGCCTAGATTCAAAATTGGGCTCCGGCGGGCGCCACAACACGTCGTGGAGCCCCAGTATCAAACCACGGGGCGCCACAACGCGCCGTGGAGCCCCAGCGTGCCATGTTGCGCCCCGGTGTGCCATCGCGCTTGTCCCTTGACTGCAAAAACTACAGGGAGCGTTGGAGCGCCCGAACTTTCCTTAACTTGTCCCGGAACACCTTGGGACCTCACGGGAACCCACTAGAGCTTCATTGGCACATCCATGATGGTCTAAATAGTCTCCACGTCCCAACAATTTACCACTGAGAGACCTATTGTGATAATTCCTTGCTCAATCTTGGATCTACATTGTCTTCTTTCTCCATTATCGAGAACATGGTGTGGCTCACCCTCGTCCTCTCATCATGTACTGAGGCCAACTGAATTAACACAAAACTTCAGTTTCACCACTGTTACAGTATTTGTAAACATGTCAGCAAGATTTTTCGAAGTGTGAATCTTCTCCAATGCTAGTTGACCTTCTTCCAAAAGTGTCCGGATGAAATGGTAGCGAAACTGTATATTCTTCGTCTTGGCATGAAATGCAACATTCTTTGTGAGGTGAATCACGCTCTTACTTTCGCTGTAGATCTTCACCTCCTCCTGCTTCTTACCCAATTTTGCCATAAAGTTCTTCAACCAAACCATCTCCTTACCCGCCTCAGTGATGGCGACGTACTCAGCCTCGGTGGTGGAAGAGAAACAATGTTTTGTAGCTTGGAGATCCAGCTCACCGGTACACTTCCTAATGTGAACACCATTTCCTAGGCGCCTGTTTTAAGACAAAGAGGCTCTTCTTGAGCTTGCACATAAGCTCTGCTTTATCTTTTTCTTGAGCCTTGTACCCCTGCAGTTGTTGTATATATAATTTCTCTTCTAGCTCTCCATGAAGAAACACAATCTTTATCTCAATTTGCACAAAGTGCAATTTTCAACTGTGATAATATTCTAATATTCAGCACTACCCTGATGGTAGTCACATTCACAACTAGAACGAAGATCTCACTGTAGTTAGCTCTGTGTTGCTGCTGAAAGCTCTTTACTACAAGCATCTCCTTGTAGTGTTTGCTCCCATCTGATTCTTCATCTAGTCGATAAACCCACTTATTCTGAAGGGCTTTCTTTTTAGCTAGTAGTGTAATGACCCCAATAATTGGATAGGAGAGTAAGCCAGGATTTACCATAAGTCTGAACCTCAATTATGGGATGTTACCTTAGCATCTAATACACAACTAGAAGAAAATTAATAAAATACTAGATGTTAAGTGGTTAAGTCTCTTTATGAGTAGATGTCAAGTTAAAATGATAAGCAATAGAAAATAATTTTGGAGATATGTAACACAACGTTGCAAGTATAAATAATACAAGCAATTAATATCATTCACTCATTCAACCCAAGCAATTTACAAATAAGGAATCATAACATAGATATACAAAGATAGATAGGTAAAAATAACTCAAATAATTAAAATATAGTTTAATTATTACAAAACCATTTTAAAAAAAGTAAGAGAATATAATCATTCCCTCCCTCAAACTAAATGTGCAAGAAAACTTTAAAAGTAAGCGGAAGCCATTCAACTTAGGAGCTCATTATACACTGGGACCTGTATTATCTGATTCAAAGAGCTCTTGATCTATCATATTTTGATATTTAAATATAATAGGGCAAAACCAATAAAAGAAAAAGTGTAATTAGATTAAACAGTCTAAGCACATTTTAAGATTGACTATATTTTAAATTAATAGGATATCACAAGTATAATTTATAATTTAATCTAAGCAACGGAGCTATAAAATGTGTCAAATAAAGGAAAGGAAGTAGACATAACAGTAAAGAAGACAGTAAAATAAGCTGAGTAAGAATATTCACTTATATATAAGTCCTAGTTTACATCCAAAAATAATAAGGGAAAAATATCATAAAAGGCTAGAACTACTATGTGCATTTAAAGTAAATGAAATGAAAATAATACATATTCAATGAAATTTATGCAAAATAAGCAAATGAAATATAGTGAAGCATTAAACGAAATTAAGCAATATATAATGTATTCTAAATAAACTGTAAGTGAGCAAAACACAATACTAGAAATAGAGAGTTTAAAGCATATAAAGTAAAGAAGTATCTTATACTCTCGATCTAAGACAAATATAGCCTTGGATTATGAAAAGTAATCATAACTAAACAGTAATGAAGAGATCTTACAATCAATAAGATTGTATAAGAACTCTTATATTATTTATTGAAGTTGTATTTAGAAAATATCTCATTCTATAAGAGCACTCAACAGAATGGGAACGAGAAGTTAAGCACATCTACCTAACTAGATATAGTGGGGGGTCGAACATTCACATTTACTCTCTCTAAAATATGAAGTCCTATTATAAGCGCTATAATTCTTGTTCTATTTGTCATAAAGCATTCCCCTTAAAGTTTTATGAAACTTTTATTTATGCACAATGATCTTGTATGAATGTTCAAGGAAAATGCTCAAAATTAATCAAGCATTCAATAAATTCAATAATTGTAAACTATGTGATATTCCTTTGTTATCTAAATTTTAATGATCTACTTAATGATTAGAGCTAATTTAGCTCCCAATTGCCTTATAAATATTGATCTTTAAGTAAATTATAATTAATAGTAGTGGTAAAAGAAGTTTGAAAAATAGTATTTTCAAGTAATTGAAACTCATCTTATACTAGTCCTAAATTAATCAAATCAAGTAGATTAATGATTAAAGTTTAAGAAAACTAGTAAAGGATAGTAAGATTTATAGTTTGCGAAGCTAATGAAAAAATAAGCTAAAGAAAAATTTATTAGCTTTATCTAGTTAGCTTTCAAATTAGAAAGTATCAAATCACTTTAATCATAAACTTATCAAAGAATAATTAATATTGAGTATTTAAATGTAATGAAAGAAATATTTCCTATAAGTGCTAATTTATTCATAATTGTAGACTAATGGAAGTCTATTAGCTTATAAAAGCATGATAGGAAGTTATTGTTCTCTAGTTTAAATCGATAAAGAACTAAATTGGAAAGTTAAAGACTAAAGGAGATATGTGATAATCATCTAATTTATTGATTGCGCGCTAATCTAATCATGAGCAGTGGCGCCCCGCTCCCTAAGCCCATAATCATTAGGCTAAGGAGCAGAGGGTCACTTGTGCAAATTCCTCACTTATCATTGGATTAGGTAGATCTACAATCCATTAATAATGGAAGGATGTGCACAGAACATCTGAGGGGATCAGTCACTATATCTAGCATACATATAGAGTGTGAAAGCAAAATAACTAATTAATACATCCATTCACCATGCATCACATAATAAATAGTAAGAAGATAGCTCAACCAATAATAAAGTGCAGAAAAATAAATCACAATCATAGTACATGTATTATTACAACATTTAAATAAATAGTTTAAAGACTGAGGTCAAAATTATTTGAATATTAATAGATAAATTTGAAATTATTTCGGGTATTTTACATTCTCTCCAATTTAAAAGAGATGTCGTCCCGACATTAATCTAAAATTTAATGAAATTTAATAAATCTAGAATCACTTACTAGTGGAATAAGTGAGGATATGTTTTCTTCATACTCGATTCTTCTTCTCATGTAGCTTCTTCTTTGTGACAGTTCTTCCATCTAATCCTTTATCATTGGAATGGATTTCTTTCTTAATTTTCTCTCATCTCGATCTAGAATTTCTTCTGGTTCGATCACATAACTGAGGTTTGGTTGCAAATTGATATCTTCTACTTCCACTCTCATTGAAGGTTCTGATAAGCATTTTCTTAGTGAAGAGATATGAAACATATCGTGCATTAGACTCAGATGAGGTGGAAGCTTGATTTGATAAGCCACTTGACCCACTTTCAAGACTTCAAAAGATCCAATAAATCTTGGACTTAATTTCCCAGAAACTCCAAATCTTGAAATTCCTCTGAATGGATTTACTTTCAGATATACGAAGTCTCCAACAGAAAACTCCACATAATGATGATGAGCATCAAAATACTGTTTCTGCCTATCTTTAGCTGCTTTCATTCGATGCTAAATTATCTTAATCTTTTCTGTTGCCTGAAGAATCAAATCTGATTTTAATATTCTAGTTTCTCTAATATTATTCCAAGATAAAGGAGTGATACATTTTCTTCCATAAAGGGCTTCATAAGGAGCCATTCCAATTCTTGCTTGAAAACTGTTATTATAAGAGAATTCAATTAATGGAAGGTGCTCATCCCAACTTCCTCCAAAATCTAGTACACAAAGATGAAGAAGATTTTCTCGAGTTTGATTCACTCTTTCAGTTTGTCCATCAGTCTGTGGATGAAATGTTGTGCTCATATAGAGCTGGGAACCAAGATCTTGATGAACTATTTTCCAGAACTTTGACATGAACTTGTTATCTCTATCAGAAACAATGGTTTTTGGAATATCATGCAATCTTACTATCTCTTTTAGATAAATCATTGCCAATTTGTCTACTGAATCTATCTGCTTAATGAGTAAAAAGTGTGCTAATTTTGTAAGCCTGTCCACAATTACCCAAATAGAATCATTATTAGATTTTGAACGAGGAAATCCAGTTATGAAATCCATAGAAATATCTTCCCATTTCCATTGAGGAATAGCTAAAGGTTGAAGTAATCCTCCTAGTTTTTGATATTCTGCTTTTAGCAGGTTACAAGCTTCACACTTTGATATAAACTCAGCTATACTTTTCTTCATTCCTGGCCACCAAAAGTGTGATTTCAAATCTTGATACATCTTATTATTTCCTGGATGAATAGAGTATCTAGAATGGTGAGCTTCTTTTAATACTTTTAATCTTAATTTAGCTTTAATAGGTATCCCAATTCTAGATCCACACTAAATGTTTTCATTTGAATCCAAATCCAGTTCTAGATGCTTTCCTGATTAAATAGATGTAGCCAAGGAGATATATACTTCATCAATATATTGAGCTTCTTTAATGTCATCCATTAATGAACATTCTATAGTTATCTGAAATAGCTTAGCATTTGATGGCAACATGACTTCTAATTGGAGATCTTTTATTTCCTTGAGTAAGATAGGGTTAGAGGTCAAAATATGCAAATGTGAGATTGCCTTTCGACTTAGTGCATCTGCTACTACATTTTCCTTTCCAGGATGATATTGGATTAATGAATTATAATCCTTAATTAACTCTAACCATCTTCGTTGCCTTAAATTTATCTCCTTCTGAGTAAAGATATACTTCAAACTTTGGTGATCAATGAAGACTTCACATCTTACTCATATGAAGTAGTGTCTCCAAATCTTAAGTGCAAATACTATTACTGCCAATTCTAGATCATGAACTGGATAATTTTTCTCATGAACTTTAAGCTGTCTAGATGCGAAGGCTATAACCTTTCCTTCATGTATAAGAACACAGCCTAATCCAATTCTAGAAGCATCATAATAAATTTGATATTCTTTTCCTTCAACTGGTAAAACCAGAATAGGAGCTGATGTTAGACATTCTTTTAATTTCTGAAACGCATATTCACAAGATGAATCCCATACATAAGGTACATCTTTTTAAGTAAGACGAGTAAGTGGGACTGTAATTTGGGAAAAGTTCTTAACAAATTTAAGATAATAACTGGCTAATCCCAAGAAACAACATATCTCTATTACTGAAGTAGGTTGGGGCCAATCTTGAATTGCACTTATTTTGCTTGGATCGACTGATATTCCTTCATTGCTAATGATATGCCCTAAGAAGGCTACAGATTGAAGCCAAAATTCACATTTTGAGAATTTGGCATACAGTTGATGTTGCCTTAATAAGCTCAATGTAATCCTAAGATGCTCTTCATGCTCCTTAGCATTCTTAGAATAAATTAATATATCATCAACGAAGATGATGATAAATGAATCTAAGTAAAGCTTCATTATTCGCTGCATTAAAATTCACATTTTGAAATTTTGACGACTTCCGATTGACATGAAAACATCACCCCTAGCTAATTTGGGGGTAATGAGCACAATAGTGAAGTTTGTTTTTTAATCAGAGGTCAATTTAAATAGGTCAATATTAAGGTTTCTGGATTTTTCCAGAAATCAGGATTCGATCCATTTGACTCCTAATTTGGGCTGGGTCTTAGAGGTTGGCTTCTAATGACTTGATTAACACTTATGATTAGGTCTAAGACTAAGATTAGTCATAATTGACTAAGGTATTAACTATGGTTGTTACACTATGTGATTGTGAGTACCTATCGAGCATGTAGGGGTCCCCTCTAGTCTTATCTACTCAATGGATGATTCTTGGATCTGTGCGTGGATACTGATGAGGACGTCAGTTATTTAAGTTGGAGAGATTGTAAAGACCCACTTAAGTTATAATAAGTAAAACTCTTAAAAATTGAGGTGCCTTTTTAGATTACGGTAGAATTCTTGATAAGAACTCCAAAGCTAAGAGTGCTCATGTGGGATCACTCTCAGGATGAGTAACTTGTTGGGAAGTTATCTTCTGAGGACAAAAACGTAAAGCCTTTCAAGCAAAGTAGAAATCACATTGGTGCTAAGAGTTTGGACTGTTACAGGATTATAACTATTGGATCTAAGTCGCAATCTAGCGACTGGGATTAGATCAAATAGTGGATTTGATCCTGGTCATCTGATTAGACGAGATGGCATAGATCGCAGGATCTGGTTGTCCCATGATCAGTATCCCACAGAGGATCTTCACAACTAAAAATTATGATGGGTGAGAGGTGTTGAAATTTGAAAATAAATAATTTAATAAATAATTAATAAAGAATAATTTATATAATTACTTTACTTAATGATTTAATAATTAAATAAGCTCTAAAAAGTTCCAAAATTTTACCCTTTGTTAAATTGGATGTGGGAAATTCAAAAATATAATCAAATTTTTAATTGGAGATCAAATTAATTTTCTTAATTTTCTAATTAAATAAATTAAATAAGAGATTCAATTTATTCAAACAACTTCCAAATTGAACCAATTTTAGGGCTTGCTCCTAATGGTAGTTAGCGACTAATGGAATAATTTAGGCGGATTAAAATTGGAATAACAACCAAGGATTGTTACAGGTAACTAATGAACGTTTAATCTCTTTGCAAGAGTCGCATGTGAGGGATGTAACATAGTCTTTATGGGCTAATTAGCTAAAATAAATTAGGTTTCTCTTCAAATTTGGAATATGTTATTATTTTTTAGCTGCCATATCCACATCACCTTTATAGAATATGGTGCATGTATTATCATCTCCTTGGCAGACTTTTTTTAAATCACCTTGAGTGTAGTTTCTGAGAACCTCTTTACTTGGAGTTGCATGAAAGGATGCTCCTATATTAATGACCCATGATTCAATGCTATTTAATGATATGATTAATACATCTTGATCACCTTCTGTTGAGACACTCACTTAGTGACTCTTATCTTCAGTACAACCTCTTGATTTTTTCAAGGCAAAACATTTCTTCTTGAAGTGCCTCATCTATCCTCAGTTCCACTATTCATCTTTCCTTTTCCAAGCATTTATTTTCCTCCCCTTAACTCAGATATGTTTCTGTTGAACTTCCTTTTCAAGTTCCTTCCCTTGCTTTCTATAGTTGTATTTCACCACCAGCCCTCTTCTGAAAACTTCTTCGTTCAACATGAGCCCATCAATATCATCACATTTAAATTTGCATTTTATGATGAGTAACTTACCGCGGTAGATAATTCATTCCATATATCTGACAATTATTGCAGTAACCAACCATCCCAGCTATTTAACAATGAAGACAGTAGCAACAAAGCTCTTACTTTGTCATTAAACTTGAAGTTTACGGAGCTGAGCTGGCTTGTCACAATATTAAACTCATACGATGTTCTGCCACTGAATCTTAGTCTACCATTTTCATGTTGAACAACCTCTTCATAAGAAAATTCTTGTTAGAAGCTGAAAGCCTCTCGTATATCCTTGTTAGGGCTGCCAAAAGATCCACATTCGTCTCTAGTTGATTATGTGAAAGCTACCGAAGAGAATAACAAAAGACGAATCAGCCAAGATATGTTCTATCAGGACTTGCCAATTCTCATCAAACATAGTTTTAAATTTCTTGTCAGCTCACCCAATTGCATGTACAACTTTTTCTGATATAGTAAATCATCAATGTGCATCTTCCATAATGCACAGTTCGTGCGCTGAAGTTCTCAATATTGCGTCTCATTTCTTCTGTTAGAAAGATGATTCATGCATATTAAGCATAGAGTATACAATGCCCCTGTTAAAAAACTTGAGCAAATGAATTTCTTACATAATAAAATAGAAAGATGAAGACCCAAAAAAGCACGAGAAGAAACTGTTAAGAAGAATATTTTCTATTTAAATCTTAGGGATTGGTCGTTCACCAAGAGATTCATGTTGCTGTCCCCACCCGATAGGATTAAGGCTTGGTGTGGTTGTTGTTGCTATCTTGGGACTCCATGATAGCTATCAATGAAAACGGCAGTCTCAACTTAGTTGCGCTGAGCACATTGCCTTTTAGCTGCGCTTATGCTGGTATATCATCTGCAGCAGGTGTCGTTTCTTTTAGTCGAATGGTAGAAAACTAATAAATTGGAATGGAATCTAAGTATTTGAATCATTCCAAATATTGGAAACAAATGCAAACTACCTTTGACATTATGAAATCTGACATCAGTATTATTACTAATACTTCGAGTGATTCTTCTATAATTTTGTATAAAGACAGTTCTGATCTTACATTCAAAATGATTTGTGAACTACTATTAACAACTGGAGCCCTGTTTGATGACATCACCTTGACTTTGATCAAATGCCGCAACTTGAAAGCTTGATTGTGCATTATTGATATTTTTTTGTAAATGCGGAAACATTTATGAATGCTTTATCTTATTTTTTTTATTCTCATTTGATTGAGCAGTATAGTCGTGCTCGCCCTCTTTTCTTTAAATATTGCCACAGCTGCCAGCCATAATGTGACGAAATCAAAAGCCCCTTTACCTCCGCTCTTTTGCATTTGTTCCCCTCTTCCGCTTTCTCTGCAGATCAAAAGCAGAGAGAAATCCTGCCTGCTTTTACGATCCTACTAACAGAGAATGAGCAGCCTTTCTCATACACAAACTATACATCATGTAAATAATCTCTCTTTATATACATCAATTCAATTCAATTCAATTCAACGACAGCAACAGCAAAAAATTTCAACTGAATCAAGAACAAATCAAATTCCTTTCTCGTATATCATTAATCACCAATCAAAAGAAATATATATATATATATATATATGCATAGCTACTCATCGATCCAACACCTGATTGGTTCCTTTGCTAGGAGCAGAGGGAGGAATGTAGATTCCTCTCGGGAGGCGGTTAAGGAGCCAAAGGCGGTATTTCTCTGCCAAAGCTTCCAGCGTGGCGCTCGAAGAACCGCTGATTGGCCGCGCTGTGCATGGGTGCGAGGCGGTAAGTAGAAAGAAGGCGGCGATAACGACGCAGAGCCGAACCGTGGAAGCCATTGAAGAGAGAGAGAGAGAAACGGAGAATGGGTTGTTTTATATAAAGAAGAAAGTACGAAACCATAGGAATTTTGAGATGCCCGATACTTGAGCTTGGATTTATTTATTTATTATAATATAGCTGGAAACATTTAGCTTATTTAAACCCCTTTTTTAGCCATTTGCAGCAAGAAGCGGAAACGCGGAGCAAGTAAAACAAAAAAATATTAGACAAATATGAAATTTATACATCATTTTTATATTTATTTGTATTAAAATAATATAAATAGTATTTTTCAAAATATTATTTACCTGATGAAACCCCGCACGCTACTGCCAGATTTCTCTCTTTCTATTATTATTTGGACAATTTATTATAATTATTTTCTGACTCTAAAATATAATTTATATGATTTTCATTTTATTTAGTTAAGTTCGTGTTTTTATCATTAACGACTAAATTGTTATTGTTGTTAGAATAACTAGTTTCCTATTCTTCTATAATTTCTCATATTTTATTAATTTTATATTAATTATATTCAAAGTCTTACTCCTATTATCTTGCAAAAAAGTAATTAAAATAAATACTCATTCTAATTTAATTAAAAAACTTTAAATGTTCGTTGTTGTATATATATATATATATATATATATATATATATATATAAAGAGAGAAATGGAGAAGCCGGCTGCATTTGCAACCGCAATACCGGTTCAATAGGTCATGACAAATGTCCGGTTCCCGGCTAGAAGATTCGACCGGCTAGCCGGTCCACTCTCTTAAAAGCCAGCAGCATGTTGTTGCAATTTAAAGGATTTCTTTTTTAAATAAAGAAGCGTTTCCAAATGGAACCCTATGTGGCATGAAAGTTTTGTTATGGTTATACATTAAAAAATTAAATATTAAAATATATAATAATATGTAGATGATGCCAAATTTTTATGTATAAATAAATAATTAGTATAATATAATATTTATTTGTACTCTTATATAAAATAAAATAAAATAAAATATTTATTGATCATTTGTACATTTGCAGTAGTTTTTATTGGTCATGATAGCCAAGGCCTTGGCTTACAATGGGCTAACTATCAATACTGTGAAAATAATGGCTTTGTATTTTGGATCATTTAAGAATACTAACCTATCATTAAGGGGGCTTAAGACGTGTTGTTGCTCAATTATTTGTGTCTTTGAATTTAAAATCTTGTAAGCTCGAATGCTCAAATCCTGCTGGCTATATAATTGTCTCATTGAAGCTTAAATTCTTCCTAAAAGAATTAAATGCAATGTTAGCTAAGAAAGCTACTATCAAATGCCACTTTCACATTTGCAAATAAACTAGATTTGGTATTTGCACTATTAATATTCCTCACTAAGAGAAGAAAATCTTCTTTTCTTTTAGAAACTGGGATAAGAAGGTGAAGACACATCTCTTATTATTCTCTTATAATTCATATAAATAGAGTCAATATTATGTCAATTTGTACTTGCAACATTTATGCTGTCAGATATTTGTATGGCCTAATAGTCAATGATGTGAGATATTTTGGATAAAATATTTTGGAAATATCTCACATGCAAAATAGCTCAAATCCAAAAATAAATAAATAAATAAATAAATAAATATATATATATATATATATATATATATATATATATATATATATATATATATATATGACAAATCAGGAGCGGCTTTTGGACCAAGTATTTGAAGAGGAGCTAATGCATGATAGAAGATCAATTTGATGCAAACCTAAATATTTGTTTTTCTTAGTATTACATTTTCATTTAAGGTGTAATGGGAAAATTTTATAAAATAATTATTGTCTATGTTATGAATACATTTTCTTTATTCTAGTTTTTATAAATGTTCAAATAAACGTGGAAATGTGTGTGTTTTATACGCTCATGCTGCACTGTTATACTAAGCACCGATATGATACTGGGATGTGAGCACCTAATGCTAGATTAGTTATGCTAACCCAACATTTGTTAAGATCGAATAGGGTTTAAATCAAAAGCGGAATAAAAAGAAACTTAAGCGAGCGTTGAGAAACCGAAAAATTGAAACAAGAAAACAAGCACATAAAATAATCACAGCCACAAGATAGAAATTACGTGGTTCGGTTATCACACCTACGTCAACGGGGAGGAGAGCAAAGTTTCACTAAAATCAGAGAGGAATACAAATTGTTTAAGGTTAGAGAACCGTTACAAGGCCTTCTCTTGGATATCTTCTCTTGTATATTGTGTCTTTGAAACTCTTGCATATCAAGGCCTATTTATAAGTCATCCTTGATTCCTAAGAGTTACAAATTCCAATCTCTCAATTAAGGACATAAAGAAAACTTCCAAATCCATAATTCCCAGAACGAAAGTTATTAATGCAACAGTTTCTTAATACCATAAATGAGAGATTTAATTATCTATATAGAATCTTAATTTCCTTTAATTTTTCATTAATTAAGGAAATATAATTTCATTAATTTAGGAAAAATTAATTTCCTTTAATTTTCCTTCAATTAAGGAAAAATTAATTTTCCTTAATTTTCCTTCAATTCTCCACCTCAGGTGTGGAGCCCCATCCCTTGATCCACAGGATTAAGCTAATGGGTAGTGTGTCACTCTGGCTAACCCTTCACTTATTATTGGATTAGGATGAAACCTCAATCCACCTAATAAGGGAAGGAGTAAGCACAGAATCAAAAATATTAGTCATTATCTAATAAAAACATACAGAGTGCGGAAGCGATTTACAAATGAAAAACATCCAAGCATCACAGTATATATAGAAAGAAATATAATTCAGAATATAAGCATAGAAATTCAAATACACAGTCAAGAGTACATGTATTATTATATCAATTTAAAGTGTAAGTAATAAAAATAAAATGCTCTCATCTTTACATAAAATAAAGCTAAACAACTGCTTCTTCCAAATACTCCTCCTTTGGATAAGGCTCCACACCTAGCTCCTGATCGTCTAACTGAAGCGAATCTGTCATTATCGATTTCACAATGTAGGGCCCCAGCCAAAAAAGAAAAATCTTATGTTAGATAATTGTTTAAGTACGTTTTAAGCTGATGAATTTTATGTGTTTTATAATATCACCATTTTACATTTTTTAAGCAATAACTACATCAAAAATAGGAGTAACTAACAATATAATAAGAAAGGGAAAAGTTATAAATAATATTTATAACTTAAGCAAAAATGAGGCTAAGATATACCTCAAATATAAGCTAAATAGGGTAGTGTAACAACCCAGGTTGTTACTTTGCTCAATTAAGACTAATCTAAGTCTTAATTAAGGTTTTAAGTCGCTAATTAAGTAAATTGAAACTCATCTCTGAAACCTAGGTCAAACCAAGAAGTCAACAAAGTCAAAACAAGAATTCTGGAAAATCTCAAAACCTGGAAATTTGACTTTTTATCTAGACCTCAGATTGAAAATCTGACTTCACCATTGCGTTCAGAACACCCAAATTAGCTAAGGGTGAAATTTTGAAGGCATTTGGAAGTCGTTGGATTTTCATCAAATATTTTAATATTATTTAAATACCCTAAATAATCAAATAATTAAATACTCGTCGAAACAAAAATCCGAGTGTGCCGTTGCGTTCCTCACCCTTCATTTAGCTAAGGGTGATTTATTGGAAATTTTTGGGATGCATTTAATAAGTTAAAATTAATTAATTTAATCTATATAATTTAAATTAAATAAATATTTTAAATATCCAAAGTTAACGGCGCCGTCCAAAGGCCTCACGCCGTTCCCCATCCAGCACGTGGAATCGTTCCGATTGACGGATCACTCGGGTCCGTCTGATCAAAGAATCCAACGGCTCTAAGATCATCTCCTTCGATCTCCGCGTGTCCAGCGCAGCGGCGCGTGTCGCCCTAAAAGCTCGACGGATGCATTCCACCGTCGTAGATCACCGCTCAAAACTTCCATAAAGACTCGAATTATCATGTCCCTCAGGTTTTCACATTTGGAGATCGGCAAAAAAATTGAAGAATCTATCGATCGAAACTCAAATTTCTCTGA
Source organism: Gastrodia elata (assembly GCA_016760335.1). Taxonomy (NCBI): domain Eukaryota; kingdom Viridiplantae; phylum Streptophyta; class Magnoliopsida; order Asparagales; family Orchidaceae; genus Gastrodia; species Gastrodia elata. The sequence goes on along the minus strand of CM028672.1, from coordinate 17,348,162 downwards.
GCCGTTCGCAAGGTACTACCCTAATCCTCTTTGTTATTCTTGCAATCATCAATCCTAATATTCGAAACGCTATTTCAAGCCTCCAATTAATTGTTATCATAATCTGATTGAACGATCGATGATTAAATTTTTCAAATTTTGCAAATTATCCACAGTATATACCGTTAGCTGTAATTTTTCCCTCGGCATGTCCTTCTAGGGTTAGGGTTTATGATCAATACAGCTCATCTTAGGTCTCAAATCGACCACCTATTGGAAGATCGCATCCTTAGCTATCTAACGCTGTGCGGGTAGAGCAGTCAAGATGCCGGAAGGTCCCTGGAAGATCAAGCCCTAATTTCGTTCTCGCGAAGAAGCCGTCGAAGAAGACGAAGCATCGAGTCGGACCGAGTCGACCCGGGCCCGACCCGCTCTTCTCAGGGTCTGCGTAAGCAAATTCGGGGCCCGCCTTATATGTGTGTCATCCCCTCAGCCCACCGCGTGGCTTCTGCGAAAGTCGCAGAAAATCATATCCAGCTGACAAAGTGTGGGTCCCACACCGTTCAGCTATCCAATGAAGTGCTGACGCGTGTCCTGTCCTCTGGCGCTGTCGCTGTCGCTGGCGCGGCTGTGGGTCCCACCTGCAGAAACTAAATAAATCATATATATGTAATTATATGACAGATTTTTATAAATTAAATATATATATATTCATTTAATAACAGATTTATTTAATTCAATAAACAGTATTAATTAATAAATTAAATCCTAAACTTTAAACCCTAATAACTCCTAAAATACATATCCAAATTATGCAAATAAATATATTAAATTAATCAGAAAAATATGAGGAATTTATTGATGCCAACAATTTTGCTGTAGGATCAATATTTTGCAAAATGATTATTTAGGATTTAATTAAATTTAAATTAAATGTCACAAACCTTATTTAGCTCATATCTTTGTACCCAATGATCCAAACATATTGAATATGGGTCTTAAAGTGATCAGAAAACCCTAAGGATCATTTTAGTAGGGTTATCTTGGCTGTTTGGATTAGTATTTGCTTAATGACATTTAGGACCTAACCCTAATTACCCTAATTAGACCTAGAACTTCAATTGACCATAACTTGGTCAATTGAGCTCCAAATTTGATGATCTAAAGGTCCATTTAAATCAGAAGAACTTAATTAACAATAATATGCAAAAATATTTTAGATCCAACAGTTAGAATTGCTAATCTTCCTTAATTACTTTAAATCTTGATTAGGGAATATTAGCAACTATAGTAATCCAAATTGTGTGATTTTAAATTTCAGAGGACTCCTAGAGCCATTTAGAATCCATCTGTGAAGTTTGATTAGTATTTGAGTGCTCAATTTTGCTAATCACTCACTAATCACCCTAAACCCTAATTAGGTCTTAATTTAGTCAAATTATGTCAAAATTGAGCCTACCACATATCATTATGATCAGTGAGTTATTTGTAATTCATAGTCACTAATTTTGCTTAATTTGGACACAAATTGACAAAGTTAGGATTTTTGACATATAATTAAGGATCCCTTAATTAACCTTTAAAACCCTAGATCTGGTATTGGCCATAACTTGGCCAATACTTATCAGATTTTAGCAAATTTAGGTTCTATGGAAAGCTTAGGCAGTAAAGAACAATAATCTAAAAGAAAATTTAGCTTTCACTTAGTCAAAGTACTAATTTGTCCTTATGAGTCAAATTCACTAATTTGATCTCATATGGCTTAATAATCACCCAAAATTAGCTTAGTTGCTGTCTAATCTTATATTATACAGTAAGAAACACTTTCCAAAAGAAAAATTCAGAATTTAAGTCTTAGATTAAAAGTTGATCTTTTGAACCCTTAGTAAGGGCAAAATTGTCATTTTGTCCAAATTTAGGGTTTAGCCTTTTAAAGCCCTAAATTCAATTTCTAATCATTAAAATCAGTAAATAGAATGATTTAGAACTGAAAGTAATCAAATTCAAGTCTAAATAAGACTTTGATTAAAATCTTAATCTTAGTTTCTTAAGGAAAATTCCTAAGTCTTAAGTAAAGTTCTCTTTCTTTAATCATCCTTAGGTCTTATAACATTAGTTAGGATGTGTGTCTTGAGAGATACTCTTAGTAATTAAGAGCCTTAATTCTTAGGATTAGGAATAGATCTTAAGTTAGAATTCATCTATTGAGTAAATTGGGTTACTCAATTAGATGAAACCTTGAGTTTTCTTGTTCATAGTTTTTCTTAGTTTATTAAATGATTATTTAATCTTTAAACTTTAGAACTAAGAATAGAGATCTATCCTAATGAAATTGATTTATTATTAGGATTTGCCTTAACCTAATCTGTGAGTTTTGGGTTCTAAATTTAGACCATTAGATTATACCTTTAGATTAAGTGATTAGACCCCATCATTTGGAGTCTAATTCTTAATCTTTTCATCTTGATTTGGCTAATCAAGATGTGGTTGGGATGAATTAAATTACAAAACTAGGTCGATAATTTATTCATTTTAATCAAATAGCTGTCTTTTGATTAAGTTATAATTAGGACATGGCCAGTCCTAATTGTCTTCAACAAGTAGGATTCGTGATTCTAAGTTACAGAATGTGTAAGAATTGATAATTCTGAAACTTATGTAACTTAGAGTAGATAACAACAGATATCACCTGTGTTTTAGATAGAGTTTCTTGCACTTTGATTTTGATGCTTCGCATTCCTTGATTTTGAGCTTTATACCTTGAACATATATTATGTACTTAAGATATTAGGTAAATATCTTATGTCAATTTTGAACATTCATAAAAAGCATTGTGTTTTGTTTCACAAGTGGTTTGTAAGGTGTAGCTTGATTAGTATACCTCTTCGATCAACTCGTTCGGGGTCGGCTTCTTGTAGGGGGTTTCAGTCCGATAGTCTATGCCATGCCTAGTCCATGGGATAAGATGGATAGACTCTTGCCCTACTGACTATATAGTCAGGATTTTGATATGGTTATACTAATTCAAGTACACTTACATTTAGTTCTGTCTTAGCTCATCAGGCTAAGAATTTCAGTGATGTTCAGTTCAGAGTTTCTTAGCTCATCAGGCTAAGAATTGCTGATTTCGTGTTCAGTTCAGATGACTTATATAGTTACTGTAGTTTCAGTTTGCAGTTACTATTTTTTTTTTACTAGCATTTTCTGCATTTCAGCACTGTTTTATTTACAGCATTCCTACTCGTGTTTTTATATAGGATGCTAGTTTTACTTACTGTTTTCATATGCTCACATAGGATGTTAGTGTTTTCAATTTTATACTGTTTAAATTTTGTTCTTCACTTAGCATAATCTGTTTGATTATGAGCATGTTTAGGTTATACTTTTCTTACCTTTCTTTTACTTTTCTTTTACTTACCTGTCCTTGTTGCAATTGCTTGGAGGAGGTATGTGTTACTTCCTATTTGTTTAGTTATAAATTGTGATTTATAACTTATTACTGTTCTTTTGTACGCTTTTCTGCACCTATTATGCTTAGTTCTGTTTTTATGGTGATATCTACTTAATTTAATAAAATTGTTTGCCCTAAAATGTGCTTAGACATATTGTCTAACCAGTTTTTCTCTTGTTGGCTGGGGTCCTACCATTATGAAACTGATAATGGTAGGTTCTGAGTTTGTTGGATTAGCAGATCCAGTGGAGAGTTTGCCATTGGAGGAGGAGCCCGTTCCTGAAGATCTGTAGTCTTAGTTTTTCTTTCAGTGAGATTGAGAGTTCCTTTCAGTTCTTTTAAGTTTATTAAATGTTGTAATAATACAGGGTTATATTTCTCTTTCAGTACTTTACTTATTCTGTATTGTTATATTTATACTGTATTGGATGGATGTTATGTTTTATGCTTCCGCACTCTGAGTTCATGTATGATCATTTAGTGATAGCATTTATGGATTGAATGGCAAAGTCCTTATCTAAATTGGATTAGTATGTGAGTCTAATCAAATCTTAAGTGGGGACCTTGTCATTTGGTGACCCCTCCACCGTAATCATGTTAACTTAAGGGTTAACAGGACCATGGCGGGGCAGGGCCGCCACAGGTAGGCATATATAAATAACTACATGTGGCGGCCCTGCCCCGCCGTGGTCCTGTTAACCCTAAAGTTAACATGATTACGGTGGAGGGGTCACCAAATGACAAGGTCCCCACTTAAGATTTAATTAGTCACACATCCTAATCCAATTTAAATAAGGACTTTGCCATTCAATCCAGAAATACTATCACTAAATGATCATACATGAACTCAAAGTGCGGAAGCATAAAACATAACATCCATCTAATACAGTATAAATACAACAATACAGAATAAGTAAAGTACTGAAAAAGAAATATAATCTTGTATTATTACAACATTTAATGAGTTTTAAAAGAACTGAAAGAAAACTCTCAACCTCACTGAAAATAGAAAACTAAGCTACAGATCTTCAGGAACGGACTCCTCCTCCAATGGCAAACTCTCCACTGGATCTGCTAAACCAACAAACTCAGAACCTACCATTATCAGTTTCATAATGGTAGGGCCCCAGCCAACAAAAGAAAATCTGGTTAGACAATAAGTCTAAGTACATTTTAGGGTAAACAATTTTATTAAATTAAGAAGATATCACCATAAAACAGAACTGAGCAAAATAGGTGCTTCAGTTTATAACTAAACAAATATGAAGTAAAACATACCTCCTCCAAGCAACTGCAACAAGGACAGATAAGTAAAAGTAAAAGAAAAGTAAGAAAAGTACAACCTAAACATGCTCATGATCAAACAGATTATGCTAAGTGAAGTACAAAAGTATAAAGTTGAAACACTATCATCCTAAGTAAGCATATGAAAACAATAAGTAAAACTAGCATCCTATATATATATAAAAACACGTGCAAGAAAGCTGTAAGTAAAATAGTGCTGAAATGCAGAATATGCTAGTATAACAGTAACTGCAAACTGAAACTATAGTGACTATATAAGTCACCTGAACTGAACACTAAATCAGCAATTCTTAGCCTGATGAGCTAAGAAACTCTGAATTGAACATCACTGAAACTCTTAGCCTGATGAGCTAAGACAGAACTGAATATAAATGTACTAGAATTAGTATATCCATATCAGAATCCTGACTCTGTAGTCAGTAGGGCGAGAGTCTATCCATCCTATCACTTGGACTAGGCATGGCCAATAGACTGTCGGACATTAAACCCTCGAAAGGTTGCCGACCCCGAACGGGTTGATCGAAGAGGTATACTAATCATGCTACACCTTACAAACCACTTGTGAAACGAACATAATGCTATTTATAAATAACGTTCCAAATTAACATAAGATATTTATCAAAATATCTTATGTACATAATACATGTTCAAGGTATAAGGCTCAAAATCAAGGAATGCGAAGCATCAAAAATTCAAAGTGCAAGAAACTCTATCTAAAACACAGGTGATATCCTTTGTTATCTACTTTATTCGTTCTATCTACTCTAAGTTACATAAGTTTCAGAATCATCAATTCTTACACATTCTGTAACTTAGAATCACGAATCCTACTAGTTGAAGATAATTAGGACTGGCCAAGTCCTAATTATAACTTAATCAAAAGACGACTATTTGATTTAAGTGAATAAATCATCGACCTTATTTTGTAATTTAATTCACCCCAAACCTCATCTTGATTAGCCAAATCAAGATGAAAAGATTAAGAGTTAGACTCCAGATGATGGGATCAAATCACTTAATCTAAAGGTATAACTAAGGGTCTAAAGTTTAGAACCCAAAACTCACGGATTAGGATAAGGCGAATCCTAATGATAAATCAAATTTATTAGGATAGATTTATACTCTTAATTCTAAGGTTTAAATATCAAATAATCATTTAATAAACTAAGAAAATCTATAAACTAGTAAACTCAAGGTTTCACATATTGAGTAACCCAATTTACTCAAAAGATGAATTCTAACTTAAGATCTATTCTTAATCTTAGGAATTTAAAGCTCTTAATTACTAAGAGTATTTCTCAAGACACACATCCTAACTAATGTTATAAGGACCTAAGGGAAGGTCTAAGAATGATTAAAGAAGAAGAAATCACTCACTTAAGACTTAGGAATTTTCTTAAGGAGCTAAAATTGAGATTTTAATCAAAAATTTAATTTAAACTTGGATTTGATTAATTTCAGCTATAAATCATTATAATTACTGATAAATAGGATTATAAAATGAGTTTAGGGCTTTTGAAAGCTAAACCCTAAATTTGGGCAAAATGACCATTTTGCCCCTACTTAAGGGTTCAAGAGATCAAATTTGCTCTAGGGCTTAAATTCTGAAATTTTCTTTTGGAAAGTATTTCTTACTGTCTAATGTAAGATTAGACAGCAACTAAATTAATTTTGGGTGATTATTAAGCCATATGAGATCAAATTAGTGAATTTGACTCATAAGGGCAATTTAGTAATTTGGCTAAGTGAAAGTTAAATTTTCTTTCAGATTACTGTTCTTTACTGCCTAAGCTTTCCATAAAATCTAAATTTACTAAATTCTGATAAGTATTGGCCAAGTTATGGCTAATACAAAATCTAGGGTTTAAAGTTAATTAAGGGATTCTTAATTATGAGTTAAAAACCTAACTTTGCCAATTAGTATCCAATTTTAGTAAAATCAGTGGCTATGGTTTACAAATAGCTCACTGATTACAATGATATGTGGTAGGCTCAATTTGGATCTAATTTGACTAAGTTATGACCTAATTAGGGTTATGAGTGATTAATGAGTGATTAGCAAAATTAAGCACTCAAACACTAATCAAACCTCACAGATAGATTCTAAGTGGTTCTAGGAGTCCTCTGAAACTTAAATCACTCAATTTGGATTACTAGATTTGCTAATATTCACTAATCAAAATTTAGAGTAATTAGGGGTGATTAACAAATCTAACTATTGGATCCTAAAATATTTTTATAGATTATTATTAATTAAGTTCTTCTGATCTAAATGGATCTATGGATCATCAAATTTGGAGCTCAATTGACCAAGTTATGGTCAATTGAAGTTCTAGGGTTAATTAACCTAATTAGGATTTGGTCCTAAATGTGATTAGGCAAACACTAATCCAAACAGCAAGATAAATACTATCAAATTAATCTTTAGGGTTTTCTGATTACTTTAAGACCCATATTGGGTATGTTTGGATCATTGGGTACAAAGTTATGAGCTAAATAAGGTTTGTGACACTTAATTTAAATTAAATTAATCATTGAAAAATCACTTTGCAAAATATTCATCTTACAGCAAAATTTTTGGCATCAATAAATTCCTCATATTTTTTTGATTAATTTAATATATTTAATTGTATACTTTGGATAAATATTTTAGGAGTTATTTAGGTTTAAAGTTTGGTATTTAATTAATTAATTATTACTGTTTTAATATAAATAATAAATCTGTTATTAATAATATTTATATATAATTATATTTTCGTTTAGTTATTTAACTGTCATTCATACTATACATAAATTTATTAAAAAAAAAAATCTGCAGGACACGTGGCGTGAAGGTACTGGGCGGCGACTCTCAGGCGGGCCCCACACCAGCAGCTGAGAGGACTGCTCTGCACGGCGCGTTTTACGCGATGCGGGCCCCACTCGCCCATGTGGCTGCTTCTCCTGCAGACAGCGCATGCGCTGGGCCCCACATGTGATCATGATGGGACACGTGGCAACACAGAAACGAATGGCTTGGTCCGGTTCAATCTCTTATGAACCGGACAAATTTTTGCACAGTATCAGACCGGTCCAGGCTGGACCGGTTTACTGTAGATCGTCTATTTCGGGGGCGGAAGCCGAGATCTAGGGTTCAATGGATCTCTCAGCACATAACAAATTAGGCACTTTAAATTATCTTAATTAAAAGCTGAAAACATGGCCTATGCATAGAGTATAATAACTCTAGATGATCTCATATTTTACCTCATCCCAAACGCAACCCTAATTTTTGACTAAAAATGTGCAAAATAGATGAATCGAGGATTTAAATCAATACACTCATATGCGAATTAGGAACTTAGGTATAGGAAATTAACAGAGGTGAGGTACCTATTATCAGCGATTGGTGATAGCTGGAAGGAGACGAACAGCTCGAGACTTTTCTGATTTCGATCGATCCAAAGGAGAGAATGGATTATCAAATCAAAGGTATACTGACTTAAATTCAGGTTTAAGAAGACTTTAGGAGCGGCGAGAGGCAGGTGGCGATCGATGCTGGCTATGTGCGCGAACGATCGCCACGCGCACTTTGCGTGGCGAGAACGAGAGAGACGACTTCATCACCGTTCGATCAAACCTGGATCGAACGGTCCAAAATGCTTGATGTGCATCCAAACGGTGTTAAAAGAAAATGACGGCGCGATTTAAGAGCTTAACGGAGCCGTTAAGGAATATATTAATTAAGTAATATATTAATTATCAAATCTAATTAATAATTAAAATTGGCTTACTAAATGATTCCAAAAAAAATCCCAATAAATCACCCCTAACTAATTGAAGGGTGAGGAACACAATGGCGCATTCGGATTTTTTTTTTGACGAGTGTTTAATTATTTAATTATTTAGGGTATTTAAATAATATTAAAATATTCGATGAAAAATCAACGACTTCCAAATGCCTCATAAATTTCACCCCTAGCTAATTTGGGTGTTCTGAACGCAATGGCGAAGTCGGATTTTCAATCTGAGGTCTAAATAAAAAGTCAAATTTCCAAATTTTGGGATTTTCCAGAATTCTTGTTTTGACTTTATTGACTTCTGGTTTGACCTAGGTTTCAAGATGAATTCCAAATCACTTGATTAGTGACTTAGAATCTTAATTAAGACTTAGATTAGTCTTAATTGAGCAAAGTAACAACCTGGGTTGTTACACTACACAAGTGCTGAAGAAAAATACTACATCCTAAATATGCTGGTGATCAAAAAAAATATGCAAATTAAATAACTTAACTCAGCATTGATACATATAATAGCAGCAAAATTTTAATATCCTAATATATATAAATTGAATAAAAGGAATATCTGACTAAATAAAAATACTAAAAAGTAAGCTAAGTATCAAAACTGTATATAAATCTCTATGTACTAACTGCCATATCAGAATAATTGGCCAATCTGGCTCATATATATATATATATATATATATATATATATATCCATTCTCATAACTTTTCTGGGCTAGAGCAAATATATGCATATCCATCTATCCTCATAGCCTTTCTGGGCTAGGGCAACATATCTCAATAATACTGTATAACTAAAGAGGCATATAATACTATGCAACATCTTTTAGTTATTTTATTTTTGTTTCTATGGACAATTTCAGAAATAACTGAGGAGTTAAGCACGTCTGTATAACTAAATGGGTCTCAAGCCTAACACACTCTCTTCAATGAGTAGTGTTAAGTATCTTGATCTCACCTTATCCCTGTCCATTGGAGTAAATATGCTTCATAATCCACCATAAATTGGACCCAAATGCAAATATTTTCCTAATTTTCTAAGTTTTTCATTTTCATGTAATAATATTTTCTTATATGACATATCCCGAGAAAAATGGCTTAAACATCAAGGAATGCGTAGCAACAAAATATCAAAAGTAAGCAATGGACTCTACTAATATGGTGATATCATTTATTTTTTAATTAAGCCATTCTAACTATTCCAAGTTACACAAGTTCTGGATCTCCGTTTTCCTATTATCGAGTGTAACTTAGAAACTCGTCCTTATAAGTTAAAAAAAGGATTAGAACTGTTCAGGTTCTAATCTAATTCAATCAAATTGGCGACTATGAGTTGAATCAATAAATCATACGCCCTAGTTTTGTGAATTTAGATGTTCTATCTAAGATCTGATCAAGATTTTCTAAACTATAGATTATAGATTAAACACCATGAGAATTGGGCTTAATCTAAAAGGATAAGACCTAAGTTCTAGGTTTTATTCTAATAGTGATCTACTAATTAAGGTAAATCCTATTAAGTAATCAAACTTAATAGGATGAATCTCCTATCTTAAATCTAAAATTAAAAGGCAAAATAATCAACATATGTTGGACAATTCTAGAAACTAATAAAACCAAAGTTTCATCTATTGAATAACCCATTTACCCAATGAATAAACTCTGACCTATGATCTAATCCTAATTTCAAGAATGGTCATTATGTAATGTGTATAATCCTACGAAAAAGGACTTAGGAGGATTTTCAATTATTTTACAGATTGACCAAATTGTTTATTTTACTTAATTAAATGATTCTAATATAGTTCAAGTGTTGGTTTTAGTATTTTAAAAGGCTAATTAAGGGTTAAGGGTGTTTAACTTAAATTTTAGGCAAAATAACTATTTTATCCCTACTTAAGAGTTTAAGGAGTCAGCTTTTGATCTGAGGGTCAAATTGAAGCTTCTTGGTTTCAAAAGATTTTTTATTATCTAACTTGAAGATGGACAGTAAGTACGTCTAGTTTGGTCTTCAAACGGTCAAGTTATGATCAAAATGAGGCTAGGGGTATTTTGGTCATTTCCTAAATTTCTAGGGTTTAGATCCTAAATATTATTTCAATTATTGATGACATTGAGATTCTAAACTAGTTAGCATCTTGAATTTTTGAATTTGGAGTTGATTTGACCAAGTTATGGCCATCCAAATCCTATGAGCATTTTGGTCAATTTTTCTTAAAGTCAAACTATGAGATATAGGGTTGACTTTTTTATAAAATCTGATATCTCAATGGGAAAACTAATACTACTATAGTGATGGGACTGTTCTCCTGAGTATTTTAAGACCCATATTGACTATGTTTGGTCAACTAGGTCAAAAGTTATGGGGTCTTAAATAAGTCCTAAAACACTACTTCGTTATGCGTACCCCGAAACTAAATTTCGTATTACGCTATTTGATTTCTTTTATTTTTTTGAGTAAAATGAGACCTATATTAACTATGTTTGGATTATCCTACAAAAAGTTATTAAACTGTTAAATTTTATTTAATTTTAATTAATTTTAATTAATTTAATTACTATTCAAAAATATAATTTGTATTATTTACTATTCATTTATTCAATTTATATTAATTTACTGTTTATTCTAAAGTTACAATATATTTTTCTGTATTAATTAATTAATTAATTATTCTTAATTTGTAATTAATTAATATTAATTATTATTTAATTATTTTAATTATAATATTATTTATTAAAATTACTATTTAATTAGGATTTACTAAATTATCTCACTGTTTGACTTAACTTAATTAATTTATTAACATTAATTAGTTAACTAATTAATCTATTAATCCTACTGATTAAATTAGTCTTAATTAATATTCATTACATACTTGTTTAATTATAATATAATATTAAATTAATTAAATCACTAACCCACTATTATTAATTGACATTGTTAACCTAATCAATTATCTTAATCCAATTAATTATTATGCTATTAATCTACTGCCTAAATTAATTAAATCATCCAATTGAACTAATTAACCTAACTTTAATTATCACAATTATTAACAATTAATCTAATTATTTACTGTTATTATATATATATATATATATATATATATATATATATATATATATATATCTAACTATATACTAATATATATATATATATATACATATATATCCTAAATAAATATAAATATATATTTATATTTAATTTATTAAATCTGCAGATAAGACGGCGGGACCTGCCACTGCCACGTGGCAGTGGCTCGGAGGCGCTTGGACAGAAGTGGGTCCCACGTAGAACGCGTGGCACCACGCGATAGGCCGCGGCCCGCGGAGCGGGACCCCCACTGACGTGGAGAAGATGCGCTGACGCTGCCATCCCGGTGCGGACCCCGCGGCCCCGCGTCGCGTAACCACACGCCAGCATCACGTAGCGGGCCCCGCACGCCAGACACGACCCAAACGCTTATGGGTTCGGGCCTGACCCGGCCCGACCCAACTCACGGGACTCGCCTTCCCGAGGGCACCCGAAGACGGTACTTAGGGCACGGCTGATCGCTGCCATCCCGCCAGCGTGAAGCTCCGGCCCACATGAAATCGAGTAGAGCTCGCCAAGCTCTACCTGATGAGTGGCGCATCGCAAGATGAGGTGGATAAAAACTACGACAAACACAAACCCTAGGTTTAGGTGTTCGGCGAGATGCCTCGCTAACGGTATGTACTGTTTGCCATTCCCTAAATTCAGGAGATCGAATCGTCTGTTGTTCGATCGACCCCACTCGATCCTTAATCTATAGAGCGGAATAAGCTTACGAAATGAAAAAAAACATCGATACGATTGAGTATAGAGAGGTATCGGGGTAGGAACCTTAGTTGACGGCTAGGCGCTTAGGCTCACACAGATCTCTTGCTACGTGGATGAATAAGTCAATGTTAATAATCCTTATTATCTCTAGATATTGGATATGCTACAATTTCATTTTTATTCTAATCACAAATTTGGAATTCTACAAAAGGAGTCGATGATGTTAAATATCATGTAAAGACTTTTATTGAAACAATAATCTCATTTTTGAACATTTGTGATGGTGTTAAGCGTAATCTATTTCCAGTTGTACTAATAGAAGTAGCCTAACATTAATTAAATTTATATAACCAATGCAACATAATGCACTTTAATAAAATAACAAACTTTTTTATTAGTTAAATTTTGACCTAATTTATTAAGAATATCTAAATTAAACATTACTACCATGCACCACATAAAACCATAATTTAGCTCAAAACTAAGATAAAAGGTTGTATCTATGTAGCAAATGATTCGACACTACCACCTATTTTGATATTAAAGCTAAATATATGTGTTTCAAGCAAAAAACTAGCAAGGAATTGGAGCGATGAATGTGGAATCTTAATTTAATTTTATTTAAATTTTATTGTAATTTATGAAAATACATTAACCAAACCCTAACCAAATGATTGAGGTCAAAATTTTGCATTCTTAGGTCAATTGGTGCGGCGGGGGCGGCGACGGAGCCTACGAGGGGGGGGGGGGGGGGGGGGGGGGGGGGGGGGGCGCCTATTTAAAGGCCTCAGTGAGGCCGAGGGGAGGGCACCTTCAGATCGTCGGAAGATCGCAGGAGTTCGCTGGAAAAAAGCTCTCGAAGTTAGCTGGAGGCGGAGATTCGCGTCAGGTACACAGAAGAAGATGAACAGTAACTGCCACGTAACAGTTCTAAGGTCCACAGTCCCATGTGACAGACACGTGGCAGCTGAGCGGTTTCTGTCTGTACACGTAGCAGCCACAAGTCACCAGATGACACGTTGGCAGCCATGTGTCACCAGATGACACGTGACAGATTTCTGTGTACTCGCAGCCACGTGGCACCCTCCATCCACCATTAACGGATTCTGTTAACAGAATGAGAATATTCTTGGAATATTTCCTTATCGTTAACGTTAACGATAACTTAACGAAAACCATTAACGATAACGGAATATTCCAAAAATAGTAAAAATTCAAAAAATTTTTAAAACTTCAAAAATTCATAACTTTCAAAATAGGAGTTCAAATATAGTGAAATTATGGCACTTAGCTCAAACTCTTAACACCAAGGTATTGTCCGCTTTAGCCTGAAAGGCCTCATGATTTTACCCTCAGAAGATAACTTCCCAGTAGGTCACCCATCCTGAGAGTGCTCCCACCTGAGCACACTTAACTTTGGAGTTCTTATCAAGAACTCCACCGTTATCTGAAAAGACGCATCGATATTTAAGAGTTTCACTTGTTACTACTTAAGTGGGTCTTCATAATCTCCCAAACTTAAGTAACTGACGTCCTCGTCAGTATCCACACACAGATCCAAGAACCATCCATTGGGTAGATAGGACTCGAGGTGACCCCTACAGGCGCAAGAGGTACCCACAACCATGTAGCACCTTAACCATCATGGGTTCAAGAGGCTGCTCACATGAAGTGGTATTTTGCCCTGTATGACACTTAGCTCCTATCTGACACCCTATGGTTTGCTCTGATACCATTTGTAATAGCCCAAACTCTTATATCAAGGTATTATTCGCTTTATCTTGAAAGGACTCACAATTTTGCCCTCAGAAGATAACTTCTCAGCATGTCACCCATCCTGGGAGTACTCCCACATGAGCACGCTTAACTTTGAAGTTCTTATCAGGAACTCCACCGTTATCTGAAAAGGCGCCTCAATGTTTAAGAGTTTCACTTATTACTACTTAAGTGGGTCTTCACAATCTCCCCAACTTAAGTAACTTACGTCCTCATCAGTATCCACACACAGATCCAAGAACCATTCATTGGGTAGATAGGACTCGAGGTGACCCCTACAGGCGTAAGAGATACCCACAACCATGTAGCACCTTAACCATCATGGGTTCAAGAGGCTGCTCACATGAAGTGGTATTTTGCCATGTATGACACTTAGCTCATATCTGACATCCTATGGTTTGCTCTGATACCATTTGTAATAGCCCAAACTTTTAAGTATCAATATATTGTTCGCTTTGTCCTGAAAGGACTCACAGTTTTTCCCTCAGAAGATAACTTCTCAGCAGGTCACCCATCCTGGGAGTGCTCCTACATGAGCACGCTTAACTTTGAAATTTTTATCAGGAACTCCACCGTTATGTAAAAAGGCATCTCGATGTTTAAGAGTTTTGCTTATTACTACTTAAGTGGGTCATCACAATTGGGTGGATCCGTAGTATTATTTTAATATCTTTTCTTTATTTTAGTCGAAGGAAGAACATTATCAATTTTTGGTCAGTCTTAATCATGCTCGAAGATTTAAAAAGGCGCATATGCCTCTTGTCACATATTGTACTGGGAACATTAGTTATTTCAATAAAACATAGGGCATTAAAGGTTTTAGGGTTTGGATGCATGTATAAATATTCATGTATTTGCTATAGAAAAAGAATGAAGAGTAATACATACAACTATTGTGCTCTCTTATGAGATTTTTTTATAGGCAACTAAATGTAATATGCTTAGAAATATAAAATCTACAATATTATGTTTATTAAAATTCAAAAAAATTATATTCTACTTTTACAGTTATTCTTCTTCTTCTTTTTGATGGGTAATTGATGCCCTAACGAAACTGCTTCGATTGCTCACCATTTTAATTTGTCGCTTAACTTCGACCATTAGTCCCCAGGCCGACTATTTTCGCAGATAACTAGCGGCATAGTTAGCCCGATCGAATGAGTAATGGACAACGGATCAATGGGTGGCTTAATTAAGCTCGAAACCACTTCAAGCAAAACATTTCGTAAATATTGAAACCATATATTTACATATACAATTATTAATCCACCAGTAAAATTTCTTCTTTCTATGGTATAATTTTTTGTGTGGATAAGAAATAATAAAGTACATACGGATAAACATTTATCAAACCATTAAAATTTATTTTCTTATTATTTAATTTATTCATTTTTCATAAAATTTTACAATGTTAGGAGAAATTTATGTATTTTGAACAGGAAAAATATTACTTGCTCCCTAGTATCTCTCAAAAAATATGGATGATTAGGATTTAAAATTTAAAATAAGTATTTTTATGGCCTCACAAACAAAAATAAATTTAATAATATTTTTTTTATTTTACTTAATTCTTTAAATTCTAGTCATCCATATTTTTAAAAAATATATATTTTTGAGCCCATGAAATATCGCAATGGAGCACCTGGCATCAAGAATAAAGTATCTCATACTTTTGAGCCCATGAAATATAAATGCCAAAAAAGAGTTGACGCTACGATCAAAGCGGGGCCCAAAGTACGCACAATGAGAAAACGTGGCTCCTCGAGAATCCAATTCTCTTGTGAAGTATGCATTTTAATCAAGTATTAGATATTTGATTAAATTAAGTTTCAATGCAATTTAAGTATGTATTCTTAAGTTTATTGTGAATGATATTGTGTTGTTTAGCTGAGCTTTTGCATTTAAATTTATGATCAAATCACTATTATTATTATACGGATGTGCAATTAATGGCCGACCTTTCTTTGAAGTCTTCTTCTACCGACTCCTATCTTCTTCCTTCCCTACTTAATAAGCCTGAGTTCTCTCTCTCTCTCTCTCTCTATTCACACCTCATATTTCTACTTGTAAGGGAAGCATTCAAGTGATGGCACCTACGAGGGTTGGTCCGTTCCAGCAGAAGGTCGTCAAGTCAAAGAAAGGGATGCGAAGGCAAAGACAGATTTTTCTTATGTCCATCACAACATTTATTTTTATAGAACATCTAAAATTTCTTACTTCCTTAAGAAGGACAAATTAAGAGAGTAATTATATATAAAAACCATCAAAAACTTAATGATTTAAATCTTTAAATTAAATTATTAATGGATCAATAATTCAAATACTTGAGACTTCAACTTTTTCCTTCTAGATTCAACAAATTTACTCTTGAAAAAAATAAAAAGGCAACCAAAAAACTCAATAAGAAAGCTAATCATAGCAGAAAAAACCTTTCGGCATTGTCGACTATGTCCTGAATAGTCATTAACTGAAACAACGTTGCAAAACCAAGAGAGTGATCATGGTCAGTAAAACGGCAAAACAACTCTGCCTCAATTCCTTATGCTTTCCAATTTCACAGCGTTTGTGCTAACGAGATTCTAAGCTTTCATAAAGATTTTCAATTGATAGTAGAATATTTAGCTAGTTCCATTGAACATCTGAAAACCTTGTTAAGTTATTGCATTCAAACCAAAGATTGCAAGTCGCTATGCTCAGAGTAAGGAGAAAAGGTATGTAGAAAAGTGGGGGAGATAGTCAGATAGGAGCTAAGTGTCAGATAAATGGGTGCGTGTCCCCTTGTGCAAGAGATTAAGAATGCAATTATGATTAACAAGAACTCATTTTAAGGCAAGGAAATCATCAATTTAAAAAGCTTTCTTGGAGATTTTTCAAGTGGCATAAGCAAAGTGTAGCTTATTGATCTTGATCTATACATTTTTAAGCAAGAGAATAGTATCCAGATTTTATAGCAGTGACGTTTTGCTTTAGCCAAAGATAGAGAAGAAATACCCTCAAACCTTAACACCGAATGCCCATCATTGCTAGTTAAGTAAGGAAGGTTCACTAGCATAGAGTTGGCAGTTTTAAGGAGACAGTTAATGAAGGTAGGAAATGTTAGTTTTATTTTCCACAATCTAGTTTGAAAGAAGAGATTGCTAAGAGAGAGATTTTCAAATAAGTAACACATGCGATTTCTCTAAGAGAGGTTTACAGAGATCCAAATACGTATTTCAAAGAGAGTTCACTGGATTTTAGTGCATATAATGCTTAAATATGGAACATCATCAGTTACTAGGCTCTATGGCTTTTAGTGCAAATAAGGATTTCTGCTACATTATGAAGACTATCACCATATCACGAGTTCTTAAGCTCCTAGGCTTTGGAAAGATATTTGAGGTTGCTTATAATGCATCAAGGATTGGCATAGGTGGAGTGACACAACAAGATGACCACCCATAGCATTTTTTAGTGAAAATTTAAATGAGGAAAAAAATCCTATTCCATATATGATAACGAATTCTATATCGTCATTCAATCTCTTAAGCACTGGCACCATTACTTGATGCACAGGGAATTCTTTTTACATATAGAATACCAAGCTTTAAAGTTCATCACTATCCAAAATAAATTAAGCCATCAACATTCAAAATATAAAGAATACTTGCAAAATCTTGCATTTGTTCTCAAGTATAAGTTAGGTATTAAAAATAAGCCTATTTATGCATTATCTCAAGTAATTTTAGTTGTGTCTTCTTTATTGATTGAGGTTATATATTATAGTGATTATGAATTTTGCCATGATTTCCATCTCATTAAGAACAAATTAAATGATTCTCTACTACCTAGTAGATCCAATATTAACCATGGGTATTTATTTAAAGGGCCAGCCTTGTGCATTTTTGAGATTTCATTTAGAATTTATTTGATTAATAAATTACACTTTGCAAGAACTGTAGGACACTTAAGGATACCCAAAATGACAAAAGCAAAAATTTAACAAATATTCAGTCATACTAGTTCCTTATAGATCCTGGGAGGATCTTTTTATGAATCTTATTTTGGGTTTACATAGGACAACACCTCAAAATGACAATGTATTTGTGGTTGTGGATAGATTCTTCAAAATGACACATTTCATTCCTTAATTCGGGTCCACAGACACATCTCACCTTACCATATTTTTCTTCAAAGAGGTCGTTAAGTTGCATGGGGTACATAATATTATAGTGCTTGACTGAGATCCAAAGTTTGTCTTCTACTTTTGAAAAAGCTTTGGAATTTGTTAGGCAATGCCCTTTAGTTTGTTTTTATATTTTTCTCTCTAACTAATGAGTGATGAGCAGACAGACACTCACTTGCCTACTATTGAATTTGCTTATATTCGTACTATCTTTAGGACCACTAAGAAAACACCATTTGAAGATGTATATAATTTCAATGTTAAATGTTTGATAATCTTTTAAATATTCCAAATCATATTTATCCAATGTTGCATATTCTTATGCTTGTCAAAATTTGTAGAAAAAATGATAAAATGTAAATAAAGCTTTCAAATAAAAAATATGCAAGTCATGCTAATACAAAATAGATAACAAAATAAAGTTTAAAGATGGGAATCATGCATTAGTGTCTGAGAGGTATGCCACCACTAAATATAAATAATTGCATTGTTGAGTTACAGATTAGCTTAGAGTGATTAAGAAAATTGGATCAAATACTTATGTAACAATCTAAGATTATTACTAGGTTGATTAAACATAATTCTGATCAGATTAAGATTAATATCTTAATTTAAATTAAATAAAAATTAAATAAAAATATTCTTAGATAAAGCGTACAGAGAGAATCATACTGTAAAAATTTGAGTGCCATGAGATCCCATATCATCCTAAATTAATTTGAGAAATTTTAACTTCAAAGTTTCGGGCATGTGTCAGCCATCCAATCTCGATTTAAAGGCTGGCTAAGTTTAAGGTTTGCATATATTTACCACAACAATCTCAGCCCTAAAACACTTTTCTTCTCCGCTCCCAATCGCTAGCCGACGTGAATCCCAGGAACCATAAATTGACGCCAGGAACCCCACGAACCGACGATCCACGCCATGGAGATCCAACTATACCGAATCGCACGGTTGAAAAGTTCAGGAACACTCTCATTATAATTGTCGACTTTTTTTCCCCCTGCCCTAATTTCTGGGAGATGAACACATCCAAGACGAAGCGCTCGACTTGTCTCAGACCTTGTCAACATCAACCTTGCCGATCCTTATTCTCCTATCGGTCCTTCCTCCCTTCGGTGATCGACGCAAGGAGAGATCGTCGATCTTTCCTCTTTTCTTTCCTTTCGGCAGAACATCTTCTTCCTCACAGCCAAGCAGCCCACATTCTCTTAGCCAAGCAACTCACATTCTCTTAGCCAAGCATCAGTCAACATTAGCAGCGGCCGAACCTACGGCCAGACCTTCCCCGCCGTGTAAACCTCACATTGGTGCCTTCGAGGTACCTTATCATGGATAATATCATGTGTTGATTTTATGAACTTAGGGGCTGTTTGGTTAATGTCAATTATAAAATTATTAAGATAGCATATTATTCAGATAGCATGTTATTCAAATAATATGAATTTTTAGATAATTATATAAATAGTAAAAAAATAATCATAAAATTTTTATATAAACAACTGAAAAATCAGAATTGAAGGAGAAGGCCGCGGAAGCGGAAGCTCGAAGGCGAGACGCAGGCGAGGTGAAGGCGAGACGCGGGCGAGGCCAAGCGAAGGCGAAGCGAACGTGAAGGCGAAGGCGAAGGAAGCGGAAGAAATCGACGCGAGGCTCTCTGGAGTATCGAGCGAAGAACCCTACCGCTTGCGATAGATTGTCGGCAATGTTATCTAAATGTCAGCAGATTTCGGCCGACATTCAGATAATATTTCACAGTAACATTTAGGTAATTTTTGAGATGTCATTAATTAAATAACATCAAACCAAACAGTTCCAATCTTACCAACATCTTTAAATAACATAGCATGACAGGAGATGTGGGTGACCCAAACAACCCCTTAATATAAATATTTATCATTATATTAGATGAATCAATTTTAGTATTAATGTCATATTCATCATCTAAATCAAAATAGATTGATACGTTCTCTTTATGGGATGATTAGCAAATGTTGAGTTGCAATTTATGAGTATGTATAGGTTGTAGCTATATCGGTGATTAATGATACCTTATGCATATATCATGTGTATTGGAATCATAAAGATTAAAGAGACTCAATGGAATGATTCTATTTGAGGCTCATTGATTCCATCGACCCCTTTCCCTCGCCCGTCGTCCGATGCCGTCAAGGTACTAAATCCCCCCTGTCTTAATCTAAACCTGCTCGGTTTAGGTTAGCAATCATTGATTATACCTACTGCTTATTCTAAAATGCTTTAAATTTGAAATGTAAACTATCTTACTCGTATTATTTATGGTTTGTCGTATAAACATAATGTACTATTATCATTAGAAATTTTAATATCTTTTAGTCAATTTAACGATAATGAGAAGAAGAAAGAAATTTATAATGATAGAGGGTTATAGAAAATTTGCATAGTATAAGTATATTAATGCACCAATCTGATTGTGTTGTTTAGAAGTTATTGTTAACTATATCAATAATTTTATTCAAACCCATGGTAGATGAATGGAAGGAATTAAATTATGTGAATCATGTTTAAGTAGCACTCGCATTAGGAGCTATTTTGACATTCATGTAATTAACTGAAATCTAAAATGTCAAAAATATACATTAAATACTTGGAGCTTTTACTAAATTTTGAATGAATTATTCATGTTATTTTTAAGCTCTATGCATAGTACGTACATCACTTGCACAGATCTTGGTACCATTAGTGTGTGCTCTTTTTGCTTGAAATTTTGTTGTTATGATGTAGGATTTATTTTGCAAATGCAGGAAAAAATATCTCCGGCCTCCTCACAGAGGAATTCTTGGTGCGTTCGACGCGCGTTGGCCTCCAGATCATGTGGCAATTGGGTTTGGGCCGTGGCGTGGTTGGAGCACCCGACATTTTGGTTCGGGCCCAGTCAACCAACGTCTGTGAAGATGAAGGACTGTGAGGGTCGGGCCGACCCATGACCCGTGAGGTGAGATAGTAACTGGTCGCCGGGCCCAGTCAACCAACGTCTTTTGTAATTGGGTCAACTCTGTTATAAATAAAAAGGAATTATGAGATTTATTTTTTTTAAGAAAAATTAATCAAAAAAGTCAAATTTAATTAAGAACATGTAGAATATATTATTTAAATAAATTCCTAAATACTTATTCAAATCATATGAAATTATGTACCAT
Organism: Gastrodia elata; assembly: GCA_016760335.1. Lineage (NCBI taxonomy): Eukaryota > Viridiplantae > Streptophyta > Magnoliopsida > Asparagales > Orchidaceae > Gastrodia > Gastrodia elata. The sequence goes on along the minus strand of CM028672.1, from coordinate 17,326,723 downwards.
TTTGTTCAGAAAAATGTTAGAAATAATAATATACAAAAATATTTGACTTTTTATAACTTAATTTCTTAATTTTGCCTAATTACTTCAGTAACTTAATTAGTGAAACCCAAACCTTATGATTAAGGTTTCAATTGGTCACTTAGGTTTTGTAGAATGTTTGTGCCAAGTAAGATAATTTTTTGATTAATATTTTGCTAATTATGCCATAATCAATGTTTGCATGATTAGTGAATATTAGGGTTTGTGTAATTCTAAATTTGCATATCTTAGCCTTTAATTGATCATAAGTTTAGGTAGAACTTGATTACTAAGTATTAAGTAATTCTTTTTTTTTTTTGCTAATATATGTTAAGCCCTTAAGACTTGATTATTGATTAATTAGCACTTAATGTTTTTTGATTTGGCTAATTAGACTTATATTTGCTAATTAGAATCTACTTTCCGATTTGGGCATTTAGATTTCTTAAGTTGCCTTAATTAGGGAGAAAACGCTAACTAGTTTAATAAGAGTAATTAAATAAACCAAGATGAAACCTATTGCTGCTTTGAACCTTAATAATTGATAAATGAATTAATGGCAATCTTTGCATAAATATCCTTAACTGTCATAATTGGTTTCAAGCCTAATTTAACTTGATAAATCTAAGTTAAACTAAAAATTAAAAACATGAATTTTGCATTCAATAATTTGCATGAAATCAATTAATACTTGTTGATTTGATATTGACTATAGGCTAGTAAATTAGAAACGATTAAACTTATGAATAGTTCATGTGATTAATCATCTTGATTTAATCTTAAAATCCTTGATTTTCTCTTAAGTAAGATAATTATCATAAATTGATCCCTAAATAAGATTGATTTGCAAAACAATCAACTCTCAATAATTTGTATAAATTTTATCCCATAACTAGTGTGTTGGATTGAATTATAATATGATAATTCTGCATACTTGATTGTTGCATCTAGACATTATGATTGAACTTGTGACTATACATGGAGCTTCATCATCTTAGAAAATTGCTTATGATTTAAATGTGATGATTAGTAATTTTTAATCTTAAAGTATTAAGATAGTTCTAAATTTAAGTGAATATTTTATTTTTAAGCAGAACTCCTTTGAGGTAGGGATGACTTATTTGTCTCATTTTGAGGTAGGACCTTAGATGAACCTTAACAGCTATAGATAATTGTCCTTAAACTTTGTGGTAGAATAACCTAAAGAGATTAGATTGAGATTAACCCTTATGGTAATATCTTAAGTTGAGTGGCTTTTATGTCTCAATCTTGGATCCTTTTGTAAAACTCACCACAATGGAGTAAGGATTCATTTGCTTGTTACTCCGTGATCAGTAAATAGATTATTAGAATGAGAACCTTAAATTATTATATGAAGATTGTAGTGCATATCTATTGAATTAATTTATTCAGTAGAATATAAAATTATTGAGTTATCCTGAATAGAACTATAGAGTTTTGGTTTTATCTTAAGTAATTAGGTAAATACAATTTAGTTCTAGATAAACATCCCAAGGCCAAAGTGTGTTTTATAGGTTGGGAATTTAATAGCTTAGGCTGGGAGAATAAATTATAAAAGGACTATGTCTCTTATCATTGTGCGCATCGATAAGTGCAGTTAAACAAATTAAATGTTTAAAGTCACCCTTTCTAAGACACTGTTTATGCATATGTACCCTTAACATGTGATAAATTTAGGATATGAAATATATGTTGAATTCAGTGAAACCAAGGTAGATTGATGTAGTTCATTTTGTTAATTCTAATTTATGGAGGCAAATGTATATTTTTTTTATTTTGATTATTTTTTGATTTTAATGTTTTAAAAATATACAGCTATTAAAGCCTTGACATATCATGAATCGCATAAACATATCACCGCGTCAACAGAGTGTTGTGCTCACCTAGGATCTATTATCGGAGCATTCTGCTCACCTAGAATTCTGTGGGATGTCATGTGACATCAATGTTATACATATTTGAGGCATAATATTATGTGGCATATTCAAATATATATATATATATATATATATATATATATATTTATTTATTTATTTATTTAGTGGCAACATCACAATTTTATCTCAGCATTTTCTTCAGTTTGAGTTCTTTTACAAGTTATTATTTTTTTCAAAATTCTGCCTTTTAGTTGCAATTTTTACTTTACTTTCTGTTCTGTACAATAATATACTTTTCAATTATTTCAGTGCTTTTCTACAATATTGTTTTTGTACTTAAATGTTAATCATTTTAAACTATAAAGGTATGTTGTGGTTTTTGATGTGTTAGACTTATTGTCTAACACACGATGTACTTTTTTTCTTTTCTTTTACCCAGGAAACCGACATTTTGGGATCTGACAATTTGTCAAATCCACTACCGATTCCCCCTCCAACCTCCAGTAAAGCTTCATTAACACTGAGATAGAGTAAGAAATAAGAAATAGATGAAAAATTTTCTATTCTTTTTATTTTTTCTTCTTCTTTTAATAATAATAATAATATTATTATTATTATTATATATTTTTTATTACTATTATTATAATATTTTTATTTATGCAAATTTTCTTTTTTCTATATATTATATATATTTTCTTAATTTCTGCAACTTTCATTTCTGTCATTTTCTTTTTTCTAACATAATAAATATTATATCTTGCTATATTTTCTTGTATATGCTTCTTAAGCAGAATCATGTCGCTTAATATTATATGCAAATTTTGATAATAAACCTTACTTAGACCTTTGTGTCTAATTAAATATTTTTTTATTTTATTTTCTTGGTTTATCTTATCATATATATATATATATATATATATATATATATATATATATTTTAGAGTTTATGAACAATCTCTGGATCAAGTCTTTGAGGAGGAGCTGATACATGTTGGAGCAACTTAGATGCTGATTTTCTTAAAGTTTTAAATTTTTGCTTAGTGCGTAATAGATTTTGTAAGACAATTATTTTATTTATGATGAATATATTTTCTTTCTTATTCTAGTATTTTTTAATATTGCAATGAATGTTGAAGTGTTTATTTTATACGCCTCTAAATATACTATTATACTAAACCCCAATATGATCATAGGGAGTGAGCACCTAGTGCTAGATTAGCTATGTTGATCCAGCGGTGGGTCGCCATAGTTGTTATTAGAGCAGGATTTAAATTTAGTAAAACACCAATTAATAAAGGACTTGCTATAAATGAAATCTTGCTTCACACTCCTAGCCTCTCTCCTCGGTCTAAATCACAACTAAGCTCCCTAACATGACATATTTTGACACATGAAATGTGTTATGGAATCAAATCCAATAGTATAGTGATATAAGTACTTAATATTATACAATTTGCAAAAACTTGAGATTTAGATGTGGCATTTGCATGTGATAAAAACATAATTTGTATGTGCATAAATGAAAGAAATGTGGCATGTCATATGGATCTCAAAAGTTATATAATCTGATATGCACAAGTTTGAAATTTCATAGGCCATCATCTAAACTTGACATACAAGTTTCATGGCATACGAACAATATGCTAAGCAACATATAACAAGAACTTGCTAGAAATAAAATGTGTAACATATGAAAATTATAACATTTGCATCATGCACCAAAATAGTAAGCTATCTCATGAAATTTTATGCATCAAATATGTGGCAAAACATATTATCTTACTTTTCTTTTTTAACTAGGCTTTATGTGATATGGGCACTCAAATATTGCAAGAGGATCATATCACATCATATATGTTGAGTTGGGGTTCCTATAATATATTTTATTACTTGTATTAACCCTCGTCTAGGGCCTGGTACATGTTTTCTTATAACTTTCAGTGGATTATGCTCAATATGATATTTATGTAGATTCTTTAACCATTTGAGTGGGACTAATTCTTTTCATAATGAAACCTATTTATCTTAATATATGACATGATGCATTTGAAGAAAATTCTCATATGCTAACAAATCATTGAATCTATAATAGAAATAGACATATGCATCAAAATATGGAATGCAGAAAGGCTGACGAAAAGATTAATTTAGAGTTTAAAATATTTTTCCAAAATTTTCATATTTTTTTAATAAAATATTATTTTGAAGTACTTCATGTAATAAATGTATGAGATTTGGAATATAATGGATCTGTTAATGTTTTGATATTAATAAATTGCTTAAAAATTGAAAATTATTATTATGATTTATTCAATTTTCTTATCTAGATCTTGAATACCACTACTCTATTTAGGAGACTAAATGTTATGCCAAATCTTATATCATTCATCTTCGATCAAAAGTAGGTGGTCACACTGGTAGTGCCTTTGTGGTAGTGCCTTTGCACATTCATTATTATAGTCAGAATGAATAATAAATTTAATCATATAAAAACTCAAATTATTTTTTGAATAAATTTTTTTCATATAGCGCCATAAAAATGATAGTAAAATTTTATCTAATTTTATTTACAATTTTTGTTTTTATTTTTTATTTTTTATATAGAATTGTTCATCATAATGTATTTTAAACACTATATGCTGGAACATCTGGTGTTGGTTCTCGACAAATGACTATATTCAACATCCCTTACAGAAAATATATCAATTTTGTGGCATTCGAAGGATTGAGTTTGGCATCTTTTTAATTGTCGGTAGTGAGGAACTGCCAAAGTAGTATTTGGCATCTGTTGCAAGGGTATGAGAATTACAGCATTTGATTCCAAGAAAATATGCCAAATATCTCAGATTTTGCATGACAATCATAAAGACCGGAGATTAGCCCATAATAGCATGTATTCCTAGGGCAGGATCCCACCTATCGAATGGGCCGAGTATTAACGCTATGAGACGATAAAGATGGTTAATGTAGAAAAAAGTAGATGATACACAAGTTTTAGCCGTCCGGCCATTTGGATGGGGCTTACATCCACATAAGAAGATTTTTTGCCAATACTGCCGCCATGTCTCTGAGAACTACATGTAAAGGAAGCTCCTGAGAGCTTCGCAACAAAGACGAATATGACAAGAAGAGACGAAGGGGAAGAGACTGCCAACACGTGGCCTCTAGAATTCTCATGAAAGAGTTCCCCATTGGTGTTTGCTAGTGATTGCTTCAGCTCTCTTAAAGAGCGCATGGCGGCCGCCTCTTCCCTTTCTTTTTTTTCTTGTCGTTCTCCTCTCCGGTAAAGGAACTGAACTACCAATCCGCCCCACTGTTCTTCCAAATAAAATTTGAAAAATACTATTTACATTTATTTTATTTTATTTTTTTGATGTAGCACCAAAAAAAAAACCCAATTCAATAAAATTTAAATATAAATTCAATTTAAATTTTAAAAATATTATTTATATTATTTTAATATAAATATATAAATACTAATGAAAGAGCATTCCGTCATGCACGTAGCGCCATTTGGCAGCACACAGCAGCTTGCATTAAAGTTTAAACAGTTGAAACAAAAATCAGAAAAATAGGGAGAAACTAAAAAATTGAATTGGATAAAATTTTGATAAGAAACAAATTCAATTAAAAGAATTTGATAAATATTCACAGTTATTTGAAGCTTTAATTTATTCTCTCCCAACTTAATTAACCCTAATGCACTCATGAATTGCAAGCACGCGTAGCGGCGGGGTGAGGATCACCTGATCGCCGGCCTATCAACCTCCTCCGCCGCCTCAGCCCATCTACGACAGATCCTCCCGAGCGCCGCCGCCTTCTGCCTCCCTCTCTCCGATCCCGACCCCATCAGCATTTCGCGTATCACCTTCTCGATCCCCGGCATATTGGCCACCTCTGCCGTCGCATCCCCGCCGGGCTGCCGGCACAGAACCACCAGCGCGGCGGCTGCGTTCTCCCTCGCCGCGTCGGTCCCTCGCCGCAGAACCCCCACGAGCTTGCCGACAGCACCTCCCATCTTTGCCGCAGCCGCCCCGCCGCCACGCTTGGCAGCCGCGGCGATCACAGCCGTGGCGGCCTCAACCACCTCCTCGGCGCCTAGCGCCTCCAGAGACGCCTCCACGGCGCCCTCCTCAACCAGTGCCTGCACGTTCTTGCGGTCTCCGGCGAGGCCGAGGATGGCAACCATGGCGTCCTTCTTGGTGCTGGACGGGCCGGCCAGCACGAGCTTTACCAGTTCGGCCGTAACCGACCGATTCCTGCCGATCCGGCGGCGGTAAGAGGCGACGGAAGAGAGGCTGAGTAAGAGGGTGGCGGCGTTCTCCTTGGCCTGCCAGGTCTCTCCGCTCGACATGACGTGGACCACGGCGCCGACGCTCCCGGCGGCGTGCATTATCCGGCTCTTGTTGGCTTCGAGGATGGAGAGGTTGAGGAGGGTGGTGACGGCATTGAGCTGCAGGGAGGGGTCGGCGGAGGCGAGGAAGGGGAGGAGGAGGGGGACGGCCCCTGCCTCGGCAATGAAGGCCCGGTTCTCTGACTGCGTCTTCGCCAGCTGCCGGAGCTCGTGGACAATCCGATTCGAGACCTCGTCGGAGGGGGACGAGGAGAGCTTCTGGACGAGAAACGCAGCGGTCATGCGGGCGGCCTCCAAAGCGGCTTTGTTCTCGCAGCTGACGGAGGCGGCGGGCTCGACGCCGGCGCCGGAGAGGGCGAAGGGGATGTTTTGCTCGCGGCAGAAGCGAGAGATGAGGTTCAAGAGGGCGCGGTTAGGGATCAGGTTCGTGTGCTTCAGGGCCTGCCCTGTGCTGGGACACGTGGTGTGACCGGACCGGATCCAACGGGTGATGGATTCCCGATCGAACGTCTGCCCGCTTGCCACGACGACAGGGTCCCTCATCAGGTCAAGGGAGATAGGGCAGCGGAAATCGGGAGGAACGCCGCTGGAATCGAAGCAGGCGAAGTCGAGCTTACCGAGAGATGGATCGGATCTGGGGGTGGAGGCGCCGTGGAGGACGCACTTGGCGTAGCGCACGACTCCCACGAGGGAGATCATCGCGGCCGTCCATTTCTCCGAGGAGGATGATCCCGCTCTGATCTCCTGCTCCAGGCGCTGGATCTCGAGCCGGCAACTGTGGCTGTCGTCGAGGCCGAGGCGGCGGAAGATCGAGGCGAAGCGTCGGCGATCTGGGACGATCTCGCGCTCGATGTCGCCGATGACGGCGAGGATCTCGCGTCGGAGGGAGGAGACGCTGGGATCGACGGTGGAGGTTGATCGGCGGCACTGGAGGCGGAGGAGACGAACGAGATCGCGGCCGTCGTCGGAGAGATGGAGATCGGGAAGGGGGAGAATGTCGAGGAGGGTGGAGAAGTCGAGGATTAGCTCGTGGAAATCGTTGGCCAAAGCGTCGGAGTAGAGAATAAGGCGCATGCGGCTGCGAGAGGAGCATTCGGCGAGCAGGGCTTTGAATCGGTTTAGGACGGCGAGAATCTCTCGGAAGCAAAGGGAAGCCGAGCGGGAGAGGTTTAGGGTTTGGTGCCCGCGGAGGAGAAGCTCGTCGAAGAGGACGGAGAGGAGGTTGGACTTGTGAGTGATGGAGGAGAAGTGCGAACGGAGGATGGGGCAAGGCGCGTGGAAGGCTGATACTTCACCGGAGAAGATTGAAAGAGATCGAAGGAGATTCATGTCGGATGGACTCTCAGATCGGGGAGGCGGAGCATGGCGGATGGCCAGCAGAAGAGAGGAGGAAGATGAGGCGGCGATTTCCGCCATGAGAGGACAGTGTTTTGCCCTGATTTTGATTGATTGCAGATTTTTTTTTCTTCTTCTCGGAGAGGGAGGGGCGGTGGTATTATGTGCGCGGCGAAGAATGTAATGCCGCGGGTTGAGCTGGCTAGCTGGCTATGAGCGAGACGGCAAATGTCGGAAACAACACGATTTCTACCGTTTTTTTTTTTTTGTTTTTTTTTCTTGAAACTTTTACTTTGTTCGCACTCTTTATAATAACTTTGTGCTACCTATGATTTTTTTAATATAATATATATTTCCTTAAAAAATAACTTTTTCAAAGTATAAAAAAATATAATATGGATCTGTGCGAACCAGCTACTTTGATTTTTGCTTTGCAGATGAAAGATATGTACCGATTCTATATCTATCCCAAGTCTACTACCATATATATATATATATATATATATATATATATATATATATATATATACTATTGATGAGATTTAGGCTCCTAATTTGGAGCAAGTAAAATAACAAATGCTTAGAGGGCTGAACTCGCTTCTGTTGTGGCAACAAAAGGAGCAGTGATAGTTTGAGGTCGACAACTGTTAAGGGGATAGCCATATTGAGCTATTATTAAGGGAAATTAAAGCATTCCTTTGTGCAACGACTTAAACTCATTTCATCCATCCACACATTGCAAGGTCTGCACACCTTATCCCAAAGTATGTGTTGGTGCCCAACAGAGACCCCAAACTGCGCGAAACGCAGGCACTGTAGCACAACAAGATATAATATAAAATCTATAAGAAAATTGAGACTTTATCTCTTAATTTACTATTTATTTTATTTTCTTTACTATAAGAAAATTGAGACTTTATCCCAAATCTACTACCACCAACTATCATTCTCATGTCATTTAATTGTTCATTGCCGATACTAATTTTGAGACTTTATCTCTTAATTTACTATTGATTTTATTTTCTTGAGTATCATTTTTCTATATGATTTAAGTTTCTGAATTGTTTTTTCATAAGAGTTTCAATTGGTGATGCTTCTGAAAATACTTCTAATCTTCATCATAGGATTCAAAGTATTTAGCGTCTTTCGATAACCTATAAAAAGTCTAGTTAAACTAGGGTTCATTTAGGCGAGAGTCCAGCAATATAGAACATAAGCAAGATGTTTTACATGTAAAATAGATTATGATTGGATGATACTGTTAGCCTATCAAGCACTACAACAGATGTTAGCTTCTCATTTCTTACTGCAGCAATGGATTGGAAAGAAAAAAAGCATAAAATGTCAAAAAGGAGAAAAGAGCTCGCTGCTTTGAAAATTTCTGAATTTGCAGGCTTTGAAAATGAAAATAATGGCAAGCAGCTTTGGTAGTTCAAATTGGAATCAGTCCTGCAAATAAGGGGTCGAAAATGTTTCGACTGATGAAAACTCTTCTTTTTTTCTCGGAAGAAAGAATTTGGAGAAGAATAATCATATTTTATGAGAACACACAAAGTTAATCACATAAAGATAGGTAATAACATACAAAAAAAAAAAAAAAAAAAAATTATTTAGGATTAATGGAGCGATAGATGGCCAATTAATAAAGCTTCCAAACTCATCATTAGAATTAATTTCTCGTGCCAAAGTCGCGCTGAGAAAGGGCGTGGCGTTCAACAAATGTAATATGCCCCTCGAGTTATAACAATGAAAGGTTGAGAATTGAAGTTTTTTGGATTGAAGGTAAGAGTTTTGCTGTATAGTTCTTATATATTTTCAAAAAAAAAAATATAGATGATTAAGATTTATGGAATTAAATATAATAAAAAATTATTATTAAATTTAATTTTATTTGTGAGGCCCATAAATATATATATTTTAAATTTTAAATCTTAATTATCCATATTTTTTGGGATATGTTTGAGAGCCAAGTAACATTTTTCTTTATGGAATGTTAATCGACGGAATATCAAGACGGATTTCGAAACGGACAAAAAACTCCAGCGTGTCTCACATCTCCACAGCAACCGCTGCGCGGCCTACAGAACCCCGCTGCGCGGCCTACCCTACCGGCTTCGCCCTCTCTTCTCAATAACAAACTTTTTCCTAACAACCATGGGTCAAAACCTAGCAAACTGGAGGCTGGGTAGGTTCTTTTCATTCGACTAACGTATCAAAGTATCATCGACTCTCGTCTAACATAACAAAAGTAATCCGCTACGCGATTAATCTTATGCGCTCCTTCGACTAGCGTCTCACTCTTTGTAATAGTAAGCTCACTCCCTCCGGGTGGCTCAACCTCCGGGTGGATTCGACGTTAGTCTCACTATTTCATAGCCATTCGTCGCGTCCTTTCAGATTAGAATTATATATATATATATATATATATATATATATATATATATATATATATATATAAAGACACTATGCTCTATATTTAGCTCTAGTAGGGGAGCTTCTATCTACTCACTTCGTTCGCCGCCTCTATTCTAGCTCTAGCTCAATAGCTTTGCTTTGTTCAATAGTTTAGAGTTTCTTTGAGTTTTCACAAATAGAACATGAATCAGAGCTCTACTTTAGAAACGAATGGAGAGCTTAGGCCGGGAAATCCCACTCAATATAAAGATCAACTTGAAGTGAAGAGGAACTTTGGCATTTCTTAAGAGGGAATGTGAGGTTCTTAGTCAATGGTTCTGAGTAACGGGTCCCTGGCGTGCCTAATGTAAAAGCTGAAACAATTCGGACAAGGTCAGACCCAGATCCTAGAATCTCACATGTCCGCAAAGCGCGCAATCGGGCAATCAGCACTCACAGCCATCCCATTTCCACGTTCAAGCGGTTCGCAAGATAGTCAGAATTAGAAAGAGGTTCTGTTAGTGACCGCTAAACAGCTTTTCTACTACATAGCCTGACTTAGATCGTGCAAGACCAGCCTGGTCAAGGTCAAGCCTGCTGCTCTCATTGCCTTTTTTCACAACCAATGTAAATCGCCCGTCAACAATCGTCCTATATTGACATCGTTCTCTAAAGTCAGTCTCGAGAGATGTTTCTCTCTCATAGAATCTAGACTATAAGATCTGCAATTCGACTAAGACGCGACATCTAGCTAGCGACTGAGAAGCCTGATCCTAGTAGCTGCCGACCCGCTTTACTGCCGCTAATCTTGACTTTGCATGCTTTCCTGTCGATAATCAAGTACTTTTATGTATATGTAATGTCTTTGAAATTGGCGCTCCGTACGAGTCAATCGATTCAACCTCAAAGGTGTAGAGCTGAACGTCTGAGATTGCCTGCTATTCTGACCTACGTTGGTAGTTGGTAATGAGAAAGAAAGGGAAAGGCGACAAAAGCTCTGAGTCCTCTGACTGTTCTAAGACAGTACGGGGAAGACTTCCGGAGGAACAAGCGATTCCATACTGAAGATGCTGGAACTAATTCCGTATATTGGGCCTAGCCAACTCTTTTTTTTGTTTCAGTCGTTAAGTATTCACTTTTCCATGACCGAAACTTCCACAAGCGATTCTAGTTATATCACTGAGAATCCAGTAATCAAGCAAGGATCAAGGATGTGTTTGGCTAGTAACTCAGAGTCTGAAGTCAATTCTCTGCCTCCATATTTTAGATCCTTTGACGATACCACATCGTAATCTCTGACTTTTCTTATCGCGACTTTGAATTAATATTCATTAGACTATCGTCTATACCTGAAACCAATAGAACATAGGCGGGCTCCGGCCGCGTACATTCGACTAACGTCTCATCTACTTCGTACCCTACATTCTCCTAGCGTCGACCTACCAGGAGGGTGGCCTTCGCACCTCTATTCATTCACTCTGAAATATCTATCTCACTCTTAGGTTCTTGATCTCCTAAATCAAGAGTCAGAACTCGCTCTTTCCCTTTCCCCAAACACCAGGAATTTTCTCTCTCCCCCAATTCCGCACTTTCCCAACTCGGGCTCTACCTCCCGCGCGGAACTCTCTCTTTCTATCTGACTGACCTGGGTCTCTTATCCAAAACATATCCCCCTTCCTATATTGCCCTTCTGACTGATCCGCTACGCGGCCTTGGTTCAATTCCCTTCTATTTGAATGTCGGATAATATGACTCTTTATTGGCCTTTACCTTGTGCCCCGCCAAGCCTACTCCTACTCAATTCCTATTATACGAGAATAAGCTCCGGTCTTCCTTTACTCTTAGCTCTTCTCCGATAGTATTAAAAGAGAAAGGTTACGAAGTAAAGAGAAAGGCCACCCTCCGGGTAGGTCTACGCTAGGAGAATGTAGGCGGCCCGTAGGTTGACCCACCCTCCGGGTAGGATGAGACTAACGTCGAATGTAGGCGGTGGGTAGGATCTAGTCGAAGTTGCGAAGCAAGTTAGGCTTCACTTCAGCTTATATAATCAAGAGAAGAGGATCAGCTTCTGCTTCGCAGCCTTGACTTGAGACTGCCCGGTAGGTTATGTTCAATACAATCTCGTATATAAAGAAAGTATAGGCAACCCATGAAACCTTTCCCTAAACTCATTGCTTTCGGGGAGCCCCTTTCCTTGAATCTCATCTTATCTTCTCTTTATCTGGCCTAAAGAAAGACCTTTTACAAGTGACTGAACCAGGTGTCCGGTTGTGTCACTTCTTGCCCCGCTTCGCTGCCCTTCCCTTTCCCTGGTTGTGAAAGCTTCGGTTGTGAAACCTGAATCCTGCGCTACGCACCCTTTAGATTTACCGGTAGATTATGCTTCACTGCTCCTAAAGTAAAGGTTCAAGTAAACGTTATGTAATTGTGAGAAGCCTATCTCTATTGTCAGTGTGAAGTGTAATGGCGAGTAAAAGTAACTGAGTTCTCCTAGTCAAAGATTCTATTCTCTCTACCCCTTTGCTCCCATCCCCTCCCGGCAGCCTGAACTCATTCTTTGAGATCTCCCCCCGAGATCAATTCAAGTAGATCAGAAGGACCAGAGAGCTTCGGGCAAGCAGCTTAGCCTTAATCAAATTAGCCCAAACTATCACTTACCAAAAACCGGGGTACTGTCATGTCAAAGCAAACTACTCCATCCGCTTCCTTACAAAGAACATGAGGCAGGGAAATTACCCTATTAGCCCATTGATTACTGGCCCTAAAGCTAATCAACTTGGATTTCTCTAGCTCACTTCATCCTCTTTCTCTTTTAGTATGCTCACTAGCCTACCCGTTAGCCCATTCTACTTTTTTTCTAACCAGAACCCCGCTGCGCGGCCTACCGTTTGGACTAGCGTCTCACTCTTGACCTACCCGGAGGGCCGCCTACATTCGACGTTAGTCTCATCTTACCCTCCAGGTGGCCTTCTATGCCTCGACTATCTTATATGTGAACGTACCTACCGGTATTCTTCTGAAACCTCAGAGGATTAAAAACATGTCAAAATCAGCCTCTTCTCTTTGGTGTTTTCAAGAGCTGAGTGAAGGGAGGGCTCTCCTAGCTCTGTTCAATTAATCTCCAAGAGCCTAGCGGTCAGATTTTTGGGGCGCTTCTGTCCGGTGCCGCGAAAACTCGCTAAGGCCGAGTAGCGGAAGAAAAACATAGGTGGCTTCTTTAGACGGTCCTAAACTAAAACTAAAGCTAAGTCAAGAAGTTCTAATAGAAACCATCAATATTCAGAAGGCTGCGAACGAAGTGAGGGAGCGTAGCGTGAACTTGAACTTCAATTTGCCTCATGGAGGCTGGCTCTTCCTGACCTTATAGAAAAAGGTGACGAGGCTGAAATTGAATAGATTCTATCCGCTGCGCGGCCTCGTAGAAGAGATAGATTAGGAATTACTCTTTCTTGTTCTTGAACTTCTCTTTCATTCGTCTAAAGAAGAAGAGCTCGATCCACTAGGTAGAGAATCTCTTTATAGTAGATTACTAGGTTCACGGTAGTTATCTGAGCCTACTATAAGAACGAGAAAGAAGGGGATTGACGGGTGGTGAGCCGTAAGGCTACGAAGGTTCAACCTAGGGAATTGAGGCCGCGCAGCGGAGAAAGGGGAGTCGAAGGCCACCCGGAGGGTAGGAGGTTCGGCTGAAAGGAGAAGGGCCAAACAACGCCAAGGACGAGGCGGCCACCAGAAAAAAGCGAAAGCATAACCGGACAGGGCAGGCAGAACGAAGTTGAGCGTTTAGGGACGCAAGACACAAGTCCGAAGCCGTCCAGAGTACGAGCGGGAGTGATGTGGGATTTCAAAATCTACAAAAAATTAAAGACAACGTTTCGAAACCGACATCAAGTTAATATGACATAATGACTACTTTTGTAACCGACAAAAATTATGATACATAATTATGAGAAAATTCGTAACCGACTATAATTATAAATAAATTATACCTAATTGTTATTTTATAGCCCATGGAAGTGTGAAATCATTATAAATAGAATGACTCGGTTCATTCATAGGGTGTGCTTGAGCTCTTTGGTTTCTTAGAAACTCTCTTGTAAATTGGTTCCTCTCATATAGTAAGTTTCTCCTCCTCTTCCTGTGGACATAGGTGTTTATACTGAACCACATAAATTTTGCTGTTTGTAATTGTGTTTTATAATTTTTTTTCTTGTGCTTGCATTCTAGAATCTCAGCAAATTATATTAGAGATAGATTTAAGTTGAGTTGAAGAGCAAGATTGAAGAAATGGGAGATAGAGGAGAAGAGTATCTTCATTGTCGACAATAGTGGAGAGGACACTCCACCAAGTGGCACATTTAGTGAAAATTAATGTCAGCAAGTTTGATGACAAGAACAATTTTAGGAAGTTGAGATGTGAATTGACGATTGCACTATGAGTATTGAGCATAGAGGATGTTCTTGACAATGAATAAAAGCTAGAAAAGAAATATCGGAGAGAGACTAGATCAAGATGGATCGCAGCGCGGCTTATGTCTTGATCCGGAATTGCTTAACCCAAAACATCAAGTATGTAGTGATGTCAAAAACTTCGGCGTGGAAGTTATGAAATTTCCTAGAAAGCAAATATTTAGCGAAGAGTATGGAAAATTGTCTCCACCTGAAAAGGCGGCTCTATCGATTTCAAATGAGAGGAATTTTTATTGATGAGTACATAAACGAGTTCACATAATTGTTAGCAGATTTATTAAATATGGATGAGACTGTGGAAGATAAAGATAAAGCACTGCTCTTACTAAACTCACTATTGAATGAGTTTGAGAAGTTAACAACCATGATGTTGATACATGGGAATGACACTCTGAGATAGATGAGGTAATAGTAACCCTTTTGAACTATGAGTTCATGAGAAGGGACAAGGAGTCCACCAAATCAGAGATGACAGAGGAATTTTGTATGTCTCATCATGTTGTTATGTGCAACAGAATACTATTAGTGATGGTACAAGTCATTACTTGAAAGAAGAAACCCATCATGAATTATTATCAATCCATCACTAAGGATGAATTAATAATAGTCCCATTAAGTTACTACTTTCACATACTGACAATAGCTGCTGAAACTAATCTTTAAGATAAAATTGAAACAAAGTACATAAATTAAATCAACCAAAAGAAACTGTAAACTAAATAAAACTGAAAATAGAATTGTGTTGTATGCCACTGTATATGCATCTTAATATGTATATGAATATGCCATAAATATGCATGATTTTGATATCGCATGGCATCCCACCTTCCTAGGTGAGCATAACGCTCCATTAACAGATCCTAGGTGAGCAAAATCGATCTACTACTAGATACTAGGTGAGCACAACGTTTCGCTAATAATATGTTATACTTATGAGATTTATGATATGCCAAGGAGTTTAGTACAATTAGTGCTTTCAAATAATCAAAAATAAAATAAAAAGTAAAAGTAAATATCCCTTCTTATTATTTAGTTATTTAACCTGTGTTCCTTAATATTCACATCTTCCTAATGCCATAATAAATCAAAGCGCTTAGTCATATGATTTATAATAATTCAGATCTAATTCTATTGAACTCAACATTTACCCAAAACTATTCTTACATAACATCCTAATTTACCACATATTTAGAAGTATATATACATAATTAGTATATCATAAGAAAGGTGATGTTAAGCATTTTATTTGTTTAACTGTAGTTATCTTTCCACATAGAGATAAGAGATAAATATCATTTTACAGTTTATTCTTTCAAATTAAGATGTTTAAACTCCTACTTATAATATGCTTTGGGCTCGGGATGTTTATCCTGAACTGAACTGTACTTATTTAATTACCTAAGATAAGACCGAAATGTTACAGTTCTATTCATGGAAAATCAACCATTTCCATTTTTTAACTACAACTTAAAGTTAGATTAAGGATATATACTTCAATTTTATATGATGATACTAATATTATCATTTCTAAATAAACTATTTATTATTCAAGGAATGATCAAAGTATGAATACTAATTTCCATTATAGTAAGTTCTAATCAATAAGATCCAAGGAAGCGACATTTAAGTCTTTCAATTGGGATAAGCTACCACAATATTTATAAGTTCAATCTAATATCATTTGGTTAACATTAGCATATGGCATAGGATCATTAGTTAAGGTTCATATGGTTCATCTAAGATTCTACATTAACATAAAACAAACAAGGCATTCCTACTCAAGATTTACCTTATCCAAAGTTATAATAATCTTTTAGGATACAAGCTTAGCTTTACCTTCTAAAGATCTAGAGCCCTTAATAACTACTTCGATAATTTGCAAGCTTTAATGATTGAACTAAATTCAATACAAGTATCATTTCTTGCAAAGTTATAAGATTAATCATTGATTCAAGGAAGCAAATCAAGGATGCAAACCCATTAACATCTGAACTTATACTTTAGCATTCAAGTTAGGAGACAAATCCTAAAATAATTAGGAGTTAATTATTTGATAATCAAGCACATTTTATTAACTTATTAAAGATTAATTCATATTAGCTTCCTTATTTAAGAGAAAATCAAAAGAGTTAAGCTTAGGATTAAGATGAAAATATCACATTATCATTCCAAGACATAATAATCTAACATGCCAAATTGTGTGATCAAATGACAGTTCAAAGGTTACTAATTCAATACTTATCATTTAATAAAGCTAAGATCAGTGAGTGATCATAATTTGGTTAATTAATATGCTTAATTAAGTTTAATTATGGTTGTATGCAAAAATTGAAATATGAAGATTCAATAGGATGATTATTTTCTAATAGTTTCATAAATACTAATTTTACCAAATTCAGTCTCAAATGAATCTAAAAGTCACTAATTAAGCTTTACCATAATTAGCAATTAATTAACAAAATTAATCATGAAAAAGTAAATAAAACCTTGCAATTAAGCTCTAAATAACATAATGAAGAGATAGAGACTAAAAGCATGCATTAACTGCAAGATTTAAGAATTATATTAATATCCACAAATTATGCATTGGAGTGATTAATATATAAGTAAGGAAGTAAGCCACAAATAAGTAAATCTTCCCTTACAATTGAGTCATAGAAGATATAATGAATAATCAGAGATCATAAATATATGATTTGGACCTAATGTAGCACATCCTAAGAATATTATCAAAGGCCCAATAACAAGAGCCATGACTAAAATTCAAGGGAAGAATTTGAAGGTGGGCCTAATTACAAAAGCCCAATCAAAAGCCCAATAAAGAGCCCAAATATTGAGTTTACCATTTGTATTTTATTTTTATTAATATTGTACTTTTTTTATTTATTATGACACATGTTTGGCCAGCCATGTCATGAGAAAAATATTTATTGTAAGTAGTTGGAGTTACTTATTCACTTATTGCCAACTACCCATCTTTTCCTTCAAAAATTTCCCTCTATATTTTTCCTCCAAAGCTCATAGGGCAAGATACTTGTAGTGCCTATAAATATGAGCTGAAATGTAATGTAAATGAGTAACTTGAAAGAAATAAATTTGTGATGAATAGCTCTCATATTGCTTAGTGCTTGGTGCTGTCAAGTTTATTGTCTATCCTTGGTGGGTTAGGTTATTATCTTATTTATATTTTATTTTTCTAACCATACTCTTAATCTCATAACCTCAAACCATTTACACATTTTCTCCAGCATCTTAAGTATCATTTAAAAATATTAAATCACTATCTAATCTCCAAGATAGTAGATTCCTTAGATCTTAGGATTCATGAACATGAAATAAAGACTATGGAATTGTTTGAGGAAAGTAAAACTCAAATGCAAAATATTAAAAATCAAATTCAAATCATCTTAAGCCTCTTGAAAAATAACAAAAATTATGCTCCACATTATATCCATAACCTTAACGCACCTATGGAAGATGATGGCTCATACATAGATGCAAGTGATTGCCAACCCCATGTTTGACCACCTCCTCAACCTCATCGAAGACAACTAAACTCTAAGAATGGAGAAAGGAGAGACCACCAACGAGTTGCTAATAATTTTAATGATCCCTTAATGAGAGTTAAAGTTGAAGCTCCTACTTATGATGGCACACGTGATCCAAACAAATTATTAGATTGGTTAACCCAAATAGATGACTTCTTTGATTGGTATAGGATGAATGATTATCAATGAGTTTCTTTTGCTAAGATGAAATTGACTGGTCATGCTAAGATTTATTGGACAAACACTTTAGCAAAAGAACAAAGGTTAGGAAGTACAAATTTGACTTGGATAGAGATGAAAGAAATGCTTAGATTAAAATATTGTCCTCGACATAATGATAAAAAGTTACATGAACAATTGTTGACTCTAAGGCAAGGCTCTCATTCTATAACAGAATACTTAAATACTTTTGAGGATTTAATTTTTAGGACCAATTGTGGGGATAATGACTGGCAACTTTCTAATAAATTTGTTATTGAGCTTAGAATAGAAATTAGAAATGAGGTTGAATTTTTTGATCCCCAAACCTTAGAAGAAGCTTTCCATTATGCTCTACTTATTTAACAACAAAAGAAGTCAGCTTTTATAATACGAACTAGAGCTCAAATAACTTCTAATTCAAATCGTAAGTCAACTACTACACCCATTCCAGCCTCTAGCTTAAACTATCCACCCAAAGAGGGAAGCTCTAATAACATCAAAGATATTATTTATTTCAAATATCATAAGAGAGGTCACATGCAGAACCAATGTAAGGCACAAATCTTATTATTAGATGAAGTTCATGACCCTATAGATAAAACCTTAGAAGAAGTTTATGATGATTCTCCATTATCAGATGAAGAGTTTGTGGATGATCCTCAAATTAATGTGATGAAATGCCTTATAATAGCTAAGAATGAAGAAGAAGACTGGAGGAGAAGGAATATTTTTAGCATGTATGTTGTGTGCAATAAGTGAAGGTGTAGGTTAGTTATTGATAGTGATAGTGCAATGAATGTTATCTCTACCAATGCTATATCAAGAGCTAATTTAAAAACTGAACCTTATCCCCAACCCTTTCATGTTAGTTGGGTTAACCATACTTCGCTACCCATCACTAGTTGATGTTTAGTTCCTATCAAGATTGGTAGTTATGAGGATAAAATTTGGTGTGATGTAGCACCCTATGGATATTGCTCATATTCTATTTGGGTGACCATGGCTTTATGACTTGAGCGTAATCCATTATGGTAGAGAGCACACATATATTTTTAAACATAACAATAAAACCATCAAACTTTTGCCAGTTAGACCACTATAGAAGATACTATCTATAGCACCACATAAACCAACATCTGATCTTCAACCAAAACCCACTATCAAGAAAGGAGCAAAGCTTCAACTGATCGTGATAAGGGATCCTATGCATAATCCTAGTTTTAGCTTATTTACTCATTCTTTTTCAATGTTTGATATAAGCTCAATAGGATTTGGAATCTTAAAAAAAGAATTTTTTGATCTGACCAATGTTCACCTTTTACCTATAAAAGAAGTAAACTTAAATATTAATGAGATTCCCATTCCTAAAGAGGTTTTACCTCTCCTTTTTGAATTTGGAGAAATTGCTCCAAAGGAACTCCCAAATGAATTACCACTGCTTCGATCCATCCAACATGCTATAGACTTAGTTCCAAGTTCACAACTTCCAAACCTTCCTCATTATAGAATGAACCCCACTGAATTACTCGAGAAAGGATTTATACAAGTAAGTCTTAGTCATTGTGCGGTTCCTGCCCTAATAACTCCTAAGGAGGATGGAACATGGAGAATGTGCATCGATAGTCAGGCTATCAATAAAATCACTATCAAATATTAATTTCCTATTCCCTGATTAGATGACATGTTAGACTTAATCTCAGGAGTAAATTTTTTTTCTAAGATTGATTTGAAAAGTGAGTATCATCAAATTAGAATTAGATCTAAAGATGAATGGAAAACAATTTTCAAGACCCCTGATGGACTCTATGAATGGTTGGTCATGCCATTTGGACTTTTGAATGCACTTAGTACATTTATGAGAATGATGAATATTATTTTTAAGCCATTTATAAGAAAAATTTTTGTGGTTTATTTTGATGATATATTAATTTTTAGCCCAAATAAAGTAGACCACCTTAATCATCTTAGACAAATTTTTAGGACTCTTAAAACAGTAAAGTTATACATTAATTTTAAAAAATGTTTCTTCTTGCAAATTGAGGTGATATTCTTAGGTTTTATCATTTCCTCTGAAGGAATAAAACCTGATCCGACCAAAGTTAAGACAATTATGGAGTGGCCAACTCCTAAAACTTTTACTGAAGTAAGGAGTTTTCATGGCCTTGCAACATTCTATAGGCGATTCATTAGAAACTTTAGTGTTGTTGTAGCACCAATCACTGATATATTGAAGTTAGGCAAGTTTTATTGGACCCCAACTGCTCAAAAGGCTTTAGATCAAATTAAAGTATTAATGATAACAGCCCCAGTCCTTTGACTCCCTAATTTTTCTAAAACATTTGAATTGACTTGTGATGCATCTGGAATTGGAATTGGAGGAGTTTTAAGTCAAGAAAATCATCCTATTGCATTCTTTAGTGAGAAGTTGAATGATGCAAAGCAATGATACTCAACATATGATAGAGAATTTTATGCTGTCATTTAGTCATTAAGGCATTAGAGACACTATCTCTTATATAATGACTTTATTCTTAATTCAGACCATCATTCTCTTAAATTTATCAATACTCAACAAAATTTAAATCATAGACATGCCAAATGGGTTGAGTTTCTCCAAGACTATTCATTTGTCCTTAAACATAAATAAGGAATTGAAAACAAACCTGCTGACGTATTATCAAGGGTGGCAATAACCATCTCCTCTTTAGAATTCAAAATTCCTGGATTTAAATGAATTCAAGATGAGTACCCAGCGTGCCCAAACTTTCATCTAATTTACATGGAGCACTTGGACAAACTGCTGACCATAAATGCAGCATATTCTGTGATTAATGGGTATCTTTATCGAGGAAATAAACTTTGCATTCCTAGGTCTTCTCTAAGGGAGTTTTTTATTTTTGAACTGCACTCGGGAGGAATTGCTGGCCATTTTGGAAAGGATCAAATAATTTGCTTGATGGATAATAAATTTTTTTGGCCTTCCCTAAAAAGAGATATTCAAAAACTAGTAGCTCAATGTTTAACTTACAAACAAGCTAAAGCTACTAAACAAAAATCTGACCAATACACGGCATTGCCTGTTCCTCATAGGCCTTGGGAAGATTTATCAATAAATTTTGTTCTTAGGTTATCCCGAATAGCTCATGGTCATGATAGCATATTTGTGGTTGTTGATAGATTTTCTAAGATGACCCATTTCATACCTTGCTCTAAAACTAATGATGCCTCCCATACTACAAAATTATTCTTTAAGGAAATTGTGCGATTGCATGGCCTTCCTTTAACTATTGTATCATATCGGGATGTTTGATTTGTCTCATACTCTTGGAATACCTTATGGAATCTTCTTGGGACAAAATTAAAATTTTCATCAGCTTTTCACCCCCAAACAGATGGTCAAACTGAAGTTGTCAATCGAAGCTTAGAAAACTTACTTAGGTGCCTTGTTAGAATAAGTATTGGTAATTGGGACTTACATTTACCTACTACTTAATTTGCATATAATAGTAGTACTACCCGAACAACCAAAACATCTCCATTTGAGGTGGTGTATGGCCATAATCCTAAACGACCGATTGATGCTGCCAACCTTCCTTCTCATGCATTTTCTGATTCAGCATTCATATTTTCCAAAGATTTTCAAAGCTTTCATGATTCTATAAGACAACAAATCACTTTAAGTAATAAAAAATATGCATCTAAGGTGATTATGTTTTGGTTCGCAACCGCCCTAAGCGATATAACAACACCAAATATAAGAAATTACATCCAAGGGTTTGTGGCCCTTTCAAAGTTCTTAGGAAAATTGGATCTAATGCTTATCACCTTGATTTGCCTAATGATATGCTAATTCATCATATTATTAATATTGAAGATATTTTATCATATGAAGGAGTTAGCAAACATCCACTTGTGCAGTCTGAATTTTTAGTAGGAGATATAGTTCCCCACATGCAAACTCCATCCTTTTTAGACATTGACTACATCATCACTGAGGAGGCTCCTAATGATCAAGATAAAGAGCCTCATTTTCTTGTTCGTTGGAAAAATAAGCTGCCTACAGAATCCACAATTAGTAGAAGATTACTTTGATTTTAACTCTTCGATGCAAAGTTCAATTGGGCCGATGGGAGTTGATGTAGCACATCCTAAGAATATTATCAAAAGCCCAATAACAAGATTCATGGCCAAAGTCGAGAAGAATTTGAAGGTGGGCCTAATTACAAAAGCCTAATCAAAAGCCCAATAAAGAGCCCAAATATTGGGTTTACTATTTGTATTTTATTTTTATTAATATTGTATTTTTTTATTTATTATGGAACATGTTTGGCCAGCCATGTCATTAGGAAAATATTTTATATAAATAGTTGGAGTTATTTCTTCACTAATTGCCAACTATCCATCTTTTCCTCCAAAACTTTCCCTTCATATTTTCCCTCCAAAGCTTATAGGGCAAGAGACTTGTAGTGCCTATAAATATGAGCTAAAATGTAATATAATGGAGTAACTTGAATAAAAGAAATTTGTGATGAATAGCTCTCATATTGCTTGGTGCTTGGTAGTGTCAAATTTATTACCTATCTTTGGTGAGTTAGGTTATTATATTATTTATATTTTATTTTCCTAACCATGCTCTTATTCTCATAATCTCAAACCATTTACACATTTTCTCCAGCATCTTAAGTATCATTTAAAAATATTAAATCATTATCTAATCTCCCAAACACTCTCCAAACTCTACCACAACCTTTGCATCCAAATCTAAAAATAGCTCGACCTAGTCTTCTTCCCTATCCCTCAACACCCATCTAAACACCATCAAACCTAGCCATCTACTCCAGATCCAAACTACACAGCTTAGACTACCTATATTAATTTATTCTAGCTCTTTAACCTACCAAAACCCTACCTACAAAAGGGATATTTTGAATCAGCCCAAATTAGGCTCGATTTGGACCAATCTTGGCTTTCCTTTAGATTGTCCACTCTAAACTCATAACCAACCCACCACAAACTTCAGACATCATCCTTAGATATTATCCTACCAATCCATTCAATATTTATATATCTAATTTATTGATAAAAGGCAGCCATCTAACATCAGGACCATTGCACATTATAATATCCACTAATTAATGGTAAATATAATTAGGGCATGATTAAGAAAATCATCCAAAGAAATCAAAATATTTTATCAATTTATTATCTTACATATTTTTTTGATTAAAATGATATATAATATCATAGCATTTGGATAAGAATTGAGCAAAATAAAGTAAACCTTTACTTCAAGCATTATTCAAAAGTTAGGACTTTAGAAAATTTTAAATCCATTGAATTTATTAAATTCCAATGCTTTGAGTCCATCGGGTCAGTGAGGACCCAACGGGCCTTCCTTCATTGGGACAGTGCAGGTCGGCCAGGGCCTGATGACCCGCTACTGTCGAACAGTGCGGGTTGCGGTCTGGCCTGACATGCACTGTTCTTCACCTTCTTTGTTAAACTCTCTGATGCCAGGATGATTAAGGCTTGAGTTGATTGCAAAATTATCAGCTGTTCATCCATGTCACACCATGGTTCCAATAACAAAATGTTGCCCACCTCCAGATGCATCGATTGCCCCAAGAAACCCTCTACAATAGTGCCTGATTCACCGAGTTGCTATCTACCCAAATAATATTTAATTAATTAGAAAATTAAGATATTTAGTTTGACCTCAAAATCAAAATACAACTTCACCATTGCACTCATCACCCCAAATTAGTTATGATGATATTTTGGACATCTTTGGAAGTCATCGGATTTTCACAAATATTTTAATATAATTGAATACCCCAAAAAATAAAAAAATTAAATACTCATCGGAATTGAAATCCGACTTTGTCGTTGCGCTCCTCACTCCCAGATTAGTTAGGGGTGAATTTTTGGGATTTTTTGGAGCACATTTATAAAATTTGAATTTTTCTTTACTTTAAAGAATTTAGTACTTAAATCAAAATAATAAATGAATCCATTTTTCCCTCCTCTTTTCCTCTAGCTGATCCCTATGTTGCTCCTTCCCAGCACCTTCCTTCCCATTCTTTGCATTCAAGTGGGCTGCTGCCATTTTCTTCCCATCTATGCTAATGGGTAGGCTAATTAATGGAGCATTGTCCCCTCCTCTCCCTTAAAAAGAACCTTTAGCCCTCCTCTATTGAGATTATTATAAATCCCTCCTCTTCCTCCATTTGCTCTCAAACTGAAGTTCACTCCTCTCTTCCCCTCTTTCCTTCATTACTGTACTTGCTGCTGGAAGAAATCTCAGCACTCTTCTTCCTCTTGCTAGCTGTTAAAGAGAAGTTCTCCAGCCACTCAAGCTCTCAAGTTCCCAAGGATCCCTAGAAGGAACTTCCATTTGCTAGTCCAAGGTGCCCCATTTCTCTCCATTGGTTAATCTAATGGCTATTCCATTTTATTTTTATGCTCATTTGTATATCTATGAATCTGTGTTACCTTAGTTGCATATCTATGAATCTGCATTTAAGATTTAGAAGCTCATTAAAATCTGCAAATGATAGGGAAAAATAAATAAATCTACAAACACAAATTTATGTATACCTAGTCCTTTAACTCCATTGTTTGTAATGATAATATAATCGTTTGGTACCGATTTGGGTACTAATAGAAAGGTTTCAGAAATATAGTTCCATCAGTATATTGCACCACATGTGAAGTGCTCTAGGTTGAGAGTATTTGAACCTGAAAGATGACTCATTGTGGTTTTCACACATGCGAAATCATCGTCGGGCGCTGCCGCGCGCCGTAGCGCCCGAGGTTCAAAATCGTGTCCGCCATAGCGCGCCATAGCGCGCTGCGGCGCACCGCAGCTCCCGAGCTTTGAGTTGAGTCTGCCATAATTCGTTGCAGCGCGCCACAGTGCCGAAATCTGTTGCAGCGCACCATAGTGCCGAAAACCGCTGCAACGCGCTGTCACGCGTCGAAGTGCCTGGCTTTCAGCTAAAAGGCGCTACAACGCGCCGTAGCACCCACAATTTTTAAATTTTAAGGACCCTAGGATCCTAGTGGGGCCAAATTATAATTATGAAAAATTGTAAAATTGTAAAATTGAGCATTGTATAAAATGGTATGTGAATTTTAATTATGAAAAAGATTGAGTTTTGACCCCCCCCCTCAAGAAAATAGTCCCTAGCATTGAAATGACCATATCTTATTCAATTGGACTTCAAATTAATTAATTCGAGATGCTAACTAGGCTAAAAATCAGTGCCAACAGTAAACTGAAATAAAATTTAGGTTTTGACCACTAAAAATCTTAAGTTGACCAAATATCTGTAATTCTAATAATGCCATAACTTGGCCAAATGAGATCCAATTTGGGTCTACTCCTAATTAAAGTACTCAATGTAATATAGGGAATGTATAGCCACAGAGTTTGTTGAATTTAGATTTCAAATGGAAAAGTTAGATTTTTGACCCCTCTTAACCCTAGAAATAACACATTTATCATTAAACTTAAAATACTCATGACTAATCCAATAAATATCAGAATTTAGTGTTCTTGAATTCTATAGAATTCTTGAACAGCAAACAATAACAAACTAACTGAATTTTTTTAGATTTCACCAAGTAAAATTTCTAAAATGCTCATATAAGTATAAATCCTTAAATTATACTCATAGGGCTTGATACTTATCCAAATTTGATGTACATACTGTTAATCTTCATATTAAATAGTAAGAAATTATTTGGTAATAAAAAAATCTAATTTAGAGCCTTAAATCAAAAAGTAGTTTTTTGGACCCTTAAGTAGGAGCAAAATAGTCATTTTGCCTAAAATTTAGGCTAAGTGTTCTTAACCCTTAAAATATTTTTAAATCATTAAGAACAGTAATAAAACTGATTTGGAATTAATTTATAATCTTTAACCCCATAACTAAGTAATTTGATAAAATTCCCATATAAGACTTGAGAATTTCTTAAGTAAAATTTATGAGCTTTTAGCTTAGTTTAAACATCACATCATAACTTCCTCAATTCAATAGTTAAAGAATAGAATGTAATAACTATCAACAACTCCTAAAATTCTTTAAGTCATTTATTAAGAGCTTCTTAGGATCTACACTTTACTTTATGATCTTTTTCTTAAGATTAAGAATTGATACTATGTTAGAATTTATTTATTGAATAAATGGGCTATTCAATAGATGAAACTTTGGTTTTATTAATTTTTAGATTTTCATCTTTAATTATGACTATTTTATCTTTCAATTTTAGATTAAGACTAGGATATTCATCCTATTATGCCTTGATTTTACTTGATAGGATTTGCCTTAATCATTAGTTCACAATTTAGATTTAAACCATAATCCTTATGTATTACCTTAGGATTATATGATTAACTCCAATCTCATGATATTTAATTCATAATCCATAGCTTAGTAGATCTTGATTAGATCTTAGTTTAGAATGTCTAAATTCATTAATTATGATGTAACAATTTTTTTATTTAAGTTATAGGTGTTATTGATTGAATTAAATTAGAACCTGATCAGTTCTAATTATTTTTAACTTATAAGATCGTACTTCTAAGTTACACTCGATAGTAGGAATTGGAGATCCTAAACTTGTGTAACTTGGAATAGTTAAAATAGCTTAATAGATAACAATTGATATCACCTTGTGTAGTAGAGTCTCTTGCTCATTATTGCTTTACTTGTGCTTTTGCATTCCTTATATTTTGTGCCTTATTCCTTGAATATGTCATACAATATAATGTTGTTGCATGAAATAAAAACATAAAATATTAGGATAACATTTGCATTAAGTTCAATTACTTGTTGATCTGGCGTATTTTACCCTACTGGACAGGGGTAAGAAGAAATAAGGAATACTTGATATTACTCATTGAGGAGTATTGTGCAAAGTTTAAAACCCGTATAGTCTTGCAGACGTGTTTGACTCATCAGCTGCTTCTGGACATGTCCACAGAAGTAAAAGTAAAATAACTAAATTATTTCTATATTTGTGATTACTGCCTCTTCAATTTAGTTTCTATTTTATTATTCTGGCCTAGCCTTAGATGACGCTAGAAATATTTTGTCGCCTTAGACTCCATGTTGACGCTTAGAATCTTTTTGATATCAGCAGGCTAGATTAGCCCTCTTCTGATATGACAGTACTTACATACATGTTCACTGTTTATTGTTTACTATTTATTATTTGTTGTTTCCTGTTTACCGTCATACTTAATTTTAGCCTACCTTGCTTTACTTGTTTACTTGTATATCATAGGATGCTAGATCTTTATTTCTTACTTATATGTACCATTGCTGGATTAATTTTTTTTAAATCAGTATATATCATATAATCATTAGCATGTTTAGGATTAAATTTTTCTTTTAATACTTTTTCTTACTATATTATACATGTATGACTATCCTTGCTTAGTTTATTTGAAGTGTGCCTTTTTACCTCAAATCTTATTTAGTTATAAATACTGTATTTATAACTTATCCTTCACCTTTGTGTGCTTGTTGCACCCTTATATTTTGCTTTTTTTTAATAGTCTAAGTAAAATTATGATATCATAAAACTCATGAATTATTAACAGCCTAAAATATACTTAGACAATATGTCTAATCATAATTTAAATATACTTAGCCAAATATTATTTAATTTAAATTACTAAATTCCCTATTTAATTTAAATAATTAACTTGATTACAAAAAAATCTCAAATAATCACCCCTAGCTAATTGAGGGGTAAGGAATGCAACAGCGATGTTGGATTTTCAATTCGATGAGTATTTTAATTTCTCAATTTTGGGGTATTTAAATATTATTAAAATATTCGTTAAAATTTTGACGACTTCCGATTAACTTGAAAACATCATCCCTAACTAATTTGGGGGCAATGAGCGTAATGGCAAAGTCCGTTTATTGATGTGAGGTCTATTTAGTTAGGTCAAATTTTAGGGTTTTTGGATTTTCTAGAAATCAGGATTTGATCCATTTGACTCCTGGTTTGAACTGGGTCTTAGATGTTGACTCATAATGACTTGATTAATACTTAGGATCAAGATTAAGATTGAGATTAGTCCTAATTAGCTAAGGTAATAACTTAGGTTGTTGTTACATATATGCAGCTAAAGATTCAATTCTAAACATCCTTCAGAGTTATATACAAACCTAAATATACCTCAATGGTCCAAGAGGAGGTAACCTAACATTCTAAGGTTAGACAGTAGATGTTTTATCTACCTGCCGATAAAATTAGGATTCGATCAAATTCTTAGCAAAACTTTAATATAAATGCATTCACTTGAAATAAGGTTGCACAAAATATGAATTGAACAATGGGAATAAATAAGTTGAGTAAAAGGTTAGGGAGAGCCAGTACCTGATGGATTTGGTGTGAATAGGGAGCGCACGATCTGCGAATCTTTGCTCCTTAGTTTGAGCTCTTCCAAAGTGAGGTAGGAAAGGGATAAAGATATTGGGTGAGGGCGATGGAGGGAAGGCCACGTGCCGGACGGGGGTTGCCACATGTCGAGCGGACAACATGCTCAGAGAAATTTGATTCTCGGACCGAAATTAATTGGCTCGGCACAGCAAACAGGCCCAGGCCAGGCCGAACTAAGGAGGTCAACCCAAGCAGAACAATGACTTGGCCCGATATAATAAAAAAATTAAACATGAAAAGTGTAACAACCCAAGTTATTACCTCAGTCAATTAAGACTAAACCAAACTTTAACTTTGATTATAATACACATAGTTAGTCATTAGGCCCTCACCCTAAAGTTCTGATCTAAATCTGGGGGTCAAGTGGATCAAACTCTGATTCTAGGAATTTCAAGAACCCTAAAATTTGACTTAGTTAAACTGACTTTAAATCAAAAATTGGACTTCATCATTGCAGTCATTGCCCCCAAATTAGCTTGGGGTGATGTTTTGAAGGCAATCGAAAGTTGTCTGATTTTCTCAAATATTTTAATATAATTAAATACCCCAAAAATTAGGACAAATAAATTGATTTTAAAATTAAATTTAACTTCTCCGTTGAGTTCCTCACCACCAAATTAGCTATGGGTGAATTTTTAGGATTTTTCGGAGCACGTTTATAAAATCTAATTTTTAAAGCATTAATTAATTAAAATTAAAATTATCAAAAATCCATCTTTCCATCTTCTTTTCCTGAGCTGGGCCCCACTATGCCTCCTTCCTCCCTTCCCAACATATTCCTCCCCATATCCTACACATGTAAACGGGCTTCTGGGCTAATGGGAATGCTCATTGATGGAGCCATACCTTCCCAGCTGGAGCCACCCATCTTCCACCTCATCGTCCTTTAAAATAGAGCTTCAGCCCTCCTCCCTCTCCATTTGCTCAGCTAAAGCTCTTCCCCTCTTCCCTTCATTTGCTATGCTTACTATTGAAAGAACCTTCAGCTCTCTTCCTCCTCTTACTAGCAGTTGAAGAAGAAGAAGAAGCTTCTCCTCATCAGGCTAAGATACCTCCCCTTTCCCCATTGGTTTGATCCAATGGCTAACTCCATTTTTATTCCTATGCTTATTTCTCATCCTTAAGAATCTACGGTTGGGATATGGAATCCATTAGAGTTCATTAATATAGTAAGTTTTAAGGATGAAAATCCATTTTGCAAATATGATTTTTGTAAACTGGACTTTTAGCTTCATTGTTTATGTTATTAAAATAATTGTTTCGTGTCAATTTTGGTATCAATGGAAAGACCTTGGAAAGACCTTTCCATCGATATATAGCACCACAGTTGAGGTGCTCCAAATCAAGAGTATTTGGATGCCGAAGGGGACACGTTTCTGTTTTCGCACAGGCAAAATCACCGTCGAGCGCTACAGCGCACCGTAGCGCCTAGCTCTCAACTAGGAGGTTCTACAGCGTGCCCCGGTGCCCGCGGCTCAGGTTGGCTCCTCCGTAGCGTGCCATAGCACGCCGTAGCGTCTAGCTCTCAGCTATAAAGAGTTACAGTGCGCCGTAGCACCCAGCTCTCGGGAATCTGGCACCATAGCATGCCGCAGCGCCTGAAAGTGCTGTCGCGTGCCATAGTGCTGAAATCACCACTTAAACTCTTAATGATCTTAAGCAAAATCTTAATCTAATCAATGTTTGATTTGACTATAACTTAATCAATTGAACTCCAAATTAGGTCATCTAATATAGTATTTAGATCAGAAAAGCCTAATTAATAGTAAACTGAAATAAGATTTAGGTTTTGACAATTAGAAACCCTAATTTGCCCTAATCACCCTAAAACTTGCTTAGGTCGTACATTGACCAAATGAAGTTCAATCTAGGTCTACTCCCAGTCATAATACTCAGTATATTATAGGAATGCTATAGTCACTGAGTTTGTTGAATTTGGGCATCATTTGAGAAAGTTAGGTTTTTAACCCATTCATAAATCCTAAAATTACACTTTTAGGCCCTAGAATGGTTTTGGCCATTAATTAACCAATTGACATCATTATTTAACATTCTTAGGTTTTATGGAACTCTTAGATAGTGAACAACAATAAATTGATAAAATTTTCAAACTTTATTAGGTAAAATTACCAAATTGCTCTTATAAGTTAAAATCCTTAAATTGGACTCATAGGACTTAATCTATATTCAACTTGGAAATACATACCATCTATATTTATGTTAGATAGCAAAGAATCATTTGGCATCAATAAAATCAAATTTAGAGCTCTTAATCAAAAAGTTACAATTTAGACCCTTAAGTAGGGGCAAAACTATCATTTTGCCCAAAATTAAGGTTAAGTGCCTTTAATTTCTATAATATCAATTAAGATATTAAAACCAGTAATAAAACTAATTTGTAATTAATTTAGGCTCTTAGTATCATAATTGGGTTAAATTGTAAAAATCCCCAATTATGGCTTAAAATTTTAAAGCAAAACTAATACCTATCTAGCTTAGTTCTTAACTCACCTTTTATTTTCCTTAAGTTAATTAGGTCAGCAAGTAAAGATAGATTGTGCTAATTATCATTAATTCCTAAATTTCTTAAGTTATCCATTAAGATTTTTTCTTATGATCTGCACTTCACTTTAAGATCTTTTCCTTAAAGATTATGGATGGATATCAGGTTACATTTCATTCATTGAGTAAATGGGTTCTTCAATGAATGAAATATTATTTTATTAGTTTCTAAATTTTCATGTTTTAATTATGACTAATTTATCTCTTAACTTTAAATTAAGATTAGGAGATCCATCCTATTAAGTCTTGACTTTGCTTAATAGGATTTGCCCTAATCAGTAGTCATAATTTAGACTTAAATCATTATCCTTAAGTATTACCCTTGGGATTATGAGGTTAAACCCCAAAATTTGGAGTTTAATTCCTAATCCCCATTTTTAGTATGTCTTAGATCACATAAATTTATCAAATTATACGTATTGATTTATTATTTAACTCGTAAGCATCATTGATTAAATTAAATTAGGACCTGATCAGTTCTAATTATTTTTAACTCATAAGGTCATGGATCTAAGATATACTTGATAGTATGAATTTGAGATCCTAAACTTGTATAACTTAGAATAGATAGAATGGATTAAGTATATAGTAATAGGTATCACCTAAGTCTAGTAGAGTCCCTTGCTTACTATTGAATTATTGTTGCTTTTACATTCCTTGTACTTTGTGCTTTTTTCCTAGAACATGTCATACAAGATAACATTGCTGCATGAAATAAAAATATAGAAATATCAGGATAATATTTGCATTGGGTTTAGTTTTTAGTCGTATCTTGTGCATTTTATTTCCACTAGATATGGGGTAAGGAGAAATAAGGATTACTTAACATTACTCATTGAGGAGTGTTGTGTTAAGTTGGAACTCGAATAATCTTATAGATGTTCTTAGTTCCTTAGCCACTTCTAAATGTGTCCACAGAAGTAAAGTAAAATAATTAAAATCTTACTGTATATGTATTATCTGCCTTCTTAGTACAGTTTCTACCCTAGCCCAGAAAGGCTATGGGAATCCAGCCCTAGCTCAAAAAGGTTATGTGAATTTTACAGTGCAGTGGTTCATTTGGTCAACCCTTCTGATATGGTAATCCTTATATACTTACTTTTATTTTTTGTAATTTACCTTTATTGTAGTTAGCCTTTACATTACTTGCTTACTTATATACTTACAAGATGCTTGATTTCTTTCATGCTTACTTATATGTACCACACTTAAATTACTTCTTTTAAATTTGCATAATTAATAAGATCATAAGCATGTTTAGGATAAGTCATTTTCTTTCAGTATTTTTCTTTACTGTATAAATATGCTTAACCTTGTTATAACTTTGGTGTTGAGGTACATTCATTTTTACCTCACATATTGCTTAGCTATAAATGCATAATTTATAACTTCCTCATATTCCTTGTATACATGTTACACCAATATATTTTGCTGCTTTTGTAATATATATAAAATGGTGATATTATAAAATACATGAACTTAAACAATTTCAAATATAATTAGACAATATGTCTAACAAGATTTTTCTATGCTTGGCTAGGGCCCTGGTATTGTGAAGCCGATAATATCAGTATCTGAGCAATTTGAGGACCTTGTGCCTGCAGAGAAGCCATACTTGAAGGAGTAGCAGGTTAGGGTAGAATATCAGTATAGTAGCTATTGTTTTATTTTATGAGGATGAGTGATTTATTTCATTTTAAGCTTATCTTAAAATTGATGTAATAATTCAGGTACCCCTGTATGTTCTTTTACTGTACTATTTTATTATGAGCTGCATGTTTATTCCATATCTTGTATTGTTGTGGTTTTAGATGTAGCATTTTACTTTTTCTTACTTTTGCACTCTGATGAATGTATATACTTAGTGAACGATTTTGCTGCATTATTCAGGGCATTACAACTTAATCTAATGATAAGTGAGGGATTTGCTAACATGGCACACTGCCCTTGATCTAATCTTGATGTGGATTGGGGGTGGGGTGCCACAAAAAGGGAGGGGTTCAAATACTTAAGTGGGTCCGGCCCATGAGGCCTGGAAGACAGCTTAGTTTGCTAAAGAGGTGGTGAGGCCCACCAGCCAATATAATATTAATAACTCTTTTTAAATTAATTATTATTTACTTAATTAAATTGAATTCCCTATTTAAAATGGACTATAAATTGAATTCAGAAAAATTTAATAATTTACCCTTAGCTAAATTAGTGAGGAACGTAATGACAAAATTTGATTTTGATTTTGATGAGCATTTATTTTTTTTAGTTTTTTGGGTATTTTAAATATATTAAATATTCACCAAAAATCCAACAACTTCCAAAAGCTTCCAAAACATCACCCCTAGCTAATTTGAGGGTGGTGAGCGCAATGGCGAAGTCAATTTTTTTATTTGAGGTTAATTTAGATATGCCAAAATTCTAAGGTTCTTGAAATTTTTAAAATTAAGGTTTGATCCATTTGACACTTGATTTGGAACAAAACTTCAGAGCGCACTCCTAATTACTTATTACGAGAAATAGAATAAAAAAATCAGGATTTGGTTTAGGATAACAACATTAAGTTGTTACAGACTCCCCCACTCATTATCACTATTTCATGCTATCATAATTTTTATTTTACTCAAAATTAGTTGTTGTAAATTTGCACACACATTCTCCTATATATTCTTAATAAATCTCTAGAAGACACTACATCTTAGCTTTGCCTCTAAGATGTTAAAAAATTACTCTAAAATTGGGAAAAAATTTATGCTTTTATTTAAATATATTTTATAAATTTTTATTTTTTATCAAATTTGAAGAACTGTAACTTTTCAACCACTAGTATCTGAGTGTAGTAATTGTGTATATTTGCTCTCCTATATTTTGTAAGCAATTTCATAAAAGACCTTACTAGTTCATTTAGACTTTAAGGTCATATTTTATGCACTCATAATTCAGCAAATATCTTTTGAAATTCATAAAATAATTTTTGACAGATTTTAAAAAAAAATTTAATATATTGTTATTGTCATAAATTTTAATATAATCGTTGGATTTAGCTAATTTTTAGTATGGTTACTCTGCTATATTATGAACAACTTTGCTATTAAATGCAAAATCTAATTTTGTTATTTATGACCCATATTTAGGTTCAAAGTTTGAATAATATTGTGACTGTTTCTTGAAAATTTTCAGAAACAATCAATATTTTTCTAAAACTTTGTTTTTTTCATAATCTTTAAAATACTTTGAACCAGTAACTAAAATTTGATATGCTTAATCTCACATCAATAAAGATCAATTTTTATTTAAACATCAGTAGCTAAAAATGTCATTTGTATCTTCATTTATATATTCAAAGTTCATTAAGAACTCTAATCATAGCACCTAATCAATTAGGTGAATACAGACACAAATGTTAGTTGCTTAAATTGAAAGATTGTGAAACCCCCCATTAAGTATATAATTAAGCTGACCTCATAAAATAGATGCATTTTTTTAAATAATAGTAGAAATTCTGATAAAAACTTAAAATGCATTTGAGGATGAGCAATTCCAAGATGAGTAATATACTGAGAAAATATATCCTGATGGCCAAGTTTTATAGTTTAGGGTTTAGCAATTCTCAAACTAAGAAATTATATTTTATTTCTTAAAGTTGCCCCTATTATTCTTTGTTCGAACTCGTCAGATAAGACGGACGTTTACTTCCTCTCGTGAAACTTTTAAGGTTGTTAGCAGCCTATAAATGGGCGGCTATTGACCATTCTATGAATCAGCATATTTTAACCGTGTTTAATGCGGTCAGTTGTAACACTTATAAAAGGCTTAACATATATATATATATATACACGAGCATTACTATATAACACTCAAATATTTTCTAAAAAGTATGGATGACTAAAATTTAGGTAGTTAAGTGAAATACAAAAATATTATTAAATTTACTTTTGTTTGTGAGGCCCATAAAAATATATTTTTTAAATTTACTTAATCATCCATATTTTTTTTTTAAATATTTGAAAGCTATATAATATTTTTGTATATATATATATATATATATCCAAATGATTTAAATTCTGGATTGGTTAAGAGTTCAAATTATACGGACGAGACAATGAATTGCTTAGACTTATTTTCTTTTATTAAAAATAAAATATATTTTTTTATTATAAATTTTTCTAAGTTTTGATGCATTTTTTAATTCATTTCAACTTTCAAATTATAAGCTTTAATACATTATTTAAATAATTTATTACTCAAAGTAGCAAAATATATCAAAAAATTATAAATATTTATTCTATTT
This sequence comes from Gastrodia elata, assembly GCA_016760335.1. NCBI lineage: Eukaryota > Viridiplantae > Streptophyta > Magnoliopsida > Asparagales > Orchidaceae > Gastrodia > Gastrodia elata. Next base: position 17,291,200 of record CM028672.1, on the reverse strand, counting down.
ATTTGCAATTTTAATTTGGTGAAATTCAAAAGCATAAGAAATAAATTTCAATTATAAATTTATTATTGAATTAATGTTAATTAAGCTTGATAAATTTTTATAGCAATTTCACACTATAATAATTTAAGGAGGCTCATTCTACTAATTATCTCAAATATTAAGAGTTTCTCAATATATGAACATAGACAATTGGAAATATCAAGTGAATAAACCTAAGAAAAATGTTAATTTAATACTCATAAAAGTTCATTCAATAATATTTAGATATATTTCAATATAAATTATAAAAATAATATATTTATATTATTTTAATATAAATAAAATAAAATACTAATAGAATAATCTCAAATTATATTAGATATATTTTTTTAGATATCACATCAACAAATCTAAATAACAAATAAATAATTTTAAAACAATTAAACAATAAAAATTATACATGTACGCTTACTCACGCATCTTATCCAAAGAAAATTTTAAATGACCGTTGAATTGAAGTAAATTAATTTGAAGAATGCTACAAAGTCATAACATAGTAAATTTTTTAAAATGTTACCTATAAGCTTCAAAAAAAAAAAAAATGTATACAAATAATATATTTTGGTAGCCATTAAATTAATATATTATCTATATAAATACTCGAATAATTTTGGCTGACGTTAGCCGCACAGCCACGTGCATGACAAAACTACAGCACGCGCCTAGTTAAAGGTCCTCTGCTTGTGTAGAAATTTTAAAAATATATTATCAGTAGGATTTGAGTTTAGAAATAAGATAATTAATTATATAAGTCTTAATTACTGGATTATAATAGCATTCACTTTAGGAATAAACTAATCATTTTACTTATGAATTAGGCTGTAATAGATGGCAGAGATTAGAGTTGGGGGAGTACTCTTAGTATTAATGAACGGTGTAGATGTGGGTTCATTGAGTCCTCGAGTGGCATCCTCCATTACCATGTTAGACTGTGTCTAAGCTGAGACTGAGCTGTTGGGGGTCGTTTGAATCGGTACACTGTTGATTTCTTTTCAATAAATATAAGATTAAGATGATACGTATAATATTTATATTTCAGCAAGATAATATTATGACTAGAGATTGTTTGTACTCTTACTAATTAAATATTGCTATTGGATTAATTTGGTCTTTGTCTGTTTTGATCTTATATGTTTTTTTATTGTGATCCTTACGTGTGCATACGGTGTTCAAGAAATTTCTCTCCATACTTTTTATAGTGAAATTTATGGGATGTTTTGGCTCCAAATTTTGAGCTTTTTATGTAAAGGGATCTGCATGCCGAAATGCCTTGTCTTCTTCTTCTGCTGCTGCTTCGTCGGATTTGGTCTCCATTGTTGGTAGAAAGACTTTTTCTTACCGTTGGACAAATACATCCCGCTTACTGTTATGCCGAAATGGATAACACCAATTAATCATCCCGCTTTAAGACAAATATTAGGTGGTATAGCAAATTTTAATGATAGTGTAAATAATGTGATGACGAATTATAGTAACATATTTTTATATATTTGGTGAATTTTATGACAAATATTAGGTAAAGGCTCAGGAGTGGGACTCAAGCACGCACAGATGCGCCCCAGGCATGGGATTCAAGCACGCACAGTTGAGCGACTCAAGTGTGCCCAGGCATGGGACTCAGGCACGCACGGTTGAGCGACTCAAGTGTGCCCAGGCATTGGGACTCAGGCACATAGATGTGTGACTCAAGTGTGCCCAGGCATTGGGACTCGGGCATGCACAGATGCGTGACTCGTGTGCCCAGGCAATGGGACTCGAGCACGCTCAAATAATACAGTCCACACTTTTGGAACAAGCATTGACCTGGCAAGCCAACCTTCTAGGGCGACTGACGTTCTCAAAATAATAAAACATATATTACAATTACAGCCCCTTAATCATACTTTTCCATCAAGATTATTGTCCTATTGCATCAGTTTAAGAGATAAGTAGGATGAGCAAATTAAACATTTTTTTATCCTCATCACTGTCAGACAACGAATAGTGGAAGAAGGGGAAATGCTTTTTAGAGCAATATTGAGTACCACCTTAACGAGAGATAAATATTTATAAAAATAAATATTTAATAAAAATATAATACAATATTACTCACACCTTATTGAACAGACTTTTTTTGATGCCACATCAACAAGTATAAGCAGCATTACTCATAGCGGAAGATATTGCTAAAAAAGAATAATAAACTAATTTTATTATTATTGCATTTAAATTTAATATTTAATTCATAATAATTAAGATTCAACAAATAAAAAAAAGTAAATGACGACACAACCCATCTCTTCTCTCAATTACATGGATGAAAATTCCAAGGAGCGCTCACAGAAGGGCTCAACCTATAGAAAATATCACATAAAGATACAAGCATCACAGTACATGCAGTAAGGTGCTGCAGCATTTCAATTTCCAACTGCTTTAAAGTTGAATAACCATCGGCGAATCAGTCAGATCAATTACGGCCGAGTCAAACAGAGCTCTCTTCGTCTTTGATCGAACATTGCCGCTTGTTGGGGTGCACAAGTTTATAACATCGACTATGGGAGACTTGAGCAAGTCGAATGCCTCATCATTGTCAGATCTTCTTGGCGAAGATTTTCGGCGTGCCCATTCAATCCCACAATCTTCACTGCAATAACCGGGACTAGAAGCACTTCTGAGCTCAACGGCTCTTTTAGCGGATTGCCAGTGATCCTCATTAAATTCGCTCAAGCTCAGCAGCTTTCTGGAACTATCGATTAAGTTTTCATAATACTCTTCAGTAGAGTTTGGAGATGAATTATTAGATGTAATATATCCCATCTGATTCACAACCTCCTCCTCCTCCTCCTCCTCTTCTTTTTCTTCTCTTTCTTCTTCAAGGTCATCAATGCTACCATGTAAAGCTAGTCCTGCATAACAAGGGAGCTCATCCATGGCTGAAATGCTGAACTTCATTTGATTAGGCAGCTTTGGGCAACCAGCAATATTCTTGGTATACTTTGATGAGAGGAAGTTCACTGTAAGGTTTAGGCTGTTAAAAAAATGAAACAAGAATTCAACTTTGATTTTATGGTTACCAGCAAACTGAAAGTCTGGAAAAAGGGGAAGAGTGGCGAGGCATACTTCTCCCAGGATGGGAGTGTGAGCATTGTATAGGCAAGCTTGATTTTATTTGCCAAACCAGAGAGGGATTTAAAACTTGAAGCTGCTTTTCTGACAGCAAGAGATTCTGTTGGATGCTGCCATGCCCATTCAAACTGAAAAATAAAAAATAAAATAAATTCAATCTTATCTGTGTTTAACGAAAGTGAGGGCGGTAAAAAATATGTAACACTAATACTAGTTGTAAACAGACACTCTTAGAATATCTAAATGGAGAAAGATCTAAAAAAGTATGTATGTTAGGCCTGCATCAGAATGAATTATATATAATAATAGAATGATTCTGAAGCTGAAAGCAGCACTAGCATAGGCGTATTATCTGTGTTTAGTATCATCAAACAATGCTCATCCTCCTAGAAAATCCAAGTCTATGGGAAAATATAAACCATATCACAAATGAATACATATAGGTAGGACGGTTACAATCATGATGGATGCTAATAATCAATAGCAGTGATAACTACATAATGAATATGGGAGTTATGTAACTGTAGTGTAATTTGTGGTGCAAATACTAATCTTTAAATTTGACATGATGACCAGGTTATACAAGGAATACTATGTTCGGAGTGAAAACCTTGCACTGGGCAATCTTCTACACTGAAGAAAACTCTATGATCAGGATTTGACTGCTGAAAGTCACTGAAGCAAAAATAAAATATACCAATACAAAACTAAAAAGTAATCACAAACATGCAAGCATACAAACACAAAAAATTATGTGGAAAATTCAAGAATGGGAAAAACCACGATGCCACAATACCACACGAAAAAATTCACTATGAAAGAAAGATTTATATAGTTACAGAGAACTTATCAATCTCCTTGAAGAAGAAGAGATTCACCGCCCTAAGCTTTTCTTCTTCTCTCACAGATTTTCTCTTATTCTCACTCTAGGGTTCTAGCCTCCAAACTCTCTTAGAATATTTGGCACACACACAAACCCTAACCATAATGTTAGTATATATAGGAGATCCTAAATCAAGCCCTCAAAGTGCCCTAAACATCCTTGACACGTCACACCTGGGCAAACCCTCTGTCTGTAGGCGCCCGAGCGCCCGTGTTTCTGCTTCAGAGGTGCTTGAGCGCGCCCTAGTGCCAGACCCTCTGTCTGTGGGCACCTAAGCGCCAAGCCCTCTGTCTGTGGGCGCTTGAGCGCGCCTGAACGTCAGGCCCTCTGCCTACTGGGCGCTTGAGCGCGCCTGAGCGTCAGGCCTACTGTTGGCTCCTTTAATGGTCCAATTGGTCCTCTCACCATAACAATCTCCCACTTGGAGATTAATTGTGATCAATCAATCTTAAGCCTTGGATTTTCTTCAATTGTCTTCCTCCTTGCAAAGGACGCGGTGTGGCTCACCCCTCCCTCTCTTTATCCTTCGAGGCCAACTAAAGCTGAACATAGCTTCAGTTTCTCCACTATTACTAATTTTGTGAGCATGTCAACTGAGTTCTTTGATATGTGAATCTTCTCCAACGCCAATTGTCCATCTTCTAACAAAGATCGGATGAAGTGGTACCGTAACAGAATGTGCTTAGTCCTGGCATTAAATGCACCATTTTTAACAAGATGGATAACACTCATACTGTCATTATAAAGTTCTTCAACTAGATCATCTACTTGCTCACCTCAGTAATGGCAACATACTCTGCCTCAGTTGTGGATAGGGCAACTATCTTTTGTAGCCTGGAGATATCCAACTCACTACAATGTTTCCCAAGATAAATACATATCTGGTTGTGCTCATACTGCTGTCAATATCACATGCTAAATCTGAGTCTACATATCCTTGTAGCTCTATCTTGGACTTATCAAAGCAAAGTGCATTGTCCACAGTCCCTCTCAAATATCTGAGAATCCATTTAACTGCCTCCTACTGAGGAGACTTATCGAGGTTGCTCATGTACCTGCTGACCACTCCCACTAAATTGGCAATATCCAATCTTGTGCAAATCATTGTGTACATTAAGTTCCCAATTGCTAAAGTGTATGGAACATTTTCCATGCGTTCACTTTTATCTTCAGTATTTGGCATCTGCTCTTTTGTCAAGTTAAAGTGACTTACTAAAGGATTGCAAGCTGGTTTTGCCTCTATCATATTGAACCTCTTGAGTACTCTTTCAACATATTCAGTCCGAGACAACTTCAGCATTCTTGCACTTCTTTCCCTACTAATCCTCATCCCGAATATCTATTTTGTTGGCCCCAAATCCTTCATTTAAAATTTCCTTTGACAACTGCCCTTTGAATCTTTTAATTTTCTCCATATTTGATCATGCTATCAACATATCATCTACATATAGAAGCAGAATGATATAGGAGGCTTCAAACTACTTTATATAATAATATTGATCCGCCTGGCACCTGTTGCACCATGTACAGACATAAAAAATTGTCAAATCATTTGTACCATTGCCTCGATGCTTGCTTCAAGTCGTATAGGCTCTTCTTGAGCTTGTAGACTAGCTCACTCATTTCTCGGGTCTCAAAATCCTGTGGTTGCATCATGTAAAGGTCTTCCTCCATATCATCGTGAAAAAATGCAGTCTTCACATCCATATTCTCTAGATGGAAAATTTTGACTGCAACAATGTCCAGTACTTCTCAGATAATAGTCATCTTCACTACTAGAGTGAAGATATTACTATAGTCTACGCCTTGCTTCTGCTGGATTAAAGCCTTTGACCATGAGCCTTGCATTGTAGCTTTTTGTGATCGTTTGCTTCTTCCTTTAATCGGTAAACTCATTTGTTCTGAATAGCCTTCTTTCCTTCTGGAAGTCTAGCCAACTCCCATTTCTCATTTGACATGAGTGACTTAATCTCATCAAGCATGGCTAACTCCCACTTGATGAGTCATCAACTTGAAGTGTTTTCTCATAACATTCTGGTTCACCACAATCTGTTAGCAACAGATAATATAGCGAAGGAGAGTACCTCTGTGTAGGATGTGATATTCTGATGGATCTCCTCAGATCAGTAGCAGGAGTCTAAGGGATAATCTGCACTCCACCATCATGAGCATCTGGTTGTGCCTGCTTAACCTCCTCTGCTTTGTCATCCAGTTTGATGTAATTTGGCGCATCATCTGAAGTTTTATTTTTGTCCTTGTGCATCTCATTCTCGTTGAATGTGACGTCCGGACTTCTGATGATTTTTTTATTCTTGTAGTTCTAGAATTTATAGCCAAATTCTTCAACTCCATCCTATGAAAATGTACTAAATTTCTGTTAAATCAAGCTTGCTTTTGGAACCTGCATCAATATGCACATAGGATGAGCACCCAAATACCTTTAGGTGATTTGATATCACTTCTTTGCCGCTCCACGCCTCCTCAAGTATCCCTCCTTCTTTCAAGGGAACTGAAGGACCCCGGTTGATCAGATATGCGACTGTATTTTCAGCCTCTGCCCAAAATTGCTTGGGCAACCCAACATGTAGTCTCCTGACTCTTTCTGTAAGAGTCCTATTCATACGCTCCGCAACACCATTTTGTTGCTCCCGCTTGATCGTATTCAAAACACATAATTCTTTAAACTCTGTCACAGTATTTCCCGTCATTGTCTGATCTTAGGCATTTTAGCTTTAAGCCCATTTTATTTTCCACCAAAGCTAACCACTTCTAAAAACACTTTAAACACATCAGATTTATGCTTCAATAAGTATACCCATACTTTCCTAGTATGGTCATAAATAAAAATGACGAAATATGTGGTTCCACCAATAGACGATATAGGAGCTGGTCTCCAAACATCTATGTGTACTAGCTGTGGGACCCGATGCCAGATTAGCGATGGCTAATCCAGCACCGATTTTGGGGTAAGGGCCCTAGCCACAGGATCATATTGAGTGATTTAAAAGATATAATATGTAAACATCAAACATAACTCATTTATTTATTAATTCATAAGTTTTAATTACAAAAATAAAAATAAAAAAACAAAAGCGACAAACTTTAAACATAGTCAAAAAAGCAAAAAATCAGCAAGTAGCAGTAACAGCACTGCTTGGTTCTTAGCACCTTTCCTCTAAGATGAGCTCCTGATCTGGGCACATTTTAAAAGTGCGAGCATCTGAATACTAGTTAGTTGTGAAACTAAATACTGATATATGTCAACTTTGCAATTGTTAATAAGCAAAATAATCAATAATTTGACATAAAATAAAAAGTTATATAAATTTATCCCTGCAAACTTATTTCAATTGCACTAAAACTTTAGCATAAAAATAATTGATGTCACAAAAATAAATATAGAATTTTAGCGTTTGATATATAGTGCAAAATATGATTTTGTTAGGCAAGTACAAAATCGAGGAACAGTGGAATTCAATTTTGTTTTACATCTCCCATCTTCCTTCTATGACTACCCTCTCAAAGGCTTATCAGTATAGGCTCCTTATGCCTCCCAATATCGGACAGCATAGTCTTAATAATTGTTTGATCAAACAAAAAATAAATCAACAGTGAACCCTACTACTCAGTTATCCAAATATTTTCATATATTATTTAATGTGACTTTTAAAAGCACTTTTATCAAATTTGTGCGATGCTGAGCAGAAAATCATATTAAACAAGAGTAATAAAAGATATTTTGGTACCTTTCCTTAGTGCATGAATTAGAAAGTCAAAAGTTAAGTATCTGCAAGATTTTGTACTTGATATGCAGATACTCGAAAACTTAATAATTAATTTTAATAATGATAATTATTTATAAGAAAATAAATTATAATAATAAAACAAAATAATATTTATAATAAATTTATCACTTCTCTTTCTTATATAATAATAATTATAATGATAACAATATTAATAATAATATCTTTATTATTTTTAATTATTATAGAACCATAATACTAACTTTATAATATATATGTACATATATTTATAATATGTAGCAGAATAATAATAGCTATATTATTATCATTAATAATAATAATAATAATAATAATAAAATAATAGTAGTGATATTATATATATATAGAAAAAAGAAAATTGCTGAAATAAAAATTGTAAAAATTAGAAAATATATATATATATATAGAAAGAAAGAGAATGACTAAAAAAAGTTAAGGAAGTTAAAATATATATATATATAGAAAAAAAAGAAAATGACAAATAAAAGTTGCAAAAATTAATATATATATATATATAGAACGAAAGAAATGATAAAAATGAAAGTTGCAAAAATTAAATATATATATATAGAAAGAAAATAATAGAAATAAAAATTGCAGAAATTAAGAAATATATATATATATAAAAAAGCAAATGACTGAAATGAAAGTTATATAAATTAGGAAATATATATATAGAAAGAAAGAAAATAATTAAAATAAAAATTACAAAAATTAAGAAATATATATATATAGTAAGAAAAAATGATAGAAATAAAAATTACAGAAATTAAGATATATATATATATAGTAAGAAAAAAATAATAAAAATGAAAGTTGTAGAAATTAGAATATATATATATATATATAAAAAGAAAATGACTGAAATAAAAATAATATAAATGGAGATAATAATAATAATAATAATAATATTAATAATATTAATTATAACATTATTATTAATAATAAAAGCAGAAGAGAAAAAAATGAAAAAAATAGAAAAATTTTCATCTTTTTCTCATTTATTACACTAACTTATTGTTGATGAAACTTTATTAAAGGTCGGCGGGGAATCTGGTGGCGGTTGAGGAAGGAGGGGGAGTGGAAGGAGGGGGAGTGGAAGGGGGGGAAAGGAGGTGAGAGGGGAGTGGGGGAGGGGAGAGTAGGTGGGAGGATGAGTGAGAGAATAAGGGGATGGGGTATATTTATAAACTTTTTTTTTCTCAACTCTCTTTTTCTCTCATCTTTCTCTCTCATCTTTTTCTCTCCCCTTTCTCTCTACTTTATTATTCCAACATGAGAAATTTCAAAAATTAATTATGATCAATCTGAAGCTCCAAATTCGATGAAACTTAGTGTACCATTTTTATAATATTCTTAATACAATGACACCAAAATCGCTAAATTTGAACTTATATTTAATTTTTCCAATTTACTGAATTTAAATAATTCAAAAATTAATTCAGGAATATCCATTATCCGAATTGCTCACAAACTTCAGAATTACAATCATAAAAAATACCCTATCCAACGGTATATTTAGTTTTCCCTAATATTGAAATCACTCAGGATCCTAATTTTTGAGTCGGATTTAGTCCTAATTAACATGGTAACGATTTAGGTCGTTGCACTAACTCTAACTTCTGAGACTTCAAATCTCTCTGACTTCTTGAGAAGCTAACTTTTTTCTGCTTGCCATATACACAATCTTCACAAAACTCCAAATCCACGGATTTCAGCATTAGAATCTTCCCCTTAGATATCAAACTTCAATCCTTTCTTGCTCATGTGACCGAGCCGTTGGTGTCATAGACGTGCATCAAGTTATTCTGTGCTGCAAAGGAGTCAGACGCCTTATTGATCAAGTAAGTGTTCCATCCATACTACCTCGAGCACCTATCAAAGCGCCTTTTGTCACTTTCTAGGAATCTCTTGTAAAACTCGTGTTATGAGCTAACTGACTGACAGAAATCAAATTTCTTCTCAGACAAGGGACATGTTTGACATCCTTCAACTTCCATATCAATCCATTTGACAACTAAATATCCACATCACCATTTCCAATGAAGTTGCAAGATTTATAGTCTCCTAAGTAGACCTTTCCCAAATCACTTTTGGTGTACTTTTTGAAAGCTTCCTTGCTTGGTGCTGCATGAAAGGAAACACCTGAGACCACCACGCAAGACTCAGTACTAACAAGGGATAGGATCAATGCATCCTGATCCTCATTTGTTGAAACACTCACCGAGGAGTTCCTTTCTTTACCTCCTCCTGACATTTTCAAGGCATAACAATCCTTCTTGAAGTGTTTTGATTTCCCACAGTTCCAGCATTCTGTCTTTCTCTTTGCAGGCTTGGCTTTGATTTTCTCTACCTCGACTTAGACCTATTTCTATTGAACTTCCAATATGAACTCCTTGCTCTGATCTCAACAATTAATAATACTGAGCTCAATTGGCTTGTGACAGTGTTGAACTTGTTCAGGTGTTCTATCACTGAGTCATCATCTATCATCTTCATGTTAAATAGCTTCTTCATCAGGAATACCTTATAGAAAGACAAGGGCTTCTCGTACATTCGAGTAAGGGTCGCCATGAGATCCACTGTGATTTTCTCATTCACAATATTGAATGCCACAGATGAGAATAAAGAGAAGTGAATCAAGCCTAATGTCATTCTATCAAGAACCTTACAATCTTCATTTGACTTGGTGTTTGATTTCTTGGTGACTCCTTCTAACAATAAATATAGCTTCTTTTGATAAAGCAAATCCTTCATTTATATTTTTCAAAAAGGAAAAGTTTGTTCCATTGAACTTTTCAATTTTCTGTCTCATTTCGTCGATCATTGCTCCCACTCAAGCTAACAAACCCTAGCTCAAAAAACAAATATTGATACCACTTGTTAGGAGTGAAAACCTTGCACTGGGAAATCTTCTACACTGAAGAAAATCCTATAATCGAGGTTTGACCACTGAGAGTCACCGACGCAAACACGAAGTATACCAACACAAAACTAAAGAGCAATTATCACAAACATGCAAGCATACGAGTACAAGAAATTATGCAGAAAATCCAAGAATGATAAAAATCACAGAGCTACACCACCACACGAAAAAACCCATTATGAAAGAAAGATTTACAAAGTCACAGAGAACTTGTCAATCTCCTTGAAGAAGAAGAAGAGAACTTGTTAGGAGCCCTAAGATTTTCTTCTTCTTCTCTCCCAAATTTTCTCTTGTTCTCACTCTAGGGTTTTTAGCTTCTAGAGCCTCCAGACTCTCTCAAACAATTTAGCACACATGCAAACATTAACAATCATGTAAGTATATGTAGGAGACCCCAAATCAAACCCTCAAAGTGCCCTAAACAGCCTTGACAAGTCACGTCTGGGCAAACATTTCCGCGGGCCCCTAAACGCCGCATTTCTGCTTCAGGAGTGCTTGAGCATGCCTGAATGCCAGGGCTTCTGCCTGCTGTGCGCTTGAGTGCTAACCCCTTTGCTTGCTGGGCACTTGAGCGTGCCTGTGCACCAAGCCCTCTGCTTGCTGGGATCTCTGCTACTAGGCACTTGAGCGTGCCTGAGCACCAGGCCTTTTGTCTGCTTAGAGCTTGAGCGCTCCTGAGCGTTAGGCCTTCTGCCTGCTTGGCACTTGAGCGTGCCTGAGCGTCAGGCCTGCTGTTGGCTCCTTTGGTGTCCCAATAGGTCTTCACACCATAACATACTAGTTTTATATTGAAGCATAGATTGATTCCTAAATTGGATTTCTTCTCTCATCATTTGTCCATGTCCTTCATTATCCTTTCTTTACTTCATCTACTTACATCTTATTAGTCCTTTCTACCATTATATTGCTTCACCAATTCCAATAATCTTCTACCATATTAGATCACCTTGATGGCACCATAAAGCTTATAATCTTACGGTCATTGTTTATGATCTCACAATCATGCAGCCACCAATCTATGTTGCGCAACACTTGTCGATGTAATTAATCATTACAACACCCACCGTGGATCAAGAACTGAGAACCACACCTCTAGGGCACAGATTGATCTCAATATTTCTTTGCCTGGTTTGCACTACATTCATGGAGATTCTCCTATGAACTTTCAACTTTTTCAATGTCTAAAAAACAAGCAACCACCGTGGACCCAATTAATAAAATTTTTTATAGTGATTCATATGAAAAAACTCCGCTCTTTTTCTTCCATCGGTACAATCAATTGATTAAAAATATAAGATGGAATAATAAATGGAACCGCTAAATATTTTCTAGGCAGTTAAATTTAAGAAAGGTTGTTTAATAATATAGAATCAATACTCTAAGAAGTTCAAATAAATAACCAAGTTATAGCAATGCATGGAAAAGAATCATGGAGGCTAGATGATAAATGCAATTGTTAATGGGAAGCTTGATTGAGAAATTAGATCACCAAGCTACGAGGTCAAATGGCATGTTCACAGTTAGTCGCAGATTTGGATGCATACAAGAAGGTGAATTTTGCTTTAAAATTTTGATTAATAAATATCAATAAAAAAATGTAAGACTTCCATGTAAAATATAATGAGATGATAAAGACAATCAAACACCAATTATTGTTTGCCACCTAGCTATTACCACCACTATAACCACACCAATAAAATAGAACTAATATAAATTCTTTATTGATGATTCGACTCTGGCCTACGTCTATCCAAATCACAATTAACCAAGATTTCCCAAGAAAAATATACAAAAAAAAACTTTCTTGCTTATCTACAGACCAAGAGAAATAAAATATAAAAGATTTTGAAATAAAAATATAATCTAACAAGCATTCACTCCATAAAATAAAAAGAAAAAATTCTTGCTTTCAATGCAATGTTTGATCTCCTCAAGCACTGGGATTTTTTCTCATCTCAAAAGAATATTACAATGGGGCTCGCACTTAAATGCATAAAAATTAAGTTAGGTGTTAAGAGATGGGGAATTTTTTCATCAACTCATCAAGAGGATCTAAGGGATACTTATAGACTTCAAAGCTGGATGAAGACTTCGTCAGGAGAGTCCAAATGTTGCCAAGCAAAGTTTTGTAACGAATACATTAACGGCTACCTCTGGTATAATGGAAGGCCTTAACGTTCACAATCTGACATAAATCATTAAGTAATCTAATGTAGATTGTCCGGCAAACGTCCAACATTCAAAATTCAATGAATGCATAAAATATAACAGGAGAGTCAAACTGCTATCTAAACAAGAACGGTGGGAAAACCATACTGGTTCATCAGGTAATATCCTCCATACAGACAGAATCATCAGGCAAATAATCAAATGAATCACTGGTCAAACCTCAATTGATGAAATTTCATGCCGTCCCAAAATTATTGAGTGATATCTATATTATCAGGTGAATCATAAAATTTGTCAGGCAATATTAGTCTTGTTTGTAAACTAAGAATTTTAGGATAAAGAATATTTAGCTTATGCTTGAATGAGAGACATTAGAAAAATTAACTTGCAAGCAAATACAAGATATATAAATGAAAGCCTACTAAACTAGGTTTTATATCCTGTAATTGACACCAATATTTATTTTTAAATTCTATTTTGTTATAACTTTTCAAGGAAAAAATATTATTTGGCTCCAAATATCTCTCAAAAAGGATGGATGATTAGGATTTTGCATTTAAAATATGTATTTTGAATAGGTTCACATGCAAAAGTGGATCTAATGAGAGCTATTTATGAATATACGAATCCTTTTCTAAATTATCTAAGTATATTTCCTAACACATTTGTCTAGTCTTTTCTTGCAATCTTGGTTTTGCAGTGACGATTAAGTTTTCCATAATCTATCCGAATAATAGCTCAATAAACCAAGCTTTCTCAAGGAAATGTCGCCAGGGCAAGCTCACAACCTAGTTACCCAGCAATAATGCATGAATTAAACTGGCTTGCATTGATATTCCATAATCTATGCCAATCAATAGTTGCCAAGCATGTTTAGGCAATATGCTGTAGCTTTTGGTGCACAGTGAAAAACTTAACTCAACCATCATTAATTTAATATTACTTGTATGTAGACGCCAAGCAAGTTTAGGCAAACTAAATTGTAGCTTTTGGTGCATCGTGGAAAACTTAATTCAAACATTAATAATTCATTATTATTATTTATTATGAAAAGCAAATGACATTCATGAGTTAGTTAACAAAACCCCATACAATCTCTTCTCATTTTTTATGCTGATAAATATATACTGATCAGTGTAAGTATAAAGGTGCAAATTGATTTTTCCCCTAAATTAATTAATTAATTATTAAATAAATTCCAATTGTGTATTATTTATGTATATCATGTAAATCCGCATTATCTAATTAATGTATTAGTGCAAAAATAAATAGAAGCCAATTTTATCCCATTTTAAGATTTAAGTTTGATTCCAAGTATAATATTTACTAAAATTTCTCCAAGTACAGTATGCACGATATCAATAGTAAAAATGATTGAGTGCTTCTGCTCTTTCTACAAATTGATCTGAAATGGGTAATCATCATATGTAATACTCTTCCTTGTAACATCATTCAAAAAGAGATTATATGTTAAGATCTAACATCTTAAGATAGTATATAAGATCCCTCTATCATAAAACTAAAATTTTGTAAAAATGTCTACTAACTAGGTTTTTGTGTTGATGAATGAGAAATAGTTATATTCTATAAAGCCTCAAATAAATGCTGTCTAATCTACATGTACTTAGCTTAATACAAGTACATTGAATAAGATTATTTAATAGCCATATCCCACTACTGTGGTCACATTTTATTAGTATATGGTCAATATTAATTCAATGTTCCTCTAATTGTTACTTTAGCTAAAGCATTTGTATGACACAGCTACCTAATGCAATGAATTCAGTTTCTCCTGTAGATACAAAATTTACTTGTATAAAAGCCAAGGTAAGAGTGTACGCAACTATTAACAAGTGTTAGATGTACTAATTTATTATGCTTTCATTCAGCAATATTAGCATTCAAAAAAGTAGCCAAATCATAAGACCTATAATTCTTAGATTATAAAATTTGATTGAGTTCAACTTGCAAGATATCAAATTATATTTTTTAATAAGTTATATAAGATTCTTTTAGATTTACTTGGAATATGTGCAAGCATATATTACAAACTTGATATATAGGGTTGTTCTTAACAGTTGAATACAAAAAGAATCCAATCAAACTTTTATGAGTATTACAACAGTATTTCAAACATCAAGTGCACAAAAGTTTTTTACAAATTTGAACCTCTTCATATCAAACTTACCAAATATATCAATTGTAAATTCAGTTAGTAAATGTAGAAGGTTTTTTCTTATTATTTCATTAAAGCCCCTAGAAGAAAATGACTCTTTCCTATCATAGACGTCTAAGAGTTTATACTCGTTAAAATTGAAAATTCTATACAGAAATATTCATTTGAACTTCCAAAAAACATATAATCTACATAAATCTGAGCAACGATGGTATCTCCTATAGTTTTGACAAACATTGAAGTTTTTATTCCATTATTCTAAAACGTTGCATATTAAGAATTGCTCATTCTTACATATTTAGCACCAAGAGAATGATACAAATCATATAGTATCATTTTTAAGTGTGAATACATGACTGATATTATTAAAAAAAAATAGATTTTATATTCATTTGATAATATTTAAACACAATATCAATCAATATCTTCATGCCTAACTAGTGTTGCAAGAAATAAAACCATTTATCTGAGAATAGCCTTTAGCAATAGTTTTGATTTTAAAAGCATCTAATTTATTTCTTAAAATCTCTCTAGTGCAATTAATGCTCTCATCTTTAGGTCTAAGTATTTGAAAAAATTTAAATTCTTGAAAAGAAATACAAGTATCAAATAGCTTCATGCCTAACCATTGTTGCAAAAACTAAAACCATATATCTGAGAATAGCTTTTAGCAATTATCTTAACTTTGTTTCTAGTAATTCTTTCAAAATCATACAAGTTATTTCTTAAAATCTCTCTAGTGCAATTAATACTCTCATCTTTAGGTCTATTTTATTAAGAAAATATAGATTTCATATTCATTTGATAAAATTTAAAAACAAGTAGCAATCAATAGCTTTATGCCTAACTAGTGTTGCAAGAAATAAAACCATATATCTGAGAATAGCTTTTAGCAATAGTTTTGATTTTATTCATAGTAATTCTTTCAAAAACATCTAATTTATTTCTTAAAATCTCTTTATTGCAATTAATGCTCTCATCTTTAGGTCTCTTAGTATTTGAAAATTTTTAAATTCTTTAAAAGTTAAATACAAGTAGAAATCAAATAGCTTCATGCCTAACTATTGTTGCAAAAAACAAAACCATATATCTGAGAACAACTTTTAGCAATTATTTTAACTTTGTTCCTAGTAATTCTTTCAAAATCATATAAGTTACTTCTATACAACAAATGACTTATCAACCATAATCATCATATCTTTTTCCCATTATCTGCAAGCATCATAACTCAAGTCTTTATAATCTATAAATATGGTTTAATAATAGAAGATGGATATCTTATTTTTAATTCTTTAGGATGATGTTCTTTAAAATTTAAGTGTTTGTAACAATTGTGTGTTACATAAAACACACCATATTGGCACAAAATAAAATATCAAGAAAATAAAGAATTGAATATAAAGATTTTTTGGTGGTTTGGCCCTTATCTTCACCACTAAACCCTCATGATTTAATATTTCCAACCAAATCAACTAAAAAAAACCAATTATAAATATTTTTATGATGGTTTAGTCCTAGCTTATATCCAAAACAAAGTTTCTTGTTTTCGCAAGCAAGAGAAAAAAAAGATCTAACAACTTGAAAAAAAAATTGAGGAGATTTGATAGAAATGCATTTATATAAGACACTAATCTTGTTCTAATTGATCTAAAGAAACATTAAAGAAAATATTATATATACTATTTATTTTGTAAGTTTACTATTTAGCTATTTTAGCATATGGAATAATAAATATTAATTTCCAACAGTCAGATTACCCTACAGAATAAAAATACCTACTACATAATAATCAAATTACAATATATGGATCACGTGATATTACAACCAATTGATCAAGAGCTATAACTATGGTATTACAACACACAAATCATCAGTTTTGGTCATTTGATTATAACCAACAACTTAATAGCCATTATCACTGAAATTTTTTCACTATGATCAGCAAGCATTTAATTTAGAAAACTATAAATATAGTTTGATTTTTCATATTAATACACTTTCACTATAATAGAAAAATACCTCTTAAACTTGTGTGCATTCATAGATTAGGTCTTCATAAGCAGTTTTGGTCATTTAATTATACACAAATCATATTAATACACTTTCATATTAACACACAAATCATAAGTTTTGGTCATTTGATTATAACCAACAACTTAATAACCATTATCACTGAAATTTTTTCACTATGATCAGCAAGCATTTAATTCTAAAGCTTTAGAAAACTATAAATATGGTTTGATTTTTCATATTAATACACTTTCACTATAATAGAAAAATACACTCTTAAACTTGTGTGCATTCATAGATTAGGTCTTCATAAGCACTCATAGTTGTAGTCTTGGTGGAACAAGGCAACAATTTTTTTGCAGAATTTACCCCTTGTTTAGATGTGAGACCTGATAACACCTTTTCTATATATATTTCTTTTATTTCTTCATAATTGGTTTTTTAGGGGGATTGAGAAGTTGTTAGTAAATATTACAATTTAGAAAAATAAGGATATTAATATTTAATGCTGAGAGGTTGTAAATCACATCAACTTTCTAGCAGATAACTACACAAGTTAACACATCAAAAAAAAAAAAATCCGTTTTATATTGTTACTGTGGATATGTAAAACTAGAAGACTGTACTTGAGCTTATTATTTTGAGTAATAACTTTCCTATTTGAGCTTATTATACATCTTTTAGTCTTAAGTTTTGGATAAGAGACATATCCTTAAGAAAATTATCCCAAGTATAGAGTGAATCTTATCTCTAGTCAATCTTGCAAAAATATTTTTTTATTTTTATCAATTTTGAAGTTTAGGATTTTCTTACCTCAAGATTTTTAACACATTTAATACTTACTAAAAAAGAAGGAAGCTCTTACAATGCATGCATTACAACAACCCCTTTCTGTCAAGATTCACTCCCACTAGAAGCGACTCCTTTCCAGTACCAAGATCACTTCTTGTTGCCAACAACCCACTTACCTTAGACTCCCAAGTATAGAGTGAGCATTATCTCTAGTCAACCTTGCAATAATATTTTATTTAGATTTTATAAATTTTGGAGTTTAATAATTTCTACATTCATACTTTTTTAATGATTTTTAATACATTTAAAACTTACTAAGAAAAAAGAAGGAAGCTCTCACTATGAATGCATTACAACAACCTTCTCTCAGCACTCCCTCTCACTAGAGATGACCCTTTCCACTACCAATAAACTTCCAGTTGCCAACACCCACTTGCCTTAGACTCCCACTAGTAACACCTCCTTTCCACTTCCTGTTGTCAGAACCCCACCCGCAAAGATCCTGCCTGTAAAAACCCCTCCTGAAATGCTCTACCACTTCCCATTATCATCAACAAAACAACTCTACCAGCCATCCCTCCTACCAAAATCTCATACGTAAACACCTTTATTATTGCCAACAACCCATCCCTTCTGTTGTCAATAGTTATGCTAACACAATGAACAAGGAGACCCATTCCAATCGCAGCTATCCACCAATAGCCCTTCCAGTCATCAACACCACCTTCAGCTAAGATCCCTCATCTCAATGCCCCTCCCTACTAGCACCCCCTTCCGCACCCTTCTGACCTGAGCCCCTCTCCCTAGGCCTAACCACTAAGATCTTCCCAAAGCTGCCCCTCTCACTAAGATCCCTAGCCCACTGATGCCCTTAGAGCAAGCACCCTTCCCACTGGCTTTGGCAATACTATAGTCGGCACTAATACAGCCACCCTAATCACCATCCAACCAGCACCAAAGTCCCTCACGGGCAACAACAAATAAAAAAATATAAAAACAAAATAAAAGTCAAATTTTAAGAGCATGCATTAATTTGGAGATACATTTTTCTTAGCACACCTTCAAAATGAGATTGCAAGAAAATCTTGATTATATTCATTTTTATATAAATAATAGTAAAATAAAATGAATACTAAGTACTTTTTAAAAAAATTATTTGTAAAATATTCTTAAATGCATACTAACCTAATTTAAGAATGATATCATGCATCTCATCAAGTGCTTGTGCGGCTTGAGCTTTTCTATGGATTATCTTAAAAAATAACATTAAAAATAACATATTTAAGATCTTATATTTTAAATTGGATGCGACCAAAATTTTTGAGGGGCAGATATAAAGCTTTCGAATGGTGTCATAAAAAGAAGGATAAGATGACAATTTTGTGCTAGAATAATCTAATGTATTGCAATAGTTAGTATTAGGATTTGTAGCTTCTTACTCTACTTTTTGCATTTTAACCTATGCATGGATTTCTTTTCGAGGTAATTAACCAATTGTATATTCATTTTAGCATAAATATTACTTAGTATAAATAGCTTGTATATGCAGAAGAAAATTTTACTTAAGTATGATCTAAATGAATGTGGACATTTTATCCCAAAATTTTTAAGCTATTAGAAATTAAAAATTGCCATAAATTTAATTTGGGTCATCAACAACCAATCATTCATTCAATGCCCAAGACAACCATGCTAGAGCTCATAAGGGCTTCCTCCACAAAAAGCAACTCCTCTATAGTTCCCTAGAGTAAGAGCTACTCAGACTGTTGATTGCTAAACAACAATCTCATTTTAACATTTAGAAACTTGAACGTCCATAATTGAGACTAGAATATGTATTTTGGAGTTCAGAATTTAATACTCAACTGGTCCAATTAGCCAATGATTCACTTTGCTCTACAACTCAATTCATGGTACACCTACTTTATAACAATCTTCAACCAAAAAAACCGGGCAACCAACTTAGTTTTAGCAGTTGACCAATGACCAACGGCTCAATCTGTGCATTTAGGCCAAGCTTAAGCATTGAAGGCAAAGATTCACAGCTAGTAACAAAGAACTTGTTTCATTGGAGCGCATTAGAATTGTATAAAGTGTACACTTAAAACTCCGACATTAAAAAGCATGCTTGTATTTTTTTTATCAATTTTCATCAAAGTGCAATGTTGATACATATTAAAACCTAACATAGAAGAAAATTATCCCAAATACACCTAACTTTATAATCCCTTGGTGATCAGATTTAGACCATAGCACATCCATTAAAGCATGTAGTTGCCAATTTTGAACCAACACCAGTGTTGTTTTCATAACCCTTCTTAAAGTTGACTATTCTTATTCTCCTTGACAAAGCAATCACTCTCAATGCTCCCTGAATTTTATCATTGTCATCACAAAGATGCCTCTATATATGGTCTACATAGAAGTTGTAATTTTTTTCTTTAGAGATAATAATAATAATAATAATAATAATAATAATAATAATAATAATATGTACATGTAAAACTGATCTATAAGGGATTTAAGTGAAATTAGCCCTAAAATTTAAACCACATTTGAAAATAATTTTTAAGAACTCAATTCATAGTAAAACTCAGCCTTGTTAGATAGAAGATAAATTAATGCACTCAATGGCATTCGCCTTGACTCAATACATTTCACTAGCCAAGACTTCATAATAAATGCTAATAAAAAAACAAACAAATACATTGATGCTTTTAACCTAAGTTAACAAAAACTTAGCAGAAAACTTCAATATATGGCAACTATGCAAATTTTATTATTGGTGTAATGCACAAGCATGCAGTATAAAATTAGATATAAACAGAGTCCTAACTTAGTACACCCTCAATGAGTAATAAAGCATTCCAAAAATTGATCTGAAAGCTTCAAAATAAATGGGGAACATAATTATAAGCAATTTAATGTTGGTTTCGAACGAATTATCAAGCCTTTATAAGACAAAGCTTAAGAAAACAATTTTAGAAATCCAGCACAATGTAGCAGTGTAAATAAAAATTTACCTGAAGAGCAGAAATATTAGATGGAAATCCATAAATGCATAAGACCATCTCCCAAGGCCGTCCACGCTTTGTTCTCCAAGCACCACACCTCTTCTCACCATTATGTTGTTTGATCCTCCGTCGAGGATTGACAGTAAACCTAAAATATCCTACTTAATTAACTACAATAATATTAAGATAAACTTTTCTATTCTTAAAATGACAGCTTACAAGATATTCAAGAGCAATTGTGAGTTTCAATCCTTTCGAAAATAACAAAAACATTTCCACCTCTAAACATTTGGGGCTGTTTAGAATGCCTGCTTACCCTTTCTAAGTTCACGGTTAATGAGTTTATAAACATAAATATAAGTTTATCAAGTCATAGTAAGAGATAAATTTACTTAAATTTTTACATGCATCAAGAACTTTAGGAGAAATCCTTCTTCCTCTCTATGTGCTAACTGTCCATTTTCAGTACAACTGAAGAAATTCATACATGCTCAAAATGTTACCAAAGCCTTTAGATTTTTTCTTCATTACACATGCATGCCACTTCTAATAAAATATCTCTTTCAACCCTATTTCCTGTGGAGATAAAATTTATGTGGAAGGTCTGTACATCCATCAATTTTGTGTTTCAATGAGCGCTTATTAGGTTGTGCAAACTGTAAATGATTCTACTTAAAATTTATGAACAAAAGGACACTTTTTTCTCACAGTTACTGCAGAAAGTCAAGCATTTTCTTTTTAATTAATAAAATGAGAATTTGATAGAAATGAGCAAAGAATTTTTTCTCTCATCATAATAGATAACATCAACAAAATTAAAGCTAGCTAGAAATAAAATTTAAGAACAGTCGATAGAGTTCAAAAACTTGCTTGATTAGGCCTAATTTTTCTTTGGAAGGTTTGGACAGCTATAAAGTATGTTACATTTTGTGTGCCTCAATTAGCACTTATTATGTCGTGCAAATTGTATATGATCCTACTTAGAACTTGTGAATTATAGAACCTTTTTCTCACATTTACTGTAGAGGCTCATAGTTTTTCTTTTTAATTAATAAAAGGAGATATTGATCAAAATGAGAACTTATGAAAAAAATTTTGCTCTCGCCATAGACAGCATCAACAAAAAAAACTAGTTAAGAAATTTTCAAGAGAGCCGATTGAGTTCAAAAATTTGCTTGATTAGGCCTAAATTTTTTTTATGAAGGTTTGTACATCTATAAATTTCATTACAATTTGTATGCTTAAATCAACGCTTATTATGTTGTGCAAATTGTAAATGATTCTATTTAAAATTTTATGAATTATAGGACTCTTTATTTCACATTTACTGCAGAAAATCAAAAAATTTCTTTTTTATATAAAGGGAGATTTTGATCAAAATGAACAAAAAATCTTTTGCTCTTACTATTGATAGCATCAACAAAATGAAAAGCTAGCTAGAAAAAAATAATTCAAGAAAGCCGATTGAGTTCAAAAGCAAACTTGATCAGGCCTAAATTTTCTTTGGAAGGTTTGTATATCTATTTGTTACATTTTGAGTGCTTCAATGACGTTTATTAAGTTGTGCTAAATGATTATGTTAAGAATTATATAAATTACAGAACCCTTTATCTCATATTCTCTTCAAAAGTCAATACTTCGCTTTTTATTTAATAAAACAAGTGTTTTATTAAATGAGCAAAACAAAGTTTTGCTTCTGCCATATATATCATAAATAAAATAAGAAGAAGGTTAGAAAAAAAATTAATAAAGCTAATAATTGAGTACAAATTTGCATGATTTAAGTCTAAAATGTCTTCGAGGCACCAAGTACATTTATTTGCATCAAAATATATGAGAGCTTCTACACAATTAATTATTTCAATATCAAGTCGACTAAATCAAGCAATACTTGACTTGAATCAAAATTTAATTTTGGTAAAGCAATTTTTTCAATTGATTTTTTGTACCTAAAGAGATAATTTGGTCACTACAAAATTCCATCAAATTTGAAGCTAGTAAGATGCTTTTTGTTATGAAGGCGGGTTGAGTTTAAATAATCCATAAGAGTAGAGCTAAATAATCCACCAAGCAACCAACACCCTTTCTCAAATCAGGGTATCTATGAGCCTCTACACAATTGACTTTTGTTATACAAAGATTGACTAAAAATGGACACTTTGATTAACTTGAATCAAAATTAAAATTTATTTAGGATTGCCAACATCTAAAATGATTATTTTTTACTATACTTTTTAAAAAATTTATGTACATAACTATATATTACAATATATATATATATATATATATATATAATTTAAAAAATCAAAATAATTAATGATGGGTGATCCAAATCTAGTGTAGTGCTCTTTGGGAGCATCAACATCAATGACCAAAAATTAATTGGTATTTCACTAACAATCATCTTTGTAAGATGGTCATTTATATGCTTTTCCTGGACGACAGCTTTTATTTACTAGGGGAAAAATGCACCCTTCTTAGTTAGGGGTGTTAACATTCCAACTGTATACTTAATCAAATCTAATCTTTATGCATTTATTTTTAGCATTCACGACTTTATAATCTACAATTTATATAAAAATTATTAAATCTTAAATTAATTTTTGCATTATTACTCTGATACAAAATTTAAATGTGTTTAATCTCTCCACATGAAAGCTATTAACATGTGCAAAAAAATAAACAATAGCAATTGATGAATGTTAAAGTTCATAGTACCCAGATAGTGTTACAAAGAGTGAAAAACCTTAGTTTTGAAGTATCAAAGCAGTTGAATATATATTGAAGATATGCATATACAGTATTGAATATACCTTGTGAAATCGCATGAATATAAGAAAGGTATTGAGCTGCATAATCTGAATAAAAAGTTTTATAAAATGATGAATGAACTTTACCCTGTTCAGCATTTGTTGTTACAGCAGAACATTGAACTCTAGTCCCATTGGATGATCACGTTGCATACCCCATATATTGTTGTTTATACTTTTTAAATATATAGAAGTTACTTTAACAGATTTAACCTACATATATATTTTTTTCAAGTTCTATCAAATTAACTGACGAATCATTGCCTTGGAAGCCCATTATTCTGCATATTAATATTATCAGTTTTTCTTTTGGATTTTATAAGTACAGTCAGATATTGTACTATTATCAAATTAATTAAAAAAAATATTATATGTATCAAATAATTGTATTTTGAGGATGCAAACTGCTTTACCATATTTCATCATATCTTGTAGTATTGTGGCGTACAGCCTGTTGACCAAAGGTGTGCCATCAATGATGTGATTTGTGAGGAGAATAACAATTGTAAAGGGAAAAAGATTGGTGGACATAAATATAGTTTGGAGAAGCAGTGCAAGAAATTAGAGAAAAGAAAGATGAATATGTATATATATTATCCTTAAAATTGTCTCATTCCTTAAGGTTATCAATCTTAAAAATTATAAGCACACATTACATGATATGAACAAATAGAAAGATAATCCATTATAATGATATAAAATTGTCCCATATCTCGTAGTATTGTGACGCACAGCCTGCTGACCTAAGGTGTGATAGCAATGATGTGATTTGTGAGGACAGTAACAATTGTAAAGGGCAAGAGATTGGTGGACATAAATATGGTTTGGAGAAGCCGTGCAAAAATAGAGAAAAGAAAGGTGAATATGTATATATATTATCCTTAAAATTGTCTCATTCCTTAACGTTACAATTTTATAAATTATAAGCACACATTACATGATATGAACAAACAGAAAGATAATCCATTAT
Organism: Gastrodia elata; assembly: GCA_016760335.1. Classification (NCBI taxonomy): domain Eukaryota; kingdom Viridiplantae; phylum Streptophyta; class Magnoliopsida; order Asparagales; family Orchidaceae; genus Gastrodia; species Gastrodia elata. The sequence continues at coordinate 17,266,524 of CM028672.1, read as the reverse complement.
AAAGAGAAAAGAAATAAAAAATGGGAAAGAGAAAGTTGGACAAATAGGAGGTTAAGATAAATGTTCAAGGTTTTGAGATTTGTGAAATTACCTGAAGTTTTAAATAAAGTTGTGTTACTTATATCATTATGTAAAGTACTACATTAAAGAATAGAAAAGTTTCTTTGAAAAAAGTCTAGCTTTAACAATAGTAAGCAGTTATGTTGAAGTAACAAGGCCAAGTGTTTGGAAAAGAAATTAAGGAAAGAAGAGGAAATTTTATGTGGCTCGATAGAGAGACTTCCTTGGTGCTATGAGAAATTGTTATGGAAGTGGAGCTAACACTTAATGAGATATAAACAAGAGGATTTTGTTGACCAATGTTTAACTACCTTGACCAAAGGTGAAAGGATCATTGGATAAATAAAATATTTGATTTAAGACAAACAAAATTAAGAAAATGGCTTAAGTCAAGCTTGTCTATGTTTGATAATGGCTTGGTGTCGGAATGTTGATAGTTCTAAAATAAGAATTATGAAAAGAAGTTTTCAAAGAGATTGCAAGAAAATTAGATGAACAGAGCACACAAAATCAGAACAATACAATACAATATAAGAAGTTGTGAGAAGATACTAAGTGCAAAATACAATAATGCAAGAAAAAATTGAAACACAAATTTTGATATTTTTTAGAATCCAATAATGCAAAGTTCACACCATAAAATTCAAGCAATATAGAATTCATTTGACATGAAAAAATTATCATAAATAGTAAGATGTGAAAAAAATTATTACTTCAGCATAAAACAACATCAATTGAAGCTATGCCAACCTTGCAACAAGTATGCACATTTACGACTAAATTCTTTTGCAAGTACCTACTCATCCACGGTAGCATCCTCATCTTTACAACAATTATGTTATTAGTATGTTTTCACAATGCAATCAGCATTCTACTCCATATAACATTGTTGGTCTTTATAGCTACTCCATACACTTTTTCCATTTCTTATGAAAATAATTGATCCATGCATATTGAACGTCATGTTCCTAAGGAAAGTATTTTTTTCAATCACCACCTAATTATAGTTCACATGGGTTATGCCTTCAATTTTATCTCTCAAGTTTATGTGCATCACACCCTCAATAGGGTTTATTTTCTCATATAAACCTTCAAAAGCCACACTCTTAGCATTACTAATTGTTGTCTTAGACTCTTCATAAACTAATTTATATCTCTTCTAATTAATGTTCTTACATTTAAACTACTCTTTATAGAAAATTTTATTATCTTTAATTCTTTTGACAATCTTATTTTCACTATCAAGCAACAATAGTATTAGGAGCTCTCCATTTAGATTCACCAAGAGTATCAAGCCACCTTATGAGTACAACTAACAATCATTTTCTACATAAAATCAGCTTTTCATTCAATATCCATTGTGCTAACTCAAAAAAGCTTTCTCATTCTTGTTTTTATTTTTATTCATAAGATCCCATCATCTGATCAAAGGGCATAACATAAATTTAATATTTTTTCAACTAATTATATGTAGAGCTAGAACTAATATATTTGGTTATCAAAAAATTTAATTGAGATGAACCTAAATCCTACTGCAGTTTCCTAAATATCATATTTTAAATTATTAGGTTTCAACCATGGATTTAAATAGTATAGGTTTTATGAGATACTATCATAGCGTTTGGCAGGATTCACTCCAAATACTGCGTTGGGGAAGCGAGTGAATATAAAATGATACATAGACCATTGATTAGTAAAATAAACTCAAGACCACCAGGTTTATTGAAAATATGCACTCAGATAACAGAATAGTTTAGATGTCTATAAAAATACAGAACACAAACAAGATTCTGAAAATTTTCTACGCTATTTCTAAAGAGTGAAAAAAGATCAACTCTTTTCAAGGTCACTATCAATTATAAGGAATTGGAGGAGTTACCCAATATAAGTATGGCCTTTGTGGCGAGGGCTTAAAGAGCAGAGAAGGTAACAAGCGAAGAAACCCTTGACCACCTCAGCCTCATCAGTTTCTTCGTCCAAATCATGGTCGACCCTTCGCTTTTCCATCCCTCTCCGCTCATCCAGGGCTTTAGTTTGGCATTTCCCGCGTCTTACCACCATCCAGCCTTTCTCGCCCGCTCGTCTGAAACTCGAAATGTCACAAAGTGACCGTTGAAGCGTTTTGAGTCTCGGCGCTCCTCGGGAATCGAAGATGTAGGTTACCCACTCAAGGATCCAAGATTTGAAAGGTAAAAAAAGCGTTTTGATATTTTCGCTAAGATAATCAAATCAACATAAACTTAGAAAGTAAATCAAAACAAATTTAAAGATGTACTACCTTTGATTAAATTAAAAAATTTAATAGTTGTATTTACAAGGGGGTATTTCATAACTAAGATTGCATAATTTTGTAAATTTTAAATATAAAGATTTTGTCAATTCTCAAATTTTAAAATTCTCAATTATAAATTTTGGATTGATGTTCATTGCAAGCTTTAATTATTTTTTGATTAAGTTAAATAACATGATTTAAATCCAAAATAATGCATGAATTATATAATAGGTGTATATATATAATATATATATATAATCAATATTGTTGAGGCTTAATTTTTAAAATTTGGTGGGGCTAAATTTTGATTGTTGAGCTTCTTAACACTTTTATGAATGATAGAATATAAAAAAGGTCGAGTTCTAGTGTTTTTTGCTTTCAGGATAAAGGATTTAATGGCCATAGGGTGGTTAACTGGTCTCATTGTATCATTGCCTGCACCTGGTGAACGAGAGGCGATTACTTGATGAAGAAAACTTCAATTGAGGTGCTTTCTTGATTGACCATCGAGTAATTTTTACTTTAGTCATTTGTTTGTTGATTCGTTATATAGGTTCTGCTTTGATCTTGGCTCTCGACGTGACTCGTTGCTATGTTTGCTCTTCTGATTGTTTGCGACTAGTTTGTTCTTTAGTGTGTCTCCTTATAGCTGTTTTTTTTTTTAATGATCTTTTAAAATATACTGTGGGTCCTCTCCTTTTTTTAGATTGGATTTGGATTTTTAGTTTTAGATAGTTTTGCAACCCCCAACCCTTCTATGTAATCTTAATTTTAATTAATAAAACTTACAGTTATCCTTAATATATATATATATATATATATATAGGCGGGCTGCTGGTGGTTCTGGCTGATTTTGGCTGGTTTTCGGTGTTTCAGTTTGAGTGGCTGGATCTTCTATTGATGCTGGCTGATGTTGTGCTGTCAGCTTTTCGTGGCTGTTTTTAATTTGTATTTCTTCAGTTTTAGTTTATTCTATGGTCCTTATAGTCGGTGGTGATGTTTAGTTTTGTCGGTGGTGATGTTTTGTTATCGGCTAGAATGGCGGTTTCTGGTAATTTTTTATGCGGCTAAGTTTTGTGCTTGAGGATGCTAGCTGGTGCTGTTGTTGGCTCTCCTTCGGTGGTCTGGTTCTGATCTCATGGGTTTGTTGGTGGGTGGCTGATCCGACCCCGTTTTCTGTTGCATCTGTTGGCGCCTATTTTGGGGATGCTTTGTCTGCGTTTGATGATCCGCTCATGGTTTGGTCGCAGACGTGGTTGCAGTGTACCGTTTTTCTTCTCAAATGGTTGCAGTGTACTGTCCTCTATGGAAGCTTCTTGTTTTGTTCTGATTCTCTGTGTGATGTGTTTTTGTTTTTGTTTAGTTTTTTGGAAGTATCTTTGAGTTTTTGCTTTGTTTAGATTTAGTGTTTGCTTGTTAGTTAGGATTTTTTTTTTATCTGGACCTTTTAGGTTACACCCTGGGTCTGGATTTTTGGGGCTGTCTTCAGGTTTTTAGTTTGGCTAGGAATCTTTGTACCCTCGCAGCCCTGTTTTTTGTATATTTTAATTTAGCTAATAAAAGTTTGGCGAGATGGCTTTTACCACAAAAAAAAAAAAAAAAAAAAAAAAAAAAAAATATATATATATATATATATATATATATAATCAAAATGTGTTTAAACTTTAATTAATAATCAAATTAGTTATTATTATATTTTGATTAGAGTTATTAGTTTAAAGGCTAATTATTAGTGCATTAATCAAATTTTCAATTAATTAGGTTTGATATGCAAATAATTTAAGGATTAATATTTCAATTAACAGCTAATGAGTAGCGGATCATTCATTTTAAATAAGCAGTTAAGATATATTATTAAATTAAGTAATTAATTTTAAATCAAATAAATAATTTATTATTTTATTTAATTTTATAGGTAAACCAATAATAATTTACAATTAAATATTTTAAAATATATTTAAACTTGCATTGTGGAATATAAATGGTTGAAACACTTAGACTCGGTGTGATCTTATATAGAGTTAGATATATATATATATATATATATATATATATATATATATATATATAATTAGGGTTATAGGGTTTAAGATTGTTTATAAAGCCTTAAAGTCTTAAAGTTTATCCAATGGTAATAGTTTGATCAAAGGAGAATTTAGATCTCAAAATAATTTGACTTAAATTTGTTCTCAAATAAATTATTTTTTGTGAAACCCTAAAGTGTATTTAATTAACTGGTTTACAGGTGAAAATTTCAAAATTTTCTCTAATTTGGTCTAATTTGCTAAAAATGTAATTTTTGTATTTTTTAAAATTAAATAAAAATATACCACCAAATTACTAATTGATCAGTTCAAATGAAAGACTTTAGTGAGAGGAATTCATAGACACTAAAATTAGTCAATTTGGTCAAGTGGTTGAACTGAAAATTAGGTTTAAACCAAAATCAGTTCGGGTTTCACCATGTTTGGGCCAGCTGAACCGGATCCAAACCGGCTTCGCTGCTTCTTCAACGCACTAGCTCCCATCGCTAACCTGACGGATGGCGTCAGCTTACTGATAAGATCTCAGCCATCCGTTTGAGTGGTAGAGAGTGCAATTCGTTGGATTGTCGTTTTGCGCTAACACCGTGTACTGCAAATTAATTAAAATGGCGGTTCATATTTTTGCCGTCGAATCTAATCTGAAATCGCAGAATGGTCTGGATCATGTGGATCCGGTGTTCTATGCTTGGATTGGAATGTGGGATCTGTGTTGTCTGAATATATTTATTTTTCGATTTAAAAAAATCAAAAATCTTAATTAATTTAACTTTGATTGTATTTTTAACATAATTCATTTATTTTAACTCCAAAAAATATGTACTTTTTGCTGTTAGCTAATTTGGTAGTGCAAAATCAAAAAATTCAAAAATATTTCACTTTTAATACAACAATTATTTTCCTTAATCATTTTGATTAAAATTTATTCTAAAATAACTGGGAAAATTTAATCATGAAAAAATTCTCAAAAATTTCTAAAACTAATCTTAGCATCATTGTATTTTTCTTTTGCAAAATAACTAATTGCTTACTCAAATTAAAATATGTTATAAATAATAATTTAATTATTACAAAAGTCTTGAGATTTTACATTCTCCTCAACTTGAAAAGAATATCGTCCTGATATCAAATTTAAAATTTTGAACTTGTTCCACAATTGATGAGGAATAAAAGAATGTTCTTGGTACTTACAATTATTTGGTATACAGTTATGATAATTTCTTCCTTATACATGACTCTTCCACTTAGGTCACTTCCTCCTTCCTACAGTTCTCCCATCTCACTTTCACCAAAGGAATCAATTTGCATTGCAAATATCTTACATCTTGATGTATGATTTCTTTGGGTTCAACCAAGAAATTGGGGTTTGGTTGCATATCTATTTCTTCTACTTCAATTCTCGTAATTGGTTTTGAAAGGCACTTTCTTAAAGGCAAAATATGAAAGACATCATACATCAAACTTAGGTGCGGATGTAGTTTGAGCTGATAAGCTACATGTCCAATTCGCTTCAATATTTTGAAAGGGTCAATTATCTTGTACTTAATTTTTCAGAGACTCCAAATATGAAACTCCTTAGTATGGGCTGACCATAAGATTATCAAAGTCTCCCACAGAAAATTTGATGTACTAATGGCTAAAGTTAAGATATTGTTTCTGCTGGTTTTGAGCTGCATGTTGCACTAATTTTGATTTCTCTATGGCTTGAATCACAAGTTCTAATCCCAATTATTTGTCTTTACCAAGGCCGCTCCAAGAAAGCAGAGTGATACACCACCTTCCAAAAAGGTTTTCATAAAAAGCCATTCTAATACTTACTTGGAAGTTGCTTTTATAAACAAATTCAATTAATAAGAGATGCTCGTCCCAACCTCCTCTAAAATTCAGTACACATAGGCAAAGGAGATCTTCAAATTTTCGATTCACCCTTTCAGTTTACCCATCTGTTTGAGGATGAAAGTTAGTGTTAAAACAAAGCTGTGAAATTGGTGGACCATTCGCCAAAACCTTGATGTAAAGCGTCTGTCATGATCTGATAAAATCATCTTTGGGATGTCGTGCATTCTGACTATTTCTTTGGTATGAAGTATAACAATCCTAGATTGTTATCATACCTAATTTGTGCCTAATTAGGTCTTAAACCTTGTGTCACTAAGTTATAAATATCATTAGGATCTAATCTTAAAATTTTGGGATCCATTGGAATTAGTTTGAACCATTTGGCTAGTTAGTCAATTTAATGATCTAGAAAATAAGCTAAATTAAACTGATCTCTAAATCAAATTCTGATTGTATTTTTGAATTCCTCACCTCCAAATTAGTTATAAGTAAAAATTTGAAAATTTGTAGAAGTCATTTATGCCTTAATTCAGTTAAAATTAAATGGAAAAAATACAAAATTGGGACTTACAATTCAAATAATTGCATTAATACCCTTCAAACAGTCAACTAATCGCTTGGATCATTTGTGCGGACCACGGGAGATCCTCTGTGATGCCCTGTCCACATAACAGTCAAATCCAATGAAATTAAGGCATCCTTTCTCGCAAATTAGACTGTCTAGATCTCTCCCGCATTCAGTCATTACACCTCGAAAGATCAGAACAATTCTGCAGTTTCCTTTGATCCATCAAATGGTCGAGTGAGCTCCCACTAATGCTCACCTTCGTCCCGAGCTAGCTCGCGCTCGACATAAAAGGATCTATCGTACTTCAATGCATTAGAGGCTGCTCCCCACTCACTTTGTTCATCAGCAGGCTATTAGCATCCATTTCCCCTATTAGAGAGGATTTCCACTGAACCAATTTGGCCCGGTCCTACTCCAATCATCAGCAGGGAGGCTGACCCCTAGGTCTAGCTCGACATCCATGGCCCGACCTTTCTAGGCCTCTTCTGGCTATAAATAGCACTCTAAAATGTCTCATTTAGCTTCTTAGCTCACTAAGAAGTTCCCAAACTCCCCCGGTCGCTCCAAATCCTTCATTTGCATCCCTGCCACTATAGTCGACCCGACAAGCTCCAACTCTAGCCACAGTGGGTGTGACTCGATGTTCGAGTCCCAATGAGATCATCATCAGCTCAAAGAGGCTCTAGCCATCAAGTTCAACCCCTAAATTTCCCTTAGTCACCATTAATTCATCAATTTTCCCCTAGCAGTTCAGGTACCTCTTCTTTTTAAGCCAATTAAGTTTATTCAGCACTTGTTCATCGAATGAATAGATCTAGATTGATAATGTGATCGCTTGAGTATTGGATATCCATTGATTAGGCATCACCCTGGCTTAGTAGTGGTCTAGACAGTGAAGGTCACTGCATGGATTGGGCAACTAGACTGATAGGCTGGTTGGCTTCATTCATAAGCAATTAGCTCCAATTTGGATCATCTAATTATCCGTAATTATATCCCGTATCTAACGCAAGTGTTCGATAGGGTCTTGGTCAATTGGGATATCCCTATCTGAGCTACTACAACACTCGACTCTAGGGGTGTAATGCCTTGTCCCACCGCTATGCGCAACAAAATATTATTAGTGACGGAACATATTATTACTTGAAAGAAGTATCTCATTATGACTTGTTATCAATCCATTACCAAAGATGAATTAATAAGAGTCCCATTAACGTACTCTTTTTCTATACTGACAACAGCTGGTGAGACTAATCCTTAAGATAAGTAAAATATCCTTATCTTAAGTATTAGTTAGGTTACTCATACACATTAGACTTAAAATGAATAAGGATTGATAGTCATAGTACATGAATAAAATTTAAATATTTATATTGATCACATCATAATACTAAGTATAAGCTATAATATATATATATATATATATCAAAGTGTGGAAGCATGAACATCCATCCATAACATTTATCACAGAAATTAAATAAATATTTATCTAAAAAAAAGAAAAAAAAAATATATATATATATATATAATTAATCATTATAAACCAAAGTTTAAAATGAGCAGTAAAGTATAATCTCCCATCTCACAATAGAAAATAATAAACGAATAGGTTAATCAGCACTACAACAGCTACTTTTCCACAGCCACCGCATGAAGCTCCTGAATCTCCTTCTAAGTTGGCTCTCCAAACTGCTCAAATCCTGACATGTCGGTTTCACATGTCATGTCCCCAACCAAAAAAAAAGAAAAATTTTATATTAGACAATAAGCCTAACTAAGTATATTTTAGACAACAAACAATATTTTCTTATATTTAAGGAATATTACTTAATGTAACTGTAAAATAGAAAGCAGACTTGTAGAAACTGAAATAAATAATAAATGTAAATCCAAATAATGAAGTTGAAAATAGAAATAATGCTGAAACTAAGTATACTGAAAGTAAATCAACTGAACCAAAACTGTAAACTGAACAAAAATTTGAAAACTGAACTATATTATATGTCACTATATATGCATCTGAATATGTCAAGAATTATGCCATAAATATTACGTAACCTAATGCCTGCTGAATATGTCAAGAATTCCACAATGCATCCCAAAATCTTACGTAACCTAATGCTTGCTGCATCTCATAGTTTATACTCAATATTGATGCAAACTGCATCCCGTATTTCTCAAATGGTCGTGATGACATATTCTTAAGCAGTTTATGTTATACCAAAATAAGGATAAAAATGATTAAATCCAAAAAATAAAAATCACATCCCTTTTTGTTATCTAAATATCTAGTCTATTTCCTTAAGATGTTTCATAACTTACATATCATAATGTTCTAAATTCTAATCATAAGAGTTTTTGTAACAACCCTAGTGTTGTTACCTATCAATTAATGACCTAATTGACTATAATCATCTTTATTACTCTTATATTAGTGTTAAGAGCCTCCATTTCAAATTTAATGCAATTTAGAGATCATTTGGAAATTTCCAATATTTCATAGTTTTTTGATAATTCTGACAATGCCTGATTTATTTAGACCTCAGAATCGAAAATATAGTCCTCCATTGGACTCACCACACCCAAATTAGCTAGGGGTGTGTAACAACCCAAGTTGTTACCTTAGTCAATTATGAATAATCTCAATCTTAATCTTAATCATAAGTGTTAATTAAGTCATTAGGAGTCAACCCCTAAGACCTAGTCCAAATCAGGAGTCAAATGGATCGAATCCTGATTTTTGGAGAATTCAGAAACCCTAAAATTTGACATGTCTAAAATGACTTCATATCGAAAAAAGGACTTCGCCATTGCGCTCATTGCCCCCAAATTAGATAGGGGTGATGTGTGGCGCCCCACCCCCTTAATCTACAAGATTAAGCTAAGGGGTGGTGTGTCACTCTGGCTAACCCTTCACTTATCATTGGATTAGGATGAAAATCTCAATCCACCTAATAAGGGAAGGAGTAAGCACAGAATCAAAAATATCAGTCACTATCTAATAAAAACACACAGAATACAAAAGCGATATAAAAATGAGAAATATCCAAGCATCACAACATAAATAGAATGAAACATGACTCATAATAAAAGTATAGTAATCCAAACACACAGTCAATGGTACTCGTATTATTATATCAATTTAAAATTTAAGTAATGAAAGTAGAAATGCTCTCATCCTCACTTATAATAAATCTATGCAGCTTATTCTAAGGGTTCCTCTCCTGGATAAGGCTCCACTCCTAGCTCCTGATCGTCTAATTGAAGAGAGTCTACCATTATCGGTTTCACAATGTAAGGCCCTAGCCAAAAAAAGAGAAAAATCTTGTATTAGATAATTGTCTAAGTATATTTTAAGCTGATGAATTTTATGTATTTTATAATATCACTATTTTATATTTTCTAAGCAACAACTATATAAAACATTGGAGCAACTAGCATAACAATAAGAAAGGAAAAAAAAGCTATAAATAATATTTATAACTTTAAGCAAAAAGGAGGCTAAGACATGCCTCAAATATAAGCTAAATACGGCAGGGCACATATAAATAACTAAACAAGTACTGAAAGAAAAATCTAGACCTGAACATGCTGATGATCATATAACGTATGCTAATTAAAATATAAACCTGGAGATGGTACATATAATATGAGCAATAAAGTCTAGCAACCTATACAAGTATCTATATAAGTGAGCATCAATAACATCATAAACAGTAAGCTAAAAAATTGTAAGAGAACGTATAACTGCTATATTAGATGAATTGGCCAATCTGGCCCAACATATATATCTATCCTTTCCCATAGCCTTTCTGGGCTAGGGCAAACATATCTCAATAATACTGTGTAACTGAAGAGGCAAATAATACTATGCAATATCTTTTAGTTATTTTACTTTTATTTTGTGGACAATTTCAGAAATAACTGAGGAGTCAAGCACATCTGCAAGACTAAACGAGTCCCAAGCTTAACACACTCTCCTCAATGAGTAGTGTTAAGCATCCTGATCTCACCTTACCCCTATCTATTGGAGTAAATGTGCACTATAATCTACCATAAACTGAACCCAAATGTAAATATTTTCCTAATTTTCTAAGTTTTCATTTTCATGCAATAACATTTTCTTATATGACATGTCCAAGGAAAAATGGCTCAAACATCAAGGAATGCGTAGCAACAAAATATCAAAAGTAAGCAATGGACTCTACTAATATGGGGATATTATTTATTTTCTAATTAAGCCATTCTAACTATTCCAAGTTACACAAGTTCAGGATCACCATTTTCCTATTATCGAGTGTAACTTAAAAATTCATTATTATAAGTTAAAAAGGATTAGAACTGATCAGGTTCTAATCTAATTCAATCAGATGATGACTATGAGTTAAATTAATAAATCATATATTCTAATTTTTATGAGTTTAGACATTTTACTAAGATCTGAGCAAGATCTTTTAAACTATAGATTATGGATTAAACACCATGAGAATTGGGCTTAATCACATAACCCAAAAGGATAAGACCTAAGTTCTAAGTTTTATTCTAATAGTGATCTAATAATTAAGGCAAGTCCTATAAAGTAATCGAACTTAATAGGATGAATCTCCTATCTTAATTCTAAGGTTAAAAGACAAAATAATCAGAATAAGTTGTAAATTTCTAAAAACTAACAAAACTAAGGTTTTATCCCTTGAGTAACCCATTTACCTAATGAATAAACTCTAACCTATGATATAGTCCTAGTTTTAAGAATGGTCCTTATGTGAGGTGTAAAATCCTAAGGAAATAGGACTTAGAGAAATTTCAGGAATTTTGACAAATTGGCATAATTATTGATTTTTACTCACTCAAATGATTCTAATATTGATTTTAGTATTTTAAAAGGCTAATTAGAAGTTAATAATGTTTAACCTAGACTTTAGGCAAAATGACCATTTTACTTCTACTTAAGGGTCTAAAAGTCACTCTTGATTCCAAATGATTCCTTACTATCTAACTTGAAGATAGATAGTAAGTACGTCCAATTTGGACAAGAATCGGATCCTACATGTCTAATATAAAGTTTTTGACCTAAGGGCAGTTCAGTAATTTTTACACTACTAAAACCTAAATTTTTATGCAATTTATTATTGGTTACTGTTCAAGGATTCCATAGAGTCCAAGAACGCTATAATCTAAGATCAATTGACTAAGTTATGGACGTTTTGATTTGGAAGGCAATTTGGTAATTTAATTGGTCAACGGGTGGCAAAATCGCACTTTTCTGTTTGAAGTCCAATTTCAGCAAACTCAGTTTCTATAGCTTCCCTATAATATACTGAGTGTGTTGATAGGGAGTAGACGTAATTTGGACCTCAAACGGTCAAGTTATGACCTAACTAAGGTTATGGGTATTTTGGTCATTTTCTAAATTTTTAGGATTCATATCCTAAATATTATTTTAATTCATTGATGACATTGAAATTCTAAACTAGTTAGCATCTTGAATTTTTAAATTCGGAGTTGAATTGACCAAGCTATGGTCATTTGAACCTAGGGGCATTTTGGTCAATTTTCCCTAAAGTCAACTATAAGGTCCAGGGTTGACTTTTTATCCTGATGTCCAAATGAGAAAACTAATACTGCTACAGTGATAGGGCCATTCTCTTGAGTATTTTAAGACCCATATTGACTATATGTGGCACCCCGCTCCCTAAGCCCACAATCATTAAGCTAAGGAGTGGAGAGTCACTTTTGTAAATCCCTCTCTTATCTTTAGATTAGGTAGATCCACAATCCACTAATAAGGGAAGGATATGCACAGAACATCTGATGATCAATCACTAAATCTGACATACAAACAGAGTGTGGAAGTTAAATGAAGTAAATAATACATCCATTTATCATGCATCACATAAGAAACAGTAAATAAATAGCTTAGAAAATAATAAAAGTGTATAAAGTAAATCACAATCACAGTACCTGTATTATTACAACATTTAAATAGTTTAAGAGACTGAAAGATAAATCACTCATTCTCACAAGCGGCTAAAAGGAACAAAGCAATATCCGACTCTCTTGGCTTAAGCTCCTCCTCTAAGTAAGGCACCTCTGCTTCAGCACCTAGCTCCTCAACTTATCTGAATCTGACATTACCAGTTTCATAATTCTAGGGTCCCAGCCAATAAAAGAAAAATCTTGTTAGAAAATTATCTAAGTACATTTTAGGCTGAATATTTTGCATGTATTATTAATGTCACCATTTTTATACTTAAGCGCAACAAAGAGGTAAACTAAAGTAGTAGGAGCAGTAAGCATACAAAGAATAGGACAAGTTATAAATACAGCATTTATAATTAAATAATAAACGAGGCAAAAGCACACCTCAACAACTAAGCAAGAAAAGGGCATATATATATATATATATATATATATATATATATATATATATATTGCAGTAAGTAAAAGTATTAAAAGTAAAGTCTAATCCTAAACATGCCGATGATCATATGACATATGCTGATTAAAGGCAAAAATTTGAATATGGTACATATAGTAAGCAGTAAAGTCTAGTATTATATAAATATGTACAAATGAGCAGGTAAGTAAAGAAATATAGCTGACTGAAATATGCATCAAAATACAGTACACAGTAAGCTAAAATTGAAACAGGTATGTAAAGGCTGCCATATAAGAAAGATGGCCATCGGGCTGGTGAAATCCCCAAAGCCTTTTTGGGATTGGGCAGACAGAAATTCCCATAGCCTTTCTAAGCTAGGGCATACATAATCCAGCAGCATAATTGAGGAGGCAGTAAACAAATGCAGAATCTTTTAGTTATTTTACTTTGTTTCTGTGGACATGTCCAGAAACAGCCGAGGAGTCAAGCACGTCTGCAAGACTATATAGGTTCCAACTTAACAAACACTTCTCAATGAGTAATGTTAAGCATCTTTATTACTCCTTACCCCTGTCCATTAGGGTAAATGTGCACCAGAATCTACTAAATATAATGAACCCAAAGGCAACTGTTATCCTAATTATTCTAAGTTTTCATTTCATGCACAAAGTTCTCTTATGTGATATGAACAAGAAATTTAAACACAAAATTCAAGGAATATATAGCAACAAAAATTAATCAAGTAAGCAAGTGACTCTTCTATACATAATAACACTGTTGTTATCTAATTTAACCATTCTAATTATTCTAAGTTACACAAGTTCAGGATCTCCAATTTTTACTATCGAGTGTAATTTAGAAGCACGGTCTTATATGTTAAAAGGATTAGAACTGATCAGGTTCTAATCTAATTCAATCAAGTACGACTATAAGTTTAATTGATAAATCACAGCATCCTAATTTGATGAATTCAGACGTTCTATCTAAGATCTTATCAATATCTACTAAACTATAGATTATGAATTAAATACCATGAGATTAGGCTTAATCACATAATCCAAAAAGGTTAAGACAATCATATAATTCAGCTCCACTAGGGTCATAGGGATTTTAAAATATAAAAATAGTGAAGTTTTGGCCATTTCAGCCAAAACTGGGCAGTTTTTACAAAATTCTGGGTAGTTTTGCAAGTTTGGGGCGTTGCAGCGCTCGGTAGCGCTTTCCGCGCAGCAGCGCTGTGGCCAGCTGCGGCCCACTAGGGAGCGCTATAGCGCGCGCAGTGATTCAATTTGCAAAATTACTATTCAATTAATTCATTTTGATATTTCCTAAAGTGTTCAAAAAAATATTTCTGCTGCAGCGCGCTACGACGCGCTGTAGCGGTCTATTTTGCGAAATGTTGCTTTAATTAATTAATTAACAGATTTAATTAATTTTTTCAAAATGCCACTGCAGTGGCCTATTTTGCAAAATCGGGCGCTGCAGCGCCAGACGATGATTTCGCTAGGATGAAACCTAGAAGGCCTACTTTCGAGCTCAATTACTCTCAATCCAGAGCGTTTCATGAGCAGTGTCATATATCAATGGAAATGCCTTTTCGATACCTTTCCATCGACACCAAAATCAGTACAAACGGAGCATCCTAGCTATACAAAATATGCTGACAAGTACAAGGGTATGCAGAATACAAGGAAAACAGAGCATTTTTCTATGATGCTTTTAAGAGCCTTAATTGCTTCCATACATGATTATGGGCTTCTAAGGATATATTCAAGCATTGCAACAACATGAGAAAAATAAGGAGCAGAGCAAGGGGGCACCTTTTAGTCTTGCGAGAAAAGGAGGAAGAAGACTTGGAAGACTTGGAGGATGAGCTTCTCCTTCTTCTTCTTTAGCCCAAGGTATAGCAATGGAGAGGAGGAGCGGGAGCTTTAGAGCTTAGCTTGACAGCAAAATGAGGAGGCAGGCTGAGCTCACTTAATATAGGAGGAGAGGAGGAGGGGAGTAGGGGCTAGGCCATCATCAGCATAGGAAGGGAGGCCATCAATGGGCAGCCAAGGGGCATGGGGGCACCTGTAATAACCCAGAGGTTGTTACCTATCAATTAGTGATCTAATTGACTCCAAAGCTCTTTCTTTACTCTTATATTATAGTTAAAAGTCTCCACTTCAAATTTCGTGCGAATTGGAGATCATTTGTCGATTTCCAGCATTTTCTGGATTTCAGATAATTCTGAAGATACCTAATTTATTTAGACTTCAGAATTGAAAATGGACTTCGCCATTGCATTCCTCACACCCAAATTAGCTTAGGGTGAAATTTTGGTGAGTTTTGGAGAAAGTTAAAATTTCTTGATTATTTTATATTTCATAATTTGATAATTAAAATAATTAAGATGACTTTCGATTTAGATTTCGACTGTATTTTTGAATCGGTTACCCTCAATTTAGCTAAAAAGCAATTTTTCAAAATTTTCTAGAACTTCTAATTTAATGAAAATCTTTAATCTAATTAATATATATATATATATATAAAACTAATATCATATCATCAAACCCTAAATCCCGATACACTTCGTACACGACAAACCCTTCGCCCTATCCTTCGAGCGGCGAAGGGAACGAAGAGAAATCGTCGCTCAACCGTGGCAATAACATGTGGCTTCCACCGTCACCAAAACTAATAGTCGTTCGAGTAGAGATCATGATAACCACCGTGACCTCATCTAGCCGCAAGCGGCAAGCAATCGGCCAAAAGTTCCAATCCAGGTAATAGTCGACGCCATCCTTATTCAATCCTTATTTAGACCTTCGATGCTTCGCATTCACGGGGGGGATGGCAAGCAGTAGGCTGCGTAAAGCAAAAGAATCTCTTAAACCCTAACAACTTTCTCTCAACATCTTGAAAGGTTGAGTTATAAATGAGTATATAATGAATTGCTGCTATAAATGCTATTGTCTTATGGCATAATAAGCCAAATGAAGTTGCCCCTATAAATTGCTAAATTAATTTCTGCATCTTCTATTAATTTTATAGATGTTGATATATGGTGTATGAATTTATAGGTTGGTAGATTGTTTTATTTAATTTTATGACTTATAAATTGTTGTTCTTTATAATTGCCAAAACTATATTAGAACTGGAAATGAGCAATCTTTTAATGGATTGAACTCTATTTTAGAATTGGAAATGAGCAATCTTTTGATGGATTGAACTCTATTTTAGAATTAGAAATAGTCAATGGATTGACTTATATATTGATTTGTGAAATTGTTTATTTGAACAAAAATAAAGGAGACTCTGCCGAAATTTCCAAGAATTTTAAGACTTATAATATTTTTAAATTCTAGTATTCAAATCGATTTATGCATTTCAAATGGTTCACTTTTAAACTTTAGTTTCTTTCTTTTTTAAGATTTGGATAAGTATTTCTTTTATTTAAAATATCTTTCTAAATTCAAAATTATATAGGAATGAACTTACATTTATTCTACTTCTATTTAGAATTGACTTAAGATCTGATATCTTTAAGTCAATGTGGAGTTTAATTAACTCCAACTATAGAGTAAATCATTAAAAATTTAGATAACAAAAAGATATCACATACATAACAAAAAGATATCACATACATACATTTACAAAAAGATATTTCCTAGTCTAATATTGCTTTCTTTAGTACTCAATTTGCCATAAGGCATTCCCCTTTAAAATTTTAAGAAAATATTTATTTATGCACAATGCTCTTGAATGAATGTTCAAGGAAAGATGTTCAAAGCTAGGCAAGCTTTCAATAGATTGCAAAAATTGTAAATGTATGTGATATCTTTTTGTTAATCTAAAAACATAGCCAATTTTAAAATATGCTTAGACTGTTTAGTCTAACTACACTTTTTCTATTCTTGGCTTTGCCCTATCATATTTAAATACCAAAATATGATAGATCAAGAGCCCTTTTATTCAGGTGATGCAGGTCCAAGTAGTTGGAGGACTTATAAAGAATTCTACTTCCACTTAATTTTTAAAATAATTTACATATAAAAGTGAGAAAGTGATTTACTTACTGCAATTTTCTCTTACTTTTAAAAAGGTTCATAATAATTAGATTATAAACTATTTAAGTTACTTTTTCTTACATTTATCTATGTTGTATCTTCTATGTTTGAAATTGCTTGGGATGAATGAGTGGATTTATCTAATTTCTAGTATTGTAAATATTTGTAATATTGCATTTATATGTATCTTCATTTTCATTTATTTAACTTAACAAATACTCAAAAAGTGACTTGGCCACTTAGCATCAATACTTGAATAGTTTTCTTTAAATCAAGTGTTGGGTGCTAAGATAATACCCCAATATCTGGATTAATTTTCTATCCAATTATTGGGGCCGTTACAGTTGTATCAGAGCCAATGTTGAGAACGTTAAGTTAAAAAGAGATATCCACTCATCCCAGTCAACAACACAGAAAGGTAAAAGTACTTAAAAAATGTCATCCTAAGAAAGTGAATGAACTTTAAATTCAATAATTGATAAAATCTTATTTGAATTAAATAAATGATTCTAAGAGTAAATAATCTAGAATCTGAACTATAATATACTTCTAATTTCTTTCGAAGTCGTTTATGACTTGTAATTCCTATTTCCTTTCCATTCTTTTTGTGTACTTCTCCAAATTACTTTAATTTTTTTTTTTATAAATTCTATGTGAATCCTTTCTTTTCCAAGTTTCCAATTTTCTTTTCTTAATCTCCTAGGAATGGATTATAATCAAATAAATCCTTTCCTTCAACAAATAAAGAAGTTGAATCTTTTGTCCCACCTCCTAATGAGGATATAAGGGAGTTAATGCAAAAGATTAAAGTTTTGGTTGAAACCCAAGTAAGGGCGACTGAGAGGATTCCTTCTATAAGTGCTTCCTTTCACCCATCTTCAACCTTTTCACTTTCATATCTTCTATCTTTCATTTTCTCTGCAATTCTATTTTTCATACTTCATATTATGAATTTTCATTAGTTTTAATTAGAGTTATTTTTCCTGTTAAAGGAACTCTAATTTTAAGAACCAACTTTGTATCACTCTCTGCATTAAGGGTGCTTGTCACTCCTGCATATCAGTGAGTAGTACCTCTCTTTAAAACTTTCAGTATTTCAACCTGAGTAATGCTTAGATAATGCAAATACCAATAAGTGTTGAAATATATGTAGTATGTTACGTTTGGTAAACATCCCTATCAATAACCAACTTTTCCATTCAAGCTTATCATAATGCCGATTACGAATTTTGACATATATTTTAAGATTGGATCGATTGAGTCAGTATAATGCTGTAACCATCTGCTCTAAGAAAAGAAATTCCCTTAGAGTAGGATGAAAGCCTAGGGTCTTCATAAGTATGGCTTGACCTTTGGTCATGTATACCAGGGAGTATCTCTAGACTGTGATGATGTGTTAATTAAGATATTAAAAGTACTGTATCTTTGGAGGCGATGATTTTCCTAGATTGGCAAGAGAATGGTTTCATCACAATACTTTGGTATTGGATGTCATTAAATGTCCAGATCTTATACGTCTGCTGATATTAGAACAGTTCCTTAATATATATGCCACGAACTGGTTGAATCATACTTATGATATGTTTGTTCGTGGGTACAACCATTTACATCGAGCTCCTTCCTATGCAAATTTTAGATCTATGTTTATAATAGACTTCATCAAGTATAGTGCTATTTCTTTTTACACTATTTTCTTCTTCATTAATAATTTAATGAATACAGTTTCTTACCACTTGTGCTCTTCCTTCTTTCTTTCAATTAATATAGCTTCAAAGTCTTCCAAATTAAGGAGAATTTTCTTTTCCAAAATTTTCAAACTTCTAATTAGTCTTACTTTTTCTTTCTATTAGCATGAATTCTGATTCAAATTTATCTTTATGTCAATTACAAACTTCAATATAATTTAAGAATGGATTGTTGAGTAGAATTCATTCGACTCAAGGTGTTGAGGGAATCTTAATCGATGAATTCTAAGTAAGAATCTAATTAAGTTATTCTCCTAAATTAGTGAGAACTTAAGAAGCTAGACTTAGTCGTTACCTCTAAAATTTAGGAGACTCGATTTAGAATCATCTTGTATCCTACCACCATATCAATTTTTCAGAATTGTTGGGAGGTGCAAGATTAATAGAATACTAGTAGGAGAAGTTGAGGCTGAAGAAGAAACCTTATATCCTCTAGAGAATTATGAAGTAACCTCGGAGGATAAGAATCCAATCACCTCAAACTTCCATAGTGATTAAACCACCACAACTTTAGGTGTAGATCGATCATCATACTTTAAATCTGAAATCCAATTTCTATTAAATTTCTAACTCCAGCTTATGCAATCATGCCTTTGTCCTGTGACAAGATCATTTCCTTTTTCCAAGAGGTAATCTAAATAGATGTGTAGTTAATCTTCTTACTGCTCTACTGAGGGTGTATGCCCTTATTTCCAGTTAGCACCATTGAAGGTAGGAACTGCATCAAGCTGGGTTTCAAATTTACTTTATAAAATTTTTAGTCATCCCTATCTTAACTTTTTTGCAATTCCATTCCTCATTGTGGGGCAATAGGAATTAAGTTAACTTCTTAATTTAGGATATGAGTATTGCATTGTTCTTGTGCTACTTAGATATAAATCTTATATTTCTTCTTCTTAGTTAGAATGGCAAGGAGGTTGCCTTAGCATCTATTTAGATATTAGTAAGGAGTAAGATGAGATAGCTTATTTCCCTACTTAGATAGGATAATACGAAAATTCCATAGTATCTAAGTAGATCTTAGTACCATTAAAATAGCTAGCCCATTAAGTCCCTACCTAATTGATGGATAGGACTTTAGCTTTTAAGTTGTTAGAAATACTAAACCTTATGTGTTTAGAAGCTTAAGTTAAGAGATTTGAACATCATATTTGGAGCTTGATCTCTTGACTCTTAATCTTGATAGATTATATCAAGGTTTACTCATAGTGTAAATAAGATGATCAATTTAAACCATTTAACTTCATTAGTCAAATTTGACTTATTGAAGTTAGAACTTGATGAGTTCTAATACTTTGATTTTATAAGACCGTTCAACTAAATTTACACTGATAGTAGGATCTTGTGAATCCTGATTTTGTGTATTCCTAGTAAGATTTAAAATGATAGTTTCACCAATAATAGAAAAGTAAAAGATAAGTACAGAATCTGTAAATCCGACTGCAGACGAGTCTACAGAAACTACACTTGTGTTTGTTCCTTTAATATTATTGGGTGGTAGTAGGCCGTCTGAGATTTTCTTGAAGTCCTTCTGGTGGCCGAGCACTAAGAGAGGTATTGTTATCTTTATCTCTAAATGCCTACCCTATGATTGGTGGAGGCTATGCACCAGAAGCTTAGTAGACTTCTTAAGCTGTAGAATTTCTTTTTAGAAGTGGTATTTCATTCCCATGGTTATTTTAAGCTTGCTCAAAAGCTAACCAAGGAAGTGTTGTGAAATTGGTGTTCGTCAATAGACTCACCAAGCCATTTCTTTCCTTCCAAATTTCCAATTTGACTCAGTAGAAAGGTTAGTCAAGCTCCATTATTTAATGATCTTTTATCTACTCAAGACACTGAATCATATCTATAAGGCAAAGACGGCATACTTACATCTAAGTTTTGATCAACTGTTTAGCAAGATCTGGGGACCATCTTAGATATGAGTACTGTGGTACATCCCTAGATCGATGGTCACGCTGAATGAGTAAATCAAATTATGAATGTTCTCATGCATCTTCATGTTATAGATTTCAGTAAATCATGGGGAGATCATTAAGTGTTAGTTGAGTTTGCCTACATTATTAGTTATTAGTTTAGTTTTGGTATGACTCATTATGAGACTCTTTTGGAAGGAGATGTACAATTCCAATTGCTTAGATTGATGTAGAAGACTCTCGACTTTCTAACTCTGAGTTTTAGAAGAAATCCTTAAGAAAATTCTTCTAATCAAGAGTAGTTTAGTTGGCAACATATGATGGATAAAGAAATAAGTATGATGCTTGCCATAAACTCTGGAAGTTTTTAATCAAATAGATTTAATTCTTCCATTTCCAATATCGATTCTTCAAACTTCCTTTTTCATTTTCTTTTCCCTGTCCTTAATTGTTGTGTGTCGTGGGCGACACTCTTTTTAAGGGGGGGAGTCTATAACAACCCAGAGATTGTTACCTGTCAATTAGTGATCTAATTGACTCCAAAGCTCTTTCCTTACTCTTATATTATAGTTAAAAGTCTCCACTTCAAATTTTGTGAGAATTGGAGATCATTTGTCGATTTCCAGCATTTTCTGATTTTCAGATAATTCTGAAGATACCTAATTTATTTAGACTTTAGAATTGAAAACGGACTTCGCCATTGCATTCCTCACACCCAAATTAGCTTGGGGTGAAATTTTGGTGAGTTTTGGAGAAAGTCAAAATTTCTTGATTATTTTATATTTCATAATTTGATAATTAAAATAATTAAGATGACTTTCGATTTAGATTTCGCTTCATTTTTGAATCGGTTACCCTCAATTTAGCTAAAAAGCAATTTTTCAAAATTTTCTAGAACTTCTAATTTAATGAAAATCTTTAATATAATTAATATATATATATATATATATAACTAATCGCATATCATCAAACCCTAAATCCCGATACCCTTTGTACACGACAAACCCTTCACCCTATCCTTCGAGCGACGAAGGGAACGAAGAGAAATCGTCGCTCAACCGAGGCAATGACGCGTGGCTTCCACCGTCACCAAAACCAATAGCCGTTCGAGTAGAGATCATGATAACCATCGTGACCTCATCTAACGGCAAGCGACAAGCAATTGGCCAAAAGTTCCAATCCAGGTAAGAGTCGAGGCCATCTTTATTCAATCCTTATTTAGACCTTCGACGCTTCGCATTCACGGGGGGATGGAAAGCAGTAGGCTGCGTAAAGCAAAAGAATCTCCTAAACCCTAACAACTTTCTCTCAACATCTTGAAAGGTTGAGTTATAAATGAGTATATAATGAATTGTTGCTATAAATGCTATTGCCTTATGGCATAATAAGCCAAATGAAGCTGCCCCTATAAACTGCTAAATTAATTTCTGCATCTTCTATTAATTTCATAGATGTTGATATAGGGTGTATGAATTTATAGGTTGGTAGATTGTTTTATTTAATTTTATGACTTATAAATTGTTGTTCTTTATAATTACCAAAACTATATTAGAATTGGAAATGAGCAATCTTTTAATGGATTGAACTCTATTTTAGAATTGGAAATGAGCAATCCTTTAATGGATTGAACTCTATTTTAGAATTGGAAATAGTCAATGGATTGACTTATATATTGATTTGTGAAATTATTTATTTGAACAAAAACAAAGGAGACTCTGCCAAAATTTCCAAGAATTTTAAGACTTAGAATATTTTAAAATTCTAGTATTGAAATCGGTTTATGCATTTCAAATGGTTCACTTTTAAACTTTAGTTTCTTTCCATTTTAAGATTTGGATAAGTATTTCTTTTATTTAAATTATCTTTCTAAATTCAAAATTATATAGGAATGAACTTACATTCATTCTACTTTTATTTAGAATTGACTTAAGATCTGATATCTTTAAGTCAATATGGAGTTTAATTAACTCCAATTATAGAGTAAATCATTAAAAATTTAGATAACAAAAAGATATCACATACATTTACAATTTTTGTAATTTATTGAAAGCTTGCCTAGCTTTGAGCCTCTTTCCTTGAACATTCATTCAATAGCATTGTGCATAAATAAATATTTTCTTAAAATTTTAAAGGGGAATGCCTTATGGCAAATTGAGTACAAAAGAAAGCGCTTATATTAGAACTTCACATTTTAGAGAGGGTAAATGTGAATGTTCAACTTCCCCACTGTATCTAAGATGTGCTTAACTCTTCGCCCATTCTGTTGTGTACTCCTACAGAATGAGGTAGTTTCTAAATGTAACTTTAACTAAATATATAAGAGTTCTCTTACAAATTGTAAGATCTCTTCATAACTGTTTAGTTATGATTTCATATTATAGTTTTAGACTATGATTATCTTAGATTGAGAATCTAAGATATTTTCTCATTTCCTTTAGCTTTACACTCTCTATTTTTAGTATTGTGTATTGCTTACTTCAGTTTAATTTGAATACAGTGTATGTTGCTTAACTTTAATTAATGCTTCACTGTATGTCAATTGCTTACTTAGCATCTATTCCAATTGATCATATATTGTTTTCATTTCATGCACATAGTAGTTTCTAGCCTTTAAAATACTTTTCTTCACCAATTTTCAGTAATAGGCTAGAACTTTAATAAAAGTGAGTATTTTTACTCAATTTATTTCATATTGTTTTCCTTACAGTTATGCTTACTTCACTTTCCCATACTTTTCAGCTTTTATAGCACCACTGCTTATTTTAAATTGTAAATCATAATTATGATATCTTATTAATCTAAAAATATAGCCAATTTTAAAATGTGCTTAGACTGTTTAGTCTAACTACACTTTTTCTTTTCTTAGCTTTGCCCTATCATATTTAAATACCAAAATATGATAGATCAAGAGCCCTTTTATTCAGGTGATGCAGGTCCAAGTAGTTGAAGGACTTATACAGAATTGTGCTTCCACTTAATTTTTAAAATAATTTACATGTAAAAGTGAGAAAGTGATTTATTTACTACAATTTTCCCTTACTTTTAAAAAAGTTTGTAATAATTAGATTATAAACTGTTTAAGTTACTTTTACTTACATTTATCTGTGTTGTATCTTCTATGTTTGAAATTGCTTGGGATGAATGAGTGGATTTATCTAATTTCTAGCATTGTAAATATTTGCAATATTGCATTTATATGTATCTTCATTTTCATTTATTTAATTTAACAAATACTCAAAAAGTGACTTGGCCACTTAGCATCAACGCTTGAATAGTTTTCTTCTAATCAAGTGTTGGGTGCTAAGGTAATACCCCAATATCTGGATTAATCTTCTATCCAATTATTGGGGCCGTTACATCGCCGGTTAAGGAGGGGAGCTGCATGATGCATTAGAAAATTAGGGGAAATTTACAATTTAGGGGCTGGGTAATTACCTATTTATTTTCCTTGATTATTTAAAAATTCAGATTTTAGAAACGCGCTCCCAAAATTCCCAAAAATTCACCCATAGATAATTTGGGGGTGAGGAATTCAACGGCGAAGTCGGATTCGATTCCGACGATTATTTATTTATTCTATTTTCGAGTGTATTTAATTACATTAAAATATTCGCGAAAATCCGACGACTTCCAAACGCGTCCAAAACATCACCCCTAGCTAATTTGAGGGTGACGATCACAATGGCGAAGTTGGATTTTGATTTCAATGTCCAAATAAATACCTCAATTTTCTAATTAATTAAATATTAAAATATTTCATAATAATCGATTGATCTCTGAATTGCTCCAAACCTTCAGGGTTTGGTTCTAATAATTAGATGAACTTAATGGAATGATAATAAGGATATTATTGTGCTTAAATTAAGCTGGATAATAACCTTGGGTTGTTACACTATGTTTGGTTAACTATGTCAAAAGTTATGGGTCCTAAATAGGTCCTAAAATACTACTTCGTTAAGCGTACCCCGAACTATTTTCTGCATTATGCCATTTGATTCATCTTATTTTTTTGAGTAAAATGATACCTATATTTGCTATGTTTAAATCATCCTACAAAAAGCTATTAAACTTTTAAGTTTTATTTAATTTTAATTAATTAAATTAATATTCAAAAATACAAATTATATTATTTACTATATATTCCTAGAGTCAAATATTTTTCTGTATTAGTTAATTAATTATCTGTAATTATTTAATATAAATTGATAGTTAATTAATTTATTATTTAATTATTTTAATTATATTCTAAAATTTCATTATATATATATATATAGTTATTTTCTGTTTATATAAGTTTATATTAATTATACTTACTGTTATTTAATTATTATTAATTTAATATATTAATCTAACTATTAAGTACTAATCTTAATTAATTAACCAAGTTAATTAACTACTAACTAAAATTAACATCAATTTAATTAAATTAAAATTTCTATATATATAGAACTATATATATATATATTAATCATATATATGTAATTAATATATATAATATAATTAATTTTTATTATTATATTTCTGCAGGTAATGATGGGGCGGGACCCGCCACTGCCACGTGGCAGTGGCTTACTGGCGCTCGGGGCAGGCGTGGGCCCCACGGCAGACGTGTGGCGCCCTCTGGTTGGGTGTGCCAGTGGGAGTGGGGCCCACTGCCACGCGTCGAGTTAGGACTGACTACGGGTTTCAACGCGGATCCCACGGTACCCTTAACGGGGAAGCAGTGGACCCCACCGAGCCACATGGCGGCTCGGTATAGGTCGCGGAGTCACGCGGTGGGACCCATGGCTGTTGTTACGGAGGGACAGCGGCGGGCCCCACACACGGCACGCGGACGAACCGCGAGGTGCCGCGTGGAAGGCGGACCCCGCTCGAGACACGCATCCCGCTACGCGACTGTCCTACATAAAGCGGGTCGGGCTCGGGTCGACCCGGCCCGACCCAGAGGCGCTTCGCCTCCCCTCCTTCGCACAGCACCCCGAGACGGGCTCTAGGGCACTGCTTTAGTCGTGCCTCCTGGCAACGAGGGGGCTCGACCCGCACGGCCTTGGGTAGCCCCGGTCGAGGGCTACCCACTGAGGGGTGGAACGCTGGCTGAGAGGGGCTGTACCGTCGGCGCCCTCGAACCCTAGCCAACCCGACCCGGACGGGGTCGGGCTCTAACGACTTCAGCCGTGTACAATGTCCACGCTTCGCTCGATCGGGGTCGATCCAACCCAATCGAGTTCAATCAATGGCCAATCAGGATTGCAGGATAGTGTTTCAAAACAAGAAATGCATAATCGACTAGAAATCGGAAGGGATCGGAGTGTACCTGATCAACGGCTGCAGCTTCTAGGGTTCGGGCAGAGGGTGTGTCGAGCGTCCAGGACCCGATCCGAGCGAAAATGCGAGCCCTAAGCATGGTATAGGGTCTTAATGGGGCCATGACGGAGGGTCAGAGGGCTTCGCGAGTGAGGACTGGTGAGGCGAGGCGGCGACTGCCGCATGTCGAGCCTTGACACGGAGTGATCTCCGCGAGGAAGGAGAAGCCTCGGGACCGTCTGATCCTCGATCAGACAATCCAGATTTGCCGTCCGTTTGGACGGAGGATTCCAGACGGCATGGCGCGATGAGGCAGACGGCTTTGGCGACTTAACGACAACGCAAAATAATAATATTAAATATTAAATCAATTTTAATTAAATTATTATTTTAATTTCTTAGCTAAATTTAATTAATATTTAATTATTAATTGATTTGCCAAAAATCCCACATATCCACCCCTAGCTAATTGATGGGTGAGAAACGCAATGGCATGATGGGATTTTTGATCCGATGAGTATTTTAATTTCTCAAATTTCGGGGTATTTAAATATTATTAAAATATTCGTCCAAATTTTGACGACTTCCAATTGACATGAAAACCTCACCTTTAGCTAATTTGGGGGCAATGAGCGCAATGACGAAGTCCATTTTTCGATCAGAGGTTATTTTAGACAGGTCAAATTTTAGGGTTTCCGGATTTTTCAGAAATCAGGGTTCGATCCATTTGACTCCTGATTTGGACTGAGGCTTAGGGCTTAACTCCAATTGATCTAATTAGCACTTATGATTAGTTTTAAAATTAAGATTAGTCCTAATCAACTAAGGTAACAACTTAGGTTATTACATGATGTTTTTGGGTCAATCGGAAGTCGTTAAAATGTTGATGAATATTTTAATAATATTTAAATGCCCCGCAAATTGAGAAAATTAGATACCCGTCGGATCAAAAATTCGACCTCGCCGTTGTGTTCCTCACCCCTCAATTAGCTAGGGGTGGATATTTGAAATTTTTTTGAAATCAATTTAATTATTTAAATTAAATAGGGATTTAATTAATAAAATATTAAATAATTAATTAATGACTGACGGCGCTGTCCACTTAAAACAGCACGCCATCAGTCTCCAGCCAACGTCGTCGCCTCGGCCGTTAGATCTGATCGAAAGATCGGGGCCGTTCGATCCGGATCGATCGAACGGCTCTCGGCCCGTCTCCCTTGTCTTCTCCGCTGAGCCTCCACGCGGCGCCCTGCCGCCTCGCATCGCCAACCGCACACCACCGAGCCTTCGTGCACTCCGTCCCAATCCCTTTAAGCTCCCACTAGCACATAGGGTTCCACCTTTGCGCAAATCAAGAGCTCGAATCGTTGTCCAAAGCCCGAAGCCTCGCGACCGTCGATCCTGTACTACCCCCATCCCTCTTATCTTCCATTCGATCTTTACAATTTCAAGTCGTAGGATTATTGCATGCTTGGATGAATCAATCGATCGGCTTCGATCAGGTACAATCGAAGCCAATCAGACCAATTTATACCGGAATCCACAATGGATTCCGTTAAAACCCACAGCCGTCCGAACCCATAGGGCTAGGGTTTGCGATTATCAATGACTCCGGCCACCTCTCGCACTGACCCAACCACTGGCGTATAGGCCACGTTCCAGCTTTTCGTCGACCGTGTGGGTCGAGGTGATTCGGCGCCGGGAGGGCCGGCAAAAGCCGTGCCCTAGCCCGGTATCCTTGGTAATTCACCGCGAGATGATGAAGTCCGAGCCGGGCAGCGCCAGCCCGGGCCCAACCCGCAAGCTTCAGGTCCACGTCCGTAGTAGGTGGGGCCCGCAACGCCGTGTGGCACCCCTACAGGCACGACACGTGTCGCGTGGGGCCCACCGCTCGAGTCGTATCTCTTCGACTACAGCCGTGGGGCCCACGCGCAGTGCAGCACCCAATTGGATGCTGCCACGTGTCGTCGTGGGGCCCACACGCAGTGCAGCGCCCGATCGGGGCTGCCATGTGTCGCGGTGGGGCCCATTGCCCAGTCATGCATCAGCTGTGGGACCCCTGCGGCTCCCGTGGCCAATCACAGCGTGCCATGTGGCAGCCATGGGGCCCACAGGTCATTTTCGACATAATATAATAATTTAATATTAATTAATTAATATTAATAATGATTTATTAGTTATTAATTGTGTTTAACATATAGATTAGTAGGGTTAACTAATAATAATTAGTAGTTAATTAATATTAAATAGTAACATTAATTAATTAATTAATTAAGTATTAATATTAAATATTAGTTATTAATTTAATTAATTATAGTTAATTAACATAATAAGCTAATTAGCATTAATCATCATTAAATAATATTATTAATATTTATATAATTAAAATATTTAAATTAATTAAGTAACATATTAATTAATAATTAATTAATAATTATTATTAATTAAATATATATTAGAGATAATTGAATAATTAATTAATAATATAGAAAATTCATTTTAACTTTAGGAATGAATAGTAAATTAATACAATTTGAATAAATGAATAGTAACTTTATTTATTTAAATTATTTAATTCAAAATTCTTAAGAGTTTAATAATTTTTTGTAGGATGATCCAAATATAGCTAATACAGGTCTCATTTTACTCAGAAAAATAAAATGAATCAAATGGTGTAATGCAAAAATTAGTTTCCAGTTATGTATAACGTAGAAATATTTTAGGACCTAAACAAACACTCATAACTTTTAACCTAGTCATCCAAACATAGGCAACATAGGTTTTAAGATACTCAGGAAAATAGTACCATTACTATAGAAATATTAGTTTCCCCATTCAGAGCTTAGTTTGAAAAGTAACATTTAAGACCATACCCTAAAAATGACTAAAATGCCCTATAATTCAAATGACCATAACTTGGTCAATTCAACTCTAAATTCAAAAATTCAAAGTGCTAACTAGCTTAGAATTTCAATATCATCAATAAACTGAAATAAAGTTTAGGATCTGAAATCTAAAAAATCAAAAAATAACCAAAATACCCCTAACCTTAGTTAGGTTATAATTTGAACATTTAAAGTCTAAATTAGGTTTACTCTCTGTTAACACACACAGTATATTATAGGGAAGCTTTAGAAACTGAGTTTGCTAAAATTGAATTTTAAACGAAAAAGTTTGGTTTTCATCACCCGTGACCGACCAAAATTATCGAATTGCTCTTAAAAATTGAAATAGCTATAACTTAGCCATTTGACCTCAGAATGCAGTGTTCTTGGACTATATGGAATCCTTGAACTATAACCAACAGTAAACTACATAAAAATTTAGATTCCATTAGGTGTAAATTACAAGATTGCCCTTAAGTCAAAAACATTAGTTTGAACTTGTAGGATCTGTTTCTTGTCCAAATTGAGCATACTTACTGTCTATCTTAATATTAGATAGTAAGAGATCATTTGGCAATAAGAAATTCTAATTTGGAGCCCTAAGTCAAAAAGTTACTTTTGAACCCTTAAGTAGGGGCAAAATAGTCATTCTGCCCAAATTTTAGGTAAAGCATCCCTAGACTCTAAATTATCTACTAAGTTAATAAAACTAGTATTAGAAATATAATTGAATCATTCTAAATGTTAAAACTAGTTATTAGATAAAGATAGTACAATTTTTTAAATAGTCTCCAAGTCTTTTCTTAGGACATCACACCTCACATTTGGACTATTCCTAAGACTATGATCAGATCATAGGTTAGATTTTATTTATTAAAAAATAGGGTTTTTTAATAAATAAATCCTTACTTTCATTAGTTTATAGATTTTACAACTTATTTTGATTATTTTGTCTTTTAATTATAGATTTAGGATAGGAGATTCATCTTATTAAATTTGATTTGCTTAATAGGATTTGCCTTAATTATTAGATCATATTAAAACTTAGATCTTAACTCTTACCTTTGGGATTATGTGATTTATCCTAAAACTTGTGGTGTTAAATCCAAAATCTCTAGTTGTGGATTTTGCTAGCTAATAGCTTAGAACGCCTGAACTCATAAACTAGGTCGTGAATATTTTTCATAGTCGACATTGATTAAGCATATTAGGATCTAGCTAGTCCTAATATTTTGTAACATATTAGGACGTATTTCTAAGTTACATAATTAGAGATCTTGAACTTGTGTAACTTGAAATAGTTATAATATTTAAATTAGATAATAAATGATATCACCATACTTAATAAAGTCCCTTGCTTACTATTTGACTTTGTGCTACGCATTTCTTGGATTTTATGCTTATTTTCCTTGGACATATCATATAAGAAAATTGTTGTTGTATGAAAATGAAAACTTAGAATATTAGAAAAACATTTGCATTTGGGTTTAGTTTATGGTAGATTATGGTGCACATTTATTCCAATGGACAGTGGTAAGGTGAGATCAGGATGCTTAATATCACTAACTAAGGAGAGTGCGTTAAGCTTGGGACACATTTAGTCTTGTAGACATGTTTGACTCCTCAGTCATTTCTGAAATTGTCTACAGAAACAAAAGTAAAATAACTAAATGATATTTGCATAGTATTATTTGCCTCTTCAGTCATATAGTATTATATAGTGATATGTTTGCATTAGCCCATAAAGGCTACGGGGAAGGATAGATATTTATGTTGGGCTAGATTGGCCAATTCATCTAATATGGTAGTTATACGTTCATTTACAGTTTTTCAGCTTACTATTTATGATGTCATTGATGCATGTTATTTCAGTTAGTTGTATTGTTTAACTGCTCACTTGTATAGATACTTGTATAGGTTGCTAGACTTTACTACTCGTATTATATGTACCATCTCTAGGTTTATGTTTTAATTAGCATATGTTATATGATCATCAGCATATTTAGGTTTAGACTTTTCTTTCAGTACCTTTACTTACTGTATTATCTATGTATGCCTTACCTTGTTTAGTTTACTTGATGTGTGCTTTTGCCTCACTTATTGTTTAGTTATAAATGTTATGCTTATAACTTATATTATTTCCCCCTGTATGCTTACTTGCTCCCATGCTAGATAGACATTTTACTTGGTATAGAGTATAAATAGTGATATTAATAAATACTTAATAAAAATTTACTTTCCTAAAATATACTTAGACATTTTGTCTAACAAGATTTTCCTTTAATGGCTGGGGCTTGGGCCCTAGCATTATGAAACCGATAATGTCAGATTTTGAGCAGCTTGAGGATCCTGTACTTGAGGAGAAGCTTTACTTAGAGGAGGTGCAGCAGCTTGGACTAGAGGATATTTAGCTGCCCTTTTTATTTCATAATGAGGATGAGAGTATTTATTTCATTTTCATAAACTTTATTTTAAATATTGTAATAATACAGGTACTGTGACTGTGATTTACTTTTTGCACTTTATTATTTGCTGAGCTATATTATTATTTTTTACTTGATGTATGCTGAATGGATGTAGCCTTTACTTATCATATGCTTCTGCACTCTGTATGTATGATAGATTTAGTGACTGATCCTATTATATATTATGTGCACACCCTTACCTCAGCAGTGGATTGTGGATGTCACCTAATCCAATGTTGAGTGAGGGATTTGCACGAGTTGCACTCTGCTCCTTAGTCTAATTATTGGGGACTCTGGAAGTAGGGGCACCACAGGGTGGTATTTTGGAAGTGTTTGGAAGTCATCGAATTTTCCCTGAATATTTTAATAATATTTAAATACTCAGAAAATTAGGATAATTAAATTAACCTCCGATCAAAAATCCAACTGCATTTTTGAGTTTCTCACCCTCAATTAGGTAAGGGTGAATTTTTGAGATTTTTTGGAGTGCGTTTGAGTATTTAAAAATTAATTAAATAAATTAGTTAAATAATTAATTAAATATTCATTTAACTTTATATATATATATATATAATATAATATAATTTTTTTTTCAAGCAGTCATTAGTAGAACATGGAGATTTCGTGTAAGGCCCTAATTGCAAAACAGCGGATCCATTAGATCTCATCCGTCGGTTCCATCCATTTGAAATCCAACAGTCCTAATTCGTGGGTACGCTAAAGGGATAAAAACTATTATAACTCCTACCTAAACGAGCGGTTCGCATCAAGCGACTGTACTACGTTTTCAACCACGATCGCAGGCATCAGACCAAGGACCGTCCTACTCGCCAGCTGCCCTCTCGAGTGCCTATAGGTTTCAAATCCTTTTCTCAAGCACTTGGTTATTCTTTTCCCTTACTATCACGCTGCTAGTGCACCTATGAGAGCTTCAGCCGAAGGATCAACTACGAACCCTAAGCTCCTTCCTCCTCCAGCAAGCTTAATATCGTCAGGTACTATAACACCTCACTATTAGATTAAATATAATAATCTAATAATGAGTGTTACGGTAGTATCTAATATTGAGTTAGGTGATTCCAACTCAATATTTGATATTATCTTTTATTATAAGGATCTATGGGTGGAAGGAAATTCAATTATTCTAACTCAAACATTTATTATTTATAATATAAAATTACAAATAACATGAAAGAATAGTTTTTACACATCACAAAATATTTAATTTATAAATATTCATAAGTAAAGCTGATTCTCACATAAAAAAACAAAAGTAAATTATCTTCTCCCAATTATTGCTCAGGTTCCTCTTTAATTACAGGTCCTGATCCATGCTCCTGATCTACCGTATTTTGGTTTTTAAATACGGTAGGGCACAGCAAAAAAAAGAAAAAAGTGATTAGACTTTAAAATTCTAAGTACATTTTAAAAGTAGGCTAAATATTAATTAAGCGGATATCACATTAGCCATTTACAATATATTTAAGCGGAGCAAAATGCAAAAGACTGAACAGAAAGGAAAAGCAGTGTCAAAGGCTGTAAAGAATATAAGTAAACTTGCTCAGTACTTTAAGATGTTCAATCCTACATTAAATATATTAATAAGGCATAAAATCACTTAAAAAGGGGAGCATGATTATATCCAAATAAGCAAATGCAAGGTAATAATAAAAGACAGTGTATAAATATATGAAAATAGTAAGTAAAGCTACACTGTAAGTATATCAAGCTGTAAAATAAAGTGCTGCACAAAGTAAGCAAGTAAATAATCTGTCTCAATGATTGAATGTAAGAAAATACAATCATAAAAGATCGTAAACTGTAAATGTTATTTAATTATCTTGTATTTTTATTCTGTGGGCGCAGAACAAGCGAGGAGTTGAGTACGTCTACTCAACTTATCTGTAAGTGGGGTCAAAAACAAACACACAAATTCCCCCTTAAAGGAATTTTGTGGTCTCTAGATAGTCTAATAGCCTTGCCCAGGCAAATGACAACTGTACTAAAAATCCTCCATATAAACCCCTCTAAAATATTTTATTAAGAAGTTTATTAAATGCATAGAATCTTAATGTATGAATCAAGGTTGTAAGTTCAATGCGTTGCAGCACAAGAATTTTATCAAAATTTTGTAAGCCATGTGATATCCATTGTTTTTTATTTTTGTTTTTCTATCCTAATAATTGCACATTCACAATGGTTGCCCACACATAAGTCGTCTAAATTGTGATATGGCATTAAATGAAACAATAAAGAATGATGTCATTTTACAATTTATAATGTGCTCACGAGTCTAAATTTTGAATAGCATATTGGAAAATTGAATATATTAATGCTGAGCATATGAGACATCATGATCAGTAAACAATAAGTACCTTTTCTAAAAAATTAAATATACATTTCCTTATAAATAGCATCGGAGTATAGCTTTTGTAAGTTTTTAAGTTTAAATTCTTTTTCCTTAACACTCATCAACAGAAAATAAGTTAAATTTCTAAGTTTCCATCTTAAGTCAATAGTACTCTAGAATCAATGTAAACAATCACAATAATATTGCTGGAATTTAGCGCCACTAAAACTAATATTAAGTAATTATTTTATAACTTCTTGTGATTGGCAAAAATTCAATAATAGCAAACAACTCAAATAACTCAATATTGTTGCAAAAGAAACAAAAGTTATAAAAACAAACATAACACTAAAACTTTGAATAGCTTTTAGAGGTATTAATTGATCTAACAAGGCAGGTTCAAGACTAACATGAATGATTTACACATATCTAAAAATAAATATGCAATTTATGCAATTTAATCAAGAGGTAAAATTCCAATTCTATTTTTAGTAGCTACTGAGTCATGATGGAAATTAGTTTAAAAATAAATGCAGATAAATACTAGCTCGTACATGAAATATTGCATAGTTACAAAGTGGTTTCTATATGTTTAAGAAGAAATCTACCTCCAGTTCTATAATAATAAAGTGAAATTAATGAGAATAATGTCATGAAATTTGGCCAACCATGCACATGATGATACATGAGCATACATGCTAATATTTATTATTTGAGTACTTAAGAGAAAATAACCCAAATTGGTGAAGCACGGATGTAGAAGTAAGATAACAAATTAATTACGGTTTAATACTAATGAAGTTATTTCTAACAAGAATTCAAATTTTCACAGCATAAATCTATAATTCTAAATTCATTCAAATCAAAGAGTTAATATTAAAGTTCTATAAGTGAATGCATAAGAGTTTGCCATAATTCATTTTTAGTTAATTTGGAGTAAGAAAGTATATGAATAATAAAACAACTAAATGCATTTGAAGTCAAGGCGGTTTGTCAAATAATCTTATTTCATTCAAATTATATTTTAAAAATTAACCTTCTGATAATAATGAGCAGCTCCCAAGAAAGAAAAAAAAAATACAATGAATAGAAAGCAGATTTCATAAAATCTCTAACTTTATCCCCTTATAATAGATAAAAGATAATATCAAACTTATTTCTTGTGGCTTCTTGTAATAATAATTATAAAAATTATTATTATTATTATTATTGCTAAAAATAATTGAATTATAAAGTCAGGGAAAGCTAATAGTTATAATGAAGGTCTAGCTATTCTAAGAAATAATTCTCTTCAATTGCTGGTGATTTATACACTTGAATGTTTCGGGGTAATACTTATGCTTGTTGTATTGTAAGAAAAAAATAAGAACAATAATTACAAATTGCATAATTATACTTAAATAACAAAACCATTAAGGCTAGGCTAATTGATGTTAGATCCAACCTTCAACCAAACTGTAATGTTTTGTACTAAAGCCAACGACCAGAAACATAAATCTAACCCATCCTCATTTGGGTGCAACGCTATCCTTGCTTGAAGCAGAAAATGACAATAATTCACATGATTTTAATAACAAATTTCTCTCATCATTATTAAAAAGGGAACATTTTAGCAGCATAGAACATGCAGTGAATATATATATTCGATATCTCTAACCAATCCCAACCACACCACAAAGTTTGTTTAAAGTAATTCAGTTTGACAAATTTCAATAGGCTTGATCTAGCCAATATATATTTGAGCAATAATATATCATATTAACTTTGAACCAAGAAGTACTTTAAGTAAATTTAATTTCTCTTCAATATCAAATTAATCCAATGGTTGAGACATTTAAATAATTTCAAGCTATACTAAAATTGTCTTGAACTAAAAATTGCTTACATTTACAAAAGTAAATTCAGCTAAGAAATTACCAATTCATTTTTATTCAATATTAATGATAACTATGCTACTCAATAGAAGATGCAAAATGCGTTAATGATAGCATATAACTCACCTCTTGGATTCAAACAGAACTTGATTAAAATTTATTAATGCATGAGTCATATATGAACTGCCTTACTTGAAGGATTGTTCTTTGGTGATGCAGCTCCTTGAGATTATGTGAAAGGTAAAAATCACTTATAGTATTAAATGAATGTAATTAATGATGTTATAGTAGAGAACATTCATAAACAATTGCCTTCAAACTTCACCTATTCTGTTGCATCAATAAAGTCTTAAAGGCCAAAAATACACTTTCTATTCTCACTTTAATTATTGGACATTAATTGTTAGAAATAAATCTGACATATTGTAGACAATGAAAATATGCAAATACTGGCAAATATAAAGTAATGGAAAACTACAAATAATGGAATAACATAATATTATTATTTGGAATAATTAAAAGTTGCTAGAAAAGAATCTAAATCACATAGTATATACTAATATAAGAGTTCTATCATATATGTAATGATTTTTCATCAAGGTTCATTTCACACTTCCTTAAATACCAAATTAATCCAAAGTTCAAACAAGAAAATTTCAGTATTTAGCAACTGCCAAATTTACAGATTTGCACATAAGGATAATTGAACTGTATAATATCAAAATTTACAAATCTGGGCCA
Source organism: Gastrodia elata (assembly GCA_016760335.1). Taxonomy (NCBI): domain Eukaryota; kingdom Viridiplantae; phylum Streptophyta; class Magnoliopsida; order Asparagales; family Orchidaceae; genus Gastrodia; species Gastrodia elata. The sequence continues at coordinate 17,230,032 of CM028672.1, read as the reverse complement.
CATTTAAGCTAGACAGTGGGCGCCAATAATATTTCAGAAATCAGGATTGATTTACTAGTATTCAAATGCATATGATTTATAAAATTTTGTTGTTTTCTAATTATTAAAGCTAGATGAAGGTACTCTTCTATTAAACAACAAGGGAAGTAGATTACAAAAATGTCAAATAATAAAAGAGAGACAAATTTACTAATTACAAATAATCAAATATTTGATAAACTATTAAAAGGTTCAATCATAAAAAAAAATTAGGAACACTTCCAATTAATGTAAAAAAAAAAAAAATGAAACTTGAATCTCTCAACCATGCACAACCATATTTGCTTGCTCTATAAGACTTAAATATAACACAATAGCAGATTTCATTCAATCTTGATGAGTTCTTCAGCTTAAAGTCATAAGTTAACATTAATATATGCGAGCGATACTAAGAGGAGAATCAGAAGGGGTACAACTTTGTATATTATCAAAAGGGCTTCTTTAACAAAGATCAACATATGTTGTTATCTTCTAACACTTATCACCAAGAGAATAGGATCAATAAATATAAACTGTGCAACATTCATTCAAATGAGTAATTTAATACTTATCAGCACATAAAATAATGCATTTAATACAAATCCTGCAATCATAGTAGCTAAAGCAATATTTAAGAAACCTAATCACATTTAACAGAAATCAATCATAGGTCTATGGTTATATTTTATTACACACACTTCCATTTAAACTTCCCATTATAATATGGAATAAGGATTTCAAGAAACACTGCCAAAATGGTAATCTTAATTATCATTTATACGAAAAGCACTATATTAACTGAACTAGAAATTAAAAAATATATTTATACTAATCAACTATCATTAAAATTTCAATTCAAGAGTGGTTGTAAAGGCATGATTAATAGATGAGTCTCTTAAACATAATCATTAAACCCTTGTTCAAATACATTATGCAAATTTTGAATTCAATATATATACAGGTTTATGTATAGGTATCATGGAATTTCAGACAAAATTATAAGCCTTAAAGATTCCAAGTATAGACAAAAAGATAAGTAACACATATCAGCATCTAACCTTAATTAAGTAGTTCACATTTTATAAATAAGATCCAAATTGATATCCTGTAACATTATATTTAAAATATATATATATCTACTGTTATCCTCATTGAATACATTAAGTACCTTATATAAATAGTAGGGTAATTTTTTTTACATCAAGTACTTTATAGATAGATATAAAGTAGAAGCCTACAATTCATTTTTTAGTGAAATCTATGAAGTTTATCATAACTAAATTCTATGATTAAATCAGGTCTCATCAGCTACTAATTCATTTTCCAAAAAGCCTAAGATATAAAGATTGGAAAGATTTAAGATGTTAGACTAATTCAAATCTAAAAATTTTTATTTAAGTCAATTGAAAGTTTTCATATAGAAGTAAATAGTTTTTGATAAAGCAAATTAAGGAAATATAACCAAGCCTTCGATAACTTGAAATACTTAATCAAATACTCTCTTAACAAATAAGAGAATGCATATGATTAAATACTTTTCAAGTACTAAAAGTGGATTTCATTGAATCCTTAACGTGTTCCTCATTTAATATCGCAAAACCCTAGGTTAACATTGATTTTATATAAATGATATTGAGAAGGATAATCGGGTGGAATACCTTATTGAATCGTCGTGAGATAGTCGATATGGTTCGGAGCCAAGCTTCCTTGTCTTACCTTCGAATAATTCCCTCGTGCCGAGAGGATGAGGGGGTGTTGATAATGAGGGGAATAGCATGGGTTTGATTGAGATAGGGATGGCAGCACACTCCTTGCTAGCTCTCCCATTGGCTAGAGTGACGGTGAGTGGCATGCGTCGCCCTTCTCAAATCGAAGGAGAAGGCGATTTTCTCTCGGGATCGATGGCGTGCGATAGGGTTAGGTTAAGAGATAAGAAAGATTTAAACATTTATATATATATATATATATATATATATATAATTTGATTAACTAATTAATTAATAGATATTCTTTTAGAAATTAAATATTTGTATACTTCTAAATAAAAAGAAATTTTTTAACTAAATTAGAAGTGATAAATTTAAAAATGCAGTCATGATCTCTATTGGAGGTTGACTTAATTATTTTGTTTTTCAAGCTTTTGAAAATACATTAAAATATTCGAGAAATTTTAACTATCTCCAAAACTCATCAAAATTCACCATAAGTTAATTTGAGTGTGAGGAATGCAATGGTGAAGTTCATTTTTTTTATCTGAGGTCAAAATATTTTTCTCATTTTCTTTATTTTTAATAATTATCCAAATTTAGGGTTTTGTTTGTTTAAATCTCAAATTGGACCAAAATTTCAGAACTTATTTTTAATGACTAATTAAGTCCTGATAAAAGAGATTTGAAGTTAACTGGACTATTAAATGGTGATTAACAACTTTGAGTTGTTACAGGTACACACTTCGACTTTCAATCCCTAATATCGATACATTTCTAAATACATGCATTCATATGGTTATATCTTGGGGGTCGATTGAGCTCAGACGAGCTCGAATAGACCCCGAGGCAATTATGGGTTTTCTGAAAATTTTAGGGCAAGGTATAAATTGACGAGCAATCCTAAGGCATCATTTATCTATGTCTTAATCATTCTTATATTCTAAATTCGAACTGAGTGTTCAGAAGCCCTAAGATTTGTCGTCTCCACTTAACCCTAATTTTTGGCTCTGTAAGTTTTTATTCGGGGAAGAAAGAACTGTTTGGTTCGATCTCTTGACCGGCCGATTTATTTCGCCGCGGACCGTTCCTTTCTTAGGAAGAATTACTGACGCATGTCGATTGCTGAATCGATACGCATCAGCTCCTTAATTTTCCGCGCCACAAATAATTAAATGGCGGCGGGAAATGAATGTACGTGCCTTCTTCGTTTCCCGTGTTGTATTAATTTATGAACTGCATTAATTAACGATAACTAATAATTTCAACAGAATGTATTGCTGATTTTTTTTTTTGTATTTAGTTGGCATGTAATTAATGTAAATTTTATTTGCTTATAACTTGCAAAATACACATCCAAGATACGCATTATAATATACCATTTTAATCGCAAAAATGCGTAGATTAATAATATACCGTTTGATTTTAGTTTTGAGTATTTTATTTAGTCATGTTTTAGATTAATTAATTAAATGCAACTAAATTCCAATAATATGTGTCCTAAATTGATCATTTAGTGTCCAAACTTAATGATCAAATAGTCTATTTCACTCACAAAAAGTGAGGAATATTATAATGAGATTAAATTTATATTTTAAATCCTAAGTTTCTTAATCACTTTTTAAACCAAATTAGGTGTCCCAAAAATCCTAAAATCTCAATATTGTCTGATTTTGACCTAATTAGTGTCGTTTTACTCCTTATATACTATAAGGATTTCTTATTTAGGTATATTATTTCATTTGAATGATATTTGGTGACTTTAGGTTTTTGGATCCTCAATTATTATAATTTTGTTAATTTTTAAGTTTCATAAATTGTATATTTTAAGTATTTAAACTCTAGGACAGCAATTATGTCACATTAAATTTCTTTCCATGTTATTTTAACTGTATGTTTAGAGCTTAAATTTTTATATATTAGATGCTTGTATATTTAACAAATTGATTGATTCAACCTACGACCTTAGGATAAATTCTTAGAGTTTGATTTTATAATTTGATTTATTTGTGATCTTAGAAGTTGTTAATGCACCCAATTAATGTAGTTAACTTTTACACTTATGTGATTGTATATTGTGAATCAATTAGGACTAGCCTTAAGTAAATTGGATCCTTGCTCACTTCATCCTTAACTCCTAAATCTTCATTTAAGTCCTTTAAAGAATTGAATTATCAGTCCTTAATTCTTTAGCATAGTTTAAAATTCTTATATATTTCATTAACTTAAAACCTAAAGTGATGTGTAGAGTTTGTAACTTTTAAATCTTTTCTTTCTTATTCTTTTAAACCTTTCGTATTACCTTAACCTAGCTGATTAGTACTTGTATTGATTAAATCCTTCCAACTACAACCTAACTAGAGGAGTTTAGTGTATATGACCTTAACTTTCATGTACTTCATTTATAGTAATTCCATAACCTCAACCCTTTTCTAACTAGTTCCAGAAACTTTGATTTAATTAACCTATTTTAATCTTATGTTTTAGGATAAGGATAGGATTAATTTCATTTAGCATTATTATACTTATAATTTATTTTGTCATCTTATAGAATAAAAATAAACTATTATTTCTTAAAACCATAATTACTTATATTACATATAATTGACTTGAGATCAATATCTCTAAGTTAATTAAGAGCTCAATTAGCTCTAATCATTAAGTAGATCATTAAAATTTGATAACTTTGGATATCATATAGTTTGCAATTATTGATTTTTCTTGAATGCTTGCTTAGCTTTGAGTCTATTTCATTTGATACATTCATATAAATTATTATGCATAAGTAAATAAAACTTTCACATTAAAATTATAGGGGTTTACAGTATTGGTTAAGTCAAGGGCAGGCTAATTAGGAATAATAAGGAGACCTCACATTCCTAGAGGATGAATATGAGTGTTATTTGTTTTAAACCATTCTTTCCTTTACTTGTTAAACAGATGTGTTTAACTTCTTGCTTCATTATGTATTTGCTCGCAGAATGAATACTTTCATAAAATAACTTCAATTTAATAAATTATGAGTTCTTTACAATCTTGTTGATTGTAAGATCTCATTTTAGCTTCAAATTATACTTACCTTTCATAGTCCTAGGCTATGTACCTCTTAGACTTATAGTCTAAGATTTTCTTTCATTTACTATGCTTTGCATTTTCCATGTTTTTAGTACTATACTTTACTTATTTATAATTTATTTAGATTGCAGTGAATATTGCTATAATTTCATTTAAATGTTTCACTGTCTTCTTTTCTTTACTTAGCATAAGTTCATTGAACATATACATGCTTCATTTTATTTACTTTCATATGCACATTAGTATTTTTCTAGCCTATTTAGGATGCTTTTACCCTTACTTTATATGCATGCTAGAATGTCTATACTTATGAGTATTCTTACTCACTCTTTTACTTCAAATATTTTTCTTTACACCTGTCTATTTCCTTCCATATTCATATTCTTTCATTTGCTCCACTACTTTTACTTATATTGTAAACTAGTTGTGATATTCAAAATGAATATTAAAATATTTTGCCCAATCTTAAATTGTGCTTAGACTATTTAGTCTAATAATATATTTTTTTATTTAGCTTTGCCCTATCACATTAAAATGTCAAAATCTGATAGATCGGATGCATTTGGATTCTAGTTGAGCTAGATCAAGTACTTAAAGCTATAAAATTCATTTCGCTTAAATATTATTTACTTGCCTTTCCTTTTAAATGAGAGAGAGTTTTACTTATCATTTAATTAATGGCATGTAATAACTTAATTAAAATGCTTTGTTTTACTTATTTTATGTTGGAACTAGACTTTTCGTACTTAAATTGCTTGGTTTGGATAAATAGATAATTGAATGGTTGAATGGATGAATTTCATAAATATTTCATACTCATAAGTCTAATTATCATGTGTGATTAATTGCATTTATTCATACTTGTAGCATAACTGTTCATGCATCTCATAAATTGTAAACTCATATTGATATATGTGAGTGTTCACTTTCCCTACTACTTGCACTGCTATGCTCCTAAATATAATTATAATCACTTTAATTTCTATTATTAATTGTAATTGCATCTATAAATTACTTCATAAATCTTGCAAGTATTTTCTGTTCACATATTTCATTTCTTCTATTTATGATTGCATCTACACTTTCATATTCAAGTAATTGAAATTACTTCTATTATTATATGCTTACTTGCCTTGTACATGCATATAATTATCATTTTCATACATGTAATTGTAATTACTTTGATGACATGCTGTTGAAATCATATTCATTATGTGCATTTCCTTGCTTCCACTTTCTCATCTTAACTTAAGACCTTCTTCATGATCCTTGGCCAAACTTATGGTCTAGCATTTGGTTAGTTTCCTTCTAATTAGATATTAGATGCTAAGGTGACGCGCCAATATTGAGTTTAGTTACTAGTTAATATTGGGGTCGTCACAGTTGGTATCAGAGCCAAGTTGAGAACTTTAAGTTAAGATAAATATATTAATTTATCCAAAAGCAAACAACACAGAATAGTAAAGACATTGTAAAATGACACCTTAGGAAAGTAAACGCATTACTAATCCAATAATTGATTTAAATTTCTAACTTAAACTTTAATCAAATTTTCATATGGCAAATTATGAAAGTGAACTAAGTTTCTTTTTTAGGTCGTTCTTCCTTTATTGAGAGGATGACCATTAGTTTGGCTCAACTTATGGTCGTGCCTACTTTGATGTATCTCAAGCCGGAGGTGAAGTTTTGGATAAAATTTTGAAGTATTGTGTGTTTCGAGGTGACTGCATTCCACAGTTGGCTAGAGAATGACTCACGCATCTCTACAACTTTTAAAGCCATAACTTGCCCCGATCACATACACTTCCAAATTTTGGACGAACTCTTCAATAACTATGCCATGGATTGGTGGTGTCGCGCTCATGAAGTGCTAATTCGTGGAAGTAGACATCTCCACCGTGCTCCTACCTATGAAGACTTTGAGTTTATGTTTTATTCAAAATTTTGTAACTTGTAGCGCTAGTGTCTTTATGCACTAGTTTCTTTTTCATTAGTAGCTTCTTGTAAATAGCTTCTATCTTACTTATGTTTTCTCTTTTCTCTTCTAGATTGTATCTCTTAAATCTTTTAAGTTTAATGAGAATCTTTTTTCTTATTTTCTTCAGCTTCTGAATTATGTTTTTTTTTTCTTTCTTTAAATTGAATCTTGATTCAAATAACCCTGTTCAAACTGTAGTGGAAGAACCCATTTCCACCACAACTTCTCATACCGATCAAATGCATAATCTTCTGGAGATTATGCGGGTTATGATTGAAGCTCAAACCCATACTACAGAAAGGATGGCCTCATCCTGTACCTCTTCTCAACCTTATCCTAACCCTTCCCGACCTTCTCCTACCCCACCTCAATAATTTCCAACCCCTCCCCAAGCTTCTTTTCCAATTCTTCCCAAAGCTCCTGTGGCTCCACAACGAACTGTTGGCCTTATAATTGATGCTTTTCTCCTCACCTTTCTTCGTTTAAACCCTTCAACATTCAATGGCTCATGTGGCTCCACTTTGAAGCTGTTGACTAGTTTAAGGCAATAGAGAAAACCTTGGCTAGTATTAAATATCCTGAAAGTGAATGCATTCATCAAGCCACGTATATGTTTCATGGTGAGGCTGAATATTGGTGGGATAGTGAATTAAAGACTCGTTTCTCAGGTGTTGGAGGATAATCCATGGGATGAGTTTGAACAAGTTTTTCGCAAAGAATTCATTCCTCCGTCTGCCCAACTATAATCGAGAATGACTTCATGCAACTTACTCAGGAAAGTCGTTATGTTCATGATTATGAGATGGAATTTCGCAAGCTTTCTCATTTCGCTCCTCCCAATCTAGTCTACACTGATGTGGCGAGGTGTACTAGATTCTTATCCAGTCTGAAGGATTCCATCAAGAGTTATCTGATGTCTCAACATCATGATGATTCCTTAAGCTTCTGGAAGGAGCCCGCATGGTCGAGTACCACCAAGCTCAGATGGAGTTGAAGAAGCATTCTCACCCCTAGCCTTCTAGATCTGAATAGTTCAAGAGGAATCATCCTCATGGTCCTAAGTTCTTCCAGCTTACTCCAAGTCATAATTTGAATCAAAATCAAAAATAGATTTAACAAGGAAGAACTGGTGTTAGATGTAACAGTCCGCAACCTTATGGGAAGTGTTACTATACCGGCGGTCGATGTTATATTTGCGGTAGAATCAATCATCGTCATTGGGACTGTCGAGCAAATTGGACTGTGGATAAAATGAGGATCAATCGCCAACCTTACGTGCAAAATACTACTCCTATTAACTCCCAAGCGCCAGCACTTGCCTTAATGCCTCCTTCTACTAGTGGAAGTGCACAGCTTCAAAAAGGTGTACCTCCATTTCCTCCCAAGCAAGGTTAAGCTAGTAGGAATGTCAAAGGCAAGTCTATTTCTCAGCCTCTTGATGTACCGTGAGTCTATGCTCTTTCTCTTTCTATTGCCCAGGATGAAAACAACGTTGTTACCAGGACATTCTACTTTTAATTTTCAATTTTTATGTCTTTTATTTCTTCTGCATTTTTACTTTCAATACTTTCTGCTTTAGTTTTCATTAGTTGTAATTAGAGTTTAATTTTCCTTGCCATAAGAACTCTAATTATTAATAATCAATTCTATGACACACTCCTCTACACGGGTGCTAGCCACTCCTTTATGTGTGTGAGTTGTGCTTCTTCCCTTAATCTCCAATATTTCTGCTTAGGCAATGCCTTGAGAGTGCAGATGATATCTGGTTCTAAAATGTGTGCTAGTGAGTTCTATTTGGTAGACATCATCAACCAATTTTTTTGGTCCAAACTTATCATTATGTCAATTACGAACTTCAACATAATTTTAGGTATGAATTGGCTAAGTAAGTTTAATGTCGTTATAGATTGCTTTAGAAAGACAGTTTCGCTTAAGATTGGAAGGAAATCTGAAGTTTTTGTAGGAAAGCTTAGCTTGACTGCATCCTTAATTAATGCAATTGAAGCCAAGCACCTTATTAGTAAAGGTTGTTGTGCAATTCTAGTAACCTTAATCAGCGAGGAAAAGCAAGTTAGAAATCCAGAAGAGACTACCGTCGTTAGAGAGTTCCTCGATGTGTTCCCTGAAGACCTACCTGGACTACCTTATTTGCGTGAGGTAGGGTTTTCTATTGAGCTTATTCCTGAGACTCAACCTAAATCTAAGGCTCCATATAGAATGGCATCGTAAGAATTGCAAGAGCTTAGAGAGCAGTTGCAATAGTTGTGGGAGAAAGGATTTGTTCGCCCTAGCATGTCACCTAGGGGAGCTCCTGTCCTATTCATCAAGAAGAAGGATGGATCAATGCGGATGTATATAGACTACCGCGAGCTTAACGAAGTGACTGTGAAAAATAAATATCCTCTTCCTAAAACTGCATTCAAGACCAGATATGGGCATTTTGAGTTTTTATTTGTCTTTTGAACTAACAAATGCTCCTTCCATTTTTATGGACCTGATGCAGCGTATCCTTAAACCTTATCTCGACGAGTTTGTCATCGTTTTCATTGACGACATCCTAATCTATTCTAAGTTAGCTACTAAGCATGAAGAGCATCTGCGTGCCTTTATTGAGTTGTTAAGAGAGTATAAGTTGTTCGCTAAGTTTTCGAAGTGCGAGTTTTAGTTCAAGTCCATGGCATTTTTGGGTCATGTGGTTGATGCTGAAGGCATAAGAGTCGATCAAAATAAAATTCAAGTTGTTCAATAGTGAGTCCAACCTAAATCTGTAATAGAGATTCATTATTTCCTATAACTCGCTGGTTATTACAGAAGGTTTATTCCTAGATTTTCTCAAATCGCTTCGTCATTAACTCAGTTAACCATAAAAGAAGTTCCGTTCATCTGGAGCACAACCTGTGAAGAATCTTTTCAGAAGTTGAAGCAATTATTAACTTATGCTCCTATTTTAGCACTACCTTATGAGGGTAAATATTTTCAGGTTTATACTGATGCCTCTAAGGTAGGGCTTGGTTGTGTTCTGATGCAAGATCATCGTATAATAGCCTATGCCTCTAGACATCTTAAACCCAATGAGAAGAATTATCCTGTGCATGATCTTGAGCTTGCAGGGGTAGTTTTTACTCTTAAGATCTGGAGACACTACCTGTATGGAGTTAAGTGTGAGGTGTTTACTGATCATCAAAGTATGAAGTACATCTTCACTCAGAATGAACTTAACTGTCATCAGCGTAGGTGGCTAGAGTTACTTTGCAACTACGATTTGGAAATCCAGTACCATCCGGGTAAAGCTAATGTAGTAGCAGATGTCCTGAATCGTAAAGCAACTTTATCTTCCATTTGTTGCAATGAATCTTTGATCGAAGATTTTTTCAGATTGAATCTTGAGCCAATCAGATCTACAAATTTGGGCACTCTATTATTTGCTATTTAGTCAGATGATTCTCTGAGGTCTAAGATTGTCGAAGCTCAGAAGTAAGATGCGAGTTATTATGTTCTAGTTTCCGATATCATTAGTGGAAAGAAGTTCGAACTACATCTTGATGCTGATGGTGTGATCTTTCAGAAGACTAAGTTGTGGATTCCTAAAATCTTGCAGCTGCAAATACTGTTACAAGCCCATAACTCAGGTTACATTGTTCATCCCATAAATAGTAAGATGTATCAGGATGTAAAGAAATTATTTTGGTGGCCTGACAAGAAGAGAGATATTGTCATTTTATTTCTAAATGCTATTCTTATTCGTTAGTTAAAGCGGAACATCAAAAGCTTAGTGGACTTCTCAAACCCTTAAACATTTCTGAATGGAAATGATCTGACATTTCCATGGACTTCATTGTGAGACTGCCTAAGTGTAGGTCTGGTTCTGACTCAATTTGGGTGATAGTTGATAGACTCACAAAGTCAGATCACTTCTTTCCAATTTGTCAGACGGATCCTGTGGAGAAGTTAGCTAAGCTTTATCTTAAGGAAATCGTTCGTTTGCACGATACGCCAAATTGCATAATTTCTAACAAAGACAGTAAATTTACTTCTAGATTCTGGTTTGCTATTCAGCAAGACCTGGGGATGATTTTAGCTTTGAGTACTGCTTTTCATCCCCAAACTGATGGTCAAACTGAGATGATTAATCAAATTTTAGAAGGTCTTCTTCGTCTTTGTGTTCTTGATTTTGGCGGATCGTGGGAAGATCATCTCGCCTTAGTTGAGTTTGCCTACAACAATAATTTTTAGTCTAGTATAGGTATGGCTCCTTACGAAGCTCTTTATGGTAGGAGGTGTACGACTCCAGTTGTCAAACTAAAGTATGAGACTCTCAGCTTTATGATTTTGAATTGATCTAGGAGACTACTAGAAAAGTTCTTCTAATTAAACGCAATATGATGACAGCTCAGGATCGACAGAAAAAGTATAATGATGGCCGTCACCATCCGTTAGAGTTTCAAGTTGGTGATCATGCAAATTTGAAAGTAAGTCTGATGCGAGGTGTGCAAAGATTCAATGTTTCTGGAAAGTTGAGTCCAAGGTATTTGGGACTCTTTGAAGTGATTGAAAAAGTTGGAACCTCTACATATATGTTGGAGTTACCTGATGACTTCTCAGTCAAGCACAATGTGTTTCACGTCTCGTCATTAAGAAGGTGTTTGCTAGATCTTGGTCAGCAAGTTCAGATTCCAGCAATCGAGCTGCAACCTAATCTGACTTTTATTGTTAAGACTATTGCAATTCAGGGGCAGGATCTTAAGCAGTTTAGAAACCGCAACATTCCTATGATCAAAGTCCACTAAAAAACCATCTAGCTGGTGAAGCCACGTGAGAGAAAGAAGAGGGCATGTAAAAGAAGTTCCCATAATTCTTTTCGTAATCAGGTAGTTTTAGTTCTTTCATTTTTGTTATTGTTTTATTAGACTTCCTTCGTGCATTTTTAATTTCTTGTTTTTATTGGTTGTGTGTCATGGGTGACACTCTTTTTAAGGAGGAGAGTTTGTAACAACCTTAGTATTGTTACTCATCAATTAGTGACTTAATTGACTCTAATCTTCTTCATTACTCTTATATTAATGTTAAGAGCTTTCATTTCAATTTTAGTGCGATTTGAAGATCATTTGACAATTTCCAGCATTTTCTAATTTTCTGATAATTCTGAGAATGCCTAATTTATTTAAATCTCAGAATCGAAAATGGAGTTTGCCATTGGACTCACCACACCCAGATTAGCTAAGGGTGGTATTTTGGAAGTGTTTGAAAGTCGTCGAATTTTCCCCGAATATTTTAATAATGATTAATACTCAAAAAATTATGATATATTTTAGAAGAATCGAAAGAAATCAAAGTAGGATGCACAACGTATAGATAACTACTAAGATTCATTCCAGCCTACTAACTCAGAACACATTCAAGCCTCTACCTACTACTTCTCATGATCTACCTTCCTCACTTAAATTGACATCTGATCGAAAATTTAATTGCATTTTTGAGTTCCTCACCCCTCAATTAGGTATAAGTGAATTTTTGAGATTTTTGGAGTGCGTTTGAGTATTTCAAATTGATTAAATAAATTGGTTAAATTAATTAATTAAATATTCATTTAATTTAATTAATATATATATATATATATATATACAATAAAGTTTTTTTCCAGCTGTCATTAGGAAAACACGGATATCCCGTGTAAGGCCCTAATTGCGAAACAATTGATCCATTAGATCTCATCTGCCGGTTCCTTCCATTTGAAATTTAACGGTCCTAATTCGTGTATACACTAAAGGGATAAGAACTGTTATATCTCTTACCTAAACGAGCGGTCCTGATCAAGCGATTGTACTCTGTCTTCAAACACGATCGCAGGCGTCAGACGAAGGACCGTCCTCCTTGCCAGCTGCCCTCTCAAGTGCTTATAGGTTTCAAATCATTTTTCCCAAGCACTCGATTATTCTTTTCCCTTACTATCACGCTGCTAGTGCACCTGTGAGAGCTCCAGCCGAAGGATCAACTACGAACCCTAAGCTCCTTCCTCCGCCAGCGAGCTTAATATCGTCAGGTACACACTTCGACTTTCAATCCCTAATATCGATACATTTCTAATTACCTGTTGTAACAGTTCAAACTCTTAACACCAAGGTATTATCCGCTTTGGCCTGAAATGCCTCACGGTTTTGCACTCAGAAGATAACTTCCCAGCATGTCACCCATCCTGGGAGTGCTCCCACCTGAGCACGCTTAACTTTGGAGTTCTTATAAGGAACTTCAATGTTATCTGAAAAGGTGCCTCGATGTTTAAGAGTTTCACTTATTACTACTTAAGTGGGTCTTCACACCTGCATTCATATGGTTGTATCTTGGGGGTTGATCGAACTCAGACGAGCTCCGAGGTGATTATGGGTTTTCTGAAAATTTTAGGGCAAGGGCTAAATTGCGAGATAGTCCTAGGGCATCATTTTATATGTGTCTTAATCATCCTTATATTCTAAATTTGAACTGAGTGTTCTATCAATGGAAAAAGCTCCATGCCAACGCCCGGGCTATGTCCTGAAGCCCTGGGATTTGCCGTCTCCGCTTAACCCTAGTTTTCGACTCCGTAAGTTTTTCTTCGGGGAAGAAAGATCTGTTTTGTTCGATCTCTAGACCGGCCGGTTTAATTCGCCGCAGACTGCTCCTTTCTCTGGAAGAATTACTAACGTGTATCGATTGCTGAATCGATACCCGTCAGCGTCTTAATTTTTCGCGCCACAAATAATTAAATGGCGGCGGGAAATGAATGTGTGTGCCTTCTTCGTTTCCGTGCTATATTAATTTATGAACTGCATTAATTAAGGATAACTATTAATTTAAAAAATATTTATTGCTTATTTTTATTTTTTTTTGGTATTTAGTTGGCATGTAATTAATGTAAATTTTATTTGCTTATAACTTGCAAAATACACATCCAAGATACGCATTATAATATATCATTTTGATCGCAAAAATGTGTAGATTAATAATATGCCATTTAATTTCTATTTTGAGTATTTTATTTAGTCATTATTTTAGATTAATTAATTAAATGCAACTAAATTCCAATAATATATGTGTCATAAATTGATCATTTAGTGTCCAAACTTAATGATTAAATAATTTATTTCACTCACAAATATGTGAGAAATATTATTATGAGATTAAATTTATATTTTAATTTTTTAATCACTTTTTAAACCAAATTAGGTGACCCCGAAAATCCTAAAATCTCAACATTGTCTGATTTCGACCTAGTTAGTATCGTTTTACTCCTTATACTATAAGGATTTCTTATTTAGGTATATTATTTCATTTGAACGATGTTTAGTGTGACTTTAGGTTTTTGGCTCCTCAATTATTGTAATTTTATTAATTTTTAAGTTTCATAAATTGCATATTTTAAGTATTTAAACTCTATGACAGCAATTATCTCACATTAAATTTCTTTCCATGTTATTTTAACTGTATGTTTAGAGCTTAAATTTGTATATATTAGATGCTTGTATATTTAACAAATTGATTGATTCAACCTACAACCTTAGGATAAATTCTTTAAGTTTGATTTTATAATTTGATTTATTTGTGATCTTAGAAGTTGTTAATGAACCCAATTAATGTAGTTAACTTTTACACTTATGTGATTGTAGATTGTAAATCAATTAGGACTAACCTTAAGTAACTAAATTGGATCCTTGCTCACTTCACCCTTAACTCCTAAATCTTCATTTAAGTCCTTTAAAGAATTGAATTATCAGTCCTTAATTCTTTAGCATAGTTTAAAATTCTTATATATTTCATTAACTTAAAACTTATAGTGATGTGTAGAGTTTGTAACTTTCAAATCTTTTCTTTCTTATTCTTTTAAACCTTTCGTATTACCTTAACCTAGCTAGATTAGTACTTGTATTGATTAAATCCTTCCAACTACAACCTAACTAGAGGAGTTTAGTGTATATGACCTTAACTTTCATGTACTTCATTTATAGTAATTCCATAACCTCAACCCTTTTCTAACTAGTTCCAGAAACTTTGATTTAATTAACCTATTTCAATCTTATGTTTTAGGATAAGAATAGGATTAATTTCATTTAGCATTATTATACTTATAATTTATTTTATCATCTTATAGAATAAAAATAAACTACTATTTTTTAAAACCACAACTACTTATATTACTTATAATTGACTTGAGATCAATATCTCTAAGTTAATTAAAAACTCAATTAGCTCCAATCATTAAGTAGATCTTTAAAATTAAATAACTTTGAATATCACATAATTTACAATTATTGATTTTCCTTAAATACTTGTTTAGCTTTGAGCCTATTTCATTTGACACATTCATATAAAATATTATGCAAAAGTAAATAAAACTTTCATATTAAAACTATAGAGGTTTACAATGTTGATTAAATCAAGAGCATGCTAATTAAGAGTAATAAGAAGACCTCACATTCTCATAGAATGAAAGTGAGTGTTATTTATTTTGAACCGCTTTCCTCTACTTATTAAACAGACGTGTTTAACTCCTCGCTTCATTCTGTATTTGCCCGCATAATGAATACTTCAATAAAATAACTTCAATTTAATAAATTATGAATTCCTTACAATCTTATTGATTATAAGATCTCATTTTAGCTTCAAGCTATACTTGCCTTTCATAATCCTAGACTATGTACCTCTTAAATTTATAGTCTAAAATTTTCTTTCATTTATTATACTTTACATTTTCCATATTTTTAATACTATACTTTATTTATTTATAATTCATTTAAATTGCAATAACTGTTGCTATAATTTTATTTAAATATTTTACTGTCTTCTTTTCTTTACTTAGCATAAATTTATTGAACACATACATACTTCATTTTATTTACTTTCATATGCACATTAATATTTTTCTAACCTATTTAAGATGTTTTTACTTTTACTTTATTTACAGGCTAGAATGTCTATACTTGTGAGTATTCTTACTGACTCTTTTACTTCAATTGTCTTTCTTTACATTTATATATTTCCTTCAATACAAAACAACTACATTACAAAAAACGAAGAAATGGACAAAAAATAGAGGATAGATGCAGTAATAAGACTTAGAGCTCTCAAATATATAATAAAATTACATATATAATAAAATTACAGGTTGATCCCCATTGAAGGATGCTTCCTCCTGGGAACCTGTAAACATAGGGGTCTCAACTCAAACTAAATTTGAGAAAAACACCAAACAATATCACATGTGAATCAAGCTTTAAAATAAATAGAGACACAGCATAAGCCTTAACATAAATCCTAAATCCTATGATTCAAACATGAAGAATGTTTCATGTTCACTTCCCACTCTTCTTACAAGGCACCTTAAACTAATGCCAGAAAGATAACGAATGGGAACACAAATCATTATAAATTACATACCAAATTTAACTAGAATTACATATGAAGCACAATCATTCCATCAATCTTAAAATTCTTCCAACTACGAGCAAATATGAGATTTCATGCACTTTAAAATAGGATGATAGTGCTTTCCTTGTAAAAAAATAAAGTTTAAGTGCTTGATATGTATACAGTTTTAGGCGTTATGTATATAAAGTTTAAATGCTGCCATGCTTTGTTAATTCAAAGTCAAGCAAAAAGAGAATCGGCTGGGCAGTTGGCTGGACACAGCATATACCATCCAACGGTCTTGATGGTTTTAGAAAAAGCCTAAGATTTAGATAAACAAAAAGAGATGACGAGGCTGGAAGCAATGGCAGCAGCAGAAGGATTGGACATGAAAATAGAAGCGAGATGATCATCTTCTGCCTATCAAAGCTGTAGGAATGCATGTATTTCTATTCATTCATGGGAGGATAAAAAAGGTCACATATCATTTGTGCATTAAAGAAGGGTACACTGCATCAAAGTTTTCCTGATCTCTCTCCCCAAAAGAAGCAAAACTAAGTTGCCTTTCAGGTGACAACGGCTCTAGTTTTGACCTTTTTCATAAATAAATAAGCATCCTATACTATTGATTAAATGACCAAACCGACGGTACATCTGGACCTTTCGAGAAAAGGCTTCCACCATTTGCACTTCTAGAGTTTAGGTTCGCAGCTGCTTCCTGGGAACTACTATATGAAACCGGCTGCTCATCCCTGAAATTATTAAACAAAAACAAAAAAATTGTTGGTCACTGTCTGTTTTAAAATGATAGTTTAAAATTAAATTAATCATATTCTCATTCAAGATTACAAAATAAAATACAGCTGAATACTCGCCATCTATTTTACTAGGGCCTGAAAACACAAATTATACATCACCATAAATGATAATGCAATTAATTCATCTGCTTCAATACTGAGTTAGATTTATGGTCCTAATCTCATAAGAAATCAAGTGCCACAACTGAAAAAGGAAAAGGCTATGCATATAAAATTTTAGGGTTCTTAACCTGGTATTTTGACCAAGCCTGCATGAATTTTACAATATCTGCTACTTGTAATCTAAAAGTCATGAAAAGATTCTTGTTTAAAAAATGGAGAATAAAGAAAAATTATATGCACTGTAGCTTTAATCCCTGAAATTTTATGCCTAGATTGAAATTACACTAATAAAAGTTAAACACCAAGTAATATAAATTCAAAGCGTCACTACCCTCTCCCACATGGATTTGTAAATCAATAGAATCAAGTAAAACATACTATTTTAAATGCTTCACTTTGTTTAAACTCTCTTAAGGATAGGGAATCCTAGGGGCTTTATTAGATCAAAATACCAAAGTTGTGAGCAGTGTTGTTAAGAAAATGCAAAGCATAGAGATGGTTTTAGTAAATTAGGAAAAATCGCTATTTCGTAAAGTGCCCTCACAACGCACATAAAGCCGAGCACGATTCTCAACTAAGATTGAATGAGTTAAAAATATTTAATGATACGGTAACATGCTTGTCGAATAATCCGCAAAGAAACCCGAACTCTTAATCAAAGATGAAGCCATGTGAATTTCATTAAACAAAGGTGTTATCAAGGTGTTATCTTCGCAAATTTATAAATTTTTATTGATATAAGAACCTCAAGAAATATTCTTTAGAAGAATTTTCATGGATGAGTTAAGTAATATTAGAACTAGAGGCTTGATAGAATCATTAATATTGGATTAGTGCATTGTTCACTAAAGCTCACTCATATTACCATTATTACAATCTTCTATAAACATATTTTAATGTAATCAAAATTCAATATCAAAAGTCACCCTACTTCGAAAATATTTTTTGATCAACATCTATAATACATTTTGCATGAGTAAAATCCCGCACACTTTACATCCATCCATAATGTACGCATCCCTGTTCAATTTGCAGATGTACCCTTGCATACTTTTCATAATATTTAGGAAATACAATGTTCCATTTACACTATTTCTCAAATCTCAAACAATGCATGTTATACTAATTCGACCACCTAATACAACCATCTACCTTTCTCATCAAAAACTTGGGACTCAATATTAGCAATGTAATATATTTCTCAAATTGTTATTTATAAAATCTAATTATGAGGTGCTTCCCTACACAACTTCAAAACTATAGTTAAGAGGAAGCTATTGACAAATTTTAGCAAACAAGTGTGATCAAGTAACACAATCCACCGGAATAGACTCATCAATCACAGTGTTACGCTATTTTTTCAATTTGTTATGATAAAACTGAATATGAGGCATTATTACACTATATTGCTTCTAATTTAGAGTTATGAAAAAATTATAGACTAATGGTAACAAACAAGTGCGGTCTAGTAGATTTAGACTAATAAAACATCACTCAACCTTATCTTAACCAAAACTGGTCCTCTAGCAATAAGCTAGGACATTACAATTTCCATTGAGTAAAGCCTGCTATTTACTTTGATAGCATATTGGTTGCTTTTTATTTCCCAAGAGAAGTTCTAGTTCAAACAAGAAGCAATGGTCCATAAATATGCAAATAAAATATGAACTAGGTTCAAGCAAGCTCAACTCAATCATGATGTAGCATAGTTCACGTCACATATGAGCGGATGTATAACTTGTTATTGAACGCATTCAATTCAACCAACAAAAAGATCTAATTTAACAAATCTAAATCATCAAGTCGAGCTCAACAACAACATCAATCCTTAATTCTATTAGGTGAGGTCGGCTACATAAATCCTTTGTTTTCATTATGCACGATCAAATAGAAACCCCTCCCTGAGTTATAAATAGAGAAGATCCTTCCTAATTCTTTCTTCACATGAATTTGTGAGTCTTCCTCTACCTCTTTTAATATGGTGAAATTCATAAACTCAATTTTCTAACAAAAGAATTGCATGGTTTACGCTTAATATGCCCAAACCATTTAAGGCGACATTCTCTTATCTTGTCCATTATTGGAGCCACTCCAACCATGTTATGGATTAAACTCATTCTCATTTATTCCTAAAGAGTATAGCTGCTCATCCACCTTAAAGAACCTCATCTCTAACATTTGTTTTATCAATGGGTTTCTTCTTTGTTGGCCAACATTCACCATATAACATAGTCGTATGACTGCTCTATAAAGTTTTTCTTTAATTTTGAGTGAAATTTTTGAATCACATAACACTCCAAAAGAGCTCATCCATTTCATCCAACCAACTTGGATCCTATTAAACACATCGCTCTCTATTTCGCCATTATTTTGAGTAAATGAACCCATGTTCTTTAACCTCCTTCTCTTCTTAATCACATGCCCTCAATAATTATGTCCTCGAGATTAGTTCCACTGATACAATTTAACTTTCACTCCATATATTCAATTTTAGATCTATATAAACCTTTGGATTCTAAAATAGTCCTCCTAGTTTAAGTTTTGTTTTAACTCCATCCCTAACTTTATCAATTAATAAAATATCACTGTAATAACATGCACCAAGGAGTCTCTTCTTGAATGTGCTCACTAAGAACATCTATAATTAAAACAAAAAGATACGAGTTGAGGGTTAGGACTTGATATAAGCCAATCAAAACAAAAAAATCATTAGACAAGTCATCTTGCAATCAAACACATGTACATTATACATATCTCTAATAACATCTATATTTACAGTAATAATCTCATTTCTCTCCAAAGCTCTCTAAAGTACTTATGGAGGTACTCTATAATAAGCCTTTTCAAAATTAATAAAAGTTAATCATCAAGCCAAGCTCAAAACACTAAAATACGTGTTCATTAAAATATGTCTACAAGTAAAAAAACCAATTAATCATAAAAAAATACCATCAAAAGTTTCATTGTGAAAAAGGTTTGGAGCATCTTCACTCCAATAGTTATTCAACTTTTCTCCATCTAAATTAAACACCCTTAAAATAGATTTTCCACTAATTTAGTGATATTTCTAAATACATATCTCCTGCCTATGAAAACAGCGCAATAAGCTGCATACAGATATGCATAGTTTTTGTCTATTAGATTGTTGTTAGAAAACTAAAAGGGTGGACAGCCATTGTCAAGCTCTATTACAAGCACACTGAAAAGAAAACTGCTTAATTCTTGTGAGTTACTGTCTAGAAAGCTCAATCTTATTTTACTGAGACAAAGCATCAAAAAGCTATTTGTTCACAAATGATTCATGTTTATCTTACTAATAAGCCTGAATTCGGCTCGTTCGATAAACTAGTGAGCCAAGCTTGAATTTTTTTTTGAAACTCAATCCCTTATTGGGTCAAATAAAATTGATCATATTCAATCAAATTCAAGTTAAATTATTTTGTATTAACATACATAATTAATTTATAATTATTATATAGAGGTCTTCATATAATAGCAAAAAAATCTTTAAACAATTTATATTAATTACCCAAACTTCAATATTTACATATACTATACTACATGTAGATGTAAGGTGTCATGCATTTTAAAAGTGTAGAACCAAAAGTGCATATTTTGTAAATAATAAAATTTTAAGTAATGAATACATATTTAAATTTTGAGATGCTACATACATATAATCCAAATTTTAAAATATGAATATTATTTATTTGACATTCATAATAATAGTAAGTATAAATTCAAGTTCGGCTCGATAATGCTTAAAATTATAAGTAGATATAGGGTGTCAAGAACTTTCTAAATGTAGAAACAAAAGTACTTATTTTATATATATTAAACTTTGAGTGATCGATGCATATCGAACAAAAGTACTTAATTAAAATTTAGATGTTATGTACATAAAAATCCATATTTAAAAATAAAATATAATTTACTCAAATTTTAATATAATATAAAAGTATAAATTCAAGTTCAACATTATAAAGGCTTAAAAATAATGAGTTATGTTCAAGTTCAGCTCAAGCTTAAACAAACCAAATATGACAAACACAAACATGAGTTAAGCCTGCTCAAACTCAACTCATTTACACCTCCAGCTAGAGATATTAAATTTTGTTCTATAGTAAAATCCATTGCTTGATGCTTTTATTTAAAAAAAACATAATTGGGCTTGTGCAAGAAAGAATTGCCAACACAATTTAAGATAATATGAAATACATATTGCATTAATCAGAACTAACCATTTTAAATAATAAGCATTTGATGTGCTTTCTTACTAACAAGTTTGTATAAGCTTTTCATTAAGTGGTAAGCTAATCCTCAATTACAATGGTCGAACAATATGATGATGTTACCTCAAATGCACGATATTGATACTAACATCATTTATTTGGCTTAGATTTATTACCATAACTTATTGTATAGCTTAATATCTATCTTAGAAAATAAAATAATGCCCCAATTAACATCCCCATCACTTCAGCAGTAATAATCCATTCCTCACATTCCAAGAAAGTTAAATAATAGCAAAATTCTATACAAAAATGTTAATAATGTCACCTTTATGCATATTATCATGCAAAACAATTAATCACTCATTCATTCCTAGAAACAATATAAATGCCCCCCTACTACATCAAACCAGCACTAAACCCTAGAGTCGACACCAGCTACAATTGACACCATTCATGTATATCTTCAATTATTCTTTGAAAGATTCAAAGCTACTCAAATTCATATGAAAATTTTAAAATAGAAAATACTTTTATTCATTCAAATCAAATGGCTATGTGCAATTATCTGTTATATTGAAATCCCATAGAAACAGTGTTTTTAAAAAGGACGTAGATAAGAGATTTTAACTATTATGGTATGCAACTATTCCCTGGACACATGCCCCATGAAAGGCACAAGACATCATAAAATTTACATGTTCTAGTGTTTTACACCTTAAATGTGTCCAGTAACAGCATCCATAATTAATGCAAAGATATGTGGATTTATAGCCAAGTATTGATGTACTTCGATTGAAACAAAAAAATTATTTGACAACTGCATCACATTTGAACACAAGCAATTATTCCATTATACATATAATTTATAGCGTCAACAAATTACTATAACCCTTTTCTTTTCAATACTCTCCAAAAAAACTTCTCTAAATACTTTATCATGTTTCTTCATAAGATCAATATATATATATATATGCACATATATATTGAATATATTTTTCTATCTCTAAATTTGTCCAGCAAGCTCACAGCAATAAGATAAATAGACTCTAGAGTTGATCCACTGCATAAACTAAAGTAATATTGTGAAATCTTGGTGTACCATCATATTCTGAGTTCGATCACACTCTGCCAAAGTTTCAAGCTATGGCTAACTAACTCGTTTCCTTTATAAACTGTGCAATCAATGCACTGCATTTGTTCTTGTAAATAGATATCGCAATAGTCTGGCACTTATATGCATTTTGCCTTCAAATTTGTATTAAGTAACTTGGTGAGATAAAAAATTCTTTCCACACCTAAACATTTCCATACATTAATAGATGTCATTCGATATGGTGACTTTTCCAATCTTCATTTTTTTAAAATATTCCAAGCTTCAATTTTACTGATACAACAAATGAAGAATAATTAATATTAACTTGAAACACATTAAACTTACTAGTGTTAATAACAATAATGTAACTTCATTCAAAAAATATGAAAATAAATCATCCATATACATTAAATACCTCAAATCCAAAAGGTTTTTTTTTCAATTCAGCATCCTGAATACATTTCTCTCAAGTCAAATATTTAATTTTTTCTTTAAATTTGGCTAGCCATGTAACTATCTCCCTCATCTGCATTAAGGTTGTCGTTAAACCTTCAAAAGCTACAAATGATCTCGATTCTATTTTAAAAGGAACATTGTTTAACTTACCCGATACAAGAATATTTGTTAACCTCAAAAAATTGGAAAAGCTAATGAATATGCAACACCAAACCTCTGTCCCACTAAGTGGGGTCGACTAAATGAACCCTTTTTTCCATTGCGCGCGATTAAATAAAATCTCCATAGTAAGTTTTAAATAGAGATCATTTCTAATAGTTTCTTCCCATGCCATTCTACGTCTTCCTCTTCCTCTTATTAAAGGGGCAAAATTCATAAACTCAGTTTTTTTAACAAAAGCATTGAACAATTAATGCACAATATGTCGAACCATTTAAAACAACATTCACTAATCTTATCCATTAATAAGGTCATTGCAACCTTGCTACGAATGAACTCAATTCTCATTCTATCCTTAGTATATCCACTAATTCACCTTAGCAACCCTGTAATACTTATTTGATTGGTAATTTTTGTCTTTGTTGGCCAACATTCGGCTCAATATAACTACTTTTAAAAAATTTCCTTTAATTTTAAGAAGAAATTTTCAATCTCACAGCACTCCAAAATGCTCCTCCATATTAACCAACCAACTTGGATCCTATTAATCACAGCACTCGATATTTCACAATTATTTTGAATAATGGAACCAAGATATTTAAACCTCTAGCTCTTCTTGTCTCAAGGTCCTCAATATTAAAGATTAGATGAACTTATTTTCATCCTTTAATTTTCTCCATCAAACCTATTAATAAATTTATGGCTTCCGTGAAATATCTATCTGGCATAAAACCAAATTAATTTTGTGAAATACAAGCATCTCTTCATAATCTATATTCGCTCTCTCCAAGAATTTCAAGCATGGCTCATTAACTTAATTCCCCTAAACTTGCATTGTCTTAAGCATCATCTTTATCCTTGTATATAAGTACAATACTCATCCAATCATCTAACATCTTTATTGTCTTCAAAAAAAAATGAAGGGGTTATTTGGAATGATGTAAAAGTGAGAAGTAAAAATTCTTTAGTGAATATCAAATTTCTAATGCTTTGCCATGCAGTATTTTGACTACAAAGTAAAATTCGGGTGTAATCTAACTACATTTGTATAATACTGTCGTTGTAAGTAGAAGATTACACAAAGCTACCTCTAACGTGGCGCAAGAGCTCCCTTTGACGTGACGCAAGAGCTCCATCTTCTCTGACGAGAGAGCTCCCTCTTCTCCAATGTGACGCATGAGCTCCATTTTCTCCGACGTGAAGGACCTCCCTCCTCTTCGGCTTCGTCCACAACTTCGTCTAGAGCTTCAACATTCGAGCATACGATTCTAATGATTCGAATGTTTCGATTTCATTCGGAGAAATAGTTCGAGTCAAAAGTCATTTTCGTTCGATTTGAATGTGAATCGAATCGGACAAACGTGAAATGTTTGATTCGTTGAGTCGAAACCTTAAAAAATACGAGTAAAAAATTTTATGAGGGCAATTTAAACCCCTCTAAATTATTCGATATACCACACTCTCAAATTACTTCATTCCAAACAGAAAAATATTAGTTTCTTGAAAAACTACCAAACAGCAATAAAGTAATCTCATTGCACGGTAATCAAATTACTTTGCACTCAAATTTCTCAAATTTTCTCATGCCAAACAGCCCCTACATAACTTGTTAAGCCAGAAAAATTCTTCCTCTCCATACAATTCCACACATTAAGGGATGACACTCGACCATGCCGCTTTTCCACTCTCCATCTTTAAGCATTCCAATCTCAATGTTTACTAACAAGTCGAATGAATGTGTTATTGAACTATTTATATATAAAGGGATTATTTGGATTGAGGTAAAACGGATGTAAAATAAATTTTTTTAGGTAAATTGATATTATCAGCATTTGGCATGAAGTAAAACGGATAAGAAAAATTTTGCACCATAATTCAAATATGCATTAATATATATATATAAGTAATATAATTAAGCATGAATCAAAATCAAACGAACGAAAAATTTCATTCATTTGAACGAATGATTCTTGCAGCAGGCAAATGATTCCATAGAAACCTTCGTTCGTCGAACGAATCGAACGATTCGTTCGTTCGTTTCGTGCCAACAAAGCCCTAAGAAAATAGAATTTTAATGGAGTTATTTTACCTCTCAATTTACTCTGAACACCATATTCACATATTATTTTATGCTAAACAAAAAAATGTTAAATTTTATGTAAAATTACCAAGCTGTAGTAAAATAATATGTTTACAATATAATCAAATATTTTATGCTCAAATTTCTCATATTACCTCATGCCAAACAGCCCCATAATAAATTCAATCAAATTAATTATGTTAGTACAACCTTCATTAAAAAGCTTAATAAAATAATCCAAACATTTATACTGAACAATTAATCTTTTAAAAAAAATTATCACTTTCAATATATTTTACTTGAATCAAATCATTAATTATTTTATGACATAAACTAACTAGCTTATATATGAATCGCTCTTGCTCAGCAAATGTTGCACTCTTAAAAAACCTTCATTACCTCATGCCAGACGGCTCCATAATTCAATCGAAGTAATTAAGTTGGTACAACCTTCATTAAAAAGCGTAATAAAATAATCCAAACATCTATATTGAACAATTAATCTCTGCTCAGCAGTATCTAATTTATTATATATATCCTCAAATGTGACACTCTTAGCATCACAAATTGCTATTTTTATTCACAACAAACTAAGTTATATTTCTTTCAATTCTAATCCTTCTTGCAAAAAATCATTCTCTAGAGCATATCTTTTTTATTTTAAATATATGCATATCTTGTTTCTACTACCAAAAATCTTTATTATTAAGTGCTATTTCTTTTAATTCATCAAATATACTCTTAATTACATTGTATATAAAACTAGCAACCAAATTCCACATTAAGTTGGTTTGTTCCTCAAAATTCCCACTAAGTTTTAGAGTAGCTCTTTAAAATATTTAACTTGCTCTTCTTAAGATTCTGCAATCTAATTTTGTGAAAATTTAAATTTAGTATACTTTTCTTACATTGAATTTTCAATTTAAAACAAAATATCAACATTGAGTCATCAAACAATCACTTGAAATAATATGACAACTCTAACAAAATAAATGATCTTATTTTTAAAAAAAAATTAATTTTGAGTTTTAGAAGTTCCTTTTGTTAAGTATTCGCAAATACAAAATCATATGTTAATGCAAACTCTAAATTATTTTTCCTTCTTCATAATTTCTCCAAAACAAGATTACAATGAATATTATTAAATTCTCTAATCATCGTTCCAATATATCCACTAAAATCTATCAAGATACTATTAGAATCAACTCCTTCAAATTATGCAGATTTTTTTTATTCATATCAAATATTATTTAAAGGTATAGACACTAGCACTATTAAAAGTTTTTCATCAACTATAACCTATAAGAAAATAATTATATACCCCGATGTCTAAATTTTCACTATAGCATCTTTGAATTTTACATAAAATAATACCAACACTATTTCAATGACCATTCTAACTTTAGTATCATAGTTTAAAATAAAAACTATCAAATTCTTTTGTTTTCTCTTCTAAACATTTTTTTCTTGAAGACAAAATGTATCACGAATAAATATCTCAAAAAATCATAAAGACTCTTGTCCTATCAAATTTAATTCTAGCAAGACACATTCAAATCAAATCTAAGTTAGGTTTAACAAAGTCATGTGCTTTAACAATTTTGCTCAAGAATAAGATGAACATTTCGTATGAAAGGCAAAGATCTATCTTATTGGATTACACACCAAGTAAAGCAATAATGAAAATTTTAGAGTTGAAAATTAAAAAATAATATATATACTAAATTTTGAATGAAGAGTTAAAAAAATCATTATGTAGCATCTATTCTCCCTTTTTAGATCTTAACTAGATAAATAGAATTATAGCAAAAGCACAAATAGGTACTTCAATGCTGTTAATTTAAATGTGTTAATTTAAACACAGTAAGATAGCCCCGCTAATCTTCATTCTCAGTTGAATTGTATCATAATTGTCCATTCACTAATACGCAACACCGCATACTAGCCCAAAATAGTGAACCTCAACAATTTAAATTCATGCTCAGTTTCCTACAGCTATTACCCATGTTATTTATACCAATGTTTCGTAAAATTCCAATCTGTAAGGTCTAGTGATATTGCAAAATCATAGCATACAAGAGAAGTGCGAGCCTGTTCTATAAGGTCAGTGGGTATAATCATTTTAATGCAGAAACTAATGCAAAAGAGAATAGAAAAAAATTTATAAAAAAAAAGTATGAATTGATATGGAAATTGCATGCTACACACATCCAATATCCCAAAAACATGCATCCAAACGAGGACGAGTTTGATGCATTGGAAAGAGGTGATAATGATGAGAGACCATAAAACATAAAAGTCTGAGATGGCTAAACTGATGAGAAATTACAATTAGAAACATGCGGAATGTTAACAAAGGAAAGAAAAAGCTTTATAAAGACTATTAGCTTTATGTTTCTGTTGACATCAAAGGAGCATAACAAAGCTTGAACAGCATAAGATTTCAATTGTGAAGATCTTGCACAGACGGTAAGAACGAGTTGGAAGAGGGCTTTGAATGACATGTCACCACAAGAAATGATGTATGAAAAAGTAGGATTAAAGGTGAAACACTTTATTGATAATACAAAATACCCAAGAAAATAGTTGAAAGAATGTCTTAAAGAATATATTGAATTAAGAAAAATAAAAAAATGACTCAAAAAGAATCATTTTAACATGTATAACAGGAATACATATGGAAATAACATTCTTCAATCATGAGAGATAATGTCAGGTTTAATACCACAATTCCTTTCAAATCACATGAATGCACCAGGAGTTCAGTAAATATAATAGAAGCCGACAAATTAATAGTTTAAGAATGAGAGGAACAGCTTCATGTCAACTTAAACATGAACTATTGCCTCATTAGGCATGAACGGTAAAACCATTGAATCTAAGAAAATAGTCGGAGGCAAAATCGAAAAGTATAAGAAGAGCTGAAAGAAACTACAATATTTTTAAACTCATCCCAAAGGCAATACATATTGGAAGCACTCCCAAGTAATCATGAGGTCATTGCATAATACTAATTTGCTAGATAATTTCAAGAAGTTTGAAAACTATTCAAATGCATTAAGTAAGCAAAGAAGGATGCTTAATAATAGCAGTAAATGCAGGTGAAGACAGTTTCTTTATACATTATGAAATACCAATCGCAACTGCAAAGCTTACAAATGGGTATAGTTGAAGGCGATTAAAGATTCTTTGGAGTTATATGAATCAAACAATGCAATAACAAGTCAAACAATGCAGTAACAACAGGCTTGGAAAAAAATGATCACCTATGATATAATTTTGTTTATTGATAATTTTAGGATTTTTAATTAACCAATTTAGACAAAACCTTTGGTCAATGGTTTCCACTCATAAGTCGTTGTTACATGCATATCTCAGATAACATGTACAACAGGAATACATATGGAAATAACATCCTTAGATTTGTCCCCTATAAATCTAAGGAGGCAATCTAGGAATGGAGCTAAAATATCCTCAAACTTCTAATTTCGTAAGGTAATGCTCAAGGCTGAAAAAAGCAAGAGGAAGAATACAGGTAACTGTCAGTATAATAGCATGCAGAAAGAAAAGCATTGTTTTGTTTATAAGCCCATCACCTCTACGATCCATCATTTCCCCCCAGGAAAAAAACAATGGCAAGTTACTAAGAAAAATGGAGAAAAAATTTGCCAAAAATAGCAAAGAGAGATATTGGCAAGAGCAGCCATATGACAATTAACAAACTATAACTCTAATTGAAGAGTGTGGTTCAGTAGAAATAAAAATAAAATGGCATCTGATAGTAGGAATAAATGTGTAGTAAAAACGTAGCAGTGTGGATACGTCAAAAGAAGAAGGGCAACTTTATTAGTAACAATAAAAATTTAGACTTGAAACCTATACCCAACTTTAAAGGCTCAGAAGTCACAGCTGAATGTGAATATTTTTTGCAAATTTTAAAACCACTTAACTAAAATGTAGTACTTGGTCAACCAATACGACTAGCCAGCCAGTCTAGTTAGTTGGCACACTCGTACAAACAAAAAATTTAAGGCAGAAAAAGTTGGGAATTAAAAATGTGATGACTATCATTTATGTTGTACTCTTCTTCAAAGACATACAGGTAGATAGAGATTCCCAAAACAACTTCAAAAACAATACTTTAAATGCACCTCAGAAAAATTGAAATTTTCTAAATTTTCAGCATAATATTTAATCCATTACTCATTTGCTTTCTCGCCTCTTATTTTTGACAGAAACATTATTCAACCATAGTAATAAATTTTAAAAAGAAAATGATCCTAACAAAAAATGGAAGCAACAAAAAAAGGAATTCTTACAATGCATAAATCATATACTTTAATGTAAAGAATACAATATAATATAATTTTTTTCAATATGCACGCATGCATATATACATCATGATGATAATAAAAAATTGGAACAAAAAAGGCACAATGGCATCAAACAAGTGAACGAATTGCAAGAAAGCAAAAAGCAACAAAATTAAGCATAACCATGTTGGCAATTTCATGCAACCAAAGTACATAAAAGAGTGCATTAACAAAAATTTTCCTCACTTTAATATCAATTTTAGAAGAAAACATCAGACAAAAGTAATCTCTGATAAAAAAAGAAATGCTTACTTGGTCCAACTACAAGTTTGATGCGCTCCAA
The DNA here is from genome assembly GCA_016760335.1 of Gastrodia elata. Lineage (NCBI taxonomy): Eukaryota > Viridiplantae > Streptophyta > Magnoliopsida > Asparagales > Orchidaceae > Gastrodia > Gastrodia elata. Next base: position 17,200,278 of record CM028672.1, on the reverse strand, counting down.
ATGGCTGCACAGCTCTTGATTTGTTTGCAGCACTGCTGAAGGTAGCTTCACTCAGAGTAATATCATCCATAAGATTGCGAGGAAGTAAATGATCATCCCCACCAACTTGTAAAGAAGAATGAAAAGGTGAGTTCTGAACCCATACGCCATTTCCAGTCAAGTGAGGAGTAAGAGGACTATATGTTCCACCAGTCTGTTGGGGATTACTAGTATGAATTCGCTGACTACTGTGATTCTTTGAGATGGGAGGCATTAGAGGCTTATGTGGCAAAGAATGTAAGACATCCTGCAATTCAGACTTGTTATGTACAACGGGAGAAAACCAACTGGAGGGACAACCTATCAGACCTGGCCTTTCTTGAGATAATGGACTGCCCCACATTTGCCAAGTGCCTTGTTCATGTATATTACACAGTACATCTGGCCTAGTTGTACAAAAGATTTGGTCAGATTTGGTATGCATTTCTTCAGTAGCATGCAATTTTGACAAAGGAGACTTAATAGGGGAAGGCTTGGTCACTTCAGGGATAGAAACACTCTTCAGTAGTGGAGATTGTTCATTCTTTTCCTTTGCTGAAAATTCAGTCTCCAACTCCAATGGAAAATTATGAAGTGACTCCAACACAGGCCCTAGCAATGAGATCGGGTCAGGAACATAGCATGGATCTTCAAATAATTCTGTACCTTCTAACACTGAACCCTGTTGTAATTCTTTAAACAGAGGGAATGCACTTGTGGGTGAGCAAGCCTTGAGTGGCATTGGTTGCCCTAATTGAGCATGGTTATAAGTATTTGAGTAACTGGATTGGATATTTTGGTTTGAATGTTGATTGTCTTGAACCATTATTTGTTCAGACTTGTCAACATTAGTAGACTGAGAATCGGGATATGGTGAAACAGCTGAAGATCGAGTAAACAATTGCTGCCATGACGTCTTAAAAACCGCTTTTTGTTGAGGATTTGAAACTGCCTGAAGAGAAAAAAAAGAAAAGGTAAAATAATTATCATAATCTTAACTTTTTAAACTCCCAAAATTTAAAAGGAAAACGTTAAATTTTGTAATGATAAAGCAAAAATGATAGTGTGATTAAGAACGCACAGGTCGACTCAAATTAGTCTTGAAACCATTTTCACCAGCACTAGAAGTGGATTTACCAACAGCACTCGCTACAGAGTGAGCATCTCTTTTTTTTACTGTGTTTTGACCATGATCTATAAACCCAGTGGCTGTCTTAACTGACTTGGCAACAGCAACAGATTTCTGGGTATTTCTTCCAAAGAAGGATGCACCACCAAAACCCCTAGAAGAAGATAAGAAGCTACCTTTCATGCGATCAAAATATCTGGGCTTATTCACCAAAGTTTTACCACCATAAACACCATGCATAGCATTTGATTTATAATTATCTCCAATACACTTCTGCAAATCAATCCTATCATGTTCACCTTTTTTAACAAACTCATGTTTCCTTTCACTTTCCCTGCTAATGTTTTTTTCAGTCTCTTCACCATCAGAATTGCTCTTGCTAGATGCTTTGTCCTTATCTTTTCTTCGGTCCCTCCTACCAGTTTCCTTCCTATAGCCTCTATCTCCATCAAGAGACAAGCCCTTCAAACGCTCCTTTTCGGCTACCAATTTCTCATCACGTAATCTCCTCCTCTCCTCAATTAGCTTTGCAACCTCTTCCTTCTGCTTCCTCTCTTCTTCTTCTAGCATCTCCTTCTCCAACCTAGCTTGTCTCTTTTCCTCTGCCTTCCGTCTAGCCTTTTCCACTCTGCTCTCCTGAAAATTAGCAGCAATCTCTCCGTTCCTTGATGACCCTCTAAGGTCTGAATCAGAAGACCTATCAGTCTTTGAAGAACCAAACCTAATAAACTTATCACAAACCCACCTCATGCTTGAAATAAAAAATGAGAGCAGCTTGAATGAAAACACCATCACTCCAGAATAAGATCTTTCTGTTGAACAATGATGATCATTACCAATCCAGTACTTTGGAACAGAGCCCACCCAATTGCAATTTCCATCAGCATCACATAACAGACCATTCTTTACAACGAGATCAGTAATCATTCCAGAACCTGCTTTTGAATCAGGTAAATCAAGTGCTGGCTTTTTAGAGATATGACCACAGTATGAGCACATGAAACGGCCACCACCAGGGTTCTGGTCACGGTAAGGCATATGGCAATTCCGGCATCGTCGAGTGGCTGTTTTACGCAGTTTCTGGAGCTCAAGAGCCTCAGTGCGGCGCCGCTCACGTAGGCGGGCAGCGCGGCGAGCCCGCCAACTGGAAAGGTGGGGCATTAAAATCTCATACCAAAAAAGAGTGGCAAGGAGGACGAGCACACAAGCAAGCCTTGGTGAGGTTATCTCAAATCTCATGGCCGGGGGAAGAAGCTGTGACAGAGCCCAGAGGACGATAAGGGGGATCACCAACCAAGGTAGCATGGTCGCGACCCGCCGAGACCACCTTTGTACCACGCAGAGTATACACATTATCCAGGAGCTCTATGGTTGAAGCAATCAATGAAGAAACCCTAAAAGGAAGCGCAGCCCCCGAACACGTCTGAAAATATATTAATTAATTTCTTTCCAAAATTGCAACTCCTTCAGACGTAGAAAGGGAATCGCAATATCCCAAAATCAGAAGCAACGGGATTGCGTAAAACATATCAATGCATAAAGTCCTAACCTTCGAGTGTGTGAGAGGTAATCCACTGGAGAACCTTGAGAAGAAACGGATAGACTAGGGTTCCTCTGCAAATAATTTCGCCTCCAGCGTGGAAAAGTGTTGCCGGCGCGAAAGGGGAGACGGTAGTAAGGGAAAGGCGAATTGGGCCGCTTTCGTTTTCAGCTTCGTTCATGGAGAAAAACCCTAGCCCTGGCGACTAGTCCGCAGTCACGGCGACAATGAGAAGGACGAACCGGGAACAGAAAATAAAAAGAAAAGCCGAGTGATATATTTAATTTCGTATTATCCGTCCAAAAAATAATTTCTTCTTGCCTATCGATCGCCGTTATCCGACTGTTCCTGCAGCTTTGTAACTACGTTTAGCTGTTCTACCTTTGATCTCAGAATACCGATTTTTAAATGAATTTAATTAAGTGAATAGATGATCTAAAAATGAATTTTAATTTTAGAAATAAATAATAGTATTTAAATTAATATTTATTGTTGGAATTAACTATTAAATAGGCAAGCATATCTCCTTTTGAGCCTAGCAAAACAAAAATGGGCCAATAAAATCTAATTAATATTTACATGTTCTAAAAGTATTCCTAAATGGGCCATATTTAAGAATTAGATTTAAATAAGAATATAAATTATTATTAATAAAAGTATAATTCGATTGTTCATTACACCCAAAATTAAGAAAAAATACTATTTAAAGTAGAATATTAAAATTTATCTAATTTAATACCAATACAGCAGTAAACTAATAATAATCTCTTAGAAATACTATAGTAAAATTCTTAATTTAAAATTGTATATATATCATCTCTTAATTACCCTCATGGTTAAAAAGTTGTAAATCTAAATAAGAATAAATAAATAATATGTTATTAATAAAAAATGAATCAACGTCGACAGCAGGGTTCGAACCTGCGCGGGCGAAACCCAACAGATTTCAAGTCTGTCTCCTTAACCACTCGGACATATCGACGAACTTGGAAGTCAAGTATTTATTAATTTTATGAAGTTTTATATCTGTTTATTCAATTTGCAATTGTTAGATAACATTGCAATCAATCATTGAGCGCAAAATAACTTTTTTTTTATTAATTCCAATAGTCTTAATTCAATCCTTATTTTAAAATAGGAAAATTATATATATATATATATATATATATTCCTAAATCATATACCCATTCATAGGATTATATAATACATTCTAAAATAATTTATAATTATATACATATATATATATATATATATATATATATATATATATATATATATATATATGTATATGAAAGTAAATATATTGCTAATATAAATGTTCTAAATAGATTATAATGTTTTCTTAATTAACTAGGGATTCCTAAGTAACAACCTAGATTGTTACCCCAGTCAATTAGGACTTAATCAACTTTTAATTTAATTTCAATGCACTGAAATAGTCATTAGGACCTCACCTTGAAATTTTGGTCCAAATTAAGGGTCAAATAGATCAAACTCTAGAAATTTCAGGAACCCTAAAAATTGACATAATTAAATTGACATCAAATCAAAAATTTGACTTCGTCATTGCGCTCATTGCCCCCAAATTAGCTATGGGTGATATTTTGGAAGCAAACGAAAGTTGTTGAATTTTCGTTGAATATTTTAATATATTTAAAATACCTCAGAAATTAGGAAAAATAAATACTCGTCAAAATTGAAATTTGACTTCGCAGTTACGTTTCTCACCCCTCAATTAGCTATGAGAGAATATTTAAATTTTTTAAGCCATTTAATTATTTAATTTTAATTAAAAAATTATGTATTTAAATATATAAATAAATAAATATTTTATTAATTTCCTTAACGTCGTTGTCCCCGTGTCGTTTCCCCGTTGCGCTTTCCGTCTGCCTCCTGTATAATCAGACAGGAGTCGCGGGCCGTTCCATCGATTGATCGAACGACTATGAGCCGTCGTCCCGTATCCCCGCTAAGGGTTGGACACGCAGCGCCTCGCCGCGAGCTGTGGTCAACGGCTGCGTGCGACGTCTTCGCGGGCTCCGCCCCAGGTCCCTTAAGCTCCAAAGCTCCTACTCGCTGCGAGCTATCCATCTGTGAAGAACCCTAAGACGAATCAAAGATGTTGGCGCGATCCTGAGCGAACCCTAACTCTCAACCGTTCATCTTCAGGTACCCCGTTTTCCCCAAATCATCATTCGAATGTTTGATTTATCAGTTCGTATCTATATTACATTGTATGTATTACAGTGATATTGCATCTGATTGAAAAATATTATTTTAAGATATGTCCACAGTAGAACCTCGCTCGCCTCTTAGTCCCGACAGTAGTCCTCTAGGGTTCGACCTTGCGCCCAATCATGACCACCTCCGGCCTCGATTCAACTTCCATCGTGAAAGACTCACTGTGGCCTTCTCTTGGTCATGCGGGTTGGCCCCCACCGTCGTCGGGAAGGCCTCGTTCACGCGTGCCCTAGTTGCGGTCTGCGGGAAGTGAAGAAGATGGAGCGTCCGTGGTTCTGGTCGAGTCGAGCCTGACCTGCGAGGCACGGGATTCGGGTTCGTGTGTCTTCCTAGGACCGCCAAGTGTGGGTCCCGCCACTATGGCTCCGCAAACCGTGTGCTGTCGCGTGTGTACGTGGGTCTCGTCATGTCAGTTCAGCCATCGACCGAAGGTCTCGCTGTTAGCAGATAATTATTAATTTCAAACAGTTAAATTAATTAAAACAGTAAGATTAAATTAATTAAATTTAAATAAATTTAATTAATTTAATTTCAGAAACTTTAAACTCTTATATCTTTTAATCTAAAAATCTAAAATATTAAATATATATCTTATTTTGCTCAAAAAAATAAGAGGAATATTAGGGTAGTGTTAATTTTTCTATATAACACCTATTTAATATAATGATATTTTAGGACTTCTCACTTAGCCATAAACTGTTGAAAACTTTTTTTAGCCATAATTTTGTACCCATTAATTTAAATATAGTCAATATAAGTCTCATTTTAATCAAGAGAATGCTTAGATTAATTTGATAGTGTTTATTTTACTGTTAGGTCAATATTTTAACTAATTACTTTTAGGACATTTCTCTAATTACCCTAATTAATCTAAAAATTAATTTAGTCATAAATTAATCAATTGAATTCTAAATTAAGTCCTCCAATATGTCATTTAAATCAAAAAATCTAATTAACAGTAAACTGAAATAAAATTTAGGTTTTGACAACTAAAAACCCTAATTTGCCCTAATGATCCTTGAACTTAATTAGATCATAACTTAACTAAATGAAATCCAATCTGAGTCTACTCTCAGTCATAGTACTCAGTGTATTATAGGGAATCTATAACCATTAAATTTACTAAATTTGAACCTTATTTGAGAAAATTAGGTTTTTGACCCACTCTTAAACCCTACAAATTCACTTTTAGACTCTAGAATAGTTTTGGCTATAACTTAATCATTAGACATCAGGATTTAATGTTATTAGACTCTATAAAATTCTTGAGCAATAAACAATAATAAATTGACTAAATTTTTAAACTTAATTAAATAAAATTACCAATTTGCCTTTATATGTTAACATCTTTAATTTGAATTCATATAACGTAATACTTGTCCAAATTTGATCTACTTACTGTCTATATTCATGTTAGATAGTGAGTAATCATTCGGTATAAAAAAAAACTCAACTTAGAGCCCTTAATCAAAAAGTAGCATTTTAGTCCCTTAAATAGGGGTAAAATGATCATTTTACCTAAAATTTAGGTTAAGTGTTCTTAATATTTAGAATATCAATTAAAGCATTAAAATCAATAATAAAATTAATTTGTAATCAATTTAGACTCTTAATCTCATAATTGGGTTAAATTAAGAGTATCCCCATTTATAGTTAATAAATTCCTAAGTAAAAATAATGAACCTTTATCTTAAGTTCTAAACTCACATTCTACTTTCCTTAAGTTAATTATGTTAGCAAATAAAAGTAGATTGTGCCAATTATCATCAATCCCTAAATCTTCTAAGTCATCCATTAGGAGCTCCCTTATGGTCACCTTCACTTTAAGATTCTTTCTTAAGATTAGGAATATATATCAGGTTAGATTTTATTGATTGAGTAAATTGATTATTCAATAAATGAAACATTGGTTTTATTAGTTTTTATATTTTTTATATTTTAATTATAATTATTTTATCTTTTAACTTTAGATTAAGATTTGGAGATCCATCCTATTAAGCCTTGATTTTGCTTAATAGGATTAGCTTTAATCATTAGCTCATAATTTATACTTAAACCTTAATCCTTAAGTATTACCTTTGAGATTATGAGGTTAAATCCCAAAACTTGAAATTTAATTTCTAATCCTTAGCTTTAGTATATTTTGATCAAATCTTAGCTTAGATCATCAAAATTCATCAAATAGGACGTACTAATGAATTACTTAACTTGTAAGCGTCATTGATTGAATTAAATTTGGACCTGATCAGTTCTAATAGTTTTTAACTCATAAGGCTGTGGATCTAAGCTTTACTTGATAGTAGGAATTGGAGATACTGAATTTGTATAACTTGGGATAGTTAGACTGATTAAGTATATAACAGCAGATATCACCTATGTGTAGTAGAGTCACTTACTTACTATTGAGTTAGTGTTGCTTTTGCATTCATTGTATTTTATGTTTTTTTTCTTGAACATGTCATACAAGATAACATTGTTGTATGAAATAAAAATATAGAATAATTAAAATAACATTTGCATTGGGTTCAATTTATAGTTGATCTTGCGCATTGGGGAAATAATAATTACTTAACACGTACTCATTGGGGAGAGTCGTGTTAAGTTGGAACCCGAATAATCTTGCAGATGTGCTTAACTTCGTAGCCACTTCTAGACGTATCCATAGAAGTAAAGTAAAATAACTAAAACTTACTGTATGTATATTTTTTGCCTCCTCAGTACAGTTCCATTTCCTGCCCTAGCCTAGAAAGGCTATGAGATCTTACATATTATAGTACAGTGGCCCGATTGGCTAAAACTTCTGATATGACAGTCTTTATATACTTAGTTTTCTATTTATAATTTACTTTTATTACAATTAGCCTTTTTATTTCTTACTTACATGTATACTTATAGGATGCTATTTTTCTTTCTTGCTTACTTATACGTATCACAGTTAAATTTTTTTCTTCTAAATCTACATAATTCATATGATCATAAGCATATTTAGAATAAGTCTTTTCTTTTAAGTATTTTTATTACTTAGTAAATATGCCTAACTTTGTTACAGTTTTGATGTTGAGACATGTACATTTACCTCATATATTGTTTAGTTATAAATGCATTTATTTATAACTTCTTCACTGCCCTTACATGCTTGTTGCACTTATATATTTTGATGCTTTGGTAGTATAAATAAAATGGTGATATCATAAAACTCATGAACTTAAATTGCTTAAAATGTACTTAGATAATATGTATAACCATATTTTATTTTCTTTTGGTTGGGGCCTTGTCATTGTGAAACCGACAATGATAGGTTCTGAGCAATTTGAGGACCTTATGCTTGAAGAAGATCCATACTTGGAGGAGCAGTAGGTTAGAGCAGAAGATCAGTAGAGTAGCTATCATTTTATTCTGTAAGGATGCGTGATTTATTTCATTTTTAAAACATATCTAATTGATGTTATAATTCAGGTACACATGTATGTTCTTTTACTGTACTATTTTATTCTGAGTTGCATGTTTATTATCTATGTCTGTGTTATGGTGGAATTGGATGTAAACTTTTATCTTTCCTTGCTTCCACACTCTGTTGAATGTATATACTTAGTGAATGATTTTGTTGCATTATTCCAGAGCACATCCATCCCTTATTAGTAGATTGAGGATTAAACATTAAGCTAATGATAAATGAGAGATTTGCTAGTATGACACACCGCACCTTGATCTAATCTTGATAACCAAGGGGAGATGTGCCACAGTTGGTATCAGAGAACACCATAAGGTGCCAAATTTGAATTTGCATTCGTCTCTACATAATGAATTGTTCTTCTGCCATTCAGTCACTAAATAGATACTTAAGTTGCATCCAAAGCACCATAATCATATACTCAGAATAAAAAGGCATAGGATGAGAATACTCAAATAAGTAATATGAAGCGCTCAAGAATAATAAACAACTCAAATTGACTAAAAGTTACTTAATTATATTTATAGGATCAATACATACTTGAAAATATCGATCTGGGACTATCTCAAAAGGTTTGACTTTCACATAAGTCAAAAATATGGGAGGCAGGTTGGTGGAGTGTCTGAACAAGGAATATTAGTGTTAGATAAAATGCTTGAACATGCTCTCTTTAGAGGACATTGTGGTAAAATGGATGTATGTTCTACTTTCTTTTTGCTTCCTCACTTTTAGTTTGTGTTTACTTAGTGATTAGTTTTTATGTATGCATTCTGGGCATATCCATCTATTGTCAGTGGATTGTGGATTACACTTAATACAATGATAAGTAATCAGGCAAAATATTTTGACCTAATCTTATGGGTCATGGGGTGGAGCGCCACAGGTAATCAGGAAAAATCCTTTGTCGGTAAATTTAGCACTCGAGTTTCGTTGATTAATGCTATGGAAGTCAAGAGATTAGTCAAGAAAGGTTGCAATGCCTAGTAATGATACTAGGTGAGAAGAAAGACGGTGTCCCCATAACTGAAAATCATATTGTTTGAGAATTCTCCGATGTTTTCCCCGAAGATCTACCCAGTCTTTGTGGGGCCCCCGTACTAACAATAAGAAAGTACGGTGCTCCAACTGTGGCAAATCCCTAACTTAAGTAAAGTGAGGCAAACCCAACTTGCTTTAAGGCAGGGACTTATCACCAAGTGCTATAACATTCATCAATATGGATATCATAGTGGCGGAAGCAATATAAAAATAGGGTAACATCCATAAGCATACATAGTAGAAAAAGAAAATGCAATATAGTAACTCATCACAATGCAGAAAGTAAAGTACATCCAAAAAGTTTAATTATTACAAACTGAAATGAATAACTAAAAATGAAATACTCTCGTCCTCACTGGAATAACAAGACAAAACTAGCTAGACAGTAGCTGGAAGGTCCTCCTCCTGAATTGGCTCCTCCTCAGCGACACTGCCCACGAACACTTCTGAATCTGATATTTATCAGTATCACAAATGCCAGGGCCCCAGCCAACAAAATAAAAAGGTTACAGTTAGACAATTGTCTAAGTACATTTTAGGCTATTTAAATGAACTAAATATTAAAAGATATCACTTTTAATTTAACTACACATGCAAGTAGTAAAAGGTGCAACAAGCTATGAAAGAACTGGAATACTATAAACTATCTATTTATAGCATGCAACATACAGAACACTAAATAAGTAAGGTAAGGCTAAAAGCAAAATAACTGCAGCTACTGAATAAACATGATCATACATGATTATGATCAAAGTAAAACATGCTGAGTATAAAAGAACACAAGTACTGAATACGATAAAATTCTAGCATCCTAAACATGCCATTTATACATATATCTAAGCCATAAAATATACATGCAACATGCATGTTAATATGAAAAGAAAGGCCACTGAGACATGTGGCAAAAGCAAAGCAATATATGATAAGTCAAGCCACTGAGACATGTGGCAAAAGCAAAGCAAATACTGAAAAATAAGGCCACTGAAGCATGTGGCAAAACAAACTAAGAAACCAAAATAATATAATACAGGTAAAGTAGTAATATGCCTAAGTTCTAGTACTGCCATACCAGCCAATAGGCCATCCAGGGCCTCCGATATCAATCAATCAATCCCCAGCCTAACCATCCAAATATGCTAGGTCTGAGTCCAGTCTATACAATACTACTACTGAAGAGGCAAACTAAACTAGGTTATATTCTACTAACTGTGACAAAATAAAACTGATTGATATATAAATTCAATACTAGCTTAGGATACCTCATCCTAAGTTTTCCTATTATGCTCAAGGGCTAAAGCTCAAAATCTAAGGTAGGCGAAGCAATCTAGTCAAAGTAAGCAAGAGACTCAATCTAGACTTATGTGATATTTGTTGTTGTCTAATTTCCAAATCTAACTACTCTGAGAAGGTACAAGCTTAGGATCTCCAATATCCAGCTATCGAGTAGAATCTCAGATTTACGTCCTTAAAATCAGAAATTAGAACTTAACGAGTTCTAATCCAAAAATCATGTGACGACTATATGGTTTAAATAAGCAAATCAATGACCTAGTTTTATGAATATTTTACACTCTTACCCAAATCTTGATCAAATAAATCAAGATTTTAAGGATTTAGAACTTAAACCCTATGAGGGTTCAAATTTCAAATCCAAGATGATATTCTAAATAGGATCTAGGTTTCTCACTTAATCCCAAAGGTAAAGAATCCTATAAGTTGAAAGATTCAGGAACTAAGATCCTGATGAAAAGCTATTCTACTAGTTATAAGATAAAATAATCAATTAAGAACTTGAGAATCTAAGATCTATATTCAATCTTTAAGATAATATCATTATCTTATTGATTGAATCATCCTATACCCACATGGAAGGTTTCAAAAGGTTAAACAATCAATCATCAAAGAATTTCAATTGGAGGTGGTTTGATTCAAATTGAAGATCTAAGTCTAAGATCTAAGATCTAAGGATCTGAGATTTGATCACTTTAGACATTAAAACTAGATATTAGCCTAGGAGCTTTAATTTTATGCTTCTTTTGGAATCTAACTATATTGCACTTATTAAGATGATGTTTTAACCATTCACTTCCCTTGATTATCATTTAAGCTTATAATCATCTCTTTAGATTACTAGACCTAAGAGTCTAAGTTTTGATTACTTTAGATCTTAAACTAGGTTTTTAACTTGAACATTTCCAATTTCTTATCCTTTGACACTAAGTTCTTAAGTTATCTTTAATTAACTTATCAATGAGATAATTGACTATTTCTATTATTAATTTAAAGGTTAAGTCCAAATGATCTCTATAAGGAAATACTTAAGATCTAATTATCTTAATTAAGGATTTCAATAAAGATTTCATGGATTAAGGATCATATTAACACTATTTTTGTTCTAAGATCTCAGAGAACATAACTAACCCATTTTATGGTAGTTTACTGAAAATTTCAATCCTTAAAGGACACTAAATCACATTTTGGCCAAAATGACCAAAATGCCCATCTTAAGGCCAAAATTGGGATTTTAGGGTTTTATTGTCCAAATTTATTCTTATCTATTTTAAAGCATTTCATATGACTAAATGAAGTGGGAAACATCTTTACTTTAGGTTTTGATGACCTAAATGGTCTTAATTCGCACTAATCACCTAATTAAGGCACTTAGGGTGATTAGTGAAATTAAGGCACTTTAGGGCAATCCAACCTTACCCTTAGGTTATGCTAGGTTTAATATGATATTAGAAACCATCCTCACCCAAATCAGAGGCTTAACTAGGGTTTAATTTACGAATCCATGCTTAGGGTGATTAAGGAGTGATTAAGAAAATTAATTATCCAAAATTAATTTCAAGGGTCTGAAATTGTTCCTTATGGTACAAGGAGCAATCAGAGCCCTTAAACTCATAGATTGGATAATTAGATGATTTTATATGATTTATTTAAGAACAAAGAAGGTTTGGCAAATAATTTTTAATCCAACCATTGGATCTAAGAATTTATTTTATTTTTAGATTCCTTGAATTTTTCTGATTCAAATGGTACATTGGATCATACCATTTGGATATGTATAACTAAAGTTATTTAATTAATTCATTCTGTATTTTTATTTAAATCAGAACTTTAGGATCTGATTTATGAATTAATTTCCTTAAGGATTTTTATTCATAAATCCTATTTATAAATCGGTCGGCCCGATTTCAAAACACGCGGGTCACGGTCGGCCCGGTTTAGAAACACGCGGGTCACGGTCGGCCCGGCCCGTGACTGCATCCCCTACCTCTCGACGAACGCGGATTAGGGCAAACTTCACTCGTCAAATTCGCCGCGCTCAGTCCACACCACGCTGCCATTTTAATTCCTACACACTCAGGCTTCGAAGGCGCATCTATTAAATCATTAACCCCCATCAGGGGCGCACCGGACTACTGGGACGCTATTTGCCCGAAACGCCTCTGAGGGTGCACCTATGAGGAGATAATTCTCCTCACAGAGCCCACGAGTCGCCACAATCTCAATCCCTACATGTTCAGAGATTGATAAGGAAGCTATAGGGTGAAACGAGGAGTCCTGGGGTGGTCTGGATCGCTGGGGTGATACTAGGCAAATTCTGCCGACGAGAGATTCGACTGGACCAAACGGGTTTAGTCGAATCACTCGATCTCGGTCGACCCATCCTTCGATACGATTCTACAATTATGCACGACGGGTCCTAATGCCGTGGGGAGTGGCCAATTATGCCCGGGAGGTGCACGGTAGGCAAACTCCAGACTGACTGGCAGTGTGCGCACAGATGGCGTCTTCGCCATCTGGCTCGTTGCCAGACCTTGCTAGAAAGTCCTAGAGGTTGCTATAGAGATGGGGAGGGATCCTATCACAGTACCTAAGGCTTGCAAAGAAGCGAAACGAGTTGAATTCAGCTCGACAGAGAGAAGGGAAGAAGGCTGTACTTGAACGTCGTCGAGTGCACAATTGGGGATTTGCCGAGGACAGACGCCCTTCTCTGCTCCAGGCGCAGCTTTAAGGAACTTGAACGCCAAGTTTCACCCTCAGACTCAACTGATGGGGCCTGGTTCGCCGATTGGACACAGAGGTCCTTGAGCTTAGCAAGAAGAAGAGGGAGCTTCAGAGAAGATACAGGGTAAGCAAAGGGAGTCCTAGGTGAGCTCTAAGGCTATTTATAGCCGTAGAAGGGCTTCCAGAGCCTTAGCCGAGCCTGCAGCATCGGCTCATGGCTGCGAATTGGGCTCCGAACGGGGAAGGGCAAATCCAGGAGGATCACCAAGCTATGGCGCGAAGAAGATCGTGGGGGACAAGATTCCATCCCCGTACTGCCACGAGGGCAGGATGTTGGAATCTTGTCGGGAGATTTCGGCAGAATCGTGCCCAGGACGATGATGAACAGCGACAGGTAAGGCACCGCCGTTCGATGGATTTTCAATTGCGATTGAGCGGTCCAGATCTCCTGCTTAACAACGGTCGATCGGGAATGCAGATCGCCCGTTGGATCAAACTTGAAATGATCCAACGTTCGGTTAGAGTTGCTTAGGACGGGGCACGGGAGGCCGTTGGATCGGGCTGTCGATCGAGCGGCTACGATCTGATCATGGCGCGGAATGGATCGCGCCGCTGAGGAGCCACGCCAAGATGCGTGTTGGCCACCTTAATGGCTAAAGACTATGCGCCGCTGTCGGGACCCCGCAGCGGATCTGCCGCGGTCCCAACAGCAAATCCTAACAGTAATTTTAATTAAATAAATAAAATATTAATTAATTAAAATTAATTTAATTATTCTATAAATTCCTATATCCAATTTAGGACCAAATGAGCTCCAAAAATTCCCAAAAATTCACCTTTGGCTAATTTGGGTGTGAGGAATTCAAAAATGAAATCAGATTTTAATTTGGAGATCAAAATATTTTATGTATTTTTTAGGGCTTAGAAATAGCTAAAAATACTAAATTTTCCAATTTAGCTCTGATTGATTTTAAACTTCTAGGTTTAGGTTTAAATGACCCATTCAATTCAATGGAATCAAAATCAAACCTTGGTTTAGCTCAGTTAATCTAGTTTTAGCTAGGGTAACAACCTAGGATTGTTACAGTCTTCCACCTATTCTGCTTGAGAGGGTCTCATTAGACCAAATTTGTCTTCTTTGGGAGCACCGGTATTGTTCGTAAAGAAGAAGGATGGTTCAATGTGTATACGTATCGACTATCGTGAGCTTAACAAAATAACAATTAAGAACAAGTATCTGTTGCCGCAAATAGATGATCCCTTCGACCAATGGAATTAATATAAATTTATCAGAAAATAAAAAAAATGTACAATTCAAAAATAATTTGAAGTCTTAACTTAGATTTATTTATTGTTATTTTTTCAAAAATTTTATATTATTAAATTCTCAAAAAATACATAGAATTATATTTTCTAAACACATTGATAAATATTTTAAAACTAAGATAGTGAATCTAAATTCAATATTTAATTTTCAAAATCTTAAATTTTATTATAATAGCATATGATTGGTAAAGGAAGCCTTTGCTTTGCAGCATATCTACAAAGGACTATGAAATAGAGATACACATAATTTATAAGTAAACTCACATTTTTTAGTTTGAATCTCAATAATTAATAAATAACATGATGATTAACTTATAATCAAACCTTACTTGGATTTAATCCATACATTTACTTAACTTAAATTAAACACCTTGATTTGGATATTCAATAATTTGCATGAATTCAACAAATTTGCTGATTTGACATTGATCTTAGACTAATAAACTAGAAGGCTTAAGAAGATATAAAAAGTCATGTGATTGATCATCTGAACACAAGCTTAAGATCCCTGATTTTCTTCTAAGTAAGATTATTAGCATAAACAGATCTATAAAATAAGATTGATTTGTACAACAATCAATTCTCAATAACTCATATGATTTTATTCCATGATTGATGTGTTGGATTAGTTACAAATGCTAGATTTGCATCCTTAATTTAGGTGTCTAAATTATGAGATTGAAATGTCAGTTCTAAGTAAAGTTCATAACTTAGAGTTTATTTAACTTGTAAATAGATCCTTTTGGTTCTTGAATCTTAAGAGTGTAAAGATACTGTTAAATTAATTAATTGTTAGATCCTTTAGTAGGCAAATTTTTGAGGTAAGAGGCACCTTATTGTTTGATTTTTTTGAGGTAGAATTTTAAATGAACCTTAATAACCTTAGATGTTTGATCTTAAAACCTTATGATAGAATGACCTAAATATTCTATATTGAGATTATTCCTTGTTGTAGTATCCTAAGCTGAGTGGATTTTATGCTACATTCTTGGAGCCTTTGTATAGGACTCACCACAATAGACATATGATTCACTAATTTGTTACTTCTTGGTCATTAAATAGAATTATTAGAATGAGAATCAGTAGTAATATCTAATGGAGATGATGGTACATATCAATAGAATTGATTTATTCAGTATGAGATGGAATTTATTGAGTTATCCTAAATAGAACTGTAGAGTCTCAGTCTTATTTTAAATAATTATATTAGTATAATTCAATTTAAGATAATCATCCTAAGTCCAAAGTGTGTTATAGATTGTGAAATCAAAAGTTTTGTTTGAGAGAATAAACTATAAAAAAATTATATCCCTTATCCTTGTGTATATCGATAAGTGCAGTTAAATAAACTAAGTGTTATAGTCACCCTTTATAGGACATGCTAATCATGCATATGTGCTCTCCCCATGTGATGATTTAGATCGTAGTTATAAAATGAATAATGAATTCAGTGAAATTATAATAGAAGTAAGTAATCATTTAGATGAATTCTGAATCATGGATGCAAATGGATTATTTGCTTGGTTTTGATTATTTTCGAACTTTAATATTTTAAAGCATACAATTATTAAAGCCTTGGCATATTATGAATTGCATAAGACATATTTCAGCATTAATAGAGCATTTTGCTCACCCAAGATTCTGTTAGCAGAGCATTGTACTCACCTAAGATTTTGTTAGCAGGGCATTGTGCTCACCCAAGATCTATTAGTGGAGCGTATTCTCACTTAGGATTCTATGGGATATTATGTGACATCTGGTTATGCATACTTATTGCACACAGTTCTATGGCATATTCAGATATATACATATATTCAATGATATACAATATAGTTTTATCTCAACATTCATTTAATTTTAGCTTCTTTACTGCTTTTTGTTTTTATTACTTAGTCTTTTAGCAACTATTTTATCTTACTTTTAGTTGTGTGCAATTTTATACTTTTCAGTTGCTTTATTATTTTTATATAGTATTATTTTGAGTACTTAAATGTTAAACTTTAGATGATTATAAATGTATAAAGTAGCTTTAGATTTATTAGATTTATTATTTAATATATAATATTTTTGGGATCTAACAATTTGCTAGATCCATAGCAGTTTGTGTAGCAGGCTCAGGAGACTTCCTAGGACATCCAGGAGAAGTTTGTAGAGCATTAGTCGGCTCAGTCTTCAGTTTTTCTTTTTTGCATTAGTTTATTTCTACAATGAGTGAGAGACATTATACTATGATTTTACTTAAAGCAAGTAGTCTGTAATAATCAAATTCTAGATGTATTTTCTTTACTTTTCTGAGATGAATATTTTACTTAGCTTATGTGATGACTGATCTCGATAAATATTTTAGCTTTTGCACTCTGTATTTATTATTATTTATACTTAATATTGTAATGTGATTAACATGCAAATAATGCTAATACTCATATATATGGGATTCTCATTAAACGTACCACCTATAATCTAATGTATGTGAGGATTATATCTGTAATAACCATAGGTTATTACTTGGTTTAATATTAGCTTATTTTTATTATAAATATCATTTTATTAAGTTTATTTAGTCATTAGAATCATTTCCCAAAGATTTGGAGCAATTAGAAGCTCAATGGAATATTTGGATTAATTTAATAATATTTAATTAATTAGAAAATTAAGATATTTAATTTAACTTTATAATCAAAATTTGACTTTGTCATTGTGCTCATCACCCCCAAATTAGCTAAGGTGATATTTTGGAAGTCATAAGATTTTTGCAAATATTTTAATGTAATTAAATACCTCAAAAATAGAATAATTAAATAATCATCGAAAGCAAAATTTGATTTCTTCGTTGAGTTCCTCACCCCCAAATTAGCTAAAGATGAATTCTTGAGATTTTTTAGAGCCTGTTTATTCATCTAATTTTAATTAAAAAATTTGGGTTAGTTTGGAATTAAAAAATTAATTAATTAAATTCTTATTTCCAATTTCATCCTTTTCTCCTACATTGGGACCTGCCTACCTTCCCCTTTTTCCTCTTGATTTGGTTCCCCTATCCTCCCCTATGCACGCGAGAAGCCCTGTCCCTCCCCTTTTCTCCTCCATGCTGATGAGAGAGCTCAAGGTAGAGCCATGCATCTATCCTCCTTTAAGTGAAGCATCAGCCTTCCTCCCTCTCCATTTGCTTAGCTGAAGATCCTTCTCCTCTTCCCTTCATTTGTTGTGCTTGTTGCTGAAGGAACCATCAAGCCCTCATGCTTCTAAGGAACCAACAAAAATCTTCTTCCATTGCAGGCCAAGCTACCAATTTGCTATACTCTTCCTTATATTTCTCTTTCTATTTGACTAATCAAAGTATTTGTGAATAGTATTTCAAGTAGTTATTGTATGGAGTCTAAGTATGATCATCAAGCCTTAATTGGACTCAAATGAGTCCCATCGAAGCTCATTTTTCCATTAAAAATGTAGTTGAAAGCAGTATAATTTTTGTATACCCGTTGCTAGGTCATCAATTTCTACTCGTTAGAATGATCATTTCATGCCAATTTTAGTATCAAAAGAAAGGTCTTGGAAATACCTTTCTGTCGGTATATGGCACCGCACTTAAGATGCCCTAAATTAAGAGTATTTGGGTGACAAAGGGGACACATTTTGGTTTTCGCATAGGCAAAATCACCGTTGAGCGCTACAGGGCACCGTAGCACCTGGCTCTCGGCCAGAAGATGATACAGCACATCGAAGCGCCTGCGTATCAGGTTGGCTATGTCGTAGCGCACTGTAGTGCGCTACAATACGCCTTAACACCTGGCTCTCGGTTAGGGGACGCTACCAAGTGCCGTAGCACCCAGCTCTCAGGAAATCTGGCGTCGTAGCGTGCCACAATGCCTAAAATACGCCGCAAAGCGCCTCATAGCCCGCACCTCAGGAAAACTGGCGCCACAGCATGCCATAGCACCCATAACTATTTGGAATTGCCCAAATTTGATATTTTTCTCATTTTAATGACTCTAGAACCCTAATGTGGCAAAATATACCAAAATAAAAGCTGGATTTAGTAAAATTAAATATTGTGTGATTATATATGTGATTTTTAATATAAAATGTCTCTTTTTATCCTAAATGGCATATTCTAAATCTCCTAAAGATTCGCTTGAATATTTTGTGCCAAATGAAAATATTATAATCCTTGATTGCTTGCATGAATGAGTAGAACCTAATAACCAAGTTGCATGAAATTTAGGTGTTTTAAATGTGTAATTAAGTGTTAATCCCTTTTGATTTGATTTAAGATTTGATTAGCCTTAATTACTTATTATTTTGATAAATTTAATATTTATATATTTCATTAGCAATAATATGCATGTTGGAGAATTTAAATCATGAATTGAACACTTTAAATAATTGGTTAGATGTTAATGAACTTCAAACCCTGAGAATCATAAATGATGATTAAGTTAATTAATAATTGATCTTAAACTTGAAGTGAACACCAAAAATACACAAATAATTCATAGATTTGTCATTGATCCATAAACCAAATAATTGATCTTGATTTGGTTAAGTTAGGGGTTAAGCCCTTACTTGTCTTGATTAAGATCAACTTGCATAAATCCAATAATATTTATTGATTTGACATTAATCTTAAACTATTAAACTAGAAGTGCTAATGTTTATAATAAAGTATTGTGATTGAAGATCATAATACTTACCTTTAACTCTTTGATTTTCTCTTATACAAGTGTAGCGCCCCATCCCGTCGCCACAGGCAATTTGCTTAAGAGATAGCAGATTGGCGGCGAGATGGTGCGTTACTCGGAAAGAATCCAAACACAACCTCCCCGAATAAATTGCTGCTGAATCAAACAACTCAACCACAAGAGAAGAGAGATGAGCACTAAACCTTAAGATATGTGTAGAATCTTTATCTTAAGTATAAGGTAAGGTACTCATGTATATTGGATTAGAATTTAAGTACAATCCAAGTTACACAAATAGTAGCATTTTATGAATATCCCGATCATAACACAATACTAAGTATAAGTAGTAAAAGACAGAGTGTGAAAGATAAGCATACATCCAAAAACATTCATCATATAAATTAAAAAATAAAATTTCATCTCAGAGACAGATAGGTAAAACATCCAGAGTTATTACAGTACTTTTTAATAAGTACAGAAATAAAATATAAATACCAAATTGAAATAAAATAATTAAAAGGGGAAATACTGAAGAAGGGTCCACTACTATTGTAACAACCTTAATATTATTACCTGTCAATTAGTGACCTAATTGATTTTAAACCTCTTTCATTACTCTTATAATAGTGTTAGAAGTCTCCACCTCAAATTTCATGCGATTTGGAGACCGTTTGATAATTTCCAGCATTCCTAGTTTTTTGATAACTCTGAAAATATCTAATTTATTTAAACCTTAAAATCAAAAATGGAGTCTCCCATTGGACTCACCACACCCAAATTAGCTAGGGATAGTATTTTGAAAGTGTTTGGGAAACGTCAAAATTTTTATCAATATTTTAATACCTAGATGAAAATTAAATATACATCATATCAAAAATCAGATCGCATTTTTGAGTTTCTCACCCCTCAATTAGGTGAGGATGAAAATTTGAGTATTTAATTTTAAGTAAATAAATTGCTTGAAATTAATATTTAAATAATATTATGAATTAATTAAAATCGTAAATATATTTAATATTTTTTAAATAGCCATTTTCAAAATAACAGCGGGAATCATATATGTAACTCCAAACAGATAACATCCTTTTCAAGTAATCATAGTCATCGCTCATCTTAGGATATGATCTAACGGATGCGATTCTTTCCCGCGGTTGTTTAAAATTTCAACCGTTAAATCTTTGAGCAAATGGACGATAATGATGCCTGCATTGTACGTCTCCTCCTTTCTGCACTCGAAGATGGAGTGGCAGAGCCGTACGCACGGCAGGTCCTTCCCTCCAGCTATCCTCACCTCTCAACTAACCTTCCACTGCCCTTATCTTCTTTTCGACTCCTCAGATCCCCGTTCGGCACATTCATTTTTCTTTTTGAAAGGGTTGCAAAGGAAGAAAAGGAAGATGGGAAGAAGGAGACTTTGCAGTGAATCTTCAAAACCCAAACCTACCCTCTAGTCAGCGAGAAAAAAGGAACGAACCTCCAGGTACTTTCTAATTTCTTCCATTCATACGAAATCACTTCTATGCGATATAGAATGCTTGCTGGAATCCAATGATGTGCGTATATACTGTCCTAAGTCAAATCATTTAAGGCAAGTTCATATTTGGGAATCATTGATAATGCTGAATTTACAAAGTCTCTTAGATGATAATCATCCTGAAACTCTTGGACGATTGAATGCATCGGAAGATATTTGATGTTTTTATTGAGTGAATGATGCCAAAAACAAATACTTCGAATAAAGAAAATTTCTTAAGATTGCACATTTTCTGCTGAATTACTTCTACATCATCACAGCCCGGATTCCTATATTGTAACTCCAAATTCCATAAAGAATTCCATCCAATGTTGGACAACTTATCAACCAAAAGTTTCATCTAGTGCTTCGGCCCACTTATTTTGCTGCTCGTCAGTGGCTAACTAGCCTCTATTTCAACCATCATTCCCCTTGCATTCTAGCAACTAAATGTCCTCGATACAGCCATTATTATTTCCAAATTAAAATCTCTGCTCAACCCCAATTCTTAGTCGAATTCCTTATCTTTTTCATCCAGGATATGATTATATTTATACTAATACCACCATAAACAAGTATAAACAAATAGTAACCACGAAACATTTCTTAATGACATAATTAATTATTTACATGAAATATCACCTTCCATAATTTTCTTACAAAGTTCATGCAAAATTGTAATTGTTCCATCACATTTAGCATATTTATTGGTGAAATACTCTCTCATGACATATGTGGGCTGTATGGAAACCCCACGTAAAGCGCATGTCAAGTATTCTCTATTATTAATACATATTTGGATATACGTATATATTCATGTTTCCAAATTTGCACACTTTATTATATAGAGCTTGCTTTGTAGCGTTCTACCTTACCACATGGTAATATAAAAATTCTTAGTAATCTACTTATTCAAACCTGTTGACTCTTATGCTTTTGGAACTTTAAATCGCTCACGTATGCTTAGTTATCTATATGTTATATTAATCATTTATTATTATTTTGCAATAGTAATAGCCCACTCTCTTATTCAATTCTAATCCAGTAGGAATCAACTAAACTAATCATAATCTCATAAACTTAAGGAGCCATTGTTTTCATGCAGTTTAGATTCAATGGCATGCCATGAAGCATGCATACTCCAAACATTGTTCCCATACTTGTATGTCCATAATATAACATTGCCTGGAACAACACACCACCTCTATTATGGGTAATGGAAACCTTGCATTCTTAAATAGAACTCACACTTGTTCATACTAACTTTGTTTCCACATGGTACATGTTAGAGTAGAATTTAATTCCTATTCAGATGATTGAGCTTAATTATATATAAACTTAGCTTGACACAATCTTCTAGAAAATCATCCCAGCTTTACACTGAAGTGTACTAAAATAAAAGTGCAAATATTGATAACCTCAAGAAACATCTAGAATAGTATCGGTAGGTAACATTCGTGAGTGTCCAACTCACTAAACTATTTGTGAAGAAATCTCAAAAGTACTTTATAATAGAAAAAAAAAACTCACTATATATCATCATCATTTGGGCAACATTTAGACATTTTAGGTATTTTGCTTCTTAATTTAGGTTGAATGTTAATTTCTTTTCTTTGATAAATGCTTATTTTAGGATGTGTGAACCCTAGACAGCAAAATATTTCATTTCACTATCTCATATATAGATTTAAATTGTATGTTTAGAACTTGCATTTACATGGAGGTGATGTTTAGAAATTATTTAATACGTATTTAAATTGAATTTCTCCTATTATAGAATTACTTAGGATTGGATTAAATTGAATGAATTGCATATATCTTTTCAAATTAGTTTATTCAAATCCCTATTGCTAGTTCTAATATCAATGTGAATTGTGAAATTGGAGATGTTTATAACTTCTATAATTGATCATTTTTATATGTAGAATAAATTATATAAAATTGTGTAAGTTAGAATTATCTCTATCATTGTAGATAGTTTTCATTAGTTATGTAATGTGGATATTGTAATTTCACTTGAATAATGGTATGGTATATGTTAAGTTTAATTCATCTATTTTAAAACTTTATATAGAATTTAGATTAGTCTATCAAACTTGAATATATTGTCAAATTTCTTATAACTAGAATGTAAAGTTATATATAATTTACTTAGGTTGGAACATAATTAGAATTAATATCTTATGCTTTCAATTAAGTTAATGATAAGTCTTTATTGAATTGTTCTTTCATTCTATATTCTAGCAAGTTGAGATTTATACAAACATATCATGTTTTATTTGTGAATGTTATAAGCATACTTATGGAATGTAGATTCAATTACTTAGCTCATGCTATGGTTAAATTGGAATAAGCAATCTTATGTAATGAATTGACTTAATATTAGCTTTATATTATTAATCTTTTCAATTAATCTTCCAAATGAATGGAAGACTTGTATGTTAATGTTATATGTGTTTCTTTTGAGCAAATACACTAGAGTTCATGCCAAAATTATTAGAATTAGAATGAGATTCTTATGTTCTACATGTTTTACTTTTCCTATAGTTGTATGTTAGAATTAATTAAGAATCTTTTAATTTCTTTTGTATTCTAATTAACTTAACATTTTAAACTAGGTTAAAGTTCTTTAAAAGAACTTATGATAGGATTAATGCTCAAACAATCACATAAATGATTAGCACTTATTTCCATAGTCTTTAACCTTTCAAATTAGTTATCTATTGATTAAACTAGAGAATAATAGCTCCTTTTCATCCTTTAAATAAGTTATAAATTTTTAAATTCCTACAATTACAAATGAATTATTACGTATAAGATATAATCTACTTCTTTCCTTACTTTTAAATACTCAACATCAATTAATCTTAGATAGCTTTATGATTGAATTGATTTGATACTTTCTAGTTTGTAAGCTAACTAGATGAAGTTAATAGAAATTAATTTAGCATATACTTTCATTAGCTTAGCTGTTACAACCCTAGTTATTATCATAGCTAATTTTAGATTAATTGTGCTAAACCAAGACCTAATTTTGATTACATTATACTTAATGGGTCATTTAAACCAAACTATAGAAGTTTGAAATCAATCGAAGCTAAATTGAAAGTTTTGGTATTTTTGCATATTTTAGAGCCCTGAAAAATACCTTTTGATCTCTAAATTAAAATTAGATTTTATTTTTGAGTTCCTCATGCCCTAATTATTTAAGGGTGAATTTTTGGGAATTTTTGGAGTTCATTTAGACCTAAATTGAATTTAGGAAATTTTTAGAATTTAAGTAATTAATTTAAAGTATTTAATTTATTTAAATATTTAAATAATTAATTTTATAAATACGGGATTTGCTGTCGGGACCGCAGCAAATCCGCTACGGGGTCCTGATAGCGGGGCAGCATATCCACCGTATGGATGATTAAGCACGCATCCTAACACACCTAATCCTACAGCTTGTATCATCCACGCCATAATGTAATCCTATCTGCTTAATCGACATCTCCCATCCAACGCTCGAGATCTAATCCGTGGTTCTGTTAATCAGGAGCCGCATCAGACTGTCAAACCCCAACGGCTGCGTGATCAGACGGCTACCGAAGTATCCGCCTTGTTCACCTTCATCTTCCTCCCGATCTCTCCCACGTGCGTTGGTCCCCCGATAGCCAAATCCTTCCCCAGCCCCATGGCAATACGAGAAATTATCCCGTTCTTCTTCCTTTGCCCTCCGGTGCAATGGTCTGTCAACAATGCTCTCCCCATTCTGCCCTCAGACGGTTAAACCCATCCTATCCTTCGGGCTGAACCACACGCTGGTGCCCGAGCCTCAGCTTCTACCCCTATGCATCCCTCAATCTATAAATACCTCCTGGGAATCACAGTAAGTCCTTTTGCTCATTGTGATCCCCTAATTCACAGCTGTTTTCCCCTGAAGCTCTCGGTGAACCCGGCGATTGGACCTGCTGCGTATAGCTGATAGAGGGCGAGGTCTGGCGTTCAAACCCCCTGTGTAGCCGCTGAGACTGCTTGGAGAGTTTCTGAGCTAGCCATTTCCACTCTGTCATAGCCATTCCTTGGTCCTCAAGTGCAGCCTCTGATCCTTTTTCCTTTGTCGAGCTGATTTCAGCTTGACTCGCACTTAATTTACCCTAAATATTGTGATAGGACCTCACCTTAGCTCCCTAGTAGGCGCCTAAGTCCTCTGGTAGGGACTGGCAGTGGACCAGACGGCATAATCCCATATGAGTGTGCACTGGCAACCAATCCTTAGGACGCTGGATGCCGGCATTTTTCCAAGGCTTTGAGCTCTATCTCAAATTCTAATTATCGTATAAAGTGATTGCATATTAATTGCAATCACTGGGTTCGATCTAATCGATCGATTCAACTGGGGTTGATCGACTTAGAGTGAGCATGCGTCCGTTAGATGCTGCGAGTAGCATCCCATTGATCCCTCCATGCTCAGGACCAATTGAGTTGCCCAATTGATGCCCCTTCAATCCCTGAGCATGTAGGTATAGAGCTCGGCTCGCATCGTCAGCTCTGTGAGGAGAATTCAATCCTCACATGTGAACCTTAAGAGAACGTTTTGGCCGAGTAGCACCCCGGCGATCCGGCGCATCCCAAATGGGGATGTTTGGTTCAGTCGATGCCTCTCACACTCCTGAAGGTGTAGCCATCGAGTTCTAGGAGAGGCGCTGTCGGTGGATGGAGAATTTGGGATTTGAAGTAAACCCTAATCTCTATCTATCGTGTATCCTCTACAGCGGAGAAGACGACTAGTGCCGGGACGGGCCGGATCCTAGCCCGCGAGGTTTCGATTTTGGGCCGCGGTTTAATAAATGAATTATGGAATTAAATTTCTTATGTTAATTATTTAACAAATCATTCCCTATAGTTCTGATTTAAATAAAAATATATATTAAATTATTTAAATAAATTTAACTATACTTATCCAAATTGTATGATCCAATATACCATTTTAATCAAAAAAATGCAATGAATAATAATATAAAATAAAATCAAATATCCAATGGTTAGATCATAAATAATTGACTATTTTTTTTTTTTTTTATTTAAATCATAATAAATTCAATTAATGTCCAAAATTATTGATTAAGGTCTCTGATTGCTCATAAGACTATAGAGAACCTATGTAAACTATTAAAAGTAATTTAAGAACCTTAATTTATTAATCACTCCTTAATTACTCTAATTTGGGATTAGTAAATTAAGCCTTAGATTAATCTCTAATTTTGATAAATCTAGTTACTAATGCTTTATTAAGTATAGCAGAGCCTTTAAATATATTTGGAGTATTTTAGTATACCAAAATTTCCTTAATCACTTTAATTGGCTTTAAAATGTGATTAGTACTAATTAAGCTAATTAGATTATCAAAATCTAAGATAAGTGTGTATCCTACTTTATTAACTAATATAGAACTCATTAAAATAGACTTGGATCAATTTGAATGAGTAAATCTTAAAATCTCATTTTTAGCCTTAAGAGGGTATTTTGGTCATTTTGACCAATGTGTTTAAGTACCCTTAAATCTTAGAATTCTCAATTAAAGTAATAATTATCAGTAATGAGATGTATTAATATCAATTGCTAAATAGTATCATCTCTTGAATGAATCTTAGTGTTTAAATCTTAAAAAAATCCTCAAATAAGTTCTTAGGATCTTAAGTGATCTTAAGACCCCTTCGTAAAAGACTTAGCTTAAATTAATATTAATATTAAAGTTTCTAATCTTAGCTATCCTACCAAAGCTTGTTTATGAATTATAGTCTCAATTAAAGTATAAGCAAAATCTTTAAAGAATGCTAAACTTAGACTTATTAGTTTAGATCTAAGTGATAAGAAATTCATATCTTAGATCTCAGGTCTTAGACTTTAGACTTTAGATCTTCTAATTTGATTGAATTGCCTTCATTTGGGATTTCTTACTTGATTAATTATTTAATCCTTTTGAAGCCTTCCTTGTGGGTATAGGATTGATTCAATCTATAGAATAATATAATCATCCTAAAGATTGAATATAGATTTTAGATTCTTAATTCTTAATTGATTATTTTATCTTATAATCAGTAGAGTAACATTTTATTAAGATCTTAGTTTCTGAATCCTTCAGCTTATAAGATTCCTTATCTTTAATTTGGGTTTAAGTGTGAACCCTAGATCCTTATTAGGATATACCCTGGATTCAGGATTTGAACATCAAAGTGGAGTTTAGATCCATAATCCTTAATCTTGATTTACTTAACCAAGATTTGGGCTAAGTGAGAATGATAATAATAATCAGGTCATTGATTCATTTACTTTAATCTTATAGTCATCATATGATTATAAATTAGAACTTGTTAAGTTCTATTGTTAATATAAAGGTCATGAATCTGAAATTATAATCGATAGCTGGATATTGGATATACTAAACTTGTATCTTCTCAGAATAGTTAGTTGGATAAATTAGATAATAATAGATATCACATAAGTCTAAATTGAGTCTCTTACTTACTTGGAATTTGATTGCTTTGCACTTTTGAATATTGAGCCTCATTCCTTAAGCATAATAGGTAAACTTAGGATATGGAAGATACATCCTAAGTTAGTATTTAAAAAGCATAGCATTCATTCAGTTCTTTCAGTACTTTCAGTTAGTAGAATATGTCCTAGCTTAGTTTATCTCTTCAATTTTAGTTTTGTTATAGAATAGACTCAGACCTAGCTCTGTAGATGTCTAAGATATATACATGTTTTATTATATAAGTTCAACTTTGATCTAGCTCTGTGAATGCCTATGATGGATATATATTGAACTTTCAGTTCAGAGGTCCTGTATGGCCTATTTCTATTATGGAAGTATTATGTTTTAGGCTTATTCCTATTTCAGTTCAGTTTTTAGTATTTGTTTTGCTTTGCCACATATTTTAGTGGCCTTACTTTAGTGCTTGGCCTATTTTGCCACATGTTTCAGTGGCTTCACTTTTGCTCATTCATGTACTTAGCTTACTTTTGCTACATGCTTCAGTGACATTTTACATATTAATTTGCATGCTTGTATAATGCTCTTATTGATTTATATTAAATATTAGCATATTTATGATACTAGAATTATATGTTTATTTCAGCACTTGTGTTCTTTATATACTCAGCATGTATCCATATGATCATAAGCATATTAAGATCAGATTTATTTCAGTAATTGTAGTTACTTTTAGGCTCACCTTATTTAATTGCTTCTTTGTTGTTATTTTTACATACTTGTTGATTAGCTATAAATAATTAGTTTATAGCTTTCCTGTTCTTTGTAGCTTGTAGCATCTTATAATGTTTGTATGTTTAAAACCTTTAAATGTGATATCTTAAATATTTAGTTCACTTAAATAGCCTAAAATATACTTTGACAATTATCTAACTGCAACCTTTTTCTTTTGTTGGCTGGGGCCCTAGCATTTGTGATACCGACAAATGTCAGATTCAGAGTTCTTTGTTGGCAGTGCTGCAGGAGTGGAGCTAGTGCAGTAGGAGGATCTTCCTACTGCTGCTTAGATAGATTTTCATTTTCTTGCAGTGAGTTTGAGAGATTTTTTCTTTCATTTAATTCAGTTTGTAATAATTAAACTCTAGATGTATTTACTTTCCTACACTTAATTTGAGTTACTGTTTCTTTTACTCTCTTATACTATGTTATGCTGGGATATTATATTATATCGCTTCTTGCTTCCTCTACTTTGATTTATATTGATGTATGTTCACAATTCTAGGTGATAACTCATTGGCTTAAGGTAGGTTGGATCCTACCTGACTTTACTTAAGTTCGGGATTTGTCACAGTTGGAGCACCGTACTCCCCGTGATTATGCTAATATCCGTATTAGCATCGCCGCGGGAAAGTACGAGGCCCCACAGTTGGTATCAGAGAACATCATAAGGTGTCAGAATGGGATTTGTGATTCCTTTATACCTAATGGATGGTTCTTCTGAAGTACAAACATCAAGACATAACATCCATAACATAGTACTATCAGTAACTCTCTAAAAATTTAGAATGAAAATACTAATATCCTAAATATCTAATCATCTATAGCTAACAAAAAAACTAATACATTCTACTATTAGGATCAAATGGATCAGGAAGAGTCTGACTTGGAATATTATTTGCATGCCTTCAAGATGGCTTGGAGTTATTATTTCAAATGGAGATAGGAAAGAAAATGGCAAATCACAAGACTTTCCCATATACGCAGAGTGTCCAGAGTTCCTCTGGCTTGATATAGTGACAAATTTGATGCTAGACTATGCGGGAGTATGGTGGTACGATACCATCAAGAAGCTCGAACGGAAATGCAAGAGAAAGCGTCGGAAAGTGACCTTTAAAGATTTTTGTGTTGCATTTAGGATTGAGTACATTAAGGAAATCTAAGTGCTAGCTAGAGTAGTTGTCATTTCTTGATTTTAGTTGTGCTGTGATTTCTGGCATTTTCTAAATCTTATGTAATCCTTCATTTCAAAAAGTAATGAAAATTTTTTGCATATATTAGAAAATTTAATTATTGTTTTCCTTAGAATGATTCTGAAAACTAGATTTGTACTGCTTACTTAGAATAAATTATGGATCACCTTCTGTTGCTACCCCAATCAAGAATGATATCACTTCGAGCAGTTCTTCTAATGAAGTAGCTCATCTGTGAGCAATGGTGGCAACCTTGTTGGAGAATCAGGCTCAACAAGCACTGATAATGCAAAAGATGATGTCCGATCGTCCAGTACCAGCTGTTGCTACTGCTTCTGCTGTCCCTATTTTGCAACATACTTTTCTTTCCCATCACTCTATGGATAGTCTTCTCCATAACTTCTTAAGACTAAGGCCTTCCACCTTCGATGAAAACTTATCACCAATGGATATAGTCGACTAGCTGAAAGCAATAGAGAAAGATCTTATTAGTCTAAAGATCCCAAACTCAGAAGCCGTCCGTCTCACTACACACCCGTTTCATGCTGAAGCAAAATAATGGTGGGAGGAGGCTCGGAATACAAAGTTCATCAACTATGAATTGAAAAACATCCCTTGGGATGAATTCGTTGAAGCATTCAAAGCTGAATTCATTCCCCCGTCTGCTCAGAACATCATTGCAGACACAATTCTAAGGTTGACTCAAGGAAGTTGCTCTGTTGCTGACTACGAAAGAGAATTTCATAGGTTGATTTGTTTTGCTCCAGAGATTACCCACTCCATATCTGCTAAGTGCCATCGCTTTTTCAGTGGACTCCGAGATTCACTAAAAGATCAAATTGTTCAATTTCGCCTGATTAGCTTCTTTGAACTAGTAGAGACAGCTAAGGTGATTGAGCATCATCACTCAAAAAAAGATCTCAAGTGAAAGGTGCAATCAACTCCTAACCAACATGAAGCCTTCAAGAGGCACAGGCCCAACTCTGCAAAGTTCTATCAATTTGAAGCTGCACCAATTGTCGAACAAATTCAAGGATGTAATAGGCCTCACCCATATGGCAAGTGTTACCACTTCCACCATAAGTGCTACAATTGTGGGTGACCAGGCCACAGGTTCTATTACTGTACACACACGGAGACAATGGATGAAGTTTCAATAAAGCCATCCCAAAATAACCAAGTATTTAGAGTAACTCTGTTGAACAGGAGAGAACCAAATTTGACAATAATGCCAGTACCTGCACTTGAAGTTGCTCCAAAACATCCCTCAGCTCCTAAACCCCAGAACTATCTCAAGAAGCAGGTAAACATCATCCTACTGGTCCTACGTGAGTATATGCTTTAATGCCTCTAGAAGCCACAAAAGATAATAATGTAGTTTCAGGTACACATTTCTGAACTTCTCCTTGTTAATTGCATTTCTGTACCTTAATTATTGCAATTGGTTAATGCGATTTGTATGAATAAATTAGGCACACTTTATTTTAATGACCAGCCCTGCAATGTGTTATTTGACACTGGTGCTAGTCATTAGTTTATTTCTGAATATTTTGCCAACATCCTTAAACCACACTCGTACAACTTAGCAAAATCTTTGAGTGTTGGACTTCCATCTGGAGCCTAACTAAGTGATCATAAGTTTTGTAATATTAAAATTACATTAAATGGGTAGGAGTTTAACTCCGAATTAATCATCCTGCCATTAGTAAACTTTGATATCATCCTTGGGATGAACTGGCTCAGTGACAATAATGTCGTAATAAACTGCCTGAAAAAGAAGGTCACTCTCCATTCCCAGGGCAAGTCTGAAACCTTTATAGGAAAAACCAGTACACAGTTATCGTTGATCAATGCTATTAAAGCTGAACAATTGATCAGTAAGGATTATGATGCTTTTTTGGTAACAATGATGGGTGAAGTAAGAGAAAGTACCACTCTCTCTAATTATAAAGTAGTTAAGGAATTCACCGACTATTCCCAGAAAATTTACTTGGTGTACTTCCTTCCAGAGAAGTCGAGTTCTCTATTGAATTAGCTCAGAGTACTCTGCCTTTATCTAAAGCACCATATAAAATGGCACCTAAGGAACTTTAAGAACTCAACAAATAGTTACGAGAGCTCCTGAATAAAGGCTTTATTAGGCCAAGTATATCTCCTTGGGGAGCGCCCGTTCTATTTTTAAAGAAGAATGGTGGATCTATGAAAATGTGCATAAATTATCGTGAACTAAATAAAGTCACCATAAATAATAAATATCCATTGCATAGAATTGATGATTTATTCGACCAATGATCTAGAGCTGTCATATTCTCTAAGATTGACTTAAGATCTGGATATCATCAATTGCAAGTAAAAGAAGATGATGTAGGAAAGACTGCTCTCCGTATTCGCTATGGTCATTTTGAATTCTTAGTGATGTCTTTCGGACTCACCAATGCACCGTCAATCTTCATGGAATTGATGCAGCGAGTTCTAAAGCCATATTTAGACAAATTTGTAATCGTCTTTATCGATGATATTCTCATTTATTCTCCGACCTTAAAAGATCATGAAGAACATCTGAGGGTAGTATCAAAAGCTCTGTGTGAATATAGGTTGTATGCCAAGTTCTCCAAATGTGAGTTTTGGCTCAAGTCCATTACATTCTTGGGAGATGTAGTCGATGCCCAAGGTATTCGTGTAGATCAAAATAAAGTAAGCGTTATTCAGGACTGGATTCAACCTAAGACAGTCACAGATATTAAAAGTTTCTTGGGATTTGTCGGATATTACATGAAGTTTGTTAAGGGCTTTTCCCAGATCTCTTCGCCTTTGACTAAATTAATTCAAAAAGCTGTTCCATTCATTTGGAGCCTGAAATGCGAGAAAGCGTTTCAGACTTTGAAGGACACACTCTCTACCGCTCCAGTACTTGTTCTGCCCAAGGAAGGCTTGAACTACCAGGTATACACCAATGCCTCTATAATTGGACTAGGTTGTGTGTTAATGCAAGAGGGTAAGGTAATCGCTTACGCCTCTCGACAATTAAAGCCCAATGAGAAAAATTATCCAGTTCATGATCTTGAACTTGCCGCTGTGATATTTGCCTTAAAGATTTGGCATCACTATTTATATGGAGTTCAATCTTCGATCTTCACCGTTCGTCAAAGCTTGAAGTATATCTTCACTCAAAGAAAACTAAATTGTCATCAAAGGAGATGGTTAGAACTCATCAGTGATTATGATCTTAGTATCCAGTATCATTCAGGAAAGGTAAATGTAATGGCTGATGCTCTTAGTCGTCGTACTACTTTATCTTCCAAGATCGCCTCCAATTTTTTAGGACAAGAATTTTGTAAGCTAGAGATTTCTACAGTCAGTTGCGATATGCTAAGTTCTGTTTTAGCAAATATCAATGTGGAACCAACATTCCACAGAGATGTCTCTATCTCGCAAACTAAAGACGTTGATTATCTGAAATTCAAAATGATATTGAAGGTAGTCGTCATCATGAATTGCAAATGTGCAACGGCATAATTTATCAAAGTAATTATTTGTGAATTCCTAAATCCATGCACTGTGAAGTATTGATTGAAGGTCATAATTCTGGGTATCACATTCACCCAGGCAATACCAAGATGTACCAGGATTTAAAGCAAACATTTTGGTGGCCCGATATGAAGAAGGATGTAGCCAATTTTGTGGCTAAAGTCATGCCTACAATTTGGTAAAGGTCGAGCACCAAAGACTTGGTGGTCTTCTAGATCCGTTAGAAATTCATGAATGGAAATAGTTCGATATATCTATGGATTTCATCATGGGATTGCCTCGTGCAAAATCTGGTGACGATGTAATCTGGGTTATAGTATACCGCTTAACTAAATTAGCGCACTTTCTTCCTATTCGTCAGACAGACTCTGTGGAGAAGCTAGCAAAGCTCTATATCAAGGAAATTACTAGACTGCATGGTATTTTGAAATCGATTGTATCCGACAGAGATAACAGATTTACTTCTAAGTTTTGGCAGACTGTGCATCAATATCTGGGTACTACTCTAGCTATGAGTACAGCTTTTCATCCTCAAACTGATGGTCAGACTGAAAGAGTGAATCAAGTTCTGGAAGATTTGCTTATGCTTTGTGTTCTTAATTTTGCCAGTTCCTGGAAAGATCATATTCCATTAGTAGAGTTTGCCTACAATAATAGTTTCCAAGCCAGTATTAAAATGGCTCCTTATGAGGTGTTATATGGTAGAAAATGTAGTACTCTGCTTGCTTGGTCAGAAATAGGAAGTGTTCAACTTTTTGGTTCAGAGTTAGTTGAAGTAAATAACAAGAAGATTTATTTAATCCAGCAAAGACTTCATCCAGCTCAAGATCGTCAAAGCAAGTATCATGATGCTCATCATCGCCTCTTAGAATTCAATATTGGCGATTCTGCCTATTTGAAAGTCAGTCCAATGAAGGGTATCTACAGATTTGGTGTAGCAGGGAAACTCAGTCCCCGCTATGTTGGACCTTTTGGGATTTTGGCCAAAGTAGGATCATCTGCCTACAGGTTAAATCTTTCGGATGACTTCGCAGCTGTTCAGAATGTGTTCCACATATCATCGTTAAGACGATGTCTCAGAGTCCCTTCTCATCTCGTTCAGCTTTCGGCAGTAGAAATTCAACCTAACCTTTCTTTTGCCAAAGAACCAATCATAGTCTTAGCTCGTGACCAGAAGCAGCTAAGAAATCATTCAATTCCTATGGTCAAAGACTAGTGGAATAATCGGTCTTTGGAAGAATCTACTGGGGAGAAAGAAATAGATATGCACAATAAATATCCATAGCTTTTTGTAAGTCTAGGTACTGTTCCTTACTTTCTCATCTATTTTATTTAAATATTTCAATTTCTGTAGTACTTTCTTCACTAAGTGATATCGGGGATGACATCATTCTTAAGTGGGGGAGTCTGTAATAACTCTAGTTGTTACCATAGCTAATTTAAGATTAATTATGTTAAATATGATTCCATTAGACTTAATGGGTCATTTAAACTTAACCCTAAAAGTTTGAAATCTATATCGTCAGAGCTAAATTGAGAATTTTGATATTTTTATCTATTTTTAAGCCCTAGAAAATACCTAAATTTATTTGATATTCAAATTAAAATCTGATTTTATTTTTGAGTTTCTCATGCCCTAATTAGCTAAAGGTGAATTTTTGAGAATTTTTGGAGTTCATTTAGTCATAAATTGAATTTAGGAAATTTTTAGAATTTAAGTAATTAATTTAAAGTATTTAATTTATTTAAATAATTAAATAATTAATTTTATAAATGCGGGATTTGCTATCAGGACCGCGGCAGATCCACTGCGGGGTCCCGACAGTGGGGCTGCATATCCACCGTATGGATGCTTAAGCACGCATCCTAACATACCTAATCCTACAGCTCGTATCATCCGCAACGTGATCTAATCTTATCTGCTTGATCAGCATCTCCCATCCAACGCTCGACATCTAATTCGCGGTTCTGTTAATCAGGAGCCGCATCGGACCGTCAAACCCCAACGGCCGTGTGATCAGATGGCTGCCGAGGACTCCGCCATATTCACCTTTGTCTTCCTCCCAATCTCTCCCACGCATGCCGGTCCCCCAATAGCCAGATTCTTCCCCAGCCCCGTGGAAGTACGGGAAATTATCCCGTTCTTCCTCCTTTGCCCTCCGGTGCAACGGTCTGTCGGTAATGTTCTCCCCATTCTGCCCTCAGACAGTTAAACCCATCTTGTCCCTCGAACCAAACCACATGCTAGTGCTCGAGCCTCAACTTCCACCTCTATCCATCCCTCGACCTATAAATACCTCTTGAGAATCACAGTAAGTCCCTTTGCTCATTGTGATCCCCTAATTCACAGCTTCTTTCCCCTGAAGCTCTCGGCGAACTCAACGATGGACTTACTGTGTATAGCTAATAGAGGGCGAGGTCTGGTGTTCAGACCATCTGTGTAGCTGCTGAGACCGGTTGGAGAGTTCCTGAGCTAGCCATGCCCTCTCTGTCACAACCATTCCTCGGTACTCAGGTGCAGCCTTCGATCTCTTTTCCTCTGTCAAGCTGGTTTCATCTTGACTCGCACTCAATTGACCTTAAATTATATGATAGGACCTCACCTTAGCTCCCTAGTAGGTGCCTAAGTCCTCTGGTAGGGATTGGCAGTGGACCATATGGCATAATCCCATCTGAGTGTACACTAGCAACCAATCCTTAGGACGCTGGATGCCAGCATTTTCCCGATGCTTTGAGCTCTATCTCGAATTCTAATTGTCATATGAAGTGATTGCAAATTAATTGCAATCACTGAGCTCTATCTGATCGATCGATTCAACTGGGGTCGATCGACTCAGAGCGAGCCTGCATCCGTTAGAATTCAATCCTCACATGTGTGACTTAAGAGAACGTCTCGGCCGAGTAGCACTCCGGTGATCCGACGCATCCCAGATGGGGATTTTGGGTTCAGTCGATGCGTCTCACACTTCTGAAGGTGTAGTCATCAAGTTCTAAGTGAGGCGCTGTCAGTGGACGGAGAATTTGGGATTTGAAGTAAACCCTAATCTCAATCTATCGGGTATCCTCAGCCGCGGAGAAGACGACTAGTGCCGGGTCGAGCCGGACCCCGGCCCGTGCAATTTCGATTTCGGGCTGCAGTTTAATAAATGAATTATGGAATTAAATTTCTTAGGTTAATTATTTAATAAATCATTCCCTATAGTTTTGATTTAAATAAAAATACAAATTAAATTATTTAAATAACTTTAGCTATACTTATCCAAATTGTGCGATCCAATATACTATTTTAATCAAAAAAAATGCAATGAACAATAATATAAAATACAATCAAATATTCAATGGTTAGATCTTAAAGAATTACCTAATCTTTCTCTATTTTTATTTAAATTATAATAAATTCAATTAATGTCTAAAAATAATGATTAAGGTCTCTGATTGCTCATAAGACCATAAAGAATTATATAAGTCATTAAAAGTAATTTAAGAACCTTAATTTTATTAATCACTCCTTAATTACCTTAATTTGAGATTAGTGAATTAAGTTTTAGATTAACCTCTAATTTTGGTAAATCTAGTTTATAATGCTTCATTAAGTATAGTAGAGCCTTTAAATATGTTTGGATCATTTTAGTATGCCCAAATTTTCTTAATCACCTTAATTGACTTAAAAATATGAGTAGTGCTAATTAGGCTAATTAGGTTACCAAAACCTAAGATAAGTATGTATCCTACTTCATTAACCAATATGGAACTCGTTAAAATAAACTTGGATCAATTTGACCATAATATGTTTAAGTACCCTTAAACCTTAGAATTCTCAATTAAAGTAATAATTATCAATAATGAGATGTATTAACATCAATTGCTAAATGGTATCATCTCTTGAATGAATCTTAGTGTTTAAATCTTAAAAAATCCTTAAGTAAGCTCTTAGGATCTTAAGTGATCTTAAGACCCCTTTATAAAAGACTTAGCTTAAATTAATATTAATGTTAAAGTTTCTAATCTTAGCTATCCTACCAAAGCTTATTTATGAATTATAGTCTCAATGAAAGTATAAGCAAAAGTTTTAAAGAACCTTAAACTTAGACTTATTAGTTTAGATCTAAGTGATCAGAATTTCAGATCTTAGATCTAAGGTCTTAAACTTTAGACTTTAGATATTCTAATTTGATTGAATTACCTTCATTTGGGATTCCTTACATGATTAACTATTTAATCCTTTTGAAACCTTCCTTGTGGGTATAGGATTGATTCAATCTATGGAATAACATAATCATCATAAAAATTGAATATAGATCTTATATTCTTAGTTCTTAATTGATTATTTTATCTTATAACCAGTAGAGTAATCTTTCATTAAGATCTTAATTTTTGAATCCTTTAGCTTATAAGATTTCTTATCTTTAATTTGGGTTTTAAGTGTGAACCCTAGATCCTTATTAGGATATACCTTGGATTCAGGATTAGAACACCAAAGTGGAGTTTAGATCCAAAATCCTTAATCTTGATTTACTTAATCAAAATTTGGGTTAAGTGATAATCATAATAATAATCAGGTCATTAATTTATTTACTTTAATCTTTATAGTCGTCATATGATTATGAATTAGAACTTGTTAAGTTCTATTATTAATATTAAGGTCATGAATCTAGGATTATACTCGATAGCTGGATATTGGAGATTCTAAACGTGTATCTTCTCAGAATAGTTAGTTGGATAAATTAGATAACAACAGATATCACGTAAGTCTAGATTGAGTCTTTTGCTTATTTTTACTTTGATTGATTTGCACCCTTGAATATTGAGCATCGTTCCTTGAGCATAATAGGTAAACTTAGAATATGGAAGATACATCCTAAGTTAGTATTTGAAAAGCATATCATTTATTCAGTTCTTTCAGTGCTTTTAGTTAGTAAAGTATGTCCTAGCTTAGTCTACCTCTTCAGTTCTAATTTTATTATAGAATAAACATGGACCTAGCTCTACGGATGTCTAGGATGGATACATGTCTTATTCTATAAGTTCAACTCGGACCTAGCTCTACGGATGCCTAGGATGGATACATGTTGAACTTTTAGTTCAGAGGTCGTGTATGGCCAGTTTCTGTTATGACAGTACTATATCTTAGGCTTATTCCTACTTCAGTTCAATTTTTAGTATTTATTTTGCTTGACCACATATTTCAGTGGCCTTACTTTAGTGCTTGGCCTATTTTACCACATGTTTCAATGGCTTCACTTTTGCTCATTCATATACTTAGCTTACTTTTGCCACATACTTCAGTGACCTTCTACATATTAATCTGCATACTTGTATAAATGCTCTTATTGATTTAGATTAAATATTGGCATATTTATGATGCTAGAATTATATATTTATTTTAGCACTTGTGTTTTTTATATATCAGCATGTATCTAAATGATCATAAGCATGTTAGGATCAAATTAATTTCAGTAGTTGTAGTTGCTTTTAGCCTCACTTTATTTAATTATTTCTTTGTATGTTATTTTTACATATTTGTTGATTAGCTATAAATGATTAGTTTATAATTATCCTGTTCTTTGTAGCTTGTAGCACCTTATAATGCTTGTATATTTAAAACTTTTAAATATGATATCTTAAATATTTAATTCACTTAAATAACCTAAAATGTACCTAGATAATTATCTAAATGCAATATTTTTCTTTTGTTGGCTGGGGCTCTGACATTTGTGATACCGACAAATGTTAGATTCATAGTTGTTCATTGGTAGTGATGCAGGAGATGAGCCAGTGTAGGAGGAGGACCTTCCTACTGCTGCTTAGATAGATTTTCATTTTCTTACAGTGAGTTTGAGAGATCTTTTCTTTCATTAATTCAGTTTATAATAATTAAACTCTTGATATATTTACTTTTCTGCATTTGATTTGAGTTACTATTTTTCTTACTCTCTTATACTATATTATGATGGGGTGTTATATTATACTGTTTCTTGCTTTCACTACTTTGATTCATATTAATATATGTTCACAATTCCATGTGACAAGTCTTTAGCTTAAGGCAGGTTGGGTCCTACCTAACTTTACTTAAGTTAGGGATTTGCTATAGTTGGAGCACTGTACTCCCTGTGATTATGCTAATATCAGTATTAGCATTACTGTGGGAAAGTACGGGGCCCCACATTAGCAAACTATAAACCTTACTCTTTCTTACTAGTTTCCTTAAAATTTAATTATTAATATAATTGATTTGATTAGTTTAGAACTAGTATATGATAAACTTCCTTTACTTGAAAATACTATTTTTTAAATTTCTCTTTCTTCTACTATTAATTATAATTGACTTAAAGATCAATATATATATGTCAATTAGAAGCTCAATTAGCTATATTTATTAAGTAGATCATTAAAATTTAGATAATAAAAGGATATCACATAGTTTATAATTATTAAAATTTATTAAATGCTTGCTTAGCTTTGAGCATTTTCCTTGAACATTCATACAAAATTATTGTGCATAAATAAAAATTTCATAAAACGTTAAGGGGAATGCATCATGGCAATTTAAATAAGAAAGATAGCGCTTATTATAGGACTTCATATTTTAGAGAGGGTAAATGTGAATGTTCGACCCCCCACTATATCTAGTTAGGCAGACGTGCTTAACTCCTTGTCCCATTTTGTTGAATACTACCACAGAATGAGATAGTTTCTAAATATAACTTCAACTAATAATATAAGTATTTTTTTTATAATCTTATTGATTATAAGATCTCTTCATAACTGTTTAGTTATGATTATTTTTCATAGTTCTAAGCTATATTTATCTTAGACCAAGAGTCTAAGATACTTTTTTACTTTCTATATTTTGCACTTTCTATTTTCAGTATTATATTTTACTTATTTACAGTTCAATTAAAATATAATATATATTATTTTATTTTATTCAATGTTTCATTGTATTTCATTATTTACTTAGCATAAATTTTATTGAACATGTATTATTTTTATTTCATTTACTTTAAATGCATATAGTAGTTTTTAGTCTGTTAAGATGTTTCTCCCTTATCATTTTTAGATGTAGGCTATGACTTATATATACAAGTGAGTATTTTTACACAGCTTATTTCATATTGTCTTCCTTACAGCAAAGTTTACTTTCTTTTTCCATACTTGATAGCTTTTATAGCTCCGCTGCTTAGTTTAAATGGTAAATTAATACTTGTGATATCCTATTAACTTAAAATGTAGCCAATCTTAAAATGTGCTTAGAATATTTAGTTTAACTATATTTTTTCTTTTATTAGCTTTGCCCTATTTTATTTAAATACTAAAATATGATAGATCAAGAGCTCTTTGATACAGGTAATACAAGTCTTAGTGCTTGAATAGCTTATAAAGAATTTTGCTTCCACTTAATTTAAATATTACTTGCATTTTATTATAAGTGAGATAGTGATTTACTTTCTTTTACTCTTACTTTTAAATGGATTTGTAATAATTAAACTTAAAATTACTTGATTTATTTTTACTTATCATTATTTATTTGTATTGTGAATTCCTATTTTATAATTGCTTGGGTTGAATGAGTGAATTATATTAATTACTTATATTGTTTATACTTGCAAATGCTTACATGTATCTCCTTAACATATATCCTCTATTATTATTCTTTATAATTTTACTTTAACTTAACATTTGCTCATAAAGTGACTTAGCCACTTAGCATCTATATTTGATTAGTTTTTTTTTTATTGAATATTGGGTGCTAAGGTAACATCCCAAAGTTGGATTAATCTTCTATCCAATTATTGGGGTCGTTACAACTGCTCCTCGAACTGTTCATGAATTTCCTGAGTATCCTCCGAACATAGCTCAACGAATTAGTACCCGTGTTAGATAAGAAGTCTAACACATTGAAACTACAATAACAGTTTATAAATATATAATGTTTAACATTTTAAACAGTTTAATAAAGCTAAAGCAAAGACAGTAAAAATAGCTAAAATCCTAAGTAAGTTTAAGTCTGAAATAAAATACTAAAACTGAAAACTAATACTGCAAACGGGAACTGTAATTGAAATTGTAAATTGAAAATAGTAAATGAATCTGAAACTACAACTATCTACTAAAATATATGTAAAATAATATGAAATCTGAATTTGAGTAAATGAAATTGTAAGACTGTATTGTATGTCACTAAATTTATAAGTATGTATCTGAATATGCCACAGAACTGTATGCTACTGATATGCTAACTGGGTGTCTCATGGACACACTATTAAATTCCTAGGTGAGCAAATGCTCCACTAACAGAGTCCTTAGGTGAGCCAAATTGCTCCGCTAATGCTGACATGGTTATGCATTATGATATGCCAAGGTTTTAATGCTGATATGCTTTAAATCATCAACAAATCCCGAAATTAAAGGTAATATCTAACAATAATTCCATTTATTTCCATTGCACATAATTCACTTAGGTGAATTCTAACTCATAAGTCTAATTTATTATATTATTTAGATTATAATCAATATAACTATTAGCTGAAGGGATTGAATACACATAATTGGTATGTTTCCAAGAAAAGGAATTTAACACTTAGTTTGTTTAATTGCACTTATCGAAACGCATGACGATAAGGGGTGAAACCTGGTCACAGTTTATTCTCTCAAATTAAGTTATTAAATACTTTAATCAAAATCATACAGTGTGCTTTAAAAGGATAGCTTGAGATATTTAGATTGTTTAAAATTGCACTTATCAAAATGCATGACGATAGGAGGCAGAACCTAGTCACATTTTATTCTCTCAAACTAAGCATCCAAATTTACCCAATTAGAAAACACCTAGGGTTGTTACACTATGACCCTTAACATGGATAAGTTATAATCCTATATTGATTTACAAAATGACCAATTCCTAATAATTCATATGATTGCAACCCATGATTGTAGTATAGCAGTGATCAGATGGGCTTACCCATATGATCTGATCAAATCAAATCTAAAGAAGTAAGAGCTGTGAAATTAGTGTAAATCATAAAACTTAAACTATCTTTTATGCTAGAAGTGCAAGATCTTTATGATCTTACTTTAGTGTTAATAATTCAACAGTTGCTAAGCCTTATTAATAGATGATCTATTGAGGTAGAAAGAAATTATATTGTGGTAGAAGTTTAGAAGAATCCCATATACCTTTAGATTATGATCTTAGATTCTTGTGGTATGATAACTTAAAAGAACTTAGCATGAGATTCTCCCATATGGTAGTAACTTAAAATTGAGTGACCTATATGTCACATCCTTGGAACCTTATGTAGGATTCATTCCAATGGAGTAAAGATTTATTAGTCTAATAATCTTTATTTATTAAATAAATTTGTTGAAATTAGTAGATTATTAGTAGAATGTGATAGTGTAAATCCATAGTGCTGAATCATTTCAGTAAAATCTAGAATTGGATGAGTCACTCTAAGTAGAATTGTAGAGTATCAATTTGATCCTATATGATTGGATAAGTACAGTTCATCTTAGAGTAAATTTTCTAAGCCTAAGTGTATCAAAATTAAATAACTTAAATGCTTAGTTTGAGATAATAAAATGTGACCGATTCTGCCTCTTATCATCGTGTACTTTGATAAATATAATTAAACAAACTAAATTTCTTAAGTCATCATTCTTGGAGCACTAAGTATGGTTGTAATTAGGGTATTTAACAATTTAGTATGAGAGGATAAACTTGATCGGGTTCTTCCTTTTATAGTCATGCACTTTGATAAGTGCAGTTAAACAAATTAAGTGTTAAATTTATCTTTTTTGGAAATATACTAACTATGTGTATGCAATCCATTCAGCTGGTGATTCTATATAATCTTAACTAAGATAATTCAATAAATTAGAATTATGAGTCAGAATTCACTTAGGTGAATTCTGCACAATGAAGACGAATGGAATCAGTGC
Organism: Gastrodia elata; assembly: GCA_016760335.1. Classification (NCBI taxonomy): domain Eukaryota; kingdom Viridiplantae; phylum Streptophyta; class Magnoliopsida; order Asparagales; family Orchidaceae; genus Gastrodia; species Gastrodia elata. The sequence continues at coordinate 17,157,411 of CM028672.1, read as the reverse complement.
TTGATGATTTTTGAATTTTGATGATTTAAAGCATATCGTCATTATAGCCTTGGCATATCATAAAGGCATAAGTCATGTCAGCATTAGTGGAGTGCTTGGCTCACCTAAGGACTCTGTTAGTTGAGTATTCTCTCACCTAGGAATATATGGAGTGTCTATGAGACACATAATTATCATATTAGTGGCATACAGTTATGTGGCATATTCAGTTGCATAATCATGAATTCAGTGGCATATAACACAATTTTAAATTAGCATTTATTCAATTTCAAATTTGTGTACTATTTCACTTATATTTCAATAATTAATTATAATTTCAGATTTACTTCTATTTTCCTTACATTTCATCATTTAGTTTGTAGTTTCAACTTTACTTTCAATTCTGCACAATTTTATTTTTAGTTATTTCAGTTACAGTTTTGTATTATTTTATTTTCAGCTATTTTAATATTTTTCTGCCATTTTGTTTAATTACTTAAATGTTAAACATTAGAAAACTATAACTGCTTATAATAACTTTCTAAATGTTAGACTCATTGTTTAACATGTGGTACTTTTGGGATCCGATAATTTGCTAGATCTAGAGCAGTTTGTAAAGCTAGATCAAGAGCCAGTTTAGGAGATCCAAAAGAAGTTTGTGGAGCTTTAAAAGACTCTCCATCAGCATTTACTTTTCTGCATTAATTATTTTTAGTTCAGTATTTAGACTACTTTTTATATTTTTATTAAGTAAACTGTTGTAAAAATTCTGGATGTATTTTTTTTTTTCTGAGATGAATGCTTTACTTAGCTTTTTTGATAAATATTTTTGGATGTATGCCTTAGCTTATGTACTCTGTATTTACTACTACTTATACTTAGTATTGTGATGTGATCAATATATTGAAAATGCAGTTATACTTATATATATTAGATTCATCATATTTTACTCATGATCCAATATATGTATATACTTAACACTTAGGAAAATGACATTACTGTTATCTTAAGTTTTAGCTCTCAACCCTTCTTAATGTTGAGTCAGCAGCCATTTAGTTATAATTTCAGCTATTTGTGGAGATGCAGAATTCCTTCCCGAGTAGCGCACCGTTCCACCGCCAATGGTTTGTAAAACTTTAAACATACTTCAGCTGCGCGTGGTGACGGAACGGGGCGCTACAATATCTAATGCTTAAGATAAGCATTTTACTCTTATCTTAAGAACTAGTCATCAACTCTTCTTTGGGGTTGAGTTTCAGCAGTTAGTAGTATTCGATGAGGTTCAGCAGCCCTTCCCGAGTAACGTACCGTTTCATCGCTAATTGTTAATACTCTTAAATTACCTCAGTTGTGCACGGTGACGAGACGAGGCGTTACAACGTTATTGTGATTTTCAGACTTATTCTCTATTAAAAGTATTTATTTATTTATTATTATTATTATTTGATTAAAAGTTTTTACTTGAAAACTAATGCATCAACCCACATAAGCATTCATTTTAAACTTTACAATGATTAACATTTGAGGTTACAAATATTAAATGATATTAAATATTTAAATTTATATTTTATACATCTAGAATAAATATCTCAAAATTAGTGAGATAAATTTGCATATATGTTCTCTAATTTCTTGATACATTTTATATTAAAATTATACAGTGTTATTATTATTGTAAACATATTTTATATACATATAATCATTGAATTTTTATTTTTATTTACCGCAAATACTATTATTTTCATTAGTAATACTTTTTTGTGCTATGCGAGGGACAATGTGTTCATTTTAAGAATACTAAAAATATTTTACTGTGATTGCAACAAACAACTATTAATTAAATTAAATATTTTTTATACATTTTTTTTGAGTTATCGATATGCTTAGAAATTTTAATTTTTTCTCATGAATTGCACTGGATTTATGCTTATATATATATATAATTAATTTAAATATAATTATTAATCATTACAAGGCCGCAACATTGCTGGGATACATCAAACAACTTGATCTAACAATGTGAGCTAATCCACGTGATGAAACAACTATTAATTATTGCAGATCCATTGGATGGGAACCACAGATCCCACTTCTAATTCAATTGTTCTAATTTATACTTTTAATTTGTTTTAAATATAAATTATTTATTTGATTAACTAATTAACTATGAAGCATAATATTTTTATTTTTTGATCAAATAAAGAAAATAAAAAAAAAGCAAAATTTAAAAATATTTTGAAGTTTTAACTTAAATTTATTATTATTATTTTAAAAAAATTTAAGATTATTAATTTCTTAAAATCTATAATGTTAAAATTATCAAAATGGTCCCAATTTCACGAATCAATTGGAATTCATATTTTAATTTGTTTTAAATATAAAATATTTATTTAATTAATAAATTAATTGTATAACATATTATTTATATTTTTCTGATCAAATAAATAATGGAGTTAATTTAAATTTATTAGAAAATAAAAAAGTATGTAAAATTCAAAAATAATTTTAAATTTTAACTTATATTTTATTGTTATTTTTCCAAATTTTAACATTATTAAATTCTCAAAAAATACATAGAATTATATTTATATTCTTAACAAATAAATAATTTCTAAACACATTAATAAATATTTTAAAACTAAGAAACTAAATATTAATTTAATATTAAATTTTCAAAATCTTAGATTTTATCATAATAGCATATGATTGTTAACTATGAAATACTGATGGTACTTTGCTTCTTTTCATAAATAAATTTAGAGTATTACTGTACTTACATATTAATTTACATCAAGATATATAGATGATGTGTCAATCCAATGTGTAAGTAGATTATTAGTTGAATGCACTTTTTAATAAGATCTATATATAAAAATTACAAAAAAAAAATTCTAATTAATCATAAATATTTTTTAATATATATTCTTGTGTAACTTATAGCATTTTCCATAAACTTATTCATAATTTATAAACTCACATATTCTCTTGATAAACAAATTATATCCTATTTTAGACTGTAAGAGAACATGGCAAGACGGATTTAAACAGAGCTGAAGATTCCAATTTGTTGGTCCCGCTTGAAACTTCGTTGCTCTGTTGCTTCTGCGTCTCATTTGAACTGAGCCCTAGCCCAGGATCCTCTTCTTCTCTCCTCACCTATGGCGGATTTTAAGATGGCCTCTTCTGGTGCGTCTTCTCCGAGGACAAAGGAGAAACCAGTTGTAGTTAGGGTGAAAAGGAAAGCCTCTCAGGCGAGTCTGGATGCTTTTTGTGAGCTTTCTTCACTGAAGTCTTATTTCCTTCATCGCTTTTTATTATTGAAAATCTAATCTTTTATTTCGGCGGCCTTTTTTTAGGGCTGGAGATTAACGAAAGGCCGATTAAAAGGTCTTTCTTGGATTTTGCGAATCTTTCAATCTCTGACCGCAACAGCAAAGGTTTTAAAATTTCAAGCTGTTTTTAAAATTTTGATGTAGTGATATTGTTAAGATGCCTTCCAAGAGAGTTAGGAGGGCACTGCATTATTGTGTTTTGGTTGTGATATAATTTTTGCTGCATGCTGCCCTGGTTAAGGTCCTAAAAGGCTAATTAACTCTAATGAATTTTTATCTAAAGAACATGATTTAAAGATTATGAGTGTTGCGTCTTTACAGTCACAGATTCCTGCTCGTCCTTTCCTTATTTGGAATCTGCATAGTTTAGAACTTAGGGGCTGTTTGGTTGGTTGACATTTAGGGTAATGTTATGTTATTTAAAACTGTTGCTAAGATAGCAGCTGTTTGGTTTGATGTTATCTAATTAATGACATCTCAAAAATTACATAAATGCCATCGTATAATGTTATCCGAATGTCGGTCGATTTCGACCGCCATTCAGATAGAATTACGGAAGAGGTATCGGGAGAGGTAGGGTACTTCGCGCGACTCTTGGAGATCTTGACGCCTTGCCTTGCCTTGCCGTCGCAGCCGTTCGCCTTGTCGTCGCCGCCGTCGCTGCCAGACGCACGGAAGGTCGCAGAGATCGCCCGACTCCCTCTCGCTGCTCGTCGAGATCGCTGCCTTCTTCGTTGCCTTCGCTGAGACGCACGGAAGGGGTCGCTGAGACGCCCGACTCCCTCTCGTAAAGTCGACAATCTACCGTCTACATTTGGTGTGAGTTTCTTCACTTTCATTGGTTTTTTGAGATGAATTATCATGACAATTATACTGCATCGGTTCAAATTGAATTGCATGCGAATGTTTTTATTCTTTAATTGGAGCAGTCCCATTTGCAATATTAATTATCATGCTTTGGTATGATGCTATAGATGTGCTGATGTTCCTGTGAATTTATATGTATTATATAAATGATCAATGTTGGGGTTGTTAAAATAATACAATTCCAAACATAAATCTCTTAATTCTCTCAGTTTTTTTCATCTCAAATGCTAGTTTTCTTCTAGAAGGATATCAATGAACCTCATTACTCCTATTTTTTGTTAAATCTTGGGAGCAATTGAGTGCATTTCTTTTGCTTCTTTGGAGCAAGGCAAAGAAATGATTTTGATATTGATGGTGGTGATGGTAACCTATCATTTCAATTATTAGAATTGGCAGTGGCCGATACTGTCATCTTCATTTGGTGTAGCATAAGGATTGTTTTAATAGAAAAATTGTATTATTATTATTATTATTATTATTATTGTTTTTCGTTAGTATTGTTGCTGCCATAGCTACTTTTGGAGGAGTCTCAAAGATTCCATTTTGGCATTGTCAGTGATCGTTGTGTAAATTTTAAAGATTTTGGTGCAATGCAAGAAAAAATCCTTTTCATTATTAGAAACCATTGTTGATTTGTGACAATTATTGGTGCAATAAAAAATTAATCCCTTGTTATTTATAAAAGATAGATTGCATATACCTTCAACATTGTTTTGGGCATTTTCTTAGTTCACACAGAATCAATGTTGTTAGGAGTCTACAAAATTGCTTGAGTTGCATTTAAGGAGCTAGTTGTCGTACTTGTTGTGGGTGAGGATTGTAGGCATCATTTTTTTCTTATCACCGATTATTATTTTTATTAAAATTGTAATATGTATGATATTGATTGTGGCTCTAGATATGCTGTTCTCTTATGGCTGTGAAACTTTTAAATAATGAATGAATGATATTTCTATTTTAGGAGCTAGTTGTTACACTCGTTGTGGGTGAGGATTGTAGCCATCATTTTTTCCTTATCACTAGTTATTATTTTTATTAAAATTGTAATATGTTAAGATTTTGATTGTGGCTCTAGATATGCTGTTCTCTTAAAACTTGCTGTACTCAAGGTTAACAATGGAGTATGTGTGATCATTAATCATTAATGCAATAAATAATAATTTTTTCTTAGTTGGTTATAAGTTTTTATAACTTAAAATATTATTTGATTAGTTGAATCTTGATATATTATTCTAGCAAATTTTATAATAATATATGATGTTCTCGTAGATGAGCGACAAAACAAAAGGCAATAGTTGGCGTATGTGCAGCTATATTGACTATGTTAAAGAATGACAATAGTGATGATGATGAGTTGGTTAATACAAAACAAAGCTGTTACAGCTTATGTGCGCGCAGCATACAACGTAAAGATTACTTGCGCGATCTTTATGAAGACAATGATTCTATTTCAGTGTTTATGGTCCGCATGAAGAAGGAACCTTTCTTTCGATTGTGTGATACATTAAAATCTAGGAATTTTTTAAGGCCAACAATTCATATTTCAATTGAAGAGCAAGTTGCAATATTTTTATATATAATAGGGCAAAGTGCACGCATAAGGTCAGTTAGCTTCATATTCAAGAGATCCTGTGAAACTGTTAGTCGATATTTCTATCAAGTCTTGTAAGCAATTGGAGCATTGCATAATGAAATGATTACTCTTCCTAAAGTTGAAACACATTCAAAGATAGCCTCAAGGGCTTGTTATATTCCATGGTTTAAGGTAATAGTTGTTCTATATGTGTTTACGATATAACTTGATTGTGCCACAGTAATAAGTAATAGCTTCATTTATCTAGGACTGTTTTGGAGCTCTTGATGGTACTCATATGAAAGCATACGTGCCAACGAACCAAGTTGCAGCATTTCGTGGTTGAAAAGGAGATCCATCGCAAAATATTTTAGCTGTTGTGAACTTTGATTTGAATTTTGTATATGTTTTGGCAGGATATGAAGGATCTGCGCATGATGCAATGGTGTTGCGGAGTGCTTTGGAGAGACCAAATGACCTTAAGGTGCCTGATGGAAAGTATTACCTTGTAGATATTGGATACTCTACAAAGTCTGGATTTATAAGTCCATATCGTGGGACACGATATCACTTGAAAGAGTGGACAAATCGTGAGCCTACAACTGCTAAAGAGCTCTTTAACTTACGACATTCATCATTACAGACTATAGTTGAGCGAGCTTTTGGCACTTTAAAGAACTGTTTTAAAATATTATCTGGACCATTGCGGCCTTTTTCCCCATATCCAGCCCAAGTTAATATTGTCATTGCTTCTTGTATATCCATAATCGGATAATGAAATATGAAGGAGATCAATTAGTTTGTAGTGATGAATCTTGCATTAATGAAATCATATCAGTTGATCACCAACCAGTTATTGATGACAACATGAAATGGGTGCAACATAGGGATGACTTATGCCGGCAAATGTGGGATTGCAAAATTCATTTGGGATACTAGTGATTTGTAAAAAGTTGTTCTTGCAATAGTTTCTACAGAAGAATCCAATATGAAATATCTTTTCGATGTTATTACTTTTTTGTTAATTTATATTTGCAGTGTTCTTAACTATTTAGATTCACATTTTGTAGTTTTGATGCTTGATTCAAATGATAATATATATACAAGTACAAAAAAATGTTTGATATGCAGATTTGTGCTACTAGTGATTTGTAAAATAGTTTTGATGTTGGCATTAAAAATTATATTATTTATATATTACTTGAAATTTAAATATTAATGTTCTGACATCGATGTGCAGATTGTATGGCCTCCAAGCTTCCCATTTGTAAGCAATCAAACAAGACAAATAACATTGAAAATATCTTGGATGACAAACCTGAAAGTAGCCATGGGAAGGGTTGAAATTATTTATTGTGGCAGCCTATATGGATAAATGAACTTCTTAAGTTGATGGCTGAGATGAACACTGGTTATAATTTCAAGTGTAATTATCAATGGAGAACAACTGCATATGTTGAAGTTGCAAGAAAATTTAATGATATATTCAACAATCCAGGTGTAACGGCAGATCATGTTATTCGACAAGATAGGAGCTAAAGGCGTAGATGGGACATCATTCAGAAGATGAAGGGTTTGTCAGGTGCTAGTTGGGATGAAAGTAAAAAGATTATTAAGATTGGACAGTTGGAGGCACTCCAAATTTCACAAGTATTTTATTATAACACATTACTTTGAATACAATTTTTATTAGAATTATTAACTCATAAATTACTTATATGCAAGAATGCGGCTCGATTTTTGAATACGCCAATACTTGATTATGATCTTTTTGAAATGGTGTGCAGTGAAGGCCATGCAACAGGACGTTGGGCGCAAGATAGCAATGATCTTTTCACAAATGCGAACAATGTCATCGTTCTTGAAGAAGAACATGATTTGTCAAGTGATTTATGCACTCATAACCATATCATATTGAAGAGAACATTGAGAATGATGAGTACACACAAAAACAAATCGAGAAAAATAAAACTTCAGAAAAGTTCATTAAAAAGGGTAAAAGAAGTCGTGATGACCTCTATCACGACACAAAGGTTAAGATATTGACAGACATAGCTACTGCTGTGCTAAAAATGCCAGATGCGGTAGATACGGCTGGCCATCGAGATAATATTTTGGGAAATGTATACTTTGAATTAAATCAATTTGAGGGCTTCTCAAATTTGGATATTGAAAGATGATTCTCATATATTCCTTCTGCAGATTCATCAATAGCATCATCATTCATTTTACGATTGCAAAAAGCGAAAAAGTTGTTCGTGCAGGAGTTCCTGCGGAATAATCCAATATGAGATGTCTTTTCAATGAAGCTTCTTTTTTGTTATTTTAGATTTGCAGTGTATTGGATTAGTTAGATCCATGTTTTGTAGTTTTGATGCTTAGATCAAACAAGAATATGTATAAATGCTTATATATAAGTTTATTTTTAATAACCGTTTAATGTACTTAACTATTGTTTTATTGGTTTCCCCTGCAATATCATGAGGATACACAAGAGGAATGCCATTTTATTTCTTCTTGCCATGTTGAAGGTCTTGAGAGTTTATTATTGTTTTTGACTACTCAGAATGTTAATTTCCTTACAAAGTAAGACCCTATGATGCATATAAATTAGATAACTGTGCCATGCTACTCAATATTTCCCAATATTTTCTAATTTGTTTGAATCATTTTGTAGAAAAATATTTTATAAAGCTTGTCAATTTTTGGTGTGGTGCTTGCTCCAGAATAAAAAGGAAGTTTTTGTGTGATTATGGCTGTTTGGTTGAGTGAGTTTTTTTTTTTGTTGGATATATGAAATGTAAGAGTTTTATTTGGGGTTATTCTTACCTCATGTGTAATATAATATAAATGATACTGAACCAAACAACATATATCTGAATAATATTGATATCTGTTATTTAAATAACACTGAACCAAACAGCCCCTGTTATCTGAATAACATGCTAACTAAATAACTGCTATCTTAATAACTTTTCAAATGTCGGTGAACCAAACAACCCTTAAGATAGTATGTTATTCAGATAGCAGTGTTATTCATATAACATGAGTTGTTTGGTTCAGTGTTTTTAAATAACAGTTGCCAGTGTTATTTAGATGTATGCTATATGATTTGTTGTCATTCATGTTATATTACCCATGAGGTAAGATTACCCTCAAAAATTGAGATTCAAATATATGTTAACAAAACACAACAAATAATTAAAAAGATAATTACGTAAACAAATTATGGGATCAAAAACACAACATTTTTTTTGTACTTGTATATATCTTCTCATTTGAATCAAGCACAAAAACTACAAAGTGGATCTAAATAGTTCAGAACACTGCAAATATAAATTAACAAAAAAGCAGCATCATTGAAAAGACATCTCATATTGGATTCTTTCGTAGAAACTCTTGCACGAACAACTTTTTCGCCATTTTTGATCGTAAAATGAATGACGATGCTATTGATGAATATGCAGAAGCAATGTATGAGAAGCATCTTTTGATGTCCATATTTGAGAAGCCCCCAAGTCGATTTAATTCAGAATATATATTTAGCAAAATATTATTTCGATGGCTTGCCGTGTCTAATGCACCTGCCATTTTTAGCACAGTATGTCTGTCAATGCCTTAACCTTTGTGTCGCGGTAGAGCTCACAACAACTTCTTTTACTCTTCTTAATAAACTTTTCTGAAGTTGAAGCAACCATAGCAGATTGTTTTCCTTGATTTGTTTTTGTGTGTAGTCAGTGTCCTCAATGTTGTCTTCCGTGTGATATGGTTGTGAATGCTGAAAATCACTTGGGAAATCGTGTTCTTCAAAAATAATGACATTGTTTGTATTTATGAAAGAGTCATTGTTGTCCTACGCCCAATGTCCTGTTGCATGCTCTTCACCGAACACCATTTCAAGAAGATCATAATCAAGTATTGACGTATTAAAAAATTGAGCCGCATCCTGCATATAAGTAATTTATGAGTCAATAATTCCAATAAAAAATGTATTCGGAGTGACGTGCTATAATAATATACTTGTGTAACTCGGAGTGACTCAAACTGACCAATCTTTATAATCTTTTCACTTTTATCCCAACTAGCACCCTATAAACTCCTCATCTTCTGAATGATGTTCTATCTACGCTTTTGGCTCCTAATTTGTCGAATAATATGATCTGTTGTTACAAATGGATTGTTGAACATATCATTTAATTTTCTTGCAACTTGAGCATATGCAGCTATTTTTTATTGAGCATTAGACTTGAAACTATAATCAGTGCTCATTTCAGCCATTATATTAAAAAGTTCATTTATCAATATATGCTGCCATAGTAAATAATTTCGGCCCTTCCTATAGCTATTTTGAGGTCTCTCATGCAAGACATTTTTAGTGTTATTTGTTTTGTTGGATTGCTTACGAATGGGAAGTTTTTAGGCCATACAATCTGCTCATCGAGGTCAAAAACATCAACATTTAAATTTCAAGTGCCGGTGCAATAATATTATTTGTTATGCCAACATCAAAACTATTTTACAAATCACTAATAGCTTTAATGAGTTTTGCGATTTCATATTTGTTCGCATAAATCATTCAACTGACCAAATAATGATTCATTAACTAACCAAAAGATCATAAAATTACAAAATTTGCACATCGAACATTTTCTTTATATTCTCATTTGAATCAATCACAAGAATTACAAAACGTGAATCTAAATATTTCAGAACATTGTAAATTTAAATTAACAAAAAAGTAACATCATCGAAAAGACATCTCATATTGGATTCTTCCGCAGGAACTATTGCACGAACAAATTTTTACAAATCACTAGGAGCCCAAACGAGTTTTGCGATCCCACATTTGCTCGCATAAATCATCCCTATGTTGCACCCATTCTATGTTGTCATCAATAGCTGGTTGGTGATCAACTGCTATGGTTTTACTAATGCAAGATTCATCAGTGCAAATTAATTGATCTCCACCATATTTCATTATCCAATTATGGATTATACAAGAAATAATGACAATAATAACTTGGGTTGGATACGAGAAAAAAGGCCGTAATTGTACAGATAATATTTAAAAACAATTCTTTAAAGTGCCAAAAGCTTGCTCAACTATAGTTCGTAATGATGAATGTCGTAGGTTAAAGAGTTCTTTAGCAATTGTAGGCTCACCATTTGTCCACTCTTTCAAGTGATATCGTGTCCCACGATATGGACCTATAAATCCAGATTTTGTTGAGTATCCTATATCTACAAATTAATACTTTCCATCAGGCACCTTAAGGCCATTTGGTTTCTCCAAAGCACTCCGCAACACCGTTGCATCATGTGTAGACCCTTTTCATCCTGTCAAAACGTATACAAAATTCAAATTAAAGTTCACAACGGCTAGGACATTTTGCATTTGATCTCCTTTTCAGCCATTAAATGCTGCAACTTGGTCCATTAGCACGGATGCTTTAATATGAGTACCATCAAGAGCCCCAATACAGTCATGGATAAATGAAGCTGTTACTTAATGTTGTGCCACAATCAAGTTATATCATAAACACATAAATCGAGTGCTACCTTAAACCATGACATATTGAGCCTTTGATGCTATTTTTGAATGTGATTCGACTTTAGGAGGAGTAATCATTTCATTATACAATGTCCAATTGCGTGCAAAACTTGATTGAAATATCGGCTAACAGTTTCACAAGGTCTCTTGAATATAAATCTAACTGACCTTATGCGTGCATTTTGCCCTATTATATATAAAAATATTGCAACTTGCTCTTCAGCCGTAACATGAGTTGTTGGCCTTAAAAGATTCCTAAATTTTAATGTATCACACAATTGAAAGAAATATTTCTTCTTCATGCAGACCATAAACATTGAAACAGAATCATTGCCTTCATAAAGATCATGTAAGTAATCTTTACATTATATGCTGCGCGCACACAAGCTGTAACAGCTTTGTTTTGCATTGATCAACTCATCATCATCACTACTATCATCTCTAGTATACTCAATATAGCTGCACATATGACAAAAATTGCTTTTTGTTTTATCGCTTCCATCTACGAGAACGTTATATATTATTATAAAATTTGCTATAATAATATATCCAGATTCAACTAATCAAATAATGTTTTAACTTATCAAAATATTATAAAATTGTTATACCAACAACTAAGAAAGAATCATTATTTACTAATATTAATGATCACACATACTCACTCTACTATAAATTTGTTCTAAATCAACCTTAACAAATTTTAAAAAATAGCAAATCACAAAACAAATTACTCTAAATTATTCATAATCAAATGACAATATCAAGCAAATCCTCAAAAAAATTAAAAGCATTCATTTACCTAAGATGTCAGACTGACATCAGCCTTTGCAGCGGATTGCGATGGAGTGCTGCTGCTTGCGAGAGGTGAGAGGGACAGTCGGGTGAGCGTTTGTGGAAGCAGAAGTGAGGCTCTTCTTGGGCGTAAGCAAGGAGGGCGCGTACGACAGGCGATGGACCGACTTGGCGTCTGGCAAAAGCGATCTCCAGGAGTTCGCGCAAAGGCAGTTGATCTCCAGGAGTTTGCGCGAAGGACTCTATCCTCACGGATTGATTGTCGATAATGCTATCTGAGTGTTGGCTGAAATCGACCGACATTTAGATAAAATTAGGCAGTGGCTTTTAGGTAATTTTTGAGATGTCATTAATTAGATAACATGCTTTCATCTCACCGACATCTTTAAATAACATAAGATTACCTAAGATGTCGGTAAATCAAACAGCCCCTTAAACTATTTGCATGGATATTAGAGGCTTGTATCTGCCCATCAATACATGATTAACTTAAAAGAAAAACCTTGCAATAGGGATTTGAGGCTATGGACCTTCATTATTATTTAAAAAATGATAGATGTCATTTAAATGTACAATCAGCTAGCCCTCAAGTAATAATAGCTTAATTTTTACTGAGAAAATGTGTATGTGCACAGTGATTTGCTATCATATTTCAACAATAGTGGGATGCAATGCATATATGTTTGTATATCATGCTACAATCATCATGATTATTGAACTTTTCCCAACTATTTAGGATATGCATTATGAATTCTTCTTCATCATTCACCACTTTTTGTTTAGTGAATTTAACTCTTAATTCTTACAAGTTATTTGGATAAAAACTTGCAATCTTTTTTGGATTGTTTTTTTATTCTTATTTCTTTAACAATGGTGTTGACTACATTTCACATTGCAATTTAAACTCTCTTACTACAAATTTAAATAAACACAAAAATATAAAATCCAATTCTAACTTTATGTTGTGCAAAGAGATTACTCCATGAAATTTGTTGTCACATTTGAAGCTTGAAGGAATCATGCACAGGGTTGAAAATAATGTAAATCTTATAGTATTCTTCGTATTAGTGTTGATGATGATTGAGGTCTCATAGAAATACTCTTAAAGTATATATTTGTACTTTATCAACTTTCCTACACTACCAAAAATTCTACCTTCAATTTTAAATTTTGATTTTTTTCTGTCATAAACCAATGCATAGGCAATTGTGTTTTGTGGAGCCACGAGTGTATCCCAAGGTGGTGGCGCTACAAGTTTGAGTGCACATGGACAAACAGCTTGAAGTGCGGCAATGAGAGTTAGAGCCAAATGTGGTGAGGTCTCAAGTGCAATGGAGTGTTCTGTGATTGGATCACGGGTTAGTTGCGGAACTTGGAGTTATTTCATGTTAGCCGCGGATCCATTAGGTGCGAGATGGATGCGAATCAGATCATGTGAGACTAAAATTGTTGAAGGAATTGGAATGGCTAAGAAGCTCGTGTTTGGGCACTCCCAAGCTCCGATTTCATGCTCAGTAGCAAAAGGCTTAGGCGCTTGGGCATGCCCAAGCGCTAAGGAATTCGTTCTTGATTCTTTGCATATCGGGGCTTAGGCATGCCCAAATGCTAAGGAATTTTGTTCTCGATTCTCAGCATATCGGGGCTTGAGCATGCCCAAGCGCTGAGGAATTTGTTCTCAATTCTCAGCATATTGGGGCTTGGGCACGCCCAAGTGCTGGAGGTACTGATCATATACGGGTGGGCTGAGGCTTGGGCATGCCCAAGCACTGACACTTTTTCAGATAGTGGAGCCAAAGTCAGAAACCTGGGCATTACAGGCGCCGATAGCGCAACCGAGCGTTTTGTGCAGTTCAGCCTAGTTAAAGGAGCCCAAGACTTCGGTGCTTGGGTTCGCCCAAGTTTAGGCGGCAAATGCAAATTTTAGGAGAGATATTGGAGTGTTGGGATTGCCTATTTGGACACATGGCATACTCAGATGGGGCGTGTGGGACATGTGGCTAACATGCATGTCATAGGGTTAGATGGGGTTGTTTGGAGGGCTATAAATATCTTTGAGATTCTTAGGGTTCGTGAGTGTGCTATGCATGTGTGCTGGTGGTTGGAGGATAGCGGCTATTAGGGCCGAGTGCTGCGAGGAAGGAGAAGCTGTGATTTGGGCTTGTGAAAGCTCTGAGAGCTCTTGAAGAGTGTCAACACTCTTGTATCTTTTATCATATAGAAGCTCTTTGTAATATGACTTCATGGTTTTGAAACTTGGGATATATATTTGGACAAGATTGACATGAGATAATTTTTATTTTAGTGTTAGTCTTCTCTTCTTATTCTCCGTTGTTTCGCAATGGCCAATCTTCTCCTTCTTGCTTTCTTATTTACAGGAAATCTCTCCCCTCCACCACTTCTTCTACTTAGACCCTGTCTTCTCTCTTTCTTTTTTTTTCTCTTTTGCTATTATCATTTTGGTGTCATAGCTTAGAGTTGTTTTTCCTAGGGCAATTTTTTGATCCACTGAAGAGCACTTTTTGAGGTTTTTATCAAGAAAAAAGTTTAAGACTGTTAAGGAGTGGATTTTAACGCTTCGAACATATGAGATAACCTGGATGATGAAATTGAAGATATAATCATACGAGAAAAAGCAAGATTAAATTTAGTCACTAGGTTTGATCATGATTGCACATCCGGCTCATCTTTCAATCAAACATCACTAAAGTGTTGCTTACGGTTCACCACTTCTGCCCCATGTTTGCCACCAGTTTTGTCACTACTTCCACATTTTGTCACTGATTGTGTTGTATTTATTGATTTAACAGATGACATTATCATCCATGAATTTTATGAAAGCTTTTAGATTTGGGTTAAAAAAGCTGATGGGTTGCAAAACAACGTCAACTCGGTTTGCTCATTGAACTTGACTTTTATAACTCATCCTCGTGTTGGGGAGAATTGGTGTTAAATTATTTTCATATAAGGACAAACAAATAGCCACCACCTTTTAAATATACAGGTGTTAAATAAAGATATCACGACTGCCTATGTCATTGTCGTTATTTTTAAATTACAAATTTTCTGAATTTGCATATTGATAATGAACTGCCTGCAGTTTCAAAGTCATTGAAGACAAAGAAGCTATTAGTACAACATGTTGAAACTGTGAGCCCTTCTGAGGCCATTGAAGATGTTTTGCCGTTCCTTATTGTAAGTTTTTTTTAATATATATTGAAATTATTGTATGTAATTAGCTGAGTTTCTTGGAAGCTTTTGGTATCTTATTTCTCTAACTAGAACATTTGTTTCATTTATCTATTTGATGAATGAATTAGATTATGAACCATTGAATGTGATTTTATGTTCTCAAGTTTAAACTAGACTTTTGAAATTGGAATGTGTATATCTACTTATATTGAACCCACATTAACTCAGCTCTACTTTTATTGAATGTCCGTATATTTAAGATTATAATTATCAAAAATGATTGACCTTAGGTCTTGTTTTTCCGTCCAATATTTTGAAAAATAATAAATAGAAACATATATAACTTTTTTTAAATTGTTGCTGTTTTTGAACACATGATTATGCACACGCTTACATATTTACATATTCAAAAGAGCTTTTAACAGGACTTTTGTCTATCTCATATTTATATTTATGTATGTATGCACGCATATATCTGTGTATATCTTAGTTAAATATTGAATAATAATAATTATTAACAGGCTTCAAATTGTTATTCAAAGAGAGTTTATTCTAATGTTTGTTCTGTTACTCGAGATGTTTAGTTATAACTGCTATAACACGCATGAATAAAATTTTATTTGTGTTTGGAAATCATACATGCATGCCCTATTTTATAGGATTTTCCTATATGCATTAGCTGCACGTGTATTATAAAGTTATGCTTGTGTTTATCTAGTAAGAGTTTTGTGGGGATAATTCTAATGATTATGACACTTAAGAATCTCACTTGTACATTATCTAGTGTAATTTACTAAGCAATAACATGCTTGTATACTTTTTATTTTTACTTAATATTTAATGTGTTATCAGCCTAACTCTTGCGGTTCGAAGGGATTCACGCCGAAGATTGAGTTGCGCAAGAGTTATTTCAAGCAAAGCCTGGTAAGAATATTTCGATGCAAGATTGGTGCTCTTACGATGTCTGCACTTTGATTCGCTTTGATATTTTGCAGGATTTTTATTCTTAAAATTTTCATATCGGTGTACCGGATGAAATGAAATCGAACAACACAAGCATTTGTAAATGCCAACATGATATGTATCAGCCTCCTTTACTAGTTAGGTGTGAAGTACTGTCTTACTTATAAAGTTTTTGTTTTCATCTGCATATATAACTTGAAGTTTAGGTGCATGGTTCAGGAAGTGTAAATTGGATCATTCAAAAAATCTGTAGTTTTAATTTGTTTTTGAGAAGCAAATTTTAACATAACAAGAATCTTTATTAAAGGAAATTAATGATGAGAGATATTATGATGGTGGCATACAATTAAGAAAGCACTTTAAAAATAAGCTGTTCAAACACAATTTTTTATGCGCTTCACCTAGTAGAGTAACCTTTCTATTAAACTATTACAAGGCTTGAAAATTATAAATTAAAATCACCGCTTGTCTACATCTTCTTACAAATTGTGGGTGGAGAAGACCCTCACAATTGCTCTACCTACAGACCTCATCTTGGTTTTTTTAACAAGTTATGGGCAGGGTCATCACCTCTAGATCTCATCTAAGAGATCTAGTACACAAGAAACGCTATATTTTCCCTATACTTAGCTGTTGGGCGTCCTGGAACAATGACTAGTCTAAACTATATTCCTCGTTCATATAATCCATCAATGAGTAGGCGGCCTCCGCCGCCTACATTCTCCTAGCGTCTCACATCTCCGGGTCGAACAGCAACCGCTGCGCGGCCTACCCTACCGGCTTCCCCGGGCTACTTGGCTTTAGGTCTGTTTCCAGACCGCTAATCCGCGGCATTTTGCGTAGCTAATGCCAATTTTGGATATTATATCAGGTAACATGCATGGACAGCTTTGTCATGAGCTGCCACACTCTCATATTTGAGAAAAAGATTAACACAGGTCAAATAACAATACTAAAATATGTTTGACATTATCTCAACCACAAAATTGTTGTTATCACGGATAGTCAAAATTGGATGTTTATTTCAAGTGCTCAAAATTTTCTAAATTTACTTGTGAATTACAATTCTCACCCATTTTTTATAACTGAGTGTATCACATAAAATTTTATTTTGAGGGATTCTGCCAATTTGCCTGGGAGGCAAGTGTTTAATTACCTGGGTATAAACCTCTCCTTTTTTAGATGCTTGATATTTAACAATTTCAGAAAACAATTTTTGTGGTTTTGAATGTTTATACTATTTGTGGTATTATCAGATGATCATTTTGTTTGAAGTTCTCTCAATTTTAAGTATAGCTATGCAGCCTTATGGTTCAAAAGTTTCCTGTTAGTTAAGTGATACTATCCTGCGCCGATACTAGTATGATACAACACATTTTAACTTGAATTAAGTCTTAGCAAGTCATAAAGCAAAATAATTGGGAGGATTATATTTACTTTAAAAATAATTATAAAATTTTTAATTTTTTTTCTCTCCCACTCTTGGAATGTGCATTACCTCCACAACAAAATAAACAAAATAACAACAAATATTATAAAAAGAAAACTACGACCTAACTACTGCTGTCATTTATTTCTCCTCTTCTTCATCCTTGGTGGCAGACAGGCTACGAAACGGCAATGGTGTTGGAAAGACAATATCATTAGGTTCTTTGTGCAGGTGTCAATTGAAAATCATTTGACACATGGACTCACTAAAATCTTAATTGTACTGAAATTATTCATGAGGCATGTTTATTATGTATCTAAGGTAATATTTGTGCCGACCATAGTATTGATTAGTTGTTTTATTTTGCTAGTTGCTGCTCCAATGGAAGCAGAAGTTCCACTTCGACGATTCCTCTCATGACACGGAGAAACGGAGGGCTCCTCTGCAGGTGCACATGAACTTTTGGCGCATGGCAGGAGGCCAAAGATGGAGCCGCAGTTCGGATGAGCTCCCTCTGATGCCGACTACAATGCAAAGCTTGGAGATCGTGTCAATAGCCAAGCCCTGCGTTTGGGTCGCTATATTCACTCTTAATTGTTGACAAATAAGGCGATCGATGTTGACCAGCACGCCTCGGATTATGGCAAATTTAGGCTACCAAGTCACATCGCTCGCATGACTTGATGATATTAGCTTCTCTGAGATAAACTGATACCAAGGTTTTGCCTCCTTTTTAAGTGCTGCCTGAGGAAACTAAAAATTTCGCCTTCTTGTTGCCACCACCTAGTCCCAGATTTCGCTAGTGTAATGATAATGTATGTGTAGTTGACTCCTTCCTACAGTAGTTATTTGTATCTGCATTGCTGCACCTCCTCAAGATGATACATGCTATTGATAGATGTTTCTTGGTCCTGTTCCAGGTCAATTTCTGTGGCATTCATAGAGAATTCTTCTATTGGAATGTAAATATCTTGCGGGTGTGCCACAAGATAGTTCCGTCCCATGCCCTTCATACAATGTCATTGAATGCGGTCGTCGGGCTCATTTGAGACGTTGATTGTAGAAAACGCTGCTCGACAGTGAAATAAACAAATTTTCTTTGGTCGAATGGGATGGTGGCCTGGAAGGTGGAGCTAGATTTTTTCTTTCTTTTTGAGAACTTAGGGGCCATTGGAGTAGGAAGTTGAAGATGCATGAGTGTGGTGTAAGAAAAGGATGCCGAAACCTGGTGAATGCTGGGGTTGGTTGGGTGTTAGTTATGGCATTAATGATTTTTGTTATGACATTGAAACACTGGAGGCATTGATGATATTAGGTGGTGAGTTAGGCATTGGAAATTAATAGCCATCCATGTTGGTCAACACTCAAGAACTTGACAGCTTGACGACAAATCTTGCCTAAAAGGACAATCAAAAGGCTGTTTTTAGTTCAATCTACAATGAGTTGCTGCTTTTGACTTGCATTGAATGAGAAATTTGAAAAATTATTGACCTGAAACACTTACATTAACCCAATTAGAAGGTCACGTCGCTCGGTGCTTGGGCGCCCTTAGGCGCTGGGCTTACTGTCCTGGTTCAAGCAGGATTAATTTACCGACTCTTGGGTGCGGCTAGGCGTCGACTTCTTGGCTAGTGTAAAGTGTCGAGTTCACTGTTAAAGCACTAATTTTATAAGTTTCTAGCAGGTTTGTATTTAATGGTCGAGGCTTGGGCGCGCCCAAGTGCCGGGTTTTCTGTTAAAGCCTGTTTTGTGATAATTGGCCTGTCCTTCGGCGCTTCCAAGCACCACCGATCTTTGGGCCTAAAGATTTTGCAAAGAAAATTTAGTTGGTGCCTAAGCATACCTAGGCGTCAGCCTTGCGTTTAAAGCATAAAAGTTTTATAATTGAGTCCGCGCTTTGGCGCTCTCAAGTGCCAGCTCTTCTATAGAGGAAGGAAAAACAGCTTGCTCGCTTGGGCGCGCACAAGAGTTACGTTTATTGTTTTTGTATTCTTTTTTAACCAGAAGTATTTACAACTCACCAAATAAAAAATTAAATTGAAACTTAAGAAATCAAAATAAAATAACACACAAAAGTAAAATAAAAGAAAATAAAAAGAATGTGTTACGTCTTGAAAGTGGTTGAGTTTAACATTGACAGTTCGATGAATCTTTGAGCATAATAACTATTTGGTTATCCTCGGGTTGCCTACTTTTTAGCGCTGAGTTAAACATCATCAGTTTGACAGTTTTGTCTAGCTCCGTAATGTTGACCCTGTAACATTAATCAATCAAACATATGAAGGTTGGAGGTCAACCACACCTTCCAAATAATGTTTCAAACATTGATCATTAATCGTAAAACATCCCTTCTCGGGATGACAAATTTCCACAATCCTATACAGTAGAACTTGAAAGACTTCAAATGGTCATGACCATCTTAATTTCAATTTTTTGGGATGTAGCTTTTAATCGAGAGTTATATAGCAAGATTTTCATTCTTGTATGAAATTCCATAGGGACTAAGTGCTTATTATGCTATTTCTGTCTTTTCGTTGTAGTCTTGGCATTCTCATAAACTGTTAATCCAACTCATTCAATTCTAGGAAATTTCTTTTGTTGGCATTTTTAAGTCAAAATTTAGCCTTTTGAGTTCTAATAACAATTGGCAAGCTTCCTGCACACTAACCTATATGGAGACATTCCAATTGGTGTTTTAAATGCTGTTATATACGCCCAAAGTGTACATCAATTTAGGGTTGTGCGCATGGGATTTGCATGTATATGTCAAGTTTTATATAAAGTATAGCTACATGCCTATAACTTGGAGTGTATAATTTGCCATGCCTATTCTCCTAATGTTTCTTGTCATTATATAATTAGTCAAACTAAAACTTATATAAGAATTTGTATCTGCAGTTCTATTGGCGCGGATGGCATTTATCTTTTACCTTTTATTCTACTATTGTAGTATACTTTACTGGATGCACACCAATAGCTTACTTAAATTAATGATTTGTCATTATTCAAACAATATGTTTGCAATGTTTTAGATCATGACGATGCTAACGCTGTATCATTAAGCTTAACTTTTGTTTAATACTTAAATGCATTGACACCTTTCTTTAGTCATTCTCTGAGGTTCTATGTTCTCATTGATTCACCCCATTTTCTGCCTTGTTAAGGCGCTGCATGATTTAATAATATTATAAACATAATTTTCTAGCGTACTAGCTACTTGTGTAGTGATCTGGTTCGGCTAATTTTTTATTTCACCTTGTCCTGCTATATACTATTCTCTATGTAACACAGGTTCTTGCATTTTAAACTAACCTATCCCTATTTTTTAATGGTACATTACAGAAACATGATCAACTGCGCTCTGTAGCTAGACAAGAACGTGAGGTATCATTGCCCTTTCATTTTTGACAATATACTTTCCATGTTGTTGTTTTCATCATACCCATCTTTGCGGTATAGACATTTTTTTCATTATTCCAATTTGTTTATGGTGATGAGATATCATTACTGTGGCCTATGTAAACCTTTGAATTTTATGGTTGAGAAATAAAAAATACTTTGGAAATAAGGATAATGGGAGGATATGAATCAAATATTAATTTAAAGGTGTTGCCTTGATTTTCTTAGCTGTTCCTTTCTAGGTACATTCTTTGCCTATTTTAATATATTTGGATTAAAATTTACTGAAATTATTTAATAGCAAAGCGAAAAGTTTTAGTAATTATATAATGAAGAGAAATAAATGAATATGATATTATATTTATTATAATTTAAATTAATCATACAATTTGTTGGATGAGAAGATGATCCTCATGTTTTGTATTTAATAATTGAGATTGTTCTTATTGTGCATTGTATCATCTTTTCCATTACCCCTTGATGCAAGACAAGAGTTCATTTGCATTTTCAGAGCAACAACAACAATTCAAATCTTATTTTCACTTAGTGTGGTCACCTACAGAATCTTTTGTCTCCATTATTTTTTACCAAAACTTGTTCCTTTCTAAACTTCAAATTTTTGATATCATTCCTAATTATTTCATGCCTCGCTTTTGTCTTCCTTTTCTTCTTTAAACATGGGCAATTTATCAACTCAATGTCTCTCATAGGTGCATCTTATATTCTATGCCTAACATATTAAAAATTTATACTCAATGTTCTAATTTTCTATGCTTAACAACAAAATTTGTTCCTAATAATTTATTTTGTATTCAATTGCATGTTCTACACATAAGAGAGTATTAATCTCGAGCGTGTCAATACTTACTATGGGGAGTGAGAGTTGATCCTTTCATATGAAGGAGTTGGAGGGAGGATATATTTGTGAAAGCCAAACATGGTCTATATGTTTTATAAATCAAAATCAATATATTAGTCAGGATCAAACTCTTCAATATGGCCCTTGATAATATTTGATAAATTATTAGGGAGCTCACCTCTCTCAAAAAATACAAAATTGCCATGATAAATCAATAAAGTACAAAAATTCATGGCACCTTTACTTTTATGCTTTCGGTGTACAATCATGATAGTGTGAAAACCTAGTAGGAAGGAGAGTGGTTGCCATGCTGTGCAGCACCACGAGTTTGATGAGTGCACTCCCAAGCAACTACTAATCTGCCTTGCTCATCCTGAATGACGAGGCCACCAAAGGAGTCTTGGTCCATGTAGTAGAAGGAACTGTTTATGCTGTCCTTGAACCTACGTGACATAGAAGGTTTCATTTATGGGGGTAAAAGGGCATGTGGTCAGGGTCCCCCAAGTATCTATTTCGTCACAAAGGTTAACACTAATCATCGTTATATGGATCAAACTAGCACAAGTCTCTGGGGTTATGAAGAATCGTCTGTGCTTCCTCTAGTTTGCTTCTTCAAGTTTGGTAGAAGATGTAGCCTATGAGCTGGGCCATGAAGCGTCGGTGCATATTAGATGTACTTACCGAACACTAGTAAACTAGCTGGCTTTGGTCCGTAAGGCGGGAGTCCCTATCTGACATACATATTGTGGATCACTTTTGTGTAGGTGTAGCTGATAAAAAGTGCTCCTTGTTCTCTGTCGCATCACAGCTCTAGACACAATTAATTGACGAGGAGAGTCCCCTTGGATGCAACTGCATGTATGTGGAATCCCGCAACAACCTCTAAAGAAAGCGACCCGACAACTCAATCGTAGCTCCCAAGTGTAGTCGGGCTTCGAGTCGGTAGATCAAGTTGGACATTGATTGTGAGGCTATCATGTCTCCACGAAATCACATCCTGCATAGAGCGATGAGACATGCTGAATGTGATCCGTAAGACTATCGCGCTCTCCCAGCCTTTGCTGCAGCCTGTCCTTGTTTCAAGAGCCCTCATCATCCAAGTGATCAAAAACCCGGAGACCCAGGAGGCTAGCCATATCATTTGTGATCGACAAGTGCTGAAAGTCATCTAGCCCGCAGAAACTTGAGTTCCATTTCAAACCTGTCATGTGCCTCAGAATAATTGACAAACTCTAGAAGTCATCCGCTAGAATTCCAAAAGTCTCCAACAAACATGGAAGGAATGTTTGCGGGACTGGTAACATGAACTCTTATGATGTCTTCCCTTCTTGCATATCTGAGAGCATAGCGCATAACCAGAATTTGTTGCCATAATCTGAAATTCTGAATCTTCGTATCGCCATTGTAGAGCGGATGACACCCCTCCTCTTATTTGACATAGTGCAATCTACCTCAGTGAACCTCCGCATGATGGGTTTGATCTTCAGCAAACAAGTGTTTGTCATGGATGACTCGCCGTGGCGTAGACCGGGATGGTGGACAAGGCTAACCAGAGGGCCTACAAGTGACTAGAATCGATTGCCCTAGGCCGAACTTTGGATCACACTCCACCGCTGCTTGGGAGTCCTCTCTTCTAGGTTGTTTGCCTGTGATAGTAACCATTAAGTAGTGAAGCTCTGATCTCCTCACTAAAAGGGCATCTTCCTCTGCTTGTAGGCAAGGGTCCTCTTGCTGAAGACAACCTGTGATTTTGCCGTATTCACAAACTATCCTGTCCAACTATCGTATTCCTGGAGGATGTGTTAGACTTCACTCCCACACGCCATTGTGGCCGGTGCGAAAAGAATCATTTCATCCTCGTACATGAAGTGGGAGAACCTGAGGCTGCTTCTGTAATGCCAATGGATTTGTAGATTGCACTTGTTACTTGATTTCCTTTGACTTCAACTCCAAGCAATGAATGAACAGGTAGGTGAGAGAGACTAGACACATAACACAATAAAACGAGGAAACTAGACACACTGCAGTGCCCACTCCAGCCAACGTTGCGGGAACCCGAATTTGGCAAGGACCATTCGTAGGCTTGCTTCATGTCCACTTTGACAACATGCTCCCAACTGTTGATGTGGAGTAGGTGAATCGTGTCGCTATCTTCTAGAACGTAAGATGGTTTTTACTGATGTCTCTCTTTGGAACAAAGTCTCCCTACTCCTTGGAGATTAATTTGGACAACAAGCCTTTAAGGTAGCTAATCAGGACTTTGATCATCATCTTGTAGATAATGTTGCACAGTCTGATAGGCTTGAACGTACTCAGAGTGGAAGCACTATCCTCCTTCGGGATGAGGGCTACTAGTGTGCCACGCTAACATTGAGGAAGGCCCCTCCCTAAAACAAATGGTGATTAGCAGCTAAAGTGTTAGCTTAGGTGATGTTCCAGTAGCTCATGAAGAAGGAAGGGGTGATTATGCTGGATCAATTGGGGTTAAGATTCTTCAGAGCTACCCATATCTTTTCATCCAAAATTGCCCTTTCAAGACTAGCAACATTTGTTACTGAGAGGGCAATCTAGAATTGGAAATAATGGGCATTTTGTGATAGGACTAGAGGTGTTCCACTTGCTCTGAAAAATGCTGTGAAAGGTTTGACCGATCATTTCAGTATTCATCACCATTTTTCCAAACTCCACATGAAGAGCCAACATGGTGTTGGATTTGCGCAAACACTGGGACACTGTGGAGTTTCAGTTATGTTGGCTCTACGCCCCTGAGTCTCAAATGCTGGAACACCATGAAGTTACGGTCGCTATGGGTGAGCCATTGAGCTTTGTGGTTCATTGCTGTCGCCAACTCGCAATCCTCATCTCCACCTGGGTCAGCTATTGAAAGAACCCTCTGAGTTGCAACTTTGGGTTGCTACTCCCCTCTTTCATGTTTTTCTCTTCAAGTTGTGCTAATTGGGTGGACAACTCAGCCTCTCTTTTCTTCAAGTCGGAGAGAGTGCCTTGTAACGACCTAATGCCATTACTTAACAAATTAGGTCAGATCCCGCCTCAAAAATCAGGACCCTGGGGAACTTCAAATTAAGGCAAACCAAAATATCATTTGTTAGAAATAATTTTTAAATCAAAGTGCCATATTTGGGAGAATTTGAATAACGGAAACTCCTATTTTATTTTTTTAAATTCAAAAATTTGAGAAAATTAAGTACGTGTCCAAATCCCTTGATTTTCATGTCATTATGCTAAGTATATTATTTAATGGCTGCTCAAAAAATTT
Source organism: Gastrodia elata (assembly GCA_016760335.1). NCBI lineage: Eukaryota > Viridiplantae > Streptophyta > Magnoliopsida > Asparagales > Orchidaceae > Gastrodia > Gastrodia elata. The sequence continues at coordinate 17,132,201 of CM028672.1, read as the reverse complement.
CATCAATTTTGGAGCGTCGGTTCAACCTCAGTTAATTTTTGAAGTTTCAAATTTCAGAAATTAACTAGAATTAAAATTTGTCTGAATCAAAATTTTTTGGTCGAGGGTGTTCGTTACATGATAACACACCCCAGTGTTAAAGTTTCGTTATTTTTGAACGTCAAACGACAGAAAATTGCGAAAAATTAAATTTTAAATAATTATTTCAATTTTTTCCATTCTTCCTTTGTTTTGCCCGAGCGACAGCGCCTGCAGGCCCGGAAGCTTCCGCGCCAGAGCAGTTTCCTGCGCCGTTTTGGCGCAGGATTGGTCGGCCCATTTGGCGGACCAGTCCCCTCCTCCTTTCCTCCCTCCTCTCTATAAATCCCTCCTCATTCCTTCTTTCTCCTCCCCAAAACAGCAGCAACCCTCCTCCCTCTCCGACCAGTCACTTGCCAGCCTCCGACCACCCCCTCCGGTCCCTTCAGTCACGTCCGGCTCCCGGCAACCCTAACTCTAGGTTAAAGGAGAAAGAAAAACGGGAAGAAATGAGGAGAGATTATTTTATTTTGTTTTATTTATTTATTTTTATTATTAATAAAAATATTATCTCTATTATGTCATTGCATTATTATTGTTGTCATTAATTAATAATGAATAACAGTACAAATGCTATAAAATGATTATTATTTTCATTCTGTCAATTTCAATTTAGACATTTTCATTTTTTTTACATCTTATAATTATTATTTCATTCTGCACATTTTTACAATTATTTTCATTATGTTTTTCTTTCATTCATATATAATTATTTTTATCGTTGAATAATGATAATAATAATATTATATCAAATATAAATGCACGACTTAAAAAAAAAACGCAAATTGCACTGAATGTGGCGATGAACTTACCGTCAAAGCACCTAGCTCAGGTAGCCTCATCGCTGAACCATGGGCATCAGCTAGGGTACGCTGGTCCACTGAGTAGCAGATGGGCCTGATTCAGTGCTCGTTTGCCGCAGGAAGTGTTGAGCCATGGGATTTCAGAAAGGCTGCATGAAGTACGTTTGAGCTCAACTTCAGCTTAAACAGCAGGCACACCTGCGTGACCAGCAGCACTGTTAATGGGTGTAGTTGTTGGGCCGACCGCAGCATCACCAGTGGGTTTTCTATGTCTGTTTCTTATCGCATTATGTAGCTTGCAGCAGTGGCCCATCTTCCCACATGAGAAGAATACCACAGGAGCAGCACCGCCATTAGCAACTTGAACTTTCATACCTTCACTGCAGACCGCAGCTGTTGAAACAGCAGCTTCTGTGGGTGTTGAAGTTTCTTCTTCAATCGCTGTTTTTGAAGCTGAATCGTTCGAATTAATTTTGATTATCATCCCTGCTGTGTCACTACCCGCCTTACCTGCAGTTTCACTACCTTGCAAACGGAGTGCAGTTGCATCCGTCGCATTCTCCACGCCGTTACCTCCCAGTTTTCAAATGCCTGCAGCAGCTATATGGTTCAATGCAGATATTAGTTCCTTTTCTTCTAGTGACAGATGCGTTGCAGCACCCTCGCCTCTTGTTGATGATGCACTGCACTTTACAACTATAGCATTTCATCAGACAATCTGGCGATTCAGCCTTTGCCGCAAGTCCCTTGCTTAACTTCCCTGCCAACGAATGCATTGGGGCTCCACTGAATCTGCCGGAGCTCACCTTGTCGTCAGCATCCCGCCGCCTCTTACCATCTCTTGCTGGTGCTCGCATGTAAACAGAAAGAAATGACTGTTCTTGTACTATAGTTGAACTATAGTTCTTGGACTAGTTGGGGCTAGTGACAGATGAATTAGAGCATTCTCACTTGTTCAATCCCTTGCTTGACTTCGCTTCCAAGGGAGGATATAATTGAGAGCTCATGAGAATGCATGCAAATCCATATTGGATATAGTGAATCTCATAGGTGGACATCTATGGAATAGACAATATACGTGGCTTTAATGGTTAGCCAGTGGTGGGTGGATCTATGACAATCATCTTGAGCTAGACAATTTTGAAATTTTGAGTCATTGTCTTTAAATTAGGATGCCTTATATGAGACTAGAGGATCCTTTATATTCTGGCTTTAATGAAAATAGTTTGAAGACCTTGTCATTATAGTTAAATGTACAAATATTTTCGTGACCATCTTGGAGGATATGGTGATCATAGAACTATGGAAATTCTAATAGGATATGCTCTATAGCTATAGGAAGGTGTTACACCAAATGTGATCTTATAACTGATTAATAGGAATTAGGCACCAGTTATTTGCAATGTGGCGTGATTTACCCAACTCACTTGAAATGCTCAAAGTGTGATTTGAGCTTTTGATCAATTAGGGCAATAGCATGGTTAAATATCACGTAGCTAATCCTCAGTTTCAAACTTGTTACGAATAAACATCTTATAATATAGATAGCGGTCTGTCATCAATCATCATATCATCATAACTCATTGTCGAATTCATTTGAAAATGTGTTTTTCTTGGAATAACACAATAATGAAACTCATTTCGTAAAGAATAATCATAGTTTCTTCTGTAAATGTTATTTAGGAAATTATAAGAAATGCCCGTTTTGAACAAATTTGGAAAAGCAGAAGGGGAGAAAACGATTCCTTGCGGGAGTTGTGCCATCTTTATGATGTTGTCCGAGTGGATGCTGAAGATGAAAAGCTGACAAAGGAGCCAGAGTCAGTATCTTTCATCTTCTTCTTGCTGCCAGTCACTTGTTTTACCTCTTGTATTGATTGTCTCTTCCGTTAGGTACAGACATGTTTCTGCTGAAGAAAATGCAATTTTGTGCAATTATCTCCCTTTACTTAGAGAATTTATTCCTTCAGCGGCTGAAGAGATTGTATCTGAAATAAAAGCATATGTATCCGGTGAAGGTTGTTTTACCATTGACATTCAATTTTTCAGTGTCCGGTCTCAAAAATTTAGGAAAAAAATATTAAGTTATATTGAACCATTCTTTGCATTGTGATCATCCGTTTTATGATGCAGGCAGTGCTTCCGATTCAATTGCCAAGGCTCCTATAGAAGGTTTTTAAGTTTTTTTTCTTTCCTTTGTTTGGTCGTGATATGTTATGAAATCATTCTCATTGTATTTAATCTGTTTTCTAATGAGAACCAGATGGCTATGTGTATGATTTGTACACTGTAGAGGAGGAATTTGTTGGCAATGATGAAGATATGTCAAACAACTATCCTTCGTATGCTTTCGGCTTTTAGTTTTCGGGTTTCTGAACGCTAATTTTTTAATTTCCAAGTTAAACAATAACCCTAGCTTCTCTTCTGCAAATATAGGGTGCAAGTTAAAATTCAAAATGATTTTGATGATACGGTGGATTCCGAATATGATTCCGAAGATTCAAATGGTTTGCACCTTACCATCTTTAGTTCTTTTGATCTTTTTTGGATCTCAAAATTTTCTTTCTCTCCCCAGCTGAGGATAATTCGAGAAATGATTATCCTGACGAGGAGTCATCTGAGGAGGAGGACGAAGAGTTGGACCCTTTTGGCGATTTTGAATGCCCGGACTCGGATTATGAAGAGAAATTGCCTGGTAATGGCAATGAGTGCGAGAAGGAATCCAGTGAGGAGGGAGAAAAGGGTGTCAGCTTTTTCAGTGATTCAGAATGCTCAGATAACGATTATGAAGGCATGGAGGCTACCGGAGACGATGAAGATAACTTGAAATGGGGTTATCGTCAATGAATCAGACATAACTCTGCGGGAACTCTGGTACCTTAGTTTTTTCTTGTTGTTTTGATTTATGAAATAGCTTTGTTTAGCATGTATTCAAGTGAATGATTCAAAAATAATTAATTCATCTGCTATATTGAGATAAGTGTTTAGCTTGCTGTATTAATTAAACTTTCAATGTTAATCTCATCATCTTAATTTTTAAATGATATTATGAACGTATGGCTTTAATTTGCTTGATATGTGAATACTGATTCAGTTAGTGGAAAAGTTTATTCAATTAGCAGAGGTGAATCAATAGGTGAATCTGATTCTATTGAACCAATTAAGTTACATGTTCAACCAAGTTTTTACTGAATTGATCAACCTGAAGAATTCAGAATAGCAGGCCATACATACTCTCTATATTTGCATATTGTACTTGCATATATATATATATATATATATCTTTTACACTTGTAAAAGGCAATGGGATGCTGATTTTGTAATAAAGTATTCGAAGGAGATTAGGTTTTAATTTTTTTTGAGGAGAGCTGTAACTCGCTTATTACTTAAACCTTAGATTATCTGCAGTTGAGATTTTTCACAAAGTATTATAGAACAGTTCTTACTTATCTAACGTGGTTCATTTGCTTACATCTTTTCTCATTTGTATTAATTAAGGTCTTCCCTACTTGTTTTAGTATTGAAAATGATGGATTCATGAAATAATTCTGAATGGACTGAATTTTCCATGAACTAATCTTTTCAATTTTGGTTCGATGATCCTTTGATGTTTTTTTTATTATTGTGATTGGTGATGGGATATATTATGTTGAAACTTGATTTTGTTTTTGTTACTGCATACCATTGTAGTTAGAATGGTTCTTGTTTATGTTATGTAAACTTGTGATAATGCTAGTATGTAGCAAACTTGATGGTCAAATATGCTGGGAAGCTTACTATCTCTTGGTTCGCAAGAATGGTTACCTATAGATAGCTAGTATGCTCAATAGTTGAAGGTGTAAAATAGATACGGTTTCTATTTAGTCATACGTAGAGAAATTTAATATGCTAAATGGTGATTGCTTACTTAATAGTGTAGTTGTTAGTGCTTGCTTGCAATAGAAAGCATTTACATCACTTTGGATCATTTAATCTAAACATTATTCCATTCCTCAATCACATTAAAATGATGAGTTTCAATAATAGGAATTCAAGCCTAAATAATGGGAATTAATGATCATATTCACTGCGGAAGATTAAAAATCAATTACTTTCTCTACTCATTTGCTAGCTGGATGATAATTTGATTCATATTTTTGGGACTATTATACCAGTTACCTAATTCGAATATTGTTAGGCTAAATTCTATTAGGTAGTCGATATACTTATCCCATTAATAAATAATGCTATGCTTCATTCTACACTCTTTATGGCTTATTCACTTGTAAAATAAGCACATATTTGTGTTGTTTTGTGGAACTTGGTTGGATCAGCACGGGATGTATTGTTGATCTAGCCACATTTATGTTGGTCGAGCTTATTTGTATGGGGATATTTTGCTCATTTTCTAAATACATGTACATAAATCATATTCCTTAAAAATATCTCTATGAAGGCAGCCGTCATTTTTCTTTCAGGAGAAGATATGATGGATTTGTAATTTCATTTTTCATTTATAATGAATTTTTTGTGGTGGTATGATTTCATAATTTCTTTTAACATTGGGTTTTTCACGTAAATTCGGTATTATTTTTTTTTTCATTTTTGCAATCTTTGATTTGTGTCTTTTCGTTTTAATTCGGTAATTTCTCAGCAATGTGCACGAGTGAGTTTCGGCTACTATTCTTCAATTGTGCGAATTCTTGCACATCTTAATTTGTACATTCTAATTTATGAATTATGTAGATGAAAAGTTAAAGAGTACCTCTTTGTTAATGTATCTTAACTGTCTGCAATTATGCAGCAACGCAATCCACATTTCTAAAATTTATGAATTAAAATTAGAAGAAAAGTTAAAAGGTAACACATTATTTTTTGTCTCAGCCTTCAACATCTCTTCATGAACAATCACCATTAACAATATTTGTATATTTTGCTAGTATTACTAGTGCCTACAGTCGTAATCCATACATTAACAATATTTGTACAATCTGCTGCCTCAATTTTATTAGAACCCACAACTATAATCTGTACATTATTTGAAGAAATTGACTTCCTTCTTCATGTACCAAATATCCACCACCAATGAACTAAAGTTGCTTTCCAAAAACACTATTTGCTTAAGCCTGAGAAGGCCAACCATTAGCTACCCACACTTCACTGCTGGGAAGCAACTGATTTCACATTCTTTTCCTTGAATGCCTCCTATGCATTGATTTAAGGTTCTTGCATCCGCCACATGATACTTATTAAGAGTCATCACTATCTCCGCATTGCATTGTGGGAAAGGGCAGAAGAGTATTCTTGCCTGCTCTAAATGCCTGAGCTCCTTTGCATTCCTTTGACTACAAAAGAATTTTGAATTATAATCTTTAAATTTCTTCGAGGGATTTAGTCGTTAGTTGTGACTTAACAATCACTCTTTTATAGAATCACCATCATCATTGTATAGTCATCATGTCGATGTTTTGGTGATGCTATTTCATCCTTTAGGTGTTAATCATAACTTAATACAAGTTAATTAACTTAATCTTTTATTTAAATAAAAAAGAATGCTCGATGTTTTGGTGATACTATTTCATCCTTTAGATGTTAATCATAACCTAATACAAGTTAATTAACTTAATCTTTTATTTAAATAAAAAATAATGCACATTTTTTTAATTAAACAAATTGATCTGATCAACATGCAAGTGCCTCAGAATCCGATTGAGTAACATTAGAAGTTTAAGTAAATATGAAATTTTTCCTTTGACTATGGGTTTATGTAGGCTTGAAATAATGTTTAGGAACAAGTTTTAACATGTTTGGGTGAGCGATTAGGTATGCATGAAGCATTTTTAAACATTTTTATCAATCAATTTTTTTTTTTATGTTTTTAAAAAAATGATTATTTTTATCATTGGCCTATAAATTCTTCATAATTGAGATAAAGATACTATTTTACTTGTAAAATATATTTTTATACTACTCAAAAATAAAAGAAAAAGAGAAAAATATTAACCCATAAGCAAAGAAGAAACTAGTTGAGCTTTTGATCAAGAAAATGATGAGGGGAGCCAGGCCTCCAACACAAACTCAATAAAATAAAGTTGTTTGTAGATCAGCTATACTTACATAATCTACATAATACCATATCATTCTTACAATCATCATATAGAAATAGAAATGACTAATGTTGATGAAGTGCAAGGTCTTGAGTGAACAAAAGATGTGGACTATTTAAATTCTATTGAAAATGTTTTTGGAGGTTAGTTTGGGTTTAGTTCAGATGTCCCAGGTGGAGTATAATTCTAATCTAATGTTGATAGTTTCCCAATGAATCTTTTTACTTTTATGATGCTATGCACACACATCATACTCAAACAAATGTATCATACATTTATAACACAACAAATATAACTAATCTTTTGTTTCAAATAAATGGCATTCATAATAATGCCCTAGAGAAGAACTTCTTTCAAATTTTAACATTGATTTTTTATTCCCATGATTTAAATTAATTCAACCATATCAAAGTAAAATGGTATCTCTTATAACCATAAATAAAAACATGCATACAAAAATCTTTTGCATGTTTTTTTCAATATTGAGGGAAGTGAGCTCGATTAAATTGTATAAATGTTGCAGAGGACAATTGCAGGTTTGATCATTGTGACTCATCGAAGCAATATACAAAAATCAATCATCATAAGCAAGAAAATACAATCACAGTACAAGCATACAAACACAATCAAATTTTATGTGAAAAATTCAAGAATGAAAAAAATTACAAAACCACATTACCTCAAGGAAATCTACTATAAATAAATAAAAAATAGAGTTATAGAGAACTTATGAATCTCAAAAAGAGGAAGGAAGTCTTTATAGGCTTCGCTTCGCTACCCCCAAAATGCGATTAGATTCAATTGTCTTAAAAAACAAGTTCTTTTATTTAGGCCAAGAGTACTAGTGAAGATCTCCTCCCCTCCTTAATCAATTAGGTAATTAAGCCAGCCTCAACTTCACTTATTGGGAGTCACACCCTAAATTGACAAAGTCTTATTAGGCCTTTGCTTGATTCAAGTTGCCTTATCTTTTTCCATTCCGCTTACCTTTCTTTTCTTTCGGCCAGCCGTTCAAAGGAATCAGACGACTCGTTCGAACTTCGCCCTCGGCGGTGAAGACCTGGGATCCAGAGAAGAGTTCGAACAAATCGGAATGGTTCCTTCGTTCGAACGAATCAATCGTTCGAAATCGGTGAAAACTTCGCCTTCGTCGGAGAAGTGTCCAAATGAATCAATCATTTTGTTTGATCGAATGAATCGTCGTTCGAAATGGTGAAGATATTGGATCTCCTCTCTCTTGCTCTCAGCTTCACTTGTTCCTCATCTAGGCTTCTTCGGGTGATTCTAAATTACGCTTGCCCTATTCAGGCGTAAACTTGAATTCCTCGATGCTATATATAGCAACACAAAATTAAATTACAGTATAAAAAATTTTCATTTTAATTTACACTAATTTTAATTCAAATTTATTTGAAATAAAATTAAAATTACCGCGGCTTAATAGCAACCCTCAAGAAGACCCGGTCAACAGAAGGGTTTCCACGGTCGTCTGCTGCACAAGGGACGGAAATGTCTCTCAATGGGAACGGACAGCCTGCTGCGCGGGATCCACTTTGAGCACCACGTCTTCTCGTCGTCGGCTCGAATGCGTGCATTTTCTTTAGAACTGAGACTGCGATCGGCGTTCTGCTGCAACTTCTTCTTCTTCTTCTCCTTCTTCTGATTTAGGTGAGTTATCTTAGCAATCAATTCCCTCTGCAATCTATAATATGAGGCACTGAATCGTGTGATTGATCGTCCCTTGCGGCGGGAGCTGAGAATGACGACTGAGGAGCGGAGCGGCTTTTATTCGATTTTTTCTGGGGTGAAGTGCCCCACTCCATTCATCTCTTATATGTTTTTATTTATATAACAGAGGCTAGAAATGCTGGGTCAAACTTGTCGATTTAGGAATTGCAGAACATGCATGCTAATGCAAACAAGGAGTATATCTATGTATGTGTGTGTGCATATATCTTGCATTATAACATAATTTCTGCATTTTACATGCGGCAATCGATGTGGAATACACACAATATGGAGATATGCGGACGCGGAGGAGAAGAGTTTTAGAAGAAAATAACAACAACAACAAGAGTAAGAAGTTTAAAGTGAAAAATACTTGTGTTGAAACTCAATTTTTGACTGATGCTAATGGAGAGGATTATAACTCTACTTATAAGACTTAATGGAGGAATCTAGACACAAGAATTTTGTAAAAAAATTTTCCTTAAAAAAAATAGATACAATAATAAATAAGAAGTTTCTAAATAGCCCAAAACATCAAATAAGAAAACACTAAAAATCAAGGTTTTTAGATTTTTCTTAAGTAAAATTATTTTCTAACACTTCCTCTTAAATTTGAATTAGTAACACAAAGTAAATTTTGTATCTTGATAAAAATTCATATTTGAGTGGCTTGTTGAAAATATATGCAATTTGGTCTTGAGATTTATGTAATATACTTGTACCTCCTTTTTGTGATGAATTCTATTTTATAATGATAACACATATCAATGTGTTTGCTTTATCATCAAAGATTGGTTTCTTAGCTAGCGCTATTATTGATATGAATATTAGTTGCTTCCTCTTGCGGTAATTTTAACTCTTTTAGCAAGTTTTGGAGTCAATTTGCATGGCAAACACATGAAGTTGCAGTTACATATTTTGTTTCACTTATGGAAAAAGTGACAATATGTTGTTTCTTTGGCATCCAAGTAAATGTAGTATTTCCCATAAATAATACAAAACCAATAGTACTTTTTCTATCATTTATGTCTTATGCTCAATCACTGTCGTTATATCCAACAAGTTTGAAATTATTAGTGGATGAATAGAAAAGGCAAAGTCAAGTGTACCTTGATATAGCACAAGATTCTTCTGGAAAATTTCAAATGGATGGTAGTTGAACTCTCTATATGTCAGTGTGCATGTTAGGTATCATAAACTCCCAACCAAACTCTTGAAAAGTGTTGAATCAATTTTCTCTCCTTCATATTTTGAGAGCTTGACTCCACATTCTATAGGAGTATTTATGACCTTGCTATTATTCATCTTAAACTTTATCAAGATCTTCTGTGCACACCCTTCTTGTGAAATGAAGATTCCATCATCCATTTGATTAACTTCAATTCTCAATTAGTATCTCATTAGCCCAATATCAATTATTTCCAATTCCTTAGTCATGTCATATTTGAATTCTCTAAACATGTTTAGATACATACAAATAAACAATCAAAATATCATCATTATTTTCTTAGTGTAAAGAGTATGTTCATATGGGCATTTAATAAAATCTGTCTTGTAAGTATTTATCTATTTGATTATCCATACTCTTGGCGCTTGCTTAAATCATTATAGAGTTTTCTTTATTTTAAAACTTTTTCTTGTTGACCTTTTATTGTATAACTCAGTTGTTGCATAATATAAAATTTTTTATTCAAGAATTATATAAAGGAAAAAATTTATTTTACATCCATTTGATGTATTCTCCACTTGTTTTGAGCAGCCAATGAAATGATTAGTGTAACTGTTTTTGTTGAGCAACAAGAGCAAAAAACTCATCATAATCAATGCAAGTTTTTTGATTATTGCCTTTCGCCACTTATTTTGCTCTGTATCTTTTGACTTCTCTTTTTTACATTCTTCTTCGTCTTCTATACCCATTTCACGTCAATCAGCTTATCTCCTTAAGGAAGTGAAACTAGCTCCCATGTATTGATCTTCTCATTTGCACTAGTTTTGTCATCCATAGCATCTTCCATTTTGGATTTTGCATAGCTTCTTGGAAATTTATAGGCTCACAATCGGCGAAAAGGAAAAAAAGAGTAAGATTATCTTGAATTATAGTTCCCTCATAAAGATCTTGTAAACTCTTGAGAATCGTGGTACTCTTTCACATGAATTGTTACTTGAGATTGGTAAAGATAAGTTTTCTTGAGTACTTACAATTGATGTTGTTGGTGGTGCATTGAGCTCCTCTTTTGCTTGCTCCATCCTCGGTTGCTTCATATCTTCTTCAAATTGTGGAAATAAGTTATAGTCTTTATTATGTGATTTTCAATCCCATTCTACTTTTTCATCAAATATGATATCTCGACTAATAGTTGTCTTTCCAATATAGCTTATATTATTTTGAGTTAGTATCATAATCAATAAAAATAAACTTTTCATTTTTGTCATCTAGCTTACTTTTTATTTGGTCAGGAACATGGGCTTCTTCCTAAATCTCTTAAGTGATAGATGTCAGACTTTCTTTCGCTCCATGTTTCATGTCATATTTTTCCCTAGACACTTCTTGTCAGTGATTGAATGGCCAAATAGATAGCACATGGAACTGCTTTTGCCCAAAGCTTCTTTGGTAATCTCTTGCTTTTAAGTGTTCTCCTCGCCTTATCTAGAATGGTTTTATTCTTTCTTTGTACAACCTAATTTTGTTGAGGAGATCTTGGAATTATTAAGGGGAGATGAATTTCATGATTTTACAAAAATTTTTAAACTCATTGATATGAACTTCCCTCCTCAATCAGTTCTCATGGACTATATTTCAAGGCTACATTTTTCTCTACAAAAACCTTTAAACCCTTTTAAGCATTCAATTTTAGAAAATTCATACATAATTTTATTGCCAAAGCAAAAAGAAGAAAATGTTTACTCTTACCAAAGGAGGTTGTATTCACAGGAGCACAAACAACAGCATGTACAAATTTAAGTAGCTTCGTGGCTCTTAAAGTTGATTTCTTTGGAAAATTTTGGAGATTGCTTTTTAAGCAAACACCATTCACCAAATTGATTTGGTTGACTAATGGCTCTCTCACCATCTCTTGTTTGCATAGGGTTTCTAGTCCACCAAACTTTAGATGTTCACATTATAAACACCATAATTAAGATAAATCGCTATAATAAGCTTTCAAACACTTTGCAATATCATATTGAATACTCAAATGAAACATTTGATTTTTTGATATGGGTACCTTAACATTAAATTAATATTTTCATCCCCTTGAAAAATGTTATCTTTGAAAAATGTTATTATCTTTCAAATGAATATCATATCCTTTTTTTACTAATTAACCCAAACTTAAAGTATTATTCTTTATGCTAGGTGTGAAATAAACATTTGAATGAAATGATGAGATCCATTCTTTAAACAAATTAAGATTTTATCTTTTCTTTCAATTGATGTTTTTGATTCATCCCCAAATGAGATAATTTTTTGTACCTCTTCATTTAATACCACAAACATACTTCTATTCCCACACATGATTTCTTGCCCCAGTGTCAAGATACCATAGATTTTCTTGATCTCTATCTCCTTGCAAGCTAGCAATATTATTGCTTGTTCTCCACTTTTTTCTTCTACAAAGTTTGCATTTTCTTCTAATTTAGTTGGCCATCTACACTCAGAAGAATAATGGTCAAATTTATGATAAATATAACATTTGATATGGAATTTATCATATCTTGGCCATACATAGCCTTTACCACGAGCTTGTCACTTATAAATTTTCTTTCTTATCTTCATTATTAATGTTGAACTGATAATTGTTGTACAATGTCTTCCTTGTCCACGAGCTTGACCTCTTCCATGACCTCTTTCTCTTTGGTCAAATATCATATATTGACTAATAATTGTCTTTCCATTATTCAGATTTTATAGCTTATATCCTATTGAGTTAATGTCAATAAAAATAAACTTTTAGTTTTTGTCATATAGCTTACTTTTTGTCTGGTCAAGAACATGGGTTATACTTCCTAAGACTCTTATATGACAAATGCCAGTCTTTCTTGCGGCGTCTTTCCCCCAACGCTTCTTGTTGGTGATCGATTTGGCCAAATAAACAGCACATGCAACTGCTTAAGCCCAAAGCTCCTTTGGTAATCTTTTACTTTTAAGCATGCTCCTTGCCTTATCTAGAATGGTTTTATTCTTTCTTGCTAAATCTCCATTTTGTTGATGAGATCTTAGAACTATTAAGGAGCGATGAATTCCATGATCATTACAAAATTTTTAAAATTATTTGATGTAAGCTCCCCTCCTCAATCAGTTCTCATGAACTTTGTTTCAAGCTTACCTTTTTTCTCAAACAAAAACTTCAAACCTTATAAATCATTTAAGTACTTCTGGTTTTTCTTTTAGAAAATAAACTCATATTTTTATTGAAAATCATCAATAAAAAGAAGAAAATATTTACTCTTACCAAAGGAGGTTGGATTGATAGGACCACAAACATCAGAAGTTGATTTCCTTGATTGCTCTTGAAGTTGATATCTTTGGAAATCTTTTGTGAGATTGCTTTTCAAGCAATCACCCTTCACAAAAACTGATTTGGTTGTTTAATGTGAGGCAACCCTTTCACAATCTCTTGCTTTGATTGGATTTCAAGTCCACCAAAGTTTAGATGTCGGCATTGTAAATGTCATAACCAAGATGAATCACTATAGTAAGCTTTCAAACACCTTGTAATATCATGTTGAATACTCAAATAAAACATTTGAATTTTTGACATGAATACCTTTGTAATTTTCATCCCTTTTTAATAAAATTCTCTTACATATTAATGTTTGAATGCTTCATTTGTAAGTTATAAAGATTGGGTGTTTTGCAAGTACAATAGTCATTTGTGTTCAATTGTGTTAGATACATAGATGAATTTCATTCACTTATAATGTCCAAATTATTATATTAATGTTGATATTAATCTATTCGGCTTAAATAAAGGCTGATTCTTTAATGGAGTTACATAAATGAAGCAGTAATTGCACGTTCTTGTACAATACATAACATATAAATAAAAGTTTTAATATATATATTATTATATTTTGTTTATTTATTTTGTTTGTGTACTTTTTTTTTCATTTATAAAATATTATTAATCATAATATATGTGCTTAATAAAAAATTTCTTAAATACCACAAATTTATAAAATGAGAGCAAGTTTGTGATAAATATGTAAAAACTCCTTTATTTAAACAATTAGAGTTATAACCAAAATTTTATGTCCACATAGATTGATTTATATAATAATCGATTGAAAGCATATTCATTTTTTCTTATAATATTAAGTAAAGTATTATATACTTAACATTTTTGAACAGGTCTTAAACTTAATTTTATAATAACAAAATGCTTTCCAATATATATTATGTGCCTACTTCTTACTTAGGCAACAAAAGCGGGCAAGCCGTGCCTGTGAAGTAATCTAAAGAGTGCCGTTAGACATCCTTAACTATTCCTTATTCTCCAACCAGTTTTTAAATAATTAAAAAATAATACCAGAACCTTCCATTAATCAAGAACTGATCCATGGAAATCAACCCAATCTGCATGCAGTTGGCACCATTGCCTCCGTCCGGCCCGGCTGGCTGGGTGGCAGTTATTGGAGGGCTGTTCTGCGCTCCATACATCGTCGATCTGACGGTGTCGAGGGGCCGCAGCAGCTTTCCACTCTGCAAGTACGAAGTGACGGACCTTAACGGTAACATTCAATTCAAAGCCAAGCGAAAATCTGTTTTCAGTTTCCGCGACCGCCGCGTCATCCTCGACGCCTACGGAAATGTACTCCTCTCTATGGAGCAGAAGGCAAGTCAATTCCGACGCGTGAATTCCTTCAAACTTTCTTTAGTAAGAAAAATGCTTATGAAATATCAACGTTCATATTGATCAGGTTTTTTCTCTGCGTAGGAGATGGAAAGTTTTTAGAGGAGACAGTTTCAGCCCTGACGATCTCTTGTTCAGCGTTCAAAAGTCATGCCTTCTGCAGTTCACCATGGAGCTTGATGTGTTTTTGGCTTCAAATACTGCTGGAAATATGTGTGATTTCAGGATCAAGGGAAGCTTCCAAAACAGGTCCTGCGAAATTTTCCTAAGGGATTCTAGAACTGTTATTGCTCGAGTAATTTTCTTGCTTCTATTTGAGATTTAAACTAGATAGATAGATAATTTGTTCCTAGTTAAATTATAAATTTTGTGTGCAGATGACTCGTGTGTACAGCTTAAATAACATGCTTTTGGGGAAAGATTCCTTTGCAGTGACGATATACCCAAACGTGGATTATGCCTTCGTTGTTGCTCTTATTGTGATTTTTGAAGAGATTGTCATACACAACCAGCAAGAAACGATCACCGTTACAAGGCATGAAGGTTATAGGCTGGAATTCCATTCTACTTAGCTTTTTTTTTGTTGTTGTTGTTTTGCGAGAAATATTATGTTTATCTATTTTGATTATCTGCTTGTAGCGTGCGTTGTTCTGTCTGCATTAAATCAGCAATGTTCTTTTTTTGCATGATTGAGATATTATTTTAATAGCAATTATTCAATTAAGTTATGTGAAAGAGTGCATTGCAATTGTAGTTGTTATTTTTATAGAATTTCATCCATTTTTCCTACAACTTTTGGCATCGGCGTAAGATTTGTTTGGTTTTACTGTCGTAAA
Source organism: Gastrodia elata (assembly GCA_016760335.1). Lineage (NCBI taxonomy): Eukaryota > Viridiplantae > Streptophyta > Magnoliopsida > Asparagales > Orchidaceae > Gastrodia > Gastrodia elata. Next base: position 17,116,818 of record CM028672.1, on the reverse strand, counting down.
GGGTGACTGCTGTTCATAAATAAATTAGAAAAAAAAGACCAGATGTTGCATTAGGCTGTTCACAGAGAACATAGACACAGTTGCTGTTTGGTTCAAGAAAAACAATAGTCTAATGTTATGTGCAGCATATAAAAAAGGGAACAGGTGAGGAAATTTGTTGCCGAGTTTGAAGTATTTTGGAGAAAAAAATCTGACAGAAGATAGTATACGCTCTAAGCTATCTGCTCAGAAACAAGCTCTGAGGAACAGGTGGAGCAAAAGGAGATGCATCACACCCGCTACAAATTTAAGGTGGCTCATTTTGGGCTATCCACCTGCTTTGAGATCTCTATTCTCACCAAAAACTCCTTATTGAAGGTTACATTCCTGCGTTTAACAATTTTTTTAGCACCAGATAAAAAACATTTTGAAACCTTTGACTACACGCTCATACCTAATGTCTTTTTTGGCTCTTGGTTTTAATTTATTAGATTTAACATGATAATAAGCAGGATAATAAAAATTTATATAAATTTTTGTAATCACAAGCATGTTTAAAACTGATCACATCTTTATTACAATTACTGTAAAAGGCAAACAGTTCGCCAAGAGGGTAGGCATAATCTTGGGCCTCAGGCAAAAAGACTCTTTCCATCCCAATATTCAAAAGTATACACCAAACTCTCCTACTAAAGCCCAGTTCATCCATTCAGCTATCCCATTTTACTGTAGCGTTTTCCTCATTATGAAGTGTTGCTCTACCATAGCTTTTTGATACTCTTGCAAGAATGCATATGAAGTGTGCTCGTCCCAATTATCTAATATAATTTTATTTATCTTCATGCTAGTCTGGTTTTTCAGCTGCTCCTAGATTACAAGCATTTTTAACTCCTCATCTTTCGATTCATGGTGCACTCCCAAATAGATCTGGAATACTCATCAATAAAAATAACGAAATATAACCATTTATGAATGATGCCTTCCTCGTCGGACACCGTTGTATGCACCCAATATTATTATTTGTTTGGATGAAAAGGAAAATTGGTCAGTCATCAATAGTTTTAAAGACAATTCTACCCCGGGTCCTGATGATTTTCCTATAGAATTTTATAAGCAATTTTGGATTATCATTAAAAAGGATGTCTGTGATGCTATTGTTGAATTTTTTTTTATTTGGTTCCTCTACCTAAATTTTACACTATAGTATTCCTTTAATATTATGAATGGAAGTACCAAAGAATATGCATATTTTCTTGCCAAACACAAGTGATCACAAATTTGAGCTTGTATGAATTAACTATAATAAGTGTTTGTTTCCTCAATGCTTGTAATGAAAGCTCTCTTGAATGTGCAAAAATCACGTGCCATAATGTGGTGGCATCTAAACGGTTATTCGGCACTACAACGCCATCTGTTACTGTACTACCTTGGAGATAGTACATATTATGATGTCAGACTCCCCTTATGTATTATGTTAACACTTCTCAACTGATCTTCAAAACCCTTGTCTCAATAACCTCTCTGTAAGCTTCAACATCTAAAGATCCAATGAACAGTAAATTCTTACATGTCTAGAATGTGTTGCACCCCCTTCAGCTTTTTGATAGTCTCATCATGCATGTGCATGAAAATGCTTCATATCTTAACAGTATGCCATGCTTGATTATCAATCATTGTTACTACACTACTCTCAAATATTATGTATGTTTGGAACCAACCTCGCAGTGGGCATATATGATAGGTTGCATCGGTGTTAATGATCCAGCATATGTCATCCATATATAAATATTGGGGCACAAATGAGAGTGACAAGTATGAATCTTCTACTTTAAGTTGCTCCTGCATAATATATGTCTTTGTATATGATGCCTCCACCTACTTTTTCTCATCTTAGAATAATCCTTCTTCCAATGGCTAGTCTCCAAACAGAAAGCACACTGATTGAGCCCAATACCTCGACCCCTAAACTTGTCCCTCCTCTGATTTCCATTATTGTATCCCTTCTTTTTCTTCCAACCCTTTTTCTTAACCAGGGTTGCATCGAGCATCTCAATCTTAGTGGACTCCTTGCCCCTTCATCGGAACTCATGATTCAAAAGCATTGTCGTCAACTATTCATACTTCTTGGCCTCCTTCTCATGGATGAGTATCATAGTTAAGTTTTAATACTCATCCAAGAGCACATTTAGTAGGAAGTGTGTCTTGCCTTCATTATCAACGTCTTCATCTAGATTCAATAGAATTGCCAACAACTTAGTGAAATTATACAAGTGTTCATCATTGGAAATACCTCTTTGCATCTCCTTATCACGTGGAGTCAATTCTCCGTGCTCAATGTCAAATACATGTTCTCCAATGATTACCATAACTTCATAGCTGAAGTCTTCGTCATCACGATGCATTTGATGTCCTATGAGGTAGTTGCGAATCAATTTTGCCCAACTTTTCTCCATTTCATCAGGCTTCCCATGGCCATCAAGAATGTCTTTGAGATTTCGAGCACATAGCGTATTCATCACCTCGTATCGCCACATCTCAAAGTTTTTATTCCCATACGATGTCGATTTTTACCATGTGTAACAATCTGATGCACATATTTCTCAACAGTTGTAGATATAGACGAAGTTTTCTTCCTCTCGCAATGACACAAATACTTGAATCTTCATCAGCACCACGGGAGTGTAAGAAACCATACCAGAGTACTATGAAACCCAAACCAAAGAAACTTCAAACTCCAAATAAAACACATTGCCAACTCATATGCTTAATATATGTAATACTCAAATTTGGAGTTTGAAGTTTCCTTGGTTTGGGTTTCATAGTACTCTGGTATGGTTTCTTACACTCCCGTGGTGCTGTTCTCGGGAGTACTTTTTTAAAAAAGTACTCCCGAGAATAGCACCATGGGAGTGTAAGAAACCATACCAGAGTACTATGAAACCAAACCAAGGAAACTTCAAACTCCAAATAAAACACATTGCCAACTCATATGATTAATATATGTAATACTCAAATTTGGAGTTTGAAATTTCCTTGGTTTGGGTTTCATAGTACTCTGGTATGATTTCTTACACTCCCGTGGTGCTGTTCTCGGGAGTACTTTTTTATGTAACAATTACTGTTAGCTCTGATACACTTGTTGAGATCGAGTGGCCAAAAAATACAAATCATTGTCGTCGAAGAACGCAATCACGATATGGATTGGATTCACACAAGCACAACACAAAACACAAAATTTATGTGGTTAGATGAGATTCCCATACATTTTTATAGGAAACAAATGAGAAAGTTTTACTAAATGGAAGAGGAAAAAGAAAATGATACAAGCTTCTATCCACAAAACAAAATCAACAAACCACAAAAAAAAGCCGTTGCTCTCCCTCAATAATCCTAAGACAAACTTCTATCCACAAACCAAATCAACCAACCACAAAAAAAGCTGTTGCTCTTCCTCAATAATCCTAATATCATATAAATATTTATAATTATGGTCCCATTTTAATTCTAAGTCATCCAACATAACTTGATTTAAGAGTTTCACAAAAAAAAAAAAATTCAAGTCCATTTCAGTAGTTGGGCATGCCCAAGCACCATTTTTTTTTACTCAAAGCATGCAAAAGCTGTCTGTTGGGTTTAAGCGCCCATCTCTTGGGTTTACGACACTCCACCTCTCAACCAAAATTAATGAAAAACAGTGACCCGGAAGATGAAGCATAAATTCTGACCCAAAAATCAACTTTTGTCCCGGAACTTATTATAGGCCCGTTTTGCCACCGGTTGGTCCATACATTACTAAATGCATATTTATATTTCTAAATCTCCTCTAATCATAATTGATTAGATTCCAAACTCCATCTTCTTTGATCAAATCATCTACACATCTTTGTTGGCCAATGTTTATCCCCATATATCACAATTAAGATTGCAATTGAGTGAAATTTTTTAATTGCACAACACTCCATAAACACTATTTCTTACAACCAACTTGGAACCTAATAATATAACCACTCTATTCACTATTAATTTAAAAAATTGAATCAAAAGATTTGAACCCCTCACACTTCTCAATCACATGATTTGAAAGTTGTCTTTGAGACAATGACTTTTATTACAATTAATTTTCTTGATTCCATATATCATGATGTAAATCTACTTAAGATAAAGCTCTTTATATTCTAAAGTATTCCTCCACAACTCAAGAGTTTTGCTTTAACTCCATCCATTAATAACATGCTATTTGCAAATAACATACATTAAGAAACATCCTATTGAATGTGTTCACCAAGAATATATATATATATAATAAAAGCAAAAATATATGAACTAAGAGCAGATTGTTAGTGTAATCCAATACTATCATGAAATCATTAGATAAGACACCTTACAATTGTACATAAGTTGCAGACTAATTAAACATATCTTTAGTAATATCAACATATGCCACACATTCTTTTTATCTCCAAATTTCTCCTGAAGAAACTTGGAGCAACTTTAGATAAGGCACCTTATAATTGAACATAAGTTGCAAGCTCACTAAGCATATGCCACACTTCTCTTAATACTTGATCACAAGCTTTTTCAAGAACAATAATGATTAAAAAAAAAAAAATTCTCTCTAAATTTCTCCATTAAATCCCTTAATAGATGATGATTGACAGAAAACCAAACAAACTAATTCTTTAAAGTTTTGGGGTGATTTAAAATTATTAAGTAGAAGAAACTAATTCGCTCTCATCCACTATTCATTATAAATTTGTATTTTTAACCGTTGATGCTAACCACAAACTACCTCGAAACCATCTAATTCAATTATGCCTCATTGCATGCAACTCTATCTATATACGCTATTATAGTGAATATGTGTAATAAGAAAGATACATAATTCTTCTCTACGGCTTCTTTTCCATCTCTTGACTTTAACATGATATTAGAGAGAGGTTGATATGACTCATTCGGAAGATACCAACTCAGCCCATTGCTCATTGTCAGGCAAGACGAAAATCTCATCAACCTACCCAACCCACCTGACAATAGCTTCATGCCTTGGAGATCCATCTCTGCTCTCCAATATACATCACATCATCAATGTGAAATTGGACAATTCAACTATGCGTTGTGGAGTTCACAATTTCTCTCCATCTTTAGAGCAAATCGTCTACTTGACTTCATCGATGGTACTCTACCATCTCCGCCCGAAATCCTCCCCAATGGTAACCAATTCAGATAACATCAAATGGTCTATGACCGATCAACGCATTCTCAGCTAGATAATCTCCTCCCTTACCAAATTAGTTCTCGCCTAGGTCCTAAATCACGGCACCACTCATGACATTTGAAATGCACTTTCCACGATCTATGCCTCAACTTCCTAGATTCCGCTTCAACAACTTGAGTATCAAACGTGCACGACCAAGAAAGGATCTCAGCCCATGTTCGATTTCCTACAACAAGTCAAACAACTTGCGCATCAATTAGCTATTTCCGGTTCTCATTTGGATCAACAGGTCATTCAATGCGTTCTAACATCTCTTAGATCTAGCTATTTAACGCTTGCGACTACTATAATTGCCAGATTATAACCAATTTTCGTTGACGAGTTTTGCGGTATTTTGTTAAATTATGAAATTATGTGTCCTTCCAATTCAAACTTTGGAATTCAGCCACAACACAAATATGGTTTCTGCTCCTCCATCGCAGCAATCAAATTATCCTAAGTCTCTACCTCAATTTCACAATAGAGGTTGAGTGTCGCTTTAGGGGTTGTCGAAGTATTTTAGGCCGAGGTCACTCATTTGTTAAGTTTGTAATAGATTTGTTCATTCCACAATTAATTGTTTCTATCGTCAAGAAATCACCTCATATCCTCAATGGCAGCCACCACCGTCTCCATACACCTCTTGACTATTGATGTTGGTACCTTGATTTTGGTGCCACTCACTGTATCACTCCAAATGTTCAAAACATTTAGCACCTGCAACCCTACACCGACGCAAAGATGGTTCACATTGGCAATGGTCAAGGGCTTGTTATGCATAATGCAGGCAACACATTATTATCCATTTCTTTTGCTCATTACCATACAGAATATTTTTCATGCTCCTTAAATTACAAAGAATCTTTTTTTTGTGAAGGAACAATTGAACACAGCTTGTATTGCATTCAACCTTCTTCAATTACTTTACATTAACGCATGATCCACCACAATTTGGCATAAAAAGACGAACATCCCAACTTCAAGACTCTTCTAATAGTGCTATGTTGTCTACATGTTTTCCTCCATTTATGTTTACCTACCATTCATGTATGGAAGCTAAAATCACCGTCTATCTTTACCTTCATATTCAAATGCATACAATTATCCTTTAAAATTAATATATACATATGTATGAGGATATTCCTCCATTACTTCAACTACATAACATCAATATATTATTTTCAATGATGCTTGCACCTTTAAAGCACAAGTCTAATACTTTACCAACATTCATCAACTTTAGGAGTCTTGTTGAAAACACAATCTAAAAAATAAAGCACTCAAATTGGATGGCGGGGTGAATACTAGAAATTCACCCCACACTTCTACAACATGGCATTCATCATCGCCTTAGTACGCATAAAGACTCACTTAAGTAATATTAAGTAGAACTGTTAAACATTGAAACGTCTTTTTGGATAAAAGTCAAGTTCCTAATAAGAACTCCAAAGTTAAATGTGCTTAGGTGGGAACACTCTCAGGATTAGTGATATGATGAGAAATTATATTCTAAGAACAAAATCGTGAGACCTTTTAGGCCAAAGCAAACAATATCCTGGTGCCTAGATTTTGGGCTGTTACAAATGATATCAAAATAAACTAAAGGGTGTTAGATAAAAGCTAAGTGATACATGGCAAAGTACCACTTTATGTAAGCACTCTCTTGAACACATGATGGTTAAGGTGCTATATAATTGTAAGTATTTCTTGAGCCAGTATGGATCACCTCTAGTCCTATCTACCCAATGGATAGTTCTTGGATCTGTGTGTAAATACTGACGACGACGTCAATTACTTAAGTTGGGGAGTGTAAGAAGCCACTTAAGTAGTATAGTAAGTGGAACTCTTAAATATCAAGTCACATTTTTAGATAACAATGGAGTTCTTTATAAGAACTCTAAAATTAAGTGTGCTCAGGAAGGAGCATTCCTAAAGTGGGTGATCTGCTGGGAAATTATCTTCTAAAAATAAAATCATGAGACATTTCAGGCCAAAACGGACAATACCTTGATGCTTAAGCATATGAGTTGTTATAATACGCCTTATACCCCCCAACAAAATGGTACAACGAAACAAAAGCACTAACATATTACTGAAATTGGTTGTGTTCTTCTCACCACCTCATCTCTTCCACAATCCTATTGGCTATATACTTCCAGACCGTAAATTATTTTATATAAATAGTCAACCCTCTGTTGGGGATGAACCTACTCAGTAGCGGAAGCGGTTCGAAAAAGAGAGCATACATTTTAAATCGAGGATCAGGATTGCGTTGACAGTTACCAATCAAACTCAAAAATCACAGAAAATCACAAGAACAGAAAATATAGCACTATCATGCACAAGTCACAGCACACAAAATATCCAAACACCAAGATATACGTGAAAAACCAAAAAATAGGAAAAATCACGGAGCCACACCACAAGAATCACTAGAATATGATAGAAATTACAGAGTTGAAAAAAGCTTATCACCTTAGCACAAACTGCTCAAGCTCTTACTCTAAAATGAAGAGGAGAGAAAACAGCCACCACCTAGGGTGTCTCCTCCAACATGCAAATCCTGACTTGCATTGCAGCTTCCTTAGGGTTCAACCTAGGGATCTCCTCCTCACACAAGCTTCCAGCCTCCACTTGACTTCACTAGCATTCACAGAACTTGGGAATCTCCTCCTAATGTTTGCTTAAGTACTCAGCTGAAGAAATAGGCCCTGAAAAGTCCAAAATGCTCTCCTATTTGCTTAGGGCGTAACCCGGACTCGGCTGATTTCCGCCGAGCGTAGTGCCTGAGCTTTCGAATTGAATCCGCTGCGGCGCGCCGTAGCGCCCAAACTCTCGAATTGATCCCGCTGCTGCGCACTACAGCGTTTGCTTCTCAATTTTTGACCACTGAGGTGCGCGACAGCGCCTCAGCTCTTGAGTAAGAACTGCCTGGGCGCGCTGCGGCGCGCCACGGCACGCGGCAGCGCTTTTGCTGCTCCTGGACAGTAAAGGCCATCCCATTACATAACACCCTCCGGATCCCTTAATAAAAAGTCTCCATATGAGTTATTACTTCAAACTCCTCCAGACTATACCAAACTCAAGTATTTGATTATTTGTGTTTTCTCTATCTAAAACCTTACACTAAATTTAAAATTGACAATTATTCAGCACCATACATCTTTCTTGGGTACAGTGGTGCTCATATTACCTATCTTTGTCTTGATCCTAATGCAGGATAAGTATACATCTCCACATTTGTTCAATTTGATGAACTGGCTTCCCTTCCATTCCTTCATCTTTGGTTAGTCCTCCCACCCAAAATTCTATCATTATCACATCTCTCACAGCATATTCATTTCCATATTCTCCAGATCATGCTGTTGTCCCCAAGCAGCCTGCACGTATTTATTTTACTCCAACTGAAATGAAAACTGTTATTGAAAATACCACCTCATCACAGCCTGTTGCTTCCTCTCAACCGCAAATTAATCTTGATTTACTCACCCACATATTCAATAAACAAAATTTGCCTTTTCTTGCATTCTTCCATGCCTTTTCATGTCATAGTTCCTTCGCACACCTCCGATATGCCTTTGTCACCATCTAATACTTCCATATTTCAGAGAATTGTTGGTGCTCTGCAATACTTCTTGCAAAACCAGACATTGCCTTTTCAATAAACAAAATTGCCTTTTCATGCATTCTTCTACAATTGAACACAAGCACGCCATGAAACAGATTCTTTGTTATCTCAAAGGAACCATAGATCACTGTTTTCATATCAAATCTGCGCCACACCAATACTCAAGAGCATACACTGACTAGTCAAGTTGTTTCAAAGATCAAAAAATCTACCAGCAACTATTATGTTTCTGGGGCCCACACTTATCTCTTGATCATCTAAACAGCAGCCTACCATTGCTAGATTCAGTGCTAAAGCAGAATATATGGCGATTGCAAACACAGCCAGTGAACTCCTATAGAGAATACATATATTTCAAGAAATCGGGCTTCCCCAAATGTCTACGCCAAGCATTTGATGCGATAATCTTGGAGCCACTTTTCTCTCAACAGACCCAGTTTTTCATACTTAAATGAAGCACATGGAACTTGATTACCACTTTGTACGTGATCTTGTGGCTAAAAAGGAGCTCCAAGTGCAATATCCCCTCTGCGCAACAACTTGCAGATGTTCTAACTAAACCTTTACTGCCCAAAAATTTTAAGACATTGCTTCCAAGCTCATCTCGTCGTCCAAAACGCCTCACTTGTGGGAGTAAATTAATCAGAAATAATTGATTTTCTCGCATACACTGTTCCACTAATTATAAACTATCTAATTTGGTTATCTTCTATATACACCACTCTATATATATACGCTGTTACAGTGAATTCCTGTAATAAAAAAGATACATAAATTCTTCTCTCCCGTTCCTTCTTCGACTCCCGATCTTCACAAAAATTAGACTCAGCAAAAATGCATTGACTAATGATGCGTGGAGAACTTTTAACGGATATTTACTCTAACAAAATCTCGGAATCTTTCAAAAAACAGAAAATGCAGACTACATTCGACTCAAAGCCACTGCACTGGCGAATCGAAATCGTTGCACGCATAATATTCAGACAGAGCATAAGTTTTGAGAAATAAACACAAACGCAGCACAAAACATGAACAGCTTTCTTCAATCATGCCTGTCTTCGTTAATCTCATCAAGAATCACAATAAGAGCAACAACGAAGGCGTAATCCACGTTTGGGTAGATCGTTATTCCGAAGGCATCTTTCCCCAGCACTATGTTCTTTACCGTGTACTGACGATTCATCTGCAGAAATATATAAATAAATTCAAGCTCTACATGGAGCAAAAATGGCTTAATTACTCACCCGAGCAATCACAGTGGTGGAGTCCCCAACAGAAATCAGGCAGGACCTCTCGTGGAAGCTTCCCTTAACCTTAAAATCACAGTGTGTTTCTGCGGCATTTGAAGCAAGGAACACATCCAGCTCCGTTTTAAACTGCAGAAGGCTCGACTTCTTGACGCTGAATAAGAGGTCTTCGCCGCTGGAACTTTCCCCTCTGAAAACTTGCCATCTCCTGTGCATCGACATCACCTGACGAATGACAACCATAAATAGAATTATATTATATATCATTTGCATCGAAAGGGCTAACTTAATTGTATATTGTTGCTAAAAGATGATGTTATTTTACTATCAGAAGCAAGTCAACCACCAGTAAATTGCTAACAGAACAGTAAAAGAAAACGTGAAAGCTCAAAGCCCCTTAATGATTGTCTCCTTGATTTGCATTCTCCGGGACTCCTTTCACTTGGCTTAACAATCAAGTAGCTATGAGCTTTCACAACTGCTTGCTGCCTCTCTTTTTGGACTTGGCCTTCCCCTCCTTTCATTATCTCACTGATGCCAAGTTGCAGAGTTCCCTTATGTTATTTGCAGCACTTCTTTTCTGGCGGCATAGTAGAAGTATAATAACATTCACCAATTTTTTATGAGAGGAGATTATATACTTCTCGATCAAGGCTGCTTCCTCTCCTCCCTTTTCTCTTCTTCAATTTCTAGAATATTGCATCTCTTTAAAAGGCAAATGGCACAGAAGGCTTTTCCAGATAAATTCAGATATTCCATTCACAATCTCTGGATGGAATATAACGATCTCTTCCGAATGATTAAAATGCAGATTAAAAATTCTATAAGCAATTGGACTCTGCCTGCTTCTTCCCTCCAAAGCTCTCCAGAGTAGATGGCACTTTGAACATGGCTCCATGGGCTTTAGGCCCTCATATGTCGGTCAGCTGTTTTGTGTTATTTTGCGTGAATTGGCTGTCAATGATTTTGCGGTTGTCTCCAGGCCTGATGTGCTCCCCTTAGGTGCTGGTAGTTTGCTATCGGTTGGCCAATTCCTCTGATTGTGGATGCCTTGTCATTGTTCTATTGCTTTCCTTAATGCTTGCTGCTTTGGTAAGCTCCTTGTTTGGCTTGCCTTGGTTTTAGGAAACAATCACGGGGCTTGTTTATAACATAGTATAACAGGCGATAATGTTACTTCTAGTTGGCTGGCTAATCCGTTGCAGACGGCACCTTTCTCTGTAGGATCTGATATGTTGGCACTTTGATTCTCTAGTTGATTGAATCAGTTCCTGTGAAACTGATACTTGGCCTATTTTTATTTTCACGACAAGGATTGTTTTGGCCTTCCTAATCTAATGTTATTTTAATTTTCTTCAACTTCACTATCACTACTATTTTAATCTCTTTATTCACTTAATGGGAGAAGCCCCCGCCTCCAATTCAAAAAAAAAAAAAAAAAAACAAATCAAATGTCAATAATAGAGGTCAATAACCTTATTCCAACTTCAACAACTGCTATTGTTTGACTAAACAAAAAAAAAATCTATCACAGTAAACGATCGAGAGAAATAAAGATAAAGAGAAGAGAGTGATGAAAAAAGGGTGGTTGGATCCAATCAATTCAGGCACAAGAGAAGAAGAAAAAAACAGAGCTGAACAGAATAACAAGAAATCAAAGAACAGAGTGAAAATTAAACAAATTAAGAAAGTGCGTAAAGAAAAATAAAAATTTAGTGAACGGAAATGCGTTAATTTACCTTTTGCCGCATTGTAACAATGGGGTTTCCATCGACGTCGAGGAGGACGCGACGATCACGAAGACTAAGGAACTTTCCTTTGATTTTGAACAGGATGTTTCCGTTGACGTCCGTCACGGCATAATCTCCGTCCGTTATGCTGATCGCCTTCTCCGTGACCGTCAGATCCACCGTATAAGGCGCGCAGTACTGCTCACCGACGACCGCAACCCTGCTTGCCGGACCTGAAGGCGGTGCCGGTGCCGCCGGCGGGTAGTATGGAGCGGCCATATTGGATCGATGAAGAGGGAAAACAAAGGGGCTAAAAAAAGGGTAGTGAATCAGTTGTAGATCTGTAGGCGAGATAGCTTAGCTCGGGGTTTTAAATAGCTGAGTAGTTTACGCGTACTCACGTGTTATTTTTCGTGTTGACCGATACGAACACGTATTCGAGAAATATGAAAAATATTATTTAGATGAGAAAATTTATTCAATATAAATTTTAAAAATAATATTATATTATTTTAATATAAAAAAATATACACTAATAACTAATAAAATAGGTTCAAATTTTATTGAATAAACTTTTTTAAATATCATATAAATAAATTTAAATAATATTTTTTCATGCATAAATCATAATTTTAATATTTTTTTATAAGAGATATTTCAGAATAAGTAATATTTCAAAAACAATCTAATTTGTCTTACAAATACTGAATATTGTGCAAATTAAATGAATGTTACTTTATTTTTATTTAAAATGTATACTTTATCTGTACAAAATTATATTTAATTATTATTTTTATTAGATAAAAATTATGTACATTCGAAAATTCTTTTTAAAAGATTTTGTTAGAATTTAAGATTTAAAATATATATTTTTATGTGCCTCATAAGCAAAATTAGATTTAATAAAAAAATTTTATTTCACTTAACTTTCAAAATCCTAATCATTAATATATTTTGGGAGATAATTGAGAGTTATGTAATAATATTTAAAAAGAAATATAATCTAATAAATTATTATAATTTACATTTAAAATATTATTTTCTTATGGGTATCATATTTAAAAGAGAAATGTTATTTAGACCCTTCATATAGCACCTAAAAAAACCCAAATCAATAAAATTTGAGTATATTTTATTAGTTTTTTTTATTTACATTAAAATAATATAAATATTATTTTTAATATTTATATTGAAATCATATCGAATGAATTTTTTTAGGTGCCACATCAATAGTACAACATTTCTCTATTCAAAATGAGAAATTTTTTATATATTTTTTAGAGCTAATTAATAATTATTTGAAAATTATGTACTATATTTAATAGTTATTTATTTAGTAATTATTTAATATATTTGGACTCGAGATTTAAGTAATATTTATATTATTTAAATACTAATAAAATTATATTCAAATTTTATTTGATAAATTTTTTTTAGATGTCACGTTAATAAAACTAAATAATATTTAATAAAATTTGAATATTATTTCAATATACACAAATAATAATTATATTATTTTAATTTAAATAAATTAACATATGTGTATCTATATGAATGTGCGAAAATTTTTTTTTTATGCATTATACATTACTTTTCGTAGCTGAGTGGCTCACTAAAATGTACAATATTTTAATATCCTATATAAATAGTTTTTTAAATCTAATTAATTTTGTAATAAATTTATAATTATGAACTTAATTATTAATTGAAGTATTGATTGGGATACCAATAAAAATACTGTAGCAACAACAATAATAACAAAAAAAAAATTGAGTTATTTGAGAACTAATATATTTTTTATATGAGTTTCGGTATATAATTAAGAATATTTCTCAAATAACTCTTAAAATATAAAATAATTAAGAATATTAAAACAGTAACAAGAATAATAGTATAATTAAATTGCTGTTAATATGATCTTAATTAATTAAATAATAATTAAGTCTAGTTTAATTAATCTTTTAAATACAATAAAATTTAAGATAATAGTAATTATTGTTAATTATTAATTAGTTAATAGAAATTTAATAATTAATTAAGGAAAATGCTACAGTGCCACCTTCAATACCCCAAACTTTTCTAGATGATGTGGCAAGCTGATGTGGCACTCCATGCCACATCAGTCCACGTCATCTAAAATCCTAAGCTGACCTAAAATCGCGAAGTTCCTTCGAAGCCTTCGGCGAAATTCCTCGGCGTCGCTGCTGAGGTCTTGAAGAAGCTCAACAATGCCGGAACGGTAGCCCTCTCGTTCTTCCGATGGGCCGAGACGCAGGAGCGCTTCGCCCCTACGACGGAGGTCTTCCATCACCTCATCGACGCCCTCGGGAAGATCAAACAGTTCGGGTTGATCTGGACCTTGGTCGAATCGATGAATCGGAGAGGCCTGCTCAGAAAAGAAACATTTGCACTGATCATCAGGCGATACGCCCGAGCGAGGAAGATCGGCGAAGCGATCGAAGCATTCGAGAAAATGGAGGATTTCGGGTTGAAGCCCGACGGATCTGATTGCAACAGCTTGATCGGCATCATCAGCAAATCCAGGAACAACGTCGCGCGGGCTCAGACGCTCCTCTCGGATTTGATCAAGAGGGGAAAATTCTCACCGGATCTGAAAACATACACGATTCTTCTCTAGGGCTGGGGGCGGGAGAGGAACCTGGAAAGGATGAAAGAAGTTCTCGGCGAGATGATGAAGGAGAAGCTGGAGCTAGATTTGTTTCTCTGACCCAATTGGTCCCATTATCAACTCGGCCTTTAGGGTATCGCCCTAAGGTCGCGCCGACGTAGGAAGGCGAAGAAGAGAGAAAGAAGCATTGACGTATGGCCGAGGCGGCGGCGGCGGCGGAAGTGGCAGCTTCAATTGAGGCCAAGCAAGATTCGGAGAGCGAATTCTTGAATCGGCAACCTCACAAACTGGAGGAAATGGACCTTTTGGTTCGACAATCAGTCCAAGGTAAAACAGGGCGCCGCCTGGGGCACTTCCCTTCGCAAGGTCTACACTTTTGACACCGTTGAGGAATTTTGGTGGTTAGTTATCTTTTTTTTTCTTGTATCACATACGAATCATTGTTACATTGATATGCATCGAGCTCTACCTTGTGCTCCTTTCATCGCACGACCTATTAATAGATCTGTGCTTATAGGAACTTGAGAGACTGCTATTGTTATAATGGAAACTTGATCTCTGTTGACTGGATGTGGTTTGTTGATTGCAAGTTGTTGAAAATATGAATTTAGTGCTAAAAAACGAGGAAGGTGGTGTTTATTTGACCTTATCTTTGCTTTTAAGACTTTTAGTTATTTAGAGACGATGATTTAGTCTGATCTTCCATTGGCTCTGTTCTAGGATGAATTTTTTTGGTCGTTTCTATAGTAGTTTGGACAGTTTCTTTTTTATAAAACATGCAATCCCTTTTTAAAGTACCCAAAATATGAAGATGAATCAAAATGACATTTTTTTACATAAACCAATTTACAAAAATATTTTGGATTATAGTTTGGTTCACTGCTATATGTAAAGTTATTAGGGGAATTTTATTTTATTCCCCGGTAACATCCAAAGCAGCCGTTTTGATCACTACTATGTTATCTTTTCATACAAAAAATTGTGAAATTGCTACTACCAAATGCTATTAAGATAACACTCCAAATCAGAGTAACATCTATGCTATTTTGGTGAGAACAAGGGTTATCTTTCTTGTTGCTGTCAAGCTCAGACTTGTTTTGCAATGCTTTCGGGGCCGTTCATCTATCATAGGATAATGTTTCTGTGTTTTTATTTTTGCGTGGAAATTTTTTTGTGAAGTTACCAAATTCATGAAAAAGAAAAAAACTGGTTTTACACTAGGTTATTTTACCAGCTTGAGCTCGAGTCAGAAGCCCCAAAGCTTGAACTAAATTTTTGTTGGAACTACTTGAAAAGGCAGCATTTTCTTTGCATCCAACTTGATCATGGGCTTTATAAATTCTGTGGAAGACCGAGCTTTTTTCTTCTTCTTTTTGTTATTGTAATTGCTGAATGCATAATTGATGTCCTCATAGGCCTGTTTCACATTAATACTTGCAAAGTTAGTTTAATGGTAATAATTCATAGTTTATTTGATGTTCTCATAGTTTAAGGCTGTATCCAAGATACTTGTGCTTTAAGATATATTCTTTGTCAGTGTTTTGATTTATGTGCTTTGAACAATTGCATTTGTGCTATGTATGCAAACGAAGGTATTGCCTAGGGCATGGCTGGTCTAATGCTGTAGATTGGTCATTTTGTTTTTATTTGGAAGTAAATTAATTATCACATGATGTATTTATTTACACCTTTTTGGTACAGCGATGCATTTATTTAGCAGAATTATGTAAGTGAAGGGGGGTGTGGATTCATAGAGTAAACATTTAGGATAACAAAATGAAGACAATGATTCAATATATTTGAAACAGATGCATTTTTTATTTTGCTGAAATATTCCGAAGCTGTTTTACTATGGATTGTGTGATGTAGCTCAAATTGTAGAGCGCTCGTATGGTATACGAGAAGATCAGGGTTCGATCCCCTGCATCACCAAATTTTGGCATTGAATACAAAATATTGGGAAAATTTGTCTATTATCCAGGGCTGCTCATGCATGAACTAGTGTGGAGCTTCACTTCATCAAACATAAAATATTCACCTTTGTCTAGATCATTTTCAAAGGAATAAGGTCTAATTGAAAGCAGTAGCTGAGTCTGATAGTCAGCAAATATGAAAAGAAGATGTAGATTGTGTAAAAGACAAGATAAATTCTAAAAAATTTAGCTTTAAATTTCACTACAACTATTTGTAACAAATGTTATTTGTCTACATTGTTGTTTTGATGCTGATTTCTGGATTATTAATTAGAGATTTTCACTCTTTTTTTTTCTCAAAGAAGGATGATCTAAACGCTTATTTGGTGATGTAGGGAATTGAACCCTAATCCTCTCGTATACCATACGAGCTCTCTGCCATTTGAGCTACATCACATTCAAATTTTTTTATTCGAAATCATATTTGAAACAACTTATTCAACATCAAAAACATCATTTGATTCAGTATTGCAAGGGACAACAACATTTGAAATAGCCTCAGCCGGAACACAATAATATAAGCGACATATAAACAGATGCAATAAGCTAATAAATCAAGAGATTGACAATTGACTGAAAAGCTTTCGTTGAAAAAAAATGGAAATGGCACATTTTCCAACATAGTTGACAAAGTTTAAACCTCCGGCAGAAATGTTTATGGCAACATCTAAGTTTGACAAAAAAAATGAATTTAATATGGTAACTCAACATAGGGCTTCAAGTGCAATGCAAAATAGCATACCAATCCAGTCCATTGCTTGTACTCCAAAGTTACATGATGTCAATTGTGATGCGAAATGTGAATATCTTTAACTGAAAATTGACAAAAAAAAGTTTGTAAGCAAACAATCAATATGAATGGGACAAGTTGTTGACGTTTATGATTCAAATTCCCTAAATTGATCAAGTAGCCATTTTAGCTTAGCAACTCATACATTCAATAATTGACAAATTGAAGCAACAAAGTATGAAAAATAATGAAAAAAATGCTGCAAAACATTACAGCAATATTAATTCCTAAAAACATTACCTTTTCGAAATACAATGGCGCTTTCTTCGCAACATCGGAGGGTACAGGTATGCACTCAATCAAGCAATGTCAGCGTTGCTTCGACAGTTCGATAACGGTCTCGAGAAAAATAACATCCTTGTCTTGTCTCAAGAACATCTTCAAGAGGCACTTCTTAAATTTCGAATTTCTTCCCATGCATTTTTTGTCAATGGCCCTGGTTGCAGATCCATGCTGAAAGGAGCAAAGAAACAGCACAAGACACTTGTTATCATCAAAGAAACATTCCATTTCATCCAGCTTGTTTGAAGCTCTAGTTTAACACACTTTTATCTTTTTCTTTAAACTCAATCTCTATGCTCATCATTTCATTCAAAAAATAAAATTGAAAAACAATAAAGGATCTCATAAAAGGAAAAGCCTAATTTACATACCAATTGAGAAGAAGGTGCCAACTTTAGAACAGCTCTACGTATATCACCAAGAACATTGAAGTCACCATCAACCAGTTTTTTCTTGAGTTTGCTCACACTATTAGCTACATCCTGAGAACTGAGTGAACACAGAAAGCATGAGCTACTTCTAAGTTCTACAATAAAATATTATGAGAACATGAATACAAAGACATCACTAAAATCCAAGTTAAATATATTCTTCACTGATAAAACAAATTGTAGCAGCATTCTTCAATTTATTGTGTGCAGTATTGTTTTCATATTTTAATACTATTACTTTCTTCATTGTTGAATTACTTCATTATAATTTGTGCTATGTATGCAAAATACTGTGAAGGGGACTTTAAGTTGATCTCTCTTACCTTATGAAATCCTTAATTATATTAGTCGGTCTATCTGCTCAAATTTGTTCACTATCTTATTTGGTGATGCAGGGAATCGAACCCTTGAAACTTTAAGGATTAATGAGAGAAAATTGATATAGATAAGTTGGCACTCTTGAAATTTTTAAAGAAAAATAAAAAGAACTAGATTATATTTTACTCAAACAAATTTAAGTACGAACCACACCAAAGATTGTTATTATTTCCATTTTCCAAAAATGTAGACACATGAGAATTTAACAAGAAATTTGAAATGGTGTGATGTCGTTAAACCATTCCCTAGATAAATCAGCAATATAAACCAAAGATTGTTATCATTTCTCATTCCTTCAAGGGATGGAAAAGATTATATGCCTTCAATTGCTGTTCTACATTCTCACTGAGCAACGGCCTATCTTGCTAAGAAAATATAGAGAGACGAGTTTATACTAGACACAAAGAAGGAGAATGAAACAGCTTGTAGTGTATCCCTCCATCGAATGAAAATTGCAAACAGGCCAAGCTTCTCCAAATTGCCTCTCTTATAATGATTTTTAAGCAAAATCTTGTTTGTTTAAAGGTCAAAAGTTAAGTTATTCTGCTCCTTACAAAAATTTATAATTGAGAGATTTAAAACAACAAATATTTTAAACAATAGATATATTGTGCGGTTGAGAGAATGAATCTCACAACCTCTTACACTTTCATTTCAATTACTCGCTTAACTTAACCAAAAGAGTTTCTTATACCTCTCACCTTATTTGATCTACAACAGAGAACTAAACTGTTGTAAAATTTGTGAAATCTTATATTAAGAGATGTAGGGAGTTGAACCATAATTCTCTCGCATATAAGCGAGTGCTCTACTATTTGAGCTACATCCCGCATAATCTCATAATCTCAGTTAGCATAAAACATAATTCTTTCAAATACAATCTTAATTACAAAAAATAATCATAAAATGAACTCTTAATTATGTTCATCAATATTATATGGATTTGATGCATATCTCAATATGAGTTCATGACTTTTATTTCAGTATTGTAAACTAATTTCTTTCTTCCTTTTGGGGTTATTGGCTACACATGCTTAAAAGCAATGTTAGTTAAATTATGTATAAGAAAACACTAGAAAATTTAAAGTGATGTAAGAAATGGTCTACCTTGCCCAAGCTGACCTCTTTTTTAGAATCTCAAAGAAGCAATATTCAGAACAAATGTGAGATGGATTTGATGCATTTTTGCACTAAGGGTTGACCAATCTATTTGTAAAGAGAACAAGTTTTTCTTTAATATGCAAAGCAATATTCAATTGAATATAGGGATGAAATCAGAGCTATTTGCTTTGGAACAACTCATTGAATTACTTGTATGTTGACTTTCTGTATAAAATGAAATTTTGAGGTATTCAAATGAGTCAAATTTGTTGTCACAATGATTATTTGCTCACATCAAGGTAATGTAAAGACTAAGAAAATTCACAAGGCAACACTGTGTGATATGCCAGATTATTTCTACAAGCACACCTCAAACAAGTTTGCCATCAAGGATCCCACCTTTGGAGAAAGACTCTGGCAAGCTCACAATCGGCGTCTTTCCAATCAGTAACTTCTTTAACAAGCCCACTTTGCAGGGTCTTTCCAATCAGTAATTTCTTTAACAAGCCCACTTTGCAGGGTGTAGAGAATGTTTTGCACACAGTCTTAAATGCAAAAGATGATAGGAGCCAAATGGAACATCAATAAATCATAGGAAAGCATAAAATCAGTTTAAACCAAGAAGATGAATATAAAATTATCAACTATCTTTTACAGATGTCACTGAGGTTTAGAGTTTCTAAGTGCTCGTGAACATTCTTTGGGCTCTGAGATAAGAATTAAAAGGATAGTGCTGAAAAGCAATTGATAAAACCATTGTGCAAACACATTTATTGAATATAGTGACTATGCCTCTAATATGCTGCATAAAAAATTTAACTGAATCTTGATTTCTATACTAAAATGAGATTCTATCGTACCCCAAATAATAATTTCCTAAGCAATCTATTGCAAGAAAATCAAAATTGGTTCATCAGTGATGATGAGTCACTGATGAACATTTGTAAGAAATGGCTCTGATTAAAACTTATAAATTGCTAAAAATGAATCATAATTTCAAAGAGCTCTTATTACCATTACGTATCTTTACCGATTCAAATATCTCCTTGTAAAAGGTCGGCAAGAAGGAGAGGTCTTCGTCAGGATCGCAAGAAGGAGAGATCGGCAGTCGAATGACAGCTTTAGGTTAGGAATGCGGAGCGGCGCGGCGCTATTTGGGAGAAAAGACGAGCAACGAAGGAGAGACGTGAGAAAAAAGGTTTCCGGTTGATCTCGGGAGAAAAGACGAGTAACGGAGGAGAGGCGTGAGAAAAATGCTTTCCAGGAGATCAGCTTTAGGTGAGGAATGTGGCGCGGCGCTATTCGGGAGGATCAGGAGATTAGGAAATTAGGTTATCGAGAAGAGGGAAGAGGGGAGTTTAGGCATCGAGAGTTTACGAAAATAATGACGTGGCTGCTTGCCACATCATAATCCACGTCATCTAGAAATTCGTGGGGTAATAAAGGGGGTACAGTAGCACTGTTCATTAATTAATTAGGTTTAAAGGTAATTAATTAATGTTAACCCTACTTAGATAGTAGATACATATTGAAATAAATAACAGATTAATTAATAATTAATTAATTAATTACATATTAGTAATAAATACAGTAAATTTATTTCTAACTATAGGTTTGAATAGTGAATTAATATAAATTAAATTAATGAATAGTGAGATAAACTAAATTAATTTAATTTAAATAAAATTTTAAAGTTTAATAACTTTTTTATAAAATGATCCAAACATAGCAAATATGTTTATTATTTTACTCCGAAAAATAAAATGAATCAAATGACGTAATTCAAAATTTTATTTCGAGGTACGTATAACGTAGTGACATTTTAGGACCTAAACAAACCTTCACAATTTTTAACCAAGTTATCCAAATATAGGTAATATGATGCTTAAAATACTCAAAAGAACAGCCCCAACACTATAGAAGTATTAGTTTTTTCATTTAGAACTTAGTTTGAAAGTAACATTTAGGAGCCTACCTTGAAAATAATCAAAATGCCCCTGGTATTCAATTGATCATAACTTGATCAATTCAACTCTAAATTCAGAAATTAAAAATACTAATTAGTATAAAATTTTAGTGTCATCAATAAACAGAAATAATATTTATGATCTAAAAAGTTAGAAATGACCAAAATACCCCTAACTCTAGTTAGATCATAGCTTGACCATTTGAAGTCCAAATTAGGTTTACTCCCTAACCCTAGTTAGGCCATAGTTTGACTTGATTAATGCTTAGGATCAAGATTAGAATGAAGATTAGCCTTAATTGACAATAGTAACAACTTGGGTTGTTACACCAATATTCCTATTTTTTATTCTTATCTTATAAATATAAATAGTAATAACAATAATAATAATAATAACATTAATATGATAAAATACTGGTGGTGGATTTAGTTTGAGAAAAGATTGGAAAATTCCATCAAAATGATGCTTTTGGGGTGATTAAACAGAGTTTGATAAAGTTGCTTTCTTTTGATTAGTTAGGAGCTCTAGAATGGCTTTCATGAAGCGAACGTTGATACTTTCTGGAACCTCCATTATGCCAGGGGTGTTCTTTATCTCCTCTTCTGTTTATTATTACAATGAATGACTAATTTGAAATTCTTGAAGCCGTGATCGTAGATAAGAAAGCGTGCCTCTTAAACAAGCCTCTTTTACTTATTCTCATATGCTTTTTGAGGATGACATCCTTCTCTTTGGAGAAGCAACTGATTCAAGTTTGAGGGGTTTCAAAAGATGCTTAAATACTTTCTTTGACACTTCATAAATGTCTTTCAATGATCAAAAGTTAGCCATTCATTTTTCCAACTCTATCACAAATACTGATGCTCTTGCCACAATTTTCAGTTTACAGATATCTCATGCACCTTTAAAATATTTGAACTTCCAATTTTACATACCTCAATCAAAGTTGAAAATTGCTTGTGTTGGTTGACAAAATTATGAAGTGGCTCGTTGGCTGGGCTCAGAAGCATCTTCCTCTACTTAGAAGATTACAATTATTAAAGTTTTCTATATGGTCATTACTTTTCCATTGGTTTCATTCCTTTCATATTCCCTTCTCTGTCATCAAAATTATTATTACTCTCATTTTATAGATCATGATTCTAACGCAATGAAAATACAAAGCCTCTGTAGCTGCTCCTCATGAGAAAGGTGAGTTGGGTGTTGTTAACCCCTCGAATAGAGCAATTTTACTCTCTTTGGGCATCATTATTGATTCTCTTTGAAAAGAAAGAAATGCTAGGGTGTTCACCTAAGATTCTCTTATTAAAATAATTTCATCAAAACGAGTTCAAATCGAAGCATAAAAAGTCTCAAACATTGACATTATACGTACGAGTGAATGGTAAAATTTTAGAAATTACAACAGCATTAATTGAGTTCAAATTTTACCTCACTTATTCCCAGTAAAAAAATAAAAATTGTAAATTCAAAAAGAAGGCAACTTGATTTTTCACAAACTCATTTTTTACCATGTGCTTATCGTGCTGCTGCTGTTTTTTGTGCGACGATCTCTTCAAGAATCACAATCAGAGCACAAACAAAAGCGTGATCCACGTTTGGATAGATCGTCACTTCGAAGCCATCTTTTCCCAAAATTTTGTTCTTCAAGCTATCTTCACGAGTCATCTGCCAGGAAAACATGTGTTGAGTTGAATGAAACATATGATTATGTATTAGCGAACTCTATGGTTCGTAGTTAAGTACTCGAGCTATGGCGGTGGCGGAATCGCTCAGATAAATGACGCAAGACTTCTCTTGCAGGTTTCCTTTGATCCTGAAATCGCAGGTGCTTTCCGTAGAGTTGGAAGCCAAAAACACGTCCAGTTCGGTCTTAAACTGAAGAAGACTTGACTTCTTGACGCTGAATAAGAGATCAGCGTGGCTGAAAGTGTCTCCCCTAAAAACATTCCATCTCCCGTGCATTGACATCGCCTGAAAATTAATCAAAGATGAGTTCTATGAGCTGAATTCCATTGCTCCTTTTTAGTCTATGCAATACGAGAGTAATTGTTTTTTCGCCTTACGTATCAAAGAAAGAGTCATATTGTGTTGCGTTATTTCTATCACTCGCTATATATTACCACACATTTTGGGACCCTCAGATTTTCCAAGAAAAGAAAACACTAAAGAGATGCTGCCATGAATTGCACCTTTTTCTGCATGGAAAGAATGACGTTTCCGTTGGCGTCGTAGAGGACGGGGCGGTCTCGGAAGCTCACCGTGGACTTTCTCTTCACTTTGAACTGGATATTTCCGTTAACGTCCGTCACGGTATAATTGCCGGCCTTGAAGCCCTTTGTCCTCGTCATCGTCAGATCCAGAGGGTACGGCGCGCAGAACAGCCCTCCAACGACAGTTACCCACCCTGACGGACCCGACGGCGGCACCGGAGCCAGCTGCATGCAAGCCGGAGGACACCCCATTCTCGAACAGCTGCGGCGGATATGTATTGGAAAGAAACATTTCCTGCCCGTTGCTTCTTTTTATGTGCAGATCAGAAGCGCAAAATCAGCAGCAATAATAATTGCTTGCGTGACAAGTAATCGAAAGGATTAATTATGTGCATGATCGTAGTTTAGTGGCTCAAAGCTCTGTGCTGAGCAGAGGTTTTAAAATGCAATCCTCTTCACTGCATATAATTTGTAATTGAGAAATGCTTACACACTTAAACTATAAAAATTTATTCAATAAGATTTAGACATATTTTAATATAAATTTTAAAAATAATATTTATATTATTTTAATATAAATAAAATAAAATACTAATAAAAAAATTTCAAATTCTATTAGATAGATTTTCTTAAGTATCATATCAATAAGTCTAAATATTATTTCTTTTTCTTATTATTATTTTAAAAACTTTAAATCTATAATTAAATTAATTTTAATTGAGATTCATTTATTATCTAAAAAAAAAATGCGATATTTTTGTAATCCTTTGACAGAGCTCCCACTTTACTTTAAACGGCATCTATTTCAGAATTTATTATTTTAAAAATTTACATCTTAATAAAAAAAAAATATTTGTTGTTTGATTCCTTTGACAGAGCTCCCACTTTACTTTGTGTTAAGTCTAATAATGCTCTATCTTAAATAATCCTGGATTTTATTAAAAATCCTGAATTTTATGAAATTATAAATTATGATTTGTATAATTTATTTGTATTGGGCATATGATTTTTTCTTATTTTTAACATCTTCTATTTTAACATATGGTAAAATTTAAATAAAAATAAATATATTCTAATATTTGTTTTATAAGCGATTTGAATAACATGGATTTGATTCATCTAACTTCGGACGAAGGAGGCGGAGATTCGAAGGAGGCTACGACAAGTTGACGGTGAATCGTGCTGAGAATCGACAAGGGGGACGTCCATATTGTTGAGCAATCAAACCAATGTAAAAGTAAGAAAAAAACCAAACACAAGCATAACAGAACGATCAATTTACATGGTTCATTATATACACCTATGTCCTTGGGAAGAGTTTCACTATTGGAGAAGAGAAAATATAAATTAGGGCTCACAAATCTTATACCAAGAACTTACAGTAGAGTTCTTATAGCCTCCTTTGTCTCATAGCACTAATGGTTTGCTTGCCCTAATTTTGCAAGTAATGGCTTATAAATAGCTCCCTCCAAACCGCAAAACTACTCTAGGGACGCCTCGTTCGAGTCTGAACTGCTGCGAGGGCGTTTGGGCGCCAATGTTTTGGGTTCGCAGGCGCCTCGAAGCTCGACTCACTGTCCCTGGGGGCCTGGGCGCCCAAGCTTTTGTCCAGCTCCCGCTGCTCCTTTGCTCCTTTGTCGAATGCATGAAAGCGATAACACTCCTTTGGCTGATCCAAAATCAACTTTAAACTCCTTTCAAATTAACAATTCTCCACCTCATATCTCATATAGGTCATATAAGAGTCATGCTCTGAAGCGTAGCAGCAGCACGTAGTTCACCAAATAAAAAGCCTTAGTGAAGCCACAAAATTCACCAAACTCTTGCAATTGATAAATTTCTAAACTATAAGCACCATGGTAAGCATATATGTCAAGTTATCTTTTGTATCAATCTTCTTTAACAATAACTTTTCATCCTTTGTGATATCCCAAACAAAATGGTGTCGCGCATCTCTGTGCTTTGTGCGAGCATGACAAACAGGGTTGGTAGTCAAGAATATTGCACTTTGGCCTCACAATAGACTACTACATTCTCGTGCTTCACACCTAATTCTTCTAACAAGTCTTTCATCCACATAACTTCATTGAATGCTTATAAGATTGTCATGCATTTTACTTATATTGTAAACAATGCAACTTTAGGCAGTAGTATATATCTCCACCCAACTGAACCTCCTGACAAAGTGAATACATAACCAATCATCGACCGTCTTCGATCCAAATATCATGCATAGTCAAAATCCACATATCAAAAACAAAGGTCTTTATCAATAATTGCTTCTGAAATAATAAACCAACACCCACTGTGTTTTTCAAATATCTAAATAAGCTCATCATTGCTTGCCAGTGATCCTTTCCGGAAGTATGTGTGTACCTACTTACCACTCCAACTGCATGTGCAAAATTTGGACTAATACACACCATGACATACATAAGAATCTCAATTGTACTTGTATACGACACTATGGGAAATTATTCCTCTCATCACATAGCACAAATAAGTTAACAAGTGAATATTTGGTACAAAAGGTATACTCACAGACTTTTTTGGTTAAGCTCAATCTTCCCTGTAATATTGTCCTGACAGATCTCCATCCCAAGTATTTTCTTCGCTTCCTCTAACTCTTTCATCTTAAAATTCTTAGTCAACTGATGCTTCATGCGGTTCATCTCAATTAGATCTGAGGTAGCAACCAACATGTCATCTATAACGACTCAATATCATTACTTCACAAAATTAGGTCAGATCCTGCCTAAAAAATTAGGACCCTAGGGAACTTCAAATTAGGGCAAACAAAAATACCCTTAGATGGAAATAATTTTTAGATCAAAGTGCCATAGTTTGGAAGGAATCCGAATAACAGAAACACCCGCTTTAATTTCTGAATTTTTTTAAATTTAATAAATAGAGAAAATTAAATATTGTACAAACCCCTCGAATTTTGTGTCATTATGTTAAGTATATTATTTAAAGGTTGCTCAAAAAATTTCATCAATTTTGGAGCGCTAGTTCGGCCTCAATTAATTTTGAAGTTTCAAACCTTAAAATTAATAAAAAATAAAATATTTTTCCGAATCTAAAATTTTTGGCGTGAGGATGTTCGTTATGTCAAAATACATATCAGTGTTAAGTTTCATTATTTTTGGAAGTCAATCGGCGGAAAAATATGAAAAATTTAATTTTAAATAACTATTTTAATTTTCCTTAAGAAAAATTTTTTTCCTCTCTGTCCCTCCCGATCACAGACACCCCCACCCCCAAATGCAGGCTTTACCGAGGACAGGGCCTTCTGCGACATTTGGCGCAAGTTGGTCGGCTTACCTGGTCGACCAGCATCCCTCTCTCTCTTCTATAAACCCCACCCAACCCCTTACCTTCCTTCCAAGCAGCCCAGCAGCCAGCCTCCTTCCCCAATAGCCCTCCCCTGCCAACCACTCCCCTGTCAGCAGCTCCTTCTCCCTCATCCCTCCCTCTCCTCCCATAGCAGACCCTATCCCCCTCATCCCTCCTTCCCAACAACTGTCTGTCAACTGTCCGGCCACCCCTCCGACCACCTGCTTCAGCCACGTCCGGCTCCCGATAATCCTAACCATAGGTGTAAAATATCAGAAATTATGTTCCAATTTGTTTATTAATATTTAAATAATTTTGACCTCAGATTAAAAATTTGACTTCGCCATTGCGTTCACCACCCCCAAATTAGCTAGGGGTGAAATTTTGAATGCATTTGGAAGGCATTGAATTTTTGACAAATATTTTAATATTATTTAAATACCTAAAAATTCGAGTAATTAAATACTCGTCGGATTAAAAATCCAAGTGCACCATTGTGTTCAGAAGACTTCTATTAGCTAGGATTGATATTTTGAAAATTTTTGGAATGTAATTATTAAGTTAAGTTTAATTAATTAAATTGATTAAATTAAATTAAATAATTATATAATTAATTATATTATTAGCGCCGTTTGCATTATTGGATGTCGTTTTTCCTTCTCCCCGTCAAACCAGACGAAAGATCGTGTCCGTTTGATCATTCGATCAGACGGCAATGGAGTCGTCTTCTCCGTAAGAACTCCACGTGTCGCGGAGTTAGACGCGCGTCGCCCTAACCTTCCGCCACACGTCGAGCACCGCTGAAGACCCTATCCCTGCATTCATTTAAGATCTTGGAATGACTCATTATCCCATCTTTCAGAGAAACTACTCCAGTAAAAATCGAGCGAGCCGCAGGAAAATCCACCGTTCAAACTCAGGTACCTGGCTATACCTCGATCTCTATTAATAATTGCCAAATCCTTTTCGTTTACTTATTTTATAATTTAGATTAATAAATCCATGGATCTGATTGAACTCAAATGCATTCGATCTTCGTCAATTAGGTTTAGGTTTACAGTTCAAACCGTTAAACCTCGTTCGTCTCGGCAGAGGTTGCTAGGGTTAAGGTTTCACCGTGATAGATACTCCCTCCTGCCAAGTTCTTAGTACCAGTTGGAAGATCTCTTCAAGATGTTTCGATCAAGAGGTGAACCAGTGTAATAACCCAGGTTGTTACTTTGCTCAATTAAGACTAATCTAAGTCTTAATTAAGATTCTAAGTCACTAATCAAGTGATTTGGAATTCATCTCTGAAACCTAGGTCAAATCAAGAAGTTAATAAAGTCAAAACAAGAATTCTGGAAAATTTCAAAACCTTAGAATTTGACTTTTTATTTAGACCTCAGATTGAAAATCTGACTTCACCATTGCGTTCAGAACACCCAAATTAGCTATGGGTGCAATTTTGGAGGCATTTGGAAGTCGTTGGATTTTCGTCGAATAATTTAATAATATTTAAATACCTGAAAATTTAAATAAATAAATACTCATCGAATTAAAAATCCGAGAGCGTCGTTGCGTTCCTCACCCCTCAAATAGCTAGGAGTAATTTATTGGAATTTTTCTGAAGTCATTTTATAATTAATTTTTGAATTAAAAGAAATTAGATTTTTATTATTAAATAAAATTTATAAAATAGTTTAACTTAAAAGTTCCGTTAAAATCCTTCACGCGCCGTCACTCTGCCCTTACGCCGTTCGCCTGCATGATTCGATCTAACGATCGAATCTGACCGTTCGATCAATTGATCCAACGGCTTCTGCATCATCCCTGCCGAGAACCTCGCCTCGCTTGCGCGTGGCGCTCCTTCGACGCGCGGCAGACAACCTCGCCACCGCATGTCGACCACCGCTCCAGAACTTCCTATTTTTCTGGTCTCAATCCATTCCATGTGTGCATCACTCGAATTTGTCAGGTGTTTCCAAGTTCTAGCATTCATTCTTCATCTCGAGGCTCGGCGAATCATCCTGCTCTCATTTAGGTACTTCACTTTTCCAAATTTGCGAACATTCAATTTCGAATATGATTTCATATTACTTAATTCCATTTCTTAAGAGTATCAATCTGGAAGGATTTGTAGTGCTGCGATTTTTTTTTATTCTGGCAATTTAATTGATGTCTTCAATTCCATTCCTCAAATTTGATTGTAATTGTCCAATTTAAAGAAGATTTGAGTTTTAATTTCAATCGTGATTCAAACCACTAGCAATCGATCGGGTTTAATGGTTTTCATTCGAATCAGTTTTCAAATATTATGGACTCGCTGCATATTTCGCTCGTATACCCTGAACTAGGGTTAGAAGTGGTGGGTTGTGCAGGCCATCTCAATTTAAGATTCAACCATTGTTGAAAAGCCCTCATTCCATCCTATCCATGGCCATGCGGGCCAGTCGCCGGCGTCACCGTTTGGGCCCTCGATCTGGATGCCCTAACTCTTCGTCTCGGCGACAATTCGGCGAAATCGAAGGAACCCGATCTTCCTTTCGGGTTTTCTCGACCCGTTGCAGCGGCCCGGCTCCTCAGCGCCTTCCACGCATCCTAAACATTAAGTGAAGGGGCCCACCATCCAGCGCGCCAGCCAACCGCGGTGCGCCACATGGCCAGCATTGCTGCCATCTGATCAGTGGGGCCCGCCGCGTTCTGCCCAGCCAATGAGGCTTTGCCACGTGTCCTGCAGAAAATAATTAAATCAATTATATATATAATTATGTGTCAGTTTATAATAACTAAATTAATTATATATATATGTATATTATAATAATAGAATTATTTAATTTAAATTAAACAGTAAAATTAATTAAATTAATTCTAAACTTTAAACCTTAATAACTCCTAAAATACACATCCAAATTATGCGAATAAATATATTAAATTGATCAGAAAAATATGAGAAATTTATTGATGCCAATAATTTTGCATTTGAACCTGTATTTAACAAATTGACATTTAGGGTTTAATTAAGTTCAAATTTATGTCTCAATTTTCAATTAACCATAACTTTGTGTAGGTTGATCCAAACATACCCAATATGGGTCTTAAAGTGATCAAAAAACTCTAAGGATTAATTTGATAGTATTTATTTTGCTGTTTGGATTAGTTTGAGCCTAATCACATTTAAGTCCTAACCATAATTACCTTAATTAGACCTAGAACTTCAATTGACCATAACTTGGTCAATTAAGCTCCAAATTTGATGATCCATAGGTCCATTTAGATCAGAAGAACTTAATTTTCATTAATATGTAAAAATATTTTAGATCTAACGATTAGATTTGCTAATCACCCTTAATTGCTCTAAATCTTGATTAGTGAATAATAGCAAATCTAGTAACTCAAATTGAGAGATTTAAATTTCAGAGAACTCATAGAACCATTTAGAATCAATCTATACGGTTGGATCAGTATTTGAGTGCTTAATTTTGTTAATCACTCACTAATCACCCTAAACCCTAATTAGGTCTTAACTTAGTCAAATTAGGTCCAAATGGAGCCTACCATATATCATTAAAATCAGTGAGCTATTTGTAATTCATAGTCACTGATTTTTGCTTGATTTGGATACTAATTGGTAAAGTTAGGATTTTGACCTATAATTAAGGATCCTTTAATTAACCTTAAAACCCTAGATCTTGTATTGGCCATAACTTGGCCAATATTTATCAGAATTTAGCAAATTTAGATTCTATGGAAAGCTTAGTCAGTAAAGAGCAATATTATAAAAGAAAATTTAGCTTTCACTTAGTCAAATTACTAAATTGCCCTTATGAGTCAAATTCACTAATTTGATCTCTAATGGCTTAATAATCACCTAAAATTAACTTAGTTGTTGTCTAATCTTATATTAGACAATAAGAAACACTTTCCAAAAGAAAATTTCAGAAATTAAGCCCTAGATCAAAATTTGATCTTTTGAACTTTTAAAGTAGGGGCAAAATGGTCATTTTGCCCAAATTTAGGGTTTAGCCTTTAAAAGCCCTAAATTCAATTTCAAATCACTAAATTCAGTAAATACAATGATTTAGAACTGAAATTATTTAAACTTAAGTCTAAATTAGGTTTTTATTAAAATCTCAAAATATACTCTTTAAGAAAATTCCTAAGTCTTAAGAAGAGTTCTCTTTCCTTAATTATTCTTAGATCCATCCTTAGGTCTTATAACATTAGTTAGGATGTGTATCTTGAGAGATACTCTTAGTAATTAAGAGTCTTATTTCCTAAGATTAGGAATAAATCTTAAGTTAGAATTCATCTATTGAGTAAATTGGGTTACTCAATTAGGTGAAACCTTGAGTTTTCTAGTTTATAGATTTTCTTAGTTTATTAAATGATTATTTTGATCTTTAAACTTTAGAACTAAGAATAGAAATCCATCCTAATGAATTTGATTTATCATTAGGATTTGCCTTAACCTAATTTGTGAGATTTGAGTTCTAAACCTTAGACCCTTAGATTATACCTTTAGATTAAGTGATTAGACCCCATCATCTGGAGTCTAATTCTTAATCTATTCATCTTGATTTGGCTAATAAAGATGAGGTTGGGATGAATTAAATTACAAAATTAGGTCGCTGATTTATTCATTTTAACCAAATAGTCGTCTTTTGATTAAGTTATAATTAGGACTTGGCCAGTCCTAATTATCTTCAACAAGTAGGATTCGTGATTCTAAGTTACAGAAAGTGCAAGGATTGATAATTCTGAAACTTATGTAACTTAGAGTAGATAGAACGAATAAAGTAGACAACAAAGGATATCACCTGTGTTTTAGATAGAGTTTCTTGCACTTTGAATTATTGATGCTTCGCATTCCTTGATTTTGAGCCTTATACCTTGAACATGTATTATGTACATAAGATATTTTGATAAATATCTTATGTTAATTTGGAACATCATTCATAAATGGCATTGTGTTTTGTTTCACAAAATGGTTTGTAAGGTGTAGCTTGATTAGTATACCTCTTCGATCAACCCGTTCGGGGTCGGCAACCTTTCGAGGGTTTAATGTCCGACAGTCTATTGGCCATGCCTAGTCCGAGTGATAGGATGGATAGACTCTTGCCCTACTGACTACAGAGTCAGGATTCTGATATGGATATACTAATTCAAGTACACTTACATTCAGTTCTGTCTTAGCTCATTAGGCTAAGAGTTTCAAAGATGTTCAGTTCAGAGCTTCTTAGCTCATCAGGCTAAGAATTGCTGAGTTCGTATTCAGTTCAGATGACTTGTACAGTTACTATAGATTCAGTTTGCAGTTACTGTTTTACTAGTATATTCTGCATTTCAGCACTGTTTTACTTATAGTTTTTCTGCACGTGTTTTATATAGGATGCTAGTTTTACTTTCTATTTTCATATGCTTACTTAGGATGATAGTGTCTCAGTTTTATACTATTTAAATTTTGTACTTCACTTAGCATAATCTGTTTGATCATGAGCATGTTTAGGTTGTACTTTCTTACTTTTCTTTTACTTTTACTTATCAGTCTTTGTTGCAGTTACTTGGAGGAGGTATATTTTACTTCCTATTTGTCTAGTTATAAACTGTGGTTTATAACTTATTACAGTTCTTTTGTACGCTTTCTTGCACCTATTATGCTTAGTTTTGTTTATATGGTGATATCTTCTTAATTTAATAAAATTACTGCCCTAAAATGTACTTAGACTTATTGTCTAATCAGTTTTTCTTTTATTGGCTGGGGCCCTACCATTATGAAACTAATAATGGTAGGTTCTGAGTTTGTTGGTTTAGCAGATCTAGTGGAGAGTTTGCCATTGGAAGAGGAGCCCGTTCCTGAAGATCTGTAGTTTTAGTTTTTCTTCCAGTGAGATTGAGAGTTTTCTTTCAGTACTTTTAATCTCATTAAATGTTGTAATAATACAGGATTATATTTCTTTTTCAGTACTTATTCTGTATTGTTATATTTATACTATATTGGATGGATGTTATGTTTTATGCTTCCGCACTCTGAGTTCATGTATGATCATTTAGTGATATTATTTCTGGAATAAATGGCAAAGTCCTTATTTAAATTGGATTAGTACGTGTGTCTAATCCAATCTTAAGTGGGGACCTTGTCATTTGGTGACTCCTCCACCGTAATCATGTTAACTTAAGGGTTAACAGGACCACGGCGGGGCAGGGCCGCCACAACCAGCTACCGTCGACGTCATTTCAGCCGCCGATTTCGCTGCCCTAGGAGGAGGCGTTCAGGACGGTCGGAACGAAGACGGATGTTTGGGTTGGCTGGGTCGACCCGGGCCCGACCCAAAATCCACGCGGTGTTTCGGTATACGCTGTCATCGAGAGGGCCCCGCGTTCATTTGACGCGCCAATCCCGCGAGGACGCGTGTCTCGCGGGACAGCATGCTGTCGGCGCTTCGTCTCCCAGTGGGACCCACTTCTCTGTCACGACAAATAAGAAGCTGCCGTGTGTCTCGAGTGGGCCCCCCACCTGCAGAAAAGCAAATTTAAATAATGGATTAGAAATAAAATAAAAATTATAATAATAATAAATTATATAAATAAAAATATAAACAAATACTATATACTTATATTCTCATTAATCTAATAATATAATAATTACATCAGACAAATTTAAATAAACAAAGAAAAATAAAAGTAAATAATTAATAAATAAATTATTCATAATTTATACATAATTAAATAAAAAATATTTAATACTTACAATAAAAATAATTCAATTAATTACAAAACTTTAAATTTAAATAACTCCTAAAATAATTATCCAAATCATACAAATAAATACATTAAATTTATCAGCAAAAATCAAGGATTATTTTAGTGCCATCTAAATTTCAATAAGATTAATATTTTGTAAAGTGAAATTTTAGGATATTAAATAAATCAAAATAGGTTACAAATAATCAATCAATCATAATTTTTAATCCATTAACCCAAACATATCTAATATGGGTCTTAAAATACTCACAAAACCCTAATGAACATTTTAGTAGGGTTAATTTTGCTGTTTGGATTAATTTGAGCCTAATCACAATTAGGACCTAACCCTAATTAAAGCCCTCAACCCTAGAAACTTCAAATAGCCATATATTAGCCAATCTAGCTCCAAATCAAGTAATCCAAATATCCATTTAAATCAGAAAATCCTAATTTAGAGTAAACTGCAAAAATATTTAGGATCTAACAGTTAGATCTTCTAATTAACCCTAATTACTCTAAAAACTTAATTAGTGAATATTAGCAAATCTAATAATCCAAATTAAGTAATTTCAGTTTTAAATGACTCATAAAGTAAATTAGAACCTAAATGTATAATTAATTTAATAAATTTGTAACTAAATTCACTAATCACTCACTAATCACATTAAACTCTAATTATTAACCCTAAAAATTATATTGACTATAACTTAGTCAATTCATATCAAAATTTGATAATTTTGGACTCTATAGAAACCTTAGGACATAATCTATAATAAACTAACAGAAATTTTATATTTTATTAAGGGTAAAATTACTAAAATACCCTTATAAGGTCAAATTCCCAATTTGACCTTATAAGTCATAATAATTAAATAGCTTAATAAAATAATTCAAAATATTAAAATATTCATTATCATTTTAAAAAATCTAATATTACAAATATAAAATATTAAATTAATAAATTTAATTATTTTTGGCAGATCAAAGAAATTAAACTAGTTGATTTTATCAAAATAAGTCAAGTACGCAAATTTACTTATAAGGTTTATTTCAGTATTCTTATTTGAGCCATTTTTCATTTGAGTATTATTTACACTGCTTACCGCATTTTAATTTGCAAAAGAATGATATCAAATAGCATGTAACAAAAAGAATGAAACACAGTACATATATATTTTGTAGTGTATGTCTTTGGAGGGTGGAACGCATCACTAGAATCTGTACAGATTGAGCCAGCTAGCAGCCCCTGGGAGTTATATAGAGGGATTTAGCCTCTTGTAGGAAGTAGGCAAATCCAGAGGAAAGACACACCATCAGTTCCTATTTTGAGTAAACTACCGACGGGTGGCGAGATAAGCTTCCTACAGGTTATGCCTATGGGTTTACCCATTCTGGCTCAGGAGTTTACAGACTCGACTTATTGTTACAAATGCTTTTGATAAAATTTACAAATTTCATGCTTTTCATATATGCTGAATTTTCACAGCTAATTTGCAGGGCTGAAATTGAATTTAGAAATTGCTTTATTTTATATGCAGATTTTCAGTCATTTTCATATTTGATTCATACCTATTATAGAATGCTAGATTTATTCTTATAAGAACAATTTGCGTACTCCTACCTGACTGGTAAACTGAATTTTCTAGGTTTTGATAATTAAAAAGACTTAGAAGATCTGCCAAATTAAAAGAAGAAGAATTAAAGAAGCAGAAGAATGTAATATTTCATATTTCATTTTTGTAAAAGATAAACTTTAATTTTTCATATATGTTTGGGCTCTATGTATAAATGGACTGTGGATTATTATTATTTTATTACATCCTTTTTGAATTATAAAAATGTATATATTTTCAATTGAGATGAATTATTCTTTAAAGACTCTCGAACTTCGATCCCCGGTCTCCACAATAGGTTAAAGAAGAAAGAAAAAGGGGAAGAAATGAGGATAAATTATTTTATTTTCTCTATTTCTTTTTATTTTCTTACTAATAAATATATTATATCTATATGTCATTGCATTATTATTATTATCATTAATTAATAATGAATAACAGTATAAATATTATAAAATAATTATTACTTTCATTATGTCAATTTCAATTCAGGCAATTTCATTCTAGTATTTTATTATTATTATTTTTTGTGATTTTTACAGTCATTTTTATTATGTCTTTTCTTTCATACATTATTATTATCATTAAATGAATGATAATAATAATATATAATTGCTATCTTTAGTAACTTAAAATGTTGTCTTCTATCAAGAAGAGAATGTGAAAGAAAGATAAAATAGAAAAAAAGAAAGTATAAATACCTAAAAATATCATATCACTTTCATTATAATATTGGCTAAAGCGCTAAATTAAAATATCACAAATTTAAATGCAGATTCAATCAAATCGTTGAACTTTTGAACTTAAAAAGAACAAGATATCAAATGTCTTTTATTACTCTTGTTTAAATATATTTTTTAGCTCTGCATCTCACAGATTAATAAAAGTGCTTTTAAAAGTCACATAAAATGATATATAAAAAAATTTAGATAACTGAGTAGCAAAATTTCAAAGTTTATATATTTTTAATTTGATCAGACAACTGCTAGGACAAAGCTGTCCAACATCAGGAGTTATAAGGAACTTATACTGATAAGCATTTGAAGGAAATGTATAGAGGGTAGTTAAGATATGTAATACAAAAATGAATCCCCATTTTTCTTAATTTTGTACTTGCCCAACAAAATCATGTTTTGCGCTAGATATCAAATACTAAAATTCTATATTTATTTTCTTGACAATAATTATTTTTATACTAAAGTTTCAGTGCAATTAAAATAGATTTGTAGGAATAAATTTATACAACTTTTTATTTCCTGTCAAATTATTGCTTATTATTTAATAATTATAAAGTTGACATCTATCAGTACTTAGTTTCACAACTAACTGGTATGTAAATGCTCGCACTTTTGAAACATGCCCAGATCAAGAGTTCGTCCAGAAGAAAATGTGCTAAGAACTAAGCAATGATAATACTGATCACTGTTGATTTATCGCTCTTTTTGACTCTTTTTGAAAAATTTTGTAACTTTTGTTTTATTTTGATCTTTGTAATCAAAACTTGTGAATTAATGAATAAATGAGTTATATTTGATATATATATATATATTTATCTTTTAAACCACTCAATATGATTCTGCAGCTAGAGGACTTGTTATCCCAAAATCGGTGCTGGATTAGCTCCGGCTAACCCGACATCGAGTCCTCACATCATCATCGTATAAGAGCAGGCAAATGAAATTACATTAATGTAACATTTTGAAATACACGCAGTGGTCAAACTGGATACTGACATACTCCTCTTTATGCAGTACATGCTAGAATATTGTTAGTTGTCATTAGAGAATATTCATACAATGCAGTATTTGACATGCATGCTTATGAAAACAATGTTAGTAGAGAAATTGAAGCTGTGTATGTAAAATACTAAAAATTAATTTCCAATTTATTTATTATTATTTAAATAATTTTGACCTTAGATTGAAAATCTGACTTCACCATTGCGTTCACCACCCCCAAATTAGATAGGGGTGAAGTTTTGAATGCATTTGGAAGTCATTGAAATTTTGGCGAATATTTTAATATTATTTAATACCTGAAAATTCAAATAATTAAATACTTGTCGGATCAAAAATCCGATCACACCGTTGTGTTCCTCACCCCCCAATTAGCTAGGGGTGATTTATTGGAAATTTTTTTGGGATGTATTTAATTAATTAAATCTAATTAATAAAATATGTTAAAATTTATACAATAATAACATTATTTACTCCTAAACGGCGCCATCCCGATTAATTGATGTCGCCGTCCTTCTAACCTCTCGCGCCATCTGAATTGACAGATCATCCGGATCCGTTTGATCGGGAGGATCGGACGGCTCTGAGTCGTCTCCTCCGAAGCAGCTCCGCGTGGCGAAGGGATCGGCATGCGTTGCCCTAATATCCTTCCAATATAGCATCAAGCATCTCAGACACCGCTCAATACCATGTTAAAACCTTAATCGATTCACTACCTTCTTTCACACGATTCAAATCTTGTAAAGTCGAAAGAAGTCTCCAGTCAAAGCACGAAGTGCTGATAATCGCTCATCTGAGGTATTCTCTACCTTCCTCTTTTACTTCAAGACCCTATGTCAATAATCGCATCTAATATTAGGTGCGATCGATCGAATCCTCAATTGATCGCACCGATTTACCCTAAAATTTGCCCCGCCTAAAAAACCCTAATCGCAAATGAGGGATTTCGGGAGGAAGACGAGACGACGCCGTCTCCTTCTAAACCGGGTCACGCTCGACCCGGTTCGCTCTGAACCGGGCACGTGTAATGACACGTAAGATCCGTGGGACCCGCCATGTTTGACCGCGACAAATAAGGAGACACCATGTGGTACTCCTCTGACCTGCTGATGCAATAACCTGCAGAATTAAATAAGTTATAATAAAAATAAAAATAAAAAAATTCAGATAATCTTTATAAAATCTAATAATATATATTTAATATATATATATATATATATAAGTTAGAAAATTTATTAAATAAAATATAAATATTAGATATAGATATTCTTAATATAATACTTATAATATATATATATATATATATATCAAATAAATCAACATGCAATAATCTATACATTAATAATAATAACATAAAATTTTATATATAATATAATATAAAACAATAACATTAATATAAATATATAAGAATCAATTAAATTAAGAAATAAATGTATTAATTAAAACAGTGATATTAATATATGAATAGTTAATTAATAAAATAATCAAATTTTTGAAAATTCATAACTTACAAAATACTTAACAAAATTTAGCAAATAAATATATCAAATTAATTAGAAAAATACAAGGAATTTATTGGAACTATTAAATTTTTATTTTGAGCTGAATATCATATAGTGATATTTAAGATCCTCAAATTAAACCCTAATTATCATAAATATTCAAAGGATCATAACCTTACACATACTACCCTAAACATATCAAATATGGGTCTCAAAATACTCAAAAAACTCTAAGGAATAATTTAGTAGTATTAATTTTGTTGTTTGGATTAAATTTAGACTAATCACAATTAGGACATAACCCTAATTAAACCCTTTAACCCTAGAACTTCAAATAATCATAAGTTAGTCAATTTAGCTCCAAATTAGGTGATCCAAATATCAACTTAGATTAAAAAAACCTAATTTATAATAAACTGTAAAAATATTTAGAATCTAACTGTTAGATCTCCTAATTAACCATAATTATTTAAAATCTTAATTAGTGAATATTAACAAATGATCCAAATTAAGTTATTTTAGTTTCAGAGGACTCATAAAGTAAATTAGAACTTGTCTGTATAATTAGTTTAGTAATTTTATGACTAATTTTATTAATCACTCACTAATCACATTAAACCCTAATTATTAATCCTAAAAATTATATTGGCTATAACTTAGCCAATACATATCAGAATTTGATGATTTTAAGTTCTATAGAAACCTTATGACATAATCTACAATAAACTAATAGAAATTTTAGATTTCATTAAGAGTAAAATTACTAATATGCCCTTATAAGGTCAAATTCCCAATTTGACCTTATAAGGCATAATAATTAAGTAATTTAATAAAATAAATCAAAATATTCAAATATTTATTATTATTACAAATCATGTTAAAATATAAAATATTAAATTAATGAATTAAATTATTTTTTGGCAGATCAAAGGAATTAAATTGGTTAGTTTTGAATCAAAATAGTCAGGTATGTAAATCTAGTTATAAATTTATTTAAGTATTCTTATTTGAGCCATTTTCATTTGAGCATTATTAAACTGCTTACCACTTATAATCTGCAAAAGAATGCTATCAAATTAGCATTTAACAAAAAGATAAAATATGGTATATATTATTGTGGTGTTTGTCTTTGGATGATGGAAATCAATACTGAGAATCTGTACAGATTGGGTCTGCTGGCAGCCCCTGGGAGTCATATGAAGGGATTTAGCCCTTATTAGAAAGTGGGCAAATCCAGAGGAAAGACACACCATCAATTCCTATTTTGAGTAAGCTACCGACGGGTAGTGAGATAAGCTTCCTACATGTTATGCCTATGGGTTTACCCATTTTGGCTCAGGAGTCTACGGACTTGACTTATTGTTACAAATACTTTTGATAAAATTTATGCTTTTCATATATGTTGAATTTAAAAGTTAATATGCAGGGCAGTATTTAAATTTGAGAAATTTGATTTCTTTTTATATATGCAGATATTTCTTTCAGTTCCATATTTGATTTATACCTATTAAAGGATGCTAGAATTATTCTTATAAGAATGATTTGCGTACTCCTACCTGACTGGTAACTAAATTTTTCAGGTTTTGAAAATTAAAGTATTGAAGATCTGCCAAAAAAAATAAAAGAAAAGAAGAGTTAAAGATGTGATATATGAGTAGTGAATAAATTTTTATTGTAAATATTAAAACTGTTGTAAATTTCATATATGTATGACTCTGGATGTAAATGTGGATATTCATGTATTTTATTTTCTTTATTTTCATAAATGCATATTTTTCATTGTATGAATCATTCTTTTGAGATTCTCGAACTTCGATCCCCGGTCGCCATAGTGTACAACTTTGGCCGACCTTGGAATGTGATGAGAATGGGAGGTGAGCCACACCGCAATCTTTGTTATGATTGACGTTATAGTGGGAAATTTTAGAATTGAAGAAGGATTAATCGCAATCAGTCTCAAGTGTGGAGCCTGATTGGGTCAATACAGAGAGTGTTGAAGTAGCCTTGGCGAGGTTGGAAAAACACCGGGCGCTCAAGTGCGGTTGAGCGTTTGCCAAAAGCAAGGTGGCGCCTAGACGCCTGTGACAGACAAGCCATCAATAGCCTGGGCGCCCTGGAGCCTGTGGCCGTTATGCCGTGAATAAACACGACTCTTCGCAAGTGGTGAGATGCATGTAGAACTTGAGGCTTGGCGCCCGGGAGCACCCATGCTCTCGCGGCGATTTAGCCACGAAGGGGTGCGACCCTTCGTTTTTAATGGGCAGTTAGGGCCTGTTTTTAAGTACGTTGATGTAGTTAAGAACAATGCGAATGGAGGATTGTTTGAGAGA
The DNA here is from genome assembly GCA_016760335.1 of Gastrodia elata. Lineage (NCBI taxonomy): Eukaryota > Viridiplantae > Streptophyta > Magnoliopsida > Asparagales > Orchidaceae > Gastrodia > Gastrodia elata. The sequence continues at coordinate 17,075,973 of CM028672.1, read as the reverse complement.
AGATTATGCCTGTGTGACGTCATCTTCTTCTTATATCAAGAGTCAAATTTTCTGTAAACTATGTAATCACTCATAATTATCGTAGTTAAATTTAATGTGATTCGTATTATTTGTGTTTTAAGATTTGCTCCCAGATTTGTACTAAAGAAGTGTTCTACTTTCTGTGCATCTCAGTCTTTTGTCTTGTCATTTTGATTGTCAAAGCATATTTCTAGATTTGTAAAAGGATTAATAGATATTTTGAATGAACTAACTTCGTGCGTCAAATTAAATCCGCTGCTCAGTGTCAAAATGAAAAGAAGAATAAAACAAAGCTTGAAATCTTACACAAATATTTTATCACTCCAATTTTTCCATCTGGCTGCTATAAGAATGAGAAAACTAATAGCTTCTTATGCTTCACAAATATCTAATGAAGCCGTCTGCTGCTCACTTTACCCCCAAACAAACTGCTAATATTAGTATAGACGGAAATACCACTTGTAGCTGCTGCCAGCGCGATCATAACTCCCGCCAACACTTTCTCATTCCTCTTGCACACCCCGTGAATATTCCTGCATGATTAATCAGCAAGCATTAGATAATCAACAAATACTGCTATTCACCAGATTGTTCCTATAGATCAGCTTGTCTGGTCCAGCACCGTTTTTTCAAACTCACAGCGCTGCTATACCTGAGCACAATGGCGCCGGGAAAGATGAGGGAGAGGCAGACGGCGGAGGTGGAACCGATGAACTGAAAGACCATCCAGACGTTGGGGATGGCGATCGCCGCCACGTAAACGAAGGCGAGCAGGGCCGCCGTGAGGCACAGAAACCGTGGGGCGTCGGCCGCGAGGGGCCTGTGCGCCTTTCCGAAGACGAGGCCGTCGATGTTGAGACGGAGCGGGTAGAAGATCAGCGGGAAGACGAGGAAGAGGTGGAGCGCGTAGCTCAGCCGAACGGCATCGTCGACGATTGGGAACGTGGAGCTCTTGTCGAAGTTGGAAAGCACGTCGGCCATCGTGCTGTCGCCGAAGAGGAGGTAGCCTGAGAGACCCACTGCCGCGTAGATGACGGAGCAGAGGAAGACGGAGGCGCGCACTGCCGGCGTCAAGTCGGAGACACGGCTGAGCTCCGTCCGGATCGGGTGAACTGCTTGGGTCAGGGTTTATTTAGTTGAGATTGAGACAAGGGAGTGACAGAGAGAGTAGGCGGCGGGTTACCGTTGAAATGGAAGGTGAAGGCAACGACGATCACGGGGACGGCGGTGAAGAGGTGGAGGACGGACTGATTGTACAAGTCTGGGAGCAGTCTGGGTGTTTGAATGGTGCCTTTGAATAGGCCGTAAACAGCCAATCCTGAGCTGATCAGCACGAATATTACGGCCAGTAGGACTGAGATTGCCGACGTGAACCTCAAGGAATCTGAAAGTGAAAATTTTTTATATTAAAATTGCATTCTTACCATGATACATATGAATTCAAATATAAATACTCATAAAAATTATGATTGTGCAAGCTCGCATTAGCTTCTTTACTCTTCCATATAATCAAATCTTCGAATATAGTTAAGCCTAATCGAATCATATAAATTTTATATTTTATGTTGTACTTATATGATTTGAGTTTGCGTTTGTGAATTTCAGCTACTACAATTCGTGTTCCTTGTTCTCAACATATACAATACTAAATACCTTTAAATACACGTTTATTTGTAATTTAAATATATTTCATTTGATAATATTAAAATATAAATGTTAAGAATATATTAATTAAAAATTATGCTGCCTAGAAAAATGATTTTTTTTTTATATTGACCAATAAAAAATTATATTCAATCAAAATTTTATTAACACATTATCTATATTTTTTTTATATATACTAATATCTAAATATATTAATACTCATGCTATTCTAAATTGGGTGTTAGAACTCTTTAATCACGTGTTCAGAGCTTTGTTCTCAGACGACGGCTTCAAACTTATCAAAAAAAAAAAAAAAATTATATTTAGATGGCTCAAAAAATTTTAATTCAATAATTTTTATTTATTTATATTAAAATAATAAAAATATTATTTTTAAAATTTATATTAAATTTATATTAAAATTCTACTTAAATAAGTTTTTTAAGTGACAGGTCAATATATATTATAATTATATAAGAATATCAATAATTATTTTTTATTGGGTACACAAAAAAATATATTTCATAAATAAATTATTTACACATTTGATTAAGACATTATTTATATATTTTTAATATATATTAGTGTGAAGTATAACAATACTCAAAATAAGAATAAAAAATCCATGCTCCAAACTAAATATATCACATCAATTTAATTTTTATATATAAGAAATTATCACATGTTATCAAATCTAATTTTTATTTAAATTTTACTCTAAATATAATCATAGAATTGGGCACTCTTATTCATTTAAAAATAATCACATATAAAAATTGTTTCGTATAAGAAAATTAATTTGATGCAGTTCCCCATAAGCTCATCTAGATGATACAATATTAAAATAAATTAATATATAATTACAACTAGGTACATAGGGCCTCTTCATGAGCTGTTCGATATAGACTTTATAGCCTAAATATTAGGGTTGAGATAGGTATCCTCTAAATAATTCTTTAAGATATTAGATTACTTATAGAATATTTTTTCATCTCATACAAAAATTAGTGTTAAATTTATTTTTATTTATGAAACCATTAAACAATAGATATTTAAATACAAATTCTAATCAATTTCACTATTGATTTAAAAGTTTTAATTGGCTAATTTTAATACAAATTTTTTAAATATTTAATGACTAAAATTTATATATATATATTTGTCTCATAAAATTAAAAAAAATATGAAATCTGTTTTCATCTGTGAATCTACTTGAAGAAATATATATTTGAATTAGATACTAGTCTTTTTTATGAAGCTCGCCTTTGATTGAATTTCTAGAGAGCATATGCAATTCACATGTTAAAGAAATAATTCGAAGAGCATACCTACACGACGAAGAAGCAGCAGAGGGAGCAGCACAGCGACGGTGATGGGAATCGTTGCCGCTCTCGCCGTCCACCACTCCTCGCCGAACCACTCCTGCAGCACCCCCATGTTCTCCACTCCCTCTGTTCTGTTCCCAGATAACACATCCCCTGCCACCAATCATCAATCAACGATAAAATTCAAAAAAAAATTCTCTTGTCTACCTCCAAAATTTCAGCTGAATTATCAATCAGAGAACAGACAGACAAAACCAGTTAGATTGATTTCCGATTGCCTGCATATGGGTGTGTATCCAAAAATTAGCAATCAGTAGCATTTTTGTGTTCGACACATTTGTTTCTCGAGTTAATGCGTTTGAAGTTGCTCTCAGGAGGGTGGAAGAGCTCAGAATCGACAGCTTTCGAAGGATTAGATTAGCTCCAATGATCAGAAGGAGGAGGACGAGGTATTGCTGCTATTCATACAAACTAGCATTTTAATTTGTTGGTTTGGTCAAGGCGGGTGTCTTCATGTGCCTTGAATTGAAAGCAAGCAATTCGTTTTTGTTAACATGCTAGGAGGTATAAGATGCTAGAATTGTTCTTTCCAGCTTATTGCTTGTTCACATGGCTGACAGAAAATAAATTGGCATTGTATGAGAAAGGGTTACGGGGATGGGCAATAAATTCAAGCGGCTTTTGGCTTCAATGATACTCTATTCAATCTAGAATCAAGCTCCGATTGGAAGAACTCAAATTTTATTTTCATACAAGAGGAATTGGGGAATTTGCTTATATGCCGCACAAATATTTATAAACCTTTTGTGTCATATTTATAAAATATTTACAAGATTCAACGCTTAAATTGCAATCATTTATTTAGTGACTCGATGATACCAATTCCAGCTTTATAAAATATTAAAATAGTCTAACACACTCTTAATAAATTGCAACTATAGTTTGGTTTTTGGATGCTACTAATGCTTTATGTGAAAATTCATCAATATCCCTAAAGTTATGAGAAGTTATATCAATGTCTTGATCGATCTTGAAGAGCTCGTTAAAGATTTTTTGTTGTCTCGAGTAATCCTTCAAATTTAACCCAAAATCAGGCTAAGAATTAAGTATTCAAGACTTGAATCTAGTTCGTATTTAACGCCGGAGCAATATTAAACCGGCCACGGCACGCGATTCGCCGATCATATTGATCAAATAAAACAGATCGAAAGAATTGCAGAAGAAACTTTAAGAAAAAGAATGGGAGGAAGCATAAAGGGTTGGGCATCTCACCAATGATGATAAGGTATATGATGAGAGCCCCCAATACGGTGACGGCGACGCAGATCTGAAGCCCGACGGATCCCAACAAGCCAAAGGACTCTGCCATGAGACCGGAGTAAGAAGTATGGGCCGGAGTTTCACCAGCGGAGGTGTGGCGCGTGAGAAACTTTGCGGAGGCGTTGGAGAGTAAGGCTACGGCGGCGATGACCAGGAAGGCGGGGATGACTCCGAGGACTCGCAGCGTTGCTGGAATAGACATGATCCCTGCGCCGATGATGCTCGTCGAGATGTTGAACACTGCACTTGAGAATGATGCGCCCGTGGAATCCTCATTTCCGGCCGATTCGATCGAGGGATGGAGTTTCGGGAGGAGGGGGGCGAGGCGTTCACCGCCCTCCGCCGAGAATTTCATCGGGGATTTGGAGGGAGGATGAAGATGCGTCGCCTGAGCACGCTGGATATTTATAGAGAGTAAGCTACTGGTTTAGACCGCGGCCATCATCTTGCACTTCTCTCAGAAGATTTTGTGGGTGCCAAATTGAATTGTTCTTTCTGCTGCGTTTATTTTGCTCAAATTGGGATTCGCTCATTGTTCGCCGGTCACCAACTGCCACATGGAAATTTGAGTCGTGAGGAGAACTGAATATAATTGACGAAATATAATATGTGATAATTTTATATATAAGAATATGATATCTGTAATATATTTTTGTTTTGATATACAAAAAAAAAAAAAAAAAAAAAAATTACAAACACCACATAAAGTTCTTGCTTCATTACAATTTGGTCAATAATATTTTCTTATGCTTGTAATTCAACCGCATGTCTTCGTAGATCCCTTTTGCTAATTTAAAGATCAAATAAAGTGCATTAATTTGTAAACATTATTTTATATCTATAAGATATATCTAACTTGTACATATGAGAGAAATATTAATAGTTAAGAGTTCTACTTAATTATATTTAAGTGGTTTACAATCACTCTAACTCAAGCAAGTGACAGTCTCGGCAGTTGCTTAACTGTTGTACCTTATGCTTAACTATTGTACCCTAAGGTAGGTGCTTCACAATAATAATTAAATATGTAATGATAGATTAGGCCTTAAGAATAATGATTAAAACTCCACTTAATAGAAGTGAATAATGCGAGCAATGGGTTCATACACACTTACAAGATATTTGCATAAACATTTCGCTAACCTAACGACAATGTGTTGCGAGCACTCAGTTGTGCTGCCTGAATTTTGCAAATGGATGGAAAGAATGACAAAGGCGTTTTTTCGCAAGCTGCGTCTTAAATGTTTAGGTATATTTATTCTTTTACAATATGTTTCAAAACATTTTTTTATAAAATTATTATTAAATCTATTTTTTTTTTATTTGTGAGTCAATAAAAATATATATTTTAAATTCTAATCTTAAATAATTTATACTTTTTAAAATATATTTGAGAGTCAAGTAATATTTTTCTAATATAAAAAATTATTCAAACTAAAAATATTCACTAAAATTATAAAAATATTTATTTCTACAAAAAATAAAAATAAAAGTTATATCATAAAAAATTTTATTTAGACTTTATCACTTGGTATTTAAAAAAATTTATCAAATAAAATTTGAACATCATCTTATTACAAATTTTAAAAATAATATTAAAATATAAATAAATAAACAGTATTTATATATATATATATATATATATATATATATATATTTTTTTTTTTTTTTTTTAATTTAATTTAGTTATCTAAATATCCTTTTTCAAAGACAAAAAAAAGACGACAAAAACTCTTTATGTATGCGGAAAGGTGGTGTTGGAATTTGGATGCGAAAGTAGACCATGTTCGTGATGCTGATTTATTTAACTATTAATTAAAATTAGGGGCGGATTAGTACAACAAAGTAACATGAATCTTAAGATTTACAAATTTACGAGGTTTGGCGTGCGGTTTTTTAGCTAAGTAAAATATTAAAACAAGCCTTTTATGAAAATATAATTGAGCGCTTCTATTTAAGCTTAAGAAAAATATACTAAGATTGGCAAGCTTAATCTAAGTGCTATCCCTAATTACAACATCCTCTAATACTCTGTAAATGCAAGGTATGGTCCAACTAAGATCTCCTGTAGTTTTAAAGAGCCAAATGTTATGGTTTTAACTAAATAGAGAATACTCCGGCAAATATTCCCCATTTAATCTCTGAAGGCGCAATCAGGTCGGGCGGACCGAGCGCTTCAACGGCCAGCAGCACATCGCTCGGACGGGCCGAGTGGGTCGCAGGCCCGACGAGCCGTGCAACTCTTCCCCTTCCACCCTGTTCGCATACGTAACTCGGGAGTTAGGGTTTCGAATAAACCCTAATCTCCCGAGTTACAGAGAGTATCATAACACAAAATGGATGTCAAAATCTTCAGCATGATGATACCTACCTATTGAACCAAAAATCTCTATCCCATCTTGCCTTTATCACCCTAGACGTCACTCGACGAGTGCAGCATAGCTAGGGTTTACTGTAGACCGCTGTTCATCTATGCAAGCGACGAGCCAATCCAAACTCGGTCGAACTCAATCAAGTTCACTCAAAATCACGTATCGAACAAAATAGAGAAACGAAAAGCTAAATCAGAAATTGGCACATAAATGAGTTAAGGATGAGGGGTACCTAGGGTCAGGCGATGGCTGGTCAGCCTAGTTAAACTGTGGTTGGAAGCATCGGGAGAAGCTCTCGAATGATAGGCTCGGTTGTAAAGGTTCGAACGAAGATGATGGCTTAGGCTTTAGTGCGATGAAAGGGTGGGGTGTGATGCCTCGCCACCTAACCCACAAGATTATACTTAAGGGGAGGTGTGCACTCTGGCAAATCCCTCACTTATCATTGGATCAGGTGAAACTACAATCCACATAATAAGAGAAGGATGTTCATAGAATGCATACATAATATCAGTCAGTAAATCAATACAAATACAGAGCACGAAAACAAATAAGTTAATAGCATATCCACTTTACCATAAATCAAATGAGAGACAAAATGAAAATAGCTCGAAAATAATAATGCAGAAAAGAAAACACAGCCACAAATACCTGTATTATTACAACAATTATTAAAGTTTGAAATTAAATAAAAGCATCGCTCATCCTCACAAATATAATAAAAATGAATTAAACAACTTCAACTTCGCCCTGCTTCTCCTCTTCAAGATAAGACTCCTCCTCATGCACCGGGTCTTCAAACTGATTAGATTCTGACACTGTCGGTTTCACAATGCCAAGGCCCCAGCCAATAAAAAAAAAGTCTTATTAAACAAATTGTCTAAATTTATTTTAGACTGATAAATTCTTATACATTTATTAATATCACCATTATTCCCAAACTTAAGCAAAAGAAAGTAAAATAAGAGCAACAAGTACAATAGAATGAGAAAAAACTATAAATAACAATATTTATAACTTAAGCAACATTGGGGTAAAAGACACCTTAAAAAGTAAACTAAAACTAAGCTAGGCAATATATATGAAAGCATAGTGAAAATACTGAAAGAAAATATAACCTAAACATGCTGATGATCATATGAACTATGCAAATTAAAAATAATAAATCTAACAATAATATGTATAGTAAGCAACAAAAGATCTAGCATCATATATATATATATAAGCAAGTGAGTAAAGTAGCGAACTGAAATAAAAGTATAACTAAAAGCATAATTGAATCAGGAATTTAATATAAGTGAAATAATAAAAGTTGTGTAATAACTATCATACATATAAGGGCTAAATCTAGCCTGCTGAAATTAAAAGAATTTTTTGCATCAACAAGGAGGCTAAGTTACAAAATACTTCCTAGCGTCAACAAGGAAGTTAGGGCTATATATAACTGAAGTGAGAGACAGTATAAACACATGCGATTCATGCTTTAATTATTTACTTTATTTCTGTGGACAATTTTAGAAGTACTTGAAGAATCAAGCATGTCTGCAAGACTATTCGGGTTCTAAACTGAATAGCATACTCCTCAATGAGTAATATTAAGTAATCATTATCTCACATTTCCCCTGCCCATTGGGGTACTATGCGCAAAAGTAAACCAATAACTGAACCTAATATAAAGTTATCCTAAATGTTCTATATTTTCATTTCAAGCAACAATATTCTTGTATGACATGTTTAAGGAATAAGGCACAAAATTCAAGGAATGCGTAAGCAACAAAATTTAATAGTGAGTAAGAGACTCTACTACATATGGTGATACTATTTATTATCTAATTAACCATCCTACATATTTCAAGTTATTCAACTTAGAAATAAGCTCTTATAAGTTAAAAAGGATTAGAACTGATCAGGTTCTAATCTAGTCTAATCAAGTACAATAATGAATTAAGCAATAAATCATGATGTCCCAATTGATAAATTTAGATGTTTTATGTTAAGATCTGATCCAGATCTTACTAAACTAGAGATTATGGATTAAACATCATGAGCTTGGGTTTAATCACATAATCTAAAGATAAAGCTTAAGATTTAGGTTTCAATCTAAGTGTGAACTAATGATTGGGAAAAATCCTATTAAGCAAAGTCAAACTTAATAGAATGATTCTCCTATTCTTATCCTAAGACTAGAAGACAAAAATAATTATAATTAAGTTATAAAATCTAGAAACTAATAAAATTAAGATTTCATCAATTGAATAATCCACTATATTCAATAAATGAAATCTAACATATGGTTTAGTCCTAATCTCAGGAATAATCCTAACATGAAGTGTTAATTCTTAGGAATAGATTTAAAAAATTTATGGAATTTAACCTAATTTGATTTACTAGCTGATTTTATTCACTTAAAACTTTCTAATATAGTTCAATTAATGTTATTAATTATTTAATAGCTATTTCAGGAGTTAAGAGCACTTAACCTAAATTTTGGATAAAATAGACAATTTTTCCCCTACTTAAGGTTTAAAAAGTTACTTTTTGATTTAGAATTTCAATTTGAAATTTCTTATTGCCAAATGATTCCTTACTATCTAACATGAAGATAGATAGTAAGTACACCAAATTTGGACAAGAAATGGGTCATATAGGTGCAAACTAAGATTTTGACATAATGGACAAATTTAGTAATTTTGTACAGTTTAATGTTGGTTGCTGTTCAAAAATTCTATAGAATTCAAGAAGATTGAATTCTGAGGTTTATTGGATTAGTTATGAGCAATCCAAGATTAAAGGCATTTATGAAATTTTCTAAGGTTAAGAGGGGTAAAAAATCTAACTTTATTATTTTATGTCCAAATTTAGCAAACTCAGTGACTATAACTTCTCTATGTCACACTGAGTGCATTAACTAGGAGTAGACCCAAATTGAACCTCATTTGGTCAAGTTATGACCTAACTAGTGCTAGGGGTATTTTGGTTAACTTAGGGTTTCTAGAGTTTAAAACATAACTTTTATTTCAGTTCACTGTCGGTATTACAATTCTAAGCTAGATAGCACTTTAAATTTTCTAATTTGATGTTCAATTGACCAAGTTATGGTCAATTGAAATTCAAGGGTAGTTTGGTCATTTTGGATGTTCAAGGGTAGTTTGGTCATTTTGGGTGTAACAACCCATGGTTGTTACCCAGCTTGAATTTAGAATAGTTATATCGTAATCATCATTCTATTAAGTTCATATAGTTATTAGAACCAAACCCTGAAGGTTTGGAGCAATTCAGAGCTAAACTAAATATTTTGGATTATTTTAATATTCAATTAGTTAGAAAATTGAGGTATTTATTTTGACCTCGAAATCGAAATCCGACTTCGCCGTTACGATCATCACCTTCAAATTAGCTAGGGGTGATGTTTTGGACGCATTTGGAAGTCGTCGGATTTTCACGAATATTTTAATATAATAATACCCCAGAAATTAGCATAATTAAATAATCGTCAGAATCAAATTTTGACTTCGTCGTTGAATTCCTCACCCCCAAATTAGCTATGAGTGAATTTTTGGGATTTTTCGGAGCACGTCTCAAAAATCTGAATTTTAAAAATAATCAAAGAAATAAATAGGGGATTATCTAGTCCTAATCTTGCAATTTCCCCTCTCTCTCTCCTAGTTGGCTGGCCACCTTCCTCTTCATTCGGCTAGCCATCCCTTCCTTGCCTCTTAAGCCATGCCCCATTAATGCTCATTCATGATGCCCCTACTCCCCCTCATCCTAGCTTCCCTAGCCTCATAATGGCTCCCTGCTCTCCCATTCTCCTTTAAATGGAGAGCTCAGCCTTCCTCTATTACTTGCTGAAATTTTCTCCACTCCTTCCTTCCACCATTGATGCTCTAGTGTTGAAGAAGAAAGATGTTCAGCTCTCTACCTCCAAAGCTTTTGAAGAAGATAAAGTACTCTCCCTCCCCTCTCAAGGACTAAAGGTACCCATTTGCTCTTCTCATTGTCTAGTTCATCTTGTTATTATGCTTATTGCATCTCTAGATAGCCATATTTAAGTATGCAAGCCATTACAACTCTCCATGATATAAAATGTGCTGCTCTATTTTTCATTTACTCTGCACACACTGTCATTCATCTACATTTTTAGTATAGTTAGAATGCTCTGTTTGTGTTGATTTTAGCTTCGATGGAAAGGTATTAGAAATACCTTTCCATAGATATATGACATCGCTTGTGGAACGCTCTGGATTGGGAGTATTTAAGCTCGAAAAATGGGCCTTAAATTTTCATCCAAGCGAAAAATGCCGTTTGGCGCTGCAGCGCCCGAAGTTGCAGAGCTAGGCCACTGCAGCAAGCTGCAGCGAGATTTCGGCGGAATATATATAAACATATAATAGAGTAATTGAACAGTAAAAATCACAAAATAGACCGCTACAGCGCGCTATAGCGCGCTGCAGCGAAAATATTTTTGAAACTTTAGAAAATATGAAAAATAAATTAATTGAACACTGATTTTCGCAAATTGAACCGCAACCACGCGCCATAGCACACCGCAGTGGGCCACAGTGGATTGCGGAGCAGCCGCGCGAAAAGCGCTCCAGAATTCTTTAGAAACTGCCCAGAGTTTGTAAAACTGCCCAGTTTTGGCTGAAATAGCCAAAACTTCACTGTTTTGATATTTTAAGACCCCTAGGACCCCAGTGGGACTAAATTGAGCATTGCATAAAATTCTATATTGAAATTGAATTAATGCTCAAAACCTACTATGGATCCTAAATATGTATTGTGTCAAATGCTAAGTAATAGAGTTTTAAGTGCTTGAATCGAATAGGTATATCCTAACAACAACAATGGCATGAAACCTAAGTCTTTTAGATTTGTGAATAAATGCTAATCTCTTTAATTTGATTTAGAATTTGATTAGCATTGATTACCCTTTTGTATCATCTTTCTATCTATGTACTTTTAGGATGTATATTAGAGAACTTCAATATTTATTTAAATACTTAAATGTGCCTACTTAAACTTAAGCATCTTGATAATTTGATTAATTAAATGATACTTAATCCAAACCTATGCTTGATATCAATAATACACTAATAATATATTGATTTATCATTGACCTTTAAATTAAATATTGGTCTTAATAATAGAAAGGTTAGAGGTTAAACAATAGCTTGTCTTGATTAAGATCTAAACCTTAATCACTTAATTAATTAACTTGATTGTAAGATTATTTAATTGACATTATTCCAATAATGCCTATGATTTGATAGTGATCTTAAATCATCAAATTAGAAATGTTAAGGATAACATTGAATATGTGTGATTGAACTATTTGAATCTAAACTTTAGATCTTTGATTTTCTCTTATATAAGACAATTAGCATAAGATAGAAATAAAATTATAATGATTTATGCAATAATCTAATTATAATAAGATCTTTGATTTTATCCCATGATTATAGAATAGGCAAGGATCAAATGAATGTTAATCATTTGATCTGATCACTTAACTTAAGTATAACAAGTAAACCTTAAGAAGTAGAAAAGTGAGATCTTAAGGGTCTTACTATAGGATTCATCATTGAAATGATTAAAGACCTTAACTAATGAAACATTGAGGTAGGAAGGACTTTTGTAACTTATTGAGGTAGAAACCTAGTTGATCCTTCATAACTTTAGAAGTTGAACTTGATACATTGTGGTAGGAATTACTTAAAGTACTTAGGATGTGGCTCATTCCTTATGGTAGCAACCTATGTTGAGTGATCCTTTGATCACATCCTTGGAGCCTTATGTAGGATACACCTACTTAGAGTAAGGATTAATAGATTTGATAAATCCTTATTAGTTAAATAGAATCTTCTAAACCCAGATTATTAGTTGGGTATAGTAGAGTATGCCCATATTACTGGATTAATTCAGTAATATTCAGGATTGGTTGATTCACTCCAATGTGGATTTATGACCAGGTGCTATCCTGCGGGATTAGCCGAATACAGTAGTAACAACCCAAGGTTGTTACCCAGCTTAGTTTCAGCTTAATTGTATTATGATTATCATTCCATCAAGTTCATCTAATCAGTAGAACCAAACCCTGAATGTTTGGAGCAATTTAGAGACCAATCGATTATTTTGGAATATTTTAATATTTAATTAAATAGAAAATTGAGATATTTATTTTGACATCGAAATTGAAATTCAACTTTGTCGTTGCGATCGTTACCTCCAAATTAGCTAGGGGTGATGTTTTGGACGCATTCGGAAGTCGTCGGATTTTCGTCAATATTTTAATATAATTAAATGCGCCGAAAAATAGCATAATTAAATAATCATCAAAATCAAAATCCGACTTCGCCGTTGAATTCCTCACCCCCAAATTAGCTAGGAGTAAATTTTTGGGAATTTTCGGAGCGCATTGTAAAAATCTGAATTTTTAAAAATAAATGAGAAAAATAAATAAGCAATCTTTGGATCCCCTATTTGCAATTTCCCCATTTTTCTAATTCTGATTTTTAGCTAGCCATCACCTCAACCGGCACCTCCATACCTCTTAAGCCCAAGCATGATGACCCTCCCCCCTAGGCCAGTGATGGCCTAGTCCCCTATCACCTCTCACATCCCTTCATTTAAGAAGGAGCTCAAGCTCCTTCTTCATCTCCTTTGTAAAGAGCTGAACCTCCCTCTCCTTTCTTTCCTTCTCCATTGCTGCATTGGTGCTGAAAGAGAAGGCTCCACTCCAAGGTCTTGAAGGAAGCAAAGTACCCTCTTCCTCTTCTTCACTCTTCTCTCGCAAGGATAAAGGTACCCATTTGCTTCCCCCCTTTTTGCCTTCTACATATTGTTATTATACTTGAATGCACCTTGGAAAGCCTATAAGCATGTATGAAAGTTATTGAGACTCTTAAAAGTTGCATAGAAAGATGCTCTATTTTCATTTATTCTGCATACCCTTGTATTCATCGTCATTTTTAGTATAACTAGGATATTCTGTTCATGCCGATTTTGGTGTCGATGGAAAGGTATCGAAAATACCTTTCCATTGATATATGGTTCCCCTCATGAAACTCTCTGGATTGAGAGTATTTAAGCTCGAAAAAAATAGCCCTCATGGGTTTCGCAACTGGCGAAATCACCGTCTGCTGCTGCAGCGGACAAGAAAACTTAGGAAATCTGTAAATTAACTAATTGAACAGTAGAATTGCAAATTGAACCGCTACAGCCCGCTGTAGCGCGCTGCAGCGGCATTTCATGAAAACTTAGGAAAATGGCCAATAAAACTAATTGAACAGTGATTTGCAAAATGGGTCGCTACAGCGCACGACAGCGCGCTGCAGCGGACTATACGAAAATATTTTAGAACTTAAGAAATGACAAAATAAATTAACGGAACAGTGATCTTACAAATCAGATCGCTACAGCGCGCCATAGCACGCTGCAGCAGGCCGCAGCGTACCTCAGCGCGGAAAATGCTACCGCGCATTGCCGCGCGCTGCTGTACGGAAAGCGCTACAGCGCGCTGCAGTGCCTGAATTTGCAATTTTTCCAAAAATTTCAGAAAATCGCACAGATTTTGTAATAAGTGCCCAGTTTTGGCTGAAATGGCCAAAACTTTCCTGTTTTTGTATTTTAAGATCCCTAGGACCTTAGCTAAAAATTGAACATTTCATAAATTTCTATATTAAAAATTTAGTTTGAAACCTTTTCACACTTATCAAGTGCTCAACACTTAGTATGTATCTTAATTATATTGTGCCTATTGCTAGCTAATAACATCCTTAAGAGCTTGTATCAAATAGGTTTAACTTTAAATGGCATGAAACTTAGATCTTTTGGAATTATGATTAAGTGATAATCTCTTTGGTTGGTTTGTAAATTGATTAGCATTAATCACCCTTTTTATTCTATGTCATTTATATGCCCTATAATTTTAGAATGTATGTTAGAAAACTCTAAGCCTTTATAAGCACACTTAATTGATATTAAACTGCACTTGAACTTAAGAATCTTGATAACTTGATTAAGTAAATGATACTTAATCCAAACTTAAGTTTGACATCAATAATACACTAATAATACATTGATTTGTCATTGACCTTTAAATTAACCTTTGGTCTTATAGTAGAAAGGTTAGGGGTTAAACCTTAACTTTTCTTGATTAAGATCTAAACCTTAATCACTTTTAATTAACTTGATTATAAAATAATTCAATTGATATTATTCCAATAATACATATGATTTGGTATTGATCTTAAATCATCAAATTAGAAGTGCTAAGGATAACATTAAATGTGTGTGATTGAACCAACTGAATCCAAACTCTATATCTTTAATTTTCTCTTATATAAGATAACTAACATAAGATGGAAATAAAGTTGTAATGATTTATACAATGATCTAACTCTAATAAGATTTTTGATTTTATCCTATGATTGTAGAATAAGAAAGGATCAAATGAATTTTAATCGTCTGATCTGATCGCCTTAACCTAAGTATAACAAGTAAACCTTAAGAAGTAGAAAAGTGAGATCTTAAGGGTCTTGTTATAGGATTCGTCATTGAAATGGTTAAAAACCTTAACTAATGATACATTAAGGTAGGAAGGACTTTTGTAACTTATTGAGGTAGAAACCTAGTTGATCTTTCATAACTTTAGAAGTTGAACTTGATACTTTGTGGTATAAATCACCTAAAGTACTTAGATTGTGGCTTATTCCTTATGGTAGCAACCTATGTTGAGTGATCTTTTGATCACATCCTTGGAGCCTTGTATAAGATACACCTAATTAGAGTAAGGATTAATAGATTTGATAAATTCTTGTCGATTAAATAAAATCTGCTAAATTCAAATTATTGGTTGGGTATAGTAGGGTATACTCATATTACTGGATTAATTCAGTAGTATTCTGGATTTGTTGATTCACTCCAATGTGGACTTATGACCAGGTGCTATCCTGCAGGATTAGCCGAATACAGTCCCGTTAGAATAAATCTTCCAAGATTAAAAGTGTTACAATTAGTGAACAGGATCCTTAGTTTGAGATGTAAACTGCGACCGGGTTCTGTCTCCTATCGTAGTGCGCTTCGATAAGTGCAGTTTAAGCAAACTAAGTGTCTTAAGTCACTTTGTGTAGACCACTAAGTATGTTTATAATTATGGCATTTAACGGCTTAGCTTGAGATGTAAACTGTGACCGGGTTCTGCCTCCTATCGTAGCGCGCTTCGATAAGTGCAGTTTAAACAAGCTAAGGGTTAAATCTATCTTTCTTGTAAATATGCTAAATATGTGTATACAATTATTCCAGCTAATGCTTTTAAACAAACTCTCAATTTTAACCAATTATTAAAGTTAGAATTATAGGAGTCAGAATTCTTTTAGCAGGATTCTACATAATATGGACTTTGGATTCATTATCAGATTTTATAGTATTTTTTGGATTTATCTCTTATAGTTTAGAAGTATGAGCATGAGCATAAGCATGATGTGTGAATATTATAATGATGTATGAGAATCAGAATGATGTATAAGTATCAGTGATGATCTATGAGTTATGGAATATTACATACATTGACGGGAGAATTTTTGGATGCATCAGTGTCATCAATAAACAGTATTCCCAATAGGGTGTATGTAGACATTAGATTGTACTGCTCATAACAGTTCAGTGATATTTTGGTAGCTGTAACAATCCAGGTTGTTACTTTGCTCAATTAAGACTAATCTAAGTCTTAATTAAGGTCCTAAGTCACTGATTAAGTAATTTAGAACTCGCCTCTGAAACCTAGGTCAAATCTGAAGTCAACAAAGTCAAATCAGAAATTCTGGAAAATCCCAAACCCTAGAAATTGACTTTTATCTAAACCTCAGATTGAAAATCTGACTTCACCATTGTGTTCAGAACACCCAAATTAGCTATTGGTGAAATTTTGAAGGCATTTGGAAGTCGTTGGATTTTCGCCGAATATTTTAATGTTATTTAAATACCTAAAAAATTCGAATAATTAAATACTCATCGAAACAAAAATCTGAGTGCGCCGTTGCGTTCCTCACCCCTTAATTAGCTAAGGATGACTTATTGGGACATTTTGAAACTTGTTTAATTAGTTAATTTTAATAAATAAAATGAGAAGAAAATATTTAATAATATTGATTTATTTAAATTAAGGCTAACGGCGCCGTCAAGACCTTCCAGTGCCGTCTTTCCTTTCCAAATCGTGCCTTTGACTTCACGTCTGATCTAAGCCGTCCGATCAGGAGATCAGACGCTCCCTGTGTGTCTCCCTCGCGTCTCTGCGCGTGTCAAACGCGGGGACACGCGGAGATCTTCAAGCACCACGAACGAAGCCCACCGCCCTTTAGGATCTCGATTAACCTTCCTGCATCTCAAATCTGTATTCACCTCTCTTCGGATCCTTCTGGCGCTGCAAAATGAAGAGTTTGACGAAACCCTAATCTTTTCTCCATTTCTCAACAGGTACCTCACCTCTGTACTCCAATTTTCTCCTCTATATCATTCTTAAATTGATAAAGTCTCATTTATGTTTATTCAATCAGTTTTATGCAATTGAATACTCAAATCAAATTATATGGATGTATAATACTCGAATAAATTGCAAGTTTCGAATATCTTCTTCTCGCAATATTTCCCGTCCGTGTGAAGCCTGCTAGGGTTCGCTGGCATTCTTGTTGTAGCCGTCCTCCGGTGATGTCCCATACGTCAAATGCAAGGCCTCGTTGAGACCTTTTCATCTCCATGCGAGCCGATCTCAGGCTTCGGCAAAAACGTCGTTCCTTGTGATGCCCTAGCCTCTGGCTGCGGGTATGAGCGAAGAAGCACGACCCGATATGGGTCGTGCCGGGTCAATCCTGACCCGGGAATTTGGGTTCTGTCACGGCAGTAGTGGGACCCGCAGGTTGAATCTAGCCGCTGACTGCCTCAAGTGGGTGGGGCCCACCTCTGTTGCTCCGTCGTTCGGATGGATGACATGTGGATGTGGGACCCACCTTTTCTGTCAAGCTGTCTAAATCTGTAGAGATTTTAATATTATATAAATTATATATATATATATATATATATATATATATATATATATATATATGTGTGTGTGTGTGTGTGTGTGTAAAAAATATAGTACTTATAAAAATTAGAGTAGTATACTTTAGGCTATAACTATGTATACTAATATATATTAATAGAATTTAATTATCTTAAATTAATAATAAAAGACGTGTTAACTAATCAATTAAATTTATAGTAAAAATAATAATCATGCCTGAAATTAAATTAATTAAATCCTTAAACTTTAAGTATCCATATTTTAATAAATACAACTCCGAATTATACAAATAAATATATCAAATTGATCAAAAAAATATGAGAAATTTATTAATGCCAATAATTTTGCTGTAGGATCAATATTTTTGCAAAGTGATTATTTAGGGTTTAATTTAAGTTAAATAATGTTACAAAACTTAATTAACCCATAACTTTGTACCCAATTATCCAAACTTATTGATTATGGGTCTTAAAGTGATCAGAAAACCCTAAGGATTAATTTGATAATATTAATCTTACTGTTTAGATTAATTTTTGACTAATGACATTTAGGACCTAACCCTAATTAACCTAATTTGACCTAGAACTTCAAATGACCATAAGTTGGTCATCTTAGCTCCAAATTAGGTAATTCAAATACCAATTTAGATCAGCAAAACCTAATCTATAGAAATCTATAAAAAAAATTTTAGATCCAACGGTTAGATTTGCTAATCACCCCTAATTACTCCAAAACTTGATTAATGAATATTAGCAAATCTAATAATCCAAATTAAGTAATTTAAGTTTCAGAGGACTCATAGAAACATTTAGAATCAATCTGTAAGGTTGGATTAGTGTTTGAGTGATTAATTTTTCTAATCACTCACTAATTACTCTTAGCCCTAATTAGGTCTTAACTTAGTCAAATTAGATTCAAATTGAGCCTACCACATGTCATTGTGATCAGTGGACTATTTGTAAACCATAGCCACTGATTTTACTCAATTTGGACACTAATTGGCAAAGTTAGGTTTTTGACCCATAATTAAGAATTCCTTAATCACCTTAAACCCTAGATCTTGTATTGGCCATAACTTGGTCAATACTTATCAGAATTTAGCAAATTTAAATTCTATGAAAAGCTTAGATAGTAAAGAACAATAATCTGAAAGAAAATTTAACTTTCACTTAGCCAAATTACTAATTTGCCCTTATGAGTCAAATTCACTAATTTGATCTCATATGGCTTAATAAAAACCTAAAATTAATTTAGCTGCTGTATAATCTTATATTAAACAGTAAGAAACATAATCCAAAAGAAAATTTAGAATTAAAGCCCTAGATCAAAATTTGATCTTTTGAACTCTTAAGTAGGGGCAAAATGGTCATTTTGCCCAAATTTAGGATTTAGCCTTTAAAAGCCCTAAATTCAATTTCTAATCACTAAAATCAGTAAATAGAATAGTTTAGAACTGAAATTAATCAAATCCAAGTCTAAATTAGATTTTGATTAAAAATCTCAATCTTAGCTCCTTAAGAAATATTTTCCTAAGTCTTAAGTGAGTGATTTCTTATTCTTTAATCATTCTTAGATCTTTCCTTAGGTCCTTATAACATTAGCTAGGATGTGTGTCTTGAGAGATACTCATAGAAATTAAGAGCCTTAATTCCTAAGATTAAAAATAGATCTTAAGTTAGAATTCATCTATTGAGTAAATTGGGTTACTCAATAGGTGAAACATTGAGTTTTCTAGTTTATAGATTTTCTTAGTTTATTAAATGATTATTTGATCTTTAAACCCTAGAATTAGGAATAGAGATCTATCCTAATGAATTGATTTATCATTAGGACTTGCCTTAACTTAATCTGTGAGTTTTGGGTTATAAACCTTAGACCCTTAGATTACACCTTTAAGATTAAGTGTTTAGACCCCATTATCTAAAGTCTAATTCTTAATCTTTTCATCTTGATTTGGCTAATCAAGATGATGTTGGAATGAATTAAATTACAAAATTAGGCCGATGATTTATTCATTTAAATCAGATAGTCATCTTTTGATTAAGTTATAATTAGGACTTGGCCAGTCATAATTATCTTCAACTAGTAGGATTCGTGATTCTAAGTTACAGAATGTGTAAGAATTGATGATTCTGAAACTTATGTAACTTAGAGTAGATAGAACAAATAAAGTAGATAACAACGGATATCACCTGTATTTTAGATAGAGTTTCTTGCTCATTTTGATTTTGATGCTTCGCATTCCTTGATTTTGAGCCTTATACCTTGAACATGTATTATGTACTTAAGATATTTGATAAATATCTTATGTTAATTTGGAATATTTATAAACAGCATTATGTTTTCGTTTCATAAGTGGTTTGTAAGGTGTAGCTTGATTAATATACCTCTTCGATTAACCCGTTCAGGTCGGCAACCTTTCGAGGGTTTAATGTCTGACAGTCTATGGCCATGCTTAGTTCGAGTGATAGGATGGATAGACTCTTGCCATACTGACTATAGAGTCAGGATTCTGATATGGTTATACTAATTCAAGTACACTTACATTCAGTTCTGTCTTAGCTCATCAGGCTAAGAGTTTTCAGTGATGTTCAGTTCAGAGTTTCTTAGCTCATCAGGCTAAGATTTGCTGTGTATGTGTTCAGTTTGGGTGACTTAGATAGTCACTGCAGTTTCAGTTTACAATTACTGTTTTACTAGCATATTCTGCATTTCAGCACTATTTTACTTACAGCTTTCCTGCACGTGTTTTTATATAGGATGCTAGTTTTACTTACTGTTTTCTTATGCTCACCTAGGATGTTAGTTGTTTTCAGTTTTATACGGTTCAAATTATGTATGTCACCTAGCATATTCTGTTTGATCATAAGCATATTTAGGTTGTACTTTTCTTACAATTTTATTTAATCTTTTGCTTACCTGTCCCTGTTGCAGTTGCTTGGAGGAGGTATGTATTACTTCCTAGTTGCTATAGTTATAAACTGTTTGTTTATAACTTTATACTGCTCTTTTTGTATGCTTTTTTGCACCTATTTGTTTTAGTTTCTGGTTGATGGTGATATTCAAGTAACTTAATAAAATTGTTTGCCCTAAAATGTACTTAGACATATTATCTAACCAGTTTTTCTTTTGTTGACTGGGGCCCTACCATTATGAAACTGATAATGGTAGGTTCTGAGTTTGTTGGAGCAGCAGATCCAGTGGAGAGCTTGCCATTGGAGGAGGAGCCCATTCCTGAAGATCTGTAGCTTTAGTTTCTTTTGCTTGTGAGATTGAGAGTTTCCTTTTTCAGTTTTTCTTAAACTTATTAAATGTTGTAATAATACAGGTTTAACTTTTCTTTTTAGCTCTTTACTTATTCTATATTGTTGTATTTATATTGTATGGATGGATGTTATACTTTTATTGCTTCCGCACTTTGAGTTCATTTATAGTCATTTAGTGATAGTTCTTACGGATTGAATGGCAAAGTTCTTATTTAAGTTGAATTAGAACACGTGTCTAATTCAATTCTAAGTAGGGACTTTGTCATTTAGTGACCCCTCCACCGTAATCATGTTAACTTGAGGGTTAATAGGACCACGGTGGGGCAGGCCACCACAGTTGGTATCAGAGAATTCCATAAGGTGTCATATTGGAATTTGCATTCCTTTCTACCTAATGGACTGTTCTTCTGCCACTTGATCACTAAATGAATACTTGAATTGACATCCATCACATTATGAGTATAACTCAGAATAAGTTTAAGTTATTAAATAACTATAAAAGATGATAAATCATAAATATCAAATTATGTATATATATAAATGCTCAATAAATCTTAGTACAATGTTATAATTGTAGGAATAAAAGATCATCTAGGAATGGCATTCATGACATACTTAAAGGAGTTCGAGACTATTTGGAAATATGAACATAAGTTAGGAAAGAAGCAAGGAAGAACGATTGAAAGAGTATAAGAATAAGGATCACAAGTAATAAATAAATTACTGAAAGAAGGCGTCTATAGAGGCCTTGATTTTCCAGTATTAACAAAGGAGTGGCTCGCGAGAGTTGACCATATATTTGGTATTATGGAGTGGCCTAGTCACATCAAACTAGAAGTGGTGCTATGTCTTCTGCGTATGCAAGCAAAAGAATGGTGGATTATGTCATACGGAGAATTATTTCATAAAGCACAAGAGGAGCATCATGAAGTAACTTATGAAGACTTTCGTAGAGCATTTTTCACTAAATATATAGGATGGGAATAGTTTCATAAATCTATGATGATGTATTCTATTATTTCAATAAAAATTTTTGAAAAGCAGTAGTTATCTTACATCTTATTTTAATAAAGAACTCAAGATAGTTGTTTTGATTTCAGGAAAATAAATCCTACTACTTCTCCAAATAATACTCCACTCAACCCTCAACCGTCTGTGAGCAACACTCCAAACAATACCGTGGCCGCTTCTAATACTATTGATGAAATAACCTATCTGAGAAATATGGTTACTGCAATGCTAGAGAATCAAAATCAGTAGGCTCTAGCTATTCAAAAGTTAGTATCTGTAATACCCGCCACTAATGCCAGCACCTCTTCAGCATCTCCCGCTCCACAAGTTCCCAATACCTTTCGACAGTCTGCAGATGGGATACTTCACAGTTTCCTAAGACTAAGGCCTCCTACCTTTGAAGGATCTGAATCACTAATGGACACTCTGGCATGGCTGAAGACAATAGAGAAAAGTATCACTAGCCTGGGTTGTTCAAGTAACCAATCTGTAAGATTAGCCACTCACATTCTGCAAGGAGAAGCAGAACATTGGTGGGAGCAAGAAAGGAATATGCATTTCGAGGAATTCAAATTAGATGAAATAGAATGGAGCTGGTTTGTCCAAGCATTCAAGGAATCATTTATCTCACCATCCACCAAGAACATCATTGGTGAATCATTATTAAGATCAACCCAAGGAAATCGATCAGTAATTGAATATACCTCAGAATTTCTAAAGCTCATACGATTTTCACCTCACTTGGTTCCTACTGAAGCAGATAGATGTTTCAGATTTGAGAATGGACTTCGAGAATCCATTAAAGATCACGTAATTCCTCTACAACACACCCAGTTCGAGAAATTGATTGAAATAGCACGAGTTGTAGAGCATCATCAATCAGTCAAGTCATGAAGAGAAAGGCTTTCAACATGAACAAATACCCTCAGAACTTCAAGCAACAAAGAACAAACCAAGGAAGAGTATATCAGATGGAGACTACTGAAACATCAAGCCAAACTACCGCCTGTAATAGGCCACATCCTTATGGAAAATGTTATCATTTTGGCAGAGTATGTTTTACTTGTGGAAGGCAAGGTCATGCGTATAGGGACTGTCGATCAAATAAAATGATTGATGGAGTAACTATTGAACGAAATCGTATGAATAAAGTATTCCGTGCCACTCCCATCAATTTCAGAGAGCCTCAGAGGACTCTTATGCTACCTCCTGCTCAAGAGCGAACCCTTACAAAGGTTCAATATGCTGCAAAACCTTCAAACCCAAATCAATCAACAGCTCAGACATCTGACAGTAGACCTGCTGGAAAGACAAGAGTGTACAATCTCACTCCTGTAGAAGCAGCAGAAGACAACAATGTAGTCTCAGGTACAATTCGCAACTTTTGTCTTTCTTACTGAATTAGAACTTCCTAAACTTTGTATTTTTATTAGGCACCCTATATTTTAAAGATGAGCCCTGTAGTATATTATTTGATACTGGGGCTAGTCATTCGTTTATCTCTGAAAATTTTGCTAAGAGATTAGGATTACCCTACTACAAACTTGCGAAGATCTTAAGTGTTGGACTTCCTTCTGGAGCCCAACTTATTGTGAACAAATTCTGTGACGTTCAAATACCAATCAATAACCATACCTTCCAAGCCAAGTTAATTATGCTACCTATAATAAATTTTGATATCATACTAGGCATGAATTGGCTTAGTATGCATAATGCTACTATTAACTGTCAAAAGAAGAAGGTTATCTTGCAAACTCCAGAAGCTTCAATAACGTTTATTGGGAAGTTCAGCACTAGTAGCTCCTTAATCAACGTAATTCAAGCAGAGAAAATGGTGTGTAAAGGCTATAGGTGTATTCTGATGGTAATGATGGATAGTAGTAAAGAAATAACCTAATCTCTAAACTAAAAGTTGTTAGAGATTTTGAAGATGTTTTCCCTGAAGATCTGCCTAGTTTACCACCAACCAGAGAAGTAGAATTTGAAATAAATGTAGTTCCGGGGACACAACTTCTATCAAAAGCACCATATAGAATGGCCCCGAAAGAACTGCAAGAGTTAAATGAGCAATTACAAGAACTGTTAAATAAGGGGTTTATTAAACCAAGTATGTCCCCGTGGGGAGCTCCGGTATTATTTGTAAAGAAGAAAGATGGGTCTATGAGAATGTGCATAGACTACAGGGAGCTGAATAAAGTCACTATTAAAAATAGATACCCATTTCCTCGTATCGATGATCTGTTCGATCAACTTGCCGGTGCTGTAGTGTTCTCTAAAATTGATTTAAGGTCAGGGTATCATCAAGTGAAGGTAAAGGACTCTGATGTAGAGAAGACAGCTTTCAGAACACGATATGGGCATTTCGAGTTTCTTATAATGTCATTTGGTCTCACTAATGCCCCATCTCTGTTCATGGACTTAATGCAGAGAGTTCTGAAACCTTATCTAGATATATTTGTTATAGTATTTATTGATGATATCTTAATTTACTCCAAGACAGTAAAGGATCATGAAGAGCACTTGAGATTGGTTCTGGAGAAGCTTAGAGAGCATGAGTTATATGCTAAATACTATAAGTGTGAATTTTGGCTGGATTTCGTATCATTTCTTGGACATGTGGTTGATGCTCGTGGAATCCAAGTAGACCAGAGTAAGATTAGTGCTGTTCAGGATTGGGTTCAGCCCAAGACAGTTACTGAAATTCGTAGTTTTCTGGGTCTAGCCGGATACTACAGAAGGTTTGTTAAAGGCTTCTCCCAGCTTGCCGCACCTCTTACAAAATTAACCCAGAAGGCAGTTCCATTTGTTTGGTTAGAAGAATGTGAAATTGTATTTCAGTCTATAAAGGACGCATTAACTTCTGCTCCAGTTTTAGTTCTTCCAAAAGAAGGAGTCAATTATCAGGTGTATACAGATGCATCTGGAATTGGGTTAGGATGCGTATTAATGCAAGAAGGCAAAGTTATAGCATACGCATCTCGCCAGCTTAAAACCCATGAAAGGAACTATGCTGTACATGATTTAGAATTGGCAGCATTAGTTTTTGCACTAAAAATCTGGCGCCATTATTTGTACGGAGTTCAATGCTCTATATTCACAGACCACCAAAGTCTGAAGTACATCTTTACCTAGAGAGAATTGAACTATAGGCAAAGAAGATGGCTGGAATTAATTAGTGATTATGACTTAGATATCCAGTACCATCCAGGAAAAGCTAATGTGGTAGCTGATGCGTTAAGCCGTCACACTGTTTTTAATAGCTTAATTTCAGAAAGTCCGTTGATGAATGAGTTTCATAAAATGAAAATTTCTCTTGCTAAGGGAAATTCAGTCAGTACTATGATATCCATGAATAATATAGAATCCACATTCAATAGAGATGTTTCAATCTCTCAAAGCAAGGATGATGAATATTTAAACCTTAAAGTAGCAATAGAAAGTGATCGTCGTCCAGAATTACAGTTTAAGAAAGGTGCTATTTACATGGATAATTGTCTCTGGATTCCTAAGTCCATGCAGAAAGAGATCTTGATTGAAAGTCACAATTCAGGATATCAAATTCATCCAGGAAATTCGAAGATGTATCAAGACCTAAAACAATCATTCTGGTGGCCAGGGATGAAGAAAAGTATTGCATAATTTGTTGCAAAATGCCATGCTTGTTGCTTAATAAAAGCAGAGCATCAAAAGCCTGGTGGTTTATCGCACCCATTAGAAATCCCAGAATGGAAATGGACTGATGTATCCATGGATTTTGTCAGGGGTTTGCCCCGTGCTAGATCTGGAGTTGATTCAATATGGGTTATAGTAGATCGTCTTACAAAATCTGCCCATTTTATTCCAATCCGTCAAACTGACTCAGTGGAGAAATTGGCCAAATTATATATTAAGAAAATAGTCAGATTGCACGAAATTCCTAGAACAATTGTATCCGATAGAGACAGTCATTTTACTTCTAAATTTTGGCAGGCTATCCATCAAGATTTAGGCACAACTCTGGCCATGAGTACAGCATTCCATCCCCAAACAGATAGCCAAACAGACCGAGTAAATCAAGTCTTAGAAGATCTCCTGCATTTATGTATGTTGGATTTTTCAAGATCCTGGGAAGAGCATATCCCTTTAGTGGAATTTGCATATAACAACAGTTTTCAGTCAAGTATTAAGATGGCACCATATGAAGCCCTATATGGAAGAAAATGTTCATCCCCACTAGCATGGTCTGAGTCAGGAGATACTCAATTATATGGATCTGAGTTGGTGGAAGAAACAAATAAAAAAGTTAAACTCATTCAGCAAAGAATCAGAACAGCTCAAGATAGGCAGAGTAAATATCATAATAATCGTCATCGTCCTCTAGAATTCTGTGAAGAAGATTTTGTGTACTTAAAAGTGAGCCCGATGAAAGGAATCTATCGTTTTGGAGTTTCAGGAAAGCTCAGTCCAAGGTACGTTGGACCTTTCAAAATTTTGCAGAAGATTGGTACAGCAGCTTATAAATTAGAGCTACCAGAAGATTTTGCTGTTGTTCATAATATTTTCCACGTTTCATCACTAAGAAAGTGTCTTCGAGATCCTTCCCATCTTATTGAACATCATGCAATAGAAATTCAGCCTGATCTTTCTTACAATGAAGAACCAATTAAAATCCTAGATCGTGATCTGAAGAAATTAAGGAATCGATCTATTCTAATGATAAAGATTCAGTGGAAGAACCGATCTTGTAATAAAGCCACCTGGGAGAAAGAGGTGGATATGCGTCAAAAGTACCCAAACCTTTTCAATCAAGGTGATTCTTAAACTCTATCTTATTTCAATTCGTTTCTTTATATCTGCTTAAATTCTTTTTTTCACTTGAGTGATGTCGAGGACAACATCATTCTTAAGTGGGGGAGTATGTAACAACCCAGGTTGTTACTTTGCTCAATTAAGACTAATCTAAGTCTTAATTAAGGTCCTAAGTCACTAATTAAGTAATTTAGAACTCGCCTCTGAAACCTAGGTCAAATCTGAAGTCAACAAAGTCAAATCAGAAATTTTGGAAAATCCCAAACCCTAGAAATTGACTTTTTATCTAAACCTCAGATTGAAAATCTGACTTCACCATTGCGTTCAGAACACCCAAATTAGCTATTGGTGAAATTTTGAAGGCATTTGGAAGTCGTTGGATTTTCGCTGAATATTTTAATGTTATTTAAATACCTAGAAAATTCGAATAATTAAATACTCATCGAAACAAAAATCCGAGTGCGCCGTTGCATTCCTCACCCCTTAATTAGCTAAGGGTGACTTATTGGGACATTTTGAAACTTGTTTAATTAGTTAATTTTAATAAATAAAATGAGAAGAAAATATTTAATAATATTGATTTATTTAAATTAAGGCTAACGGCGCCGTCAAGACCTTCCAGTGCCGTCTTTCCTTTCCAAATCGTGCCGTTTAACTTCACGTTTGATCTAAGCCGTCCGATCAGAAGATCGGACGCTCCCTGTGTGTCTCCCTCGCGTCTCTGCGCGTGTCAAACGCGGGGACACGTGGAGATCTTCAAGCACCACGAACGAAGCCCACCGCCCTTTAGGATCTCGATTAACCTTCCTGCATCTCAAATCTGTATTCACCTCTCTTCGGATCCTTCTGGCGCTGCAAAATGAAGAGTTTGACGAAACCCTAATCTTTTCTCCATTTCTCAACAGGTACCTCACCTCTGTACTCCAATTTTCTCCTCTATATCATTCTTAAATTGATAAAGTCTCATTTATGTTTATTCAATCAGTTTTATGAAATTGAATACTCAAATCAAATTATATGGATGTATAATACTCGAATAAATTGCAAGTTTCGAATATCTTCTTCTCGCAATATTTCCCGTCCGTGTGAAGCCTGCTAGGGTTCGCTGCCATTCTTGTTGTAGCCGTCCTCCGGTGATGTCCCATACGTCAAATGCAAGACCTCGTTGAGACCTTTTCATCTCCATGCGAGCCGATCTCAGGCTTCGGCGAAAACGTCGTTCCTTGTGATTCCCTAGCCTCTGGCTGCGGGTATGAGCGAAGAAGCACGACCCGATATGGGTCGTGCCGGGTCAATCTTGACCCGGGAATTTGGGTTCTGTCACGGTAGTAGTGGGACCCGCAGGTTGAATCCAGCCGCTGACTGCCTCAAGTGGGTGGGGCCCACCTCTGTTGCTCCGTCGTTGGGATGGATGACATGTGGATATGCGACTCACCTTTTCTGTCAAGCTGTCTAAATCTGTAGAAATTTTAATATTATATAAATTATTATATATATATATATATAGATATATATATATATATATGTGTGTGTGTGTGTAAAAAATATAGTACTTATAAAAATTAGAGTAGTATACTTTAGGCTATAACTATGTATACTAATATATATTAACAGAATTTAATTATCTTAAATTAATAATAACAGACATGTTAACTAATCAATTAAATTTATAGTAAAAATAATAATCATGCCTGAAATTAAATTAATTAAATCCTTAAACTTTAAGTATCCATATTTTAATAAATACAACTTCGAATTATACAAATAAATATATCAAATTGATCAAAAAAATATGTGGAATTTATTGATGCCAATAATTTTGCTGTAGGATCAATATTTTTGCAAAGTGATTATTTAGGGTTTAATTTAAGTTAATTAATGTTACAAAACTTAATTAACCCATAACTTTGTACCCAATGATCCTAACCTATTGATTATGGGTCTTAAAGTGATCAAAAAACCCTAATGATTAATTTGATAGTATTAATCTTGCTGTTTGGATTAATTTTTTGACTAATGATATTTAGGACCTAACCCTAATTAATCTAATTTGACCTAGAACTTCAAATGACCATAAGTTGGTCATCTTAGCTCCAAATTAGGTAATTCAAACACCAATTTAGATCAGCAAAACCTAATCTACAGAAATCTATACAAAAATATTTTAGATCCAACGTTTAGATTTGCTAATCACCCCTAATCACTCCAAAACTTGATTAGTGAATATTAGCAAATCTAATAATCTAAATTAAGCAATTTAAGTTTCAAAGAACTCATAGAACCATTTAGAATCAATCTATAAGGTTGGATTAGTGTTTGAGTGATTAATTTTTCTAATCACTCACTAATTACTCTTAGCCCTAATTAGGTCTTAACTTAGTCAAATTAGATTCAAATTGAGCCTACCATATGTCATTGTGATCAGTGGACTATTTGTAAACCATAGCCACTGATTTTACTCAATTTGGACACTAATTGGCAAAGTTAGGTTTTTGACCCATAATTAAGAATTCCTTAATCACCTTAAACCCTAGATCTTGTATTGGCCATAACTTGGTCAATACTTATCAGAATTTAGCAAATTTAAATTCTATGAAAAGCTTAGACAGTAAAGAACAATAATCTGAAAGAAAATTTAACTTTTACTTAGTCAAATTACTAATTTGCTCTTATGAGTCAAATTCACTAATTTGATCTCATATGGCTTAATAAAAACCCAAAATTAATTTAGCTGTTGTATAATCTTATATTAAACAGTAAGAAACATAATTAAAGAGAAAATTCAGAATTAAAGCCCTAGATCAAAATTTGATCTTTTGAACTCTTAAGTAGGGGCAAAATGGTCATTTTGTCCAAATTTAGGATTTAGCCTTTAAAAGCCCTAAATTCAATTTCTAATTACTAAAATCAGTAAATAGAATAGTTTAGAACTGAAATTAATCAAATCCAAGTCTAAATTAGATTTTGATTAAAAATCTCAATCTTAGCTCCTTAAGAAATATTTTCCTAAGTCTTAAGTGAGTGATTTCTTATTCTTTAATCATTCTTAGATCTTTCCTTAGGTCCTTATAACATTAGCTAGGATGTGTGTCTTGAGAGATACTCGTAGAAATTAAGAGCCTTAATTCCTAAGATTAAAAATAGATCTTAAGTTAGAATTCATCTATTGAGTAAATTGGGTTACTCAATAGGTGAAACATTGAGTTTTCTAGTTTATAGATTTTCTTAGTTTATTAAATGATTATTTGATCTTTAAACCCTAGAATTAGGAATAGAGATCTATCATAATGAATTGATTTATCATTAGGACTTGCCTTAACTTAATCTGTGAGTTTTGGGTTATAAACCTTAGACCCTTAGATTACACCTTTAAGATTAAGTGTTTAGACCCCATTATCTAAAGTCTAATTCTTAATCTTTTCATCTTGATTTGGCTAATCAAGATAATGTTGGAATGAATTAAATTACAAAATTAGGCTGATGATTTATTCATTTAAATCAGATAGTCATCTTTTGATTAAGTTATAATTAGGATTTGGCCAGTCATAATTATCTTCAACTAGTAGGATTCGTGATTCTAAGTTACAGAATGTGTAAGAATTGATGATTCTGAAACTTATGTAACTTAGAGTAGATAGAATGAATAAAATAGATAACAACGGATATCACTTGTGATTTAGATAGAGTTTCTTGCTCATTTTGATTTTGATGCTTCGCATTCCTTGATTTTGAGCCTTATACCCTAAACATGTATTATGTACTTAAGATGTTTGATAAATATCTTATGTTAATTTGGAACATTTATAAACAGCATTATGTTTTCATTTCACAAGTGGTTTGTTTGGTGTAGCTTGATTAGTATACCTCTTCGATCAACCCGTTCGGGTCGGGAACCTTTCGAGGGTTTAATGTCTGACAGTCTATGGCCATGCCTAGTCCGAGTGATAGGATGGATAGACTCTTGCCATACTGACTATAGAGTCAGGATTCTGATATGGTTATACTAATTTAAGTACACTTACATTCAGTTCTGTCTTAGCTCATCAGGCTAAGAGTTTTCAGTGATATTCAGTTCAGAGTTTCTTAGCTCATCAGGCTAAGATTTGCTGTGTATGTGTTCAGTTTGGATGACTTAGATAGTCATTGCAGTTTCTGTTTACAGTTACTGTTTTACTAGCATATTCTGCATTTCAGTACTGTTTTACTTACAGCTTTCCTGCACGTGTTTTTATATAGGATGCTAGTTTTACTTATTATTTTCTTATGCTCACCTAGGATGCTAGTTGTTTTCAGTTTTATACGGTTCAAATTATGTATGTCACCTAGCATATTCTGTTTGATCATAAGCATGTTTAGGTTGTACTTTTCTTACAATTTTGTTTAGTCTTTTGCTTACCTGTCCCTGTTGCGGTTGCTTGGAGGAGGTATGTATTACTTCCTAGTTGCTTTAGTTATAAACTATTTGTTTATAACTTTATACTACTCTTTTTGTACGCTTTTCTGCACCTATTTGCTTTAGTTTCTGGTTGATGGTGATATTCAAGTAACTTAATAAAATTATTTGCCCTAAAATGTACTTAGACATATTGTCTAACTAGTTTTTCTTTTGTTGACTGGGGCCCTACCATTATGAAACTGATAATGGTAGGTTCTGAGTTTGTTGGAGCAGCAGATCCAGTGGAGAGCTTGCCATTGGAGGAGGAGCCCATTCCTGAAGATCTGTAGCTTTAGTTTCTTTTGCTTGTGAGATCGAGAGTTTTCTTTTTCAGTTTTTCTTAAACTTATTAAATGTTGTAATAATACAGGTTTAACTTTTCTTTTCAGCTCTTTACTTATTCTATATTGTTGTATTTATACTGTATGGATGGATGTTATACTTTTATTGCTTCCGCACTCTGAGTTCATGTATAGTCATTTAGTGATAGTTCTTACGGATTGAATGGCAAAGTTCTTATTTAAGTTGAATTAGAACACGTGTCTAATTCAATTATAAGTGGGGACTTTATCATTTAGTGACCCCTCCACCGTAATCATGTTAACTTAAGGGTTAACGGGACCACAGCGGGGCAGGGCCGTCACAGTAGCATATTAGTAGCATACCGTGTTGAGGCATATTCAGATGCACAATTTTAGTGACATACAGCATAGTTTACAGATGATTACTCAATTTTAGATTCAGTACTATTTTTGGTTTACTTTCATTGTTCAGTTATAGTTCAGTTTTACTTTATTTTACTTTAATTTTGTACAGTTTTATATAGTTTTATATTTTTAGATATGTTACAGTTTTCATGCAGTTTTATACATGTTATGTAAATATTAAGTAAATAATTAGAACTGTTTAGAATAGTTTCGATGTGTTAGACTTATTGTCTAACATGAGGTACTTTTGGGATCCGGTAATTTGCTAGATCCTGAGCAGTATATTGAGACAGGTCAGGAGGACACTCAGGAGATTCAGGAGGAGCCCGTGGAGTACTAGTGGACTCTCCTCTAGATTTATTTTCTGCTCGGTATTTTCAGTTCAATATTTAGTTTTATGTCTATTTCAGTAAATTGTTTGTAATAATTCTGGATGTATTTTTTCTTTTCTTTTCTGAGATGAATATTCTTATTCAGCTTCTGTGATGAATGTTTTCTAGATGTTTACATTAAGCTTCTGCACTCTGTTATATACTACTTATACTTAGTATTGTGATGTGATCAGTATACTGGAGATACTAATATCTTATATATATATTGGATTCTTATTGTATTATAAATCTAATGTATGTATTTATCTAATACTTAGGATAAGGATACTATACTTATCTTAAGTATTATTTCTCAACCCTCCTTGAGGTTGAGTCAGCAGCCCTTCAGATGGGCCTGGTTTTCAACTATTTCGGGGAGACGGGTTATTCCTCACCGAGTGGCGCACCGCTCCACCGCCGATATAATTGTACTTAGTTCTTTTGCACGCAGAGATGGGGCGGGGCGCTACAACAGTCCCATTAGAGTAAATCTCCTAAGACTAAGAGTGTTACAATTAGTGAACAAGATCCTTAGTTTGAGATGTAAACTGCAACCAGGTTCTGCCTCCTATCGTAGTGCGCTTCGATAAGTGCAATTTAAGGAAACTTAGTATCTTAAGTCACTTTGCGTAGACCACTAAGTATGCTTGTAATTAGGGCATTTAACGGTTTAGCTTGAGATGTAAATTGTAATCGGGTTCTGCCTCCTATCGTAGTGCGCTTCGATAAGTGCAGTTTAAACAAGCTAAGGGTTAAATCTACCTTTCTTGCAAATATACTAAATATGTGTATACAATCTCCCCAGCTAATAATTTTTAAGTAAAGTCTCAATTTTAACCAATTATCAAGATTATAATTTAGGAGTCAGAATCCTTTTAGCAGGGTTCTGCACAATGGGGATTTTGGATTCATTATTAGATTTTAAAGTATTTTCTAGATTTATCTCATGTAGTTTAGAAGCATAAGCATGAGCATAAGCATGATGTGTGAGAATCAGAATGATGCGTGAGTATCAGAATGATGTATAAGTATTAGTGATAATTTATGAGTTACGGAATATTGCATACATTGACTAGGGAATTTCAGGATGCATCGGCATCATCAGTAGACAGTATTCCCAATTGGATGTATATATACATTGGACCGTACTACTCATAACAGTTTAGTGATATTTTGGTGGCATATCAGTAATGTACAATATTGTGGCATATTCAAATGCCAGTTTTAGTGATATACAGCATAGTTGTACATATGATTGCTCAGTTTCAGATTCAGTACTATTTTAATTTATTTTTATTATTTAGTTACAGTTCAATTTTACTTTATATTACTTCAGTTTTGTACAGTTTTGGACAGTTTTGTACTTTCAGTTACTTTTACAAATTTTCTACAAATTTAATTATATTATGTAAATGTTACATAAATAATTAGAACTATTAGATTAGTTTCAATATGTTAGCTTATTTTCTAATACGGGGGTACTTTTAGAATCTAGCAATTTGCTAGATTCTGAGCAGTATATTGAGTCAGGTCAGGAGGACACCTAGGGGATTCAGGAGGAGCCCATGTAGCTCTAGTGGACTCTCCTCCAGATTTATTTTTCTGCTTAGTATTTTCAGTCCAGTATTTAGTTTTATGTCTATTTTAGTAAACATATTTGTAATAATTCTGGATATATTTTCTTTTCTTTTTTGAGACGAATATTTTATTCAGTTTCTGTGATGAATGTTTTCTGGATGTTTGCTTTAAGCTTCCGCACTCTGTTACATACTATTTATACTTAGTATTGTGATGTGATCAGTATACTAGAAATGCTGATATACTATACATATATTGGATTCCTATTATATTCTAAATCCAATGTATGTATTTATCTAATACTTAGGATAAGGATACTACTCTTATCTTAAGTATTAGCTCTCAACTCTCATTGAGGTTGAGTCAGCATCCCTCCAGATGGGCTTAGTTTCCAAATATTTTGGGGAGACGGGTTATTCCTCCCCGAGTAGCGCACCGCTCTGCCGCCGAATTATAATCTTTACCCCTTTTTGCGCACGGCGACGGGGCGGGGCGCTGCATTGGGAGGGAGTTGTAATAATCCTATGTTGTTACCCTGCTAATTTATAGTCTAAGAAATTATTAATTGTAATTCTATTGCTTTTAGAACATCAAATGAATCATATCCTAAAAATTTGGAGTCCATTGGACTTCTCTAAATCCGAAATAATATTTTGATCAGTCTAGATGCCCTATTTTAGAACTAAAATATTTTGATCTCAGAATTAAATTCTAATTGCATATTTGAATTCCTCACCCCCAAATTAGCTAGGAGTGAAAGTTTGGTGCAATTTGGAAATCATTTAGGCCATAATTCATATTTAATTAAAATGGTTCAATTGCATAAAAGGGTTCATAATATTTCAAATTTGTATTTATACTCCTTTAAACTAATAAAATGGCTAAGATCCGTTGTGCGGACTGCGGGCGATCCGCTGCAGTGCTCGGGTCGCGTGATAGTGGTGCTTCTGTCATATCCGCCATCAGTTCTATTAATCCAATGGCCAGGATTAGATCACGTGGAACCGTGGATCTGCCGTTGGATAAACCCGTGAGATCCCACGGCATGGATTTAATCTGATCCAGTGTTAGGTTCCGGAAGATAAGGACTGTCACATCTTTCTGATTGATCAATCAGACGGCGTCGGACCCTCCCATGACTGTGGAGCTTCGTCTTCCTCTCACCCGCGCCCGACAGAAAGGATTCCCTATACTGCTAGCTGCCCAGCTTGTCCCCCACACTCGCATCCACCTCAACAGGTCGTTATGACCTCCCTCGTTTAGGCAAGTAATCCAATTGGGGCATCGTGGCTCGACCGAGCTTGATATGGAATTTCGAGAGCTCGGCCATGGCCCAACCTCTCGAGTCCTCCCCAGCCCAATATACCCTATGGAACCTTCTACGCACTCACTTGAACCTATAAAAAGCCTCTGTACTTTTCCATTTGATCATTGCTGATCAATTGAGCTCTCTGCAACTTCCGCCATTGCCGTTTGTCCGAGCTTGCGTAGGCGATCCCAAAAGCTCCCGAACCGCTGATAGTAGGCTCTCCTAGTGTTCAGGATCTTTTACAGTGTCTGGAGCCTCAGCTTATGCCAGCCGAGCTCTCAATCGATCATCCCAAGCTCCCCCATCAAACCAGGTACTCCTATTTGCCAGTTTCGAGCCAATGAGGCTCAAACCTTCCTCCTTTTAGTTCGATTACATGTGTATTGTCAAAAAAAACTCACTAGTATTGAAATTGAGCCATAAGCTAGCCCCGATCGATCGGGTTAAGTCTTTTAAGGAACATCTCGGGTGAGTAAGGTCCCGGCGTTCCAGACCATCTCAGCCCTCAGACCAAGGGGTTTCGATCGGTCTCACCTCCCTGAAGGTGTAGGGATCGAGCCCTGGGTCTGGCATTGTAACAACCAAGATGTTGTTACCCATCAATTAGTAATCTAACGGACTCTAATCTTTTTTTATTAGTCTTATAATAGTATTAAGAGTCTCCATCTCAAATTTAGTACGATTTGGAGACCATTTGACAATTTCTAATAATTCATAGTTTTTGAATAATTCTGAAAATACATATATTATTTAGGCATCAGAATCGAAAATGGAGTCCGCCATTGGACTCACCACACCCAAATTAGCTAGTGGTGGTATTTTGGAGGCATTTGGGAGTGGTCAAATTTTTTTTGCAAATATTTTGATAATATTTTAATACCCAAAAAATTAAGTAAGTTAAATACACCTCAGGTCAAAAATTTGATCGCGTTTTTAGATTCCTCACCCCTCAATTAGGTAAAAGCAAAAATTTGATAATTTTAGAAGTGTGTATGAGTAAATAAATTTGATTAAATATCAAGGAAGAAATATATATTACCTAACTATTTCCTTATAAATAATGATATAATCATATTAAGGCTAAATAATTAAGATAAAATGGCCATTTAATTGAGCCATTCATATCAGGTTTTAATCCATTTAATTTTAAATCCAACGGTCCAGAATTGATAAAAGGAACCAGGCGTGAGATCAAAGGATAATGATGGATCGAACGATCCTCTAGCACTCCACTCCCTCTGTACGCCACCTCCTCTTCTTTTCGCACAATCGCTGAAGGTGAAGGAGACGTACGTTTTTCTTAGCTGGCCGATCCATATCCTGAAGGGAATGCCAATATTATGGAGGCATTTTCTCGTAGGCAAGGGTTCCTTTTTTGTCTTTCTTTTGTGATTTTCGCCTCTTATCCCGGAGGATTCTTGAACGAATGACTCCTCCTCTCTGCTTCCTTTGGCAAGAACTGTTACCATTTGAAGCATTTAGGCGATTGCCCTAACCCCAATAGGCGAAAAGAAAAGGAAAGGGAGGTAGGTGTGCTCCTGCAAAACAAGGGATCGAGCGTTCCTTGCCCTAACCCTAAGCCACGAAGACGAAGGAGCAAGGTACCTTCGATACGATTAATACCTTATTCTTATAGATTATTGTTCTTTTAGATCAGATTCGATTTGATTAATTGAACTAATAAATTTTACAAGAGAATCAGCGGATTGTTTGAATTCTCATTCTTAGTTCTCATCTATTTTCGACATTTTTTTTATCTATCTGAAGCACCTTTGTGAATTAGTAGGTTAAGGAGTGAACTGATGAAATTCAGAAATGCTAGACTTAAAGAAAGAGGAATTATATGTTAATAAACTTCATTAGTAAATAAAAAGAGCCTTAGTATTAGTGATTTAAATTTCTGGATTATATGCTGTTAAAAGAAAATTATAAATGGAAATTTTGAAAACAGTAATATAC
Organism: Gastrodia elata; assembly: GCA_016760335.1. Lineage (NCBI taxonomy): Eukaryota > Viridiplantae > Streptophyta > Magnoliopsida > Asparagales > Orchidaceae > Gastrodia > Gastrodia elata. Next base: position 17,038,808 of record CM028672.1, on the reverse strand, counting down.
TATAAAGATTTTAGCACAATAAATTGATTAGAGCTTTATTGCCAATTGAATGTCGTATTCGTGAAATCCTTTCTAAATTTACTTCAAGTATTGTAGTAACATTAAATCATCAACATTTGAATAGGGCTGTCGATTGTTGAGTTTATTAACTCAAGCACCTTTAACGACATAAGATCCTAAACCTAAACATCAAAATCTTTCTAGCTATTTTATTATGCCTGACTTAATAAGTCCTATCTAAACATAAATAATGAATGACACAAGAAGAAAAGAAACGACGTGAATGCTGTGGTAATATTGCAATATTTCGATAATGCTTTCCATCAATGTCCACATTAGAATAATTATAATTTCTTTTCCTAACGCCACTTAAAAAAAAAAAAAGGATGCTGAGATTAGATAATTAAGCATGGACTTCATTAAAGTTATTGTCGATAATTTTTCTTATTCATGTAACTCAATTCTTAAGGAATGAGTGTAATTAAGTTTCATGGCATACTTTAAGTTCAAATGTAATTATATATTACAATATTGAATCAAACACTATTCTCTATTGTAATATTAAATCAAATGTTGCTTTCCTTATTAGATGAATTCATATGTTGCCATTAATTAAGAATACGATCAAATGCTGCCATGTATAGATTTAAATTCTATATTGCCATTAAATTCTAAAGTAAGATTAATAAGATCAAATGAAACTAAATGCTGTCACTTCATTTATTAAAATCATATGTGACCAACTATCTAAATGAAACAATCATTGAATCATGTCAAATTTAATACTGCCCTTTTACATTATTTGTATTAAATTAACTTCTTTCATTAAATATATTGTAAGAAACCAATGCTGTGATAAATTTCAGTTTAAACAATTATTATTTCTTTTATGTTTAAAAGTTAACTTATTGCTACTATTCTTTGTAGGTTGAGTTATAAAATAAAATGCTGGATTAAATTCTATGTGCAATAAGCCAAATGCTGCTGCCCTTATAAATTGCTAATTAATTTTTACAACTCGTATTAATTTCATAAGTGTTTGATTTGGATGTAAGAAACATAGGTTAGTAAATTGCTTCGTTTGATTTTCTAACTTATAATTTGTAGAACTAGAAATAGTCAATAGATTGACTTATAAATTGTTGTTCTTTATACTTGTCAAAATTATTAAAGCTAGAAATGAGCAATCCTATTAATGGTTGAACTCTATTTTAGAACTGGAGATGAGCAATCCTATAAAATAGATTGAACTCTATTTTAGAACTGGAGATGAGCAATCCTATAAAATGGATTGAACTCTATTTTAGAATTAGAAATAGTCAATGGATTAACTTATATACTGATTTTAAAATTGTTTATTTGAGAAAATACAAAGGAGATTTTGCCGAAATTTCTAAGAATTTTAGGACTTATAAATTTTTAAGGAAATATTAAATATTTTCACATGTTAAAAACTTATATAATATCTAGAGTTTCATATCTATGATTGTAAGTATTCTTTTCAATTATAAATATTTGCTTCAATTGAAAGTATTAACTTCATTTGTAAGTATTTATTTCAATTGTTCATTTAAGAACATTAACTCCCAATCAATAAGATTGAGAATAATAAATTCCTTTCAACCCTTAGATAAGCTTTTAGATTTTTAATTCCCTACAATCATAAGTTGAACTATTTCAAGTAGGGTATAATCTAACTCTTTTCTTAACTCCAAATATTCAATCAATTAATCTTAGATAACTTCATGATTAAATTGAGTTGAAACTTTTGTTTACAAGTTAAATAAGTAGAACTATTAGAATATCCTTTAGCTTATACTTCCATTAACTTATAAATCCTAAACATTATTTCATCTTTACTAGTTTCCTTAAACTTAAATCTTAAATCTATATGATTTAATTAGTTTAGGACTAGTATAAGATGAACTTCATTTACATGGAAATACTATTTTCCAACTTATCTTCCTTCTACTTTTATCAACAATTGACTTAAGGATCAATACCTATAAGTCAATTTTGAGCTTCATTAGCTCCAATCATTAAATAGATTATTAAAATTTAGATAAAAAAAAGGATAACACATACTTTACAATTATTGACATTTATTAAATGTTTGCTTATCTTTGAGCATTTTTCCTTGAGCATTCATTCAAGATCATTGTGCATAAATAAAGAATTTTATAAAACTTTAAGGGGAATGCCTTATGGCAAATTTGAGTATTAAAGATAGCGCTTATAATAGGACTTCACATTTTAGAGAGGGTAAATGTGAATGTTCGACCTCCCACTATATCTAGTTAAGCAGACGTGCTTAACTCCTCACCCCATTATGTTGTGTACTCCTGCGGAATGAGGTAGCTCCTAAATGTAACTTTAATTAAAGATTTAAGATTTCTTTTACAATCTTATTGATTGTAAGATCTCTTCATAATTGATTAGTTATGCTTATTTTCATAGTCCTAGGCTATATTTGTCTTAGATCAAGAATCTAAGATACTTCTTTATTTCTTATGCTTTACACTCTCTATCTCTAGTAGTGTGTATTGCTTACTTCAGTTTAATTTGAATACAGTGTATGTTGCTTAATTTCATTTAATGCTTCACTATATTTCATTTGCTTACTTAGCATAAATTTTATTGAACATATTTTACTTTTATTGCATTTATTTAAATGCACATAGTAGTTTCTAGCTTTTAAGATGCTCTCTCTTACCAATTTTGGATACGGGCTAGAACTTATATAAAAGTGAGTATTTTTACTCAACTTATTTCATACTGTCTTTTTTACAGTTATGCTTAGTTCATTTTCCATACTTTACAGTTATTATAGCTCCGTTGTTTACTTTAAATTATAAATTGTAATTGTGATATTTTATTAATTTAAACACTTAGTCAATCTTAAAATGTGCTTAGACTATTTAGTCTAACTACACTTTTTCTTTTTTTTGGCTTTGCTCTATCATATTTAAATACCAAAATATGATAGATCAAGACCCCTTTGATTCAGATAATACAGGTGCGAATACTTGAAGGACTTATAAAGAATTATGCTTCCGCTTAATTTTACAGTTTACTTGTATTTTGTTTTGAGTGAGAGAGTGATCTGTTTACTATCCTCTAATCTTACTATTAAAAGATTTGTAATAATTAAATTATAAATTGCTTGAGTTTACTTAAGTTACTTTTGCTTACACTTATAAATATGTGTTGTATTTTTTTTATATTTGTAACTGCTTGGGATGAATGAGTGGATTATTCTAATTGTTTATATTAAAGTTACTTGCAATATTGTATTTACATGTATCTTCTTAATATGTATCCCTGATTGCATTCAAATTGTATAAATTTATTTTAACTTAACAACTACTCCTAAAGTGATTTGGCCACTTAGCATCGACACTTGATTTGCTTTCTCCTAATCGAGTGTTGGGTGCTAAGGTAACATCTCAATGTTTGGATTAATCTCCTATCCAATTATAGGGGTCGTTACAGGCATGGCTTCTGTGGATATAATTGTCTCCCCACAGTAGCTTCATTGCGGGAGCCCTTGGGTGAGTAAGGTCCGGCCGATCCGGACCGTCTCACAGAGGGCTTCGGGTCCCGTTCGGTGCGCCTGACCACGGTGAACGTGTAGCGATCATAGGTTGGTCGTGCCGTGGTCGGGATGCACCAGAATTAATCGACTAGGGTTTTCCTAATTGGGTCCTTCCGTCAGGATGGAGGCTCGGGGACGAAGCCCTTGTGCGGGTCGGGCCGACCCGTGACCCGCACGGTGCGACATTCTCGGGTCTTCGGGCCCCAGCTGACCCGCGCCTTTTAATAATGGGCCGAACCCATTTTAATTATATTCGAATAATTGGATTTATTTTCCTTAAGGAAAATAATTCAATTATTCAAATTATAAGAAATTATTTAAATAAAAATACAGAATGTATTAATTGAATAACTTTTAATTCACTAGTCCAAACCTTATAATATTATATATAAAATTGATTAAAAAATTCTCAGGGACTTGAATATAAAATAATATTGGACATCTAATAGTTAGATTTTTCATTTTTGCCTAATTATTGTAGATCTTGATTAGGGTTAATTAAAAATTTTACTTAACCAAATTGCATGTTTAGGGTACCATTAGTTTGCTTATAAGGAGTAGAATAAATGTGCTATGTGAACTATTTTTTTGATCTCTGTATTTTAATTTGTGCCATAATCTTGTTAAATCATGATTAGTAAAAATTAGGGTTTGTACATATTGGATATTAGCAAACTTAGTATCTGATTAATTATATGATTAAATATAACTTATGTGCTAATTTGTATGAAATTTTGATGGCTAGATTTGTAATTATGTGCTAATCTTTTTAGATTGAATTAAGGTTTGATTAGCACTAATTAATTTTTGTTTTCATAAATTTTTTTGTTAATATGCATCATAATAGTAAGGTAAATATATGGAAACAATGTATGCTAATTTATGATGTATAAATTAAATAAATTTGAAATTGGATAACTTAATCATCTTAATTAACTTTAGAAGTCTTAAGACTTTGATCAAGCTTTTAAGACTTGATCTAGGTCTAAAATTGCCACCAATAATACATACTTAATTCACTAATTTGTCATTGATCTATAAATGAACATTTGATCTCAATTATGATATGAGTAGGGGCCAAATCCTAACCTGCTTAATTAAGATCCAAACTTTTAAGCACTTAATTTAATTAACTGATTATAAGATAATGAGATTGACATTATTCCAATAATGTATTTGATTTTGTATGGATCTTAAACATTTGAATTATATATGTTGAGCTTAATAATAAAGCAATGTGATTGCTTAATCTGAATCTAAACTTTAAATCCTTAATTTTCTTCTAAATAAGATTATTAGCATAATAAAATTAATAGAAACATATTGATTGAACAAGTGATCTAACTCTATTAATATCCTTGATTTAAATCCCATGATTTTAGAATAAGTTTTGATCAAATGACTTAATTATCTGATCTGATTATCATAAGTCTAAATGATAAGTAAAACCTAGAGTGTTAGCATTAGAGTTAAGAGTATGAGATCTTAAGTATCTCAACACAAGGTCATTTCTGAAATATTTTAAAGACCTAAATTTAAATATACATTGAGGTAGGAGAACTTTGCATAACTCATTGAGGTAGAAGCTTAGATGATCTCTTATCTTTAGAAGTTGATCTTAACCATCGTAGTAGGAATCACTTAAGATATTAGAATAACACCTTTTTTGTGGTAGAATCTATATTGAGTGATACTTGATCACATCTTCTTGGAGCCTTATATAGGACTTACCTACTTAGTATAAGAATTTATAGTCTTGATAAATCCTTATTAATTAAATAGAGTTGTAAGAACCCATATTATTGATTGGTGTAGGTTGATTAAATCTATAGAATGATATAATTATCCTAAAGATTTAATATAGATTTTAGATTCTTAGTTCTTAATGATTATCTTATCTTACAACTAGTAGAGTAACCTTTCAATAAGGTCTTAGTTTCCGTATCATTCAGCTTTTTAGGTTCCTTATCCTTAATTTGGGCTTTTAGTGAGAACCCTAGATCCCTATTAGGATATCATCTTAGATTCAAGATTTTAACACCAAAGTGGAGTTTAAGTCTAGAATCCTTAGTCTTGACTTACTCAAGATTTTGGGTAAGAGAACAAAATAATAATAATTAAGTCATTAATTAATTTCTTTAAACCTTTATAATCGTTATTGATTATGAATTAGAACTTCTTAAGTTCTAATATTAACAATAAGGTCATGAATCTGAGATTATACTCGATAGCTAGATGTTGGAGATCCTAAACTTGTATCTTCTCGGAATAGTTAGATTTGGTTAAATAGACAATAACATATATCACATAAGTCTAGATTAAGTCTCTTCCTTAATTCAGTTTGATTGCTCTGCACACCTTGAATATTGAGCCTTATTCCTTCAGCATAATAAAAGAACTTAGGATATGGATGATACATCCTAAGTTAGTATTAAAAAGCATAGTATTAATTCAGTCCTTTTAATGCTTTCAGTTAGTAAAGTAAGTCATAGCTTAGTCTGCCTCTTCAGTTCTAATTTTGTTATAGAATAGACTCGGACCTAGATTGACGGATGTCTATGATGGATACATGTCTTATTCTATAAGTTCAACTCGGACCTAGCTCTGCGGATGCCTAGGATGGATACATGTTGAACTTTCAGTTCAAAGGCCCTGTATGGCTTGTTCTATTATGGCAGCACTATATCTTAGGCTTACTGCTGTTTTAGTTTGGTTGTCAGTGTTTGTTTTACTTTTTCACATGCTTTAGTGGCCTTTCTTTTAGTGCTTGACTTGCTTTGCCACATGCCTCAGTGATTTTACTTTGGCTCTTGCATATACTTAGTTTACTTTTACCACATATCTCAGTGGCCTTTTACATGTCAATTTGCACGCTTGTATATATGCTCTTATTGATTAGTATTAAATATTGGCATGATTAAGATGCTAGAATTATATGTCTATTTCAGCACTTGTGTTCTTTATACACTCAGCATGTATCCATGTGATCATAAGCACATTAGGATCAGATTTATTTTAGTAGCTGTAGTTACTTTTACTTTTAGCCTCACCATATTTAGTTGTTGTTTTTGTATGTTAGTTTTACATACTTGTTGATTAGCTATAAATGATTAGTTTATAACTATCCCGCTCTTTGTAGCTTGTTGCACCTTATTATGCTTGCATGTTTAAAATATTTTAAATATGATATATTTAAATATTCAGTTCACTTAAATAGCCTAAAATGTAATTAGATAATTGTCTAACTGTAACATTTTTCTTTTGTTGGCTAGGGCCCTGGCATTTGTGATACCGACAAATATTAGATTTAGAGTTATTCATTGGTAGTGCTGCAGGAGAGGAGCCGGTGCAGGAGGAGGATCTTCATACTGCTGCTTAGATAGACTTTCTCTTTTTTGTAGTGAGATTGAGAGCTCTTCATTTTCATTTCATTTAATTGTAATAATTAAACTCTGGATGTATTTACTTTCTGCACTTGAGCTGAGTTACTGCTTCCTTTTCTTCTTTTACACTATGTTATACCTGTGGATGTTATATTCAATTTTTTGTTTTCACTACTTTGATATGTATTGATGTATGTTCACAATTTCTTCAGCTTGGTGACAAGTTCTTGGCTTAAGGCGAGTTGGGTCCTACCTGATTCTACTCGAGTTGGAGATTTACCACCGGAGTAGAGTACCGTACTCCCCACAGTTATGCTAATATCAGTATTAGCTTAGCCACGGGAAAGTATGGGGCACCACATTATGAGTTAGGCATCTTAATAACTTAGATTGAGATACAAATTGCCAACGGGTGATGCCTCCTATCGAAGACCGCTTCGTTAGGGTGGCTTAATCAAACTAAGTGATAAGAATTACATTTCTTACAAATGTGCTAAATATGTGTATACAATCATCCCATCTAATGATCTTTAAGTAAGTATTCAACTTTAACTAATCATCATTCTAGAAGTTAGGTGTCAGAATTCTCGTAGCAGGATTCTGCATAGTGGAGACTTAGAATTCATCATCAGTGTTCAAAGTTTTATGGATTTCTGAATTTTACTCATATAATAGAAGCATGGGCATAAATATGAGCATGAGTTTGAGGAATCATTCCAGCAGTGATGCATGAGTATCAGTGATAAACTATGGGTTATGAAATATTGCATACATAGACTAGGGAATTTCAGGATGCATCAGCATCACCATACTGTCTTCCCAATTGAGTGTATGTATACATTGGACCGTACGACTCATAGCCTTTTAATGATAGTTCTGTGACACACCGTGGCATACCGTATTGTGCATATTTGGGTACATCATTTCAGTGACATATAGTACATCATTGAACATCTTTTACATTGATTTCTGATCTTTTGATACTTTTGTTTACTTTCAGTATTTAGTTTTTATGCAGTTTTGCTTTGCTTAGTCTATACAGCTTCAGTTACATAGTGTATTTACTATTATTTTCTACAATCATGTTTACATTACTGGTTATTGCATTTACTTTAGAATTGCCTAGTTAGTTGCGACGTGTTAGACTTATTGTCTAACACGGGGTACTTTTGGGATCCGGCAATTTGCTAGATCCCAAGCAGCTTGTGGAGACAGGGCAGGAGGGCCTACAGAAGATCTCGGAGGAGTACGTGGAGCCTTAGTGGATCAGCTTTCCACCTTTTGCTTACTGCTTATTTCAGTACTTTAAATAGATTTTACTTTTCATCCTTTAAATCAATTTGTAATAATTCTGGATGTATTTTTTTTTTTTTGAGACGAATGTTACTACTGCTCTGTGATGAATGTATTCTAGATGTCTTGCTTTAGCTTCTGCACTCTGTTATACTACTATACTTAGTATTGTAATATGATTAGCATACTGGAAATACTGATATATTGATAATGTATATTAGATTCATATTTATCTTTTTAAATCCAATGTATGTATTAGTCTAATACTTAAGACAAGTAATCTACTCTTATCTTAAGTATTGACTCTCGATCCTACTCTCAGGTTTGAGTCAGTAGCCTTCAGTGTGGCTCAGTCTTTTAACCTATTCGGGGAGATGAGTTTTTGTAAGCTCATCTTCCCGAGTAGCGCACCGCTCTGCCGCTGATTATGATTATACTTTTTTTGCGCACAGCGACGGGGTGAGGTGCTACAGGAGTCCTAATTGTGACTTTACAAATAAATCATCAAATGAGAAAACTAATACTATCATAGTGATGAGGCTATTCTCCTGATCATTTTAAGACACATATTGATTATATTTGATTGACTAGATAAAAAGTTAAATATATTTGTGTATGTCCTAAAATATCACTACGTTAATTAATCACCGAATGAAAATTTTGATTTACGTCATTTGATTTATTTTATTTTTTTAAGCAAAATGAGATATATATTTAATATGTTTTGATCATTATATTTAGAGTTATGATATCCTAAAGTCTTAATAAGATTATTTAATTTATTTAATGATTAATTAATTTATCTAACTCATTAATTAATTTAAATTAATTATTAACCTACTAATAATTATTAATTAAACTTAATTATTGAAATTAACTAACTTAGTACTATTAATAAAATACTTAAATGCTAATTATAATTAACTAATTAATCTAATTAATCTAATAATAGCAAATATATATATATATACATGTATATATATAGATCTAATTATATATATATATATATATAATTTTCTACATGTTTAATGGCGGTGGGACCAACACTGCCACACAACAATGGCCCCACGAGCCGCGTGGACGAACGCGAACGCGCCAGCTGGCCCCACGGGCCCCGCACGTGATGCATCAGCGAACGCGTATCACACTCTTGGAAGCTTGTAACAACCCTAGGTTGTTACCCTGCTAAACCATAATTTAGATAACCATTATTTTTTACTCCATTGCTTTTAGAATATCAAATGAAACATACCCTGAAAATTTAAAGCCCATTGGACTTCGTTAAGTCCAAAATGATATTTTGATCAGTCTAGATGCCCTTGTATAGACCCAAAATATTTTGATCTTAAAATTAAATTCTGATTGCATTTTTAAATTCCTCACCCTCAAATTTGCTAAGGGTGAAAGTTTGGTGCAATTTAGAAATCATTTAGGCCATAATTCACATTTAATTAAAATGGTCTAATTGCATAAAAGGGTTTCTAACAATTCAATTTTGCAAATCTACCCTTATACCCGATTAAATGGCTAGGGTCTGCTGTGTGGACCGCGGGCGATCCACTGTGGAGCCCGAGTCGCGCGACAGCGGCGCTTCTGTCGTATCTGCCATCCGCCTTATTAATCTGACGGCTAGGATTAGATCCCACAGAGCCGCGGATCAACCATTGGATCTACCCGACCGATCCGACGGCCCGGATCACTCCCGCGATCGGCTGTTAGGATCCGGGTGATCCGAGCCGTTCCGCCATCTGATCGATAGATCGGACGGCATTCGAAGGTCCCACTACTGTGGACCTTCGTCTTCCTCTCGCCCACGCCCGATAGAGAAGATCCCTCGTACTGCCAGCTGCCAATCCGGTCTGCCACTCGTGCCTTCAGCTCAGCAAGGTCATTAGGAACCTCCCAGTAATGGTTAGAGACCCCATTTGGGCCTCGTGGCTTGGCCGAGCTCGAAATGGGATTTTGAGAGCTCAGCCATGGCCTGACCTCTCGGGTCCCCTCCAGCCCAATTAAACCCTCTAGAATCTTCCATGTAAGCTCATGAGGCTATAAATAACCCTAATTTTCCTCTATTTGATCCTTGCTGATCAATTGAAGTCTCTGTCTTCTTTCCGCCATTGCCGCTTGCCCGAGCTTGCGTAGGCGACTCCCAGGGATTCTTGACATGTGTACCGCTGATAGGAGAGTCTCCTGGCATTCAGAAACTCTCAGAGGAAGCTCAGCAAGCCCGGCATTGCCCCTGCGACGTCTACAAGTCCCTTGGCAAATCCAGGTATCCCAGCTTGCTGGTTTCGAGCCAATAAGGCTCGAACCTCCTTCCATTTGATTCGTATGCTTGCGCATTGTCATTCTGAACCTAATGTGATCGTAGCTAGGACCTAAGCTAGCCCCGATCGATCGATATGATCGATCGGGCTAAGTCCCTTACGGACGCCTCGGTCGAGTAAGGACCCGGCGATCCAGACCATCCCAGGCCCTCAGACCAGAGGGCTTCGATCCGCCTCACCTCCCGGATTGTAACAACCCAAGGTTGTTACTCAGCTTAATTTAAGCCTAATCATGTCTTAATTACCATTCCATTAAATTTATCCAGTCATTAGAACTAAACACTGAAGGTTTGAAGTAATTTAGAGCTAAATCTAATATTTTAAATTATTTTAATATTTAATTAATTAGGAAATTGAGGTATTTATTTTGACCTTGAAATCGAAATCCGACTTCACCGTTGCGATCGTCACCCCCAAATTAGCTAGGGGTGACGTTTTGGACGCGTTTGGAAGTCGTCAAATTTTTGTAAAAATTTCAATATAATTAAATACCCCGAAAATTAGCATAATTAAATAATCATCGGAATCAAATTCCGACTTCGCCGTTGGATTCCTCACTTCCAAATTAGCTAGGGGTGAATTTTTGAGAATTTTTGGAGCGCGTTTCAAATATCAGAATTTTTAAATAAATAAGCAATTATTGAATCCCCAAATTGCAATTTCCCCTATTTTCTATTGCTTGCTGTCATCCCCGTTACCATTTTCGGCGCCTCCATGCCCTTGAGCTGACAAATGATGACCTCTTCCCCCCTATCCTCATGATGACCTATTCCCCCTATCACCTCTCATTCTCCTCATTTAAGAAGGAGTTCATAACCTTCTTCCTCCCCTTTACAAAAAGCTGAGCTTCTCCTTTCCCTCCTTCTTCCCGGTGTGCTTACTGAGAAAGAAGAAGTGCAGCTCTTCACCTCCAAAGTTCTTGGAGAAATCAGAGTATCCCCTTCCTCCTCTTCTTGTAGGGACTAAGGTAGCCCATTTACCCTTCTCTTTTGTCTTCTTCATATAGCTACAATGCTTGAATGCATCTCTAAACATCCATGTTTAAGTATGCAAGCCATTACAGCTCTCCAAGAGATTAAATTTCACGTTTTATTTTTCATGCATTCAGTATACCCTGTCCTTTATCCACATTTTTCGTATAGTTAGGATACTCTGTTTGTGCCAATTTTGGTTTTGATGGAAAGGTATCGGAAATACCTTTCCATTGATATATGGCACCACTCATGGAATACTCTAGATTGAGAGTATTTGAGCTTGAAAATAGACCTTACAGTTTTCATCCAGGCGAAAAATGTCGTCTGGCGCTGCAGTGCACGGCAGCGCCCAAGCTTACAAAACGGGCCGCTGCAGCGGGCTGCAGCAGTATTTTTGGCAAAAACTTATAAAATCATATAAAAGCCATTATTAAAATTAATTAAATAGTAAAATTCGCAAAATGAACCGCTACAGCGCGCTGTAGCGGGCTGCAGCGGAAATATTTCATAAAAAACTTAGGAAATCAATTAATGAAGTATTTAAACAGTATTTTGCAAATTGAACCGCTGCGCGTGCCATAGCACGCCGCAGCGCACCCCGGCGCTAAAAGCGCTACCGTGCGCTGCCGCACAAAGGGCGTAACCTCGCGCTGCAGCCCCTGAACTTGCAAAATTCCCAGAATTTTCTGAAAAATTGCCCAGTTTTGGCTGAAATTGCCAAAACTTCACTATTTTGATATTTTAAGGTCCTTAGGACCCAATTGGGACTGAATTATATCAAATATGGAATCAAAAATTAAAACTTTGTCATCTTTATCAAGTGCTCAAAACCTACCTTGTACCTTAAATGTATTGTGCAAATTGCTTGATAACTTAGAATCTCAGTGCCAACAATAATCCAAAATAATATTTAGGTTTTGAATATTAGAAAATTAGAAGAAATGACCAAAATATTCCTAACCTTAGTTAGGTCATAACTTGATCATTTGAAGTCCAATTTGGGTTTACTCCCAGTTAAAGTACTTAGTGTGCTATAGGGAAGCTATAGTCACTGAGTTTGCTGAATTTGAATGCCAAATAGAAGAGTTAGCTTTTTGGCCCCTCTTAACTTAGAAAAATTACTTATTTACTCTTAGAAATTTAAATGACTATAACTAATTTATTAGACCTCCGAATTTAGTATTCTTGGACTCTATGGAATTCTTGAATAGCAACCAATAGTAAATTGCATAAAATTTAGATTTTATTAAGTGCAATTTACTAAAATGCCACTTAGGTCAAAAACTTTAGTTGGACCTATAGGACTCATTTCTCATCCAAATTAAGCATACTTACTATCTATATTCAAGTTAGACAGTAAGGAACCATTTGATACTAAGAAATTTCAATTGGAACCCTTAATTCAAAAGTTGACTTTTTGATTCCTTAAGTAGGGGAAAAATGGTTATTTTGCCCAAAATTTAGGTTAAGTGCCCTTAACCTCTAATTTGTGTTTTAAATCACTCAATCCAATATTAGAACTATATTAGAATTATTTAAGTGAGAAAAATTAGGCATTATGCCAACTTAGTAAAATTCTCCAAAATTCTCTAAGTCTTTTCCTTATGATCTTTTACCTCATATTAGGACTACTCCTAAGACTAGGACTAGCTCATATGTTAGATTTCATTCATTAAATAAGTGGGTTATTCAATAAATGAATTCTTGGTTTTATTAGTTTCTAAAAATTTTACAACTTATTTTGATTACTTTGTCTTTTAACCCTAGATTTAGGATAGGGAGATTCATCGTATTATGTTTGATTTGCTTAATATGGTCTGCCTTAATCAATAGATCACTTTTAGACTGAAACCTAGATCTTATATCTTAACTTTTTTGGATTATGTGATTAAGCTCAATCTCGTGGTATATAATCCATAATCTATAGTATAGTAGATCTTGATCAGATCTTAGATATGACGTCTAAATTCATAAAACTAGGACGCATGATTCATTGATTGAACTTATAGTCATATTTGATTGAATTAGATTAGAACCTGATCAGTTCTAATCCTTTTAACAAATAAGGTCGTGCTTCTAAGTTACACTCGATAGTAGGAATTGAAGATACTGAACTTGTGTAACTTAGAATAGTTAGAATGGTTAAATTAGATAACAACAGTGTCACTATGTATGGAAAAGTCCCTTGCTTATTTGATTTATTTTGTTACTACGCATCCCTTACTTTTGTGCTTAATCCTTTGGATATATCATATAAGAGAACTTTGTGCATGAAATGAAAACTTAGAATAATTAGGATAACAGTTGCCTTTGGGTTCAGTATATTTAGTAGATTTGGGTGCACATTTATCCTAATGGACAGGGGTAAGGAGTAATAATGATGCTTAACATTACTCATTAAGGAGTGTGTATTAAGCTTGAAACCGATATAGTTTTGCAGACGTGCTTGACTCCTCAGCTGTTTCTGGACGTGTTCAGAGAAACAAAGTAAAATAACTAAAAGATTCTACATTTGTATTTACTGCATCCTCAGTTCTGCTGCTGGATTCTGTCTGCCCTAGCTCAGAAAGGCTATAGGGGTTTCTGTCTGCCCAAGCCTAGAAAAGCTTTGGGTATTTCACTAGCCCGATGACCAACTTTCTGATATGATCATAAGCATGTTTAGTATTAGACTTTACTTTCAGTACTTTTAATTACTGCAGTATATATAAGTATATGCCCTTTTCTTGCCTAGTTGTTGAGGTGTGCTTTTGCCTCATTTGTTGTTTCGTTATAAATGCTATATTTATAACTTATCATGTTCTTTGTGCGCTTACTGCTCCTACTGCTTAATTACCTTTTATTGTGTTTAAGGCATGTAATAACATGTAAGGTATTCAGCCTAAAATGTACTTAGATAATTGTCTAATAAGATTTTCTTTTATTGGCTCGGGCCTTGACATTATAAAATTGATAATGTCAGATTCAGATAGCTTTGAGGAGCTAAGTGCTGAAGCAGAGGTGCCTCACTTAGAGGAGGAGCTTCAGCCAGGAGAGTCGGATATTGCTTAGTTCCTTTTAACCGCTTATGAGGATGAGTGATTTATTTTTCAGTCTTTTAAACTATTTAAATGCTGTAATAATACAGGAGGTACTATGACTGTGATTTACTTTATGCACTTTATTATTTTCTGAGCTATTTTATTATTATTTTTTATGTGATGCATAGTGAATTGATGTACTATTTACTTCATTTAGCTTCCGCACTCTGCTTGTATGTCAGATTTAGTGATTGATCCTCTCAAATGTTCTATGCACATCCTTCCATTATTAGTGGATTGTGGATCTACCTAATTCAATGATAAGAGAGGGATTTGCACAAGTGACCCTCCACTCTTTAGCTTAATGATTGTGGGCTTAGGGAGCGGGGCGCCACACTGATGCTGTAGGGATCGAGCCCGAGGCTCGGCGTGGTCTCTGTGGGGAGAATTATCTCCCCACAGTAGCCCCATTAGAAGAGCCCTTGGGTGAGTAAGGTTCGGCCGATCCGGACCGTCTCACAATGGGCTTCGGGTCCCATTCGGTGCGCCTGGCCACGGGGATCGTGCGGCGATCAATTGCTAGACGTGTCGTGGATGGGATGCGCTGGAATTGGATGATTAGGGTTTTCCTAATCGGGTTATTCCATCGGGATGAAGGCGCGGGGACGAAGACCCTGTGCGGGTCGGGTCAGCCCGTGACCTGCGTGGTGTGACGGTCCCGGGTCTTCGGGCCCCGGTCGACCTGTGCGGTTCAATTAATGGGTCGAGCCCATTTTAAATAAATCTGATTAATTGGATTTATTTTCCTTAAGAAAAATAATCTAATTAATCCAATCATAAAAAAATTAAATCAGAAATATACAAAATGTATTATTGAATAAATTTTAATCCACTGGTCAAAACCCTATGATATTATATATGAAATTGATCAGAAAATTATCAGGATTAGTTTACTTATGATGAGTAGAATGAATATGTTAAGTCAATTATTTTTTTTGATCTCTGTATTTCAATTTATGCTATAATCTTGTTAAACTATGATTAGTGAAAATTATGATTTGTAGGCATTGGATCTTAGTAAACTTAGTCTCTGATTGATTGTATGGTAACATAGGATTTACATGCCAAATTGTATGGGATTTTGATGGCTAGATTTGTAATTAGGTGCTAATCCTTTTTGCATGAATTTAGGGTTTAATCAGCACTAATTACTTTCTGTATTTATGAAATTCTCTGTTAATATGCTTCATAACAGTAATGTGAAGGTATTGAAAACTATATATGCTAATTCATAATGTATAACTTGAACAATCCTAAAATTGGAGAACTTAATTTCCTTAATTAACTTAAGAAGTCTTAGGATTTGGATTAAGCTATTTAGACTTAATCTAGGTCTGAGATTATCACCAATAATACACCCTTAACTCACTGATTTGACATTGATCTATAAATAAATACTTGATCTTAATTGGATATGAGTAGGGGTCAAACCCTAATATACTTAATCAAGGTCCAAATCCTTAAACCATAATTAAAGTGACTTGATTATAAGATAAGTAACTTGACATTTTTCAATAATGCATCTGATTTAATATTGACCTTAAACATTTGAATTAGACATGATCAGGTTATTAATAAAGCCATATGATTGTTTAATCTGAATCCAACCTTTAGATCCTTGATTTTCTCTTAAATAAGATCATTAGCATAAGAAGATTAATAAAATCATGTTCTTTGAACAAGTGATCTAAAAACTTTAATAATATTCTTGATTTAAATCCCATAATCTTAGATTAAGTTGTGATCAGATGACTTAATCATCTGATCTGATTATTCTAAACCCAACTATGAAACAGAATATAAGAGGTTAAAATCAGAGTTTAGAATGGGAGATCTTAAGCATCTCTTCATAAGATCATCTCTGAAATATTTAAAAGACCTAATTTAAATATACTTTGAGGTAGGAGACCTTGTATAACTCATTGAGATAGAAGTTTAGATGATCCCTTAATCTTAGAAGTTAATCTTAACCCCTCATAGTAGGAATCACCTAAGATGTTAGATTGATACCATCCCTTGTGGTAGAATCTATGTTGAGTGATCTTTGATCATATTTTCTTGGAGCCTTGTATAGGACTTACCTATTTAGCATAGGCCTTTATAGTCTTGATAATTCCTTGATTTATTAAGTAGACTGGTTTGAACCCCGATTATTGGGTGGTGTAGTATGGTATTGTCATATTGCTGGTTCTTCAGTAATATTTTGGATTGGTTGATTCACTCTAATGGAGACTTATGAGCAGGTTCTATCCCATGGGATTAGATGAATGCAGTCCCGTTAGAATACATCATTCAAACCTAAGAGTGTATTAAATAGGTACTCATTCCTTAGTTTGATTGAAATGTAAATTGCCAATGGGCAATGTCTCCTAGCGAAGACCGCTTCAATAGGTATGGCTCAAACAAACTAAGTAATTAGGTCCACTTTCTTTAAGATACTAAGTGTGATTATGAGTAGGGCATCTTAACAACTTAGCTTGAGATACAAATCGCCAACGGGCGATGCCTCATATCGAAGACCGCTTTGTTAGGGTGGCTTAATCAAACTAAGTGGTAGGAATCACCTTTCTTGCAAATGTGCTAAATATGCGTATACGATCATCCCATCTAGTGATCTTTAAGAAAATCTACAACTTTAACCAAATATTATTCTAGAAGCTAGGAGTCATAATTCTTTTAGCAGGATCCTGCACAGTGGAGACCTAGAATTCATTACTTGTATTCATATTTCATGGATTTCTGGATTTTACTCATATAGAATAGAAGCATGAGCATAAGCATTAATATGAGCTTGAAGCATCATTTCAGCAGTGACACATGAGTATCAGTGATAAAGTATGGGTTACGGAATATTACATAACTAGACTGGGGAATTTCAAGGTGCATCTGCGTCACCGTACTATCTTCCCAACTAAGTGTATCTATATATTGGACAGTGCTACTTATGGCTTTTCAGTGATAATTCTGTTACATATCTATGGCATACCATACTGTGGCATATTTGAGTGCATCTTTCCAGTGACATAGCACTGCATATGACTTTCCTTGCATATTGATTTTTGAGCATTTGATGTTTTTATATACTTTCAGTATTTAGTTCTAATACAGTTTCACTCTGCTTAGTCTTTATAGTTTTAGTTACTTAACATTTTTCTCAGCTTTTCTTCAGTTTCTTTACTTTACTATATACTACATTTACTTTAGTATTGCATAGTTAGTTGTGAGGTGTTAAACTTCTTATCTAACATGAGGTACTTTTGGGATCCGGCAATTCGCTAGATCTCGAGTAGCTTGTGGAGACAGGACAGGACGACATGCAGGAGATCCACGAGGAGTACGTTAAATCTGTTTACTTTTTGCTACCACCTTTTACTTTTTGCTTTATTTCAATAGACTTTACATTTCATATGTTAAATCCGTTCGTAATAATTCTGGATGTACTTTTTTTTTTTTTTTTGGGACGAATGTTTACATACTGCCCTGTGATGAATGTATTCTGGATAATGTGCTCTTAGCTTCAGCACTCTGTTATACTACTATATTTAGTATTATGATGTGATCAGCATACTGGAAATGTTGATTTATCGATAATGTATATTGGATTCATGTTTACCTTATTACATTTAATGTACGTATTAGTCTAATACTTAAGATAAGTCATCTACCCTTATCTTAAGTATTGACTCTCGATCCTACTCTCAGGTTCGAGTCAACAGCCTTCAGTATGACTCAGTTTCCTTCTAGCCTATTCGGGAAGATGAGTTTTGCTTGTTCTCGTCCGTCCCGAGTAGCGCATCGCTCTGCCGCTGATTTTACTACTTGTAAACTTTTGAATGCGGCGACGGGGCGGGGCGCTACAAAGCTTGTCTGGGCAGGGTCAACCTGGCCCAACCCAGGACCTTTCCTCACCCCACTGCGCACCGAGACGAGGTACCTAGGGCATGACTTTAGCCGGCGCTACCAGCGATGGCAGACACTAGCCCGTACGACCAACGGCAGGCCTCGACAAGGCCTACCCAACGAGACTCGAACTAAGCCTGGAGGTGGTCGAAGTCGTAAGCTAGGGTTAACCTTAGCTCCTAGGGTTTGGCACCGATGAGTTTAACGAAAAGAACTGTGGAGGCGGGCTCGAATTGCTTCGATCAGCTTCGATCGGACCTGATCGAAGCCGATCAATTACCCCATCTACGCATGCAATATGTATACAAATTTGAATTGCAAGGATTGAATAAGGTTCGAGAGGGTATCCGATGAGCGGTTTGAGAGCGTTGGGGTTCTAAGATCGCGAGCCCGAGCTTGATTCGGTGAAACTCCTATCCCCGTGCATTGGATTGAGCCTTAATGGCTCCGAGACGGAGCTATCGAGGTCGGTAGGCACGGGATTGGGCAATGCCATGGTGGGCATGCCGTGTGGTGTTCGACAGAAGTGACGAGGGAGATGATCCCTCGTCCATCCGATCGGCTCGATCTGAGCCAATCGTTAACAGATGTGGATCTGTCCTTGCATCTGACCCACTATGTTTTAGCAGATCCGACCCGATATTGTTATCGGATCCAATACAATAACGAGGCAAATCCGACCCGTTAAGAACGACGGATCCAACCCATTAAGCCTTTAATAAATAATTATTTAATTAATTTAAATTTTTATTTTAATTAATTAATTCTAATTGATAAAATGGCTTCAGAAAAATTCCAAATATTCACCCTAGTTAATTGAGGGGTGAGGAACACAACAACGAGGTTAGATTTTTGATTTGATGAGTATTTTATTTTCCTTATTTTCAATGTATTTAAATATTATTAAAATATTTGACGAAATTTTGACGACTTCTAATTGCCACCAAAGCATCACACCTAGCTAATTTGGGTGCAATGAACGTAATGGCAAAGTCTGATTTTTGAAATATGGTCAAAATAATTAGGTCAATTTCCAAGATTTATGAATTTCCCAAAAATTAGGGTTTGATCCATTTGACCCCTATTTTGAACTAGGTGTTGGTGGTGAACTCTTAATGACTTAATTAGCATTCAAAATCAAAAATTAGGACATGGGTTAGTCCTAATTGACTTGGGTAACAACTTGGGTTGTTACACAGGAATGGATGCCATTCTGAGTGGTCCCCAAGTGACCCTCGAGTAGCCATGGCTACACTAAACACAGACGGGTGAAGAGTCTCGATAATTGGATCAAAGTCTCGATCCAATGGTTGAATCACGCTTTGCTTGTGGGACAGATCCCATCGTCCATCAGTTCCCTCATGTGAATTAGACGACTTCCATGCAACGGCTAATTTTTGTTTGAATAAAGAAATAATATTAATAAAAAATAATAATTTAATTAATATTAATTATATTTAATATCTAACCTAATGACTTTCAAAAATTCTCAAGATTTCACATTTTACTAATTTGAGTGTGATAAACTTAAAAATGATGTCAAATTTTTTATCAGATGTCAAAATAATTATCCCATTTTTTTCATTTGTTTAAATTGATCAAAATAATCATTTTAATCGAACAACTTCCAAACTTCACCAAAATTTTGAGATTTGCTCTTAAGGTTATCTTAAGATAAATGGAGAGGTTTCTAGACTAATTAAGCTGTTAATAATTAGGTAACAGCCACTGGTTGTTACTATGACGACCTCAATATTGAGTAATAATTAATCTCAAGATTGATACGTATCCACAACATCTAATACTAGATTAGAAGAAAATTAATCCAAATTATTAGGTTCTGTGTTTGGCCAAGGATTCAGAAGAGGGTCTTAAGTTAAGATGGGAAGAATTTTGTAAAATTATACATGATGTACATATAATGAATATGAATTGAGAATGTATGTGCATATAAAAATTTACATATTCTAATATAGAGATGATAATAATTAGCATATATAGTAAAAATGTACAATATGAGTTATATGTATAAATCAATTAATTCTTATGATTTTTCCAAATAATTCTTAAGAATTTTGATATGACTTCTACTGTATTTGATCAAAAGAACACCTATAACATCAACAGATAGGTCTTTCATTCAATTGGAAGATTAATTAAGAGGATTAACAATCTATAACTAATATAAAGTCAATTCATTATATGGGATTGCTTATTTCCAATTCTAATAATTTGAAGTGAGAAAAATATATAAAACAATTTTCTATCATAAGGTATACACATCCTACATCATTTACAATATTTTAAAATAAGGAATTAACAACTAAGTTCCAGATATATATATAACTAAGTTCCAGATAGGTATGCACTAAGTTTCAAATAAGTATGCAACTACATTTTTATTTAAGTATCCATTCATATATATATATATATATATCCATTCATCCCAAACTATGTATTTAAGTAAGGAGTTTAAATTACAACAATAGCATAGTAAATATAAAGCAAAATACTTTAATTATTTTAAGCCATAAATAAATATTAGAAAGTAAATAAACAAAAATCTCTCTCTCACTTTTAATATAAAGTAAGAATTATAATAATTAAGTGGAATCAATTATATTTCTTTAAGTGCTTGATTTAGCTCCACTAGCCTCCAAGTGCACATAATCTATCATATTTTGGCATATAAATATGATAGGGAAAAGCCAATAAAGAGAAAATATGGTCAGACTAAACAGTTTAAGTACAATTTAAGATTAGGCTAAATATTTTATTATTTATTTTGGATATCATAACTAGTTATAATATAAGCATAAGTAAGGGTGCAAAAATGAAAGCATATAAATGTGGATAAGAAAGTAATAAAAAGTAAGGAAAAAATAATGTGATTAAGAATACTTATATAATTTGATAATCTAGCTTGCAAGTAAAATAAGGGTAGAAGCATCCTAGATATGCTAAAAAAAATACTAAAATATGCATATGAAAGTAAATAAAATGAAATATGTATATGTTCAATGGAATTATGCTAAGTAAGAAAAGTAAACAGTGAAGCATTTAAATAAAATTATAACAACATTCATTGCAATAAAAATGAACTGTAAATAAGTAAAGTATAGTACTAACATGGAAAGTTCAAAGCATAGTAATTGAAGGAAGATCTTAGACTCTTGGTCTAAGATACACATAGCCTAGGACTATATAAGGAAACATAGCTAAAAAGCTATGATGAGCCTTCACAATCAATAAGATTGTAGAAGATCTCATATATTATTTAATTGAAGTTATTTTTATGAAAAATATTCATTCTGCAGTGACTTATATAATGAAGCGAGAAATTAAGCACGACTGCCTAACTAGTAAAAGAAAGCAGGGTTTTAAATGTAACATACACTCATATTCACCCTATGAGATTATGAGGTCTCCTTATTTCTCCAATTTAGCTTGCCCTTGGTTATATCCATTAACAACCCCTATAGTTTTAAATGTGAAAGTTTTATTCAGGCACAATGTCTTATATGAATGATTCAAATGAATATGGCTCAAAGCTAAGCAAGCATTCATGGAAAAATTCAATAATTGCAACTAAGTGATATCCAAAGTTATCTAATTTTTAATGATCTCCTTAATAATTGGAGCTAATTAAGCTCCCTATTGGCTTAGAGATATTGATCTCTAAGTCAATTCAATGTAATATTATAAAAGATATAAGTTTAGAAAATAGTAAATTGATTTAGTTTTATGTAAGTGACAAAATAATTTATGTGTATAATAATGCAATATGAAGTTAATTCTAAGCCACATAATAATTATATGTTACTATGCTTAAAGCTTAGGGTGCTAATAAGAAGGGATTTAAGTTGTACTTTCTCTACACTTATACTAACCAAACACTTTAGTTAATACTCTCTTCTAAGCATTCTATTCGATTTACATCTTAACAACTCTATGCTTAAGAAGGTTCAGTTAGCTAATTACTTTCAGTGTTTAGTCTTAGAAGCGATACTAGTAGAGTAAAACCAGTCTACTCCTAAACTTATGATCTTATTAGATCTTCTACCCTAATAAGGAAATACTAAATAGATGATTATCACTTTAGTTATTATTATCTAATGCCATAAGTAATATTAGCTCATAACACTAAGTCATGATAAGGGAGTCTAAATTTAGAGATAAGGATACTAAATCCTAATTCTCATGTTGATGATTTCACTTTAAAGAATTCTAGTCTCTTAGTTTTGACTTAGATGGTAGTCCACTTATGGTTCTATTCTCCTTGTTATTTGAGAACTCTTTTAATCTTAGCTTATTGATTTAGTCTTTCTAGATGATTTTTGGCATTTTACTTAGGATAAGATGAGTAACTACAGCATACTAAGAGGTTGCACTCAACTACTTAGATAAATCTCTATGTTATATATTTATCATGCTAAGACTATTCATATAATCCTAAGCAAGTTTTATTTACCACTTAGATTATTCTATACAATCAAATGGAAGGCACTATTCTTCTTGAAATATTATCATTCTAATTATCTAACCAATCTTCTCTTAGAAACAACAACTATATTAATGATTACTTTCACATGACCTAAGTGTGATATATATTTTCACTCACTTACCCTTAATGATTTACTTGAAATAATTCATATGACTTTTAATGGGAAGATACAAATCTAAGTTGAGTTAAGTGTCTAGCTTACAAATAATATCTTTGTTTTTACCAAAACTACTAGTCTTACATTATGGCTAAAGTTCTATAAATACATAGATGAAACATAAACTTATTATCTTAAAGCTCACTAAGCAAATATAGTTCTAAGTGGTTCTAGCTCATAGGTTCACTAAACTAGCTAAATACTCACTTGGGAGGTACTACAAGCCAAGTTAAATGAAAGGCTACAATTTAGAAATTATAGCTTTGCTTATAGAAAAAAGTATGTTAAGACTTGATAAGGAATCTAGAAAGATTAAGGAAAGTTTTTAGTTTGAAAGGAGAATATTTACAAAGTCCAATTCAAATACTACCAATTAGTCCTATTAGGAGAACCTACCATACAATTAAGTGTACCTTAAAATATATTTGCTACACTTAGAATAGAAGTTGAATAAAGCTAGGGATTCTCAACCTACACTATGTCTCATATTATCATGACTTGTCTCAAAAGTTTACTAATCTACTCAAAGCATCTAATTCCATGAATCAACGTTTAATCTTGTAATGACCCTAGGTCATTTATAAGGAAAACGGTAACTTCCCACAATATTTGAATTTCATTAATCTCCTGTAGAATTCAGTTTTCCATTAAAACTCTAGCTAAATTTCAGTTTCTAGTTACAATTTTTTATTTAGGAAGTTTTCAAAATCAATTAATGCTGAAATAGAAATAAATATATGTCATTAGCTCATACTTAAATTAGTAAAGTATAAATTACCTCATTAAGACCCATTTTTAAGGCAAGAATCAACTGCTATTTTAAAAACTATTAAGCAATTAAGTCTACGGCACTATTAGGAAGGTATATAAAGAGTAATAAATTTAACCCGTAACTCACCGGCTATCCTTATAGAAACTGTCGGCGCCAATTAAGCTATTCATATTTAATCCAGCATATGCCGCTACTTCTTCAGCACTCAGTCATTTCCTTTCTCCTGACTCCTCGCATCTTCCTCTCAGCCGATAGAGCTCTCTTGTGCATTTCTCCCCCATCGCTTGACTCTCCTGCACGACGCAGCAGCATTAATGACGTACATGGCTGCCGATCGAGTAAGAAGACTAGATCATCATGACGATCTCTCCTTCTGCTCTTAGTCCCTTATGCCCAAGAGATGAGATTAGAAACTCGTAGGAGTCTTTGACGAAAGCAAGACGAACCTAGCGTGCGACATGTGCTCTCCTTTCCATGCGACTTCCTTCTCCGCTCGATCCCTCCTCTGCGCTCGACAGAGAAATGATCCACACGATCCTTCTTCTCCTTTCCGTGCGACTTCCTTCTCCGCTCAATTCCTCTTTGCGCTCGACAGAGAAGCATGATCCTCCTCTTTTCCACACGATTTTCATTTCAGCACTCAGGTATGAAATTCCTTTTAAATCTTGCTATTAATATATTTAGTAATAACTTAGGATTTAATTTATTTATTTAATAACTTAGTATGATGGAATTGTGCATTGATGGGATTAATCATGAAATGTCTAGACTCTACTAATGAATTAAATTGTTAGTAAAACATCATGTTCCGACCATTTGAAATAATTAGCATGTACATGATACTATTCTTAAAACCTATTATTAGAAATATGAAAGGATTGTTGTATGTCTAAAATAGTTCCTAATGATCTATGCTTTGAAAGTCTGCGTCTAAACCTGAATTGAGTTGTACAAAAATATTTATGCTTAGTCTACCTACACTTTAGAACTCTTAAGTGAATTTATTGTAATGAGATTTAAACTAATCACTTGATAAACTTATCTTACTGTACTTAGGACTTGACTGATTCATATTGGCTATTTGTTTCTATTTCTATTTGCATGGTTTAATACTTAATTTAAATATCTTATCTATAATAAAAATGCCAGTCTTCTTTAATTTGTTTGAGTAAGAGATGTATGCATAGATTGACCAAGGTAGAGTGTGGTATTGAAATGATACCTAAGGCCTTCTATACATGGACTTATAAATAGCATGACTATGATTAATTAACCTCTAAAATCATATTCACTTCAATGCACAAATATTATGTAACAGATATTATTATGAAAGGATATTCTTGACATTGACATATGAATATTTTCCCTCATATTTTGCAAGAAAGGTGTTTAGATTCTAACGTAAGTGCTCCAAATAATACTATTTTATTTCAAGATGGAAATGCCTTGTAGTCCTATACTAGTATTGTTGAGCTTGCTATCTTGCTAATGAAAGTTAAAAGAACTTAAAATCATTATTATACATAATTAAGATTCATATCAAGAAGGTTGGGGAGGATATAAGAACAAAAGGTTAGGGTAGGTAGTATACCAAGTAAATTGGATTTGTTGAAACACAATACATTACTTTTAAAATTTAATAAAATTCCAATTATAACTTTTGTAGATACATCAAAATTGTGAGTGAATTGTCTTGAATAAGTCAAACACAAAAGGTACAATGGATATTATGTTTATGATTTTTACTATCATTTGCTGCTTAAGAATCACTTTGAGCTTGTTTTATATTGCTACTTGATGTGTTATTCTTACTACTAATGATGTATGAGAAACAAAATGATATTTATGTATCTTGTGAATGTTACAAGAAGGGTTCCAAAACTGAGCATGAATACAAAATATTTGATCGAGCTCCGAATTGCTCCAAATCTTCAAGGTTTGGTTCTAATGGCTAGATGAACTTAACAAAATGATACTTAAGATATGATTAAACTAAAATTAAGCTAGGTAACAACCTTGGGTTATTATAATTTAGCTCTTTCCAATTTTTAGCCATTGAAACCCCATGATCAAATCATGATCCATAAATCTATCCTAATGCTCACGTAAAAACTTAGCCTCATCCAAATTTTTTAGCTGGCAACTATCATATCCCTTTTGGTAAGCCAAGTAAGAGTCTTATCTAACTCTAAAATCTTCTTTTTTCCATTCTCATCTTCTCTAACCTTTGAGCCTCCTCAAGATCCTTTGTAACTAAGGTACTCCTCTCTTATCTCCTTTGTATGTGACTAAATATTAAATTTAAGTCATGTGTGATGAATTATACTTTATACATGTCTTTCTTTTTAGCAATTTTAAATCAATATGATTTCATATGAAACTTGCAAAGTCAGTTATAATTTAAGGAAACCCTAAGTTCTTGAATATCTTGCATTCATGCTTATGAGGAGAAATAATTGCATGCACGTGTTCAAACTATAATTTTAGCTCTTGTATGTACTAGATTTGCCTTTATAATATCATGATGAAGTAAGTTGTTAGACTTGAATAGATCTTAAGATATTATTTACATTAAATAAATCCTTCAAAATAAAGGTTTTTCTCCAACTTCTACTTAATTTATTTCATTTAAAAATCATATTTAGCTCTTGAAATATTCTAAAAAATAATTTCATATATGTTGTTAACAAATCATTAAAACAACTCAAACAATCATGAAGCCTTTATAATTTTTAAATATTCATGCAAAGTTCCAAGAAAATCATATTTTACTTGGCCAAATTATGAGCAATTTTCATAGATTTTTCTCACTTCTTTGCATTACTATAACTTTTGTTTTACGCATAATTAGTTATTGCAAGTTGACACACAAGTTCTCTTATAGGTTAGGAACAACATATCTGTAGATCTCACAACACAATATAGATTTTAAGACTTTCATTTGTACACTTAAAGTTTAGCAAAAAATATTATTTTTAACCAAGTTCTAGATACTTAAAATTTTTCTCTCATATTTGACTTAGCATAACTTTTGTTCTATCCATGATTAGTGGTTAACATTTGGCAAGAATATTCTTGTATATATTATGATCAACTTCACTATTAATCATATGAGCTATAAACATCATTTAGGCTCCCATATTTATCTCCACATGCGTAATAATCTAACACTTAAAAGATTATTTGTTAACTCAACAATTTTTATTTTTTAAAAACTTCCTCTTATATGAACTTATGATAATTTATCTATGATGTGGTAATTATAATCATTAAGAATTTTGTAGCCCAACTGAGGTGGTGCTTAATATAACATCTCAAACTCTTAAGCATCAAAGTATTGTCCACTTTAGTCTGAAAGACTTCACAGTTGTGTTCCCACTTAAGCACGCATAACTTTGGAGTTATTATCAGGAACTCCACCGTTATCTAAAAAGGCGTATCAATATTTTAAGAGTTTCACTTAATACTACTTAAGTGGGTCTTTACAATCTCCCCAATTTATGTAACTAATGTCCTCATTAGTAACCACACACAGATCCAAAAATCATCCATTTGTTAGATAAGACTAGAGGTTGACTATGTTGACTCATGAGGTACCCCAACCATGTAGCATCTTAATCATCTTGGGTTCAAGAGGTCGCTCCTATGGAGTGATACTTTGCTCAGTATGTCACATATCTCCTATTTGACACCCTATGACATACTTTGATATTATTGTAACAGCTCAAACTCATAAGCACCAATGTATTGTTGGCTTTAACCTGAAATGCCTCACAATTTTGTTCTTATAATATAACTTCCCAATATGTCACTTATCTTGCGAGTGCTCCCACCTGAGCATATTTAACTTTGAAAATCTTATCAAGAATTGCACTGTTATATGAAAAGGCACCTCGATATTTAAGAATTTTACTTAATACTATTTAACTGGGGCTTTACACATAACCTCAACTTTTGGATGATTACTACCTTTGTTAGCATATATGTAGGATTCTTTGCATCAAATATCTTTTATAATAGAATGGTTCCATCATCAATCAGCTCATGAATGTGATAATACTGTAATTGTATATGCTTTTTTTACATGGAATATACAATTATTTGACAAATGAATGGCACTCTGATTGTCGCAATAAAATGTTGTCATATTATTATTTAAGTAATCAGATTAAACAGTAATCCGATTACCTTACACTCAAATTTCTCATGTTAACCATATATTTATATTTTGTGTTACGCGTGTGTAAATTTGTGTGTTCCTTAGCAACTCAACAAAAATACATAAGTCTCACAAAATATGAGAAATGTTAGATATCCAAACATGTACTATATTGATGACCTATAAATAAAAATTTATTGTATTACAAATAAAATATATCATACAGTCAAACCTACTTTTTTTTCTATAATTCTTTGCAGACAAATTTCTTTGGGTGTTGGCGGTTTGTGTTCTTAAGAAAAAATTTGCGTTGTGTTTGAGAGAGATAGAGAGAGGGAGATGGAAGATAGGAAGGTTTGTGTAACAGGAGCAGGTGGGTACATAGCTTCATGGCTGGTGAAGCTTCTTCTATCTGAAGGTTACAAGGTCAATGGAACAGTGCGAGAACCATGTAATAAACTTATTTTTTTTCTGCTTTGTGTTTCTGTTCTTCCTTTCTTCCATTGTTTTCCTTATACATTTCTCTTTTGTACTTTTCTTTATTTTGAACGTTGGAGGTCCCCGATGTGTGAATTAAAGAGAAAATTAGCATTAATATTTATAATATCCGATTTTGTTCTTGAAATAAAAAGACTCAGAAATGAAGCCATTCTATACTGATTTCAGGTGATGAAAAGAATGACCACTTAAGGAATCTCGAAAAGGCATCAGAAAACCTACAGCTATACAAGGCAGATGTTCTTTACTATGATGAATTAGTAGTAGCAATTCAAGGATGTGAAGGAGTCTTTCATGTTGCCACTCCTGTTCCTGGTTTCAAAGTGGTGCCCTACCCGGAGGTATTTTCTCTCTTATTTCATGTCTAACACTCACACCCCAACAATTATAAACTTACCAGATTTTATTTCATTTGGTTGTAATGTATTGTAAGTTTCACCAAATTGCAGAGTGAGGTTATTACTCCTGCTCTCACTGGAACTCTCAACGTACTGAAAGCCTGCTCAGAGGTTAAAGTCAAGAGAGTTGTTGTTGTTTCATCAGCTGCTGCTGTTATAATGAATTCAGTCTGGCCTAAGGAAAAGGCTATGGATGAGTCTTGTTGGTCAGACCCAAACTTAATGAGGGAAACTAAGGTAATACAGCTTGCATGTAACTATCATGTTATATGCTGTACTACTGAATCTTAGGCAAATGTCCATTTATATCCTTGTTTGTTATGAGATAACAAGCTGATTGAATCCTTGCTATTAATGATGTAAATGCACCATCAGGTCCAGACGGTTTTATGGCAACTTTTATAAGCAAAATTGGGCTTTTGTTGGCCCTATGTCATGAGAGACGTTAAGTTGTTTCATTGCAAGAGGAAACTTCCAAAATGCATCACCTGCTCGGCTATTGTTTTAGTGCCTAAAAGATCTCACATTGATTCCATTGCTGATATTAGGGTTCTTTCTTTGTGTAACCCATTTTTTAAAATTATTGCTAAGCTGTTAGCTGAAAGGCTAAAGCCCACCTTAAGGAATATCATTGATTCAGCTCAGACAGCTTTTATGAAAGACAAACATTGCAGACAACATTCTTCTTGTTACGGATATCTTACATAATTTCAATTCGAAGTCGATGAAGTATTTTGTGCTAAATTTGACTTGCGCAAAGCCTTTGACCATGTGAATAGGGGCTTTATTCTCCATAGGATGATTAGTAAAAGATATCCAAGGCAATTTGTTGACTGGATAAGTGCCTGTATAAACAATGCCCACTTTTCTATTATTATGAATGGGAACCAAAGGGTTTTTTTCTTCTACTAACGGGCTCATATAGGGATGGCCTCTCTCGCCTTTTTTGTTTGCTAAAGTGGCATATGGTCTTTCCTCTTAGTTTAATAATGTTGTGGGGCTGACTATTTTTATCATCCTTTCAGGGATGGAGAGTTCTCTTGCTCTTATCTCCTCTATGCTGATAATTTAATGCGCTTTGGGGAGGCAAACGAGGAGAGTTTGAGAGCTCTCTTTAAGATTCTAAATTATTTCAAATCTTGCTCAGGGCTGGAAATCAATCTGGAGAAACCCGGTATCATGTTTTCCAAGGGTGTGAGGAAGAGGGGACTAGATTGGCCAGCATATCCAACCTCCACTTGTTGTCTCTTTCTTTACAATATCTAAGGGTTCCCATCTCTTCCAAGAAGTTAAAGGATGGGAAATGTAAAAATTTGAATGGAAAAATTAAAACTTGGCTCACGAATTAGGCAAAGAAATTACTTTTTTTGGGGGGTCATCTCCAACTTCTCAGATTCTTTGTTCAAAACTTATTTAACTTTTTGGGGTAACTAGTGCATATTTCTAAAGCTCTAGGTACTAGATTCCCTTTTTATGGCGATAATGTGAAAAAAATGAGGTTGATTAAATAGGAGAAAGTGACTCTTCCAAAAATTAGCGATGGTCTAGGAATAGTGAATATTAATGTTTTATGCAAGCGTGCAAAGTAACTTCTTACTATATAATGATGAGTTTTAATGCTGCTTTCTCCAATTGGTGGTGGTTGTTGGGTTACACCCTCTGAGATCCAGAAGATTCCAGTGTTGGGATATATATTTTATGAAGAGATGAACTTCTCTTTGTACGACATATGATCACCCAAGAAAGAAAAATATCAGCAAACAAAATAATGAAATAAGCACACATAAACACAAAGAATTAACACATTTCGATAATTGTTCACCTACGTCTATGGAACGCACCAGAGTAATCTTCTTTTATTACTCTAAAAAAAGAGAAAATATTTCAAGAGAGAAAAGAGAAGCTTCTCATTATATTTCATCTTTTATTTATAATCTCTCAACTTTCACATAACATCAAAATATGAACTTTTGTTTCTTCTTTTTTTGGTCTAATAAGGTGATTTAAAATGAGAGTTTCTTTTTTCATTTAATAATCAAAAGAAATTAAGTGGAAAATTTTCTGATCAACAAATTTGGTCAAGTCTTCATGAATGAGACTACTTAAAATTTTCTTCAGTTAAAATTGTCATGGTCAAATATGATGATTTTAAGGAAGCTTTCTATAAATGTTACATCTTTGGCTCTTATGGCCTTATTTTGGTCATCCCATAATTGATAACCAAAATAGTTTGATCCATAATCGATAAGATTATATTTTCTTGCTTTTGCTCATCAAGCTTATTTCTTGCATCAAAATCAATGTGCATGTAAGAAGCACAATTGAAAACTTTGAAAATTAAGTATAGCCTACCTACTTTCTTGACCATTCCTTTTTAGGAATTTTAAATAATAACAGAACTGATGGTTCTTTTTTTATTATAAAGGTTGTAGTATTGATTGCTTCACGCTCATTCATTCAGTATTCTATTCATCCTCTCAGCAATGTCATTTTACTTTGATCTATTAGGCACTATTTTCTGCATATGAATCACATGCATTGAGCAGTGCTCTTTGAGTTCCTTGTTTTCAATTTTTCATGATGTAAATGTAGCAAACACATTAGACTTAATTTTCAAAAAATAAACCCATACCATATTGAGTTGTCAATGAAAGTGATGTAATAGAGTGACCTCCCAAGGATTTGAACAGGGACTGGCCCACAAACATTTGAATGTAACAACTCCAAATTTTTAGATTTGGTTGTCTTTAAGCTCTTTGAGAATCTGGCTCTTCTTTCTTGCCAAGAATATAGTTTTCGCATAGCTCCAAATCAATAGACTTGAGATGTATAAGCTTTCTCTTAGACACTATAATCTTTTTTCTCTTTTTGCCCATATGTCCAAGCCTTTGATGCTCTCACTATCTACTATCTCTACTAGATCTTTGTCATATATAGTCATGTACAACGTTCCCATCTTTTTGCCTCTTTCTACAACCATGGCTCCTTTTGATACTTTCCAGCATACATTTCAACAAGTAGTGGTACATCCCCAACTATCAATCTGGCTCATAGAAATAATATTTTTTTTTAGGCTTGGAACATGTATCACCTCTAGCAAAATCCAGTGTTCCATTTCTAGTTCTGATCTAAACATTTTCCCCACAATATCAAGCGATTTACTAGATAATCTTTCTCATATTTTCCTGCAACATAATTGTGTAATAAATTTTTGCAAGTTGTAGAATGAAAATATGCACCTGAGCCAAAATTCAAAACTTTATAGGACTTTAACATAGCACACCAAGGCATCAACAGACTCCCCACTGATTGAATATACCGAACCATCATCTTTTTGTTAGTTCTTGTTCTTCTTTGGTGCCTTGCACTGATATTTGAGGTGCCCCCTTTGATTGCAGTTCCAACATACCTTCTCCTTTTGATATATTGTTTGATATTTTTTATCTCAATTTAGATCTATAATTTTCTCTTGCATGCCTTCTTGAATTAGACCTTCCTTTGCCTCAAACATTTAAGACAGAACTAGGTGATTCTGCTAATTCTCTTTTGCGAATATCTTTGCTTAGAATCATATCTTTGATACATCTAAATTTAAAATTGTGCTCCCCAATGAACTACTCACCACAGTCATTGTTGTTGACTAGCTATTTGGTAGTTAGGATAATAAAATTAGCTCCTTGACTTCATCATTGAGTGTAATTTGTACGGATTCTAATTGATTTGTGATTACTTTGAATTCATTTATGCGGTCAATAACAAAAGCTCCTCTCATTTTTAAATTAAATAAGCGTCAAATAAGGTATACCTTTTTTGATGTTGATAGCTTCTCATACATGTTTGATAATGCTCCATCAAACATATTGTCATTTTCTCGTTGACAATGTTAAATGCCACATTTCACGCTAGGGTTTAGTGCACAGCTCTAAGTACTTTTTGATCTAGAAGATCTCAATCCGCTTGTTCCATCTTTTTGGGCTTTATCTTGAACAAAGGTAAATGTAACTTCTTTTGATAGAGGTATTCCTTTATCTGCATCCTTCATAATCCAAAGTTCTCTTTGAACTTGTCGATAATCACTTTCCATCCTCAGCCATAGTTCATAATTATATTTTCGAGCATGACACTTTGATACTAGTTGGGATATATACTTCAAAAACAGATGAATTTCTCTTCACACGACATAGGATCACCCGAAAAAGAAAAATAGCAGCAAACACAATAATGAAATAAGCACACACAAACATAAAGAATTTACGTGGTTCGGTGATTATTCACCTACGTCCACGGACTGCATTAAGAGTAATCTTCTTTTATTACTTAAAAGGAGGAAAATATTACAAGAGAGAGACATTTATGCTTAAAGTGTGTTTTCATCCCCTACTTATAATTTCTTAATTCTCATATAACACCTGAAATTTCATGGCAATTTCCTTTGAAAGGAGACGAAACCTCTTACTGGAAGGAGATGAAACCTCTCCTGCCGGCTGCACAAGCTTATTTTGAAAGGAACAAGGCTAATAACATGCAGCATTTTTCACCAGCGGCTGTGAAAGCACGTTTATTG
Organism: Gastrodia elata; assembly: GCA_016760335.1. Classification (NCBI taxonomy): domain Eukaryota; kingdom Viridiplantae; phylum Streptophyta; class Magnoliopsida; order Asparagales; family Orchidaceae; genus Gastrodia; species Gastrodia elata. Next base: position 17,005,204 of record CM028672.1, on the reverse strand, counting down.
GAAGATTTACTGATTGTTGGTTTACATAGTTGGGTGTGGATTAAACATAAAATTCTCATATTTGCGTGTTTTATGCGGAAGTGCATGCAGGCAAGTCTCAAAACGGCGAGTAAACTCCATCATGGAGGATTTATTTGCAACACTATATGCATTCTTTGTGGGGAGTATAGTGAATTCATTGATCGTATAATCTTCTTATGCACTTATTCTTTCAAGATAATTAAAAAATTTCAGTTAGCTTGTTCTTTTTTATTTCCTCCAAGTATATCTCAATTGTTGAAAGCATGGATTGGAATCAAGGAAAATTAACACAAAATTTTGTGCTTATTAGTGTGGAGGCATATTGTACTTGAAGGAAGCACAATAGAAGAATATTTTAACATAAATACAATGTCCTGTCACTTTGGAAAAATAAATTGTTTGGCTTTTTCAAGCGTTTGATGGTGGTTCCCTGCCCCTCGAGGCCAATACAGATGGCAACGACGAGCGATAATGGAAACTATTTTTTTTTGCAGGAATTGGATGGCGAGTTCAGTTTGTTCTTAGCCAATTATTCAGATACTACAGGGATATTGCAGAGCTTGAAATAGTTCCTGCTTGGCCCCTATTGACAGTCTTCTTGGTTGTCTCCTGGGTATAGAATTCTGCTGGTGGGCTGGCCATGGAAATTCTATGATTGCTTTGCTTGCTATGTTGTCGGTGATATTATGATCCTTTTTGGATCCTTGGTGTTAACAAGGAGCAGGTTGGAGGCAAGCGCTATAGCGCGCTGCAGCGGAATTAGGCGCTGCGGCGCGCCGCAGTGCATCGCAGGTGCAGGCACCCGAGAGGCGGGCGTTACAGCGCGCCGCAGCGGCAGGCAAACAGAGAGCCGGGCACTGCAGCACGCCCTTATACCTAGCTACCCAAAGCCTAGGTGCTACGACGTGCCGCATGGCCTGGCGGAATTCTGTTCCGGTTCAGATTTCGCCCCAAGTAAATTAAGAGGTATTTTGGACCATTTGGGGTTCGAAAATAAGCTGGACACTTAATGGAACATGTGGGAGGAGTTTCAAACATTGGCATTCTCATTTTGTGAAACTTTGGCTGCTGTGAGGGTTTTGAGTGTGGTGACTACTCCATTGCAAATAAGATAAAGCTTATAAAGGTTTTGTAAGGGTTTGAAAACCCAAAAAAAAAACTCATTGTAACCCCTTCTCTATAGTGAAAATTTTTGTTCTCCTCTTTATGGATATAGGTGTTAGTACCGAAACCATGTAAATCCTTTTGTCTTGTGGTTATGATTGCTTGCATGCACTATTTTCTTAATCTATTTGATTTTACTCAAAGTCTCAAGCTTGTATCGTATTGATTTATAATCCTAAGAGATCCCAACAAATGGTATCAGAATGAGGTTGCCTTGTTTGTTCTTGAGAGCTAGGGTTTGCTTGAGCTGCTTATTATTTTGTGTTTGAGTTTTTCTAAAGCAAGGAGAAAGGCGTGGCAGAAAGAGGAGAAGAGACTGTTGGAACCTCGTCGTCGTCGGTGGTGGAGAGATCCCTCCACCAAGTTGTGACACATCCAACGAAAATAGATGTTGTCAAATTTGATGGAAGAATAACTTTGGTATGTGGCGGTGCGAGGTGACAACGCACTATGCGCCCTAAATCTGGAGGATATTCTTGACGGCGAGGAAAAATCAGAAGAAATTTCAGAGAGGGATTTGATTAAGATGAACCGCAGTGCATGTGGCTTGATCCGGAATTGGTTGACTCAGGAAATCAAATATGTAGTTATGATGGAGACGTCGGCGTGGAAATTGTGGAAATTCTTAGAAGCCAAGTATTTAACTAAGAGCGTGGAAAATCGACTCCACATGAAAAGGCGGCTCTACAAGTTTCAGATGAGAAGTAGAATTTCTATAGATGAACACCTAAATGAGTTTACGAAATTGTTGGCAGATTTGTTGAATCTGGATGAGACCATGGAGGATGAAGATAAGGACATGTTATTGTTGAAATTATTGTCAGATGAGTTGAGTACTTCACCATGACTTTGATCTATGGGAAGGAGGTTCTGAAGTAAGAGGAGGTGATGACAGCCCTAGTGAGTCATGAGTTCAGAAGAAGGAATAAAGGGTTTACTAAATTAGATATGACAGAGGCTCTTACACTCCAAAGAGGATGATCAGAGAGAAAGAAGCAATAGCCAAAGAAAAATGCAGACTTCCAGAAAAGAGGGATATCCAGAGGCCGAAGCATTGGGCGCAATCAGTGCGCATTCTGTTTAGAAACAGGGCATTGGGCGCATTCTGTTTAGAAACAGGGCATTGGAAGAATGACTGCTCAAAGTTGAAAGACAAGTAGCAGGCGAGTGGATCTTCTGAGGCTAAGACAAATGTGATCCAGAATGTGGTGGAGGGTTTGGACTCAAATGTGTCTCTTGTTATTGTTTCTATGGATCTAATAGTTGACATCTCCAGTTGGATTATGGATACTGGTGCGACGTATCACATTTGTTCTCAAAAGGATTGGTTTTATTCATATAAAAAAATGGATAGAGACGGTGCCGTCACAATGGGGAACAATACCACATGTTGAATTGCAGGAGTTGGAAGTGTACTGATCAAAACACATGCAGGAATTGTGCAAGAACTGAAAGAAGTCAGACATGTGCTAGAGATCAAGAAGAACCTGCTGTCTATTGGGGCCTTAGAAGCCAAGGGCTTTAAGGTGGTGATTGTGGCAGGGGTCCTGAAGATTAGCAAGGGTGCTATGACTTAATTAAAAGGACTCAGACAATGAAACCTCTACTACCTGCAGGGAAGGATAGGGACAGGTTCAATAGATGTGGCTGCAGACTCTGAAAATGCCATAACATTGTGGCATATGAGGCTAGCACATGCAGGGGAACCCTCACTGAGAGCATTGGAGAGGGATGAACTCAGTAAATATATAAATTCTTGCAAATTATAATTTTGTGAGCATTATATTTTTGGCAAGAAAATACGCAAGCCCTTTGGTGTTAGCCTCCACAACACTAAAGATATATTATAATATATACACATGTTTGGGGACCAACGAAGACTGCATCATTCGGTAGTCGAATGTATTTTGTTTCTTTTATAGATGATTACTCCATATTTGTATGAGCGTACACTTTAAGGAGCAAAACAAATGTCTTGAGGTTTTCATAAACTGGAAGAAGATGGTGGAGAGTTAAACGGGCAAAAGAATCAAGATGATCCGATCGGACAATGGCGGAGAATTTACATCTGATTCTTTTGTAAAGGAATGTCAAGATTCAGAGATTGAACGTCATTTCACAGTAAGAGAAACACCGCAGCAGAACGGGGTAGCAGAGCGAATGAACCATATCTTGGTGGAAAAGGTGCGGTGTATGTTGTCCAATGCTAGTTGGAGAAATTTTATTGGGCGGAAGCCCTAGACTATGCATGCTGCTTGATGAACTGTCTGCCATCTACAGCACTAGACAAGAAGACTCCAATTGAGTTGTGGTTCGAACTCCTGCTACGGATTATGATCAGTTGAAGATCTTTGGCAGCCTAACTTATTATCATGTGAGAAATGATAAGCTTGAACCACGGGCTAGGAAAGCAATTTTGGTGGACTTTCGGTGCAAAGTGAAGAGCTACAAACTGTATGATCCAGTTGACAAGAGGATTGTGGTGAGCAGAGATGTCACCTTTGATGAAGAGTTATTCTTGAGATTGAGAAGTTCTCATCAGGTGGAGGATAATATAGAGACTCCTACAAGAAGACAAAGAGTGGAGTTTGATGCCACCCCCATTTGTTCCACTAAAAACTTCACATCACATCGAGGATACTCCTACAGATGAAAATTACATTGGTGATGATGAAGAACAAATTGACATTGATGGTGAGGCTCTAGTTCATGAGTCAATTGCTAGAAATAGAACCATAAGGAATTCACCTCAACAGCCAGCCTGGCTCAAAGACTACGTCACATATGCATTATCTATATTGGAGGATGAGGTTCCCTCCCATTACAAAGAAGCAGTGATGGGTTCAGAAGGAAAATTATGAAAGCAGGCAATGGATGAAGAGATGGAATCTCTTCATAAGAATGAAGTATGGAGGTTGGAGAAACTCCCTCCAGGAAGAAAGGCTATTAGGTGCAAGTGGGTATATGCGAAAAAGGAAGAATTTTCAGAAGCTGATGTGCGCTACAAAGCTAGATTGAAGGGATTGATTATGATGAAGTGTTTTCCCTAGTTATCAAACACTCGTCGATCCGTGTGCTTTTAGCTTTGGTGGCACAGTTTGATTTGTTACTTGAGCAGCTTGATATAAAAATGACATTCTGCATGGAGAATTTGAAGAGAAGATCTCACAGGGTACAGTGAGCCAGGAAATTGAGACTTGGTATGCAAACTGAACAAGTTTCTTTATGGGCTAAAGCAATTGCCAAGACAATGGTACAGGAAATTTGATCAGGTCATGCAAAAAGTGGAGTACCAAAGAAGTCAGTTTGACCATTGTGTGTATTTCAAAGGTTGCCTCTAGGTAACTTCATTTACCTATTATTGTATGTCGATGACATGCTAATAGCTACTTCAGATCAGACAGAGATGGATCACATGAAGGATAAACTGTCAAAGAACTTTTGAAATGAAGAACTTGGGAGAGACGAAGAAAATATCAGGAATGGAAATCTGTAGAGAAAGAACAGCAAGGAAAATTTCGCTTACCCTAAAGGATTATTTGGAGAATGTGCTGAAGAGATTTAGAATTAAAGACAAATACAAAGTCTGTGAAAATACCTCTAGCACCTCACTTTCGCTTATCTGCAGAGCAATATTCGAAGACAAATTTTGAAAATGAAGAAATGCACACAGTGCTATATGTTAGCGCAATTAGAAGCTTGATGTATGCCATGGTTTGCACTAGATCAGATTTGACTCAAGCAGTTGGAGTCGTGAGCCAATACATGCATAATCCAGGGAAGGATCGCTAGCAAGCAATGATGGGGATTTTTCGGTACTTGAAAGGTACAGTTAGCCTATTATTTTAAAAGTAGTCCTCAATAGATGACTTATGCTTTAGATTCATGGACTCCAACTATGCTAGAGATTTGGATCGAATATGATCAACAACTGGTTATGTATTCACTCTAGCAGAAGGTCCAATAAGGTGGAGGTCAACCATTCAGTCTACAGTTGCTCGGTCTACGGTAGAAGCTGAATATATGGCAGTTATTGAAGCGTTCAAGGAAGCTATTTGGATGAGGGGCTTGCTGCAAGATTTGGGTGTGAAGCAAAAGGAGGTAGTAGTTCATTATGATAGCCAGAGCGCTATATTTTAGCTACTAATCTGGTTTGTCATGCTCGCACAAAGCATATTGATGTCCGACACTATTTCGTTCGAGATGTAATTGAAGAAGATGAGATCTTACTGGAGAAGATCAACACTAAAGATAATCCCATGGATATGATAATAAATGTGCTCACAGTTCAAAAATTCACCTATTGCAAAACATTGGTGAATTTGGAGAATCATATATAGGCTTCTTATTAGTTGGAACTATGAACGGCTTGATTCCCTTGGGGGATACGTAGGCAACTAAGTTGGTGCAGCTACATTGATAGAGAACTTAAAGGAGTCAGCTCTCATGTGGAGCACATGAGATATGATGTGGAGATTGTTAACAAGGAGCAAGTTGGAGGCAGGCGCTACAACGTGTTGCAGCGAAATTAGGCGCCGCAGCGAAAGCAAGCACTGCAGTGCGCCGCAGAGACAGGCACCCGAGAGGCGGCCGCTACAGCGCACCATAGCGGGTGACACCCAAGAGGCGGGCACAACAACGCGCCCTGGCACCTGGTTTCCCAAAGCCCAGGCGCTACGACATGCCGTAATGCCTGACTGAATTCTGCTCCGGTCCAGGTTTTACCCCAAGTAAAGTAAGGGGTATTTTGAACCATTTGGAGTCCGAAAATAAGCTGGATACTTAAGGGAACATCTGGGATGAGTTTTTCAAATGCTGGCATTCTCATTTTGTGAAGCTTTGGCTGTTGTGAGGGTTTTGGGTGTGGTAGTTGTTCCATTGCAAAGAATATAAAATTCCTAGAGATTTTGTAAGGGTTTGAAAACCCTAAAAATAAAAAACTCATTATAATTCTTTCTATATAGTAAAAATTTTTGCTCTCCTCTCCGTGAATGTTGGTGTTAACACTGAATCACGTAAATTATTTTGTCTTGTGGCTGTGATTGCTAGCATGCACTGTTTTCTTGCTTATTTGGTTTTACTCAATGTCTCAAACTTTTCTCCCTTATTGATTTATAACCCTAAGAGATCCCATCACTTTGTTAGATGGAATTCTTTTAGTGTCACATGCATTCTTACGATTTTGGCTGTTATGCAGCGGAGATGTTGGATTTGCTGCAGTTTATCTGGTGAATGAGTTGGTTTGTCACTCGGGCAGTCTTCAGCGACAAAGGCATCCTGCTTGATGCTTTTGCTTCAGGTTATAGGAAAATTTCGGCTGCTTTTCCTGGATTTGGTGATTCTGTAGGTTGCATTGTTGATTGGTCTTGAATCATTTTGTTTAATACTGCATTATCTATTACTTGTGTAATATTTTTATGTGTTGATTGGTTCGGAACATATTTATATCTATACTGTAATTATTATTCTTTTTCATTTTTATTGGAATGAAAATTGGGTGAAATCCTTTAAATCTTCCATAAAAAAATATCCTTGCTATTAATATGTATCCCATTGATGCTAAATGCACCATGTGCTGTGTTACTTTATTTCATTGGGGTGATATAAAATGACAAAAAATTTACTTAAATTAATTAAGGGTTTGATTTTCATTTATTTGGTGTTTTCAGTACTGTTATGGCATTGCGAAGACACTAGCAGAGAGAGCTGCCTGGGAGTATGCAGAGAAGACTGAACTAAATCTAATTACTCTTTGCCCATCTATGGTTTATGGACCTCAATTGCAGAAAACAGTCAATGCTAGTAGCTTGATGCTTCTCACTATTGTGAAAGGTGGTTTAAGCCACTTAATTTCCTATTTTTTGTTTTTTTCTTACTTGCATACACTAAAAACATCACAATCTCACACTCAACTAAATCTATTTACTTATACAGCACTTTTATTATTCAAACACAAGTTTGATCAAATCTACAGCTTAAATCTGGTAGAATCATTAGCATATTCATTGAACCCACTAACTGTCTTGCTTATTTTCATTAAGTAGGATAATTTGAATTTGCTGTTGAGAAATTGATTGGGAAAAATTGAAAAAGAATGCCCTAAATTTCAAATTAGTAATGGTCTTTTATAAGTCTATCTGTACAGGAGAACCAGAACCAATGATGAACATGCTATGGCACTTTGTCGATGTGCGAGATGTGGCTAATGCTTTGCTTCTATTATATGAGTCTGCTGTGGCTTCAGGAAGATATATTTCTACTGCTCATTCGGCTTATCTCCATGATGTTATAAACAAGCTGAAGATTATTTATCCAAACTACAAATATCAACAAAAGTAAGATCTTTCAATCCATTTTTCGTTCAGTCTTATATATCAGAATATGTGCACAGATTAGAAACTCTGCAAGAGCTCACTGCCACAACAAGTGTTTGTTCAGTACTGAACTATAGCTATCTGCTGTTCTATTTCTATTAACAGTTCATCACTCTTTTTGTGGCAGCTTCACTGAAATACAGCCAAACTTTTATCTGTCCTCAGAGAAATTAAAGATGCTAGGCTGGAAAACCAGGCCATTTGAAGAAACACTTGTAGACTCTATTGAGTACTTCCAGCTTGCTGGGCTTCTTGAGAGGAATTGATGCAGAACAAATAAAGTTGCTAAGGTTTTTATTCCATAGTAGCCGTTAAGAATGTGTCCGAATAATTTGTTGTCATAAATAGTTTAATTGCACACACACACATGAACACTATTTTACTTTCAAGAGAATAGCTTCACTATTTATTATGCACTCTCATGATCAAGAAAAAATAAAAAATCTAATTTAAAGAAACAAAAAATGAAACTAAACTCTGTTGTCTTTTAATTTTGTTAATATATCAAAATTATCTTGAATGAAGGTTAGATATACAACAGAAATACCAATTCTTAGTCTCACTAAGTGTAGCGCCCCGCCCCGTCGCCGCACGCAAAATGGATAGTCATAATCAATTCGGCGGCTGAGCGGTGTGCCACTCGGGAAGGAATATCCCATCTCCCTGATTAGCTCAAAAAAACTCGTCTGAAGGGCTGTTGACTCAACCCCAAAGGAGGGTTGAAAGCTAATACTTAAGATAAGAGTAGTATTCTTATCTTAAGTATTAGGCAAATGAATACATTGGATTTAGAATACAATATGAAGAATCTAGTATATGTATAAGATATCAGTATTTTCAGTATACTGATCACATCACAATACTAAGTATAAATAGTATATAAATATAGTGCGGAAGCTAAAGCAAACATTTATCACAGAAGTTGAATAAAACATCCGTCTCAGAAAAGAAAGGAAAAATACATCCAGAATTACTACAAACGGTTTACTGAAATACAGACATAAAAGCTAAGTACTGAACTAAAATAAACAAAGTAAAATAATAAAATTGGAGAAGAGTTCACTAGTGCTCCACGAACTGCTCCTGAATCTCCTGAGTGTCCACCTGGTCTGGCTCTACTAATTGCTCAAAATTTAGCAAATTGTCAGATCCCAAATATACCACGTGTTAGACAATGAGTTTAACACATCAAAACTAATTTAAACAGTTCTAATTATTCATTTAACATTTAAATAGTGTAAACAAAATTGTAAAAATATTGTACAGATAATTGAAAGTATAAAATTGTATAAAATTATATAAAATTATAGTAAAGTAAAGTAAAGTTGAACTGTAAACTAATACTGAAAGTAAACAAAACAGTAATGGATCTTAAATTGAGTAAATAGCATGTAAAATTGTGATGTATGCCACTAAAATTATGCATTTGAATATGCCATAATATTGTATGCCACTGATATGCAATTGAACTATCACTGAATTGCTATGAGTTGTACGGTCCAACATCTACATACATTCTGCAGAAATACTGTTTACTGTGATGTCTGAACATCCTGAGTTTCTCCTGTTGATGTATGCAATATTTAGTATCTTATAAATCATCACTGATATTCATACATCAGGCATATGCTTATGCTCATATCTCTACACTACATGATTTTAAAATTCATAAATCAAGAAAATGATTTAAAATCAGATAATGAATCAAGTGTCTCCATTGCGCAGAATCAATCCAAATGGATTTTGACACAGTTCTAATTTCATTAACTAGCTTTGCTTAGGATTTTATTTTAAATCATTAGTTTGAAAGGTTGTATACACATGGTTGTATGTTTCCAAGAAAGGTGAATTTAACACTTAGTTTGTTTTAAACTGCACATATCGACGCGCACGACGATAGGAGGCAGAATTCGGTCACAGTTTATATCTCAAATTGAGCTGTTAAATACCCTAACTACAAGCATACTGAGTGTTCTAAGAAGAGTGACTTAAAATATTTAGTTTGTCTTAAACTGCACTTATCGATGCGCACGCCGATAGGTGGCAGAACTCGATCGCAGTTTATATATCAAACAAAGGATTTCATCTCCCTAATCACAATATAGTACCAGTGTTCTAAGAAGAGTGGCTTGATATACTTAGTTTGTTTTAAACTGCACTTATCGACGCAACGACTATAGGAGGCCGAATCCGGTTGCAGTTTATGTCTCAAACTAAGGATTTAAATCACTAATTATAACACTCTTAGTGTTGAAGAATTATTCTAAGTGGGACGATGTCCGACTAAGCCCGCAGGGTAGAACACAAATATAGTCCTATATTAAAATGAATCAACCAAACTCTGAATACTACTGAAGTGATCCAGCACTATGGGTATACACAATTAAACTCAACTAATAACTTGAGTTCAATCAATGCTATTTAATCGACAGGGTTTACCAAGGCTATGAGATTAAGACTACAAGAGGTGAATCCTATACAAGGTTCTAAAGATGTGATCAAAATGATCACCCAATATGGGTTACTACCACAATAGATAAAGCCTCATTCTAAGTACTTTATGTTATTCTACCACAATGATCTAAGGTCAAACTTTTATGATTAAGAATGATCATCTAAGTTCTTACTCAATATGTAACAATAAATTTTTCCTACCTTAATGCGTTAACAATTGTTAAGGCTATTAACACTACCATAGAAAAACTAATGTAAGATCATCAAGATCTTACATATCTAACATTTATACTAACATTCATAAGTTATATTCATTAAGCTTGTTTTGATCAAATCAGATGGGTAAGCCTATCTGATCAATACATATACTACAATTATAGGGTGTAATCAAGAGTGTTATTAAGATTTGATCTTGTGATAAATCAACTTAGTTTTATAATTAGCTTTATGCTAAGAGACTTATATAAGAGAAAATTAATGATCTAAAGTTTAAGTTACTTGATTAAGGTGATTAAAATTTAGATCTTAATCAAGATAAGTTAGGGTTTAACCCCTACCCATACCAAAATTAAGACCAATGGTTAATTTATGTATCAATGACAAATCAATGTATTATTAGTGTATTATTGATGGCAAATTTTACCTAAACTAGGTTTAAATTTGATATAATTCGGTCGCACTATGGTCCTAGGGACCTTAGAATGCGAAAAATGTGAAGTTTTGGCCATTCCGGACAATTCTGCGCACTTTCGAGAAATTCTGGGCGCTACGGCGCGCTGTGGCGCACTACAGCTCTTTCATACGCTGTGGCGGAAAACAGCGCTGTGGCGTGCTGCAGCGCTTTTGGCGCTACGGCGTGACCAACCCGAGAGCTGAATGTTACGGCGCGCAGCAGCAGTTTCAGGCGCTACGGCGCGCTGTAGCGGTTTAACTTTCGAAAGTCACTGTTCAATTAATTTGTCCCTTGATTTCATATAGTTTTCCCGAAATGACGCTGCGACCCGCTGTGGCGCGCTGCAGCCGTTTAACTTTCGAGTGACTGTTCAATTAATTTTTCTCTTGATTTCTTATAGTTTTTCCTAAAATGACGATGCAACACATTGTGGCCCGTTGTGGTGCGCTGCGGTTTACTTTCTAGGCCATTACTTTAGCTCCAGAAGGCGTTGCGGCGCGCTATGGCACGCTACGGCGGATTAAATTCAAGACTTAGGCGCTACGGCGCACTGTAGCGCCCGATGGTGATTTTGCCTGTGCGAAAACTGTGAAGAGTCTCATTTTGAGCTCAAATACTCTCAATCCAAAGCATTCTATGAGCGGTGTCATATATCGATGGAAAGGTTGTTCCGAGACCTTTCCATTGATACCAAAATCAGCATGAATTGATCATTATAAAGAGCAGAAATTAAAGTTATAGCTACTGGTATACAAAATCATACAGTTTTCTTGACAAAAATTTTAATGGAGGAATGAGCTTCAATCAGACTCATTTGAGTCGGATTGAGATTCTACGATTACATCTAGACGTTATGCAATAGCTAATAAAAGTATCATCCACAACATTTTGATAGCTCAAGAAGAAAGTAGCCAAGGAAGTAAGCAAAAGGGTATTTTAGCCTTTAAAAGAAGAAAAAACTCTATTTTCCTTAAGAACCTTGGAGAGGAGCTTTTCTTCTTCAGCACAAAGGCAGCAATGGAAGAAGGAGAGAGGAGCTCTCAGCTTTTGCAAATGGAGAGGAAGAATGATCTGAGCTTCTTCTTAAAGGAGAAGAAGAGAAGGGTTGAAGGCATGGCCTGAGGGAGGAGAAGGGGAATGGGGCCTTTGCCCCTTGTGTAGAGGGAGGCGTCGAATTATGGGGAGAGGGCGCCGAATGGAGGTATGGTCAGCCAGCAAAGCAAATTTAAGAAAATGAATTTTCTTATTAAATAATTATTTATTTATTTTCTTAATTTTTAATTAATTAAAAAAAAATAGATTTAATAACGCGCTCAGAAAAATCTCAAAAATTCACCTCTGACTAATTTGGGGGTGAGGAATTCAATGGTAAAGTCGGATTTCGATTCCGACGATTGTTTAATTATGCTAATTTTTGGGGTATTTAATTATATTAAAATATTCACGAAAATCCTACGACTTCCAAACGTGTCCAAAACATCCCCTTAGCTAATTTGGAGGTGACTATCGCAACGGCGAAGTCAGATTTTGAGGTCAAATTAAAAACCTCAATCTTCTAATTAATTAAATATTAAAATAATCCAAAAATATTTGATTGAGTTCCGAGTTGCTATAAATTTTCAGAGATTGGTTCTAATAGCTAGATGAACTTAACAAAATGATAATTAAGATGCTATTAGGCTAAAAAAAAAGTTGAATAACAACTTTGGGTTGTTATACTAAGTAAGGATTAAAGGTTAGATATACAAAAAAAATGAATTTATGCTTCTAATCATATTTCTATATAAATATTAAGAGGATTGTTTTATCATAGTTTTGCACAGTTGAAAAAAATAGTTGTAGTGTTAACAAATTTTTCATTGAGTTGTAGATCTTCTCATTTTTTTAACATAATTTTTTTGTTTTGCATCCAACATCAACTAGGTATGGTTGGTTAAATGAATACATTGTTTTTATTGTGCATGATCAAAAATAGAATGCCTTCCCTAAATTCTAACAGAGAACTTTTGTAAGAGTTTCTTTCCATATCTTTTTTGATCTTTCTATTTCTCTTTTAATACAGGTGAAATTCATAAATTCAATTTTTCTAAGAAGGGTGTTGCATGGCCTATTTTTATTATGCTCGAACCATCTAATGCAACATTTTTAATCTTATCCACCATTTGGAGCCCTTCCATATGGATAAACTCATTTCTCATTCCATCCTTATGAGTATACCCCCACATCTACATAAGCATTCTCTTCTCTATAACACTTATTTTATTAATATTTTTTTTTTGCTGGCCAACATTCAACCCATACAGTGTAGTTGGCTGTATTGCAGCTCTGGAACAATTTCATTAATTTAGGATGGGAATTTTGGATCCCACACATCACTCAAAAAGCGCTCCTCCATTTCAACCAATAAGTTTGGATCCTATTAATCATGTTGCTCTCTATTTAGCGACTATTTTGAATAATTGAACCGTGGTACTTGAACCTCTCTCTCTTCTTGATCGTATGGTCCTCAATAATTATATTTTCGAAATAAAGGCTTCTATTAAAATTGAATTTACCCTTCATATATTTTGTTTTAGATCTACTTAGATGAAAATCTTTAAATTCTAAAATAGTTTTCCATAATTCATGTTTTGCTTTAATTTCATCCCTAGTCTTTTCAATTAAAAAAATATATCTACAAATAATATGCACAAGGAATTTTCTCTTGAACGTGCTCATAAAAACATTCATAATTAAACTAAAATAATATGGGCTGAGAGCTGAATCTTGATATAATCTAATAGTAACAAGCAAATCATTAGACTATCAACCTTGCAATTAAACACATGTTAGAGGCCCACTATACATATCTCTAATGATCAATATAAGCATTACAAATCACTTTTCTCTCTAAAGATTTCTCTTGGCACTCTCTATCATAAGTTTTTTAAAAATTTATAAAAATTGAGAAAATTGTCAAAATGATCTTTTGACTCTTGTAATTTATTTATTTTAGTCACCGACTCTTATATATAATATTTTTTGTGCCTTAATTTTTATGTTTGTGTTTTTTTAGTCTTATGTAGTTAATTTGGATGGAAATTGTTAAAAATGAAGGATAATTGTCATTTAAGGATTTAGCTATATATTGTATTGTTTTGCAGTACTTGTTAGAGAGAATGAGGATGAATATAGCGTGTTTCTGTTGGTTTTACCTAAGCAAGAATCACAAAATAGTAATCAATACAATAAGTAAACCACAACACAAAAACAATCACAATATAAATCACATACAAAAATAAAAATATATGTGAAAAACTCAAAAATGAGAAAAATCATGTAGTTGTCACACCAATAGAGAAAATTCAGTATGAAAAGGAGAATAAAATTACAGAGAGAGCATCATTGTCACAAGAACAAGAATGATCTACCACTTCAAAGCCTCTTAATCAACTTCTCTTCCAGAAATTTATGCTTTCACTCTAGGGTAGAAGGGTGCTAATAGCAGTCACAACCTCCAATAGATTAGGGTTCAACATGGGAAACATTCCTCACATGTTTCCTTAAATACCTAGTCCTCAAATAGACACAAAAAGACCCAAAATATTCCAAAAATTACCTAGGGCACCGCTAAAACCTGTGACGGGGTTCATGTGGATGCCAGGGCTCACCTGGGGATCCTTGCCCCTGTTTGGAGGGCACCTAGCCCTCGGTTCCCAGGTGTTGGGGTGCACCTGGGCGCCTAGCCCTTGGGTCCAGGGGCTGCAAGGTGCGCTGGGGCACGTCGGAGTGCCCGAATTGCGCATGACTTGTCCCAAAACACCTCGGGACCTCTTGGAAACCCACCGGAACTTCATTTACATCTTTTATGAATTATTTAAATGGTCTGCATATCCCAACAATTCTGTGAAGTATATTACTTGATTCTCTATAATCAGGGGTAAACATATAATTAGATCTTGTATAACAACTTTTGACTCTTTAGAAAAATCTACAAAATTCACAAATTTTTCTTCGTTATTGCTTCTGATTTTTTTTGCATTTGTAAATTAAAAGGCAATGCTCAGCACTTCTTGAAAATGTTATTTTAGCAAGATTGCTTAACTGTTTAACAGATAATAAGCTAAGTTTAAAATCTGTGAACATCCCAAAAAATAACTTCTAATTGGTTGTCATTACTTTTTATATATGCTATTTAAATATTATATTTAATAAACTATTGTGTATTAAATTTATATCATAAGGTAATATTATATGAAAAACTTTAATATTTTACAATATTCACCTAATCCACATGTATGAAAAATAAAATAAGAAATAGTAAAGTCACATTCTCTGGTAATTATTCTTTTTCAATCTGTTAAATTAACAAGTATTCCTGCATGGGTATCACATGCAAGAGATTAGAGCAGTGCTTTGGGGATACTTCATAAATGTAATGTGCATATATGAAAACAAGTGCTCCAAGCACTCTTTGATTATGGAAACTCAAGTGCAACAAGCTCCCTCTTCATATATAGCTCAACAAGTTCCAACTTTCTTGAGGAAGAGTCGCAATACTTATGCAACAATCTTTCCTAATCACCTTCTCTCATTCATTTATATTCTCCTATAATTGTTTTTATTATAACTTTTAATGGCCCATTAATGTTTTAGGCAAATTGCATTTAGATTCATTGTGTCAACGAGCTTTTGTTATAAAATTGAAGTACATTCCTAACCATTGGTTCAGGAGAAAGTTCCAACATTCAACTATAAGTAGTCATCTCTGCAGCTGGTGCATATAAATAATTTTTATCATTTTACATATACAAAAATAAACAATCAGATGATATATATTATTATGAATTATCACATCATAATCTAAAACATTTTATGTAGAATATTACAAATTTGAGAGCTGCATAAAAAATTATCAAAAATAAATTTATGCAAGTGTTTTGTATTGAATCAACTATTCATTGAGTTTATGCAATATTTTTTTGTTCTACACTTGCAGATATATTTCAAAAAAAATGTAAGTTTACATTATATTCTTGAATATCAATCATATTAATGTCTAATGTATGCATGCCAATGAAAAACTATTATCAGAATACAATTTTGAAAAGCTTAAACAATGAAGCTAGTAAGAAATAACATTATAAATCTCACTATTATCATTCCAAAATCCTTCAAATTAATTTACCAATTCATTACTTTTAAGCATGATAATTTCACATATTAGTTGTATTGGCTCAAAATAAAAGTTCATAACTACTAAGTTAGCTTGAAAGGGGATAGAGCTAAAAAGAATTTACAAACATATCATATTAGTAAATCCTTATCTTAAGCTTTTATATAAGGCATGTAGTAAAACCCATAAAATCAAATATATAAATGATTAAATGTTAAATAAATCTGATGAAAATGTACAATTATTATCTTTAAAGTTATATATATTTGGTATCTTATTCCTAAAATATATAATATAATTTTTATCTTAAACAAATAAGATATATATATTTGGGTGTTTTATTTGTAAATAAATATATGTTGTAAATAAATATTTGTAAATAACTATATTCTAAGCTGTGTTTTATTTGTAAAAAAAAAAAGTCAATATTATATGATGCAAACTTACAAGATAGATAAAATGTTATTTGTGAATTATAGAAAAATTGTATCAACAACTCATAATTCTAAACTAATGCTTATCACAACAAAATATTAAGGATTAACAAAAATCAATTTGGTTTTATGCAATTAGTTCAACAAAAGAGATTGAAGACATGCTAAGAGATTTAGTTGAGAAACTTAGAATAAATTTTTCTAAAGTAGTGAGAAAAAGGTGTTAATTATACTAAAGATTATTAAAGCCAACAACTGAATATGGTCAAATAAATTGTCGAATAATTTTTTTTGTTTTAGTGGAACTATACCAAAAATCAATTCTAAATTTGAATCATTTTATCTTAATTATAAATTATTTCACTGAACATTTCAAGAGGAAGCTTCGTTGCACATGTCATTCTGCATATGATGGTTAAAAGCAAAGCTCTGATAACGGAGAACTAACCATTATTTTAAAGGATTTCAACATAGTTGATCTTTAATGAACATATGGAACGCAAGTTTAATCCTATTGTATAAAGGATTTCACCATAAATAGTCAAAATAAAGTGCAATCGACCCCAGCCAACACTCTTTTCACACATGTTTATTCAACCGGCGCACGCACTTGGCCTTGCAATGCAACTACGTCGCCCCCGCCTACACCTGCATAATGTGCTGGGGTGCGAAGCACCACTTTTACACGTGTGCACTCTAATGCCTCTCAGTCCATCGGCCCTGACCCTCATGCGTGACGCACTCGTGCGGGAGCCGCGCCGCACTGTATCAACCACCGACTCTTCCTTCTGGCCACACTCATTGCACACTTCTTACTCATCCCACCTAAACGTTCTTTCGTCCGCAGTAGCTGCTAAAAGCACCGCCATTTATATAGGCAAAAGTAATTAATTGATAATATTAAATTTATATTATATAAATTCAAAAGTAATAAGAAGTTGGAAAAGAGAAACCTATAATTCCTATATTTTTCAGTTTAACAAAAAAATCTCTAAATTTTATAAAAAATATCTTTTTAATTCTTCTTTTCAAGAGTTTGAACAAGTTTCGTAAATTTTTTAACACATAAGTTCATGTAATAATATATTTACTAATTATGTACTTTAAGACTGTCTATACTTTATTTTGGCTATTTTACAATAAAAATTCACAAATAAATAAGGGGGAAAATGAGTGCATTCATGCCATCTCATATAATACTGCTATAATGTCAAAAAAATAATAATAAAATAAATAAATAATATGATAAGCTTATGTGTAAATATATAAAAAGTGAAATATAATTTTTTATGTAAGTTCAAGTGGAAAAAAAAAAAAAAAATTCTATAGGTATTGGATTTTTTTGGTGGCCAGCACTCTCTTGCACTGAATAGATGATTTTCTTTCAAAAAATAATTATATGGAATTACTCTGAACATATCCAAGCATCAACATTTAAATTCTGGGCAAACAGATTGCTGCAATTCAAACAAGTCAAAAATATTACACTACTTTTACCCAAAAAAGACTATATATCACATTTTTTTACCTCAAAGCAAAAAGTAGCGAAGCTCTTAAATTCTTGGGAGCTATGTATCATTTTTCATAGATCAAATAAAATATTCAAAGAATCCCGACATCAAACTCAGCTTGCTTCGGACAAAAAGAATAGGAAATGATGTTTCTATAGGATATTTACTTGCCAACAAATTCTTGTATATTTTCCAGCCAAGTCTGATACTCCCTTTCATCTTTATTCATCATGTATTCAAACAAGAAACTATAGAGGGAAACACTGACACCCCTCACTTGGAGATATTTGTGAAGAGCCTTTTGCAGCTCTTCATCCAAATCCCTGCACCAATAAATCGAGAAATTAGTACACCATACTATTAAATGAGTAACAGAAGATTAGAGGTTGGTATATGCGTGTCAGTTTAGTAAGATTATCTATAAGAAAGCATTGTTCGCATCCATTTATAGATAGGTCAATCTTGATTAATAGAAATCGAAACTAGTAAATGAACAAAGCTGACTGTCGCTGCAAGTGAGATTTGATAATCAAAACTAGAAGCGACAAGCCTTGCAACGGCTAATTGAGCCAACAAAATAAAATTTATAGTGCCAGCATATTGACAATACTGGACTTTTGATCTCAAGGAATCAAGAAAAAAGTCTTTAAGGTTAGAATCTCAAAATCCAAAGCACGTTTCCTTCAAGGAGCATGTAATAGTTGACAATAAAACCACGACGATTGAATTACACAAGATGTCAAGTAACAACCTTTTATGAGGTTGGATAGATCAAGATAAAAATTTTCTATAAATATTGGATATATTTCCACAAGCCTAAACTTTATGCAAAATAAGTAAAAGAAAAGAAATGGGACATAAATGATTTTAAAAAAACCTCTAATAAAAGAAATCTAGCTGTTCCCAAAAATAAGCTTGTTTTGAATTTTAGTAAACATATAATGAGTTCTTTTTAAATATTTTGAAAACTACAAGACTTTGAATGATTTACAAGATAAATGGGACAATAATGAAATCTCTAACACAAAGTTAAGGCACCAAATGATGTTTTCTAGTGAAATTCCGTGGGGGTATGGCATGGCGGATGTGGTGTTGTGTTGTCAACGTAGAGGTTGGTGGCTCTTTCCCAAGCACCGCATATGGATAAGGGAAGGTGGTTAAGGGAGATATTATAAAGAGCAGAATTTATTTTTAAGAAAGTACAACTTCCTTTAGCAATATTGAAATACGCAAATGAAGTCATAACTAGACAAGAATAGTTGTCAACGCATTAATGTGATCGAGACCTTGCATTGAAACAAGAAAATAGATCACTTGCATTGAAATAATGATATAATAGCTTTGATCTAAATCTCAAAATTGCACCATGCAAATTGATTACTAAAACACAAACAAAACTACTCACAAGATTAATACACTTCTTCTGTTTTTAAAATGAATAAGTACATAATATTTGCAACAAGCTAAGTATAACTCCATTAAATCTCCATAATTTAAAAAAATTTGCCATCCAATAATTTAAGAACTAGTGCTCATCATACAAACTAGGACAATTCCCCTTTGTTTATTATAAAGTGATTTATCCAAAAATCATCATGTTATTGTATGTTCCTCTAATTAATTAAGTGCCTTTGAAATTCATCATTAAAAATATACACCACTACTTCATCATCAACATTGCACTGGGCACTTGTTACATTACAGTAATTGGTAAGTATTTAATGCAAGTGCTTGATGTTGAGTTCGCCAAGGATAAAAGAGAGGAAAATCTATGACATTAAAGGACGAAAATCTAACATCCTCTAAAAATCTTAAACTTATGAGTGTGAGCCCCAATGCACTAGTTGACTTTAAGAAGTCCATCTCTATTTACTTTTGGTAATTAAAGGTCCCTAAGAAAGTTTTTCTAAGGTTATACACACCATAATTAAAGCGCCAATATTAAATTTTGAATGCCGTTTATTTAAATCAGTAAAAGATCTATAAATCTCATAATTTAAGCTTTATATACATTTTCACTTATTAATTGTGTTATTATGCAAATGCTGCAAAGAGATGCAAAGTCTAAACTATGAACAACTCGATACAATCAACATGAAAATAAGAGATTATCATTAAATAGGCTTATATATAAACCTATTGACAAAGAAATTAAACGCAAATTCAACGAACAAATTCATTTTCAACTTTATGTGTGATAATTTACAAGAAAATGCAGCTGAGCACCAAAGATTCTATTAATCACTCAGTCTACACATCATTCTATAGATGGTGAGCTGCAGAGAACTCAACCACATAATCTATTTTACACTTGAGTGTCTTTCAAAGTAGATAGAAAAATTGGCATTTTAAATTACTCTAAATTTATGCAGCCCATATGGTTAACAACCTAATGAACATACAAAATATAATAGGGCAAACATCAATAATATCAAAGCAAAGAATGAAATGAGGCTACTTAATAAATTAAATGACCAGTGCAGAAAAATAATGATTTCTCAATGTCAAACAAAAAGTTCATCCAGCATCTTCCCAGGGTTTATATAGGATGTGGATAAGGAGCGTATAATCATATACTCTGTTTTCAATTCATCGTTGCTTGGCACACTATTAAGAAACAATACTGGTGGCATCCCTCATAAATATCATAAATATCAAACCTCAACCAAGCCCATGAACACATACCTCCTAAAATGATGAGCGACTTGCCCATCATATAACTCATGACTAAGGAATCTCTGATGGAGGAATCCATATGCACAATTAAATTCCTCTAATACGCACACAAAGGTATACTTCTAGAAAAATACTACCCATGTTGAGCATCTATATCCTAGATTCTTCTAAAAATTCAAATATATTAAAGTTCAATGATTATAATAAAATACAAAATCTCAGGTAAGAGACAATGCTTCTAATATCAGAAATGAAATTCTGCATAAAGCTCTCTACAATTCTAATATCATTCAATTGGTTTCTCACTAAACAAGGCGATGATGTAATCATCCTGACTCAACATTTTTACTCGTTTCAAGAAGTAGCATTACAAGCAACCTCCAAATATCATTCCAAGGATAAGTAATCCAAGCATATATACGTTGGCAAGTTTATTCTAAATCCCCTCAAGACTATCTCAGCACCATTGGTCAGCTAAAATTCACCCCAAATTTAAATAATTTAAGAGGCATTATGAATCTAATATCTAACATAAACCTCTAATAAAATGTGTCCATTCCATAAAAGCTTCTAATAGTATGATTTTCATAATTACATTTCATACTAGAATTGTATTAACCTGCCAATCTCTAATGCAGGACCCTCTCTCGACAAATTAGATCCTAAAACCTCATAAATTCACAAAGAAACGCTTCGTTCTAATAAAACCTGGTGGACCTCAAAATGTTGAGCAGCCTCCTAACACACACTAAAATTACCATCCATTGTATTGTTAATATCCAAGATATCACAAAAAAAAAGCTAAGCATTTCCAGATAAAAGGTTTCAAGACAGTGTTTATACTCATTTAAATAATATGCACGCTAGACAATATAAATAACATTGCTAACCACTTGAATAATACGTCCTTAATCTTAAAAAAGCTAAGCATTTCCAGATAAAAGGTTTCAAGACAGTGTTTATACTCATTTAAATAATATGCACGCTAGACAATATAAATAACATTGCTAACCACTTGAATAATACGTCCTTAATCTTAAATGCAACCGTTCAATCATCTCTCTCATCTTAACCTAGTGAAATTTGCTCCTCAAATAAATTTTTTAGCAACGCTTGTCACTCTATCCAATGTGTCATCTAAACAAGGGTTCATAAATATTGACTCTTCATCAATCCACTCTCCAACAACAAAATTACATGAGTATCAACAATGCAAGCATTGTGCAAGGACTCAAACCCTGTCAATGAATCATCCATTTGGTGTTGTTGATCCTATAGGCTAATACATTACATTATAATGAGCCTAAAATTAGGTTAATCATGTGAAGGATTCCCCCAAGCAACAGCAACTCACCAGGTAACTCCTTGAAACAAATCTCTCCATAATCATCAAATATTGCCCACATGACATCAAGTGAAAATATGTCATCAAGCTTACAAATCAATGGAGACTAATGTGCAAATCACTTAAATGTTACTACACTAAATCTCAAAGGCATGTCTATGCACTGTGTGAATGGACCTCTTGAATTGTTAGGATCACTAGCCTTCAGGTCTTTATGACTTCAAAACTACCCTGCAATAATTAAAATGGAAGGCATGAGTATTTTATCTTCCCTGGTTTTCCACCTTATGATTCTATATCCAAGGATGTCCTAATATAAGATGGACTACATGCATAAGTAGACATCACGCAAAATCTTTTTGGTGAAATAAAAGGAATGACACTGGACATCTTTGGGATACAAATATCATTGTCATTTGTACCTAAGTTAATATAACCCATCCTTTCTTGCCGTATAAAAAGAAGAAGACTTGAATCTGGGAAATTCTTGGGTTTCTATTATAGTGAAGAATGAAAGTATGCCCGCGACTTGGGTTACAAGGTTAGACCTCTTAGGGTACCTTATAGGTGAGTGTGATTCAGATTTAAGGCTAATACAATCAAATGTATATTTCAAAATACATTTGATAATAAGGTTGCACATTTTCTTCCCATACTTAAAGCATTTATGAAGATGAAATGTATAACCTATAATGAATTCTCAATCTCCTCAAATGCATTATTCTCAACATCAATCTCATGCATGTCAAAGTTTAGTTTGGACTAATCTGGTGGCATTTATAACATACTTTTACACTAAAACCCAAAAAAGGTTTCTGTAGTCCTCTAATTTATTGGTTAATTGTAATCTTACTACCCCTGGCAATGCGTGGAATTATTTTGCGCAAACTGACACAACAACATGTTACTCAAAAAGGCAGAGGTTCACTTGGTCATTATGGTTCTGAACATATAATAAAAGTTTTAAAAAGGAAGAATGCATGTTATATGGATACAACCTGGAGTGGGATTAACTTGCTTTTTATATTAGTCTTAATCTGATTCCAGATCTTTAAAGGTTAATATTTGAATCATCAAGAATCTTACAGCACAATTGCAAACTCTCAAACTTGTTCATGTACTCGACGACAGACATGGTTTCTTATTGGATGGGGTTGTGGTACTCGTAGAGAAAGTAATCCATAAGACAATGGCAGATAATTATATTTTTCTTTCACCTCGACTTGAGCATTGGTGGGTTCTCCCTCAACAAATTCTCTCTGATTTTATTTATCATCAAAAAGATCTTGGTTTGGCTTGCGAATTTTAGTTCAGAAAATCAAACTTACGCACAGTCAACGTGGTCAAGTGTACATAAGGCTAGTTCCTTTAAAGCAAGAAGACAAAAATTAATTTTTATATGCTTTGGGTTAGTTTCCTAAATGCTAAGTTTTATGCAAAAATAAAATAAAAGTATGAATATTGAAACAAATTGAAATTTTCACAAATAATAAAAAAAATTAAACATTAATCCAACTAAGTGAGGTTGACTACATAGATCATTTGCCTCCACTGGGATCTATCAAATAGTAACCCTACCTAATCTCCAAGTACCAAGTATATGTGAGAACATACCTTGTAATCTCTTGCCATGTTCATTTTGGTCATCTTCTTTATCTTCTTTTTTTAACATGGGCAAAATTCATTATCTCAATTTTCAATGCAAGGGAATTTAATAATCTACACTTGATGTCCTAACCATCTGAGGATAACTTTTTCTAGACCTATTTTCAACTAGAGCTACTCCTACCAAGCTACGAATGTACTAAAATCCCATCATATCCTTTTGTATATACCATACCAAACTACAAATATATTCATATCACACCATATCCTTTTGTGTATACCCATTCGGCCCCCTTAGCATCCTCATCATTGCAACACTTATCATTATGGTTCAATTTTATAGTTCACATTTTTAGTTCAACACTCTACCCCATACAACAATTAGTATTATCCAAAATTATATAGCTTTTCCTTCAAATTTAAATGACAATTCAATCTCAAAAACCCAAAAGTATTCCTTCATTTCAACCAATTAACAAACCCTGCTAATCACAAGACCCTCCATTTTGTCATTATTTCATAAGGGCAAGTCAAGATGTTTGAATCTCTCACAATAATTGATTTTCAATTGTCATATCCTCGCTAATTATAACTCTATTATTCTTTAGCTTTAATTCAATATATTTTACTATTACAAACACTTTAAACTTTAAAATAGCCATGATGTTTTTTAAACAATAAAAAATATCATATGCAAATAACACACAAGGCACCTTCTTTTGAATATAGTTAATGAGAATATGCATTTTTAATGCAAAAAAATACAAACTACAATAGATCCTTGATGTACTGCAATTAAAAATAAAAAATTAAACTTGTGTTCGAACACATGCTACTGCTTCATTATTCGTATATGCTTTAAATTGATTACTCTTGAAATGCTAGAAATTATCATAAAATGTTAAAATTTGATTACTCCTGAATTATGTTCTTTTGAACTTTCGCTACTCCTGAAGTAAGTCACATTGCCCTTACTCCAAACATAAGAACATATCCACAAGCAAGAGATTGAGAGAAAGATAATTTCTTTAATTTCATAAAACCTTTCATTATAAAGTTAAACAACCCATATTTATGAAATATAATATAATATAATAATAAAAACTTTATAATAAAAAGTACTCTAAGCAAACCACAAAAGGAAAGAAAAACTCATGATCCCTGATCGTCCATGATGGCAAATAATTCCCACTTGCAAGAATGCGCAAATTGTGATCTATAATTTGTGCACATACGTATCATAATCTTAGTGTATGATTCGATAGAAGCTTGCAAGTGATCTCCATGAAAGAGGGAATGAGAGACTCGTATCTCACAATGTTCGAGTTCAAAGGTTCATTAATCTTATGTTATGGTGGGGAGACCAATTGGATCATCAAAGGGAGAGCAAACGGTGTTCCGGTGGATTCCGGGGCGAATTTATAGAAGCCAACAGCAGGTCTGGCATTCAAGTGCACTCAGGCGCTCAAGCGCACTGGTGCTCAGGCGCTCACCAGACAGAGACTTTGGCACTCAGGCACGCCCAAGCGCCCAACAGACAAAAGGTCTGACGCTTAGGCGCGTCCTAAAGCCCAGCAGACAGAGACACTGGCGCTTAAGCGCGCCCAGACGTCCAATAGATAGAAGGTTTGGCACTCTGGCGCCCAATAGACAGAAGCAGCAACGCAGGCGCACAGACGCCCATATAGCAACGCAGACGCCCAGGCGCCAGTGAAAATTCTAGCTCAGGTGTGACACGTCCAAAACTGCTTATGACACTTTAAGGGCTGATTTGGGATTCTATATAAATTCTAACATGCTGGTTAGAATTTGAGTGTACTAGTGAGTGCCAATTTTATTGGAGCTCATAGAGGCTTGAAACCCTAAAGTGAGAACAATGAGAAATTTGAGAGAAAAGAAGAAAAGCTTAGGGCGGTGAATCTCTTCTTCCTCAAGGAGATTAATAAGTTCTCTATAACTTTATAACCCTTTCCTCTAGTGGATTTCGTATTGTAGTTGTGTGGCTTCGCAGTTTTTCTCATTCTTAGATTTTTCACATATATCCTTGTGTTCGTATGCTTGCATGCTTGTGAATGTTTGTACTATGAATATTCTTTGGTTTTGTGTTTGCCTATTTTTCGTAATTGCTTCAGTAGGTCAAACCCCGATCCTAGGGATTTCTTTGGAGTAAAAGATCTCCCGATTGTCTCAACATCTTAAACATTAATACAAAAGTTTTGATCCAATGTTCACACCTTGCAAAACACCTACTAAAATACAAAACAAAACTCTTCTCAATGTCATTACACCTCTGCCAGACAATATAAATAAGTAATTAAAATAAAAAATACATGAGAATGCAATGGTAAGAAATTGCTTAAGCCTTGCAATACTTGTGAGAGTGCAGGCATGATTCCCATTGTTAAGCCTCTTCAAAAGTGCAATGAAACAATAAATGCCAAAGAGATCATTATGATTGATGTTAATTTGATCCAAATAAATTGAACAGAAAATGGATGTGGTTGCAGCTAAAGGTCAAGGAAACCCCAAACCTTTAATAGCAGGTTATACCCTTGATTCTCCAATCACTTCTTATGACACCATACGGATACAACTAGTAGTATTTTCCACATTAAACTAGCTTCCCACTATAGTTTTTTATAAAGTATATAGCAATATGTGACCGCCCTCTCTCACTAAACTCACAAAGAGTTTATAAATATCACAGCCCATCAAGCACTACCTACACAACCTTGCCCTTGCCCTTGCCCAGTAATCCAATGCAACTTAAAGATGTTAATAGTATTGAGTGGGCCAAAGCGAGTAGGCTCCAACTTTGCTAGAACAAGAGAAGAGGATAAAGATATAGAAGATGATGAACGACAATATTGAGAGATTTCATGGAATGCTACAACAAGATAAGAAATGAAAATGATTATTAATAGAATCAAAGTGCGTGGCAGACCTATTGAGTACAAATATATCCACAAAAAAAACATCAAAAGGCTTGCTTATAGAATTTTCTACCCTACCGAAAGAGTTTACAAAGCAAGGAAACACAACCTAGTAATAAAGAAGAATGCTATTTTACCAAGCTAGATACGAGAGTGAAATAGCCTCAGCAAGTACTATAGAGGAGATTTGATATATAAGGTGGCATGCTGTAAAAATGGAATCCAAAGAAATTTCATCACAAATTCATTAAGATCTTTGATGGTGAGTAATTTTAAGCAAAGGAAATTCTAGTGTTCAATAAAATCAATTTGTTGAGTGTATAGGATGAAATTTGAGGAATGATCACATTCCTAAAAAAAAAAAAATTGAGTTTTATTAGATTTTAGGGCACTATCCATATCCAAAGATTAATTAGAACCCAAAAATAAACTTTTTCCCTCATAATTTTTAACACAGATTCTAGAATCTACATTCTAGTAAGAAGTTCCACATATACAAATACTACATGGCGTTACAAATGAAGGAAAAATTAACCATTTATACTAGCCAAGAAAACAAACACTACATTTATTTTGAAGAGTTAGTGCAGAAATTTGTTATGTCGACATGGCAGCAGCTAATCAAGATGACAGCCACATAAGAATGGGGAGACATTAAAAAAATTTGAATTACTATAAATGGTAAAATATATTTGCTGCAACACCTTTATCAATCATCTTTCACGCTTAATAAATGGCATGTTGAGTAGATTACAGAGTAAATATTTTACTTGTAATGCTATGAATGATAATAAATTAACTTAGAATTGGGAATCATACAAGTTATCTAGTAGGAAAACGGTTAATAAAAGAGACAACGCCAATTTCAAAAACAACAAATTGGAAACCAACAAGCACCAAGACTAGCAATAATGAAGAATCTATAGGTTCTAAAACATGATGAGCAGGACAAATGACTAAAGGTAACACAGCAGTGATTTATAGAGTGATTAATTTGCTGACATATTTGATAAGGTAGAAAGAACTGTCCCTTGCTATATCCCCACCAATACATCCACCTAGCCCAGGCTACCTTGAACATGGTCAAGGCTAGAAGTGGTTGATGAAGTTCAGTAACTCGAAAGGCAAGAAAAGCCATAAAGATGATGTAGAACAGCTAGGCTAGAACAGGTTGAAGTGAAAGATTAAGACAATATATGAATTTAACTATAATAAATTCTTCATTTTGTACGACTAAGTAGCGCTATCAATAAAGACTATAAAGCATCTTGAAAAGGATGAGAAAGCTTACGAAAACTCAGGTCCTTCGTAAGTTCCCTGACCGTCAGAACCATTATGATTTTTCCTTGCCATGCTTTCAATTTGAAGTTCATCAGAATTGAGGTTGCAACCAAATTCTAAGATAGGGACTCCTTTGTCTATTGATACATGCAAAGAAATGCTTGGCTTGACATCGCTCTCATGATCAGTATCATCTTCTTCTTCATCCTTGTTTACATCATGCTCTCCATCTGGATTCATGTAAACTAAAACCTGAATATCCTCGCCATTAAATTCCCTTTTAAGAGTAATTGTCTGGTCGCCAGGGTTATCAATGATTTCAAACGGAAATCCTACTGGCAGATCAAGCTCCTTCCAATAGAAAATTTTAAGTGCAAGTATGAAATCAGTTATAAAAAAAAAATGTAACAGAACAATATATGCTTAAAATGCACTGAATTTGAATATTTAATAGTGCTAAGCAAAAATAAAAGAATTAATATATCCTAATCCAAATTTTAGACAGATCAGTTTTTCGTTTATTAGAAAGGCTTTAATATTATTGAAACACTCTGAAAGAACTATGCCCTACACACAAAGCTCATCCAACGAATAAAACACATCGTAATTAAATTTGGGTAAGATAAACTGACCAAAATATTTTTTGTCCAAACAAATCCAGTAAAATAAAAAATAAAAACATAAAAACTTTTAGGTGTTTGGAACTTTCATGATGTAATAAGATTATGCTGTATATTTTGGTGAAAAGTAAATATAAACCTAAGAAAAATGAAGAAAACAAGTGCAAAATGTGCCAATAGTTGACCAGAGATAAGCGGCAATAGTCAGCCAAGGACCAGCGAGGGTTGCCAACATGCGTGTACACACACATGCCAACACATGCAGTTGACCAAAGGCGAACACGAGGGCCCACAAGGGCCGGCAGAGGTTGCCATTGTTCAATTTGAACGAATTCTTAATTCCTGAATTTTTGTCTAGTTGGGGATTAAGAATGTCATGAAATTTTAGCCGTATTAGATATCTCGTAAGCCAAACACGTGTGATATAGAACTGTGGGGATTTACATTACACACATAATTTTGCAAATCAACAGCCCCTTGGTCAATCCAAAAGAAAACATCCTAGAATTAGTGAATAAAGTATCAAAAACTTTACTGCAGAAACATGTATGTAATTTTAAGGTCTAGTCCATACAGTATATGTACAAAGGGATTAAAATATGGTATATGACTACAAAAAGAATTTTTATAAGTTAATAATTGATTAAACTCAGATGAAAAAATTAGTGTTCAACTTGAATAATATGAAACAAAGCCAAACTGTATTGAAAACTTTGCATAGCCTGAATTAAAAATTGCAACATGTAAAATTCTGAAATATTCATCAGTGATATAAAATGTATTTCTCTTGCCAATAAGGAAAGCATGTGCTATAGCCCTAATAGTATTGTGGAGGAGAGGAAAATACATAAATTCACCATGCAATAAGGAAAGCATGTACTAACACACATTTAAGCAATTATAACATAAATTCACCATGCAATAATCATGGTAAGAAGTGAGTTTCCATATTGCCACGTGGATTTCCAGTGAATCAAAACTTTCCATAGATAAGAAATTTTCAACCTCCTCAACCAGGAATAGATGCAACTTCCCTAATGTTGCCTCTTGTAGATGTCGAGGACGACATTCAATTAAATGTTAATCATAATTAAATCTTTTTACATTCAATTAAATATTTTCTATTTCGATATAATGTCAAGGACGATATTATTTTTAAGTAGGGGAGTTTGTAATGATCCTAGATTATTTATAAGAAAAACGTTAATTTTCCGCAATGTCTAATTTCCGTTTATTGCCCGCGAATTTGCGTTTTCTGTTAAAAACTCCCTCCAAAATTCGTTTTCGTCAAATTTCTGTTTGTTTCGTTACGTA
Source organism: Gastrodia elata (assembly GCA_016760335.1). Taxonomy (NCBI): domain Eukaryota; kingdom Viridiplantae; phylum Streptophyta; class Magnoliopsida; order Asparagales; family Orchidaceae; genus Gastrodia; species Gastrodia elata. The sequence continues at coordinate 16,975,644 of CM028672.1, read as the reverse complement.
TTGATTGATTGAGGAAGATCCTCAAAGCCAATTAATGATAAAACGAAATTTCAGAATGTCCATTAATCTTATATTTAAATTAGGAAAGTAAGTTTCCTTTTTCTCTTCCAGAAACCGTCAGCATTTGAACCGACGGTTCCGGCAGGGAAGGGTAGATTCGGCGTAGGAGCAGCTTCCGAAATTTATAGGATTTAATCAACGGCATTTACGACTGATCAAGCCGCACGGAGCGGATGTGCGTTCAATACGCAGGTCCTATTTAACCCGCAAGTAGCCGCTATACTCTCCCCATTCAATCGCTCACATCTTCTCTTCCTCTCAACCGACCGAGCTATCCCGCACGATTCTCCCCTATCTCTCAACCCTCACGCACGAAGGGACGACGTCGAAGGCCTGCGGCAGAGAAGCAGTAGAGATGAACCCTGAAGCCGACGACAAAGGCGCAGAAGCCAACAAAGGTCCTTGGCAGAAGAAGAGATGATCCCAGCAAGCGACATCCGCTTCGTCCACAACACCGCACAAGACGGACGACGTTCACTCCGTTTGATTCCTTCAGCGTTCGGCATCTTCACGCAGTTGACTCCGCACGATCTCTTTTCCGCACGACTTCTTTCCTCTTTCGCTTCAGTACTCGGCTTCAGTAGAGTTCCAGATAACTGAGGTATGAAATTCATGCTGCTTTGATTTTTATATAAAGATAAAAACTTAAATGTGTGTTAGTAATACTTTATGTTGGGGCTCAAATTAAATTAGCAAAATAAATATCATATTAACTAAAATTAATATTAAAGTTAATAATAAAGAAATTAACAGAATAGATTAGCATAAATTATTTTGGCCTTGAAATTAATATTTCGTTATCACATAGGTAGCATCATTCAATTAATCTAGTATATGCTAGATCAAAAAGTTAACAACAACTTTTTCCTTGCATTATTAGCAAACTCTAATCTAGTATGTTATTGTCAATTCTCAGCTTTGATTTAATCATTAAATTATTTTATTATGTTACTCTCAGATTCATGATACAAAAGAAAGGAATCAAGAATCAAGAATCAGGATTCAGATAAACAGATAATGAATTTTTGCCTAAACCCCTAGAATCATGAATCAGAATTTTATGTGGATACTTGTTAAGATTGTATATTAATTTGACATGCATACTTAGGTTGAAAATAAAAATCAGCTGAATGCCATGCTATTTTAGATGTCACCTACAGCTAGATTTCTATATGAGTGTGTTAGACTAGGTAAATCTAGGCAATGTACTAACCTTGTGAGGACCCAGTGCCGGGTCAGCAGGAGCAGATCCAGCACCGGTTTGCTTGTGGAATAGCAATAGCAACAGCAACAACAAGTCCTCTAACTACATGATCATATTGAGTATTTTAATAGACAAATATATAGACATCAAACATAACTCATTTATTCATTAATTCATAAGTCTCAAATACAAAAGATCAAAATAAAAGAAAAGTTACAAACTTTTAAAAATAGAAAGAGTTAGAAGGAAAGCGGTGGATCAGCAGGTAGCAGTATCAGCACTGCTCAGTTCTTAGCACCTTCCCTCGATGATGAACTTCTGATCTGCTCAGTTCTTTTTCACGAAGAGTACTGGGGCTCCCCAAGGGGACATGCTTTGCCGGATCAATCCCTTGCCGGTTAGCTCTTGAAGTTGTTAGTCTAGTTCCTGAAGCTCTTTTGGTGCCATACGGTATGGTGATTTTGAATTGGGTTGGGTTCCTGGAACTAGTTCTATTGAAACCCGATTTCTCTTATGGATGATAGCCCGGGTAAATCTTCTGGGAATACATCTTCAAAATTTCGAACAATGTGCATTTTTGATAAAGGCACAACTTCCTTTCTTTCTCCCATCATAGTTACTAAGTATGTGCTGCATCCTTTCTGAATCAACTTTCTTGCTTTTATTGGGTTTATTAGAGAAGCTAACAGGCTTTGTCTTCCTATAAATACTGTTGATGTTTTACCGCTTTTGATTGTGACCTTTTTATTCTGGCAGTTGATTACAGCATTATACATGCTTAACCAATTTGTCCCTATAATAATGTCAAAGTTGGTGATGGGTAAATTGACTAACATAGCCTTGAATGATTTGCCTTTGAAGGGGATATTAAAAATACAGAATTTTTGAGCCTCCATGCTAGCTCCAGAAGGTAACCCAATAATTAGTGATGTTGCCAAAAGGAAGGATGGTAGTTCTAGTGTAGCTGCAAGTTTTTCTGATATGAATGAGTGACTTACCCCCGTATCAAATAAGGTGTCACATGATACGTTATTAATAATAGTGTGCCTAAATATGAACTATGAGCATTTTGTACTAATATAAGTGCAAAAGAGAAAAAGAACAAAAAGAATGAAATACCTGATACTACATCGTTATCTCCAGGTGCTAAGACTGGAGTGAGCGTGTAAATTCTTGCGGGAGCAGAGTTACGAGGTGCGGGTCCTTTCCTCTGGTTGGATCTTGGTGCAATTGGTGGCCTTGGGGCGTTGGCTGGTTCTGGGGCAACTCCTCTTGTTTGGGCATGGAACGGGGTTACAGCTGTTGTGGTGTTTGTGACTCTTATGATGGTTACTCCATCTATCATTCTTACGGATCGACAATCCCAAATTTGGTGGCCGAACTTGCTGCACTGATAACACCTTCTGTCATCATTGTAGCACTTGCCATAGGAATGATGTCACCGACAATCTCCTCTCATTCCTTGTCCGAAATTCTCAGAAGTTAGCTGAAATATTTTGGCAGGTGGGTTGTGTTGTTGTCTTTTGAATGTCCCTTGATCCTTTGTAGGATGATCCTGCCTCTTCCCTTGACCCGTGTTGATAGAGGGCTTGCTATTCTCTTCGTGCTCCATGATTAAGGCGCATTCTAAAAGTTCAGAGAAACGAGCATGTCTCAATGGAAGCAGGCTCCAACGAAGAGTGTCTTTCATCCCTGATAGAAAACGGTTGCACCTTGCTTTTACTGTACTTATCAAGTTATGAGCATACCTTGATAATCTTGTGAATTCGGCCTCATAGTTGGCCATGGAGTTGTTACCCTGAACCAATTTCATGAATTGGTTCTCCATGATGCTTTGGGCAGCTTGCGGGACATATTTGGCTCAGAAAGCTTCTGAAAATGCTTCCCAACTTATATTCTCCAATTCTATGTTAGTGAAATCAGTGTTGACGACGAACTCCCACCAACGATCAGCTTCGCCTTTAAATAGATAGCGGTCACACGCACTACTTTTTCACTTGGACACTCCATACTTTCTAGTGTCTTCTATATATCTCTTAACCAGTCTTCTACTTCCACAAGTAGTCCCATGAAATACTGGTGGATTTAATTTGAGAAAAGATTGGAGTATTCCCTCAGAACGATGCTTTTGGAGTGATTGAACGAAGTTTGATAAAGCTTTATTTTGGTTCGCAAGAAATTCTAGGACAGCTTCCATGAAGCGGTCGTTGGTACTTCCTGAAACTTCTAATGATATTGGTGCTTTGATTGGGGTTTCTGATGGTGTACTAAAAAATCCTTCATCCGAATCCATCTTTTTGCCTAAAGGTTGAAAGCTCAACCATATATATATATATATATATATATATATTAATAATGTTTGCCAAAGTAGTTTAGAGACAAAATCCACAACTACGTGTCTAGAGTTAATGCACGCCATAACCATGAGCATACACTTTCTGTCGCAGCTCCCTTATGGCATGTGATACACATTTCATTTGTCCCAATTATTTTTTTGCTTTTAACATAACATTTATAAAACCCAAGAAGTTTAAACTTTAAATATGTTTTCAAGAACAATCTTTTAAAATAATCACCTGTAAAATGCAGAAAATTTCAGCATTTACACGTCTAACATATAAGTTTTTGATATTTACAAAAATAACAACTTACCATTTGCAATGATTGGTAGTTTGTAATGTTTAAGGTTTAAATAATAAATATGTAAATAAGAAAGATTTGAGTGGTACAAATGAAATCCCCCTGATCACAAAAAGAATCTCCAGAAAATTAGAGATATGTAAATTTTAAATTTAAAGACAGATATTTTTTAAATCACTACAAAGCTCTAATTCTTTATTCTACTCTCGCCTAAATTTCTAAAGAGTTTTCTCTAGAATCATATTCCAATAAAATTATATTAGAAGGAAGCTCAACCATAAAAATAATAGTAATTAACCAACAGCAAGTTCTAGTTGCTCTTCTGCTCATCTCCAAATTTTTTAAAAGTATTAGTATTGATTATTCAAAATATGAGTTCATTTTTGCCTTCAGAATTTGTGAAATATCATGAAGAGGGGTTTAGTGTTCTTGGAGACACTTTCACCATTTTAACAATTCAAAATATAATGCTCAAGAAGAATTAACAGAAAGCTCTCGCGCATCATACATTATTCAGCAAATAATAGCAGATAGAAAATTTTTACACTGATAATAGGGTGACTACCACAAAACAAACTTGAGACAACAAAAACAGTATTAAAGAGTACAATATACATAGTCAAACTACAGATCCTTGGAAGCATTTTGAGAAATATAAATTAAAGGTTAGTAAGTTCATGAGAGGCTGTTGCTCTAGAATATAATATGGTAAGATTATTTGGTATGAAGATTTTGGGTTTTTGATAAAATAAAAAAGGTAAAGCAAGATTATTCTCATAGTTAGAGTACAATAGAAAAACTGTAGAATGGAAGAAACTACCTAAGAAAAAGAATTTATCATGTGCCAAGCTTATCCAAGCTTTTTAATTAACAAAATGAATGTGAGATATTTTTATTATCTAAATCTAATCTTTATCTTTAGTTTTTAATATTGTTCCAAGTTGAATATCGAGGTTTTACATCTATACAGATGATGTTGCTAGCGCATGTGAGAGAAATAAGAAAAGTCTTATCCTTGGGAAGAGGGTTTTGACTTATTTCTAGAGAAAACTTTATGCGTGATACGCTGATGAGCATTGTCATTCTTCCTAAATTAAGCTTGGGGCCAATGTAAAATTCCTGGAGAGGTGAGTAGAAAATCGATCCCTACATGGGAGATCACAAGCATGGATTAATACAATTCATTAAAATATGGGTTGTAATCAGAGTGAGCTAATACAAACTGTCAGATGAGTATTTTGTCTTATTGCAATTTGTCTATTATATCTTAATAAATGAATATCATTTCTACATTCTTATTATCAGGTCAATCAAACTTATTATTATTTCATTGTAAATTTATTTTAGTTCCATATTATGAAATACAAGTGAATGTACTGTTCTTCCTAGATTATTTTACAGTTCTTAATTTGAATTGCTTCCTGGAGACTTCATAAATGCTATTAAATCTTGCTTTTATTTGATACTTAATACAAAAACTAGCATGAGAGTGAGCAAGAGTTAAACTAGACTTCTGTATACTCTTTATTAAAAATCAGATAATTAGACTTGGAGAGAGCGTAGCGTGGTTGCGAGAGTTCGTTTAGAGGTTATATATATAATTGGCGTTTCAAATGTTTGGCTGTGATTATTTAAATTTTATGATTTAAATTTTTTATTTTTTAAATTTTGCCCTCATTTTTCCTCAATCTTGATCTCAAAACACACATATATGACACGAGCAACACAACTATTATGGGACCAAAAAGATTTAAGCCAATCTCAATGCAAGAAAATAGAGAAAACTTTATATGGAAATTAAATGATCAAATAAATACCACATTGAAGCAAAACAAGTAGGTATCCACAAGAAAAAAAGTCATCGAATTGAAGTAATTTAAAAGATCAGCTAACCCATAAAAAATGATTCAAAAAATATAAAAGATTAATAGCTAAAAATATATACACATCAGCATCAATTATCATGAAACACTTGCTCCACTAGCACTACTCAATATTATAAGAGCATTGATAGCCCTATCACTAAATAATAGTGAAAAGATTCGTTAACCAAACATGATGCCAACAAATCTAAATAAACACCTAGAAGATTAGATTTATTAAAAACACTTTCAACTATACATAGTGTTTAGACAAGAAGATAAAGTCTTAAAGCAAATAAGAATCTAGTACAAACTAAAGTAAGCTCCAAGGGCCTAAAACAACAAAATTAATAATTACCTTATAAAGTAAGAATTTTAAAGTGAAATTGAAAGAACATTATACATTAAGACTTAAGATACAAACAACATGCTCATTATCTATTTATACATTGATAATTTTATTTATACGTGAAATAATTAGAAGTGTTTGAAAACTTCAAATTTGAGATAACAACTTTAGATTTAACTAATTATTTTTTTAAGATAAAGTGCATCAAATAAAAGATGCATTTTTTATCACAAAATTTAGAAGATCTTGTAAAAGAATTAATGAATGATAGTATCTACAATACTAGACAATAATATAACAATTATAAATGATGCTGGCGCACTTGAGACTATTTTAAGAAATTATCATCAAAATTCAGCGTTATCTGACAGCAAGACAAAACTATGTATGCAACTAGTCTACTATTAAGATTCATGTAAACACCAAGCACAATTCTACATCTAACTCAATTATTTGAATATATTGATAATGATTGGACAAAATTTGCAGATGATTTGAAGAAATATTTAGGACATTCATTTTCAGCGCTGAACAAAGCAAGCAACAATTACACAATCTTTAGCTAAGAAAACTTTATTGCAATAACTATAACAGCAAATTACCAATATGAACAAAGTGCATAACGGAAAATATGGCAAGATCACAAGAAGCTAGATTTATTGTAATAGCAAGTCAAATATACAATGGTTAGAAAACTATTCTAGAATTATATATATTAATATCAAGTGTCACTTTATTCAGAGCAACGACCCAAAAAAGATTATGCACAAGCATTAAAAACCTTAAGAATAGTTAACAGATTTTAATAAAAATTCTACCAAAAGAAAGTTTGAAATATTTCGTTATATGATCTAAATCATTAAAATAAGTTTCAAGGGGCGATGAATGTAGCCCACATTTTTTTTGGTGTAAACAACATCTTTTTGTGATAAAGATAATAAATTAAATTTATAGAAATTCTAGAATATTGGGGAATTGTAGATAATTATTAATAAAACCTATAATTGTAAGATTAAAATATATTAACACAAACCTAGTCACTCATAAATGGTGTTTCTAATATAAATAAAGATAAGTTATTATATTTGTATAACACAAAAAACATGAGCATCATTAATAAAGCTCTCTTCCCTTGTTCAATTTCCTTTTCCTAAAATTATAAAGAGTTATTTCTAACATCCTCTCAGCACTTCTTCCTTTTGGTCAGTCATACTTTCTACCCTTAATGCTGTTGTTAATGCTTCTTTGCCTAAGTTGCTGCTAATGTTTCTTTTCCTATGTCATTGCTAATGCTTTTATTTTTCAACTATTGCGACAATTATGCAATCCATAGCCATCACCCCCAATATTATGTTTTCCAATGGTCTGTCACTATCATTCCCTAAAGGTACATCATAGTCGTGAGTAAAAAGCATGCTAGTGTTTCCACTTTGGGGTTAAAAGAGTTACTAACTTTGAATCAGTAAATAAGTCGATCACAGCAATCCCACATGCCTTGCCACTGCAACTGCCACTACCTTCAGGCGTGTCCTATTAAGAACATGCAGGCCAGTTATAATAACCCTCAAAATGTTTAACGTAATTATCACATTTGGAACTATTTCTTCCATTATCTCCGCTGATGGCCTATCATACTCACCACCCATAAGGTTCCACTTGGAAGAGATTTTTTACAACTTACATGTAGAAAAGCAGTCTTCACTAAATGTTTATGCTTTAATGAAATTAAACACTTTTCCTGCAAAAGGCTGGCATTGAAAATAAAAACAGTGGTTATGGCGGCTAAAAGAATGGTATTCAAAAGCCAAAAAAAGAAAAGTACAAAAATGATGACAAACTTTAAAGCAGCCCTCCATTCAACACCATCTTCATCACCTTCAAACAGACCATCTTGAATTAAAACTGTGGGAATTCAACTTCTTCATCATTGCTCTTGAATCTACTATCATTACCATACCAAGATTCAATATTATAATTATTCTGCATAGATCAATGTCTCTTAGCACAATCAATATTTTCCTCACCAAAACTGATTTTAACCTTTAACTCATCAATAAGATGTTGTCTGCATTGAGTGATTAGAGGAAACAAGTTATCATACTAATTTTTGCCAATTATAAAGTTTATCATCCATGATTCCCAATCAAAGCAACCCAACCACCTACTCTGAAATTTGGGGTTTTCCGCATAACAAAATCTTTGTTTGCTAAACTATATGTGTGATTGAAATTATAGAGTATAAATCTCTCTAATATACTCAGTTCGAAGGATTCAATTTGGAACATAACAAGCCAAAATTTCCAACATCTTACAACCCAAGTGAAAAAAAAAAATCTATTATTGTTAATAGGGGAGACTAATTTTTTTAGTAAATAAATAACATTTTTAAACTTTCTTGATTGTTTAATTCTAAGAAAAACTTAGTCACTCTTACACTTTAAGATCATCCTCATAGTAGAATTTCATGGCATAGCCAACAAGAGCTTGTTAGTGCCTACACAAGCATTTCGGTGACATTGTTCAATCAGGTGACATTTGTGCATGCACAAATAGAATGTCAACAGAAACCTATGAAAAAAATTTACAATCCCACAAGAATGAGATTAAACTAGGTATGGTTTCACAAGAGTTAAAGTGTTTTCTTGTAGTTGACAATGCAGTTGCAATTGACATGTTGATTGACAAACTTTAACCCAATTAATGCAACTAAGTTTTTCAAATTCAATTATTTTGCAAATGTGTGGAAGAAACAATGCATTTTATTAGAGTATGGAAGAAAATATGCATTTTATTAAAGTTTAGCTGACTTTACTACTAGACTTGAGAAAAATTCAACAAAAACAAAGGTTACAACCAAGCCTATTGACCATTTAGTAGTCAAAATTATGCAGGAATGAGAGCTTTAGCCAAGATTTGAGCCAAATCTTGCCAAAAAAAATTGAGATAGGTATATCGTACTGCCATATTATATCTCATTTTGCCGACATTATTATTTAAATGCTAAAATCAACTATCACGACATTTAACAAATATAAGGGCCTTCCTAGGGCTAGATTCGAGTACAGTTTGAGCGATACTCGAACTCGAAATTTTCGAGTTGAGTTCGACTCAAACTTTCCGGTGGCCACCGGCATTTTTGAAATTTTGAGATGTGAATCGATGAGGTATCATTGAACCATGCATGAAATTTTTAAATAACATAGCATTGCACGCAGATAACTGCGAACCAAACAGCCCCGAGTATAAAACATCTGAAGTAAAATTTAATAGTCAGTATTAAGAATGAATAAAATCAATTAAAAAATGGCGTTCATGTGAGCATACCCGGGGATCTTTAAATTCCTGAATGCAATCGATCTCTGATCGGAGAACTCTCAGGAGGTTTCCATCCGCTTCGGGCTTAGAAGAGGCGAATCGAAGATGTAGGAAAGATGAAGGTTTCTTGAAGCTCTGAGTTAGCGCACTCCGAACGAGAGAAGAAAATGGTGAAGATACCAAAGGGGAGTTGAGCACAGCAGGACGGTGCCAATAACAGAGAACGAACGAGACCTGGCGGCGAGTGGCTCTGCCAAGGAATGAGCCAGCAATTGACGATGCCATTTTGGCCCGCACGGAGAGATTTGTAAAGTTCGGGGTCTATAATTGGAGGGGGAAAAAGCGTGGTTTTTTAAACCCCAGTTCTCCAAGCAGAGTGGTTGGAAAGTGTCAGAGGGCTCGACTGTTTTGAAGGATTTGCTACAGGTTGTCAATATACAAATGATAATATTATTTATAATTTTAATAATAAATATGCTTTAATTATGTGACATTTTAGGATATGCATGGGTTATTTATTAAAAAATAAATATCCCTTTGATTTGTGAATTTTAGATATATTAATGCTAGTTACATTAATGAATTTTATTGGATAATTTTTTATTTTTATATAATATTTAAAAAATTTTATCAAATAAAAAATAACATTAAATGTGCATATTTTTTGGAATACACTCATAAATATTATAATTATAGATTTTTTCAATAAAATTAAATGATAGAAATAATCAAACTGTATAATATATATTTATAGTATCAAAGAGATTATATATGGTTCATTTCAAAATATATTGTAATCATGGAGTTTTTCTTTGGTATTATATTTTTCTAAAATTGCTTAGATAAAGAATTAGATAGTAATCAATAAATAAATATTTAACTGACAATAGCTCATTATGTGAGCTTAGCTACATCAATCTCTTGCTTCTATTGTGCACTATCAAATAGAAGTTCATTGCTCCTTTATTTCAACCAATCATCCTAATTAACCCAGGTGCTGGAACCTCTTGCTTCATGATCACATGATTCTCAATAGCTTTGTCCTTTAAATAAGGATTTCTAGCACAATTGAACTTTCACTATATTAATTTGGTTTTAGATCTACTAAGTAAAAAACTTATTGATTCTAAAGTAATCTTCTATAACTTAAGTTTTATTTTAACTCCATCCATAATTATATCAATTAATAGAATATCATCTGCAAATAACATGCACTAAAGAATTTTCTATTGAATGTGCTATGTAAGAACATCCAAAATAGTAAAATTAAAAGTATAATTATTTAAGTTTTAGACAATTCATTTATATATATATATATATATATATATATATATGTTCATAAATATATAAATATAAAATTATGCATTATAATACATTTTAAGTATGTGATATATAATTCATAATTTATGTTAGATTTAGATTGATATTTTAGAATTATATATATATATATATATATATATATATATTTTTTTTTTTTTTTTTTTTTTTTTTGTAATGCAAAGTATCAATTTTATAAAAATTAAGAAATGATATTTTTCTCACTTATTGTAGTTTTTTATGTTATTATACGAGTACATATAATTTAACTCATTCATGCTTGACTAGTATTGAATGACTTCATCATGATTTAATGTTATGCTAATTAAGAAACTTAACTTAGTAATAAAAGACAAATCAATTTTTCTTGTTTATGATCTTGTTTGAGGCTTTGAGAGAGCATGAAAATTCTCCATTCTTAATTATAATATATCAATGTTTTTATACTTGTGCTTGTTTACTTTTATGTTTTTGGAAATTTATTAGACTCACTTTGTTGATGAAGAAAATTTAAAGCATGGTGCTCAATGGAGTATTTGATTTAATCATATTTGTAAGTACTAAATAAGATACTATGATGAAAAGAAATTATTTTATAAGTTATTATTATGAAAATTTTTGCATGTTTATGTGGATATTAAAATTTCCTCTATTTCTTTCTACTTTTTATTCGTATGTTTCATATTTATCGAGTATTGTCGAATTTTAATTTCTTCGCCATGAACAAAAAATTCAAAGTTTAATTGATTTACTTATAACTCTCAATGAACGTACATCAACAAAAAAGATAAATCTTTAAATAAGATTAATCGTAATTTTGATTCACACTAATGAGCATGCACATTCCTAATATTTTTACTTGTATCTTGTCATGTCCTACTATATGTATATATATGTCTTCATGGATGTGGATCAACTTAGGTCATCTGCAAGATATTACAATCAAGATAGTTGAATTTTTATTGCAATGATTAGCCCTTTGTGCCCACCCTCATCTACTTGAACAAGTCCATTAGTGTATCACATCTCAAGGCGCGCCTCCATCTAAGTCACTGATGTATCATGGTGTGCCCCCTCCAAGCCCACCTTACACAGCCCTTTAGCTTCTTTCATGAGATTTTTTATGGTCTTTATAACATTAGAGGAAAACATATCAATGTATAAATATATATGTTGTGCTAATGCATATCCAACAACAACTAGCATTGTTCATGCTTAGAAATCTAAGTTTGCTTTAATGTTTTTTTTCTTAATGCGCTCTCACTACATGTTCATATTTGCCCCTTGTCAATGTTTTTCGTGACTAGATATAAGGGGCTTCTTGGCAATTGTCCTTCTCTTTGCAATAGTAGAACCTAACAAGATATACTTTTATGTCAAATTAAACACTACACTACTTGTACTTTTGTTACACTCAATGGTATAAACTATCACTTAATGTATCATTCTTATTTCTTGTTATATTGTAAGAGAAGTTATATCATTTAGAATTTCTGCAAATATTAGATAAATTAAATATGCCAAGTTGCAAGCACCAATTTTCATGTTCTCTTTTAAAAGTTAAATAACCACCATACTTTGAGGAAATGTTAGATGAAAGAACTTCTTTATCCATTTTTCAAGACAACATTTCAAGGCATAGTCTCTCTAATGTAACATTTTCTCTTTGCAACAAGTTGAAAAATAGAAAAATTAAATGCATCATATTAAAAAGATAAGTGAAACAAAGTTCTTTGCAATTGCCCTTCAATATAAATTTTAACTTGAAATAACTAAAACACAAATCGAGTGAGGCTGAACCTCCCGCCGAAGTTGTGTGCATCCGCCGGGTTCGCCTGTCGGGTTCACCGAGAAAATTGAGGGGAAATCGAGTATTTCGTGCGCTTGAACCCACCTTAAGGGACGTATCATTCTAAATTTCCCGGAGAATATTTTGACAAAAGCATTAGATTCTTAAATGACATATTTAAGTTCAGATGGATTTCGCAACAACACGAGTCTTTACAGCTTACATAGAGATGGATCTTTACGCATACAAACAAAATCAAGTGTTTGAGACTAAGTAAAGTGTAGAGCAAGTCTCTCACCGTGAAGTTCTATCATCCACATTAGCCTTATTAAATGTTTGTTAAGCATGGTCATCATGATACCTACCATTTGAGTCTTTTAAATCAATAAATGCATGGAATGAGGAATTAGCAAGTCCTCAAGGTTATAACCTATGAAATCAAAGAGAATGCTTAGCCTCGCTCTATTTAACTAAAATGAGATCTCGCACAGAAAAAGCTAAGCGCTAATTTAATTACTACATAAAATTGATTTTATGTAAGAAAATCGTTTATTCCTTATATTATAACTTGCATATCATCCAAATGGATCAATGGTTGAAGTCCAAAATTAAGATATTTTTGAATCTCAACCATGCACATCTAAATGAACAATGATAGATATTCTATTAATTTCTCTACGAAAAATTAAAGGATTATAGCCTATCTAAACATTTTTACAAATAACATTTAATCTTTGGTTTGGATGATTTAAAAATTATTTTTATTTATGCATTATTTTGAATAAATGATTACTATCATCACTAATCAAAACGTCAGCATCATCTTACCAGGAGATTTGGTCAACATAAGCAGGTTGCGACTTATGAGGCTTATTTTGAATGAAGTTTAAAACAAGTATCCACCACAAGACCCACAATTAGGGCTGGCTTCGAATCGAATTTGATTTTGGGTCAAATTATCATACCCACAATGTGGCAATACAAATAGTGCTTTAGCAATCAACCGAGGATCAAATCAAGCTCCGAATTGCCACATTTATTTTCAACTAATTACGAAATATTGACAAAAAGGCCATTGGCCAAACTCATTTCTTAGAAGCTTGAAAAAAACCGCCCAAACAAATTTAACCAAGGACTCAAAATGATGATCATTTAAGTAGCTGCATTTTAATAAAAATATGCATATGGTTGATCAAATCAACCTACTAATTGTCTATCAAATTCCATGATGCTATATGGTTTCAGATACCTTTCACAAGAACCTAAAGGGGATCTTTGAATTGCTGTAAATTAGGTGTAAGATATAAAACTTTTCAAGATTTTAAAATATGCTGGTTTGGCTTTGGGTAGAATTTGCTCAATAAAATTTTGTGAGGGTACAATTTGCCCTAACTTTTACAAAAGAGCGCAGCAATCACCCGGCACAAATCCACAACACCATGATCACACAACAAAATCCATCGTCTTCGTTGTCATCATCGTCTGCATTGACATCATCATACATTGTCATCGCTATCATCTGTCTGCACCATTGTCAACGGTTTGCATATCATCTTTGTCGTATCCACCTTCAAGCCCTTTGCCTATGTTTTTTAAAATACATTGGATCAAAATACTCCTAACGAAATACTGAAATATATTTACTCTAGTGCAAAAGAGATAGAGATTGGGCATCGAGCAAGAGGTCAGGCGCACACGGCCCTCACCAACGAGTCACACCACAAGGCCAAACAAACACAGATCATATTAGAGCGACCACAGAGCTAACAAGATTAAATTTAACAGCACAATGAGCAAAGCAGAACACTCAAACAAAAGGACGAGCGAAAGCAGCCTCAAATGGCACCAAAATTGATGGCCATGACCAATGACCGGATGACGACCCAGGGAATGAAGAGAGCGACAAGCTCAAGCCCTAATCATTTAAAGCAGCAGACCCTTCCCAGCATGCCCGGCGCAACTTATTTGCCCAGTGCAGCTATTTGGTAATTATGGGATTCAAAATAAAAATATCTCGCATCACATTTTATCAGAATGAATCATAAAATAGATAAAAAATATATATATATTTATCCGCTGCAACCAGACTCGTGTCCGTCCACATAAAACATTTTTTTGAGAACCCATAATACTCTGTTTTATTTAGCATCGCCGGAAGTGAAAATCGGGTGCTCATGCAGCAGAACTTAACCAAAAAACTTCTTAAGAACATTTCTCGTAAGAGTTCACAGCAGAAAAGAAAATAAATAAGGAAAAAATAAACAAAAACTGTAAATTAGAAGGCAGGTAGGCGCTTGAAGCGTACGAGAAAGGTGGCAACAATCTCACTGAAATCCTTGAGAGCTGGAAGAGGAAGACATCACGGAGAGGATATCAGTGACCGAAGCCATGGCACTTAGAGCCGCCTTCAAGACATCCTGAGAACAACCGGGCTTAACTATGCTCTTTACCTGGTGTAATTCATAGATAGATAGATAGAAACAACAAAAGATTAGAGAAGCCTGGGAAAAGTTTTAAAACGTAACCAGAGTGAATGCCAACCTTATCCAGGTATTCCTGCAGCGACTTAATCCGCCCCATGTAATCCTGATCTTCTACGGATAGTGTAAACGTCTTAAAGTCAGCACCGGGCCCGTCAAACTGAAGTGGTCCAGGATTCCTATATTGATCATCCAATAAAAATGCAGACGCATTGCGTCTCAGCAGCCTGAAATAAAAAGTTATAATAAAACATGAGAATTCTACAATAACTGTTTTTGTTAAGTTACTGCACAGTAAAACAGATAATATAGGTGTGATAGTGTTGGCGTATCGTTTAAATGAAATTAATGCTGGAGATTGAGATCATGTTTTGGAGATGAGCCGCTCTTTAGTAGGCGTGTCATTGTTTTTATGAAGTTAATGTTGGAGATAGAAATGTTGGAGATGATAAAGACATAGTGATGTTCTTTGGTTGTCAGGTTACTGTTCTTATAATTAATTTTGTTTTACTGAACTAATACTATAGCAAGATTTAAAGCATATTATTAACTGCTTTAATTTGAATAAAGATAAGATAACATTTTTATAATTTCTTCAAATTTTAAGTTTTGATATCTTCAATTTTCTTCGGTATACATAATTTGTAATAAAGTTTGATGATATTGTGTGCACAATTATTTGCATATTCTAAATGATCACCAAACATATTTTGATGTTTAAAAATTCTCATATTTTCTATATGATACCCTTGCAATTTAAAATTTTCAAGGTAAAGAGTTTTTTTATTTTGTGTATAAAGCAATTCATTTCATTGAGGCTACAAAATCTTGATAGAAAGCTAAATTTCCATCATTAAGGTTGTTTTTGAACCATTATGTGCCTAACGCTTCTTTTTTTCTTTTTTTAATTTTAAATTTTAAATTGTTAAGAATATCAAGGAATGGTTTTTAAGAAAAAAGCTAAAATAAAACAGGCTCAGTTAACGACCAACAATTAGAGTTCAGCAAACATGCCTAATTCAATTTTTTTGCAGTACATTACAAAGCTATAGTTATACCAACTAAACTTATATTATAAAGTTGATTACATAATGGTGATGAATCTAGATACCTCTCATACAGAAGCTAAACAACCAAAATTTCCCACAAAGAGAATAATGCTTCACAATCTCCACTAAAGCAATAATAAAATTTTATCGTTCAATTGAGTTGTCATTCTTTTGACTTAATATATACATTCTTTTGACTTAATATATACAGAACTGCATTTGGCATTATAAAAAAAGGTATAGTTGAGAACACGAATGTAAGCATATATGCTTATGTTTGGTACTTAACACAATTTTTTTAGTTTTTTAGAAAAACTTTATAAGTTGAAGCATACTGGCTTAACCATGGTTTTTAGAGGTAAATTAAAAAAAAAAAGCATAATAACAACAAAAAATTTACTATAAATATAATAGTTTGATGATTGTAAGAAAATTGATGCAAGTGATTACAAGAGATGATGATGCATTGTTGGAAAGATCGATGATTATTCCATGGGACAATGTATGCCACAATTAGGTTAAGAAAAATAGTTTTGATCCAATAGGGATTGTTGAAGAACTTATAAAAAAGAAATATTGCAATATTGATAAAAGGAATTGAGCATTTATTTTAGTACAAATAATGGAGACTATAATGAAAAAATGTCCTAAAGTAAAAATGGGAATATCAATCCTCCAATTAAAAAAGCTTTGAAAATGAATGAGTTCAAGGATAAGATTAAAAACATGGTCAATATTGAGTGATAAGTATTAAGAGCGACACAGACTGTAAATTCAGTTATAGTAAAACCCATGCATAATGAAAAATCAATTAGTTGATGATATTTACCTTGACACAGGTGAGCGATCATGGGTCACATATATGCTGACAAGAATTTCCAAATATGTGAAAAAAATAAGCAGGTCAACTTTTGGCCTTTATGCTTATTTTCATGCATGAAATTGAAGCATTCAAGCATACATTTTAGCAACGTTTTACACTTTGAAAAAAATTGAAATGAAACCTTGACTACCCACCGGCATGCATGTCATTTAATCATTCATAAGCAATTTCATTCAAATTTCTATAATTATTCCATCTTGTGAAAAAATTGATTAACAGTCATTGAATGTAAAACCTACAATACATCTTCTAATGTCGCCACATTTGAAACTGTCAGCTCAAAAGCATTGTCGCATCAAGAAAACCACTTTCAAATCCTGGAAGTAATCTAACAATTTTGCCAACCTACAATACAAGTAGAATCATGCTAATATAAATGTTTAAATGCTTACCAAGCAGTTAAAAATCGTTGCAAATTTCTTATGGATTACCTTCTACAATAACCCATGCAATTAAAACTAACTATTTGCATTCAAAGTAAGAGCTCACAAGAACAGACCAACATTGAGCCCAGCAAAAAGCAGCCATCATCGCAAAAAAAATGTCTGCAGCCAACTCTAGCTCTATCCTTACAAAGAGCAAAGCTTGTGTACGATCAGAAAAATATATTTTACTAATCTCAACAAGTTTGCACAGAAATAGACCCTGGATTGATCCTATGGACCCATAAACAACAGTACCCAAGTTTTTTAATCAAATAACCTGCTTCACTAACAGAAGGCTCATGGCATGATGCATAACAGTTGGCACTTTTATGACATTTAACTTCAAGTTTTCAAATACTGCTTAAAAATATTATAATACAATTTTTAGATTAACCTTTACTACATTCAGAACTTCTTGGCAACAAAGTACGAGTTTAGTTCTTAATACTGTAGTTCCACAAACATGTATGAACCTCTAAAAAACAATTTTCTAATTCCTCACTCCCCCAAACACAAATTTTGAAATACAATAAAATAAAGATAGTTCCATAAACAGGATGTATGATCCTCCAAAAAAACAAATTTCTCATGATCCACTACCCCAAATTTTAATATGCAATTATAAAGATAGGTATACCTCCTATAAACCATTTTATACCTTATCATTCTTAATAAATTTAATTGAACACATTTTTTTACTAAAAAACGTTTCAGTATGACTATCAAAATTATCCTATTATGTTCTATGATTGAATATTGACTACCACACAGTGATATCATGATCATTATCATTTACATGTGGCATCACCCAAGTTCATACCATCAATACTATAAACCATACTCTTTGACTTTCACCAGTCACTTATATTGGATCAAAGGAAAAAATATTTTCTTTATCTTTATCGTGGTAACCAACTAACCCCATGAAATGATCAGCATTCTCCTCAAATGCATTGTCCTTTAGTAGCTTGTAATTACTTTGAACAAATTCCTCACAAATGTCAAACCATTATATCAAAAATCATATTATCTTCATAGGCAATCATGCCCCAGTGCTCCTTTTAGTTATAACTCAAAACCACTATTGTCAAATATTTAAGCTTTGACTTCAGCAGATTCACTAGCAAAAGAGTGAAGTCTGTGCCATCAAATCATTCAAAACAATATTGTATGTGAACCAAAATGATATTTTCTTTACAATATGCTAAATACAGAATCCAAATTACCAAATTGAGAAAAGATCAACAGAATACGTTTAAACTGCAAACAATAAATTGCATAAATTAATAATTGTAATAAGGATTGAAAGCATTCTCTCTATGGGATATTGTCTAGTCCTCCAGCATTATGACAATATTTATCTTGATTCATCACTACCGAGTCTATATTCAAATTAAAAAGAAAGTTGAAGGGTATATAATTGGTTACGATAAAGCCAGAGAATGCATCCACACATAATGCATCCACACATTATTAATCCAAGTTTCATAAAAAATGAAGGAGCAATTCATTTCCATTAATGAGTTTCTTCTCCGTCTTCACTAGCGGCAAAGTAAGCTTCTCATCTCCACTTTAATTTTCATCTTAATCTTCATCAGTAAGAGGCAAGGGGTTTGAGGGTTCCCGTAAGTTTGGTAAAGAATGCATAACTTTATATGGTCTATATTCATACAGATGTATTATGAGCAATAAATTTCATATAAAATTATTATTAATTCCATTCTCTAACTCAATTCACAACTATTGTGTAACTTTAAAGAATCTCAATACGTTTCAAATCTCAATGAAAAAATTGTTAAATTGTAAGGAAGTGTAGCAACAAAAGCAATATATTGCCTCATCATTTTATCAATACAATTATCCATGCGGATATTATTGATTCAAAACCTCCCTCAATTCAAAAGCAAAACTAAACTTGCAAGAGCCAAAATGCGAGGCCGAATTAAACTGATCCATCGCACGGCCTGAGCACAAAGCTCTGTTGAACGGTTGGCCCATTTCGAACACTTTTTAGTTGCACAATAAACGTCAACTAATCCAAAATAATTCTGTCTAAATCCCGTCAATGTTTAGACAATCATCATGAAATCGTTCAAAAAGACGCGAAGTCATAAACAATATACAGCCCCATCTATTTCACTCAAATCAATCCCCTGGGATCTAAAAGAGCAAACCCTCAATCTGACACTGCAGTAATTATCATCACAGTTTTGACCACGCAATGGCTGCCACATGACCAAATATTGTATCGACTAAATGCTGCATCCTGAAGATTCTCATTCCTCCAAAACCACATTATATTATATCTAACTTGTTTTTAAGGATAATCGCTCAACAATATGCATGATGCATGCAAGTAGCACCTTAATACTTCCAGCCCACCATGTAGGCCATAATGTATGCCACAATAGCTAGTGGCTCATGCATCTCAATGCAATGAAGTGGATCAGCCTCAAAGCAAAAAAATGAATATAAATAAATTACATATTTGCACAAACTCAAGCAAATACATAAAATTTGTCAAATTGTAATCTGATCAAAGGAAAACGTTGTGCAATTGGCACACTGGTAATTCTATTTGTTCTCATTTATAGAATCCTTTCCCTCTTCCCTTCTAGAGAACAAAAGAATTGATCGAGCAGATTATAAATTCTTGTGTGGCACATGCCTCTTTGGCTATTCTTTACTCTCACTTCTATGGTCTGGACAATATTCCTCCTCTAGAAGGTAACCCAGCTCAAGCACTCAGCCAGTGCTTCAGATCCAGACAGATCATTAAATCAGCTTGGCTGCTAAACCACAAGCTAATAGGTTCAACTGAATAAACCAATCAAAACATCTAGTTAAAAAAAATCAGTTACATATAACAACATCTATTTACAAATAGAAATCTATTATACTATGTCCATAATCCTTTGTATAAAATAGCTCAAATCATCTAAAATTGATTCATAACCTTTTATTTAAGAGAAACATAAAAATTATAATATGACCTTTTATTTATAATAAATAAAAGCCATAATAAGCTGTTAAATTCATAATCTTTTATTTATAAAAAAAAAATTTCCTTTTATTAAGCAGTGAGCCAGCCTAATTAATTTGCACTAGTTCAATGGTTCACACCATTCAACTGGTTCTGAGTCACAATGATCATTTGAATATTCAAAAACTAGGTAAATCAAGACCAACATATCTGTCAGTTCATAACTCCATTTGTTGTTCTCAATGGATTATTTCTAGTCATTCGCAAGATATGAGATTTTTAATAACTCTACTAGGCTTTAAACATCTTTTACTTGAAAAGATGCCCCACACATGAGGTTTTTTATTTGAATGTCTGTATTATGCCACAACAAGTAAAAAAGATTTTATCCAACTCAAACTATATTCAACTGAGTCAAAGTATACTCAAAATTCATTAAAGGGGGTCTCAAAACAACCTCAAGATAAAAATAAGTTGAATGCAAGTCCAGCCAAATTTCAGGCGATTTTTACTGAATATAGTTTCAATCCTTTTTAGCAATTTCAAGGACGATTAATTAGCTAATAGAGTTAAAACTACGTAGGCAAATAAAGATATACCAAACATATCATGAAGCTAAGAAAATCATGAAACAAAATTGTGATCCATGAGTTTATCACTCCCAAGAGTTAAATAACAAAGACAATACAAAGAGGACGAATGTGAAAAAAAAATTAAAAAATGTATTTAGATAGAGTAATAAGAATTTGAAGTACAAAGAAAAAAAAAAAAGTGAACCTAATAAAATTAAGTAAACATAGTGGTTTTTGCATTTATAAAGAAGCCAAAAATTTGCAATAATAAAGAAACATAAAACCAATCGATAAAAAGTAGGTTGTAAATGTAGTCGTATGGCTTAAAGATTCGGAATATAATCTAAATACACTGAACTACTAATAGAAGCATTGAACTATGACTATCAAAATCAAATAACCAGACACTAAATAACTGGCTAAGACTAAAGAGGAAAAAATTTGCCAATATTTTCAAAAGGGGTCAATACAAACCCCAAGGTAATTTCAAATTGAAATTAAAATGCTAATAAGAGAACATACTCATATGCTTTTCCTTTCAGATCAACAGAAGCTGGATGGACAGCAGGTTTCCCTATTGCACTTATACCAGGTCCACGAGACCATCGTTTTACAGTCATCATAGCCTAGCACAAAAAAAACATAAAAATTGCATGTTATCTGTATTGCATATGCTTCAAGTTATGGAGAATCCATTTAAAAGAAAATGAACAAATATTACTGTAATTGGCGCAGCACCACATTTCCATTTGTTCACAGGATTTTTAAGGTTTGTTAAAGTAGCAAGGTAGCCATTAAGGCCAGCTGCAAGAATATGGTAACAGATGTGCCCAAGAACCTGTTACAAGATTGATCCTTTACATTACCTGAAGATCACAAGATTATAAAACAAAGAGAAAACTAAAAGAAATTTGAACTTACATAAGCATAGTCACAATCAAATTTGGATGGTAAAGATCCTCGAGCTTGATATCCAAAAAAGTGACAAATTGCATTAAATTTCTTTCCTTTATAGGTCCCTTCTTTCTATAATAAAAAAGGCAAAATATAATAAAGGTAGTTCAGAAAAATGATCAATAAAATGATTAAAAAAATAGAAAAAAGTTGGCTGGTGCTTGTGTATACAACATAAAAGAGTGGAATAACAAAAAGCACAACGACAAATTTATCATGCGAAGGAAAAAAAAGTCAAAGATGAACTAAAAGCTAATGATATAATTATGAGTCACATAAAGTAATCCCCAAATAAAATGGAGTAATTTAAGCCACATACAAACAATGCAAAATAATCAAAACTAAGCTCAATGTTCCTAAAAAAGTTATCTGCTAAGATTTGAAGGCACAGAATGCTCACCGTTCGCTTGTTCATTTCATTCTCCACCAAATAAGCCAGAAGTTTTTCGGTTTCAATCTAAGCAAAACCAAGGTATGTTTTAGAATAAAAGAGAGTAAGAAAAAGTATCCAATTACAGTTACATTAAAATAAATTCACCTGAGATAATTGTGCCGAGTCATCAGATTCGGGATGGAGAAGCAACTGCATTATGATAACTTCAGTCATAAATGACAACAAAAGCCACTTGAACCAGCAACATATAACTCTCAAGCATGAGATCTAACCTGATTTCTGATGAACGGCGGTAAAAATTCAAATAAAGCAGATGCCCAAGGAGAAAGATGGGTAGAAATCTTCTCAGCAGAAATTCCTTGGCCATGAAGGCCATGAATTTCCTGTAATATATACAGCAATAGTAGTGCACAATCAATCACGATGGCATTATAAAAAAAAATAATAATGAAAACTTCAGAATACTTATGGCATATCTGCTAAACATATCCTTAGCAGAACAATACCTGCAGTAAAGCATACAGTTCAGGAATACTCTCCACCAACCCTTCTGGAATAAGAATCACTCCATGATACTTATCTGCCAGGATATCATTAAGTACATTAGAAAGCCTAATATTTTTTAGAGGCTACAAGGTAAACACATATACATTAACATAGCACATAGCTTAAGAAAACACAATGTGTAAAATCAAATTAATCAAACCTTGATCAGCCCTAAGTTGAACAGCATCTGAGATTTGTTTTGTAATATCAAAGAGAGTAAGTTTAGAGGCAGTTACCTCCTCACCAAGAATAACCTGATAAATTGACATTCAGTATCTAGTTACAAAATGAAAAGAGAATTATTAAGATAGCAATTAATAGATATCAGATCAGAAACGATACCATGTTTGGATGTGATTGGAGAGCGCACTCTAAAGCGACATGAGATGCTTTGCGGCCCATCAGACGAATAAAATAATAATACTGCAACATAAAAGTAAAGGTTGATTTAGTGGAAAAAAATATCCAAACAAATAAGAACATTTTATAGAAAAATACCTAGGCAAGAAAAATTATGAATAGTTAAGTGACCGCTTTTAAAAAAAACAATTCAATCTAGTAGAAACTGGAGAAAAGAATCAAAATTTCAAAAAGGCTTTTTAACTAGATCTCGCAGTGGAATCAACAAAAGAAAAATTTACAGCTATATCCCTATCAATAATAATTACACTGACGGCAGCACACATAGCATTCCATAATAAACGTAGTTACCTTTTCAGCTGATAGAGCATCAGTGCATACATTGCTTATAAGTTGTGAATTAACCTGTTCAATCAGGAAAAAATTAAGATTAAACACTAAAAAAGCATTAAAAAAAAAACTACAGTGAAGGCAGGATACCCTGAACACCAGCAAAAAAATACTAGTACTGATATAGATACATAAACAAAGAGGTTAATATATCATAAAATGAAGTAAACTTGCTTGTACATTTTAAGCATGCAATGGCTTACATTACCTTACAAATAGTGTCAAACCCAACATTTGCCTCAACAAACTGGTTTCTAAGATCCCCATTCAGTGTTACAGGAACACCAACCACCTGCCAATACACTAAAAGTCACAATCACAGGTATTGAAACTTTAAAGTACAGAGAACATAAACTATTGATGTACACAACTTTAAAATCATGTAACTAGAAACCAAGAAAATTATTTAAGGGATCATGTATGTAATACACATGAACTCTTATGGCACTCAAACTATCAAATTTAACTAGTAAGAACAAAAAATCTGCAATACTCTGTAGCATTTAAATATAGTGGTACAGCATTACTTTTGTTGGACATTTTGACTCTGCAAAAGTCTCGGCAAGCTGTGCAGCATCTGTGTTCGATGTAACTCCTAGAGAGAAAAAAAAAAAACCAATAGAGTCAGCCTCTAAGCTTAAATATATGGAAAAAAGAAAAAAAAAACACTGAAAAATCAAGAACTGTCACCTCCAATTATAACAAGACCATCCAATTTCAGGGCTTCACATGCAGCCTTTGCTGCATTAACCTGCTCAAGAGTTCGGATTTGATCAACAGTGCGCCCAAGTAAATCATAGCCACCTTGATAATAAAAAAGGCATACAACTATATAATGATGAACATCATAGAAAAAAAAAATCATAAGAATTTTTTTTTCAAAAAACCTTGATTCTTGTATGATGAAAGAACTTCATCTGTTATCTCTAAGGTCTTCTGAGCAAATAAACCTTCAGTACCACCTATATATACCAACAGAAGATAAATAAGACTACTTTGGGCATGATCAATACTGCAAGTTTAAGCTCAATAATTTGCATTCTATTTAGTGCTTACAAAATAAAATACAACATGAGATTGCCAACCAGTTGATTTGTTTATGAAACAAAAAAATTTATTTGAAAGCACACAACGTTAAAGGAAGTTATACAAAAGATTTGTTGCAACCTACTGGAAAACGAGGACATTTTTAAGAGATAAAAGACTAAGCATCAATGGAACAAATGCCTAGTGTATGTTATACAATTTTAATGGGTGTCAAACATACTAGTTAGCAATTGATGTACGCTAAAAATCACATGCTACTTGAGTGATATTAGAAGTTATACAGAAAAATAATGAGGATAGAGATGCTTAAAACTTAAGAGTGATATTAGGATTAATTATACAGAAAAATAATGGAGACAGTGATGAAGGCATAATATCTACATTTAAGGCTCAATTATTAAAACGGGTATCTAGAGTTTCTTCAAAATTATAAAGCTATACTTAAAATAGCTATTGAACAGCAAAAAGTCAAATGATGTCCATGTAAAGGGCTAGATGGGTTCACAAACATCTTGACATTATTAAAATATATCAATATTCTTGAGAGATCACACTATTTGGCTGTCAGTATTTGCTCACTTCATCCCAATTCTAGAGCCAAACTTAAGCAAAACATAGAGACTCCACCACACTACATGCAAGATCTTAAATCATTTATCTTGAGAAAACAAATTAAGTTGCCATTAAGCATGCAGTTGCATAAATGCCGTATTGCTAGTGGCATTGCCACACATGAATTTGTCACAAAAACCACACCTTGTTACTTGCTATGCCTGCCTACTTGATGCTTCCACCATCCATGTCGCCAATAGGTATTTGGTTTCAATTAAAACAATAGCTATGAAAGAATAGTAGGGCGTGATTCTTTTTCTACGGTAAGATGCTTTTTCTATCGTAAAACCTTGCATATCATTCTAAGTGGCCTGTAGTTGACATCAATTCAAGCTCACTTGGCCAAGATTACACTTATATTTTCAAGTGTGCTCGCACTATCAAACTTCACCCAATCCATAGTGGGTGTTCCAAATCTTATGTCATTCCACAAATTATTCCTAAGCTTCCTGATGAACAACTCAATATGTCTTAACCACTATTAAGAGCTATTGTAACGACCCGATATCATTATTTTACGAATTAGGTCAAATCCAGCCTCGAAAATCAAAACCTTGGGAAATTTCAAATTATGGCAAACAAAAATACCCTTAGAAAAAAATAATTTTAAAGATCAAAGTGACATAATTTGGGAGAAATCCGAATAATGGAAGCTTCCACTTTATTTTCTAAATTAATTAAATTCTATAAATATAGAACATTGGAATGTGTGTCCAAATTCATCGTTTTCAGTGTCGTTGTGTTAAGTATATTATTTAAAGGCTGCTCGATAAGTTTCATCAAATTATGAGCGTCGATTTTTTCGCGGATAATTTTTAAAGTTTTAAACTAAAAAATTAATATAAAATTAAATATTACTCCGAATCGAAAATTTTTGACCCGAGGGTGTTCGTTATATCATAACACACCTCGGTATCAAATTTCGTTGCATTTGGACACCAAACGGCCGAAAAATGCGATTAATTTAAGTTTAAGTAGGTTTCTTAAGAAATTCGTATCCCCCCTTCCCGCAAGCAGTCCCATCCCCGTGTGAGATTCTTCCGCCTCTGGCGGAAGAACCTTCCGCTCCCGTACAGGCGTGCGCCATTAAGCGCCTTAATGGCTCCATTAAAGCCCCTCCTACGCCAAATTGCCCCTCCCTCTCCCTTTCCTTCTCTATTTAAGCTCCTCCATTCCCTCCTCCTCTCCACACTAGCTCTTTTCTCCCCACACAGTAACCCTCCCTTCTCCTTCTCTCCCAACCACTGCCAACAGCAGCCCCACCAGCCAGCAGCAGCCACCTTGTCGACCAGCTACCTTCTCTGACCGACCAAAAGCAATCCAGCAAGCCCTCCTCCAGCCTCCGGCCTCCCTCCATTTTTCGGCGATCCTAATCCTAAAGTGAGAGAAGTTGGAAAGGAGGAAATTGAAGGGAACATTTTGCTAATCTTATTACTCTATACATTTAAATTATTGCTATAAAAAAAATTTATATTTAGTCATTCACATTTTTATCATTCTTATTAATTAATAATGGGAATAATTCAAATATTATAAAATGACTACTATTTTCATTTAAGTAATTTTTTTTTATTTCTATTTGTCTTCATTCTTTCATCAATAATATTATCATAATGATAATATTATATTATCATAATGATAATATTATATTATTACATCAAGTGACTTGATAAAATACAAACTTCTATTATTACAAGAATGTGAAAGAAAAGACAGAATAAAAAATAAGAATGTAAAATCCTTAAAAATATATCACATCACTTTTAAAAAGGGCTAATCCAAAAAAATATCGGGAACTTAAATGCAGATTGAGCGAACTGTCACTCATCCGAACTTAGGAAACAAAGGTACCCAGTACATGATGAATATTATATTTTTGCAATTTTTACTATTGCTTAGCCTCACTTTCGAGCCAAATTCATATTGTAGCTTAATTGATTGTTCAGAACCAACATTCGGGGTTGTTACTGGAACATGACATCAGTAATATTCGGGATTGTTACTAGAAAATGACATCAATAACATTTGGGTTTGTTACTGAAAAAATGACATCAGTAACATTCAGGGTTAGTTACTGGAAAATGACACCAGTAATCTTTATTTTGTGATAATACTTGTTGCAGGAATTTGTTTATTTTGCGTTATTGTCTTACTTTCTTGCATTTTATTTCGGTATAACTTCTGCTAATCGCATCTTTTTAAAATGTAAATATTATTGTGTACTGCATTACTTAGAGTATTCTAATTACTGAGAATTCCAATCCTGGTATTGTTTTCAGTACAATACCAGATCAAATGGTCCTGGGGGAATACACGCAAGAATCCTAATGCTTAAAATGTTCAAATTGCTGATAGATTCACGACATTGTTTTGTTTATCTTTTATCTTTTTTTTATTCACTTTCGTACGAGGAATACGATGAAAGATCTTGTAATATGAACTATTAAAATAAATGAATAATATCTTTGGTTTTTCTGTGTCTCTTTTCTTTCTCAAATTGCTCAATATGATCCTGCGGTATGTAAACACCCGCACATCAAGATATCACAGCTATTGCCTCCTAATCACAAGAGTTTATTCCACCTTTACGACCACCTCAAACAAATATGAGCTTGTGATCGATACTCCTTTGAAGTCACAGCCTTTCATTATACTTCCCAATGTGTGCCTATAATTACCCTATTGTTACAAGCAAGTAAACATATGTAGCCATCTTTATAGCCAAAACTATATATATTTGTGCTGTCTCTTACATAGATGAGAAAATTAAAATCATTCAAATCTTTCTTAGATATCCCATCCATCACTACAACTTTAGTCTCACATGACAAACTTTTGTCAAAGAATATTTATGAAATTATAATTGTCTATGTTCTTTCTTCAAGGTTTCATAGTGGATATTCCCTACTAATTAAAAAAAAAAAATGGAATGAATGAGTACATCTACATGATTGACCTCCACCTAATATTTTTGCAATCTATTGTTGATCTCAATGTTTATTCAACATCTTCAACTCTTCAAAAAATGAGTTCTTAAATAGAGAGGAAATGATGCATCATCATCAGAACCATTATAATCTATTTTCAGAGAACAAGTAATTTAAGTTGAATCCTAATGAGTTGTGTTTTATCACTTTATGGAGTCATGCCATTTGAGAGTATATACATATATATCTATATATATATATATATATATATATATATATATATATATATATATATACATGGAGTTGTGTATAAGTCACTTTTAATTGAGTGATGTCATTTTCATGACCAAAAAAATGATAGGCATTTTGTATCGCTTTATGGGTCTATAATGAAACCTCCTCTCATGTAAGAATAAAGATTGAACGAACTAGTTTTTAGCTAGCATATTTATGTGAGCATTTAGGATAGCTTGGTGGCTCATCTCCAGAGCTCTTAGTGGAGATCTCCAAACTTGAAACTTGGTAGCCAATGGTTTATCTCCCTCTTCTCTAATCATTTCTCCACTCTATCTACATAGTGTTTCCCATCTTCAATCAATAACAGCTAAAAATAATTTCCATCAAAATGGCTGAACTATATACGAAATTAAGCAATATACTCACCAACAAATCCAAGCAAAACACTGTGAGTATTGTGGATCTTGAGAGCATTATAAAGACCCCAAATAACATTATGTCCGCCCGGAGATTGCCTTCCACTAAAAACAACTCCCACTCTGAAAAAAAAGTGATGAAAAAAATCTCAATGGCAACAAATGGAAAAAACAGTCAGGAGTGAAAATTTTAAGTCAAACATTTAAAAAAAAATGAATCCTGTGATACAAACACATTTGCTAAGACATTAAAAGTTTTCAACAAAAAGTAAACCTTGAAAATGAGGAACTAATGTGGCAAGAAATAGCAGTCATAAGAAGATACAAATTTAAGAAGAAATTGCAGATTGCAAACCTGATAGGTGAGAGCTCAGTAAGGATCTGAGCATTAGGAACCTTGGCTGTTTGCCTCAAAAAATGAGCCAACGGCTGACCATAGGTGTGTGGGAAAGCTTGGCTGATGACATGGGCCCCAGCTGGATCTGCAGCAGTGGTTCCACCACCAAATTCAATTCTCACAGTAGTGCCCTGTAAATGATAAAGGACAAGAACATTTTTTTAAGAAGATGCCCAGCAATTTAGTTCATATCCAGTATACAGGTTATTTCAAGTATCAATAAAGGCACACAAATTTATATTTGAATAATTTGAGGTAAAAAATCTCTTGGTACCCCAATCATGAAAAAGACATTTTTAAAATAAGAAATTTTTAATCCAGGTAATTCAAGCACTTCTAATTTCCTTCAGTTAGCAAGCATGGACGCATAATTTAACAGCATCGTTAAATTTTTGCAAACAAGGGCAATGTAAATTAACCACTAGTCATTAGCTATCCTTATAACCAGCTCCTTCCCACTGCTATTTCAATGAGCAGGCCCACAAGTAGCCACTATAATTCATCTGTTGGCATGCCACTAATATCAAAGGTAGGTTACAGATTATCAAAAAAAAATTGCAATTCAAGTTCACAAAAAAAAAAACTTGTTAGGTCAGCTTCAGAACCCAATGATCCCAGTTTGCCAATAGGTTCTGAAGAACTACAAAACAATTGGATCAATCAAACAAGAAACATTCCACAAACAAGAATGCAGGTGTTGCAACAAAACAAGGTATGCATGGTTGAGTCCAACACAACATAGGTTTGTAACACTTATTTATAAATGACAACTTTGGCTTAAAAGAGTGCTTTTGACAGATAAGGTTAAACAAAATGATTTTAGCGTAATTTGGGCATTTGCAAGTATTAAACTAGGACATTGATATAAATAATCTAAGCTTATTTTCACAAAAAACAACACAAGTATTGATTATAATTTCTTGATTATCTTCTTGGTCATTAGTTCTTATTTTTTGTTGTTTGATTGCTGGTTATAATATCTAAAGAAGATTGCAAAACTGGGGAATGTTGTATTTTATTTTCATAGCCAGATTCTTTGTGCGAGTTTTCCCTTCAGTTTGGCTGAGTACTGTTGTAAAAACACATGAGAGCTACAATTTTTTTGGTTGGACTTTTTCTTGGGACGTAATGTCAACAAATCAATATTAGAAACTTATAACCAAAGATGCAGTGGCACCCCTTCTAAAAGAATCAAATTCGATGCTTTGATGGGGATCTCTAATATAGCATACCTGGGGTCCTTTGTTATTTTGAAAAATTGAATATATGATTACATGGATCATTTGATCTGTTTGAGAAGGCATCTTTTTGATGTGTTTTCAACCAGATGGTTTTACTGCTGATCCATGTACTTCTATCCAACGACTATCGCTATAGTGGATTTTTTATTACTTGCTGCATTGCAATCTCGCTACAGCAGATAATACATAAATGACTTTGCTTGGGTAATTAAAGAAATAATTTGAATCAAAACTAAATTGAAAATTAGAGAAAACTTTTGCATCAACCAAATTTACTACCCTACAGAATAATAGCCTATATAGAGTATCGTTTGTCTGAAACACATGTCAAATCAATGTTTACTTAAATAAAATTTTGTCCAAATTCAATTTGAGTATCATTGGATGTTCTTGTCGGACAAGCTCAATAAAAGACTACCAATCGCAAAAAAATATCAACAAAAATACCTCATCGTCTTTGTATCAGTAAATATGAGGTTCAATTATTCTCTTTATCGTTGGGAAAGAATGGCATTCATTATTTCATTTACACACTAAAAGCTATTGGCTACTTATGTACTTCTAATTTAGGCTTAGAAAATATTGGAAAGCGATCTGTGAAATTCAATTTTCCTTGATAATTTTAAAATTCTTAATTTTATTCTCAAATTTTCATGAGTATAATATTATTGTCAGAAGTTAAAATCACAATATTTTAATTATTATTATCTATTAGAATAATATGAATTAAAAATTAGCTAAGCTAAACTAATAAATTTATTAGGTTTAACATTTTGACTCAATTTTGTTTTTTTATTTATCTTAAGCTAAATAAGCTCATTGTTTAACAATATTTGCTAATTGGCCAAAACTTCTTAGCCGACACTAAAAAAAATAAATTATCATCCACAGTTATCAAAACTGATTTATCAATATACACTGGATGTTAAAACAAACATGAATATCATGCAACCACGGCCAACCAAAAATTTCTTGCAAGAATTAAGATTGTATATATTTAAGATCTTATGCGAGTTCATGTAATTCCATATCCTAATATAGGCAATCAATGAAAAGCAACTTTATATGCAAGTTTATGTGAATAAATAAAAATGTTCAAGCTAATGAGCAAAATCATACACTTGGAGAGGGTAAAGACAAATCCAACCAAGTCATGCCCAAGTATTACAATAACAACAAACCAAACTGTATCCCCAAAATTCTTGCCAACATTAATCCATTTTTCACTTATGCAATACCAAATAATAGCTCCACCATAGACAAAGTGTGAGAACATTCAAAATAGCTTCATGCCATGTTTTTTTTTACTTCCTATTTTTTAAAAAGAAAGATTCTTTAACTCAAATTTTCTCATAGGGGAATTTAATAATCCACATTTAATATGTCCAGCCACCTAAAATGACATTCACTAAGTTTATTATCATCTAACGCTACTCCTACCATACTACAAATGTGCTCATTTCTCATGATAACTTTCATGCATACCCACTCATCCACCTTAGCACCTTATTTCCATAGCACTTATTCATCTATATTCTTCTAATGTGAAAGAAAATATACTATCTCATATAAGATTGTTAGTTTTACAACTGTTCTAAAAATCTTACCTTGTTTGAGTGGGATCTTTTTGATCATGCAACACCCCAGAAACGCTCATCCATTTCATCTAACATGCCTTGATTTTAATAATCATAATGCCATCTATTTTGACAATATTTTATATATTTGAATCTCATTCTTCTTAATAACATATGATATTCAATTGTCGTACCTTCAATATCATAACTTCTACAAATATAAAACATACACTCTATAAATTGTGTTTGAGATTTACTAAGATAAACACTTTAGATTTAAGAGTAATTCTCCTATTTCAAATTTCACTTTAACTCCATCTCTAATATTTTACTCAAAGGAATATCTTCTATAAGCAACATAATGCAACGAATATCCATAATGAATGCAAGGAGATATGAACTTAGAGATAATCTTTAAGGTGGTTCGATTGAAATAGAACAATCATTTGATAAACCACCTTGAGTTTGAATACATAGAATTGTTCCATTGTACAAATCTTTCATAATATCAATATAAGCAACACAAGCCCTTTTCATTGAACACTCACCAAATCTTTTTTTTTTAATCACAAATCTCACATATACAACTTTTTCTCTCTAAATTTTTTCACCAAACCTTTCAACAAATATATAACTTATGAGGAATTTTACTTGGAATAACACAAAATAATTATGTGAAGTCCTAGTACCATATAATAATTTCTATTTTTAAATAATAAACTTTGGTGACTAAAATGATACCAAAGCTAAATTATATGAACCCAATTGCACTTAACAAAGTTTTTAAAATCAATACTGATGGTCCCAAACCCAAAACAAAAAGGTTAATTTGATTCTTTAGGCAAAATTGTGTCCCCTAAAAAATGTTTCTAGCTTCGTCGCTGCCCCTATTAGGAATTCAAGCATAGTTTATGTGCCTAAACTCAATGCAGCCTCTTAACAATCAAGCAGATCCTCTGAAATATATCCAAAATAAATCCTCCATGCTACTTATAGGTAGTTAACATCGCTATTAGGTCATAAAGTTCTGAATAAAAAAAAGATTGAGTAATTAGCAATCAATGAACATACCCTATAAACCTCAAAAGTTCAGTGCACTATGATGGTGATTGGGCATAGTTGCTGGACTCTAAACTTATGTTCTTTAGGATTTGTGAAGCAAGCTAGTTGTGAGGTAAGACAAAGTATTAAAACCAGCAAACCAAACAATAAAAAAAATCCTAGTGAATAATAATTAAAGATAATTTCAATACGCCTAAAAATCAGCTGAAAATTTTTAAAATTGCATTTCATTTAATTTTATATTAAATAATGATTTAGCAAACTAAGCTTTACCAAAAAGACTTGAAGTATTTGGGCTCAAGTGGTACAGCATTAACCTATAGATTAATCCCTGAAGTGAAACACATTTAATTTCAATTCAATATAAATCAATCTACATACAAAAAAAAATGAAGATATAAAATAAGTAAGTTGGTTCATATTTGTGCTACAATTCATCCAAAGGTAATATGTGGAAAAACAAACATGATTGGAAACAAATGCCTTTGGCATCTCAAAAACAAACTTGGCAAAATGCTTTTACTCAATAAGAAATCACACAAAACGAGAAACTAAATGATCAAATTCAACGCCTAGCTAAAATTACATATTAGACTTGATCCAATCAAAAAATAGAAAATTCATATACTTTTAACTCATAATAAGCTAATCAGTTTGCCTGAAGAGCATCAGCCACAAACAGCTTAGCAGATGCCAAAGAATAATCTGTCTAAAACAATAAAAAAGAAAGGATGGCCCAATCAAAACACTTGATGGTGATGATCCTATCATAAATGCTTATTCCATTGGGATATTGCCAACACTTATATAAGTCTGAGGATAAAAAAACTAAAAAACAAATGAATGTATAGGTAACCTCTTCATCTATATATCCATTTCTCCAATGACTGAACCAATACAACTAGATATCCTATAGATAGAAAAATGCTGGCTACTATCCACACTAAGAAAATTACCTCTCTAGCCTCAAAACATATATCAAACAATACAAGAATACATAGAAAGCCACCCAAAATAAATCCACTATTAAAAAGAGCATTCAAGTAAAGAACAGAAAAAATCAAAGTTGTCTGGGTAGTGTCATGTTACTCTTATAATCTTCATACAAATAAGATCCCACGAGAAACAATGATAAAATGCACAAGTTGATGCTTGTATGGGTCCATAAGCATAACTTAGCCATGCAACTTGAAAACAAAAAAGCTTTATTCACAAGAATCATCAGTTGATGCTACTTTCATTCTTATATCCAACACCTCGATATCAACCTGTGCAAGTATATCATCAAACTCTCCTTTTAAAAATGTGTGGAATCAAACATCTTGCTGATGCAACTTTGTTGATGCTAATAGTTTTATATTTCATTCAAGAACTTATGCAGTAATGATTTTATTGATAATCATCTTAGTAATAACACCTTTTAACATATGTTTGAATGCATTCAAGTTTCAAAATTCATTCTTAATATCAATAATGATTGTGCTCTTAATAGAATAGCAGCTACTGTGTTGTATTTCATTGTGTGACAGCATTTGAAATTATTAATTACATCAAACTGAGCTTAATAACACATCATCTCATTATCAATCACATTTCTGGCTAAATTTCATAAATGTTTAAATCCTAAAATCCAAATCTTAAATACAGCAATCAAACAATATACCAAAACTTAGTCCAGTTATAAATTTAATAATCAATGCTTCCAGGATTTACAGTATCAAATCTTGTAAATGTATTGAATCCTATTTGCAGCTAAATTAACCCCACATTTTCCATATAACTTAATAAATATAAATGTTCAGCAAAAATAAATAAGAATTACCAACCAAAGTGTGCAGTAAAAATACATTATAAATGTTCAGCAAAAATACATTTTCAGACCATCAAATTGTGCTTCTTCCAAGCAACAAGATTGCCCTATCATCTTGAAATATCACAGTAGCATAACACAAAGCCAAAAATGCAATATCATGTTTTTGAATTAAATAACTTTTTCTACCAACCAAATCCCTAATCTGAAAATCATCAGTTCAATCCTACGTAGTTTTATTTCCTATATAACGACTAGTTGAGCAAAACGATATGACATAAAATTAAAACAAAATAACAAACAAGTTCGGTACAATATATCTCGTCTCCTAATATGAATCTAACAAAGACAATAATTTAACTGAAAAAAAAAAATCAAATAACATTCTCCCAATAGCAAGAAAAAGTGGAAACAGCGTAGTTAACCCGCGCTCGTACAAATCAAGAACATCCGAACCAAGCATAGCGAAGCAAACAAATGAATGCAGATCAATCAAACAACAGAATAGCGATTAAGGAATTAATCTCAGGTAAGAAGAAGAAGAGGAAAATCAGAGTCCTAACATAGAGGAAAGCAGGACCTCAAGACACGGAGGGATCTCCGGTTCGTAAAGAGCTCGCTTCTTCTGCAGATCGGATAGTTCGCGAGGAACGCCGTAATCGGAGTCCATCCCTTTCTGTCTCTCCTCTTGTCTCCTTGTCTGCGAATAAGAAACTAAGCCTGAAGGTTATTTGGTTCTAAATCCCTAAATGCTATTAAATTGTTGGGCTAAGATTGTGATTTTTTTTTTTGGGGGGTTCTTATACAATATTACAGGAAAATCCTAAACCACAAAAAAAAAAAAAAAAAAAAAAAAAAAAAAAA
Source organism: Gastrodia elata (assembly GCA_016760335.1). Classification (NCBI taxonomy): domain Eukaryota; kingdom Viridiplantae; phylum Streptophyta; class Magnoliopsida; order Asparagales; family Orchidaceae; genus Gastrodia; species Gastrodia elata. Next base: position 16,939,882 of record CM028672.1, on the reverse strand, counting down.
AAACTAACAAAAATATTTATGATAAATTTTATTTTTTTGTATGTGTTAATAAAAAATATATATTATACTAATTATATAATTATACATAAAATGTAAGAAAAGATTTTTTGTATCACAAAATTCTTTCCATTTTATAAATTTAATATAATTTTTTTTAAATATTTTATATTCCTCACCAATTTCTTTTAAATATATTACAAAAAAGCTATATTTTAACAAAAAGTTATATTGCATTTTCTTATTTTTCTTTATTTGTATATTTAAAATATAAATTTTTAGTTATATGAATTTTGTATATTAACTATAGTTATAAATAAATTAAAATGTAATCTTTTATGTTAAATTATGTTAATTATGATTAAAGTTGAAAAATTGTGATAAATATGCAATAAGCAATTTAATAGTTAAATAAAAAGTTAATTATTTAATTAATTAATCATAACACTCGAATAGTTCATCAGAATAATTTATAAGAAATACGAGTTTAAAGGTATGATAAACAAACTAAATATTAAAATTAAATTCGGATATACTAAAAATAAAATAATTCTTTTTACAAAAATCTCCATTTTAAGAGAATTATTTGCAAATTTAATTGAAACACTAAATTAATATTAAAAATAATTTTCGGATTTTCTCTAAGCTACCAGCCAATCACGATTTCACGTACTTATATCTAGGGGCAGCTGTTTGTTAGCGGTTGTTGGCACCTTGAATTAGAGCGGAATTTTCTAGGGAAGATGCTCACTTGTAAAAAAGGATTTGCTATATCTCTTAAATAGTTTTAAGTATTTAAAAAAAAAAAAAAAATTCTTTTTCACATAAAATTATTATTAAATATATTTTTGCAAGTAAGAGCACATAAAAATATTTATTTTAAATATAAAATATTAATCATTTATTTTTTAAACAGATATTTGAGAGACTCATAATATTTTTATTTTAAAAATTAGACATGCACAAATAATGCTTGTGGATTAGGATGAATGTTGCCGCTCACTCTCTCCCATTGTTAACCTCTGTTGCCAATGCCCTTACTCTGCCATGAACCTCCTGCACATGAGCTCTACTTCTATATTCGGTCTCTTTCGTTGATATCTAATCTACACGTCATATCCTTTTTCGCACATTCTCTCCCACTGTGAAACTCCATTGTCAATGAGTTCTAATTATATTTCCCCATCTTTAAGTTTAATGGCTATAATGGTCGTAGAGTGCAACAGCTTAATGTTGTTATTTGGGCTAAATTTAGCTTAATAATCCAAAATCGGTCCTAATAGTCTCTAATTATCATTGAAGCCAACTCTGAAATTTTTGTTCGATTTGAAGATCAATCGGATCAATTGATCGTTTTAGATAAATTATTTAATTAAGAAAATAAGTTAATTATTTTGATTTTCGATCGAGTTTGGATTTCTAGCACCAAAATTAGCTATTGGTGGATTTTTGATTATTTTTTTAGTCCATTTGATCAAAATGACTATTTGAAATTATTAAATTATTTAAATATTAATTATTTAAATTTCCAACTGTCAACTAACCGTTAACGGTTTCCTCTCTCCACCCAAATCGCTCAAATCGGGCCCATCCTGGCTGTTCCACTTTTCGATCACCTGGATCGGACGACCAGCGCTGCTTTGGTCGCCCGAACCAAATCCAACGACAGAACTCTCTCCCCCGTTATTTGAATCTCGGGATCAGATCTGGGCCCCCTAATCTGATCCAACGAACCAGATTGACAGGGCACCGTGCACTGTCGTTCCCGAGCCGCAAGGCCACGCAAGTGTGCTCCCACGTTCGTGAACAGTGGTACCCCCTCTGCTAGCCTGCTCCACTCGCCGTCTTTCCCTACCTGTAACAACCCTAGGTTGTTACCTCGCTAATATATAGCCTAATTAATCCTTAATTTTAATACTATTGCTTTTAAAACATCAAATTGAGCCTATCCTGAAAATTTGAAGTTCATTGGACTTCTTAAAGTCATAGATGATATTTTGATCCGTCTAGATGCCTTATATTAGACCTAAAATATTTTGATCTCAGAATAAAAATCTGATTATATTTTTGAATTCATCACCCTCTAAATTAGCTAGGGGCGAAAGTTTGATGCAATTTGGAAATCATTTAAGTCATAATTGACATGTAATTAAAATAGGTTAATTGCATAAAAAAGTTCATAATTTTTCAAAATTGCAAATATACCTTTTAAACTAATTAAACGGCTAGAATTCGTTGTGCGGACCGCGAGCAATCCGCTACGGAGCCCGGGTCGCGCGACAGCGGTGCTTCCGTCGTATCCGCCGTTCACCCTATCCATCTGACGGCTAAGATTAAATCCCGTAGAACCACAGATCTGCCGTTAGATGCGTCTCGTGAATCCTACTGCAAAGATTCAATCAGATCCAGAGGATCAGGATCATCACACTTTTCTGATTGATCAATCAAACGGCTCCAAAACCTCCCGCGATTGTGGACCTTCGTCCCCACTCACTCGCGCGCCCTACCGAAGATCTCTCGTACTGCTAGCTACCCTCCTTGTCCCCCACTCACGCCTCCAGCTCAGCAAGTTGTTGGGGATCATCCCGTTATGGCTAGGTACCCCAATCGGGCCTCGTGGCTAGATAGAGCTCGAATTGGAAATTTGAGAGCTCGGCCATGGCCCGTCCTCTCGGGTCCTTCCTAGCCTGATCCATCCCTCTGGAAACTTCCCCCACTCCCTGCTGCGGCTATAAATAGCCCCAGTATTGCTCCATTTGATCTTTGTTGATCAATTGAGCTCTCTGCCTCTTCTGCCATTGCCAATCACTCGAGCTTGCATAGGAGATCCCAGGAGCTTCGAATCGCTAATAATAGGCTCTCCTGGTGTTCAGGATCCTTTGCAGTGTCTAGAAGCTCAGCTAAGGCCAACCATATCCCCAGTCGATCGTCCCGAGTCTAACTGTGAAACCAGGTACCCCCATTTGCTCGGTCTGAGCCAATTGGGCTCAGGCTTCATTCCATTTGATTCGTGAATGTGTGTATTGTCATTTTGAATATAATGCAATCATAATTAAGACCTAACCTAGCCTCGATCGATCGATTCGATGGATCGAGCTAAGTCCCTTAAGGACGCCTCGGGTCGAGTAAGACCTCGGTGTTCTAGCCCACCTCAGAGCCTCAGACCAGGGGGCTTCGATTCGACTCACCTCCCTGATGGTGTAGAGATCGAGCCCTAAATCTGGCGTGGCCTCTATGGGGAGAATTGTCTCCCCGCAGTAGCTCCATTAAGGGAGTCCTCTTGTGAGTAAGATTCGGTTGATCCTGACCACCTCACAAGGGGTTAATGGGTTTAATCAAAGCGTCTTGACCTACTGATGGTGTGAGGATCAATTGGAGGTCACGGCATGGTCAAAGCGGTCGACATTTTGCCGTGGAAGCCAACCATAATTCCCTGAGTATCAGGGAAGGAGGGTTGGGGATGACGGCACTGTGCGGGTCGGGTCAACCCATGACCCGCGCGGTGCGACAGTCCCGAATCCTAGGGCCCCAGTCAACCAGCGTGTTTTGGTTAACGGGCCGAACCCGTTTAATTAATATTTGATTAATTGGAATTATTTTCTTTAAGAAACATAATTCAATTAATCCAATCATAGGAAATTAATTAAATAAAAATGTAGAACATATTAATGAAATAAATTTTGATTTACTAGTCCAAACTTTATGATATTATATATCAAATTAATTAGAAAATCCTCAGGAATAAGAATATAAAATAATATTGAATATCTAATGGATAGATTTTTTACTTTTGCTTAATTATGCTAGATCTTAATTATGGTTGATTAGCATGTGTACTTAGCCAAATTGCATGATTAAAGTGCCATTAGTTTTCTTTTAATCAGTAAAATGCATATGCTAAGTAGTTTAATATTCTGACCTCTATATTTTAACTTATACTCTAATCTTGTTAAACCATGATTAGTGAAAATTAGAGTTTCTAGTTATTGGATCTTAACAAACTTAGTCTCTGATTAATTGTATGATTAAATAGAACTTATGTGTCAAATTGTATGAAATTTTGATGGCTAGATTTGTAATAAGATGCTAATCCTTTTGAATTGGTTTAGGGTTTGATTAGCACTAATTACTTTTTATTTTTCTGTATATTTCTATTAATATGCTCCATAATAATAAGATAGATGTATGTAAACTATGTTTACCAATTTATGATGTATAAATTGAATAAGCCAAAATTTGAGAACTTAAATATCTTAATTAAACTTAAGAAGTCTTAAGACTTTGATCAAGCTATTAAAACTTGTTCTTGGTCTGAGATTGTAAAAACTATAATTGTTATCATAGTTAAGTTCAGATTAATTAAGCTAAATCAAGTTCTAATTTTGATTCTATTAGACTCAATGGATTATTTAAACCTAATCCTGGAAGTTTGAAATCAATAGGAGCTAAATTGAGAATTTTGATAATTTTGTCTATTTTTGAGCCTTGGAAAATACCTAAATTAATTTGATCTTCAAATTAAAATCTGATTTCATTTTTGAATTCCTTATGCCCTAATTAGCTAATGGTAAATTTTTGAGAATTTTTGGAGCTCATTTAATCCTAAATCAGATTTATAAAATTAATTAGAATTTAAGTAATTATTAAATGGGTTAATATTAATTAAATTAAATATATATATAATTAAATACGGGATTTGCTGTCGGGATTGCAGCAGATCCGCTGCGGGGTCCCGATAGCGGCACATGGGTTCTAGCCATTCGGTGCTTTAGTGCGCATCTCAACACATTTAATCCAACGGCGGGATCTCATCCGGGTTAAGATCTAATCTTAGGCATCGAATCCATCGTGCGCATCTGACGGCTACCATATATTTCGCTTAAGTAATCCATCAAAGCTGTTCGAGACCAACGGTTGATCCATCAAACGACAGGCATGAGTCCGAGCACTGTGGATCGTCTCCCTCGCCTCTCCCTTACGTGTCTGGTCCCCCCCGATAGCCCAATCCTTCCAGCCCTCGTGGCAGTACGGGAATTGTCCCGATTTTTCCTCTTCTACCTTCAGTGCGATTATTTGCTCGTGATAGTGTAACGCCTCACTATTAGATTAAATATATAATCTAACAATGAGGGTTACGGTAGTATTTAATATTGAGTTAGGTGATTCTAACTCATTATTAGATTCTACCTTATTTTATAAGTATCTATGGGTAGAAGGAAATTCAATCATTCTAACTCAAATATTCATTATTTATAATATGAAATTATAAATAACATGAAAGAATAATTTTTACACATCACAAAATATTTAATTTACAAATATTCATAAGTAAAGTTTAGTCTCACATAAAGAAACAAAAGTAAATTATCTTCTCCCAATTATTGCTCAGATTCTTCTTTAACTGCAGGTCCTAATCATTGCTCCTGATCTACCATATTTTGATTTTTAAATACGGTAGGGCACTGAAAAAAAAAAATCTGGTTAGACTTTAAAAGTCTAAGTACATTTTAAAAGTATGATAAACACATTATTAAGTGGATATCACATTAGCCATTTACAATATATTTAAGCGGAGCAAAATGCAAAAGACTGAACAGAAAGAAAAAGTAGTGTCAAAGACTGTAAAGAATATAAATAAACTTGCTCAGTAATTTAAGATGTTCAATCCCGTATTAAATATATTAATAAGGCATAAAAGCACTTAAAAAGGGGAGTATGATTATGTCCAAATAAGCAAATGCAAGGTAATAGTAGAAGACAGTGTAGAAAAATATAAAAATAGTAAGTAAAGCTACACTGTAAAAAAATAAAGCTGTAAAGTAAAGTGCAACAACAAAGTAAGCAAGTAAATAATCTGTCTCAAAGATTGGATGTAAGAAAATATAATCATAAGAGATTGTAAACTGTAAATATTATTTAATTATCTTATATTTTTGTTCTGTGGGCGCAGAACAAGCAAGGAGTTGAGTATGTCTACTCAACTTATCTGTAAGTGGGGTCAAAAATAAATATACATATTCCCCCTCATGATTAGTAAATAATAAGTAAATATATATATTCCCCCTCATGATGTCATTATACAATTATTTTGTACTAACGAATATAAATTTTGAATAGCATGATGGAAAAATGAATATATTAATGCTGAGCACATGAGACATTATGATCAGTAAATAATAAAGACTTTTTCTAAAAATAATCAAAAGTTGAATCTACATTTATTTATAAATAGCATCGGAGTATAACTTAATGTAAATTTAAATCTTATATATAGCAAAGGGAGAAGCAAAATATTTATAACACAAGAATGAAATTCCAATTCTAAAAATTTCGACATGATCTCCTTTATATTTGCTCAAAATAAATACTTACAATATGAATATATAAGTCAATCCATTATATGGTATTAGATATTTCCAGTTCTAATAAATGCATGTAAGAAAATCAAATGAAGCAATTTACTAATCTAAGATTTACACATCCCAAATTGAACATTTATGAAAATAATAAGAGATGCAGTAATTAATTTAGCAATATAAAGTGGCAACATTATTAAACTTAATATGCAATAAATAATGGCATTTAGTTTAGAATTTTTATTTATAACTTAACTTGCAAAGAATAACAGTATTTAGTTTAATATTTATATATATAAAAAATAAGAATCATTTAAACTGAATTTTAGCACATTATTTGTTTCAATATATTTAATGATAGAAGTTAATTTAATTCAAACAACATAAAAGACAGTATTAGATTTCACATGGTCCATTGATTCTCTTATTTATATGATTGGCCACATAGGATTTTAATAAAAGTGATCGCACTCGATCCCAAACAATCTTATTAGTCTCACTTTAGAATAAGAAAAAAATATCATATAATTTCATTTAAAATATACGGCAGCATATAATCTCACAAATTAAATGGCAGTATTGAATCTTAAATGTTACGTGGCAGCATTTGGGTTTACAAACTAAATGGCAACATTGAATATTATATGATACATGGCAATATATGATTCTAATAAAAGAAATGGCGGCATTTCATCCTATACAATCCTATTGATTTCACTTTAGAATAAGAGACAACATGTGATTATATAGATATAACTAACTGCACTTGATTCACATCAATTGATAGCATTTGGTCACATGAAATTAACTAATAGCATTGATCACATAGATTAACTAGCAGCATTCTAATTGAACAAGCAGCATACTCATTCAGACAGTTGACAAAATGTGTATTCTCCAAGTGCAATTAATAAAATATTAAAGCAACCAAGCAATATTAATAGGTGGAATTTGCGTCATAATTTAAGATAATCAAAAAGGTAAAGGCATAAAAATTAATTAAGCTATACAATAATCATATAAGCATTCATATTGTAAAATGCATTGATCCTTTCATATCAGTTCAAATGCAATGATAATACATTTACTTATGAATAATTTTATACATATGAAGGCAAGGCTATGCGGCATTATTCAATAGTTAATTAATCATGTATATATTTCTAAAAGCATTAAATTTAAAAGAACTAAGCAATTGGTACAAAAAAAAATAGAGTTACATTGTTAAATGAAATATAACAAGTTTGTGTGATTCATGTATAAACAAACTTTTGTATATGCAAGAATCTATATTTGAATTAACTAATCAAAATAATAAGAATAAGTAAAGTCTAAAAAAGTATATAGTGATTTAATTAGAACATTATAGTAATGGATTAAGTTAGGCATATTATTAAAGCATTAATGAAGTGAAGCTATGAAAAAGTACTCTAAATAGATTATAAATTATAAAGAAGCTTATTTTATTCTTAGTTTAAGCATGTATTTTTAAAGCAATAGTATACAAACTTCAACATATACACGCCTTGAATTACTATTTAAGAAACATGATAAATTCAAACTCATGATGCTAATCATTTATGGGGTTAAGTAAGTATATTAAATATTTTTAGATCACATTATCTAGATAATATTTAAGCATGCATGATTGGAAATAATTGCATAACTAACAGTGAGAAAGAGGTAGATATTAGAACTATAAAATATCCTTATAAGTTATTGATCTCATGAAATCATGCAATAGTGTTAAAGTGAGTAACCAATTGAGTAAAAAAAAGAGAGAAAACTTAAAATTTTGTTAAAACAGTAACACGACATCAGATTATTTGGCTGCATATAATATAAATATGAATCATCTTCACAATTTCAATTTTATACTCAAAATAAGAAAGAACAGTAATGTTTACTTTCTAGAACATTATTTGAGTGATATGACAACATTTTTATGAATATATAAGCAACAAAATTACTTTCTTAAGCTGGCCAACTTGTATACATGGCACTAAAGACCATATTTCCATCATCTTAAGGTATAATCCATACCATTCATGAACTCTCATGACAAAACTAAATAGCTCTTTATCAATATTATAAAACAAACCTATTACTTGAATAAGCATTGTATTAACTTTAGTAAAAACAAGAAAGCATGAAAATGGTTCAAATGTTCTTTGTGGGGTGCTATGATGAATTCAAGAGTAGTCAAACAACATTCCCAACAATAGGAAATGAGTTAGAAACACTCCAGCTCTAGCAACACCATAAATTAAGCAAATAACACACATTGCAAACTAAATAATACCGTAATTCCGTACCAATTTAATAATAAAATAGCAGCCTTTAGTAGGACAAAATCCATAAAGCTTTATGAAATAATCAACTGCAGTTATCCTTTATAAACCATTGAGTAACCAATCATGTTCTTACCATAAATAATCCAAGCCTCAAAACAAGAAATCGAACAATGCTTGAATTCTCATAAAACTCTTTAATTCAAGAATAATGTAAACTTGCTTCCATAATGAGCCCATAACAAAATAAAACATATTTAAATCATCAATAAGTAGAGCATACGAAAAGACTAGCTCATAACCACGATTGATCTTTAAATATGACGTGAAGATACTATTGAATAAGACCGTATGCATCATATACAACAACATCTAGCACATGTTTTGCAAGATTAAATTTAATTTACTTTGTTTTTATGTACTTTTTTTATTACAATTTAAGAACTCATCTAAATTAAGTTTGATTTTTATTTGAAACAGCTCAACTTTTCAAAACTAAAAAGATTATTAAGAAGGTTTAAGCACAACTCTAAATTCATGAAAAGCATAAAAAAAATATAAAATATCTTATGCAATTTATAGATAGACTTTATTATGTATATGTTCATTAAGATGAAAGTAACTAATCAGAGCATTGCACAAACTTAACTTTAATAGAATCCCCGTTTGACACTTAAAAATCATAGATTAACATTTATTATATGCAGACTATACTAAGAAGGAGAATCAGGTGGAGTCCTTTATTTGGGTGTCGAGAGCTTCTTGCTAAGGTTGGGTACTAGCTTATGATGATCCCTTCCAATTCGATTCCCATGTGCCGAGAGGATGAGAAGGTATTGATTACGAGAGAATCAGCATGGGTTTGATTGAGATAAGAATGGAAGTATGATCCTTGCTAGCTCTCCCATTAGCGAGAGTGACAGTGATTGGCATGCGTCGCCCTCATCGAATCGAAGGAAGAGGCGATCCTCTCAGGACCGAGCGACGGGTAAAGGGGACTAGGGAAAAGTGTTGAGATAATAGAATTATATAAGTGTGTGTGTGTATATATATATATATATATATATATATATATATATATATATTATTTATTTATTATTTGATAATTTAAGAATTTCATTTAATTAGAATTGTAAAAAAATTGCTTTTTAACTAAATTGAGAGTGACTGACTCAAAAATGCAATCGAAATTTTAATCTGAAATCAAAATAATTTTCTCATTTTCTTGATTTCAAAAATTACTCAAAATCAAAGTTTTGCTCGTTTGAATCCCAATTTGGACCAAAACTTTGGAACTTACTTTTAATGACTAATTAAGGCCTGATAGAAGAGATTTGAAGTTAATTAATGGTGATTAACAACCTTGGGTTGTTACAGATAATCTCCCCGAATTGCCCCTGGCCGTTGCACCCAAACCTTCCCTTCGGCCCCAGCCTTTCTCCATGCCCAAGCCATGGCATCCACTACTGGACCTTCCCTCGGCCTATAAATACCTCCCGGGAATCACAGTGAGTCTCTTTGCTCACTGTAATCCCCTAATCCATATCCGCATTTTCCCTGAAGTTCTCGATGAATCTCGACATCCTGTAGCTGAGCACCATTGATAGAGGGTGAGGTCTGGAGTTCAGACCCCCTTGTTGAGCTCCTGCAACAGTCTGGAAGCTTACTAGTTCTCCATTCTGCCTCAGACTCAACTGCTATTGAACTCCAGGTACAGCCTCTCCTCGACTGAGCTGTGTGAGTTCAATCCCTTAAATTAAGCTCTAGGATAGCTCTGTGGTGTTTTGGATGCCCTTCCCTAGATTTTAGGATGCTTAGGAATCAGTGGGGTTGGGCCTGGCTTGATCTTGGCAGAGGGAATCCACTATCGGGACTGAGCTTCGTCCAGACGGAGTGCCGACACTCCTCCGGAGTCCTGAACCCCAAACTCCTCTCAATGTATTTCCCAATCGATAAGGTAAGCTAGCTAGACCCAATGTGATTGTTCATAGGGTCTGGGCTAGCCTATTTCAATCGTTCAATCATTTGGTTTCTACCGCGAGTTCATAGACGAGCTCGAGTAGGGACCCGACGATCTAGGGCACCCCAAAGCTCGTGGCCAGAGGGCTTTGATCTGTGAGGAGAATTTACTCCTCACAGTAAACCCTAGATGCCGTGATTAGGACCGAGCTAATCAAATAGCTATCCGGCGAACTAGTGCGTCCTAGAGAGGGCTTAATGGTGGGATCGATGCGTCTTGACTCCAGAAACATATAAGGATTAAATTGAGCTGCCGATATCGCCTGAGCATCGAGAATTTTGGTGCTGAATATCCCTTAGGTCGGCCCATCGCGGAAGGTATGCAGGGATGACGACACTATCGCCTCGGGCCGGGCCAGTCGGGCTCAGCTTTGACCCGCGCGGTTTGATATTTAGGCCGGGTCAATTAAATAATTTTGGAATTATTTTCTTTCTAATAAATAGCTGATAAATGAATTAAATTAATTCCTTATGGTTTCAATTTAAATAAACATTCAGAATATATTAATGAAATAATTTAATCAATACTTATTCAAATGGTATGATCCAATATACTATTTTAATCACAAAAATACAAGGAATAATAATATAAAATAAAATCAAAGATCCAATAGTTAGATTTTAAATAATTGTCTAATCTTTTTCTATTTTTATTTAAATCATAATAAATTCAATTAATGTCCAAAAATATTGATTAAGACCTCTAATTGCTCATGAGACTATAGAGAACCTATATAGACTATTAAAAGTAATTTAAGATTTTTAATTTTGCTAATCACCTCTTAATTACCCTAAAATAAGATTAGTAAATTTAGTCTTAGATTAATCTCTGATTTTGATGGATCTAGTTCCTAATGCCTTATTAAGTGCATTAGAGCTTATAAAAGCAATTAGACCATATTAGTAAGCCCTAATTCCCTTAATCTTATTATTTGGCCTTTTAATATAATTAGTGCTAATTAAGTTATTAATGTTATTGAAAACCTAAGATAAGTGTTTCACTCATTTCATTAATCAATATGAAGCTCATTAAAATAGATTTGAATCAATTTAGATGGTTAAATCCTAAAAATCCCATTTTTAACCTTAAGAGGGATATTTTGGTCATTTTGACTAAAATGTGTTTAAGTACCCTTAAACCTTAGAATTCTCAATTAAAGTAAATACTCAATAATGTAATATATTAACATCAATTGCTAAGTAGTATCATTTCTTGAATGAATCCTAGTGTTAAATCTTAAAATCCTTAAGTAAGCTCTAAAGATCTTAAGTGATCTTAAGACCCTTTATTAAAGACTTAGCTTAATTAATATTAATGTTAAAGTTTCTAATCCTAGTTATCATACCAAAGCTTGTTCATGAATAATAATCTCAATGAAGGTAAAAGCAAAAGCTTTAAAGAACCCTAAACTTGGACTTATTAGTTTAGATCTAAGTGATCAAAACTTCAAATCTTAGATTTTAGATCTTAGACTTTAGACTTTAGATATTTTAATTGAATTAAATTACCTTCATTTGGAATTCCTTACTTGATTAATTATTTAATTCTTTTGAAGCCTCCACATGGGTGTAGGATTAATTCAACCTATAGAATAATGTAATTATTCTAAAGATTGAATAAAGAATCTTAGATTTTTAATTTTGAAATGATTATTTTATCTTATAATATTAAAATAATCTTTTATTAAGATCATAGTTTCTATATCCTTCAGCTTATAAGGTATTGCACACTTAGTTTATGTTGGAGTATGAACTCTAGATCCTTATTAGGATATCACCTTAGATTCAGGATATGAACCCCATATGTGGAGTTTAGATCCAAGATCCTTAATCTTGATTTCCCTTAATCAAGATTTGGGTTAAGAGAGGAAACTAATCATAATTAAGTCATTGATTTATTTACTTTAATCCTTTATAGTCGTCATATGATTATGAATTAGAACTTATTAAGTTCTAATGTTAACATTAAAGTCGTGAATCTGGGATTATACTCAATAGCTGGATATTGGAGATCCTAAACTTGTATCTTCTCAAAATAGTTAGTTGGATAAATTAGACAACAACATATATCACATAAGTCTAGATTGAGTCTCTTGCTTATTTGACTTGATTGCTTTGCACACCTTGAATATTGAGCATCGTTCCTTGAGCATAATAGGTAAATTTAGGATATGGAAGATATATCCTAAGTTAGTATCTGAAAAATATAATATTCATTCAGTTCTTTTAGTATTTTCAGTTAGTAGAGTATATCATAGTTTAGTCTGTCTCTTCAGTTCTAGTTTTATTATAGAATAAACTTAGACCTAGCTCTGCAGATGCCTAGGATGGATGCATGTGCCTAGGATGGATGCATATCTTATTCTATAAGTTCAACTCAGACCTAGCTCTATAGTTGCCTAGGATGGACACATATTGAACTTTAAGTTCAGAGGCTCTGTAAGGCCTATTTTGTTATGGTAGTACTATGTTTTAGGATTACTCCTACTTTAGTTCAATTTTCAGTACTTGTTTTGCTTTGCCACATGCTTCAGTGGCCTTATGTCGCGCCCCACCCTGTCGTCGTGCGCAAAAGACGAGTATAATCATAATTAGCGGCGGAGTGGTGCGCTACTCAGGGAAATGAGCAATAGACTACAACATCTCCCCGAATATGCTAAAAGACTGAGCCACACTTGTAACAACCTAAGATTATTATCCAGCTTAATTTAAGCATAATCATATCGTAGTTATTATTCTACTAAATTCATCTAGTCATTAGAACCAAACTGTGAATGTTTGGAGCAATTCGGAACTCAATCGATTATTTTGGAATATTTTAATATTTGAACAAGTATAAATTTGAGGTATTTAATTTGACTTCGGATTTGAAATCCGACTTCACCGTTGCGATCGTCACCCCTAAATTAGCTAGGGGTGATGTTTTGGGCATGTTTGGAAGTCGTCAAATTTTCACGAATATTTTAATATAATTAAATGCACCAAAAAATAGAATTATTAAATAGTCGATAGAATCGAATTCCAACTTTGCCGTTGGATTTCCCACCCCCAAATTAGCTAGGGGTGAATTTTTGAAATTTTTCAGAGCACGTTTCTAAAATCTGAATTTTTAAATAATTAAGGAAAATAATTAAGTAATCATTGAGTCCCCAATTTGTAATTTCCATTAATTTCCTAATGCATCATATCAGCTCCTCTTACAATTTTGGCTGGCCATCCCATCCCTCTCCTCTTAGCCATGCCTCCATGCCCCTAAGTTCATGATGGCTCCCCTAGCTCCCATAGTGTAACAACCTGACGTTGTTACTGAGCCGATTAGGCCTAAACCTAACTATATTAAGAGAAATATAAGATCCTAATTTAAGTTGGATAAAAATTGAATAAAAATATTTTCAAATAAAGTGTATCAAGGGGATCCTTCTACCAAAAATTGAGAGCAATCTGAGTCCCGGATCATCCTAAATAAATTCGGGAAGTTTAAACTTCCAGAGTTGATAAAAGATAAAATAAAAGTTGGATTTTAAAAATTTTGTAGATTTAAGTTAAGCATTATAAAAGGACTCTATGTTTTAAGTTTCATAATTTTTTGAGCTCCGGATTAATCGTAGCAAATTTTTAAAGTTTTTCACTTAAAAATTAGTATAAAATAAAATACTCGTCCAAATTCAATAATTTTTAAACGCTTGCGTTCATCTCGTTGAGATGGTCGTTTTGATACTAAGTTTGAGATTTTTGGAGTTTATTTGACCATTCAATTGACCCTTAGAAGTTTTAGGATCGAGTGGCTCTCATCAAATTCGTTTGAGTTGATATATATCTCTCCCATTTTAGCATAAACTTCCTAAGCCTAACCTCTCCCTCAGCCGTAAGTTCTTTTCTTTCTTCTTTCTTTCGTAAGCCAAGATCCCTCCATTGCTCTCGGATTAGAGCCGAGAGCTTCGATCCATCCTTCCATGTCAGCAGCTATCGAGAGCCCAACGAGCAGCCTTCGTCGAGCCGACTAGCCGCTCTCCTTCTCCTTTGCCAAAATCAGCCTTCTCCGGCCGCTTAAATCCATCCCAGACGCAGCTCCTACTTCCTCAGTCGAGCAGCAGCTCTCATCCTCCATGCAAGGCAGCAAGCTGTCGAAACCCCCCCCTTTATCGAGCTAAGTTGCAGCCCTTCGCCCTTATTTTGTTCTACATGCACATAGTGAAGGATAACTCTTGTGTCTTATAACATCAATTTCATACAACTACAACCCTCACGACTCCTCCCGCTAAGTTTTGGGATCGAGTGGCTCTCATCAAATTCATTTGAGTTGATATATATCTCTCCCATTCTAGCATAAACTTCATAAGCCTAACCTCTCCCTCAGCCATAAGTTCTTTTCTTTCTTCTTTCTTTCGTAAGCCAAGATCCCTCCATTGCTCTCGGATTGGAGCCGAGAGCTTCGATCCATCCTTCCATGTCGGCAGCTGTCGAGAGCCCAACGAGCAGCCTTCGTCGAGCCGACTAGCCGCTCTCCTTCTCCTTTGCCAAAATCAGCCTTCTTCGGCCGCCTAAATCCATCCCAGACGCAGCTCCTACTTCCTCAGTCGAGCAGCAGCTCTCATCCTCCATGCAAGGCAGCAAGTTGTCGAAACCCCCCCCCCCCCTTTATCGAGCTAAGTTGCAGCCCTTCGCCCTTATTTTGTTATACATGCACAAATTCCCCTAGTGAAGGATAACTCTTGTGTCTTATAACATCCATTTCATACATCTATAACCCTCACGACTCCTCCCACTTCTCATTCGGCACATGCAGATCTCATCTTCCTCTTCATCCAACCTTCATTTAGGCACAAATACACCTCATCTCAATGATATGTGTAAATCATATATGATAATTCGTTCAATATATATATATATAAGTTTAATATAAAAGAAAGGTAGCATTGGAAGTCTGTATGTCAATTTAGCACTTAGAAGAGTTTTTTTTTTTGGAATTTCTGTATATAAGCAAACCCTCCTTTATGTCTTTCTTATATTGTCATATTGAAATTCATAGTCTATATTTTATTCTAACACAAATATAATTATCATATAATTATATGATAAGTATGTTTGTTAATCTTTTTGCCTTGCGCCATTGTTATTCTACATGCATGTGTAAATTTATGCCATTTATTAGCTCTCGTTAACTGGAAAAAAATGAATGTCTTTAGTTGGGTTACTTATCACAAGCTTGGAAGAATCATTTTTTTATGAGTTTTCAGGTTTATTAAGATTTACATAGGTTGGCAGTTTTGTAAACCCAATGTTGTTACTAGCATGTTTAACTCCAAATTCAGAAGAATTAAGTCAGAATTAGAATTTTCAATTTTAGTCAAATAAAAATCAAATAAAAATATCTTCAAATGAAGCATATTAAGGGGATCCCTCTACCAAAATTTGAGCGCAATCTGAATTCCGGATCGTCCTAAATAAATTTGAGAAGTTTAAACTTCCGGAGCTGATAAAAGATAAAATAAAAGTTGGATTTCAGAAATTCTTATATATTTGAATTAAGCATTATAAAAGGAAACTATATTTTAAGTTTCGTAAATTTTCAAGCTTTAGATTAATTGTAGTGAATTTTTGAAGTTTCCAAATTCAATAATTTTTGACGCTTACATTCGTCTCATTGAGACGGTCATTTCGATACCAAGTTTGTAATTTTTGGAGTTCAATCGACTTAGATCAAAGCTTGCGAAATTTCAGCTGTTGAATTTTGATCTAACGGTTGCAATAGGATTAAAATTTTTGCCTCTTAAGTGTATCTAACCCTACCCTAAACAGCCCATCCGAAATTTTTCTCCCTCAGCCGACTCCACTCCCTCCATCCAATGCAAGAGGCGCTCCTCTTCTTTCCTCCAAGCCGAGAGCCCCCACTCGCCTCTCCTCCTTCCTCTCCATGGCCGACGCCCTCATCTTCTTCTCCATGGCCGAACCTCCTCTTCTTCTCCATGGCCGAACCTCATCTTCTTCTCCATGGCCGAACCTCGTCTTCCCCATGGCCGACGCCTCTCCTTCTCCTCTTGGCAGGCCGAGCACCTCCTCTTTCTTGGCCAAGAGTGTACAGCAGCCACCTCTTTCTTCATCCTCCATTGATGGCCGAAAAACAGCAGCTATCTTTATCTTTCTTGCCAACATTAGGTCAATTATTAGCTGGGTAACTCATCATACTTACTATTAAAGCTGATTTTATTGTCATTTATGATAAGTTAAGATAAATGAAGATGAATGTGTTAGGGTTAACAATTAGGGAAGGTTGTATGTTGATTGTTATTTACAAAATTATATTGATTTGATGTACCAATCTTCTTGATTATTATGTATGCAATGAAGTAATTATATGATCTGATTTTTAAAGATATAAGTAATGAATGAGAAAGGAAGAATATATGTAGGAAATTGCTTAAGTTTATATTGCACTTTATCTTATTTATAAGATCAAAGAATCCTTACTAATATTAATGGAATTTAAGCACTGCTGTAATTATTCATTTTAATATTAATATTATGTCCTTAATAATATATTATTATAGCTAGTGCATGTAAATTCAGCACTCAACGTTATATTTTTATTTGACACATTAATTGTAATGCATGCACTTTTAAACTATGCATTGAATCATTAGATATATTCGTATGATTTTTTCTTATCAAATAAAGAGCATATATAGTGTTATATTATTTTCTTGTCTCATAATGTATAATAAGCTTAACCTCATTATCTATATATCATCATTATGTTCAATATAATAGTATTGTTTAAACATAATATTGACACCATTTATGTTAAGATTAAAGTTCAACATATCTATCAAAATTGTCACCATTTAAGTATATAATTATATTGGATAATAGCTATCTTATCTTATAAATATATCTAAAACCTTAATTAGGATAAGTGATGAAACTAAGTTTGAATATTTGAAATGCTTAAGTAATTAGTGAACTCTCCAATCATTAATGATAGTGATCGCATGGTCTAAATTATTATTTAGCTAGCAGCTTGTCAATGTATTTATCGATAGTGGCATTCTACTCAATTATTGCAGGTGCTGTGATTTTTACCCGTTTTCAATCAATCATCGAGCTTTAAATTTGAATCGTTTTAAAGGTACATTTCGTACTTAGAACTTGTATTGAGTTTGATATATTAAATTTCTTATTTAGTCCTATGTTAACTGCGTACATCACTTGCATAGTTATTGTTACTGTTTTCTTTTGTGATTTTACTTTTCTTAAGTTGTATATTAACTTTCAATTTCTTTATAAGTTATGTTTAAGGATTTAGGTGTCTTGATTATGTCTTGAATGCTAAATTTTAATAAACTCTCATGTATCCTTAATTTAACTTAATAGATCTTAAGGGATTGATTAAGTGATTTACACTTATCTGGATCTTAGATCGCCATCAATAAGTCATCAATAATTCATTTGATTTGTCATTGATTTGTAATGCAACTATAGGTCTTAAATTGATAAGGTTAGGGGTTAACACCTAATCTGTCGGATTTAGACTCAAACTCTTAATCACATAAATAATCGACTTGATTATAAGATAAGGAACTTAACATTTTCTAATAATGCATTCAATTTGGTATTGATCTTAAACATTTGACTTAGACATGTTAAGGTTAATAATAAATCTATGTGATTGCTCCATCTGAATCAAACCTTAAGATCCTTGATTTTCTCTTAAGAAAGAAGACTATCATAAGAAGATAATTAAAATCATATTGATTAAACAAGTGATATAATCCTTAACAATATGTTTGATTTAGATCCCATGATCTTAGATTGAGTGTGATCAGATGACTTAATCTAATCATCTTAAACGTAATTATGAAACAGAACCTAAGAGCTTAATGTTAACATTTAGAAGGGAGATCTTGAGTATCTCTTCATAAGATCATCTTGAATTATTTAAAAGACCTAAATTCATATATCCTGAGGTAGGAAGCCTTGTATGACTCCTTAAGGTAGAAGTATAGAAGATCCCATCACCTTAGAGATATCTATTCTCCTTGTAGTAGTAATCACATAAGATATTAGAAGAGATATATCTCCTTGTGGTAGAATCTATATTAAGTGATCTTGGATCACATTCACTTGATGAAACTTTGTATAGGACTTACATATTAGTTTAGGACTTGTAGTTTTGATAAATCATTGTTCTATTAAATAGACTTCATTGAACCATGATTATTGGGTAGTGCAGTATAGTATACTCATATTACTGGTCCCTAGTAATATTCGGGATTAGTTGAGTCACTCTAAGTGAGATTTATCTTTGTTGATATCCTGCGGGCTTAGGAGGATATAACCTTGCTTAGAGTAAATCAATCGATCCTAAGAGTGTATTAAACGGGTGCCCATTTTTTAGTTTAATTGAAAGACAAGTTGCCATTGGGCAATGCCTCATAGCGAAGATCGTTTCAATAGGTTTGGCTCAAATAAATTAAGTAACGGGATTCACCTTCCTTAAGACGCTAAGTATGATTGCGAGTTTAGCGACTAAATGCTTAGTTTGGGATACAAAATCATCATCGGATGGTGCCTCCTAATGAAGATCGCTTTGTTAGGGTGACGTAATGTGGCGGCCCTGCCCCGCCGTGGTCCTGTTAACCCTAAAGTTAACATGATTACAATGGAGGGGTCACTAAATGACAAAGTTCCCACTTAAGATTGGATTAGACACACATTCTAATCCAATTTAAATAAGGACTTTGCCATTCAATCCAAAATATTATCACTAAATGATCATACATGAACTCAGAGTGCGGAAGCATAAAACATAACATCCATCCAATACAGTATAAATACAATAATACAGAATAAGTAAAGTATTGAAAAAGAAAAATAATCCTGTATTATTACAACATTTAATGAGTTTAACAAAACTGAAAGAAAACTCTCATCCTCACTGAAAATAGAAACCTAAGCTACAGATCTTCAGGAACGGGCTCCTCCTCCAATGGTAAACTCTCCATTGGATCTGCTAAATCAACAAACTCAGAACCTACCATTATCAGTTTCATAATGGTAGGGCCCCAGCCAACAAAAGAAAACTGGTTAGACAATAAGTCTAAGTACATTTTAGGGCAGTAATTATATTAAATTAAGAAAATATCACCATAAAAACAGAATTTAAGCATAATAGGTGCAGAAATGCGTATCAAAAGAACAGTAATAAGTTATAAACTACAGTTTATAACTAAACAAATAGGAAGTAATACATACCTCCTCCAAGCAACTGCAACACAAACAGGTAAGTAAAAGAAAAGAAAAAAAAAACTGTAAGAAAATACAACCTAAATATGCATATGATCAAACTGATTATGCCAAGTGACATAAAATACTGAGTACACTAACATCCTAAACAAGCTTAAGAACACAGTAAGTAAATCTAGCATCCTATATAAAAACACGTGCAGGAAAGCTGTAAGTAAAACAGTGCTGAAATGCAGAATATACTAGTAAAACAGTAACTGTAAACTAAAACTATAGTAACTGTATAAGCCATCTGAACTGGATACGAACTCAGCAATTCTTAGCCTGATGGGCTAAGAAATTCTGAACTGAACATCACTAAAACTCTTAGCCTGATGAGCTAAGACAGAACTGAATGTAAGTGTACTTGAATTAGTATATCCATATCAGAATCCTGACTCTGTAGTCATTAGGGCGAGAGTCTATCCATCCTATCACTCGGACTAGGCATGGCCAATAGACTGTCGGACATTAAACCCTCGAAAGGTTGCCGACCCCGAACGGGTTGATCGAAGAGGTATACTAATCAAGCTACACCTTACAAACCACTTGTGAAACGAATCATAATGCTGTTTATAAATAATGTTCCAAATTAACATAAGATATTTATCAAAATATCTTATGTTCATAATACATGTTCAAGGTATAAGGCTCAAAATCAAGGAATGCGAAGCATCAAAGTCAAAGTGCAAGAAAACTCTATCTAAAACACAGGTGATATCCTTTGTTATCTACTTTATTCGTTCTATCTACTCTAAGTTACATAAGTTTCAGAATCAACAACTCTTACACATTCTGTAACTTAGAATCACGAATCCTACTTGTTGAAGATAATTAGGACTGGCCAAGTCCTAATTATAACTTAATCAAAAGACGACTATTTAGTTAAAATGAATAAATCAGCGACCTAATTTTGTAATTTAATTCATCCCAACCTCATCTTGATTAGCCAAATCAAGATGAATAGATTAAGAATTAGACTCCAGATGATGGGGTCTAATTACTTAATCTAAAGGTATAACTAAGGGTCTAAGGTTTAGAACCCAAAACTCACATATTAGGTTAAGGCAAATCCTAATGATAAATCAAATTCATTAGGATAGATCTCTATTCTTAGTTCTAAAATTTAAAGATCAAATAATCATTTAATAAACTAAGAAAATCTATAAACTAGAAAACTCAAGGTTTCATCTAATTGAGTAACCCAATTTACTCAATAGATGAATTCTAACTTTAAGATCTATTCCTAATCTTAGAATTAAGGCTCTTAATTACTAAGAGTATCTCTCAAGACACACATCCTAACTAATGTTATAAGACCTAAGGATGGGTCTAAGAATGATTAAGGAAAGAGAACACTCACTTAGGACTTAGGAATTTTCTAAATGAGCAAACTCTGAGATTTTAATCAAAACTTAATTTAGACCTAAGTTTGATTAATTTTTAGTTCTAAATCATTCCATTTACTGATTTTAATGTTTAGAAAATGAATTTAGAGCTTTTAAAGGCTAAACCCTAAATTGGGCAAAATGACCATTTTGCCCCTCCTTAAGGGTTCAAAAGATCAAATTTTGATCTAGGGCTTAAATTCTGAAATTTTCTTTTGGAAAGTGTTTCTTATTGTCCAATATAAGATTAGACAGCAACTAAGTTAATTTTGGGTGATTATTAAGCCATTAGAGATCAAATTAGTGAATTTGACTCATAAGGGCAAATTAGTAATTTTACTAAGTGAAAGTTAAATTTTCTTTCAGTTTAATAATCTTTACTGTCTAAGCCTTCCATAGAATCTAAATTTGCTAAATTCTGATGAGTATTGGCCAAGTTATGGCCAATACAAGATCTAGGGTTTTTAGGGATTAAGGAATGCTTAATTAAGAGTCAAAAATCCTAACTTTGCCAATTAGTATCCAAATCAAGCAAAATTAGTAACTATGAATTACAAATAGCTCACTGATTTTAATGATATGTGGTATGCTCAATTTGGACCTAATTTGACTAAGTTAAGACCTAATTAGGGTTTAGTGTGATTAGTGAGTGATTAACAAAATTAATCACTCAAATACTAATCTAACCTTATGGATTGATTCTAAATGGATTTAGAAATCCTCTGAAATTTAAAATTCTCAAATTGGGTTACTAGATTTGCTATTATTCACTAATCAAGATTTAGAGCAATTAAGAGTGATTAGCAAATCTAACCGTTGGATCTAAAATATTTTTACATATTATTGTTAATTAAGTTCTTCTGATTTAAATGGACCTTTGGATCATACATTTTGGAGCTCAATTGACCAAGTTATGGTCAATTTAAGTTCTAGGGTTAATTAGCCTAATTAGGGTTAGGTCCTAAATGTGATTAGGCTCAAACTAATCCAAACAGCAAGATAAATACTATCAAATTAATCCTTAGGGTTTTCTGATCACTTTAAGACCCATATTGGGTATATTTGGATCATTGGATACAAAGTTATGAGCTAAATAAGGTTTGCGACATATAATTTAAATTAAATTAAACCCTAAAAAATCTCTTTGCTAAATACAGGTCCAAATACAAAATTATTAGTACCATAATATTCCTCTATTTTTGCTGAATCCAATGATATATAATTTTGCATATTTTGGATGAGTAATTTAGGAATTATTTAGGGTTAAAGTTTGGTATTTACTTAATTAATTATTACTGTTTTATTTATATTAATATAACTGTTATATAATTTATATATAAATATATTTAATATATATCTATCTGTTATATATTTATATATATAATTTATTTTATTTCTGCAGGTACACGTGGCGGCTGCTCATTGGCTGAGCAGACAGCGGCGGGCCCCACAGGTCAGTCTGCTGACGCGCAGGCCACGCGTCGCGCCCGGGTTGGCTGGCGCGCTGCGCGTGGGTCCCACCGTGGCAGCTGAAGCGCCGCGGCCACGGGTTTCGGGCCGGGCCCGGGCCGACCCGGTCCAGCCCGAGAAGGCTTCGTCTTCACGCGAGAGATCCGAGACGGAGGAGCTAGGGTTCGAAAAATGGCGGTGAAGATGATGGACTTAGACTACGAGCCATATACCGATCGAAAGGTCTTGAATAGACCTTTCAATTGGTACCTTCAACTTCGTCGGAGAAGAAGTACAGCTCCCGCAAAACCTAACCCTAGATCCCCTATACTCGGCGATAACGGTTTCCACTGTTTCATTTTTGTCGAATCCGGGTTAACCAGACCTAGTTTACTCGATCGGGACCGATACATCGACAATCAAAGCTATGAAATAAGAATTCGAAATGCAAATTTCAATAATTGATAAAGATCAAAGGTTTAGAATGCGTACTTAGTTTCGACGGCTGACGACTAGCTGGGTCAATCCGAGCGACTCTGATCACTAAATGGATCAATTCATGCGAAATCGAGAAGTGGAATCGATCAGAGGCTATATCCTAAGGCCGGAACGGTGGGATCGACGCATGGAGCGACGGAGAGGCGCCGGGCGTCGTCGCTTGCGACACGCGTTGAACTCGCGGGGACGACGACCCTCGACCGTTCGATCCTCAGATCGAACGGACCGCGGAGCCCGTTTGATCAAACGGTGCAATTACATTTTAGGCGACGGCGTTAACTATTGATTGGACGGCGCCGTTTAAATGCTTTAATTAATTAATAATATTTAATTAAATTTTTCAGTTTTGATTAATTAAATTTAGCCTATTAAATGAATCCCAAAAATTTCTAATAAATCACCCTTAGCTAATTGAAGGGTGAGGAACGCAACGGCGCATTCGGATTTTCGTTTCGATGAGTATTTAATTATTTGATTATTTAGGGTTTTTAAATAATATTAAAATATTTGACGAAAAATCAATGACTTCCAAATGCCTCCAAAATTTCACCCCTAGCTAATTTGGGTGTTCTGAATGCAATGGCGAAGTCAGATTTTCAATCTGAGGTCTAGATAAAAAGTCAAATTTCCAGGTTTTGGGATTTTCCAGAATTCCTGTTTTGACTTTGTTGACTTCTTGGTTTGACCTAAGTTTCAAAGATGAATCCCAAATCACTTGATTAGTGACTTAGAATCTTAATTAAGACTTAGATTAGTCTTAATTGAGCAAAGTAACAACCTGGGTTGTTACAAACTCCCCCACTTAAGAATGATGTCGTCCTCGACATCACTCAAGTGAGAAAAGAATTTAAGCAGATATAATGAAACGAACTGAAATAAGATAGAGTTGAAGAATTACCTTGATTAAAAAGGTTTGGGTACTTTTGGCGCATATCCATTTCTTTCTCCCAGGTGGCTTCATTATAAGACCGGTTCTTCCACTGAATCTTTATCATTGGAATAGATCGATTCCTTAATTTCTTCAGGTCATGATCTAGGATTTTTATTGGTTCTTCAGTGTAAGAAAGATCAGGCTGAATTTCAATTGCAGGATGTTCAATAAGATGAGAAGGATCTCGAAGACATTTTCTTAGAGATGAAACATGAAATACATTATGTACAGCAGCGAAGTTTTCTGGAAGCTCTAATTTATAAGCTGCTGAACCAATCTTCTGTAAAATTTTGAAAGGTCCAATATACCTTGGACTGAGTTTTCCTGAGACTCCAAAACGATAGATTCCTTTCATCGGGCTCACTTTTAAGTACACAAAATCTCCTTCGCTGAATTCTAGAGGACGATGACGATTATCATGATATTTACTTTGCCTGTCTTGAGCAGTTCTAATTCTTTGTTGAATGAGTTTAACCTTCTTATTTGTTTCTTCTACTAGCTCAGATCCATATAATTGAGCATCTCCTGACTCAGACCATGCTAGTGGGGATGAACATTTTCTTCCATATAATGCCTCATATGGTGCCATCTTAATACTTGATTGAAAACTGTTGTTGTATGCAAATTCTACTAAAGGAATATGCTCTTCCCAGGATCCAGAAAAATCCAACATACATAAACGTAGAAGATCTTCTAAGACTTGATTTACTCGCTCTGTTTGGCCATCTGACTGAGGATGGAATGCTGTACTCATGGCCAAAGTTGTGCCTAAATCTTGATGGACAGCCTGCCAAAATTTAGAAGTAAAGTGACTGTCTCTATCGGATACAATTGTTTTAGGAATTCCGTGCAATCTGACTATTTCCTTAATGTACAATTTGGCCAATTTCTCCACTGAGTCAGTTTGACGGATTGGAATAAAATGGGCAGATTTTGTAAGGCGATCTACTACAACCCATATTGAATCAGCTCCAGACCTTGATCGAGGCAAACCCATAACAAAATCCATGGATACATCAGTCCATTTCCATTCTGGGATTTCTAGTGGGTGCAATAAGCCACCAGGCTTTTGATGTTCTGCTTTTATTAAGCAACAAGCGTGGCATTTTGCAACATATTCTGCAATACTTTTCTTCATTCCTGGCCACCAGAATGATTGTTTTAGGTCTAGATACATCTTAGAATTCCCTGGATGAATTTGATATCCTGAATTGTGACTTTCAATTAGGATCTCTTTCTGCATGGATTTAGGAATCCAGAGACGATTATTCATGTAAATAGCACCTTTCTTAAAATGCAATTCTGGACGACGACCACTTTCTATTGCCACTTTAAGGTTTAAGTATTCATCATCCTTGCTTTGAGAGATTGAAACATCTCTATGGAATGTGGGTTCTATATTATTCATGGATATCATGGTACTGACTGAATTTCCCTTAGCAAGAGAAATTTCCATTTTCTGAAACTCATTTGCTAACGGACTTTCTGAAATTAAGCTGTTAAGAACTGTGTGACGGCTTAACGCATCAGCTACCACATTAGCTTTGCCTGGATGGTACTGGATATCTAAATCATAATCACTTATTAATTCCAGCCATCTTCTTTGCCTACAATTCAATTCTCTCTGGGTAAAGATGTACTTCAGACTTTGGTGGTCTGTGAATATAGAGCATTGAACTCTGTACAAATAATGGCGCCAGATTTTTAATGCAAAAACTAATGCTGCCAATTCTAAATCATGTACAGCATAGTTTCTTTCATGGGTTTTAAGCTGGCGAGATGCGTATGCTATAACTTTGCCTTATTGCATTAATACGCATCCTAACCCAATTCCAGATGCATCCGTATACACCTGATAGTTCACTCCTTCTTTTGGAAGAACTAAAACTGGAGTAGAAGTTAACGCGTCCTTTATAGACTGAAATGCAGTTTCACATTCTTCTGTCCAAACAAATGGAACTGCCTTCTGAGTTAGTTTTGTAAGAGGTGCGGCAAGCTGAGAGAAGCCTTTAACAAACCTTCTGTAGTATCCGGCTAAACCCAAAAAACTATGAATTTCAGTAACTGTCTTGGGCTGAACCCAATCCTGAATAGCACTGATCTTACTCTGATCTACTTGGATTCCTCGAGCATCAACTACATGTCCAAGAAATGATACAGAATCCAGCCAAAATTCACACTTAGAGAATTTAGCATATAACTCATGCTGTCTAAGCTTCTCCAGAACCAATCTCAAGTGTTCTTCATGATCTTTTACTGTCTTGGAGTAAATTAAGATATCATCAATGAATACTATAACAAATTTATCTAGATAAGGCTTCAGAACTCTCTGCATTAAGTCCATAAATAGAGATGGGGCATTTGTGAGGCCAAATGACATTACAAGGAACTCAAAATGCCCATATCATGTTCTGAATGCTGTCTTTTCTACATCTGAGTCCTTTACCTTCACTTGATGATACCTTGACCTTAAATCAATCTTAGAGAACACTACAGCACCGGCAAGTTGATCGAACAGATCATCAATACGGGGAAGTGGGTATCTATTTTTAATTGTGACTTTATTCAGCTCTCTGTAGTCTATGCACATTCTCATAGACCCATCTTTCTTCTTAACAAATAGCACCGGGGCTCCCCATGGGGACATACTTGGTTTAATAAACCCCTTATTTAATAGTTCTTGTAATTGCTCATTTAACTCTTGCAATTCTTTTGGAGCCATTCTATATGGTGCTTTTGATAGAGGTTGAGTTCCTGGCACTATATTTATTTCAAATTCTACTTCTCTGGTTGGAGGTAAACCAGATAGATCTTCAGGAAAAACATCTTCGAAATCTCTAACAACTTTTATTTTAGAGATTGGGGTTACTTCTTTGCTACTACCCATCATCACCATCAGAATACAACTATAACCTTTGCACACCATTTTCTCTGCTTGAATTGCATTGATCAAGGAGCTACTAGTGCTGATCTTTCCAATAAACGTTGTTGAAGCTCCTGGAGTTTGAAATACAATCTTCTTCTTTTGACAATTGATAGTAGCGCTATGCATACTAAGCCAATTCATGCCTAGTATGATATCAAAATTCACTATAGGTAGCACAACTAACTTGGCTTGGAAGGTATGGTTATTAATTGGTATTTGAATATCGCAGAATTTGTTTGCACTAAGTTGGGTTCCAGATGGAAGTCCAACACTCAAGATCTTCGCAAGTCTGTAATATGATAGTCCTAATTTCTTGGCAAAATTTTCAGAGATAAATGAATGACTAGCCCCAGTATCAAATAATATACTGCAGGGCTCATCTTTAAAGTACAAGGTGCCTAATAACAACAGTATAGACTTTAGAAAATTCTAATTAAATAAGAAAAGCAAAAGTTGCGATTTGTACCTGAGACTACATGGTTGTCTTCTGCTGCTTCTACTGGAGTGAGATTGTATACCCTTGCTTTTCCAGTAGGTCTGCTGTCAGATATTTGAGCTTTTGATTGATTTGGGTTTGAAGGATTTGCAGCATATTGAACTTTTGCAAGGGTTCGTTCTTGAGCAGGAGGTGGCATAAGAGTTTTCTGAGGTTCTCTGAAATTGATAGGAGTGGCACGGAATACTTTATTTGTACGGTTCCGATCAATAATTACTCCATCAATTATTTTATTTGATCGACAGTCTCTATATGCGTGGCCTTGTCTTCCACACGTAAAACATACTCGGCAAAATGATAACATTTCCCATAAGGATGTGGCCTATTACATGTGGCAGTTTGGCCTGATGTTTCAGTAGTTTCCATTTGATATACCCTTCCTTGATTTGTTCGTTGTTGCTTGAAGTTCTGAGGGTATTTATTCATAGTGAAAGCCTTTCTCTTCATGTCTTTAATATTTTGATGATGCTCTACTACCCGAGCTGTCTCAACTAGCTTCTCGAATTTAGTATGTTGTAAAGGAATTACATGATCCTTGATAGACTCTCTGAGTCCATTTTCATATCTAAAATATCTATCTTCTTCAGTTGGAACCAGATGAGGTAAAAATTGGATGAGCTTTCGAAATTCTGAAGTGTATTCTACTACTGTTCGACTTCCTTGGGTTAACCTTAATAAAGACTCACCAATGATGTTCTTGGTGGAGGGTGGAATAAACGATTCCTTGAAGCTTGGACAAACCAGCTCCATTCTATTTCGTCTAACTCGAACTCTTCAAATCGTGTGTTCCTTTCTTGTTCCCACCAATGTTCTGCCTCTCCTTGCAGAAGATGAGTGGCTAGTCTTACAGATTGGTTGCTTGAACAACCAAGACTAGTGATATTTTTCTCTATAGTTTTCAGCCATGCTAAGGTATCCATTGGGGATTCAGATCCTTCAAAGGTTGGCGGTCTTAATCTTAGGAAACTGTGAAGTATCCCATCTGCAGACTGCCGATAGATATTGGGAACTTGAGGAGCGGGGGATGCTGAAGAGGTGCTGGCATTAGTAACAGGTATTATAGATACTAACTTTTGAATAGCTAGAGCCTGCTGATTTTGATTCTCTAGCATTACAGTAACCATATTTCTTAAAGAAGTTATTTCATCAACAGTATTGGACGCAGCCACGGTATTATTTGGAGCATTGCTTGCGGATGGTTGAGGGTTGAGTGGAGTATTGTTGGGAGAAGTAGCAGGATTCATTTTCCTGAAATCAAAACAACTGTCTTGAGTTCTTTATTATAACAAGACATAATATAACTACTGCTTTTCTCGTTTATTTAAATTTTTATTGAAATAACAAAATACATCATCATAGACTTATAAAACTATTCCCATCCTATATATTTAATGAAGAATGCTCTACGAAAGTCTTCATAAATCACTTCACGATGCTCCTCTTGTGCTTTACGAAATAGTTCTGCGTATGTCATAATCCACCATTCTTTTGCTTGCATACGTAAAAGACATAGCACCACTTCTAATCTGATGTGACTAGGCCATTCCATAACACCAAATATGTGGTCAACTCTCGCAAGCCATTCTCTTGCTAGTACTGGAAAATCAAGGCCTCTATAGACGCCTTCTTTTAGTAATTTGTTTATCACTTGCGATCCTTGTTCTGATACTCCTTCAATCACTCTTCCTTGCTTCTTTCCTAATTTATGTTCATATTTCCAAATAGTCTCGAATTCCTTTAGGTAAG
Source organism: Gastrodia elata (assembly GCA_016760335.1). NCBI lineage: Eukaryota > Viridiplantae > Streptophyta > Magnoliopsida > Asparagales > Orchidaceae > Gastrodia > Gastrodia elata. The sequence goes on along the minus strand of CM028672.1, from coordinate 16,910,503 downwards.
CCATGAATGCCATTTCTAGAAAATCTTCTATTCCTACAATTATAACATTCTACTTAAATTTGTTGAGCATATATATATAACTTAATAATTATCATCTTTCGTAGTTATCTCATAACTTAACTTATTCTGAGTTATACTCATAATGTGATGGATGTCAATTCAAGTATTCATTTAGTGATCAAGTGGCAGAAAAACAATCCATTAGGTAGAGAGGAATACAAATTCCAATCTGGCACCTTATGGAACTCTCTGATACCAACTGTGGCGGCCCTGCCCCGCCGTGGTCCTGTTAACCCTAAAGTTAACATGATTACAGTGGAGGGGTCACCAAATGACAAAGTTCCCACTTAAGATTGGATTAGACACACATTCTAATCCAATTTAAATAAGGACTTTGCCATTCAATCCAGAATACTATCACTAAATGATCATACATGAACTCAGAGTGCGGAAGCATAAAACATAACATCCATCCAATACAGTATAAATACAATAATACAGAATAAGTAAAGTATTGAAAAAGAAAAATAATCCTGTATTATTACAACATTTAATGAGTTTAACAGAACTGAAAAAAAACTCTCATCCTCACTGAAAATAGAAACCTAAGCTACAGATCTTCAGGAACGGGCTCCTCCTCCAATGGCAAACTCTCCACTGGATCTGCTAAACCAACAAACTCAGAACCTACCATTATCAGTTTCATAATGGTAGGGCCCCAGCCAACAAAAGAAAACTGGTTAGACAATAAGTCTAAGTACATTTTAGGGCAGTAATTATATTAAATTAAGAAGATATCACCATAAAAATAGAATTTAAGCATAATAGGTGCAGAAATGCGTATCAAAAGAACAGTAATAAGTTATAAACTACAGTTTATAACTAAACAAATATGAAGTAATACATACCTCCTCCAAGCAACTGTAACACAAACAGGTAAGTAAAAGAAAAGAAAAAAAAAACTGTAAGAAAATACAACCTAAATATGCATATGATCAAACTGATTATGCCAAGTGACATAAAATACTGAGTACACTAACATCCTAAACAAGCTTAAGAACACAGTAAGTAAATCTAGCATCCTATATAAAAACACGTGCAGGAAAGCTGTAAGTAAAACAGTGCTGAAATGCAGAATATACTAGTAAAACAGTAACTGTAAACTAAAACTATAGTAACTGTATAAGCCATCTGAACTGGATACGAACTCAGCAATTCTTAGCCTGATGGGCTAAGAAACTCTGAACTGAACATCACTAAAACTCTTAGCCTGATGAGCTAAGACAGAACTGAATGTAAGTGTACTTGAATTAGTATATCCATATCAGAATCCTGACTCTGTAGTCAGTAGGGCGAGAGTCTATCCATCCTATCACTCGGACTAGGCATGGCCAATAGACTGTCGGACATTAAACCCTCGAAAGGTTGCCGACCCCGAACGGGTTGATCGAAGAGGTATACTAATCAAGCTATACCTTACAAACCACTTGTGAAATGAATCATAATGCTGTTTATAAATAATGTTCCAAATTAACATAAGATATTTATCAAAATATCTTATGTTCATAATACATGTTCAAGGTATAAGGCTCAAAATCAAGGAATGCGAAGCATCAAAGTCAAAGTGCAAGAAAACTCTATCTAAAACACAGGTGATATCCTTTGTTATCTACTTTATTCGTTCTATCTACTCTAAGTTACATAAGTTTCAGAATCAACAACTCTTACACATTCTGTAACTTAGAATCACGAATCCTACTTGTTGAAGATAATTAGGACTGGCCAAGTCCTAATTATAACTTAATCAAAAGACGACTATTTAGTTAAAATGAATAAATCAGCGACCTAATTTTGTAATTTAATTCATCCCAACCTCATCTTGATTAGCCAAATCAAGATGAATAGATTAAGAATTAGACTCCAGATGATGGGGTCTAATTACTTAATCTAAAGGTATAACTAAGGGTCTAAGGTTTAGAACCCAAAACTCACAGATTAGGTTAAGGCAAATCCTAATGATAAATCAAATTCATTAGGATAGATCTCTATTCTTAGTTCTAAAATTTAAAGATCAAATAATCATTTAATAAACTAAGAAAATCTATAAACTAGAAAACTCAAGGTTTCATCTAATTGAGTAACCCAATTTACTCAATAGATGAATTCTAACTTTAAGATCTATTCCTAATCTTAGAATTAAGGCTCTTAATTACTAAGAGTATCTCTCAAGATACACATCCTAACTAATGTTATAAGACTTAAGGATGGGTCTAAGAATAATTAAGGAAAGAGAACACTCACTTAGGACTTAGGAATTTTCTAAATGAGCAAATTCTGAGATTTTAATCAAAACTTAATTTAGACCTAAGTTTGATTAATTTTCAGTTCTAAATCATTCCATTTACTGATTTTAATGTTTAGAAAATGAATTTAGAGCTTTTAAAGGCTAAACCCTAAATTGGGCAAAATGACCATTTTGCCCCTCCTTAAGGGTTCAAAAGATCAAATTTTGATCTAGGGCTTAAATTCTAAAATTTTCTTTTGGAAAGTGTTTCTTATTGTCCAATATAAGATTAGACAGCAACTAAGTTAATTTTGGGTGATTATTAAGCCATTAGAGATCAAATTAGTGAATTTGACTCATAAGGGCAAATTAGTAATTTTACTAAGTGAAAGTTAAATTTTCTTTCAGTTTAATAATCTTTACTGTCTAAGCCTTCCATAGAATCTAAATTTGCTAAATTCTGATGAGTATTGGCCATGTTATGGCCAATACAAGATCTAGGGTTTTTAGGGATTAAGGAATGCTTAATTAAGAGTCAAAAATTTTAACTTTGCCAATTAGTATCCAAATCAAGCAAAATCAGTAACTATGAATTACAAATAGCTCACTGATTTTAATGATATGTGGTATGCTCAATTTGGACCTAATTTGACTAAGTTAAGACCTAATTAGGGTTTAGTGTGATTAGTGAGTGATTAACAAAATTAATCACTCAAATACTAATCTAACCTTATGGATTGATTCTAAATGGATTTAGAAATCCTCTGAAATTTAAAATTCTCAAATTGGGTTACTAGATTTGCTATTATTCACTAATCAAGATTTAGAGCAATTAAGGGTGATTAGCAAATCTAACCGTTGGATCTAAAATATTTTTACATATTATTGTTAATTAAGTTCTTCTGATTTAAATGGACCTTTGGATCATACATTTTGGAGCTCAATTGACCAAGTTATGGTCAATTTAAGTTCTAGGGTTAATTAGCCTAATTAGGGTTAGGTCCTAAATGTGATTAGGCTCAAACTAATCCAACCAGCAAGATAAATACTATCAAATTAATCCTTAGGGTTTTCTGATCACTTTAAGACCCATATTGGGTATATTTGGATCATTGGATACAAAGTTATGAGCTAAATAAGGTTTGCGACATATAATTTAAATTAAATTAAATCCTAAAAATCACTTTGCTAAATACAGGTCCAAATACAAAATTATTAGTACCATAATATTCCTCTATTTTTGCTGAATCCAATGGTATATAATTTTGCATATTTTGGATGAGTAATTTAGGAATTATTTAGGGTTAAAGTTTGGTATTTACTTAATTAATTATTACTGTTTTATTTATATTAATATAACTGTTATATAATTTATATATAAATATATTTAATATATATCTATCTGTTATATATTTATATATATAATTTATTTTATTTCTGCAGGTACACGTGGCGGCTGCTCATTGGCTGAGCAGACAGCGGCGGGCCCCACAGGTCATTCTGCTGACGCGCAGGCCACGCGTCGCGCCCGGGTTGGCTGGCGCGCTGCGCGTGGGTCCCACCGTGGCAGCTGAAGCGCCGCGGCCACGGGTTTCGGGCCGGGCCCGGGCCGACCCGGTCCAGCCCGAGAAGGCTTCGTCTTCACGCGAGAGATCCGAGACGGAGGAGCTAGGGTTCGAAAAATGGCGGTGAAGATGATGGACTTAGACTACGAGCCGTATACCGATCGAAAGGTCTTGAATAGACCTTTCAATTGGTACCTTCAACTTCACGGGAGAAGAAGTACAGCTCCCGCAAAACCTAACCCTAGATCCCCTATACTCGGCGATAACGGTTTCCACTGTTTCATTTTTGTCGAATCCGGGTTAACCAGACCTAGTTTACTCGATCGGGACCGATACATCGACAATCAAAGCTATGAAATAAGAATTTGAAATGCAAATTTCAATAATTGATAAAGATCAAAGGTTTAGAATGCGTACTTAGTTTCGACGGCTGACGACTAGCTGGGTCAATCCGAGCGACTCTGATCACTAAATGGATCAATTCGTGCGAAATCGAGAAGTGGAATCGATCAGAGGCTATATCCTAAGGCCGGAACGGTGGGATCGACGCGTGGAGCGACGGAGAGGCGCCGGGCGTCGTCGCTTGCGACACGCGTTGAACTCGCGGGGACGACGACCCTCGACCGTTCGATCCTCAGATCGAACGGACCGCGGAGCCCGTTTGATCAAACGGTGCAATTACATTTTAGGCGACGGCGTTAACTATTGATTGGACGGCGCCGTTTAAATGCTTTAATTAATTAATAATATTTAATTAAATTTTTCAGTTTTGATTAATTAAATTTAGCCTATTAAATGAATCCCAAAAATTTCTAATAAATCACCCTTAGCTAATTGAAGGGTGAGGAACGCAACGGCGCATTCGGATTTTCGTTTCGATGAGTATTTAATTATTTGATTATTTAGGGTTTTTAAATAATATTAAAATATTTGACGAAAAATCAATGACTTCCAAATGCCTCCAAAATTTCACCCCTAGCTAATTTGGGTGTTCTGAATGCAATGGCGAAGTCAGATTTTCAATCTGAGGTCTAGATAAAAAGTCAAATTTCCAGGTTTTGGGATTTTCCAGAATTCCTGTTTTGACTTTGTTGACTTCTTGGTTTGACCTAAGTTTCAAAGATGAATCCCAAATCACTTGATTAGTGACTTAGAATCTTAATTAAGACTTAGATTAGTCTTAATTGAGCAAAGTAACAACCTGGGTTGTTACAAACTCCCCCACTTAAGAATGATGTCGTCCTCGACATCACTCAAGTGAGAAAAGAATTTAAGCAGATATAATGAAACGAACTGAAATAAGATAGAGTTGAAGAATTACCTTGATTAAAAAGGTTTGGGTACTTTTGGCGCATATCCATTTCTTTCTCCCAGGTGGCTTCATTATAAGACCGGTTCTTCCACTGAATCTTTATCATTGGAATAGATCGATTCCTTAATTTCTTCAGGTCATGATCTAGGATTTTTATTGGTTCTTCAGTGTAAGAAAGATCAGGCTGAATTTCAATTGCAGGATGTTCAATAAGATGAGAAGGATCTCGAAGACATTTTCTTAGAGATGAAACATGAAATACATTATGTACAGCAGCGAAGTTTTCTGGAAGCTCTAATTTATAAGCTGCTGAACCAATCTTCTGTAAAATTTTGAAAGGTCCAATATACCTTGGACTGAGTTTTCCTGAGACTCCAAAACGATAGATTCCTTTCATCGGGCTCACTTTTAAGTACACAAAATCTCCTTCGCTGAATTCTAGAGGACGATGACGATTATCATGATATTTACTTTGCCTGTCTTGAGCAGTTCTAATTCTTTGTTGAATGAGTTTAACCTTCTTATTTGTTTCTTCTACTAGCTCAGATCCATATAATTGAGCATCTCCTGACTCAGACCATGCTAGTGGGGATGAACATTTTCTTCCATATAATGCCTCATATGGTGCCATCTTAATACTTGATTGAAAACTGTTGTTGTATGCAAATTCTACTAAAGGAATATGCTCTTCCCAGGATCCAGAAAAATCCAACATACATAAACGTAGAAGATCTTCTAAGACTTGATTTACTCGCTCTGTTTGGCCATCTGACTGAGGATGGAATGCTGTACTCATGGCCAAAGTTGTGCCTAAATCTTGATGGACAGCCTGCCAAAATTTAGAAGTAAAGTGACTGTCTCTATCGGATACAATTGTTTTAGGAATTCCGTGCAATCTGACTATTTCCTTAATGTACAATTTGGCCAATTTCTCCACTGAGTCAGTTTGACGGATTGGAATAAAATGGGCAGATTTTGTAAGGCGATCTACTACAACCCATATTGAATCAGCTCCAGACCTTGATCGAGGCAAACCCATAACAAAATCCATGGATACATCAGTCCATTTCCATTCTGGGATTTCTAGTGGGTGCAATAAGCCACCAGGCTTTTGATGTTCTGCTTTTATTAAGCAACAAGCGTGGCATTTTGCAACATATTCTGCAATACTTTTCTTCATTCCTGGCCACCAGAATGATTGTTTTAGGTCTAGATACATCTTAGAATTCCCTGGATGAATTTGATATCCTGAATTGTGACTTTCAATTAGGATCTCTTTCTGCATGGATTTAGGAATCCAGAGACGATTATTCATGTAAATAGCACCTTTCTTAAAATGCAATTCTGGACGACGACCACTTTCTATTGCCACTTTAAGGTTTAAGTATTCATCATCCTTGCTTTGAGAGATTGAAACATCTCTATGGAATGTGGGTTCTATATTATTCATGGATATCATGGTACTGACTGAATTTCCCTTAGCAAGAGAAATTTCCATTTTCTGAAACTCATTTGCTAACGGACTTTCTGAAATTAAGCTGTTAAGAACTGTGTGACGGCTTAACGCATCAGCTACCACATTAGCTTTGCCTGGATGGTACTGGATATCTAAATCATAATCACTTATTAATTCCAGCCATCTTCTTTGCCTACAATTCAATTCTCTCTGGGTAAAGATGTACTTCAGACTTTGGTGGTCTGTGAATATAGAGCATTGAACTCTGTACAAATAATGGCGCCAGATTTTTAATGCAAAAACTAATGCTGCCAATTCTAAATCATGTACAGCATAGTTTCTTTCATGGGTTTTAAGCTGGCGAGATGCGTATGCTATAACTTTGCCTTATTGCATTAATACGCATCCTAACCCAATTCCAGATGCATCCGTATACACCTGATAGTTCACTCCTTCTTTTGGAAGAACTAAAACTGGAGTAGAAGTTAACGCGTCCTTTATAGACTGAAATGCAGTTTCACATTCTTCTGTCCAAACAAATGGAACTGCCTTCTGAGTTAGTTTTGTAAGAGGTGCGGCAAGCTGAGAGAAGCCTTTAACAAACCTTCTGTAGTATCCGGCTAAACCCAAAAAACTATGAATTTCAGTAACTGTCTTGGGCTGAACCCAATCCTGAATAGCACTGATCTTACTCTGATCTACTTGGATTCCTCGAGCATCAACTACATGTCCAAGAAATGATACAGAATCCAGCCAAAATTCACACTTAGAGAATTTAGCATATAACTCATGCTGTCTAAGCTTCTCCAGAACCAATCTCAAGTGTTCTTCATGATCTTTTACTGTCTTGGAGTAAATTAAGATATCATCAATGAATACTATAACAAATTTATCTAGATAAGGCTTCAGAACTCTCTGCATTAAGTCCATAAATAGAGATGGGGCATTTGTGAGGCCAAATGACATTACAAGGAACTCAAAATGCCCATATCATGTTCTGAATGCTGTCTTTTCTACATCTGAGTCCTTTACCTTCACTTGATGATACCTTGACCTTAAATCAATCTTAGAGAACACTACAGCACCGGCAAGTTGATCGAACAGATCATCAATACGGGGAAGTGGGTATCTATTTTTAATTGTGACTTTATTCAGCTCTCTGTAGTCTATGCACATTCTCATAGACCCATCTTTCTTCTTAACAAATAGCACCGGGGCTCCCCATGGGGACATACTTGGTTTAATAAACCCCTTATTTAATAGTTCTTGTAATTGCTCATTTAACTCTTGCAATTCTTTTGGAGCCATTCTATATGGTGCTTTTGATAGAGGTTGAGTTCCTGGCACTATATTTATTTCAAATTCTACTTCTCTGGTTGGAGGTAAACCAGACAGATCTTCAGGAAAAACATCTTCGAAATCTCTAACAACTTTTATTTTAGAGATTGGGGTTACTTCTTTGCTACTACCCATCATCACCATCAGAATACAACTATAACCTTTGCACACCATTTTCTCTGCTTGAATTGCATTGATCAAGGAGCTACTAGTGCTGATCTTTCCAATAAACGTTGTTGAAGCTCCTGGAGTTTGAAATACAATCTTCTTCTTTTGACAATTGATAGTAGCGCTATGCATACTAAGCCAATTCATGCCTAGTATGATATCAAAATTCACTATAGGTAGCACAACTAACTTGGCTTGGAAGGTATGGTTATTAATTGGTATTTGAATATCGCAGAATTTGTTTGCACTAAGTTGGGTTCCAGATGGAAGTCCAACACTCAAGATCTTCGCAAGTCTGTAATATGATAGTCCTAATTTCTTGGCAAAATTTTCAGAGATAAATGAATGACTAGCCCCAGTATCAAATAATATACTGCAGGGCTCATCTTTAAAGTACAAGGTGCCTAATAACAACAGTATAGACTTTAGAAAATTCTAATTAAATAAGAAAAGCAAAAGTTGCGATTTGTACCTGAGACTACATGGTTGTCTTCTGCTGCTTCTACTGGAGTGAGATTGTATACCCTTGCTTTTCCAGTAGGTCTGCTGTCAGATATTTGAGCTTTTGATTGATTTGGGTTTGAAGGATTTGCAGCATATTGAACTTTTGCAAGGGTTCGTTCTTGAGCAGGAGGTGGCATAAGAGTTTTCTGAGGTTCTCTGAAATTGATAGGAGTGGCACGGAATACTTTATTTGTACGGTTCCGATCAATAATTACTCCATCAATTATTTTATTTGATCGACAGTCTCTATATGCGTGGCCTTGTCTTCCACACGTAAAACATACTCGGCAAAATGATAACATTTCCCATAAGGATGTGGCCTATTACATGTGGCAGTTTGGCCTGATGTTTCAGTAGTTTCCATTTGATATACCCTTCCTTGATTTGTTCGTTGTTGCTTGAAGTTCTGAGGGTATTTATTCATAGTGAAAGCCTTTCTCTTCATGTCTTTAATATTTTGATGATGCTCTACTACCCGAGCTGTCTCAACTAGCTTCTCGAATTTAGTATGTTGTAAAGGAATTACATGATCCTTGATAGACTCTCTGAGTCCATTTTCATATCTAAAATATCTATCTTCTTCAGTTGGAACCAGATGAGGTAAAAATTGGATGAGCTTTCGAAATTCTGAAGTGTATTCTACTACTGTTCGACTTCCTTGGGTTAACCTTAATAAAGACTCACCAATGATGTTCTTGGTGGAGGGTGGAATAAACGATTCCTTGAAGCTTGGACAAACCAGCTCCATTCTATTTCGTCTAACTCGAACTCTTCAAATCGTGTGTTCCTTTCTTGTTCCCACCAATGTTCTGCCTCTCCTTGCAGAAGATGAGTGGCTAGTCTTACAGATTGGTTGCTTGAACAACCAAGACTAGTGATATTTTTCTCTATAGTTTTCAGCCATGCTAAGGTATCCATTGGGGATTCAGATCCTTCAAAGGTTGGCGGTCTTAATCTTAGGAAACTGTGAAGTATCCCATCTGCAGACTGCCGATAGATATTGGGAACTTGAGGAGCGGGGGATGCTGAAGAGGTGCTGGCATTAGTAACAGGTATTATAGATACTAACTTTTGAATAGCTAGAGCCTGCTGATTTTGATTCTCTAGCATTACAGTAACCATATTTCTTAAAGAAGTTATTTCATCAACAGTATTGGACGCAGCCACGGTATTATTTGGAGCATTGCTTGCGGATGGTTGAGGGTTGAGTGGAGTATTGTTGGGAGAAGTAGCAGGATTCATTTTCCTGAAATCAAAACAACTGTCTTGAGTTCTTTATTATAACAAGACATAATATAACTACTGCTTTTCTCGTTTATTTAAATTTTTATTGAAATAACAAAATACATCATCATAGACTTATAAAACTATTCCCATCCTATATATTTAATGAAGAATGCTCTACGAAAGTCTTCATAAATCACTTCACGATGCTCCTCTTGTGCTTTACGAAATAGTTCTGCGTATGTCATAATCCACCATTCTTTTGCTTGCATACGTAAAAGACATAGCACCACTTCTAATCTGATGTGACTAGGCCATTCCATAACACCAAATATGTGGTCAACTCTCGCAAGCCATTCTCTTGCTAGTACTGGAAAATCAAGGCCTCTATAGACGCCTTCTTTTAGTAATTTGTTTATCACTTGCGATCCTTGTTCTGATACTCCTTCAATCACTCTTCCTTGCTTCTTTCCTAATTTATGTTCATATTTCCAAATAGTCTCGAATTCCTTTAGGTAAGCCATGAATGCCATTTCTAGAAAATCTTCTATTCCTACAATTATAACATTCTACTTAAATTTGTTGAGCATATATATATAACTTAATAATTATCATCTTTCGTAGTTATCTCATAACTTAACTTATTCTGAGTTATACTCATAATGTGATGGATGTCAATTCAAGTATTCATTTAGTGATCAAGTGGCAGAAAAACAATCCATTAGGTAGAGAGGAATACAAATTCCAATCTGGCACCTTATGGAACTCTCTGATACCAACTGTGGCGGCCCTGCCCCGCCGTGGTCCTGTTAACCCTAAAGTTAACATGATTACAGTGGAGGGGTCACCAAATGACAAAGTTCCCACTTAAGATTGGATTAGACACACATTCTAATCCAATTTAAATAAGGACTTTGCCATTCAATCCAGAATACTATCACTAAATGATCATACATGAACTCAGAGTGCGGAAGCATAAAACATAACATCCATCCAATACAGTATAAATACAATAATACAGAATAAGTAAAGTATTGAAAAAGAAAAATAATCCTGTATTATTACAACATTTAATGAGTTTAACAGAACTGAAAAAAAACTCTCATCCTCACTGAAAATAGAAACCTAAGCTACAGATCTTCAGGAACGGGCTCCTCCTCCAATGGCAAACTCTCCACTGGATCTGCTAAACCAACAAACTCAGAACCTACCATTATCAGTTTCATAATGGTAGGGCCCCAGCCAACAAAAGAAAACTGGTTAGACAATAAGTCTAAGTACATTTTAGGGCAGTAATTATATTAAATTAAGAAGATATCACCATAAAAATAGAATTTAAGCATAATAGGTGCAGAAATGCGTATCAAAAGAACAGTAATAAGTTATAAACTACAGTTTATAACTAAACAAATATGAAGTAATACATACCTCCTCCAAGCAACTGTAACACAAACAGGTAAGTAAAAGAAAAGAAAAAAAAAACTGTAAGAAAATACAACCTAAATATGCATATGATCAAACTGATTATGCCAAGTGACATAAAATACTGAGTACACTAACATCCTAAACAAGCTTAAGAACACAGTAAGTAAATCTAGCATCCTATATAAAAACACGTGCAGGAAAGCTGTAAGTAAAACAGTGCTGAAATGCAAAATATACTAGTAAAACAGTAACTGTAAACTAAAACTATAGTAACTGTATAAGCCATCTGAACTGGATACGAACTCAGCAATTCTTAGCCTGATGGGCTAAGAAACTCTGAACTGAACATCACTAAAACTCTTAGCCTGATGAGCTAAGACAGAACTGAATGTAAGTGTACTTGAATTAGTATATCCATATCAGAATCCTGACTCTGTAGTCAGTAGGGCGAGAGTCTATCCATCCTATCACTCGGACTAGGCATGGCCAATAGACTGTCGGACATTAAACCCTCGAAAGGTTGCCGACCCCGAACGGGTTGATCGAAGAGGTATACTAATCAAGCTATACCTTACAAACCACTTGTGAAATGAATCATAATGCTGTTTATAAATAATGTTCCAAATTAACATAAGATATTTATCAAAATATCTTATGTTCATAATACATGTTCAAGGTATAAGGCTCAAAATCAAGGAATGCGAAGCATCAAAGTCAAAGTGCAAGAAAACTCTATCTAAAACACAGGTGATATCCTTTGTTATCTACTTTATTCGTTCTATCTACTCTAAGTTACATAAGTTTCAGAATCAACAACTCTTACACATTCTGTAACTTAGAATCACGAATCCTACTTGTTGAAGATAATTAGGACTGGCCAAGTCCTAATTATAACTTAATCAAAAGACGACTATTTAGTTAAAATGAATAAATCAGCGACCTAATTTTGTAATTTAATTCATCCCAACCTCATCTTGATTAGCCAAATCAAGATGAATAGATTAAGAATTAGACTCCAGATGATGGGGTCTAATTACTTAATCTAAAGGTATAACTAAGGGTCTAAGGTTTAGAACCCAAAACTCACAGATTAGGTTAAGGCAAATCCTAATGATAAATCAAATTCATTAGGATAGATCTCTATTCTTAGTTCTAAAATTTAAAGATCAAATAATCATTTAATAAACTAAGAAAATCTATAAACTAGAAAACTCAAGGTTTCATCTAATTGAGTAACCCAATTTACTCAATAGATGAATTCTAACTTTAAGATCTATTCCTAATCTTAGAATTAAGGCTCTTAATTACTAAGAGTATCTCTCAAGATACACATCCTAACTAATGTTATAAGACTTAAGGATGGGTCTAAGAATAATTAAGGAAAGAGAACACTCACTTAGGACTTAGGAATTTTCTAAATGAGCAAATTCTGAGATTTTAATCAAAACTTAATTTAGACCTAAGTTTGATTAATTTTCAGTTCTAAATCATTCCATTTACTGATTTTAATGTTTAGAAAATGAATTTAGAGCTTTTAAAGGCTAAACCCTAAATTGGGCAAAATGACCATTTTGCCCCTCCTTAAGGGTTCAAAAGATCAAATTTTGATCTAGGGCTTAAATTCTAAAATTTTCTTTTGGAAAGTGTTTCTTATTGTCCAATATAAGATTAGACAGCAACTAAGTTAATTTTGGGTGATTATTAAGCCATTAGAGATCAAATTAGTGAATTTGACTCATAAGGGCAAATTAGTAATTTTACTAAGTGAAAGTTAAATTTTCTTTCAGTTTAATAATCTTTACTGTCTAAGCCTTCCATAGAATCTAAATTTGCTAAATTCTGATGAGTATTGGCCATGTTATGGCCAATACAAGATCTAGGGTTTTTAGGGATTAAGGAATGCTTAATTAAGAGTCAAAAATTTTAACTTTGCCAATTAGTATCCAAATCAAGCAAAATCAGTAACTATGAATTACAAATAGCTCACTGATTTTAATGATATGTGGTATGCTCAATTTGGACCTAATTTGACTAAGTTAAGACCTAATTAGGGTTTAGTGTGATTAGTGAGTGATTAACAAAATTAATCACTCAAATACTAATCTAACCTTATGGATTGATTCTAAATGGATTTAGAAATCCTCTGAAATTTAAAATTCTCAAATTGGGTTACTAGATTTGCTATTATTCACTAATCAAGATTTAGAGCAATTAAGGGTGATTAGCAAATCTAACCGTTGGATCTAAAATATTTTTACATATTATTGTTAATTAAGTTCTTCTGATTTAAATGGACCTTTGGATCATACATTTTGGAGCTCAATTGACCAAGTTATGGTCAATTTAAGTTCTAGGGTTAATTAGCCTAATTAGGGTTAGGTCCTAAATGTGATTAGGCTCAAACTAATCCAACCAGCAAGATAAATACTATCAAATTAATCCTTAGGGTTTTCTGATCACTTTAAGACCCATATTGGGTATATTTGGATCATTGGATACAAAGTTATGAGCTAAATAAGGTTTGCGACATATAATTTAAATTAAATTAAATCCTAAAAATCACTTTGCTAAATACAGGTCCAAATACAAAATTATTAGTACCATAATATTCCTCTATTTTTGCTGAATCCAATGGTATATAATTTTGCATATTTTGGATGAGTAATTTAGGAATTATTTAGGGTTAAAGTTTGGTATTTACTTAATTAATTATTACTGTTTTATTTATATTAATATAACTGTTATATAATTTATATATAAATATATTTAATATATATCTATCTGTTATATATTTATATATATAATTTATTTTATTTCTACAGGTACATGTGGCGGCTGCTCATTGGCTGAGCAGACAGCGGCAGGCCCCACAGGTCATTCTGCTGACGCGCAGGCCACGCGTCGCGCCCGGGTTGGCTGGCGCGCTGCGCGTGGGTCCCACCGTGGCCGCTGAAGTGCCGCGGCCACGGGTTTCGGGCCGTTCCCGGGCCGACCCGGTCCAGCCCGAGAAGGCTTCGTCTTCACGCGAGAGATCCGAGACGGAGGAGCTAGGGTTCGAAAAATGGCGGTGAAGATGATGGACTTAGACTATGAGCCGTATACCGATCGAAAGGTCTTGAATAGACCTTTCAATTGGTACCTTCAACTTCACGGGAGAAGAAGTACAGCTCCCGCAAAAACCTAACCCTAGATCCCCTATACTCGGCGATAACGGTTTCCACTGTTTCATTTTTGTCGAATCCGGGTTAACCAGACCTAGTTTACTCGATCGGGACCGATACATCGACAATCAAAGCTATGAAATAAGAATTCGAAATGCAAATTTCAATAATTGATAAAGATCAAAGGTTTAGAATGCGTACTTAGTTTCGACGGCTGACGACTAGCTGGGTCAATCCGAGCGACTCTGATCACTAAATGGATCAATTCGTGCGAAATCGAGAAGTGGAATCGATCAGAGGCTATATCCTAAGGCCGGAACGGTGGGATCGACGCGTGGAGCGACGGAGAGGCGCCGGGCGTCGTCGCTTGCGACACGCGTTGAACTCGCGGGGACGACGACCCTCGACCGTTCGATCCTCAGATCGAACGGACCGCGGAGCCCGTTTGATCAAACGGTGCAATTACATTTTAGGCGACGGCGTTAACTATTGATTGGACGGCGCCGTTTAAATGCTTTAATTAATTAATAATATTTAATTAAATTTTTCAGTTTTGATTAATTAAATTTAGCCTATTAAATGAATCCCAAAAATTTCTAATAAATCACCCTTAGCTAATTGAAGGGTGAGGAACGCAACGGCGCATTCGGATTTTCGTTTCGATGAGTATTTAATTATTTGATTATTTAGGGTTTTTAAATAATATTAAAATATTTGACGAAAAATCAATGACTTCCAAATGCCTCCAAAATTTCACCCCTAGCTAATTTGGGTGTTCTGAATGCAATGGTGAAGTCAGATTTTCAATCTGAGGTCTAGATAAAAAGTCAAATTTCCAGGTTTTGGGATTTTCCAGAATTCCTGTTTTGACTTTGTTGACTTCTTGGTTTGACCTAAGTTTCAAAGATGAATCCCAAATCACTTGATTAGTGACTTAGAATCTTAATTAAGACTTAGATTAGTCTTAATTGAGCAAAGTAACAACTTGGGTTGTTACACATAATCAAACTAAATATTGTGAGTCCTATCTTTGCAGCAAATTTAATATGTGTATACCATCACCCTGCCTAGTGATCTTTAAGTAAATAAGCAACTTTAACTAAATATCGATCTAGAAATTTGGAGTCATGATCCTTTTAGCAGGATTATGCATAGTGGAGACTTAGAGGATTCATTACTATTTCTTACTATATTCTTCATAGATTTTAGGATTTCTCATTCATTTAACATAGTGGCATAAGCATAAGCATAAATATGAAAGTTGAACCATTTCTTCTGTTGTGACACATGGTTATCAGTGATACAATATGAGATACGGAATGTTATATACACAGACTGGGGAATTTCAGGGTGCATCTGCATCACCATACTGATTTCCTAACTGTAGTGCTTACATTGGACCGTACTACTCATAAATCTTCAGTGATAGTTCTGTGATATACCGTGGTATAGCATATTTGTGAGCATTATTTCAGTGGCATATAGTGCAGTTTATAGCATCCTTCCTAGTATTTGACATTCCTTTCACATTGATGTATGAGCATTTGGTATTTTTATTTACTTTCAGTATTTAGTTTTGATGCAGTTTTACCTTGCTTAGTTTTTACAGTTTCAGTTATTTAGTGTCTTTACAATTTTTCTGCACTTTTACTTTACTTTGCTTCCATTTTGTACAGCTTTATACTTTCAGCTATTTACAGTATTTCTGCAGTTTGATTTTTGTCTTACTCTTTTGTTGAATAACATCTTCTTAAATGCAAGTATATGTTATATATTATAGTTTTATTGTGCTTAGACTTTATAAGTCTAATATTATTTTTTCTTTATTGGCTTGGCCCTGTCATATATGTACATATGGCAGCATCAGGTGTTAGCTCAGACCTTGTACTTGGGGGTGTGCTGGGATAGAAGGTCAGGTGAGATTGATACTCTGCAAGGAAGGAGATCTTGCTCAGTTAGTAAAAATTCATGTTGTAATAAAGAAGTTTCTTTCTTGTTATTCTGCATCTTCTATATTGTATATAAATGAATAGATGTGGATACTGTTGAATGCCTTTTTCCTTAGTTTCTGCACTGCTTTACTTATATTTCTGCCTAATACTGTGCTCCCCTTCAGATTAATGCCATGGATAAGTTGTCTATTATCTGTGGTATTAGTGACGACCACCACTTGATCGTAGTTGAGTTAGTGTTACTCGATGACGGTCAAGTGGCGGCCGTTACAGTCACATTCTGTCTACCGCAAACTTGTTTTTCCTTCACATCCTTGTAGTTCTCTATTCATCTTGTGATATATGCCAAAAAAAATTTCTTAAAATCTTGCCCCACTCAATTTAATATATTGTTTATTTCCCAAAGACGTTAAATGTGCTGATAGGTATGGAGCAAATTTGTCTTGCAGTTAACTTTTTCTGCTTGTCATGTGACAAATGGTATGTCTATAAGTACATATAATGTTATTGTTTTAAAAAATATTTAATGAGTCTTACAGCCATTTGATTATTTAGCTAGAACACATTTGGACACGTTAAAATAGAGAATCACATTTGAATAATGTTTTTGAGGGCCCCATGTGTCTGTTAAACTTCCATCACGAGGAGTGTGCTTGGCAATGCACTCTGGAACATGAGCTTGGTACGCTTCCATATTTGCAAGAAATGCTATCATGTCTGGGCAAGATACATAGAGATGCCAATAACAATAGTATAAATTTGACCTAAAGGTAATGCTAATAACAATTTATGATCATTTCAATTAAACGATCAAATGGTTTTTATGGACATGTTAAATGACTTTATTCATTTTCTAGCATGTTTTGTGTGCTAGGGCTACTTTAGGTTTGTGGACATGTTTTGTGTGCTATGAATATTGTCATACATTTGTGTAATGAATATTGTCATATATTCATAGTCTTCCATCTGTTGAAAATGTTGCCGACGTATTCATTACTTGATTTAATGTTACTTATTATAAACTTATAAATTGATTCAAGAAAGTTCTTGAGAACTGATGAATATGTGTAAATTGCAAGTACATTTACTCTAAATATGTTTGCCCAATCATAGCGAATTTGTTTCATTAGAAAATTGGTATATATAATTTTTCCAATAAGCATGTATTCTTTTAATCTCGATGATTTTGGGCCACTTCTATCCATAAATGAATAGTCAACTCTATTCCTGTAATGCTTATATTTATGGAATATTAGAAGTTTCCACGCTAATTGTATTCATCTCATATTCTCCATTTAAAAACATCCTAAATCTTTGTTTGATTAAGTTATTAATGCTATGCATCTCAAAATATATATCATTTCGTAAGTTATACATATCCATATATTAGTGTAGAATCAGACTTAAGCCATTGTGACGCCACCCTGACACATGCATTCAGTTGATTGCACCAAATAAGTCCAAGTTAAAGTGGTAACTATAGCATTATGCTTCTTTTAGCATGTTGTTTCCTTTTAACAGATAAATTGCAGAAGTAGGTACTAGGAATTTCTATTATATATATATATATACATAGCTCCCTATAAGATGACTTTTAGTTGAATATTTAATTTGAAAGCACTTTTGTTGAACCAAGCACCTTTTAAATTATACTAAAGCATTATAGATCTAATTGCATAGGGAAGAAGTTAACTCTTCATGATCGATGAAGTCAAATAAAAAGTTGGCTAGTTTTCATTTCATCAGAGAAGGTTGATAGGAAACCTATCTATTCAAAATGGGAAGTCGAATGCTTAAAGTTCACAAGTCGTTTATTGCAGAAGTTTTAAAGTTTGCAAGGTACGTTTCATACTTAGAATTTTATTGAGTTCTGTATTCTTTTAATTATGTTATTTTCTTGAGCTCTATGTACAGTGCGTACACCACTTGCATAGATCTTAGCATCATTAGGATTTGTTTATTATTTGAAAACCATGACATTAGGGTATAGGAACTCTTGATAACTGAGTAGTAATCATTACCTTGGTTAAAAATTATAAATTATGTGGACACGAATTGGAACCTAGAGTCAAAACTAAAACACTCCCTTAGGATCTTCACTTCACCTTATAATCTTTTCCTTAAGATTAGGAATAGACACTAGGTTAGACTTTATTCATTGAATAAGTGATTTATTCGATAAATGGAACATTGGTTTCATTAGTTTTTAGATTTTCATAATTTTATTTTGATTATTTTATCTTTCAACTTTAGATTAAGAATAAGAGATTCATTCTATTAAGCTTGATTTTACTTAATAGAATATGCCTTAATCATTAGTTCACTTGTAGATTGAATCATAGACCTTAAGCTTACCTTTGGATTATGTGATTGAACCCAAATTTGTGATGTTTAATTCATAATCCATAGCTTAGTAGATCTTGATCGGATCTTAGCTTAGAACATCTCAATTCATCAATTAGGACATGATGATTTATTATTTAACTTATAGTCAATTTTAATTGAACTAAATTGGAACTTGATCAGTTCTGGTTATTTTTAACTCATAAGGTTGTGCTTCTAATTTGTATAACTTAGAATAGTTAGAATAATTAAATTAGATAACAATAGTGTCACCATATCAGAGAGTCCCTTGTTTACTTGATTTTGTTGCTACACATTCTGTGTTTTTGTGCTTAATTCATCGTGCATATCATATAAGAAAACTTTGTGCATGAAAATAAAAACTTAGAATAATAGGAAAATAGTTGCCTTTGGGTCTAGTTCATGGTGGATTATGGTGCACATTTACTCTGATGGACAGGGGTAAAGTGAGATCAGGATGCTTAACATTCTCATTGAGGAGAGTGTGTTAAGTTTGGGACCCATATAGTCTTGCAGATGTGCTTGACTCCTTAATTGTTTCTGAAATTGTCTATAGAAATAAAAGTAAAACAACTAAAATATGTTGCATAGCATTGCCTGCCTCTTCAGTCACACAGTATATTCAGCTATGTTTATAGGAATAGATTGATATGTATATATGGGCCAGTTTGGCCAAGTCTTCTAATATGGCAGTCAGTATACAGAAATTCATGTGCAGTTTGATATTTGGGTATATTTCAGTATTGTTTATTCAGTCAGCTATTTCCTTGTTCAACTTATATACAGTAAAATGTTAGAATTTTGCTGTTATTATACGTATCACTATCGAGTTTACTTATTTAATCTGCATATATCATATGATCATCAGTATGTTTAAGATTAGATTTTACTTTCAGTACTCTTACTTATTGCACTATTTATATGTATATGCCCATTCCTTGCTTAGTTGTTGAGGTATGCTTTTGCCTCATTTATTGTTTAGTTATAAATGTTATATTTATAACTATCCATGTTTCTTGTTACACTTACTGCTCCTACTGCTTAGTTACTTTTTGTTGTGCTTAAGTTAAAATAGTGACATTAATAACACGTGTAAAACATTTAGCTTAAATTGTACTTAAACTTATTAAAGTATAATCAAATTTTCTTTTTTTGACTGTGCCCTGTCATATATGTACATATAGTAGATCAGGAGTATAGGTTAGATTCAACGCTTGAGAATTTAGCTACTAGCAGGTTAAGGTAAAGTGCAGCACATTGAAGGAGATATGCTTCCATCTTCTTAGTCTGCATTTATTAAAAGTGTAATACTAAGTTTTTTTATTATTACTGTTCTGCATTTAATGTATTGTATGTGAATGAATTAATGTGGACTATGTCTGGATGCCTCTTTTTATTTTATCTATTTTGCACTGCTATACTATATGTACATTCCTATTAGATCTTGCTCAGCTCTTGATTAGTATCACGAATATGTTTTTAGTTTAATGTCTGTGGTACTAATGACGACCACCTCTTAAACTTAGTTGATTAAGGGGCGGCCGTCACAGTAAATCATATGGTGTCAGATATGAGGTAAGTGTCATACAGGGCAAAGTATCACTTTATGTGAGCAGCCTCTTGAACCCATGATGGTTAAGGTGCTCCATGGTTGTGGGTACCTCTTAAGCCTGTAGTGGTCACCTCTAGTTCTATCTACCCAATGGATGGTTCTTGGATCTATATGTGGATACTGACGAGGATGTGTGGCGGCCGCCCCTTATTCGAATAAGTGTTAAGAGGTGGTCGTCACTAGTACCACGGACATTAAACTAAAAGCATATCCGTGATACTAATCAACTAGCTGAGAAAGACTAAATAGAAACATACATGTAGTATAACAGTGCAGAGAATGAAAAGAAATATTTAGACATAGTCCACATTAATTCATTCACATACAATATATTAAATGCTGAATAGTAAGAATAAGAAAACATAATTATTACAATTTTACTAAATGCAAGCCAAGGAGATGGAAGCATGTCTCTTTCAGAGAGCTGCACTTTACTTTAACCTGCTAGCAGCTAAATCCTCAGGCGCTGGATCTGACCTATACTCCTGATCTGCCATATGTACATATATGACAGGGCACAGCAAAAAAAAAAGAAAATCTAGTTAGACTTTAATAAGTCTAAGTACAATTTAAGCTATTAAAGTTGCATGAATTTAAAGATATCACCACATTACTGATACTACTAAGAGTGCAAAATAGATAAGTTCCACAAGCTACAAGGAAGGGATAACTATAAACTATCCATTTATAGCATTCAACATGTATGTGAAATAAAATATCAAGAAATGAAAGTAAGCAAGATAAAGCTAAAAGCAAAAGAACTGCAACTACTATGATAATTCCTCTCCTAACATGATTATGATCATATTAACACATGCTGAGTATATAAAAGAAACACAAGTACTGAAAACATGCAATTCTAACATCCTAACATGCCAATATATATAAGTAAACATATGATTATACATACAACATGCAAATTAATAAAAAAAGAAAAGAAAAGCCACTAAGACATGTGGCAAAAAGTAAATAATCAAGTGCAATGTAAAGCCACTAAGACATGTGACAAAGCAAGCAAATACTGAAAATAAAACCACTAAAACATGTGGCAAAGCAAAAATAAAATAATACTGAACAATCCAGCTATAGTAGCAATAAGACTAAGACATAGTACTGCCATACCAGCCAATAGGCCATACAGGGCCTCCAATATCAATCCATCAATTCCCAGCCTAGCCATCCAATTATGCTAGGTCTGAGTCCAGTCTATACAATAATACTACTGAAGAGGCAGACTAAGCTAGGACATATTCTACCCATTGTAAAAAAGACAAAACTGAATGATATGCAATTCAAATACTAACTTAGGATGTACCATCCATATCCTAAGTTTTCCTATTATGCTCAAGGAATAAGGCTCAATATACAAGGTATGTGAAGCAATCTAGTCAAAGTAAGCAAGAGACTCAATTTAGACTAAGTGATATCTATTGTTGTCTAATTAAGTCATTCTAACTATCCCAAGTCATACAACTTAGAAGCACGACCTTATAAGTTAAAAATAATCAAGACTGATCAAGTCCCAATTTAGTTCAATCAAAATCGACTATAAGTTAAATAATAAATCACCACGTCCTAATTGATGATTTGAGCCGTTCTTAGCTAAGATCTGATCCAGATCTACTAAGCTAAGGATTATGAATTGAATACCACAACTTTGGGTTCAATCACATGATCCAAAGGTATGCTAAAGATCTATGGTTCAATCTACAAGTGAACTGATGATTAAGGCTTATTCTATTAAGTAACAATCAAGCTTAATAGAATAGATCTCTATTCTTACTCTAAAATTAAAAGACAAAATAATCAAAATGAAATTATGAAAACTCTAAAAACTAATAAAATCAAGGTTTCATTCATTGAATAAATCACTTATTCAATAAATGAGGTCTAACTTAGTGTCTAATCCTAATCTTAAGGAAAGAGCCTAAGTGAAGTGAAGTTCCTAAGGAAGCACCTTAGTTTGACTCTAAGTTCTAATTCAAGTTCGTATAATTTACAGTTTTCAACTAAGGTTTAGCAAAAGCTCATATGTCCTAATGTCATGGTTTTCAAATAGCAAGCAAATCCTAATGATACTAAGATTTATGCAAGTGGTGTACGCACTGTACATAGAGCTCAAGAAAATAACATAATTAAAAGAATACAGAACTTCAATAAAGTTCTAAGTATGAAATGTACCTGGCACATGCATTTTGAGTCTTACAACCTGATGCTTAAATGAAAAGTGCAACTTAATTACGAGCCTCTTTTGTGATTAGCAATCACACCACCTGGCACATTTGAGTAGCAAACATAGGATAATGAATATTTGATAGGTGCTGATTGCCCAAGCATAAGAGACCAACGATAAGTAAGGCTCACTATGATCACTTATAACTATTTATGAGAATAATAAATTATCTTAAGCTTTGGATACTACTACTACTATGGCATTTAATAAGCAACATTTCATATATTGGGAGACTTAACTCAGTTAAAGGGTGCTCAAAAATCATTAAGTGTGCAATTTCTTCACCTCAAATTCTATATTTTAAAGCCAGCGAGTAAGTCTTTCTCTAGGCTAAGTATTAAGAATATCAATATTTTATCAATTGATGAGACCAAGCAAATATAAAGCATTTTTTAATGGATTCATTCTTAAGGATGTTTTTGAAAGGACATGAAGGTAGTAGAACCTCATTTCCTTCCACATGGGCTTGAGAATCAATGGAAGTTCAACCCATGCATTTTTATATGAGTTAATGCTCAATCCATGACATTAAACTATTAAACAAAAATATATTCATATTGTGAGTGTGATATGTACAGATTGTTTGATAATGCTTGCATAGATCTATTTACTTAATATGAAAGATTTAAATTATGCTAACACATATCTATGCATGCCAAAATGATGAGCCCTAATGCAATCATCTCACCATACTCAATAATTCAGATTTACGATTTTTGGTTAGGTCTAGAAGTTACCTTGACTGCACCGGCGTAAGGTTGGCTAGATTGAAGGAATGGCAGCAGCACCTCTCGGCCAAACCGAGAAAGAGAAGGTCGACCGGCTGGCCGACGCCTCTCGGCCTCCTGTCGAGAGGGACGAGCTGTGACGCGACCACAAGCTGAGGTAGAGGTGCTGACGAGATCCTTGACCGCCGGCCGAGCGGGAGGATTGGATGAGAGAGTCGTGAGGATAGCGGCTCAGTACAAGGTTTGACGGAGTGGAGATCGGCTGGAAGGAGCAGCTGGAGGTGCTCGATGCTTTTGCCGAGAGGGAGGGACCGACGCCTCTCGGCCTCCTGCCGAGAGGATGGCTCGGTCGGATGAAGACTCGATGAGAGAAGGCTCGGTGAGTGGATGGCTCGACAAGTGGGGATGCTCAGCTAGAGGAGATGATCGGCTTGGAGGGAGGAGGCTCGGCGAGAGGGAAGGATCGGCGACCTTGGATGTGCCGAACAAAGAAGAATCGGGAGAAGGAGAAGTTCGGCTTGCGTGCGAGAGAGATAGAGGGATATTTCGGCTGAGAGGAGAGAATGATTAGGTTAGGGAAATTAGGTTAGAAGAGGAGTTATATATAAGCATCCTAATTCATTAGAGAACCTCGGATGACAATCGGGCGATCGCGATTTATCGAAACTTCCAAGCTTTGATTAAACACTAATTGAAGTCAAAACATTACAAATTTGGTATCAAAACGACCATCTCGATGAGACGAATGCAAGCATCAAAAAATTATTGAATTTGGACGAGTCATTTATTTTATATTAATTTTTAAGTGAAAAATTTTAAAAATTCACTACGATTAATCCGGAGCCCCAAAAATCACGAAACTTAAAACATGGATTCCTCTTATTATGCTTAATTCAAATATACAAAAATTTCTAAAATCCAACTTGTATATTATCTTTTACTGACTCCGGAAGCTTAAACTTCTCAAATTTATTTAGGACTATCCGGGACCTCGATTATGCTCAAATTTTGGCAAGTGGATTCCCTTAACATGCTTTATTTGAGGATATTTTTATTTAATTTTTATTTGACTTAAAATCAGGATCTTATATTTTCTCTTAATCTGATTAGGTTTAGGCCTAATCGGCTCAGTAACAACGTCGAGTTGTTACAGGATGTCAGTTACTTAAGTTTGGGAGATTATGAAGACCCACTTAAGTAGTAATAAGTGAAACTCTTAAACATTGAGACGCTTTTTCAGATAACGGTGGAGTTCCTGATAAGAACTCCAAAGTTAAGCGTGCTCAGGTGGGAGCACTCCTAGGATGGGTGACCTGTTAGGAAGTTATTTTATGAGGGCAAAACTGTGAGGCCTTTCTGGCCAAAGCGGACAATACCTTGGTGCTTAAGAGTTTGGAGCCTCCCTCCTCCATCTTTTCTTTTATTAAGGGAAAGCACAGCCCTCTTCCTTTTCTTGCTGAATCTTCTTCCTCTTCTTGTTCTCCATTGCTCCATTATGCTGAAGGAAGAAGCTTCTCTTCAAGGACTTGAAGAAAATATAGTTCATTTCCTCTTCTTCCTTTCTTAAAGGCTAAGGTACCCATCTGCTCACCCTCCTTGTATCCATTTGCTCCTCTATTATGCTTATTGTATCTTTAGACATCCATGTTTAAGTATGCAAGCCATTACAACTCTCCAAGAGATTAAAAATTAACGCTCTGTATTTCTTGCATTCTATATACCTTGTCCTTTATTCATATTTTTTTTATAGTTAGGATGCTCCGTTTATGCCGATTTTAGTGTCGATGAAAAGGTATCGGAAAGACCTTTCCATTGATATATGGCACCGCTCATGAAATGCTCTGGATTGAGAGTATTTGTGCTCGAAAATAGGCCATATAGGTTTCGTCCAGGCGAAAAATGCCGTCTGGCGCTGCAGTGCGCGGCAGCGTCCAAATTTGCAAAACGGGCCGCTGAAGCGCGCTACAGCGGGTTGCAGCGGTATTTCAGAGAAAACATATAAAAACCCTTTAATAAACTAATTGAACAATAAAATCGCAAAATGGACCGCTATAGCGCGCTGCAGCGGGCCGCAGCGCGAAATGCGCCACAACGCGCCGCAGCGCCAGAAGCGCCACAGCACGTCGCAGCGCCAAAAGCGCCACAGTGTGCTACAGTGCCATAAACGCTGTAGCGCGCTACAATTTTAGTTAAAATTGAACATTGCATAATTTTCTATATGAAAATTAAATTTGAAAACTTTGTCATTTTAATAAGTGCTCAAAACCTATCTTGTACCTTAAATGTGTTATGCAAATTGCTAGATAACTTAGAATCTCAATACCAACAATAACCCAAAATAATATTTAGGTTTTGAACCTTAGAAAATTAGAAAAAATGACCAAAACACTTCTAACCCTAGTTAGGTCATAACTTGACCATTTGAAGTCCAATTTGGGTCTACTCCTAATTAAAGTACTTAGTGTGCTATAGGGAAGCTATAGCCACCGAGTTTGCTGAGTTTGGACACCAAATAGAAGTGTTAGCTTTTTTGCCCCTCTTAACTTAGAAAATTACCTATTTACCCTTAGAAATTCAAATGACTATAACTAACTCATCAGACCTCAGAATTTAGTGTTCTTAGACTTCATAGAATCTTTGAACAGTAATTAACAGTAAACTATATAAAAATTTAGATTTTATTAAGTGCAATTTACTAAAATACCCCTTAAATTAAAAACTTTAGTTTGGACTTATAGGACCCGTTTCTTGTCCAAATTAAGCATACTTACAGTCTATCTTCAAGTTAGATAGTAAGGAACCATTTGGTACAAAGAAACTTTAATTTGGACTCTTAATTCAAAAATTGACTTTTTGGGCCCTTAAGTAGAGGCAAAATATTCATGTTGCCCAAAATTTAGGTTAAATGCCCTTAACCTCTAATCTGTGTTTTAAATCACTCAAATTAGTATTAGAACTGTATTAGAATCATTTAAGTGAGAAAACAAAAATCAGCCATTATGTCAACTTAATGAAATTCTCTAAAATTCTCTAAGTATTTTCCTTATTTTTTACCTCACATTAGGACTACTCCTAAAACTAAGACTAGCTCATATGTTAGATTTCATTCATTAGATAAGTGGGTTATTCAATGAATGAATCATTGGTTTTATTAGTTTCTAGAAATTTACAACTTATTTTGATTACTTTGTCTTTTAACCCTATATTTAGGATAAGGAGAGTTATCCTATTAGGTTTGATTTGCTTAATAGGATCTATCTTAATTAATAGATCACTTTTAGACTGAAACTTAGATTTTATATCTTAACCTTTTTGGATTATGTAATTAAGCCCAATCTCATAGTGTTTAATCCATAATCTATAGTTTAGTAGATCTTGATAAGATCTTAGGTAGAACATCTGAATTCATCAAATTAGGATGTTATGATTTATTAATTAAACGTATAGCCGTACTTGATTGAATTAGATTAAAAACTGATCAGTTATAATTCTTTTAACATATAAGGCACGACGTGCTTCTAAGTTACACTCGATAGTAGGGATTGGAGATCCTGAACTTATGTAACTTAGAATAGTTAGAATGGTTAAATTAGATAACAATAGTGTCATCATGTATAGAAGAGTCCATTGCTTACTTGATTAATTTTTGTTGCTACGCATTACTTGTATTTTGTACTCAAATTCCTTGTTCATATCATATAAGAGAACTTTGTGCATGAAATGAAAACTTAGAATAATTAAGATAATAATTGCCTTTAGGTTTAGTATATTTAGTAGATTCGGGTGCACATCTACCATAATGGATAGGGGTAAGGAGTAATAAGAATGCTTAACATTACTCATTGAGGAATGTGTGTTAAGCTTGGAACCCATATAGTCTTGCAGACGTGCTGGACTCATTAGCTATTTCTGGACATGTCCACAGAAATAAAGTAAAATAACTAAAAGATTATGCATTTATATTTACTCCCTCTTCAGTTATACTGCTGGATTCTGTCTGCCATAGCCCAGAAATACTATGGGAATTTCTGTCTGCCCAAGTCGAGAAAGGCTTTGGGGATTTCACCGGCCTGATGACAAACTTTCTGATATGGCAGTCTTTACATACTCGTTTCAGTTTTAGCTCACAGTGTACTGTATTTTGATGCATATTTCAGTCAACTGTATTTTCTTACTTACCTGCTCAGTTGTACGTATTTATAGGATACTAAACTTTACTGCTTGCTATATGTACTATGTTCAAATTCTGTCTTTAATGAGCATATGTCATATGATCATCAATATATTTAGGATTTAGACTTTACTTTCAGTACTTTTACTTACTGTAGTATATATATGTATATGCCTTTTTCTTGCTTAGTTGTTGAGGTGTGCTTTTGCCTCATTTGTTGTTTAGTTATAAATGCTGTAGTTATTACTTATCATGTTCTTTGTGCGCTTACTGCTCCTACTGCTTAGTTACCTTTTGCTGTGTTTAAGGTTAAAAATGGTGACATTAATAATATGTAAAGTATTCAACCTAAAATATACTTAAACAATTATCTAATAAGATTTTTTATATTGCCTGGGGCCCTGGCATTATGAAATTGATAATGTCAGATTCAGATATGTTTGAGGAGCCAGGTGCTGAAGAAGAGGTGCCTTATATAGAGGTGGAGCTCCAGCTAGGAGAGCTAGATACTGTTTAGTTCCTTCTTAACTTCTTGTGAGGAAGAGTGATTTATTTTCAATCTTTAAAACTATCTATTTAATGTTGTAATAATACAGGCACTGTGATTGTGATTTACTTTATGCACTTTATTATTTTCTGAGCTATCTTATTACTATTTTTTATGTGATGTATGGTGAATGGATGTACTATTTACTTATTTAGCTTACGTACTCTGTCTGTATGTCAAATTTAGTGACTGATCCTCTTATTTATTCTGTGCACATCTTTCCCTTGGTAGTGCATTATGGATCTTACCTAATCCAATGATAAGAGAAAGATTTTGCACAAGTGACCACCTCTCCTTAGCCTAATATAATAACCCAAGTTATTACTGTAGTTAATTAGGACTAATCATAAGTCTTAAATATAATTATAAGTGCTAATTAGGTCAATTGGAGTCAACCTCTGAATCCTAGTCCAAATCAGGAGTCAAATGGATCGAATCCTGATTTTTGGAAATCTAGAAACCCTAAAATTTGACATATCTAAATTGACGTCGGATCAAAAAACGGACACTGCCATTACGTTCATTGACCCCAAATTAGCTTGGGGTGAAGTTTTTGTGTCAATCGGAAGTCGTCGAAATTTCGACGAATATTTTAATAATAAAAATGTTCCAGAAATCGAGGAATCAAAATACTCGTCGGATCAAAAATCTGACCTCGCCATTGCGTTCCTCACCCCTCAAATAGTTAGGAAAAACATGTTAAAAATTTTTTTTTTGGGAATTTAAAAAAAAAATTTGAAAAAAAAAATTATTTTAATACTTAACGGCGTGCCGTTAAGTATTTAAACCACCATTAACTGTAGCTAACGGCGCCGTCTGGATAGACGGCGCCATCGCGACCGTTGGATCCAATTCGGATCCAACGGCTGCAGAGCCGTCGTCCTCGACGGAGGACGACGGCTCCGTCTGCGTGACACGCGGCGCGCTCCGCCGCCCCGTCTGGCCAACCAGCGGCCTCCCCAGCCTCGTCGAGGTCGCCGGCACCTCCTATAAGACCTCGGCCACCTTCTGGGCTCCGGGTTTGCAAAATAGGAGCCTGAACTAACCGACGACCGAGCCGAGCCGTCCCGTAGTCCGCGCACCGTCAAATTACAGGTACTGGATCTTCCCCATTTCAACTCTGTTTCCATCAATTATTGTTCCTACACCTATTGCATGTGTTGGATTAGCGATCGAGCGGTTCTGATCGGGGCTAGCTCGACCGGATCGTCGGGATTTAGGACCGAGTCCACAGTAGAAACTGTTAGGTTTCCAATCGCTGAACCCTAGGAACTAGGGTTCCATTTTTGCCGGCGATCCCGGCCACCTCCGGCAAAGGTCCGCCCACCGACGTATAAGCCTCGTCGAGGGCTCCGTCGGCCGGGCGGGCCGAGGTGGTCCGGCGCCGGGAAGGCCGGCAAAAGCCGTGCCCTAGCCCGGCGCCCTCGGGCGTCTCCGCGAGGGAGACGAAGTCCGGGTCGGGCCGGGTCGACCCGAGACTGACCACTACGCCACGTGGCAGCCTCCGGTCCCGCCACGTGTCACGTGGGACCCACTCCTCGAGCCGCGACCCCTCGGCTTCGGCCGTGGGGCCCACCGCGCCACCTGGCAGCCTCTGGGCACGCCACGTGGCATGTGGGCCCACTGCCCGAGCCAGCAGCTCTTCGGCTTCGGTCATGGGGCCAACTGCGCCACGTGGCCGCCTCCGGGCCCGCCACGTGTCACGTGGGGGGGGGGGCCATGCGCCGAGCACCTGCGGCGCTTCGGCTCCCCCTATGGGGCCCACAGTGCCCCGTGGCAGCCTAAGGGCCCCCCACGTGTCAAGTGGGACCCACTGCTCGGTCACCAGCGGCGTTTCGGCTCCCTGTATGGCCCACAGTGCCACATGGCAGCCTCTGGCAGTGCCACGTGTCTGGCGGGGCCCATTGCCCAGTCACCCAAGCTGACTCAGCCTCCCCGTGGGGCCCACCCACAGTGCCACGTGACAGCCTCTGGCAGTGCCACATGTCTGGTGAGGCCCACTGTCTGTTAATTAAAAATTAGTTAATTACTGTTAGTGATTAATTAAATGTAATTAGTAGTTAATTAAATTATAATTAATGTTAATTACTTTTGAACAGTAATTTTATAATTAAGTAACTGTAATTAGTAATTAAGAGATTAATTAGGATTAATTTAATAATAATTAAACCTTAATAGTAATTAGAATAATTAATTATTATTAAACAGTAAAATATAATTAATTATTCTTAATTAGATACTAATAGGTAATTAAGATTAATTAACCAATAATTAGTGCTAATTACTTTGCAACAGTAAAAATAATAAATATAATTTAATTAATTAATTAATAATGTTAATTAATAATTAAGCCTAATTAATCATAGATTAATTAAAGATTAATAAATTTAGAAATCATATATATAAACTTTATGAATGAGCAGTAAAATCATTTAATTAGAATAAATGAATAGTAAATTAATTCAAATTGTATTTTTAAATAGTAAATCTTAAAAGTTTAATAACTTTTTATAGGATGATCCAAATATAGCCAATATAGGTCTCAAAATACTCAGAAAAATATAAGAAATCAAATAATATAATGTAAAAATTAATTTCGGGGTACGTATAACGAGGTAGTATTTTAGGACCTCTTTAGGACCCCATAACTTTTTACCCCGTTATCGGAACATAGTCAATATGGGTCTTAAAATACTCAGGAGAGCAGCCTTATCACTATAGTAGTATTAGTTTTTTTATTTGGACATCAAGACAAAAAGTTAACCCTAGAATTCATAGTAGAAAATGACCAAAATGCCCCTATACTTCAAATAGCCATAACTTAGTCGAATCAACTCCAAATTTAAAAATTCAAGATGCTTACTAGTTTAGAATTTCAATGTCATCGATAAACTAAAATAATATTTAGGATTTAAATCCTAAAAATTTAGGTAAATGACCAAATTACCCATGACCTCGTTTCTCATCCAAATTAGGCGTATTTACTGTCTATCTTCAAGTTAGACAGTAAGGAATCAGCTACAATCAAGAGGATTCAATTTTGACCCCTAATAGAAAAGTTGACTTTTTGACTCTTAAAGGTCATTTTGCCCTAAGATCGGATTAGGTACCTCTAAACTTTAGTTAACATTCTGAAACACTAAAACTAATATTATAATCGTCTTAGTGACACTTAAGTGAGTGAAATCAACCCTTAAGTCAGATTCCAGCAATCTCTCGAAGTTAACACTACACTTTAAGGATCTTTCCTGAGACTAAGACTAGATCATAGGTTAGAGTTCATTCATTGGGTAAATTGGGTTACCTAATGGGTGAAACTTTGGTTTCATTAGTTTCTAGACTTCTTTTATTTTACAACTTGTTCTGATTATTTTATTTTTTAACCTTAAATTTAAGATAGGAGATTCACCTTATTAAGCTTGATTACTTAATAGGATTTGCCATAACTAGTAGATCACTTATAAAATAAAACCTAGAACTTAGGTCTTATCCTCTTTGGATTATGTGATTAAACCTAAAATTTCATAGTGTTTAATCCATAATTTATAAGTTTAGAAGATCTTGATCGGATCTTAGTTAGAACGTCTAAATTCACAAAACTAGGATGTATGATTTATTGATTTAATTTGTAGTCGTCTATCTGATTGAACTAGATTAAAACCTGATCAGTTCTAATCCTTTTTAACTTATAAGAATGAATTTTTGAGTTAGACTAGATAGTAAGAAAATGGTGATCCTGAACTTGTGTAACTTGGAATAGTTAGAATGGTTAAGTAGAAAACAAATAATATCACCATATTTAGTAGAGTCCCTTGCTTCTATTTAATATTTTGTTACTACGCATTCTTTGTACTTTTGTGCCATATTTTCTTGAGCATATCATATAAGACTGTTGATGCATAAATAAAATGTTAGGAAAATATGGAGACTCCTTAGATTCCTTGTGAAAATATTAAAGTGATTAATGAAAAGATGATAGTTATATGAGTTACCTCTCAGATATGTCCTTATTGCCTAGCCTCCTTATGTCGCAAGGGGAAGGACCTGTTTTGTTATGTACCTAGTTTACTAGCCTCCTTATGTCGCTAGGGGTACACCGTTGGTGCCTTAGCCGTACTGGTGTAAGGTTGCCTTGTATGCTTAGTTTACTAGCCTCCTTATGTCGCTAGGGGCATACAATTGGTGCCTTAGCCGTACTGGTGCTAAGACCATTCGCTTGCTTTGTGGGCTTATTTGCCTAGCCTCCTTATGTCGCGAGGGGTACACAGTTTTATGACTTAGCCATGATGGTGCTAAGCTTCTTTGATATTTGATGGGCTATATTAGCTCTTTTCTGTATGGCAGTCGATGCACGGATATATTAGGATGTTAGAACCTTGCTGCTACTTATACGTATCACTGCTGAGTTATTTCATTTTAATTGGCATGTTTCTTTTAATCACCAACATATTTAGGATGTAGCATTTTTCTTACTGCACTTATTTGATTATGTATATTTATATACCTTACTTTATTTAGCTCGCATGTGAGGCATGTCTTAGCCTCTCTTTTGCTTAAGTTATAAATGATAATTTATAGCTTTTTCTTCTCTTTTGTATTGCTTGCTGCTCCCTTATAGTTGTTGCTTAGAGAATGTAAATGGTGATATTACAAAATATATATAAAAATTTTCAGCTTAAAATGTACTTAGACAATTATCTAACTAGATTTTTCTTTTTTTGGCTGGGGCCCTACATTGTGAAACTGACAATGGCAGACCCTCTTCAGTTAGATGAGCAGGAGTTAGGAGTGGAGCCATACCTAGAGGAGGAGCCCATGGAAGAAGCCGCTGTTTAGCCTTTATTTCTGAGTGAGGATGAGCGTCTTTTTATTTTTTTCATTATTTGAAACTTTAAAATGATGTAATAATACAGGTACTGGTGACTGCATATTTAAATTTTATACTTATATTCTGAGATACTTTTCTTTATATTTATGTTGTGATGCTTGGATGATGTGTATTGAAAATTATTTTTGCACTCTGTATGTTTACTTAGATAGTGACTGCATGTTGATTTTATGCTTACTCCTTCCCTTATTAGGTGGATTGTGGATTTCGTCCTAATACAATTATAAGTGAAGGGTTAGCTAAAGTGACACGCCACTCCTTAACTTAATTCTTGTAGATTAAGGGGTGGGGCGCCACACCTAATGATTGTGGGCTTAGGGAGCGGAGCGCCACAACACTAAAGGCTGCTGACTCGAACTTGAGAGTAGGATTGAGAGTTAATATTTAAGATAAGAGTAGATTACTTATCTTAAGTATTAGACTAATACGTACATTGGATAAAAAAAATATAAATATGAATTTAATACACATTATCAATATATTAGTATTTTTAGTATACTGATCACATTATAATACTAAGTATATTAGCATAACATAGTGCAGAAGCTAAAACAAAACATCCATAATATATTTATCATAGAGTAGTAGTAAATGTTTGTCTTAGATAAGAAAAATAAAATATATTCAGAGTTATTATAAACTGATTTAAAAGATAAAATATAAGTCTATCTAAAGTACTGAAATAAGCAGTAAGCAAAAAGGTGGAAAGCTGATCCAATAAGGCTCCACGTACTCCTCTGTGATCTTATGTAGGTCCTCCTGCCCTGTCTCCACAAGCTACTCAGGATCCAGCAAATTGCTAGATCCCAAAAATACCCCGTGTTAGACAAGAAGTCTAACACATCGTAACTAACTAAGCAGTTCTAAAGTAAATGCAATAAATATTAAAGTACACACAATTGTAGAAAATAATAATAAATGCACTATGTAACTGAAACTGTAAAGACTAAACAAAGTAAAACTATATCAAACTGAATACTGAAAGTAAACAAAAGTATCAAAAATTCAGAAATCAGTGTAAAAGATGTCCAATATTGTACTATATGCCACTGAAATGATGCACCCAAATATGCCACAACATAGTATGCCACGGTATATCACAGAACTATTACTAAAAGGCTATGAGTCGTACAGTCCAATGCATACATACACTCAGTTGGGAAGACAGTATGATGATGCCGATGCATCCTGAAATTTCCCAATCTATGTATGCAACATTTTGTAACCCATAATTTTTCACTGATACTCATACATCACTGCTGGAATGATTCCTCAAACTCATGCTCATGTTTATGTCCATGCTTCTATTATATATGAGTAAAATACATAAATCTACAAAACTTTGAACACTGATGATGAATTCTAAGTCTCAAGTATGCAGAATCATACTAAAAGGATTTTGATTCCTAGCTTCTAGAATGATAATTGGTTAAAGTTGAAGACTTACTTAAAGGTCATTAGATGGGATGATTGTATACTGTAACAACCCAAATGTTGTTACCCATCAATTAGTGATCTAATTGACTTCAAATCTCTTTTCTTACTCTTATAATAGAGTTAAAAGTCTCCACCTCAAATTTCATGCGATTTAAAAACCATTTGACAATTTCCAATATTTCCTAGTTTTCTGATAATTCTGAAGATATCTAATTTATTTAGACTTCAGAATCGAAAACGGAGTCCGTCATTAGACTCACCACATTTAAATTAGCTAAGGGTGGTATTTTGGAAGCATTTAGGAGTCGTCAAATTTTCTTGATTATTTTATTATATTTTCATAATTTGATAATTGAAATAATTAAAGATGACTTCCAATTAAAATTAGGGATTTTTCAATTTTTGATCTAGGGACTAATTTTACTCACTTAAGTGATTCTAATATAGTTCTAATATTAGTTTTAGTGAATTAAAAAACTAATTAAAGGTTAAGGGTACTTAACCTAAATTTTAAGCAAAATGACTATTTTGCCCCTACTCAAGGGTCTAAAAAGTCAGCTTTTGATTCACGGATCCAAATTGAAGTTTTTTGATTCCAAATGTTTCTTACTGTTTAACTTGAAGATAGACGGTAAGTACGCTCAATTTGGACTTCGAACGGTCAAGTTATGACTAAAATGAGACTAGGGGTATTTTGGTCATTTTCAAAATTTCTAGAATTCAGATCCCAAATATTATTTTAGTTAATTGATGATATTAAAATTCTAAATTAGTTAATATCTTGAATTTTTAAATTTGGAGTTGAATTGACCAGGTTATGGCTATTTGAATCATAGGGCATTTTGATCAGTTTTCACTAAAGTCAACAGTGAGATATAGGGTTGACTTTTTATCCTAATATTCGAATAGAAAAACTAATACTACTACAGAGATGGGGCTATTCTCCTGAGTATTTTAAGACCTATATTGACTATATTTGGACAATAAGGTCAAAAGTTATGGGGTCTTAAATAGGCCATAAAATACTACTTCATTATGCATACCCTGAAATAAATTTTTGCATTATGCCATTTGATCCAATTTATTTTTCTGAGTAAAATGAGACCTATATTGGCTATGTTTGGATCACCCTACAAAAAATTATTGAACGTTTAAGTTTTATTTGATTTAAATTAATTAAATTACTGTTCAAAAATACAATTTGCATTATTTACTATGTATTCCTAAAGTTAAATATTTTTCTATATTTATTATTTAATTAATTAATTATCTATAATTAATTATTATTTTTATCTATTATTTATTTATTTTTAAATTATCTATAATTAATTATTATTTTTATCTATTATTTATTTATTTTTAATTATTTTGATTATATCCTAAAGTTTCTATGAACTTATATATTGTTTATCTATAATCAAATTTTGATCTTTTGAATCTTTATGTAGGAGAAAATTGATCATTTTACCCAAATTAGGGTTTAACATTTTAAATCCCTAAAATTATATTCTAAGTGTTATAAACAGTAAATAAAATGATTTAGAATAAAAATTATGTAAGTTCAAACCTTAATTTGATTTTGATCAAATTCTCATTTTAAGTCCTTAAGAAAATCCTTAAGTAAAATTATAGTGTTCCTTTCTTCTTTTGTCCTTCTTAGATCTTTCTTTAGGTAATAACATTAGTTAGGAAGTGTCTGAGTGCTACTCTTAGTACTTAAGAGCTTTAATTCCTAGGATTAGGAATAAATCTTAGGTTAGAGTTCATCTATTGAGTAAATTAGGTTATTCAATAGGTGAAGCCTTGAGTTTGCTAGTTTATAGATTTTTATTAGTTTATTTAATGATTATTTGATCTTTAAATCTTAGATCTAAGGATAGAGATTTATCATAATGAGTTGATTTATCATTAGGATTTGCCTTAATTTAATTAGTGAGATTTATGTTTTAAACCTTAGACCCTTAGTTGTACCTTAGATTGGGTGATTAAATCCCATCATTTGGAGTTTAATTCTTAATATATTCATCTTTATTTAGCTAATCAAGATAGGTTAGGATTAATTAAAATATTAAACTAGGATGATGATTTGTTTATTTAAATCAAGTAGTCGTCGCTGATTTAGATATAGTTAGGACTTGGCCAGTCCTAATTATCTTCAATCTATAAGACCATGAGTCTAAGTTACATTTAGAATAAGAATTATAGATTCTAAATCTTATGTAACTTAGAGTAGATAGAACAAATAAATTAGACAATAATGGATATCATTTGTGTCCTAGTTTAATCTCTTGCTCACTTTGATTTGATGCTTTGCTTACCTTATAATTGAGCCTTATATCTTGTTCACATATATTGGACATAGGATATTTGATGAGTATCTTGTGTCAATTTTGAATTTGCATACATATCATTCATGTTTTATCGATGTTTTCAGTTTTATGGTTTTCAGTAGGTTGTGACCTAACTAGTATGCCTCTCCAATCCTTGAGTTCGACATAGCACGCTGGATTGCTATTGTCGGTAAGTCTATACATGCCTGGTTGAGGTGGGTCCTAGGGTGGCGAGAAATAGATTTTGTGCTCATATGACTTTATTAGTCGGGATTGAATTTGGTAAGTACTAGTTGTGGGTGGATTTCTATACAGTGATTGTTGGTTCAGTACTTTCTGCCTTAGCCCATCAGGCTAAGAGGTTTCAGTGATATTCAGTTTAGAGCTTCAGTCTTAGCCCATCAGGCTAAGTGTTACTTTGTTTGCTTACAGTTTGAGTGGCTTGAATAGCCAAGATAGTTTTTAATTTTGGATTTTACTATTTTACTTTACACTTTTTCTACATTTCAGCACTACTTTTACTTATAATCTTCATTGCATTTCTGGCTTTATTTATATATAGGATGCTAGTCTTTCTTGTAGCTTTCATATGTATAGGATGTTAGCTTTGTTTTCAGTTTTTTAAAATTTTATACACTCATTTACTTTTATGTCAATTAACATAAATTATGGATTGATCAAGCATGTTTAGGATGTATTTTATTGCTAATCATTTATTTTATACGTACATGACCTTGTTGCAGTTACTTGGAGAAGGTATGTGCTTACTTCATAGTTGTTTAAATTATATACTATTTGTTTATAGCTTTATCATATTCTTTTTTTACGCGTTTCTGCTCCTACTATGCTTTTGTATTTATTTGGTTATGGTGATATCTAATTAATATAATAAATTGATTACCCTAAAATGTACTTAGACATATTATCTAACTAAGATTTTTTTCTTTTGTTAGCCCCATCATTATGAAACCGATAATAATAGGTTCTGAGTTTCTTAAAAGCAGTAGATCCAGTGGAGGACTTACCATTGGAGGAGGAGCCTGTGCCTGAAGAACCTTAGTTTTCTTTCTACTTTGTGAGGATGAGCATTTATTTTCAGTTCTTTTAAACTATTTAATGTTGTAATAATACAAGATTAATTTTAACTTCAGCACTTTACTTATTCTGTATTGTTGTATTATATATGATGGATATATGTTGTACTTATGCTTCCGCACTCTACATTTCTTGTATTTTCATTTAGTGAGATTTTTACCTTATGAATGGCAAAGTCCATAGTTAAGTTAGATTGTAATATGTGTCTAATCCAATTCTAAGTAGGGACCATGACGGGGTCGGGCCACCACAGACGTGGCCCAGAATAGCGACTAAGTCAAGCCAATACTCGCACTTGGAATATTTTGCATAAAGCTCATAGTTTCGGAGTTCTTGTAAAACTAATCTTAAGTGCTTCTCATAATCAGCATTATTCTTTGAATAGATCAGGATATCATCAATGAAGATGATGACAAATTTATCTAAATATGATTTTAGTACTCACTGCATTAAGTCCTTAAAGATGGACGGTGCATTAGTTAATCCAATTGACATTACTAAGAATCTATAATGTCCATAGCAGGTTCTGAATGCTATCTTTTCTATATCTGCATCCATAACTATTAGCTGATGATAACCATATCACAGATCGATCTTGGAAAATACCTTAGCTCCAGATAACTGATCGAATAGATCATCGATTTGCGGTAATGGGTATTTATTCTTGATAGTTACCTTATTCAATTCTCTATAATCGATGCACATTCTTATTGATCCATCTTTCTTCTTCACGAATAAAACTGGTGCTCCCTAAGGAGACGAACTCGGTGACCTTTTTCTAACAGCTCTTCCAGTTGCTTGTTCAACTCTTGCAACTCCTTAGGCGCCATACGATACGGAACTTTTGATAATGGTTGGGTTCCCATAATTAATTATATACCAAATTCTACTTCTCTAATGGGAGGAAGATCGGGTAGGTCTTTAGGAAAAATATCAGGAAATTCACAAACTATTCGGTTCTCAGAAATAGGCACGACTTCTTTCTTTTCTCCCAACATTGTTACGAGATACGCATCGCACCCTTTCCTGACTAGCTTTTCTGCTTTCATGGCATTGATCAACGACGCTTGAGTGCTAAATCTTCCAACGAAATTTTTTGATTGGCTTCCACTACCCAAAGTAATTTTTTTCTTTTGACAATTAATGGAAGCACCATGTTCACTTAACCAATTCATGCCTAGGATTATATCAAAGTTTGCAATTGATAATAATTAATTTAGCTCTATACTTTTGTTCACCAATAGGAATATTTATGTTACAAAATTGCTGAGATTGCATACGGGCTCTGGAAGACAACCCAATATTTATTGAGTTTGCTAATCGATATGTTGGTATCTTAAGAATTTTCACCCAACTTTCGGATACAAAGGAATGACCCGCTCCAGTATTGAAAAGAATATTACAAGATTTATCACTTATTGATAATGTGCTTATAATTACAGTAACTTAATAAGAATTGTTACTCAAATATTTAAAAATATTGAAGCAGTAAGTACTGAATAAACATTGATTTAAGACATACCTGAAATGACATCATTGTCTTCAGGAGCAGAGGCGGGTGTTAGCATGTATACCCTTGCAGAAGCTATAGGTTGTTTGCCCTGGGGCCGCTGGCCTTAACGATTATAGGCTGACTTCTATGCAGGTACAATTGCCTTAGCATTTGAAGTGGGTGATAGCATTATAGCAGGAGCAGGTTCTCGGCTGTTCCTTGGTTGTGCACAGAATACTTGTTTATGACACAAGTGGTCGATGAGCACTCTATCAATTATTGTCTTAGAATTGCATTCGAAATAATAGTGGCCTATTTGACCATAAGTAAAGCACATACCACCAAAGTGGTAGCACTTCCCATACAGATGGTACCTTTGTCATCTTATGATGACCAAAATGTTCCTTCCTTGGTTGCATAACTATTGCCTTTCTCTTTCGGTCCAATTAACCTTGGAATCCCTCTTGTAAATGGGCAGCTTTGATCAATTCGGTCAGATTCTTGATCTGATGGGAGACGAGGTGAGCTTTATAGAGTCTCTCAGACCCTTCAGAAAATGATGGCATCTAGATGCTTCAGCTCTAACTAGGTCTGGAACGAAGCGGGACAACCTCCAAAATTCTTGTTCATATTCGAACACTTAGTTGTTGCCTTAGGTGAGATGGAGGAGCTCATCCTCCATGATTGCTTGAGATGATGCCAGTATGAATGCCTCATGAAATGTTTCCAAAAACATATCCCAAGGGATATCTTCTATTTCATAATCGGCAAATTTGTTGGCCCGCTCATTCTCCCACCAATATTCGACTTCTTCTTGGAACAGATGAGTTATTAAGCGAATAGCTTCAGAATTAGGGTACTTGATACTAGTCAAGTTCTTTTCAGCCATCTTTAGCCAATTTACTGTGTCCATTGGGTTCAACGCTCCATTGAATGTGGGAGTTCTAAGGCAAAGGAAACTATGTAGGATTCCATCACTAGTATAATGTGAAGATGATGAGAACCCTGATGGGGGTGTAGATTGTTGCTTGACAGAGAGAATTAGAGCACGTGTCTCTTGCGCTTGTTGCACA
The DNA here is from genome assembly GCA_016760335.1 of Gastrodia elata. Taxonomy (NCBI): domain Eukaryota; kingdom Viridiplantae; phylum Streptophyta; class Magnoliopsida; order Asparagales; family Orchidaceae; genus Gastrodia; species Gastrodia elata. The sequence continues at coordinate 16,870,144 of CM028672.1, read as the reverse complement.
TTGCTTTCTATTAGGGCTTTCATCAGACTAGTAATTGTATTTGATTCTTCAGGTCTGCCAGACGATGAGACCACATTCTTAATCGGGATAGGAGCTGAAGGAGATCCTAAATTCATGACTGGAACAAAGCATGAATTTAGCAAATGAAATAAAGATCTACTATCATGTTCAATTAGTACTTTCTCAAAAGAGAAGTTATATAGGTAGACAAAAGGATAAACTAATATAAAAGCTAGGTAAGATGTGAAATCTAGGGACATCAGATATAATATTCTGCCCTAAAAGCAGCATAAAAATCATCAAATGTTACTAATCGATGATTCCTGGATAATTTTATATCTGTCCAGTACCACCATCTTGTGCGCCCCACCCCTTAATCCACAAGAATTAAGTTAAGGGGTAGTGTGTCACTCTAGTTAATCCTTCACTTATAATTAGATTAGGATGAAATCCACAATCCATCTAATAAGGGAAGGAGTAAGCATAGAATCAACATGCAGTCACTATCTAAGTAAATATACAGAGTGCGGAAGCAATTTTCAATATAAATCATCCAAGCATCATAACATAAATATAAAGAAAAGTATCTCAGAACATAAGTATAAAATCTAAATACGCAGTCACCAGTACCTGTATTATTACATCATTTAACAGTTTAAATAAAAGAATGTGCAAATACTCTCATCCTCATATATAAAATAAATACTAAACAGCAGCTTCTTCCACGGACTCCTCCTCTGGGTATGGCTCCACTCCTAACTCATGCTCATCTAACTGAAGAGGATCTGCCATTGTCAATTTCACAATATAGGGCCCCAGCCAAAAAAAAGAAAAATCTGGTTAGACAATTGTCTAAGTACATTTTAAGCTGATAAGTTTTATGTGTTATGTAATAGCACCATTCTACGACTTCTAAGCAACAATATGTATAAAGGAGCAGCAAGCAGTACTAAAGAAAAGGGAAAGCTATAAACTATCATTTATAACTTAAGCAAAGGAGAGGCTAAGACATGCCTCATATGCAAGCTAAATAAGGTAAGGCATATGAATATAAATAACTAAACAAGTACTAGAAAGAAATACTACATCCTAAACATGCTAGTGATCAAAAGAAAATATGCTAATTAAAATAAAATAACTCAGCAGTGGTACATATAAACAGCAGCAAGATTCTAGCATTCTAAATATATAAAAAGCAGTATAAGAAAATAACTAACTGAATAAAAATATTGAAAGGTAAATAAACATCAACTGCATATAAACAAATGTGTACAATCTGCCATACAGAAGAGAGCTACTTTAGCTCACCAATAAGGGGCTGAAGGGTCTTAGCACCAGTATGGCTAGGGCGGTTCCTAGCACGATACGGCTAAGACAACAACAGTCAAAATTGAAGGTTCTAGCACCAGTACGGCTAGGGCGGTTCCTAGCATGATACGACTAGGGCACCAACAGTCATAATCGAAGGATCCTAGCATCAGTACGGCTAGGGCGGTTCCTAGCATGATACGGCTAGGGCAACAATCGGTATGATCGAAAGAAATACTGAGAGGCAGTTCAACACATCAAATTATTATCTTCTCGTTAATTACTTTAATATTTTTACAAGGAATTTAAGGAGTCTCCATATTTTTCTAACAGTTTATTTATACATCAAAAATATTTTATGACATGCTCAAGAAAATATGGCACAAAAGTACAAAGAAAGCGTAGCACAATATCAAAGTGAGCAAGGAACTCTACTAAACATGGTGATATCATTTATTTTATACTTAACCATTCTAACTATTCCAAGTTACACAAGTTCAGGATCACCGTTTTCCTACTATCGAGTGTAACTCAGAAACTCATCCTTATAGGTTAAAAAGATTAGAACTGATCAGGTTCTAATCTAGTTCAATCAGATAGACGACTACGTGTTAAATCAATAAATCATACGTCCTAATTTTGTGAATTTAGATGTTCTATCTAAGATCTGATCAAGATCTTCTAACCCTATAGATAATGGATTAAATACTATGAGATTTAGGTTTAATCACATAATCCAAAGAGGATAAGACCTAAGTTATAGATTTTATTTTATAAGTGATCTACTAGTTAAGGCAAATCCTATTAACTAATCAAGCTTAATAGGATGAATCTCCTATCTTAAATCTAAGATTAAAAGACAAAATAATTAGAATATGTTGTAAAATAAAAAAAAGTCTAGAAACTAATAAAACCAAGGTTTCACCCATTGGGTAACTCAATTTACCAATGAATAAATTCTAATCTATGATCTAGTCCTAATCTTAGGAATGGTCCTTAAGGTGTAGTGCTAAAGACTTAGAAGAATTCAGGAATCTGACTAAATGGTTGATTTCACTCACTTAAATGTCACTAAGATGATCATAATATTAGTTTTAGTATTTTGGAAATGTTAACTAAAGGTTAGGGGTACTTAATCCAACCTTAGGGCAAAATGACTATTTTGCCCCTACTTTAAGGGTCAAAAAGTCAACTTTTCTCTTAGGGGTCGGAATTGAATTCTCTTAATTCCAACTAATTCCTTACTATCTAACTTGAAGATATACAGTAAGTGCGTCTAAATTGGACGAGAAACGATCAAGTCATGACCAAAATAAGGCAAGTGGTAATTTGGTCATTTACCTAAATTTCTAGGGTTCAAATCCTAAATATTATTTTATTTTATCAATGATATTGAAATTCTAAGCTAGTTAGCATCTTGAATTTTCCAATTTGGAGTTGATTTGACTAAGTTATGGCTGTTTGAAGTATAGGGACATTTTGGTCATTTTTCATTAAGAATTCTAGGGTTGACTTTTTGTCCTGATATCCAAATAAGAAAACTAATATTACTACAGTGATGGGGCCGCTCTCCTTAGCATTTTAAGACCCATATTGACTATATTCTAATAAATGGGTAAAAAGTTATGGGGTTCTAAAGATATCCTAAAATGTTACCTCGTTATACGTACCCCAAAATTATATTTTGACTAACGTTATTTGATCTCTTATATTTTTTTGAGTATTTTGAGACCTATATTAGCTATGTTTGGATCATCCTATAAAAAGTTATTAAGCTTTTAAGATTTACTATTCAAAAATACAATTTGAATTAATTTACTATTCATTTATTCAAATTAAATAATTTTACTGTTCATTCCTAAAGTTTATTTATATGATTTCTGAATTTATTAATTTTCAATTAATCTATAAATAATTATGCTTAATTATTAATTAACATTAATTAATTAATTAACTAAATTATATTTAATATTATTTTACTATTGCAAAGTAATTAGCACTAATTATTATTTAATTAACCTTAGTTACCTGTTAATACCTATTTAAAAATAATTAATTATATTTTACTATTTAAAAATAATTAATTATCCTAATTACTATTAATATTAAATTAATATTAATTAATCCTAATTAATCTCTTAATTAGCTAATTAATTATAGAATTTACTGTTCAAAAGTAATTAACATTAACCCTAATTTAATTAACCACTAAATGCATTTAATTAATCACTAACATTAATTAATTAATTTTAATTAACAGATAGTGGGCCCCCACTTGACACGTGGCACTACTAGAGGCTGCCACGTGGATCTGTGGGCCCCACAGGGAGGTTGAGTCGGATCGGGTGACTGGGCTGTGGGCCCCACTTGACACGTGGCTCTGCCAGAGGCTGCCACATTGCACTGTGGGCCCCATAGAGGAGCCGCGTAGGCTCGGATGACTTGGCAGTGGGCCCACCTGACACGTGGCACTGCCAGAGGCTGCCACGTCGCACTGTGGGTCCCACAGGAAGCCGAAATGCCGCGGGTGACCGGGCAGTGGGCCCCACTTGACACATCGCGGGCCCAAAGGCTGCCATATAGCACTGTGGAACCCACGGGGGGAGCCGAAGAGCCGCACGGGCTCGGGCTGTGGGCTCCACCTGACACGTGGCACGCCGGGTGGCTGCCACGTGGCGCAGTGGGCCCCACGGTCGAAGCCGAAGAGGCGTGGTCTCTGCCTGCGGGTCCCACATGACACGTGGTAGGCCAGGATGGCGCCACGTGGCGCTGTGGGACCCACTAGTCTTACGCGGACCCGGCCGAGGTCGGGTCGAGCTCGGATCGACCCGGCCCGACCCGGACTTCGTCTTCTCCGCGGAGGGGTCCCGAGGGCACTTGCTAGGGAACGGCTTTTGCCGGCCCTCCCGGTGTCGGAACGCCTCGGCCCGCACGGCTGACGGTAGCCCTCGTCGGGGGCTACTCGTCGGTGGGCAGACCATCGCCGGCAAATCGCAAACCTAGGTCTAGGGTTACGGATGGTGTCGGATTCGCTCGACCCGAAGCTTTAAGCCCCGATCTGAGTCGATCGGACCTGATCGAGGTCGATCAGGTTCGATTGATTGCTAGCCTAACCCTAGATCTACAATTATCAGGTGTCAAAATGGTGAAACATGGAGGAGGGGGTAAGATCCAGTACTTGGAAGTTCGACGGCTGCGAGGGGGTTCGGCTCGGTCTGGCTCGGGTCGGCTGGTCTGGCTCCGGTTCGCGTAACCGGGGTCGGGGGGGTGTGGGGGAGCCTTTTAAAGGCCTCCAAACGGACCTGCCGAGGCGGGGGAGGCCGCCGGTTGGCCAGGCGAGCGGCGGGCACGCCGCGTGGCTCGCGGGCGACGGGGCCGAGTACGAAGGCCCCGGGCCGTCCGATCCCGCGACACGCGGACGGCCCGGATCAGCCCGGACCGCGCGACGCGGATTGCGGCTGGGAGCCGTGGGATCAGCGCGGATCGGACGGTCCGGATGGATCCATCCGATCGGACGGCGCCGTTATCGCCGTCCAGTTAAGTTGACTGCGCTGTCAATTAATTATTATTATTATTATTATTTTTATTTTTTTAAATTTCCAAAAATTTTGAACATATTTTTCCTAGCTAATTGAGGAGTGAGGAATACAACGGCAATGTTGGATTTTTGATCCGACGAGTATTTTGATTCCTCGATTTCCGGGGTTTTTTTTATTATTAAAATATTCGTCGAAATTTTGGCGACTTCCGATCGACACGAAAACTTCACCGCAAGCTAATTTGGGGTCAATAAATGCAATGGTGGTGTCCGTTTTTCGATTCGAGTTCAATTTAGATAGGTTAAATTTTATGGTTTCTGGATTTCTAGAAATCAGGATTCGATCCATTTGACTCCTGATTTGGATTAGGTCCTTGTGGTTGACTCCAATTGACCTACTTATAATTATATTTAAGACTTAGAATTAGCCCTAATTAACTATGGTAATAACCTGGGTTGTTACACATCTATCGGCAGAACCACCAAGTAGAAATCCTAAAATTTAGAGACGATAGTCGTCAGGACAAGCTGTCTCTCGAAACATACTGGTCACGCGATTCAACCACTCTTTGGCAAGAACAGGGAGACTAGTTCCTCTGAAGGGCGGACAAACTAAAATCTTATCTAGAACTTCTACTCCACGAGGAGATATTCCTTCTATGACCTTTCCATAGATTTTGCCATCTTGGAAATCATCTGCCCAATACTTATCAAATAATCTAAGGTAGTAAAAGAAATCGAACTGCTGATATTCCATCCATAAATTTTCATTCAATTATTAGTTTTGATTCCAATTATTTCAGTTATAAGAGTTAAATTTGTATATGTTACTTCTTTAAGGTCAGTTCAGATCCTAAAATGTCATATGTTACTTGCTTTTAATATTTAACCATATTTTACTCGTTTTATGGTTCGTTCAAATCCTAAGATGTCATTTCCAGATATTCTTAGTTTCATTTCTGAGATTTTAGTAGGATGAACTATGGATGCTGCTTTTTTTACACTTAGTAATTGTGGTCATATCCGCTGCAAAGAATAGATCATAAAGTAGATAGGAACATTTCCTTATCTGACACTTTATGATATTTCTTTGATACCAACTATGACACCCTGCCCTGTCGCCGCACGCAAAAGAGAGATATAAATAGATCGGCGGTGGAGCGGCGCGCCACTCAGGGAGGAATATCCTGTCTCCCCGAATAGCTAAAAATTAAACCCCTTTGAAGGGCTGCTGACTCAACCTCAAAGAGGGTTGAGAGTTAATACTTAAGATAAGAGTAGCATCTTTATCCTAAGTATTAGACAAATATATTCATTAGATTTAAAATACAATATGAATCCAATATATGTATAAGATATCAGTATTTCTAGTATACTGATCACATCACAATACTAAGTATAAGTAGTATATAGTAGAGTGTGGAAGCTTAAAGCAAACATCCAGAAATATTCATCACAGAAGCTGTATGAAAACATTCATCTTAGAAAATAAAAGAAAATATATCCAGAATTATTACAAATGTTTACTGAATAACATACATAGAGCTAAGTACTAAACTGAAAATAAACTAAGCAGAAAAATAGTGAAACTGGATGAGAGTCCACTAGTGCTCCACTGGCTCCTCCTAAATCTCCTGGATAGCTTCCTAACCTGGCTCAATATAATGCTCAAGATCTAGCAAATTGTCGAATCCCAAAAGTACCCCATATTAGGCTTAGTTAAACAATAAGTCAAATACATCGAAACTAATCTAAATAGTTCTAGTTAATCATTTAATATTTACATAATGTAATTAAATATGCAAAAATAATATAAAGGTAATTGAAAGCATTAAACTGTATAAAATTGTACAAAACTAAAGTAAGGTGAAGTAAAGTAAAATTGAATTATAAACTGAATACTGAAAGTAAATCAAAAATAGTAATGGATCTGGAACTGAGTAGTGATCTGTAAAATTATACTGTATGACATTGAATCTGTGCATTTAAATATGCCACAACACTGTATGTCACTGATATGTAACTAAAATATTATTGAACTATTATGAGTCATAAGGTCCAATGTATACATACATCTAGTTAGGAACCACGATGCCAATGCGTCCTGAAATTCCCCAGTCAATGTATACAATATTCTGTAACCCATAAATTATCACTGATACTCATATGCCATCACCGATACTCAACATCATGCTTATGCTCATGCTCATGCTTCTAATTTACATGAGGTAAATCCAAAAACATGCTTAGAAATTCGATAATGAATTCAAAGTTTTCATTGTGTAGAATCTTGCTAAAAGGATTCTGACTCCTAAATTCTAATTCGATAATTGGTTAAAGTTAAGAATTTACTTAAAAAGTATTAGATGGGATGATTGTATATACATATTTAGTACGTTTGCAAGAAAGGTGGTTCTTAACACTTATTTTGATTAAGCCATCCTAACAAAGCGATCTTCGATAAGAGGCATCACCCGATATCAATTTGTATCTCAAGCTAAGCTATTAAGATGCCCAACTCACAATCACACTTAGTGTCCTAAAAGGTGACTCAAATTACTTAGTTTGTTTAAGCCACACCTATTGAAGTGATCTTTGCTAGGAGGCATCACCCGATGAAAATTTGTATTTTAATCAAGCTAAGGGATGAGTCCCTATTTATAACACTCTTAGTCTTGGAATATTTACTCCAACGGGATTGTATTTGCCTAATCCCTCGGGATAGCACCTGATCATAAGTTCATATTGGAGTGAATCAACCAATCCTGATTACTACTGAAGGAATCCAGTACTATGGGTATACTATACTACACTAACCAATAATCTAGGTTTAGATAATTCTAATTAATCAACAAGGATTTATCAAAGTTATTAATTCTTACTCTACATGGGTGAGTCCTATACAAGGCTTCAAGGGTATGATCAAAAGATCACTCAATGTAGGTTACTACCATAAGGAATAAGTCATATTTTAAGTACTTTAGGTGATTCATACAACAATGTATCAAGTTCAACTTCTAAAGTTATGAAGGATCATCTAAGTTTCTACCTCAAAAAGTTACAAAAGCTCTTCCTACCTCAAGGTATCAATAATTAAGGTCCTTAAATATTTCAATAACAATCTTATCTCAAGACCCTTGAGATCTCACTTTTCTACTTCTTAAGCTAACATTCAAGTGGTCAGATCAGATGATTAAAATTCATCTGATCCTTTTCTATTCTATAATTATGAGATAAAATCAAAGATCTTATTAGAGTTAGATCATTTCATAAATTATTATAATTTTATTATCTATTTTATGCTAATGGTCTTATATAAGAGAAAATCAAAGATCTAAAGTTTAGATTTAGATGGTTCAATCACACATATTCAATATTAACTTTAGCACTTCTAATTCAATGATTTAAGATCAATATCAAATTATATGCATTATTGGAACAATGCCAATTAAATTATCTTTCAATTAAATTAATTGAGTAAGTGATTAAAGTTTAGGTTTTAATCAAGGTAAGTTAGGGTTTAACTTCTAACCTTTCTACCATTAAGACCAAATGTTAATTTATAGGTCAATAACAAATCAATGTGTTATTAGTGTATTATTGATGTCAAACTTTGGGTTTAGATTAAGTATCATCTACTTAATCAAGTTAGCAATATTCTTATATTTAATTGTAGTTTAATGTCATTTACACATGATTATGTGTCCAAATAAATATTTAGAATTTTTTAATATACATCTTAATATCATGAAAGCATCTAAATATAAAGATGATATAGAATAAAAAGGTAATTAAGGTTAACTAAATTCTAAATCAAAGTAAAGGGCATAGCACTTGATTACAATTCTAAAAGACTTAGGTTTCATGCTATTAAGTTGTTAAGATATACCTATTCGATACAAGCACTTAATATTTTATTACTTAGCATTTGACATAACATACATTTAAGTACAAAGTAGGTTTTGAGCACTTGATAAAAATAACAAAATTTCAAACTTAATTTCCATATAAAATTTTATGTAATGTTCCATTTTAGCTAAAATAAGTTTAAATTTGATATTATTTAGTCCCACTAGTATCTTAGGGACCTTTAAATGCAAAAACAGTTAAGTTTTGGCCATTTCAACCAAAACTGGGCAGTATTAAGAAAATTTTGGGCATTTTGCAAATTCGGGCGCTACAGCACTTCCAGCGCTGTAGTGCTGGGGCGCTTCTGCCGCGGCAGCGCGCTGTGGCGGTGTTAGCGCTGTGGCCCACTGGGGCCCGTTATGGCGCGCTGCAGTGGCCCAACTTGCGAAAATACTGTTCAAATAATTTTATTCTCATATTCCTAAAGTTTTCCCGAAATTTTGCTGCAGCGCACCTGCTTAATAAATGATTTTATATGATTTTTGCCAAATACCGCTGTAGCCTGCTGCAGCGTGCCATAACGCGCTGCAGTGGCCCATTTCGCAACTTTGGGCGCTGCAGCGCCAGATGGCGATTTCGCTAGGACAAAACATGTAATACCTACTTTCGAGCTCAAATACTCCCAATCCAGAGTATTTCATGAGTGGTGCTATATATCAATGGAAAGGTCTTTTCAATACCTTTCCATTAACGTTAAAATATTCACAAATGGAGCATCCTAGCTTTATGAAAAATGTGGATAAAAGATAGGGTATACAAAATGGATGAAAAGAAAGCATGCATTTTTCAAAGAAATGAGATGCCTCAATGAGCCTCAATGGCTTCCTTATTCTATTATGAGTTTCTAGAGCTATAAACACGCATAGTAGCAATATGGAGAAGACAAAGTAGATGAGCAAACAGGTACCTTTAGTTATTGGGAGGGGGTGGAGGAAAAAGGAACCTCTGTCTTTCTCCAAGCCTTGGAGATGAGCTTCTTCTTTCAACCCAAGGGATCAATGGAGGAGAAGATGAGAAAATTTTTAGCAAACAAAAGAAGAGGGGCTGTGCCTCCTTTTAAAGGAGGAGAGTGAGAGGGAGGCTCTATCATGAGCTAGTGGCTAGGATGTGAAGAGCCATCCTACTTGCCTAGGGAGGGCATGGCTAAGAGGAGAGGGGAGGGATGGCCTCAAGTGACTTGCATGGGGGGAAAAATGGCCCGCCAAAATTAAGGGAGGAAAGAGGGATTAAATGCAAATTAAGGAATAATTAATTATTATTCATAATTTTTAATTTATGAAAAATTTGGATTAATTAAACGTGCTCCAAAAATTCCAAAAATTCACCCCTAGCTAATTTGGGGGTGAGGAATTCAACGATGAAGTCGGATTTTGATTCTGACGATTATTTAATTATGCTAATTTTGGGGTATTTAATTATATTAAAATATTCGTGAAAATTTGATGACTTCCAAATGTGTACAAAATATGACCCCTGGCTAATTTGGGGGTGACGATTGCAATGACGAAGTCGGATTTTGATTTAGAGGTTAAAATAAATACTTAAATTTTCTAATTAATTAAGTATTAAAATATTCCAAAATAATCGATTAGGCTCCGAATTGCTCTAAACCTTTAAGGTTTGGTTCTAATGACTAGATAAAGTTAATTGAATGATAATTACGATACGATTAGACTAAAAGTAAGCTGGGTAACAACCTTGGGTTATTACAATCCCCATTCCCAAATTCTCGAGCTTAGAGTTTACTGAGGAGAGGAAATTCATCCTCCATAATTGAACCCGTGGCCAGAGACCACAGATAGCATACTCCTTAGGTCAAGGTCGACCCAAGGAGTACCTTCGCTCGACGGGGAGACGGTTGTGTTCACTGATTTAGTTTTGAGGCTCGGGCACTATACGCCACTATATATGCCCAAGTCGACGGACACTCGATCGGGTTCGATCTAACCTGATATATATTGGAAATCAATTTAGTAAGAATAAGAATCGAAATTGCAGCATCTAGTTAAAGGAAGCAATTGCTAAATATTCGGTAGAGGAGTACTGGACGGGTGGTTTTTCCAATTCGTCAAGTTGCATATGAGCCAAGCCGCAGATGCAGATGAGCTCGAGTTTGCTTCACCCAAGCTGGATGTGGCTGCTGACCTTTGGAGCTGAGGACGATGACTGGGAGCTGCCAGAGGCTGATGGAGGTAGGTGCCAAGTCCAGCCGCCGGAGCTTTCGGATTGTATAGGGAAAGGAGGAAATGGAGAAGAGGAAGCTGGAGCTCAGCAACTCGATCAAGAGTCGCAAGGAGAATTTATGAAGAAGCTGGGAAAGTTTGTCAAGGAATCAGAGGGAGTTGGTGTAGCGACCCAAGTCATTAATAAAATAATTAGGACTAAACTAGACTCTAAAATTAGAATCCTAAGTAACTTCAATATTAAGGCAAATTAAAAATACAATTAGATAGAGTATATTTTTATGATCGTAATGCTCAAGTTTGGGAGCAATTTGGATAATGGATACTCCTCGATTAATTTATAAATTATTTAAATTTAATAAATGGGAAAATAAATACAAATCCAAAATTTAGTGATTTTGGTGTTATTAGATTAAGAATATTATGAAAATGCTACATAAAAAGTTTTGTCAAATTTAGAGCTTCGAATTGACCATAATTAATTTTTAAAGTTTTATCTTCAAAAAGTAATACATTAAAATATTGCTCCAAATAAAAAAAATTACACAAGTGTGTTTGTCTAATCAAGATACACAAACATGTCAAGTTTTATTATTTTTAGGAAAAAAATTAGAAGAGAGAGAAAGTTGAGAGAGAAAGAAGAGATATGAATAAGGAAGAGAAAGTTAACTTGAACACTCAAAGTAATTATGAAAAAAATGATAAATTTATTATCATCCAAATAATATATAAGAGAGAAAATAATAATATAAATTAATTAATTATAAAAAACTATACATACCCCACTTCTCCCTTTCCACACTCCCATCCCACTTCTTGTTTCCCCCTCGAGTAAAATCTCATCAGACAGCAAGATAAAGTAAGAAATGAGAAAAAGATTAAAAATTTTCTGTTCTTTTTATTTATTCTTCTTCTTTAAATAATGATAATAATGTTATTATTATTATTATTACTATTATTATTATATTTTCATTTATACAAAATTTCTTTTTTTTATATATGTATATATTTTCTATTTTCTATATATGTATATATTTTTTAATTTTTGTAACTTTCATTTCAATCATTTTTTTCTATATATGTATACATTTTTTAATTTCTGTAAATTTCATTTCTATCTTTTTTTTATTTCTATATATATATATATATATATATATATATATATTTCTAATTTCTACAACTTTTATTTCAATCATTTTTTTTTTCTATTTATGTGTGAAAAATGCTATGCTTACACAAGAATAACACTAAAAAGTATTCAAGATCAATAAGAATTTTTCTTTTTTATTTTATTTTTACATATATACCACAAAAAAAAATATATTCAACCAATAATTTACTTACATATTTGATTTATACATTATCTATATATTTTAGTGTATATTAGTGTATAAGAGTAGTAATACTTTTTATGTATATATTTCATAATTTATGCAATTTTCATTTCAGTCATGTCATTTTCTTTATATATATATATATATATATATATATATATATATATATATATATATATATATATATATATATATATATATATTTCTGTAAATTTTATTTATGTCATTTATATATATATATATATTTTATAATTTTTATAATTTTCATTTCAGTCATTTTCTTTTTATTTATATATTTATATATTTCATAAATTATGTAATTTTCATTTCAATTATTTTGTTTTTCTATATACATAAATATTTTATAATTTATGCAATTTTCATTTCAGTTATTTTTTTTCTATATATGTATATATATTTATATAGCCAAATAAGAAAGATCATAGCTTCAGTATATTAATACTTATCCTACAAGCATCTTGCCATACATTGAATGCTTCACATAATTCGGCACTATACAACATTAAACTATACTGCATAATGAAAAAATAAGGGCTATTCAATCATTTCATTAATGATACTATGTAGAGGTCGTCTAGTAGAACTAGCCTTCATTTTATGCTTGGAAGAGCACTTCATCTTTGCTCTACTTTCTGTGTTTTCTTTTTCCTTTGCAAGACTTAGATTGAAGTTCCCCACATAATGTTGTTGGTGTATTAGAAATGTTTGACTCAGCACCCTTTCTATTTAAGTAGATCGAAGATGTTTGGATTTCAGAAGAAAGAATCTTAGCGAAGGTATTAGCGCCTAGTTTAGAATGATCAAGGGATTCCAACCTAATATTGATATGGTTTTCTTTATTATGCACCTCATATGTATTCCCATTATAATAATAATCACATTGACCAAGATAGCTTTCTATGGCCCTTAATACTTCTAGCTTTTCTTGTAATCTAGTTGAGATGTTGTATTTATTAATGAATTTGTATTTGAGGAATTTTTCATGGGATTATGTATTTATCAATGAATTTGTTGCATGCTTGGCATTTGCCTCTATGACTGGGAGTGAACTCTGATGATCAAAAGTTTCAGAAAAGCAAATATTTCCAATATACATTGTATTTTTTGCAGAACTGATAATTGTGTTGCTGTTTAATTTGGCCTTCTTTGAGCTGCATTGCTTGTTGGGGAAATTAGGCTTATTCTTGTTTAAGAATTTACAACTTTTCATGAATATATATATATATATATATATATATATATATATATATATATATATATATATTTCATCATTTCTGTAACTTTTATTTCAGTCATTTTATATATATATATATATATAATATGAAGTATATTATTATTTTCATTTAATTATTTCATTTGCAGCTTTTGCATTGCCATTAAATTTTGATCAAATTTGATTTATTTCTATGAGATTTTGTGCACAAATTTTCAAATAAATGATCAGAAATGAGTATCATGAGTTCATTCAGATTGATCTAAAGTATATACAGACAATACGTTTTGCTATGACAGACTAATATATGGAAAACTAAAGAGACTATACATAACCTTTGAGGGGAAATGTATAGTTAGTCAGGAACTTATATCTAAGTACTTAAACAAGTGTACTAAAAAACATTTGTATACAAGAGTACATAAGCAAATACACAAATCAACTCACATTGATTTATTTTAATTTTTAATTTCTTCGTCTAAGTGTCATCACATTTAAATTTCCTATTTTCTCTATTAAAATTTGAAGAACATTGTTTTGCGAATAAGAAGAATGCTATTTAGATCTGTTGACGTGGCACCTTAAAAAACTTATATAATGAGATTTGAACATATTTCATTAGTGTTTATTTAAAAATAATATTTGTATTATTTTAATATAAATAAATAAACTCTAATAAAATATATTCAAATCCTATTGAATGAGCTTTTTTAAGTATCACATCACTCTAAATAATATTTTTCTTCTAACAATACCTTGAGCTTGCCTCCCACAATCCTCTATCTCAAGTTCGATGAAGGAAAAAGGAGAGGATACAAAGTATTGAGTCGAGAGTCGAAGGATGCGAAGGATATTTATTTAAGTTGATAAACGAATCCGCCCGAACGAAGCTGATAGGTGAAGGTGTTAGAGACGGCAAAGAGAAGGATCATTTATATAATTTGCTCAACGAATGCAAACAAGAAGCAATTCGCTTTCACTATTTTTACTCCCAAAATACAAACATTTTCCAAAGAAACAACACTCACCATTGAGCCAGCTCGACCCTTTCACTCACAGATTCACACTCTGCATCCAAAAAAAATACTCAGCCAAAAACCTACTCCTCCAAACTATCCACATTAAAATCTCCCCTTTCTTTTCTAAACAGTTTGTCCGTGCTGCTTAGCATTGATCTGGCCGTCGCCCTGATTTACCCACTGATCCCGCTGCTGTACCCTGTACTGATGCCTGCTGGAAAGCACCGAGAAAACAATGAAGTTGAGAAGACCGAGCAGCGCAAGTGTGCAGTAGAAGAAATGAAGCTTGCCCTCGTTGAGATTGTTCTTGATCCAGCCCTGCTTTGTAGCCTTATCAACGACGGTGACCAGCGCACTGCTGAAGAAGAAGCCCATTGACACAGTGCTCAGGAACAGACCGGTGCTCATCGACTTCATCTTCTCCGGCGCCTCTCGAATAAAGAACTCCAGCATCCCAACATAGGCGAAGCCCTCGCCTGTGCCGACGAGGCAGAACTGAGGAACGAGCCAGAAAACGCTCAGACGGCGGCCGATCTCTCTCCGCCTCATCTCCACGAGCGCAGACACGGCCATGGCGGCCGTGGAGAAGAGCAGGCCGATGCCGACTCTCTGCAGGCTTGTGATGGTCTTGGTGCGGCTGAATCGGCGGGCCAATGGGAGCAGCAGTTTCTCGTTGAGAGACGTTACCAGGAGGATGCTGAGGATGAGGAAGAAGGAGAGGGACCCCGACGGAAACGTGAAGGAGCTGCCGATTTTGCGGTTCATGTAAGTCGCCTGCTCCACTGAGAATGTGGTCATCTGCGAGTAGATGGTCCAGAAGAGGATGCAGGTTGCCCAGATCGGCAGCAGATTCAGCATCAGCTTCACCTCTTCTACCTGGCCTACCGTTGATGCTTCGGTGTTCGATGATGCTGCGGTTTTAGGGGTTTCCAGGATTGCTGCTTTGTCCAGCCACCTGCAATTTTATTTTGTTTTTGGTTAGAATATTTGGACATTTTAGATTAACTATCTTACTTCTTTCCAAATATCAATAATCTTAATTTATCTGATTATATAATAATTAGCGTACGAAATTATTAGATTCTTGCGATATATTCATGAGTAAATAATCAATTGTTACATTTTTTTAATAAATATAAAAAATTTGTAAAATTGTTAGGAATGGGGGGATCTACCTGAACCGGTCAGTATGGGGAGCCGTGGTGTTCTCATAGCCATTAAGCTCCTGAACGATCTCTGGATAAGGCAGCCCTCTGTTACTCCACGATCGCCACATAACCCGCCACACCACCGTCAACGCGCTTCCCTGTGGCCTTCGGAATCTATACTTCCGAACTCCGGCGATCAGCATCACCATCGCTGCCACCATCGCCGCCGCCGCTATTCCGTACCCCAATCCCCTCCCAACGTTATCCTGCACGTAAACCAGCACCGTCGCAGAGAACAGTGATCCCAAGCTGATGCAGAAGTAGAATCTATTGAAGAAGAAAGCCATCGCATTCTGCTCCTTCGGGTCCTTCGGGTCGAACTGATCCGACCCGAAACCCGACACGTTAGCTTTTATTCCCCCGCCGCCTGCTGCTATCGTGTACAGCGCCACGAGCACCATTGCCAGCTGTCCGCCACTCGCCGGCACGCAGTCGTTTTCTCGACGGCGGAAGTCGTCGCATGCCGGCGGCTGCATGCTGCTCAGAGACGTCGCCGTTGTCAGCAGGCTAGCTCCCTGCCCAAATATTTAACATTTTTATTAATCGACAATTAAAATTGGATTAAAAATAAGAAATAGAGCTTATGCAAATGCTATTTAGATTGGGTATATCCAATAAAATTTAGACATATTTCAATACAAATTTTAAAAATAATAATATAAATAAAATAAAATATTAATAAATAATCTTAAATTTTATTGGATGAATTTTTTTAAGTGTCATATGATCTAAATAGTATTTCTCAACAATAAATCAAATTAATATTTTCAACAAAATTTATCAAATTAATATTATTTTATTAATATTTATTTATTTATATTAAAAAAATAAAAATATTATTTTTAAAATTTATATTAAAATAATATTAAAATTTTATTAGATAAATTTTGTTAAGATGTAACATAAATATTAACATAAATGATATCATTTCTCAATTAATATTTCCGGAAGATATATAATACCGCGGCTGCAATAGAGACGGAGATGGCAGTGGTGAGAAACCGGCCGAACTTAGCGTCAGCAACAAAGCCGGCGAGGAGGGCGAGGAGGTTAAGTGTACCCATAAAGTTGGTGACTATATTGGCCGACTTGGAGGTAGAGAGGTGAAGCTCTCCTACCAGGTAGGTGACCAGATTCATGGCAATGCCCACCACGCACACCCTCTCCGATAATTCGGTCAGTAATATGAGGCCGGCGGCAAGCCAGCCGCCGGTCCTTGACCTGTCTGCCAGCTCTCCCCGATAGTTGACAATGGCGGCAGCACTGCCTTCCCCGTATTTTGTTCTGGGTTTCTGAGAATGAAGTCATTGTCAAAGCTAGTGAAGAAGAGCAAGAAGGAGAAAAGCAACGAGAAGAAAAAAAGAATTTATACCATTGTTATTACTGGCGAATGCTCGTTGAGCAAGACTGAGTGAATGATTTAGTTGAATGTGGTATTTTGATTGCTTGATGCATATGTACATATATAAATATATAGATTGATAGATGCAGATGTAGTGGGAGGGGAAGAGGGAGTTTTGAAAGGCCGTATGTTGCTACACGCTTTGGAAGGGGGAAAGTTATTTGGGCAGTGTGGAGGAGAGGTGGGAGTGGAAATGGCAGACAAAAGTTGTAGTGGTAATGTATTATATTTAGAGAGAAAAAGGCACAAGTCTTTGTGGGAATACTTCTCCAGGCTTTATACAAAGATACAATTAGTGAATCTGAACCAAATCTTAGATTACATCATAATAAAATGAAAACATAGTATAATAATAATAATAATAATAATAATAATTAAAAACAAGCAAAAAGCCTAAGTAACTTGAGAACAATCAACAATGATTTGAGGCACAAATCGAAAACCTCAAAGGCCATTGCTGGAATGCTAATCTCTCGCACAGCAGAATGCTAAAATAAGTAAGTAATCATCTGCTAAACCTACCTCCCACCCACAACACTTATTCTCAGTCAAATGAGAAAAGCTTTGCTTTTACGAATTCACCTTTAGAGGAAGAATGCTGACATGTAAAGCTATTCCAATGGGAATCATTCTATGATGCTGCCGAGTGTACGCATCTCAACAGGCACATACAAACTTTATTTTGAGAGCATGTGCCTAACAAAAAGATAATTGCTCGTATCGGCCTCTTTCCTGTACAAGTTTGCCACGACTGCTATCTTACCAGAAAAACCTAAATACGTGACTCATGCTATCAAGGCTTAATATGTTTTTACCAGCGTTTATTATATTATATATGCCTCCAATATACTGCCAATAGTCGGCATCATCATTATGTCTTCACTCATTTACCTTATAACACTGAAGCAAGAAAATGACTACAAAACAAATGCACAGTAGCATCATTCATATGTAACTGTATTATCAAACGAATCAAAAATTTAAGCACAAAATAAATCCACCATCAAATTATGGTCATTTATACAATTACAAATAAAATTCAAGAATATAATATACACTAAAAATCATTTAACAAATATTACTTTAGAACATTAATTAGCTAAATATAAAAAATTCAAAATGCACAATTAAAAAAATTAATATACACAACACATAATTTAAAAGAGAAATACTTATATAATAAAATCAAAATCATATTTCTAATATTCAAATAAATTGCAAAAAAAAATGAAGCAACATAACCTCTAAATTACAATCAAATAAAACATCATTCAAATGCATTAAAATCAATCACAATACAAAAAAAAATTATAAAACTTAAACACTAAGTAAAACAAAAGCATGTCAATTAAGTGCAAATATCTTTAACAAAACATTCCACCTATATAATATTACAAACTTAAATAAAAATTATAATTTCCAAATTATAAAATAAAAAAACTGCATTAAACAATACAAAATCTATGGAAAATATATTTTAAAAAAAAAATATTCACCTTATTATTAACTCCCAATCAACTTGCAATAATGATAAAGAATGAAAACATCTAAATTAAGACAAAATAAGAAAAAACATATCAACACTAAGCAAATTATAACAATAATAAAAATATTGCACTAATAATAGCATTTGGGAGAAAGAATGATAGTACATATAAGAGAAATATTTCAGATAGCGATGAAACAAGATAATCCATAAATCAAAGAACAGCACTAATAACACACAAAAGCATCAATACATGAACCATCACTTCCAAACTATACGAAATTAAAACTACATCACACAAAATAATCTATTTTAAAAATACTTCAAGAGACTTAGCCACTTTATTATTAATCCCCAATCAAGTTGTACAAAATAATGAAGCAAAGACAGCCTCCGAAAGATCGGCGTGGATGACAATTTACTTTCCAAGAATATTATTGTGGCGGCCGCCCCCTTTAATCATAAGGATTAGGGTGTGGTCGACACTAAGCACATCCCTTACTTAACATTAGGTTGGAATTTATGATTCCAATCCAATCTTATTTAAAATTAGAAGTTGAAATATAAAGTAAAGTCTCTCATCCTTTTGAATGCAAAAGTAAAATAAATTAGGAAGCAAAATCTAGTGGTCTTCATCAACCTGCACTTCTTCCTGGACCTGCTCTTCTAAAGGTTCAATCTCCTCAAATAGCTCAGAATCTATCATTATCAGTTTCATAATAGTAGTGCCCCAGCTAACAAAAGAAAAATCTAGTTAGACAAAATGCCTAAGTACATTTTAAGGTAATCATTTTTATGTATTTTTAAGATATCACAAACTTAACTTAAATGTAAAATAGCGGTAGAGCGACAAAGAAAGGAAAGGCTAGTTATAATAATAAATTATAACTTAAACAAAATATGAGGTAAACACATACCTCAACTCAACCTGCATAAAAGGTAAGTAAAGTGCAAATATAAATCTATTAAGTATAAAGAAAAGTTCTAAATAATATGATCAAACTAAACATGCCAATTTATAATATAAAGTAAGAGTATTGTACTGAAAAGAAGTCTAGCATCCTAACATGTTTTTAAATAAAATAAAATGACCGAAATAAAATAATATTATAGGAAATTCTGTAATACAGAAGAACTACAAAAAATAAAAATATGACAGAAAGCGTATAGAACTCTAAAGTAAAAGTAAATCAAAATTAAAAGGAAACTATAAAATGACTGTAAAATGACTGAAAGGTAAAAGTAAAGTAAAGTGTGAGATACTCCTACTTAGTACTGCTAAAAAGTAAAGTACATCTGCTCATTTAGGAGAAATATCCTAGATTAAAGTAATTTCCATCAAAAAGGCATCTAGGAGAAACATCCAAGATCCTAAAGTTAATCCCATCTAAATAATCTAGGAGAAACATCCTAGATTAAAATAAATGCCACAAAGTACTCACTGGGCATATAGGAGAAACATCCTAATGCCAAAGTTTCACACACTAGGGGAAATACCCTAGGCAAAAGTATCACCCATTAAGGAAAATACCCTAGGCAAAAGTTATTCTAAAGTAAAGTTATACTAAATGACAGACTAAGTAAAACACAAGGTGTATTAAAGTTTGTTTCATTTAAATTTTTTTTTTTAAATTAAGCAAATGCTATATAACTGTAATTCAAAGTATAACATAAAAAATTCATTAAATATTCATGTGTTTAATAAAATATATCCAAAAGTGTAATGAAGCTCAAAAATAAAGAAAGCATAGCATATCAATTTCAAGGTAATAATAGTACTACACAAACTTTGTGATATCATTTGTTTTCTAATTTAATCGTTCTAACTACTCTAAGTTATATAAGATTCAGAATCATCAATTCTTACACTGTCTATAACTTAGAACCACGAACCTATAAGTTGAACATAATTATGACTGGCCACATCCTAATTATAACTGAATCAAAGTCGTCTACAAGATTAAATAAGTAAATCAATTGTCCTAAATTATTATTTTTAATAATCCCAAACTAAATCTTGATTAGCCAAATCAAGATTGAAAGGATTAAGAACTGAACTGTGGCCCCCCACCCCTTAACCCACAAGGGTTAAGCTAAGGGATGGCGTGTCACTCTAGCTAACCCTTCACTTGTAATTGGATTAGGATGATATCCATAATCCACCTAATAAGGAAAGGAGTAAGCATAGGATCAATATGCAGTCACTATCTAAGTAAACAAACAGAGTGCAGAAGTGATTTTTAATATAAATCATCCAAGCATTACAATATAAGTATAAGAAAACATATCTCAGAATATAAGTGTAAAATCTAAATACTCAGTCACCAGTACCTGTATTATTACATCATTTTAAAGTTTCAAATAATAAAATAAAGTGCAAATACAGTCATCCTCACATATAAAAACTAATCAACGGCTTCTTCCACGGGCTCCTCCTCTGGGTATGGCTCCACTCCTAACTCCTGCTCATCTAACTGAAGAGGGTCTGCCATTGTCAGTTTCACAATGTAGGGCCCCAGCAAAAAAAAAAGAAAAAATCTGGTTAGTCAATCGTCTAAGTACATTTTAAGCTGATAAATTAATGTATGTGTTAAGTAATATCACTATTCTACAACATCTAACCATCATATATATATATATATATATATATATATATATATATATATATATATATATAAAGGAGCAGGAAGCAATACAAGGGAAAATGAAAAGCTATAAATCATCATTTATAACTTAAGCAAAGGAGAGGCTAAGACATGCCTCACATACGAGCTAAATAAGGTAAGACCTAAAAATATACATAAACAAATAAGTGCAGTAAGAAATATGCTACATTATAAATATGCTGGTGATCAAAAGAAACATGTCAATTAAAGAAAAGAACTCAGTAGTGGTACATATAAGTAGCAGCAAGATTCTAACATCCTAAAATATATATATAAAAGTAGTACAAAGAAATAGCTGTGGGGCCCCGTGCTAGTAATAAGAAAGTACAGTGCTCAAACTGTGGCAAATCCCCAACTTAAGTAAAGTTAGGCAAACCCAACCTGCCTTAAGTCAAGGACTTGTCACCAAGTGCTATAACATCCATCAATATAAGTATCAAAGTGGCGGAAGCAGTACAAAATAAAGTAACATCCACAAGCATACATAGTAGGGAAATAAAATGCGATAAAGTAACTCATCACAATACAGAAAGTAGAGTACATCCAGAAAGTTAATTATTACAAACAGAAATGAATAACTGAAAAATGAAAGACACTCGTCCTCACTGAAATAAACAAGGCAAAACTATCTAAACAGCAGCTGAAAGGTCCTCCTCCTGAACTGGCTCCTCCTTTGCAACACTGCCCACGAATACGTCTGAATGTGAAATTCGTCGGTATCACAAATGTTAGGGCCCCAGCCAACAAAATAAAAAGGTTACAGTTAGACAATTATCTGAGTATATTTTATGCTATTTAAATGAACTGAATATTAAAAGATATCACATTTAATTTAACTACACATGCAAGCAGTAAAGGGTGCAACAAGCTATGAAAGAATTAGAATACTATAAATTATCTATTTATAGCATGCAACATGTATATGAAGTAACATACAAAATACTAAATAAGCAAGGTGAGGCTAAAAGCAAAAATAACAGCAACTACTGAATAGACATGATCCTAACATGATTATGATCGAGGTAAAACATGCTGAGTATAAAAGAACATAAGTACTGAATACGATAAAATTATAGCATCCTAACATGCCATTCATAAATATATCTAAGCCATGAAAGTATACATACAACATGCAAATTAAGATGAAAAGAAAGGCCACTGAGACATCTGGCAAAAGCAAAGCAATATATGAAATATAAAACTACTGAGACATGTGGCAAAGCGAGCAAATACTGAAAATAAGGCCACTGAAGCATGTGTCAAAGCAAATAAGAAAATAAAACAATAAAATACAGCTAAAGTAGTAATAAGCCTAAGTCCTAGTACTGCCATACCAGCCAATAGGCCATACAGGGCCTCCAATATCAATCAATCAATCCCCGGCCTAGCCATCCAGATATGCTAGGTCTGACTCTAGTCTATACAATACTACTACTGAAGAGGCAGACTAAGCTAGGTCATATTCTACTAACTCCAAACAAAACAAAACTGAATGATATGTAATTTCAATACTAGCTTAGGAGGTATCATTCGTATCCCAAGTTTTTCCTATTATACTCAAGGAATAAAGCTCAAATACAAGGTATGCAAGGCAATCTAGTCGAAGTAAGCAAGAGACTCAATCTAAATTTATGTGATATCTGTTGTTGTCTAATTACCAAATCTAACTACTCTGAGAAGGTACAAGCTTATGATCTCTAATATCCAGCTATCGAGTAAAGTCTCAGATTTACGTCCTTAAAGTTAAATATTAGAACTTAACAAGTTCTAATCCAGAATCAGGCGATGACTATATAGTTTAAGTAAGCAAATCAACGACCTAATTTTATGAATATTTTACTCTCTTACCCAAATCTTGATCAATAAATCAAGATTCTTAAGAATTTAGAACTTAAACCCTATGTTGAGTTCAAGTCCCAAATCATAGGTGATATTCTAAATAGGATTTAGTTTTATCACTTAATACCCAATTTAAAGGTAAATAATCCTATAAGTTGAAAGATTCAGGAACTAAGATCTTAGTGGAAGGCTATGCTACTAATTATAAGATAAAATAATCAATTAAGAACTTGAGAATCTAAGATCTATATTACATCTTTAAGATAATTTCATTATCTTATTGATTAAATCATCCTATACCCACATGGAAAGTTTCAAAAGATTAAATAATCAATCATTAAAGAATTTCAATTGGAGGTGGTTTGATTCAATTTGAAGATCTAAGTCTAAGATCTAAGATCTAAAGATCTGAAGTTTGATCACTTTAGACTTCTATTTAGAGTTTTGACTTAAGAGTTTCCATTTGTGAATTTCTTTAGATCTAATTTCATGATTAACTATAAGGAGCTTATTAAGGTCAAGAATTGACAATTCCAAGCATTAGATTAATATTAAACCCATTTTGACCATCTTAGGTTATTTAAGATCTAAGGGTCTGAGTTTTGATCATTTTAAATCTTAAGCAAAGATTTTACTTAGACATTTCCAATTACTTTTCTTTTAACACTTAATTCTTAAGTTATCTTAACTGAACTTATTAATGAGATAATTGACCATTTCAATTATTAAACTTAAAGTTTAATACCATAGGATCTTTATGAGGAATGCTTAAGGTTTAGGTATCTTAATTAAGGAATAAATGAGACCTTATGGATTAGTGATTATTATTGTTCTAGGATTTCAGAGAATATTTCCAATATGTGTTATAGTGGTTTACTGAAATTTTCAGTCCTTAAGGAACATTAAATCATACTTTATGGTCAAAATGACCAAAATACCCTTCTTAAGACAAAAATTAGGATTTTAGGGTTTTATTGTCCAAATTTGTTCTAATTTGTTTTAAAGCATTTCATATGACTAAATGAAGTGGGAAACACCCTTATCTTAGGTTTTGATGACCTAAATGATCTTAATTAGCACTAATCGCCTAATTAAGGCACTTAGGGTGATTAGTGAATTTAAGGCACTTTAGGGCAATCCAACTTTACACTTAGGTTTTACTAAGTTTAATATGATATTAGGAACCATTCCCACCCAAATCAAAGGCTTAATTAGGGTTTAATTCACTAATCATTGATTAGAGTGATTAAAGAGTGATTAAGAAAATTAGTTATCCAAAATTAATTTTAAGGGTCTCGAATTGTCCCTTAGGGTACAAGGAGCAATCAGAGCCCTTAAACTCAAAAATGGACAATCAAATGATTTTATATGATTTAATTAAAAATAGAGAATATTTGGCAAATAATTTTTAATCCAACCATTGGATTTAAGATTTTATTTTATATTTAGATTTCCTGAATTTTTCTGATTCAAATGGTATATTGGATCATACCATTTAGATCTGTATAACTAAAGTTATGTAATTAATTCATTCTGTATTTTTATTTAAATCAGAACTTTAGGTTTTGATTTATTAAATCCAAAACTATTAAAATGTTATTTAATAATTCGATAATATTCGCGGCCCAAAATCAAAAAGGCGTGGGACGGGGGTCGACCAGGCCCAAAATCGCTTTCGTCTTCCTCCCCGACGCATCCACAGCCCTGATTTTTGAGACGGCTTCCAGCACCAAATTCACCGCGCTCCAGCCACGCCGCACCGCGATTTCGACGGCTACACGTTCAGGCTTCGAAGGCGCGTCGAATGAACCATAAACCCTATCTGGGGGGCGCCGAAATGCCAGGGGACTACTCGGTTGAGGCGTCCCTGAAGGCGCACCTGTGAGGAGAGAATTATCCTCACTGAGGTCTCAGATTTTGCCCATGTCGATCCCTACACATTCAGAGTCCTAAAAGGAAGCGATAGGGAGAGACGGGAAGTTCTGGGGTGGTCTGAATTAGTAGAGTGCTACTGGAGGTAAAGCGAGCTGGAACTCTGGACGGTTGATCGACCTTTGGTCGAATCGATCGACTCGATAGCACTCAACCCTTCGATATGGCTCGACAATCATTGACGATCACGCCTGACGCCCAAAGAATGACTAATTGCGCAGATGGTGCACACCATTTCCGTGAACCAAAGCTCCAATAGCAGTGCGCATTCAGAAGGCAATTTTGCCGTCTGGCACACTTCCACGCCTCTCCCGAAGGCTCAGACACTACTGGGAATCTGGGAGAGGACCTATCGCAACATCTAAGGGTTGAGGAGAGGTGAATTGAGCTGGATTCAACTCGACAGAGAGGAGGAAGGGAGCTGTACCTTGGTTCAAAGATTCGCAATGAAGAAGGCAATGCAGGCCGCCCCGGAGCTCTAAGTGATTGCAGAGACAAACTGGGGGTCTGAACGTCAGATACTCACCCACTATCAGCAGTCCTAACACCTGGAGGAAGCGAGGAAAATGCCGAGAGGGACGAACAAAACTTCGGAGGATTTCAGTGAGCAAACGAGCTCATTGAACTGGGGAAACGACTATTTATAGGCCGAGGGTGCTTAGGGAAGGAGGAACCATGGCTGAGGCTCGAGCATTAGGCTTGGGCCAAGGAGGTACCTCCAGCTCCCTCAAATGGGGTTCTCCCATCCCCCGACTCATCTTAGAAGGCTTGGCTACAATTGGAAAGGAGAAAACGACCTAGATGACCTGGCAATGGGGAGTGGCAGATAGAATGACGTGGCGCAACGGGCGAAAATTGCCTCTGTCAGCTGAATCTCTCGGGGACGAAGGTGAACAGTGGCTAGCAAGGGCACGACCGTCTGATGGATTTTCAGTTACGATGGAACGGTCCTGATCGTCCGACCAATAATGACTGATCACGGGGATCAGATTGACCGTTGGATCTGATCCGCGGATCGAACGGGTGATCGGCTTATTTAAGGCGGATGGATTAAGTGCCATCGGATCAGATCTCAGAACCGCGGAACGGTAGAGATCTACTGGATCCGATCGACGGCGCGAACCGTTGGATCGAAGCGCTCTGAGATGCGTGCTAACGATCCTACGGGCGCAAAGCCGTGCGCCGCTGTCGGGACCCCGCAGCGGATCTGTCGCGGCCCCGACAGCAAATCCCACAGAATTAAAAATTAAATAAAATTTAATTTTAATTAATTAAAACTATTTAATTAATTCTTAATTATTCTAAAATTTCCCAAATTCAATTTAGGATCAAATGAGCTCCAAAAATTCCCAAAAATTCACCCTTAGCTAATTTGGGTATGAGGAATTCAAAAATAAAATCAGATTTTAATTTGGAGATCAAAATAATTTAGGTATTTTTCAAAGCTTAAAAATATCCAAAAATTCCAAATTCTCCAATTTAACTCCAATTGATTTCAAACTTCTAGATTTAGGTTTAAATGACCCATTGAATCCAATGGAATCAAAATCAAATCTTGGTTTAGCTTAATTAATCTAGTTTTAGTTAGGGTAACAACCTAGGGTTATTATAGACTCCCCCATTTAAGAATGATGTTGTCCCCGACATCGCCTAAGTGAAGAAATGTTCTACTGCGACAATATGAGTTTAGATACAATTGACAGAAAAGAAATGAATAGTACCTAAGTTTGCAAAGAGTTGGGGATATTTATTGCGCATATCCACCTCTTTTTCCCAAGTGTATTCTTCCAACGATCAATTCTTCTATTGAATTTTGACCATAGGAATTGAACGATTCCTCAGCTGTTTCTGATCACGAGCTAAAATTCTGATAGGTTCTTTGGCATACGAAAAATCAGGTTGAATCTCTACTGCTGGGAGTTGAATAAGGTGCGAAGGGTCTCGAAGACATCTTCTCAATGAGGATACATGAAATATGTTGTGAACGGCTGCAAAGCCATCAGGTAGACTTAGCCGATAAGCAAATGACCT
Source organism: Gastrodia elata (assembly GCA_016760335.1). Classification (NCBI taxonomy): domain Eukaryota; kingdom Viridiplantae; phylum Streptophyta; class Magnoliopsida; order Asparagales; family Orchidaceae; genus Gastrodia; species Gastrodia elata. The sequence continues at coordinate 16,843,055 of CM028672.1, read as the reverse complement.
TACCTTGGCCAATACTTTAAAAGGTCCAACATAGTGGGGACTGAGTTTCCCAGCTACACCAAATTTGAAAACACCCTTCATTGGGCTGACCTTCAGGTAGGCAGAATCTCCCACATTGAATTCTAAGAGACGGTAGTGAGAGTCATGATACTTACTCTGAAGATCTTGAGCTGAACAAATTCTCTGTTGAATTAACTTGATCTTGCTGCTGGTTTCTTCTACCAACTCTGAACCAAACAGTTGAACACTTCCTGTTTCAGACCAGGTTAGTGGAGTACTGCATTTTCTACCATACAATGCTTCGTACGGAGCCATCTTAATACTGACCTGAAAGCTGTTGTTGTAGGCAAATTCCACTAATGGGATGTGATCTTCCCAGGAACCAGCAAAATCAAGAATACAGAGCCTAAGCAAATTTTCCAAAACTTAATTTACTCTCTCAGTCTGACCATCCGTTTGAGGATGAAAAGCTGTACTCATGGCTAGAGTCATTCTCAGATCTTGATGCACAGCTTGCCAAAACTTGGAAGTAAATCTGCTGTCTCTATCGGATACAATTGAATTTAGAATTCTATGCAATCTGACAATCTCCTTGATGTAGAGCTTTGCCAACTTCTCTACTGAATCAGTCTGACGAATAGGAAGGAAATGTGCTGATTTAGTTAATCGATCAACAATAACCCAGATTGCGTCGGCATCAGATTTGGCACGAGGCAATCCCATAACAAAGTCCATGGATATATCAAACCATTTCCATTCAAGAATATCTAGCGGATGCAGAAGACCACCAGGTCTTTGGTGTTCGGCCTTTACTAGATTATAGGCATGACATTTGGCCACAAAATCAGCTACATCTTTCTTCATACCTGGCCACCAAAAATTGCTTCAAATCTTGATACATCTTAGTACTGCCTAGGTGAATATGATACCCAGAATTATGGCCTTCGACTAAAACCTCTTGATGCATTGACTTAGGGATCCACAATCGATTGCCCTGATAAACTACACCGTTCTACAACTGCAAATCTTGACGACGACCACCTTCGATATCTGCTTTAAATTTCAAATACTCATTATCTTTGGTTTGTGAGATGGAGACATCTCGGTGGAAAGTGGGTTCCACATTAATATTTGCTAATAGCGAACTCAGCATATCGCCATTAACTGGAGAAATCTTGAGCTTACGAAATTCAGGTTCTAAGAAACTGGAGGCAATCATAGAGGTTAGAGTAGCACGACGACTAAGAGCATCGGCCACTACGTTAGCCTTCCCCGGATGATATTGAATGCTGAGATCATAATCGCTAATGAGTTCCAACCATCTTCTCTGACAGCAATTCAATTCTCTCTGGGTGAAGATGTACTTCAAACTTTAATGATCAGTGAAAATTGAACATTGCACTCCGTATAAGTAGTGACGCCATATTTTCAAGGCAAATATTACGGCTGCAAGTTCAAGGTTATGAACTGGATAGTTTCTCTCATGGGGTTTTAGTTGACGAGAAGCGTAAGCAATTACCTTACCCTCTTGCATCAAAACACATCCTAGACCGATTCCAGAGGCATCGGTATACACCTGATAATTCAAACCTTCCTTTGGTAGAACAAGAACTGGAGCGGTGGATAGAGCATCCTTAAGGGTTTGAAACACTTCCTCGCATTCCAGGCTCCAAATGAATGGGACAGCCTTTTGGGTTAATTTAGTTAACGGCGAAACAATCTGAGAAAAGCCCTTAACAAACTTCCTGTAGTATACTGCTAATCCCAAAAAACTCCTAATGTCGGTGACGGACTTAGGTTGAGCCCAATCCTAAATAGCTTTTACTTTGCTCTGGTATACTCGAATTCCCTGAGCATCGACTACGTGTCCCAAAAATGCAATGGAGTTAAGCCAGAACTCGCACTTGGAGAACTTGGCATAAAGTTGATGTTCACGCAAGGTTTCCAACACTGACCTCAGATGTTCTTCATGGTCTCTCAGAGTTTTGGAGTAAATGAGGATATCATCAATAAAGACGATTACGAATTTGTCTAGATATGGTTTTAGCACTCGCTGCATTAAATCCATAAAGATGGATGGTGCATTGGTGAGTCCGAACGACATCACCAAAAACTCAAAGTGTCCATAACGAGTACGGAACGCAATCTTCCCTACGTCATCTTCTTTTACTCGCAACTGATGGTATCCAGACCTTATATCAATTTTAGAAAATATCATGACTCCGGATAATTAATCGAACAGATCATCAATTCTAGGCAGTGGATATTTGTTCTTTATGGTGACCTTGTTCAGTTCACGATAGTTTATACACATACCCATAGATCCATCCTTCTTCTTCATAAATAAAACTGGCTCTCCCCAAGGAAACATGCTTGGCCTAATAAAACCTTTATTCAGGAGCTCTTGCAACTGCTCGTTGAGTTCCTGAAGCTCCTTAGGTGCCATCTTATAAGGTGCTTTGGATATTGGCTGTGTACCAGGAATCAATTCAATGGAGAATTCCACTTCTCTGGAAGGAGGTACACCAGGCAAATCTTTTGAGAATACATCGGCGAATTCTTTGACTACCTTACAATCAGCAAGGGAGATATTTTCTTTTGTTTCGCCCATCATGGTGACTAAGTAGGCGCTACAACCTTTGATAATCAACTGTTCTGCTTTAATGGCTTTTATTAAAGATACCTGCGTGCTAATTTTTCCTACAAATGTTTTAGGCTTACCCTGAGAATGGAGAGTGACTCTCTTTTTATGGCAGTTAATCACAGCATTATTATCACTAAGCCAATTCATCCCGAGGATGATGTCAAAGTTAGCTATTGGTAGGATGATTAACTTAGCCTAAAATTCTTGATCGTTAATCGGGACTTTGATATTGCAAAATTTATGAGCACTTAATTGGATTCCTGATGGAAGTCCAACACTCAATTTTTGTGCTAGGTTGCATGCGTGAAGTTTAAGATTATTAGCAAATTATTCTGAGATGAATGAGTGACTGGCACCCGTATTGAACAATATATTACAAGGCTGGTTATTGAAATAAAGTGTGCCTAAATTACACAGTTTTGCATTAGCAACTTGAAAAGATTTATCATACAGAAAGGCAATGTAATAAGAGCGATTTAAAAGTGTGCACCTGAAACCACGTTGTTATCTTCCACAGCTTCCATAGGGAGTTAAAGCATATACTCGGGCAGGTCCAGCAGGATGATTGTTATTTTGCCGTCGCTAGAAATTTTGAGAATTGGGAGCTGGTGGCTGTGTGTGAGCCACTTCAGGAGTAGGGGCTGGCATTATGGCCAGATTTGGTTCCCTCCGATTCAGTAGAGTTGCTCAGAACACCTGCTTCTTATGGTACGACTTCATTTGAACTCCATATATTGTTTCTGTGTAGTCGCACTGATAGAATCGATGGCCTGTGCGTCCACAGTTAAAACATCTCTGGCCAAAGTGATAACACTTGCCATACGGATGTGGTTTGGCGCAATTCTGAATTTGTTCAGCTGTAGGTGCAGCTTCCAGCTATATACTTTCATGGGGTTGGGTCCGTGTCTTTTGAAATTTCCCCGCTGGTTCAAATTAGTTTGCACCTTTCGTTTATGATCTTCCTCGGATTGGTGATGCTCAATCACCTTAACCATTTCCACTAGTTTGAAGAAACTAGTTATACATAGTGGCACTATTTGATTCTTCAATGAACTTCTGAGTCCACAAAGGAAGCGATGACACTTTGCTGACTCAGAATGGGTGACTTCTGGTGCAAACGGATTAATCTACGGAACTCTCTTTCGTATTCCGCCACTGAGCGACTCCCTTGAGTCAACCTCATGATTGTATCTGTAATCATGTTTTGTGCAGACGGGGGAATAAACTCAGTCTTGAAGGCTTCAACAAATGCATCCCAAGGAATGTCGTCTAATTCATAATCAATGAACTGGGTGTTCCTGACTTATTCCCACCAATATTCTGCCTTAGCGTGAAACAGATGGGTGGTGAGACGAATAGCTTTAGAGTTTGGAATTTTTAGACTAACTCCTAGATCCTTCTCCACGGCCTTCAGTCAATCGGTCGTATCCATTGGGGACAAGTTCCCGCCAAAAGTTGGAGGCCTTAACCTCAGGAAATTATGGAGGAGATTATCTGCTGTATGGTGTGAAGATGAAGCAACTTGTGGAGCATGGACTGTTGGAGCAGCGACAGTTGCTGGAGTTACACGATCATTCAATAACTTCTGCATGACCAGTGCCTGTTGAGTTTGGTTTTCTAAGAGAGTTGCCACCATGGCTCACAGATGAGCCACCTTGTCACTAGAACTACTGGAGGCCACAGTGTTCTTGATAGGAGTAATAGTGGGTGGTGATCTAGAATCCATTCTAATTTAATTAAGAACAGAACAGATTCAGAATTTACTCTAAGGAAGAAAATCAAAATTTCTCATTAATTATAAAATTTTGAAATTACAATGCCAAACTGTAAATCAAATGAGGTTGCCTGAATTTGAAATAACATTTAACCTAACTATCGTTTAAACTTTATCAATGTACTCTGCCCTAAAGGCTACACAAAAATCCTCAAAGGTGACTCCTCGCCGCTTCCTATTACGCTTCTTCTTAAGCTTTGTTATAGTCTCGTACCACCACACTCCGGCATAGTCCACCATCAGGTCAGTCACAATATCTACATAAAGTGACTCAGGACACTCTATGTGCTCTAAAAGAGACTCTACTCAGCTCAGCCATTCTTGCGCATATACAGGAAAGTTGAGCCCTCGATATAAAGTTTGTCATAGAAGCTTTTCCAGGAGCAAAATGCCTCTTGATGAAACTCCTTCTATTTGCCAGTTGCTTTCCTGCCTCCATTTGAAGTTATTGTTCTAAGCACTCCTGAAGATACACTGATAGTAGTCTATATCGGACTCTTCAGATCCCATCTAACTCTGGGGGCAGAATATTACTATATTTGTGTTAGACCCTAAATGAATAAATTTATTGGGTTGGGAGTATTCTCCTTTTTCATTGTGCATAGAGTTACTGGCACTACTATGTTATGGATGTCACTTCTATTGATGCGCGTATTTCAGAAGAACGATCTATTAGGTAGAAAGGAATCATAGATCCCATTCTGACACCTTATGGTGTTCTCTGATACCAACTGTGGGGCCTCCGTATTGGTAATAAGAAAGTACGGTGCTCCAACTGTGGAAAATCCCCAACTTAAGTAAAGTTAGGTGAACCCAACCTGCCTTAAGTCAAGGACTTGTCACCAAGTGCTATAACATCCATCAATATAAATATCAAAGTGGCGGAAGCAATACAAAATAAAGTAATATCCACAAGCATACATAGAAGGGAAATAAAATGCAATAAAGTAACTCATCACAATGCAGAAAGTAGAGTACATCCAGAAAGTTAATTATTACAAACAGAAATGAATAACTGAAAAATGAAAGACTCTCATCCTCACTGAAATAAACAAGGCAAAACTATCTAAACAGCAGCTGGAAGGTCCTCCTCCTGAACTGGCTCCTCCTCTACGACACTGCCCACGAATACATCTGAATCTGATATTCATCGATATCACAAATACCAGGGCCCCAGCCAACAAAATAAAAAGGTTACAGTTAGATATTTGTCTAAGTACATTTTAGGCTATTTAAATGAACAGAATATTAAAATATATCACATTTAATTTAACTGCACATGCAAGCAGTAAATGGTGCAATAAGCTATGAAAGAACTGGAATACTATAAACTATCTATTTATAGCATGCAACATGTATGTGAACTAACATACAAAATACTAAATAAGCAAGGTGAGGCTAAAAGCAAAAATAACAGCAAGTACTGAATAGACATGATCCTAACATGATTATGATCGAGGTAAAATATGCTGAGTATAAAAGAACACAAGTACTGAATACGATAAAATTCTAGCATCCTAAATATGCCATTCATAAATATATCTAAGCTATGAAAGTATACATACAACATGCAGATTAAGATGAAAAGAAAGGCCACTGAGACATCTGGCAAAAGCAAAGCAATATATGAAATATAAAACCACTGAGACATGTGGCAAAGCGAGCAAATACTGAAAATAAGGCCACTGAAGCATGTGGCAAAGCAAATCAAAAAATAAAATAATACAATACAGCTAAAGTAGTAATAAGCCTAAGTCCTAGTACTGCCATACCAGCCAATAGGCCATACAGGGCCTCCAATATCAATCAATCAATCCTCAGCCTAGCCATCCAGATATACTAGGTCTGAGTCCAGTCTATACAATACTACTACTGAAGAGGCAGACTAAGCTAGATCATATTCTACTAACTGCAAACAAAACAAAACTGAATGATATGTAATTTTAATACTAGCTTATGAGGTATCATCCATATCCTAAGTTTTTCCTATTATGCTCAAGGAATAAAGCTCAAATACAAGGTATGCAAGGCAATCTAGTCGAAGTAAGCAAGAGACTCAATCTAGACTTATTTGATATCTGTTGTTGTCTAATTACCAAATCTAACTACTTTGAGAAGGTACAAGCTTAGGATCTCCAATATCCAGCTATCGAGTAAAGTCTCAGATTTACGTCCTTAAAGTTAAATATTAGAACTTAACAAGTTCTAATCCAAAATCAGGCGACGATTATATAGTTTAAGTAAGCAAATCAACGACCTAATTTTATGAATATTTTACTCTCTTACCCAAATCTTGATCAATAAATCAAGATTCTTAAGAATTTAGAACTTAAACCCTATGTTGAGTTCAAGTCCCAAATCCTAGGTGATATTCTAAATAGGATCTAGGTTTATCACTTAATACCCAATTTAAAGGTAAAGAATCCTATAAGTTGAAAGATTCAGGAACTAAGATCTTAGTGGAAGGCTATGCTACTAATTATAAGATAAAATAATCAATTAAGAACTTTAGAATCTAAGATCTATATTCCATCTTTAAGATGATTTCATTATCTTATTGATTGAATCATCCTATACCCACATGGAAGGTTTCAAAAGATTAAACAATCAATCATTAAAGAATTTCAATTGGAGGTGGTTTGATTCAATTTGAAGATCTAAGTCTAAGATCTAAGATCTAAAGATCTGAAGTTTAATCACTTTAGACTTCTAATTAGAGTTTTGACTTAAGAGTTTCCATTTGTGAATTTCTTTAGATCTAATTTCATGATTAACTATAAGGAGCTTATTAAGGTCAAGAATTGACAATTCCAAGCATTAGATTAATATTAAACCCATTTTGACCTTCTTAGGTTATTTAAGATCTAAGGGTCTGAGTTTTGATCATTTTAAATCTTAAGCTAAGATTTTACTTAGACATTTCCAATTACTTTCTTTTTAACACTTAATTCTTAAGTTATCTTAACTGAACTTATTAATGAGATAATCGACCATTTTAATTTTTAAACTTAAAGTTTAATACCATAGGATCTTTATGAGGAATGCTTAAGGTTTAGGTATCTTAATTAAGGAATAAATGAAACCTTATGGATTGGTGATTATTATTGTTCTAGGATTTCAGAGAACATTTCCAATCTATGTTATAGTGGTTTACTGAAATTTTCAGTCCTTAAGGAACATTAAATCATACTTTGGTCAAAATGACCAAAATGCCCTTCTTAAGACAAAAATTAGGATTTTAGGGTTTTATTATACAAATTTATTCTAATCTAATTTAAAGCATTTCATATGACTAAATAAAGTGGGAAACACCCTTATCTTAGGTTTTGATGACCTAAATAATCTTAATTAGCACTAATCACCTAATTAAGGCACTTATGGTAATTAGTGAATTTAAGGCACTTTAGGGCAATCCAACCTTACACTTAGGTTTTACTAGGTTTAATATGATATTAAGAACTATTCCCACCCAAATCAAAGGCTTAATTAAGGTTTAATTCACTAATCCTTGATTAGGGTGATTAAGGAGTGATTAAGAAAATTAGTTATCCAAAATTAATTTTAAAGGTCTGGAATTGTCCCTTAGGGTACAAGGAGCAATCAGAGCCCCTAAACTCATAAATTGGATAATAAAATGATTTTATATAATTTAATTAAAAATAAAAAAGGTTTGGCAAATAATTTTTAATCCAACCATTGGATCTAAGATTTTATTTTATATTTAAATTCCCTAAATTTTTCTAATTAAAATGGTATATTGGATCATACCATTTGGATCTATATAACTAAAGTTATGTAATTAATTCATTCTGTATTTTTATTTAAATCAGAACTTTAGGTTTGATTTATTAAATTCAAAACTATTAAAATTTTATTTAATAATTCGATAATATTCGCGGCCCAAAATCAAAAAGGCGCGGGTCGGGAGTCGACCCGGCCCAAAATCGCCTTCGTCTTCCTCCTGGACGCATCCGCAGCCCTGATTTCTGACACGGCTTCCAGCGCCAAATTCACCGCACTCCGACCACGCCACGCCGCGATTTTGACGGCTACACGTTCATACTTCAAGGCGCGTCGAATGAACCATAAACCCCTATCTAGGGGGCGCCAAAATGCCGGGGGACTACTTGGCCGAGGCGTCCCTGAAGGCACACCAGTGAGGATTAAATTCTCCTCACATAGGCCTCGGATTTCGCCTGTGTCAATCCCTACACGTTCAGAATCCTAAAAGGAAGCGATAGGGTGAGACGGGAAGTTCTGGGGTGGTCTGAATCAGTGGAGTGCTACTCGAGGTAAAGCGAGCTGGAACTCTGGACGGTTGATCGACCTTTGGTCGAATCGATTGACTCGATAACACCCAACCCTTCGATATGGCTCGACAATCATTGATGATCACGCCTGACGCCCAAAGAATGGCTAATTGCGTAGATGGTGCACACCATTTCCGTGAACTAGAGCTCCAATAGCAGTGCGCATTCAGACGACAATTTCACCGTCTGGCCCACTGCCAGGCCTCTCCTGAAGGCTCAGACGCTACTGGGAATCTGGGTGAGGACCTATCGCAACATCTAAGGGTTGAGGAGAGGTGAATTGAGCTGGATTCAGCTCGACAGAGAGGAGGAAAGGAGCTGTACCTTGGTTCAAAGATTCGCAATGAAGAAGGCAATGCAGGCTGCCCCGGAGCTCTAAGTGATTGCAGAGACAAACTGGGGGTCTGAACGTCAGACACTCACCCACTATCAGCAGTCCTAACACCTGGAGGAAGCGGGGAAAATGCCGAGAGGAACGAACAAAACTTCGGAGGATTTCAGTGAGCAAATGAGCTCACTGAACTGGGGAAACTGCTATTTATAGGCCGAGGGTGGTTAGGGAAGGAGGAACCATGGCTGAGGCTCGAGCATTAGGCTCGGGCCGAGGAGGTACCTCCAGCTCCCTCAAATGGGGTTCTCCCATCCCCCGGCTCATCTTAGAAGGCTCGGCTACAATTAGAAAGGAGAAAACGGCCTAGATGACCTGGCAATGGGGAGTGGCAGACAGAATGACGTGGCGCAACGGGCAAAAAACTGCCTCTGTTGGCTGAATCTCTCGGGGACGAAGGTGAACAGTGGCTAGCAAGGGCGCGACCGTCTGATGGATTTTCAGTTACGATGGAACGGTCCTGATCGTCCGACCAATAATGACTGATCGCGGGGATCAGATCGACCATCGGATCTAATCCGCGGATCGAACGGGTGATCAGCTTATTTAAGGCGGATGGATTAAGCGTCATCGGATCAGATCTCAGAACTGTGGAACGGTCAATATCTACTGGATCCGATCGACGGTGTGAGCTATTGGATCGAAGCGCTCTGAGATGCGGGCTAACGATCCTACGGGCGCAAAGCTGTGCGCTACTGTCGGGACCCCGCAGCGGATCTGCCGCGGTCCCAACAGCAAATCCCACAGAATTAAAAATTAAATAAAATTTAATTTTAATTAATTAAAACTATTTAATTAATTCTTAATTATTCTAAAATTTCCCAAACTCACCCTTAGCTAATTTGGGTATGAGGAATTCAAAAATAAAATCAGATTTTAATTTGGAGATCAAAATAATTTAAGTATTTTCAGGGCTTAAAAATAGCCAAAAATTTTAAATTCTCCAATTTAGCTCTAATTGATTTCAAACTTCTAGGTTTATGTTTAAATGACCCATTGAATCCAATAGAATCAAAATTAAATATTGGTTTAGCTTAATTAATCTAGTTTTAGCTAGGGTAACAACCTAGAGTTATTACAATAGCTGACTGAATTAGAATACTGAAAGATAACCAAACATCAACTGCATATAAATAAACATGTACAATCTGCCATACAAAAGAGAGCTACTTTAGCTCACCAAAAAGGGGCTGAAGGGTCTTAGCACTAGTACGGCTAAGGCAGTTCCTAGCATGATACGACTAAGGCAATAATAATCAAAATCGAAGGTTCTAGCACCAGTACGGCTAGGGCGATTCCTAGCACGATACGGCTAGAGCACCAACAGCCATAACCGAATGATCCTAGCACTAGTATGGCTAAGGCAGTTCCTAGCACGATATGGCTAGGGCAACAATCAGTATGATCAAAAGAAATACTGAGAGGCAGCTCAACACATCAAATTATTATCTTCTCGTTAATTACTTTAATATTTTTACAAGGAATCTAAGGAGTCTTTATATTTTCCTAATAGTTTATTTATGCATCAAAAATCTTGTATGATATGCTCAAAGAAATATGGCACAAAGATCAAGGAATGCATAAGCAACCAACCATCAATAGAAGCAAGGGACTCTACTAAACATGACGATATTATTTGTTTTCTACTTAACTATTCTAACTATTCTAAGTTACACAAGTTCAGGATCACAATTTTTCTACTATCGAGTGTAACTCAGAAATTCATCCTTATAAGTTAAGAAAAAAGGACTAGAACTGATCATATTCTAATATAATTCAATCAGATAGATGACTAAGAGTTAAATCAATAAATTATACGTTCTAGTTTTGTGAATTTAGACGTTCTAACTAAGATCTGATCAAGATCTTCCAACCCTATAGATTATGGATTAAATACTATGAGGTTTAGGTTTAATCATATAATCCAAAGATGATAAGACTTAAGTTCTAGGTTTTATTTAATAAGTGTTCTACTAGTAAGGCAAATCCTATTAAGTAATCAAGCTTAATAGGATGAATCTCATATCTTAAATCTAGGGTTAAAAGACAAAATAATCAGAAAAAGTTATAAAATAAAAGAAAGGTCTAGAAATTAATAAAACCAAGGTTTCACCCATTAAGTAACCCATTTACCTAATGAATGAATTCTAACATATGATCTAGTCCTAGTCTCAGGAAAGGTCCTTAAGGTGTAGTGCTAAAGACTTAGGGAAAATTCAGAAATCTAACTTAAGGGTTGATTTCACTCACTTGATTGTTACTAAAATGATTATAATATTAGTTTTAGTATTTTGAAATGTTATATAAAGGTTAGGGGCACTTAGTTCAACCTTAGGGCAAAATGACCATTTTGCCCTTACTTTAAGGGTCAAAAAGTCAACTTTTGACTTATAGGTCAAAATTGAATTCTCTTAGTTCCAACTGATTTCTTACTGTCTAACTTGAAGATGGACAGTAAGTACGCCTAATTTGGACGAGAAACGGTCAAGTTATGGCTAAAATAAGGCTAGGGGTAGTTTGGTCATTTACCTAATTTATAGGGTTCAGATCCTAAATATTATTTTATTTGATCGATGACATTGAAATTTTAAGCTAGTTAGCATCTTGAATTTTCTAATTTGGTGTCGATTTGACTAAGTCATGGCTATTTGAAGTCTAGGGGCATTTTGGTCATTTTTCACTGAGAATTATAGGGTTGACTTTTTGTTCTGATGCCCGAATGGGAAAACTAATATTACTACAGTAATAGAGCCGCTCTCCTGAGCATTTTAAGACCCATATTGACTATGTTCTGATAACTGGGTAAAAAGTTATGGGTCCTAAAGAGGTCCTAAAATGTTACCTCGATATGCATACCCTGAAATTAATTTTTACATTACGTTATTTGAATCATTTCATTTTTCTGAGTATTTTGAGACCTATATTGGCTATGTTTGGATCATCCTATAAAAAGTTATTAAGCTTTTAGGATTTACTATTCAAAAATACAATTTGAATTAATTTTCTATTCATTTATTCAAATTAAATGATTTTACTGTTCATTCCTAAAGTTTATTTATATGATTTCTGAATTTATTAATCTTTTAATTAATCTGTAATTAATTAAGCTTAATTATTAATTAACATTAATTAATCTATTAATTAATTAATTAAATATTATTTTACTATAGTAAGTCATTAGTACTAATTGATGTTTAATTAATCTTAATTGCCTGTTAATACTTAATTAAGAATAATTAATTATATTTTATTATTTAATAATAATTAATTATTCTAATTACTATTAAGGTTAAATTAATATTTAATTAACCCTAATTAATCCCTTAATTAGTAAATTTAGTTAATTAATTATTAAAAATTACTGTTCAAAAGTAATTAATACTAATCCAAATTTAATTAATCACTAACTGTAATTAATTAAGCACTAAGCGTAGTTAATTAATACTAACAGTAATTACTTTAATTTAATTAACAGTCGGTGGGCTCCACCTGACACGTGGCACTGTGGGCCCCACAGGGAGGCTGCGCCAGCTCGGGTGACCGGGCAGTGGGCCCCCACCTGACACGTGGCAGGCCAAGAGGCTGCCACGTGGCACTGTGGGTCCCAAGGGTAGTCGAAGCGTCGCGGGTGACCGGGCAGTGGGTCCCACTTGACACGTGGCGGGCCAAGAGGCTGCCACGTGGCACTGTGGGCCCCACTGGGGAGCCGAACCACCGCGCGGGCTCGGGCTGTGGGCCCCACGTGACACGTGGCGTGCCGGCTGGCTGCCACGTGGCGTAGTGGGCCCCACGGCCGAAGCCGAAGGGTTGCGGGCTCGGCTGGTGGGTCCCAGTGGACACGTGGCAGGCCTAGAAGGCGCCACGTGGCTTGGTGGCCCCACCAGGCCTACGCGGACCCGGACGCAACCGGGGCGGGCTCAGGTCGACCCGGCCCAGCCCGGACTTCATCTCCCTCGCGGAGATGCCCGAGGGTGCCGGGCCTTCCCAGCGCCGGACCATCTCGGCCCACACGGTCGACGGTAGCCCTCGACGAGGGCTACACGCCGGTGGGAGGACCTTCGCCGGAGGTGGCCGGGATCGCCGGCAAAGTGGAACCCTAGGTCCTAGGGTTTCGGCGGACGCGTACGGGGTTTTGGCCCGAGGTTTCAAACCTCGGTCTGAGTCGACCGGACCGGATCGAGGTCGATCGGGTCCGGTTGATTGTCGATCTACGGTCTAACCTACAATTCTATAGTAACGCGACAACAAGAGATGGACGGAGGAGGGGGATCGGGGAGTACCTATTTGGACGGCGGACGGGGCTCAGCTCGGGTCGGGCTGATCTGAGCTCCGGTTCGCATAACCGGGAGTCGGGGGTGCGGGGGAGGCTCTTAACGGCCCTCGGACGAACCGGCCGAGGCGAGGGAGGCCGCCGGTTGGCCAGGCGAGCGGCGGGCGTGCCGCGTGGCCCACGGGCGACGGGGCCGAGGACGAAGGCCTGCGGCCGTCCGATCCCGTGCCACGCGAACGGCCCAGATTCGTCCGGACCGCGCGACGCGGATCGCGGCTGCGAGCCGTCGGATCCGCGTGGATCGGACGCCGCCGTTAGCGCCGTCCACTTAAGTTGACGGCGCCATACGACGCCGTCAATTAATTATTATTATTTTTTTAAATTCCAAAAATTTTGAACATGTTTTTCCTAGTTAATTGAGGGGTGTGGAACGCAATGGCGAGGTCGGATTTTCGATCCGATGAGTATTTTGATTCATCGATTTCCGGGACATTTTTATTATTAAAATATTCGCGAAATTTCGACGACTTCCGATTGACACGAAAACTTCACCCCAAGATAATTTGGGGTCAAGGAACGCAATGGCGATGTCCGTTTTTCGATCGGAGGTCAATTTAAATGGGTCAATTTCTAGGGACTCTGGATTTTCAAAAATCAGGATTCAATCCTTTTGACTCTTGACTTGGACTAGGTTTAAGAGATTGACTCCAATTGACCTAATTAGCACTTATAATTGTGTTTAAGATTTAGGGTTAGTCCTAATCAACTATGGTAACAACTCTGGTTGTTACATGAACTCCTAATTAATGAAGTTTAATCCTTAGTCACAATGTTATCCTAAGGACTAGAGTTTAATCCCATCTCACTGATTTAATGTTAAGGCAAATCCTATTGAGTTAAATCAGACTCAATAAGATAAATCTCTAAACCTAATTCTAAGATTAAAAGATCAAATAATTATTTAATAAACTATGAAAATCTAATAAAGTAGTAAGATCAAGGTTTCACCTTAATGAGTAACTTACTTTACTCATTAGATGAATTCTAACATAAGATTTATTCCTAATCTTAGGAATTAAAGTTCTTAATCTAAGAGTAGCACTCAGACACACATCCTAACTAAGGTTATAAGAACTATAGAAGGTTCTAAGAAGTTCAAAGGAATGGAAAAACACTCACCTTTACTTAAGATTTTTATTTAAAACTAAACTTAAGATTTTCTTTGAATTTCTAATTTGAGACTTAGAATAATCTAAATCAAGATCTAAATCATTTTAATTATTATATATTATGATTTAGGGATGAATTCAGGACTTAAAATCATTAAACCCTAAATTTAGGCAAAATGATTATTTTGCCGCTGCTTAAGAGTCTAAAATTCATCTTTATGAATTTGGGCTTGAATTTGGAATTTACTAAAGTGGAGTGATTAGTTACTATCTAATATGAGTTTAGACAGTAAGTTCACTAATTTTGGTTAAGTATTAAGCCTTATAAGGTCAAATTAAAGAATTTGACCTATAAGGGTAATTTAGTATATTTACCTTAATGAACTCTAATTTTTCTGTTAGTTTACTGCAGATTATGTCCTAAGGTTTCATAGAGCCTAAAATCATCCAATTCTGATGTGTATTGGCTAAATTATGGCCAATATAAGATCTAGGGTTAAAATGATAATTAAGGGTTCTTAATTAAGGGTTAAAAATCCTAACTTTTTCGGTTAATGTCCAAATTGATTAAAATCAGTGGCTATGAATTTTAAATAATCCATTGATTATAATGAATAATAGTAGGTTCAATTTGGGCTCTAATTAGCTAAGTTATGGCCTAATTAAGGTTTAGGGTGATTTGTGAGTGATTAATAAAATTAATCACCAATTCACTAAACTAGCCACACCACTAGATTTTAATTTACTTTAGGAGTTCTCTAAATTTTAAATCACTCAATTTGGATCATTAATTTTGCTAATATTCACTAATTAAGTTTTAGGATAATTAGGGTTGATTAAAAAATCTAACTATTGGATCCTAAATATTTTTTATAGTTTACTATTAATTAGGTTTTCCTGATCTAAATTGATATTGGATCACCCAATTTAGAGCTAAATTGATCAACTTATGGTCAATTGAAGTTCTAGGGCTAATTGACCTAATTAGGGTTAGTAGTTAAATGTGATTAGTCTAAACCTAATCCAAACAACAAAGTGAACACTACTCAATTAATTCTTAGGGTTTTCTAAGTACTTTGAGACCCATATTGGGTATGTTTGAATTAGTGGTTGCAAAGTTAGGGCTTAATGAAATTTTGGGACATTTAGGACTTAATTAGGGATTCTTAATGTCACTATGTTAAATATAACTTCAAATGAAAATTTGATAGTGCCAAAATATTCCTAATATTTTGCTGATTAAAATAGTGTATTCATTTGTATTATTTGGACTTACATTTTGTAAGATATAATTGCCTAATGTTTAGGATTTAATTGAATTAATTATATACATTTTATCTTTGCTTTTTTAATAGTTAAATTAAATTTATCTAATTTATTAATCTAATATTAATATTATTCACCTTCTGTTAATACATATATAGCATATATATACCTTAAGGTATATTAATATATATTATAAGTGTTGTATATATATATATATATATATATGTATGTATTTAATAAAATAAATTTTCTTTGTAGGTGGGACGCACATCGATTGAAAGAATTAACAGTCGCGGGACCCACAGCCACGCGACAGATGGAAAAATGCTGAGAGAGTTGGCGTGGACCCCACCACAGACGCATGGCGAACACGTAGAGGAGGAGAGGACAAGGGCGGGTCCCACCTTACTGCGCCTGCACAGACAACGGGACCGCTGACTGATGGCCGCAGAATGGGAGTGGGGGCCACCTGATGCCACAGAATTTGACGAGTGGAACTATGAGGGGTTGACACACAATGCTTGCGGACCCTATGGCTGCTACGCGAGCGACCCGAGAGCACGCGGGTCGGGCCCGGGTTGACCCGGTCCGACCCGCAGGACTTCACCTCCTCGTCCCTGCTTGTGACTAGAGACATTAGGGCATCTAATTTAGAGGTCTTGCTGATGACGCAGAAGGCCAACCCGTACGCAATTCGAAAGGGGACTCCAAGACGTTGCTAATGACGGTTGAATCGAGGGTAGAGGCGAACCAGATCCCACGTAACACCTAACCCTAGACACTACCGACGAACGAGTAAGACAGGACTATGGATTAGGGTTTAAATCAGTGCAATTGGGTTCACTAAATCCTAATCAGATTCACACAATCTTCGATCTAATGATTGAAGCAGAGATTCAAAACAATAACAATATGATTTTTTGCAAGAGATCGGGTAGAGGATCGTACCTTGATCGACGGTCCGAATGCTTTCGATATAATGGTATGAGGGTTGATCGAGTGTTAAACACTCCCTTTCCAATATTTCTAGCACCAAAGGATAAATTGTGATAGATGATGCCGCCAGTAGATGCCTCAGAGCGGTGGAGATGCACGTGGCGGCCCGGGTATCCTGACCTTGCCTCTACGTGACACGCGGAGGGCATGCGAAGGCGCCGCTCACGCTAACGAAGGAGACGATCATTCTATAGCTCGATCTTTCGATCGAACAGATCGGATGATTCGTTAAGATTGATAGCAGAAAAGATTTCTGGAAATGGTGTTAGCCTTTTATTTAACGGCAACCGTTAAAACCAATTAAATTAATATTATTATTTTATTAAATTGAATCTATTTTATAAAGCAATTTAGGCGATAATTTGTACTTAGAAAAATTCAGATAAATCACTCTTAACTAATTGAAAGGTAAGAAACGCAACGACGTAATCAGGTTTTTGATTTGATGAGTATTTATTTATTTGATTTTTCGGGAGTTTTAAATGATATTAAAATATTTGCCGAAAATCTAATGACTTCTAAATGCCTCCAAAACTTCACCCTTAGCTAATTTGGGAGTGGTTAATACAATGGAGAAGTCAGATTTTCAATTTGATGTCAAAATAAGAGGTCAATTTCTAGGGTTTTTGGATTCTCCAGAAATCAGGTTTTTATCATTTGATTTCTGATTTGAACTAGATCTTAGAGGTAAACTTCTAATGACTTAATTAAGGTACTATGATCATAATTAGGACTTAGATTAGTCATAATTGACTTAAGTAACAACCTGGGTTATTACAATTATGACTTTAATTCCTAGCAGCTTGATGAAGAGCCAGATCTCGTTATAGATAGGGTAGTTGAGTTAAAATAATTTAGTGGATAGAACACACAAAAATTTAGTTAATTTAAATTTAAAATGAGCCAAAAATACACATATTACAATTTGAATTAAAAAAATTAAATTTTCTATAGTTTACATATTTTAAATTCGATTAATATTTTTTATGAATGTCGGGTGACTTCTCAGTTCGGTTGTTATTCTAAATAACAATTGAGATCTCGAGTGTTAGATGCACGAGATGGGAATCATACGACAGATCTTAATGTAATAGGCTAGTGCACTATAGGCCATTTGATATGATTTGACAGCAGGACTAAATTATAAATAGCTGATGATATTCGAGCTGTTGGATTTTTAGTTAACATCCAATGACTAATATATAATAGAGCTGTGGATTAAAATAACAGCTCGATTGAATGATATAAATTCTCCAACTATTACACAATATCATTATCTGAGGGCTTGACTCGAATTGACACACATAGTGTCATCATCCCTGCAAAATATCCTCTGATACCCTAATCCTCAACAATAAAAAATTTAGTGTAAAAAGCTGCAAGCAAGGAGAATTCAATTTGAAAAATGTCCCATACTGATAGAGATCATAATAATACCAAAATTTAGTCCTAAAAGTTTTTAGAGTATATCATTGATCCATGATAGTGAAGGACTAACTGCTCTAAATCTAATAAATTGCTGGATCCCAAATGTACCACGTGTTAGACAATAAGTCTAACACATCAAAACTAATCTACACACTTCTAATTATTCACTTAATATTTAAATAATGAAAAACAAAACTGTAGAAATATTGTACAAGTAGCTGAAAGTATAAAACTATATAAAACTAAAGTAAAGTAAAGCTGTTCTTTAAAATGAATACTAAAAGTAAACAAAAATAGTATTGGATCTAAAGCTGAGTAATAAAATATACAACTATATTGTATGTCACCGAAGTCATGCATCTATATATGCCACAATACGATATGCATTGATATGCAACTGAAATATTATTGAATGAGTATGAATCGTACGGTCCGATGTTTATATATATCCAGTTGGGAATCCAGTACTAGCCATCTTGAAAATTCCCTAATTGATATATGCAACATTTTGTAATTCATAAATCATCACTAATGCTCATACTTCATGCTCATGACTCTACACTACATGCCTTAAAATTCAAAAATCCAAAAAATGATTTAAAATCAGATAATAAATCATGTGTCTCCATTGTGCAGAATCCATCCAAATAGATTCTGACTCTTAGTTCTAATTTCAATAACTAACTTTGCTTAGGATTTTATATAAAATTATTAGTTGGAAAGGTTGTATACACATGGTTGTATATTTCCAAGAAAGGTGGATTTAACATTTAGCTTATTTAAAATTGCACTTATCGAAGCGCACTTTGATAGGAGGCAGAACCTGGTCATAATTTATATCTCAAGCTAAGTTGTTAAATACCCTAATTATAAGCATATTTAGTGTTCTACACAAGGTGACTTGAGAAACTTAATTTGTTTTTAACTGCACTTATTGAAATGCACTACAATAGGAGGCAGAACACGGTCTCAATTTATATCTCAAACTAAGGATCTAGTTTACTTATTGTAACACCCTTAGTCTTGGAAGATTTACTTTAACAGGATTGTATTCATCTAATTTTTCAGGATATCACCTGACCATAATTCCATATTATAATGACTAAATCAATCCTGAATATTGCTAAAGTGACTCAGCACTATGGGTATGCATAATCATATCCAACTAATAATTTGGGTTCTAACAATTATATTTAGCAACCAAGGATTTACCAAAGCTATGAATATTGACTCTTATTGGGTGAATCCTACACAAGGTTTCAAGAGTGTGACTAAGAGGTCACTCAATATAGGTTACTACAACATGAGAGGAATCTCATTCTTAAGATTTTGGGTGATCATACTACAAGGATTTAAGATCAATCTTCTAAGGCTAAGAAAGGATTATCTAAGTTCCTACGTCAAGATGTAACAATAAGTTCTTCCTACCTTAATGTGTTAACTTTTTGCTAAGGCTTTTAATTACATAAAAAAATTCTATTATAAGATCATCAAGATCTTACATGTAACAACCCTAGTTATTACTTAAGTCAATTAAGACTAATCTAAGTCTTAATTATGATTCTAGAATATTAATTAAGTCATTTAGAACTCATCTCTAAGATCTAGGTCAAATCAAAAATTAATTGGATCAAATCTAGATTTCTAGAAAATCCCAGAACCCTAGAAATTAACTTTTCATTTTGACATCAAATCAAAAATCTAACTTCACCATTGCATTCACCACCCCCAAATTAGCTAGGGGTGAAGTTTTGGATAATTTGGAAGTCGTTGGATTTTTGTCGAATATTTTGATATTATTTAAATTCCCCTAAAAATCAAATAATTAAATACTAGTCAAATCGAAATTCCGATTACACCGTTGTGTTCATCATCTCTTAAATAGCTAGGGGTGATTTATTCAGATTTTTCTAGTCATTTAATTATTAAAATAAAATTAGGAATAATTCAAATATAATTTTATTTTATTATTAAATAATATTGTTTAAATCCCAAAATCTCTTGTTAATTCATAAGCACGTCATTCCTATTCTCCCTCACGTCGCCGTCTTTCGCTGACATCCCTAACTGAAGATCCTGGTCGTTAGATTAAAGATCGAACAACCCTCATCCATCTTCCCTGCGACATCCTGCGGGGCCTGCGCGTGGCGAACACCTTCGCACGTGTCCATTCTTCGCCTGGAGCAGATGGCGTTTCGCGCCGCTCTTCACCCCAATTTTAATCTTCAGCCTAAACTCATTCCTCGATTTACTGCGATTCATCTTCAATGAGATCGAGTGCATTTTTCCCGAGCGAAATTCGAGCCCTCTACATCGGTCAATCGAGGTACTTTGCACTCCCAATTTTCGAATATTCAATTTCATATATGATTTCATATAATTCAATTCATTCTCCTTATGCTAATTATCATTATCAATCTGGGAGGTCATGTGATATTGTGATTTTGATCAATTCGATCAGAATTTCCATTTCTTCTGATCTTACCTTCAATTGTTATTTCGATCGATTCAAATATTGTATGTGATCATCTATGGGCCTAATTGGCAATCTATAGATCATTAAAAATGCAAACCCTAGGTAAAATCAAACCAATTTTGATGGAAGTAAGCTTCGTATACTCCCATATAGGGCAACCTTTTGTTGGTCGTTCGGATAGCCTCAAGGTGAAGTTCGCCTGGGTTAGGAAGCTCATGTCCAACCCTACTCATGGACGTGCGAGCCAACCTCCGGCACCGGCGAAAAAGCTGCTTTTCATGATGCCCTAATTTGCATCGCCCACGCTTCGAAGGAGAAGGAGAGGCCCGATCTCCTTTCGGGTCTTCCTTGACCCGATTCAGCGACCCATTTCTCTTATGCGGCCCATGTGTCCTGTCGCTGGATTGAAATAAAACAAATTTAGTTTAAATTAAATCAATAGTTATATGATATTTAAATAATTACATTAATTATAGAAACTTCAATCATTAATATCTCTCAATTTAGAACTCCAAATATAGCAAATTAATATATTAATTTGATCAGCAAAAATCAAAGAATATTATGGAGCTATTAATTTTCCATTTGGAGTAATATATCATATAGTGACATTTAGGGTATTTAAATAATTCCAAAAATATCACAAAACATCACTTAGCCATAACTTTGTGTATACTAATCCAAACCTATTGAATATGGGTCTTAAAGTGATCAGCAAACCTTAAGGATTAACCTAGTAATGTTTATTTTGCTGTTTGGATTAGTTTAAGTCTAATCACTTTTAGGACCTAATCCTAATTAGGTCAATTAACCCTAAAACATCAAATGACCATAAGTTGGTCAATTGAACTCTAAATTAGGTGATCCATATATTTATTTTGATCAAGAAAACCTAATTAATAGTAATCTATAAAAATATTTAAGATCTAACAATTAGATTTTCTAATCAACCCTAATTATCTTAAAACTTAATTAGTGAAAATTAGCAAATTTAATTATCCAAATTAAACAATTCAAGTTTCAGAGAACTTCTAAAGTAGATTAAAACCTAGTGGTATAGTTGGGTTAGTGATTAGGTGATTGATTTCACTAATCACTCACTAATCACCTTAAACCCTAATTAGGCCATAACTTAGCCAATTAGAATCCAAATTGAGCCTACCACCAGTCATTGTGATCAGTGGATCAATTGTGATCCATAGCTACTATTTTGCTCAATTTAGACACCAATTGGAGAAGTTATGATTTTTGACCCTTAATTAATAAATCTTAAATTACCATTTTACCCTTAAGTTTGTATTGGCCATAAGTTGGTCAATAGTTATCAGAATTCAATAATTTTAGGTTCTATGGAAAACTTAGATAGTAAAAAACAATAAACTAAGAGAAAATTTATATTTTATTAGGCTAATTACTAAAATGTCCCTATGAGTCAAATTCATTAATTTGATCTTGAGGCTTAATAATTACTCAAAATTAGTGTAATTTCTGTCTAATCTTATATTAGACAGTAAGAAATATTTTGCCACTAAAAATTTTAGTTCTGGAACTATCGATCAAAAGTTGATCTTTTAAACCCTTAAGTATGGGCAAAATGGTCATTTTGTTCAAATTTAGGGTTTAACCTTCTAAAGCCCTAAAGTTATTTTTTTAATAATATAAACAATAAAAATAGTGTTTTAAATCATAAATTATGTGAGTTAAAACTTTAATTCGATTTTGATCAAAATCTCATTTTTAAGTCCTTAAGGAAATCCTCAAGTAAAATTTGAGTGTTCCTTCCTTCCTTAATCTTCTTAGATCTTTACAAAGGTTCTAATAACATTAGTTAGGATGTTTGTCTGAGAGATACTCTTAGTAATTAAGAGCCTTAATTCCTAAGATTAAAAACAGATCTTAGGTTAGAGTTCATATATTGAGTAAATTGGATTACTCAATAGGTGGAACCTTGAGTTTACTAGTTTGTAGATTTTCTTAGTTTATTTAATGATTATTTAATCTTTAAATATTAGAACTATGAATAAAAATCTATCATAATGAGTTGATTTATCATTAGGATTTACCTTAACCTAATTTATGAGATTTGAGTTCTAAACCTTAGATCCTCAGTTGTACTATTTGGATTAAGTGATTAAACCCCATATTTGGAGTTTAATTCTTAATCCTTTCATATTGATTTGATCAATCAAGATGGGTTGGGATTATGATAAAATATTAATATATGTCGAATAATTTATTATTTAACTTGTATAGTCGACATTGATTTATTTATAATTAGGACCTAGCTAGTCCTAATTATTTCTAACTTATAAGATCGTGAATCTGAGTTACACTCGATAATAGGACTTGGAGATCCTAAACTTGTGTAACTTAGAGTAGATAGAATGATTAAATTAGATAACAAATAGATATCACTTGTGTCCTAGTAGAGTTTCTTGCTCACTTTGACTTTGATGCTATGCTTACCTTATTTTGAGCCTTATACTTTGTTCATAAGTATTAGATATAAGACATTTGAAAAGTGTTTCTTGTCAATCTTGTTTTGCATAATAGCATTTGCATATATCATCATCATTGTTAAGTTGAACATATTATTAATAGAATGTAGCCTAATTAGTATGCCTTTTTCTATACCCATACTTTAGTATAGGCTAAACCTAGACCTATGACAAGCTAGGGTAGTATACGTCTATCTAAAGTAAGTCTAACCAAGCCTATGCCTAAGACTGGCTATGATGGTATTCGTTAGACTATAAACTTCATACTTTATATCCTTTTCTACCTTTTGTTGGCATTACTAATTTAGGTACATTTCTACTTTAAAAATTATTTATCTTGTTTCAGTCATAATAATTTTAGTCCATACTTACTGTTTCAGTTTACATTTCAGTACTTTCTTACTTACTGTTCTTCAGCATTTACTAGCTTTACTTCTACTTATAGGATGCTAATTTTGCTTCTTGTTTGCATTTATAGGATGCTAGTCTCACCTTTAGTCACTTAATTATTTTGCATGTTTATTTACTTTTATGTCAATTAGCATAATTTTGAATTGATCATAAGTATATTTAGTATGTATTTTATTTCTAGTCATTTGTTTTATACTTACATAACCTTATTGTAGTTGTTATAGAGGAGGTATGTGTACTTCCTAGTTGTTTAAGTTATAAACAAATTATTTATAGCTTTACTTATTCTTTCTTACCCGTTCTTGTTCCTATTTATATACTTTTGTGTTTACTTATTTATGGCGATATCTAACAAACTTAAATAAATTGATTACCCTAAAATGTACTTAGACATTTTGTCTAATTAAGATTTTCTTTTGTTGACTGGGGCCCTATCATTGTGAAATTGACAATCGTAGATTCTGAGCTTTTCGAGGTTATAGAGCTTTCTGAAGATCAAGTTCAGGAGGAAGTCCAAACCACTGAAGATCCTTAGTTTCTTATTCTGCAGTGTGAGGATGAGTGGTTTATTTCAGTTCTGCTTAAACTATTTAAATGTTGTAATAATGCAGGGTTAAACTTTATTTTCTGCACTTTAGTTATTCTGAGATATTATATTTATATATGATGGATGGATGTTTTTATTTATGCTTCCGCACTATGCTTTACTTATATTTATATTTAGTGATGATATCTTTGAGAAATGACAAAGTCCTTAATTATGATGGATTAGGATATGTGCCAAATCTAATTATAAGTAGGGGCCTTGTCATTTAGATGACCCCTCCACCGTAATCATGTTAACTTAAGAGTAACAGGACCAGGCGGAGCAGGGTCGTCACATTACACGTCTAACATTTAACTTAATAATTTGTACTAAGATCATTAGTTGCATTTATTAAGTCTGAATTGGTTTGATCAGATCAGATGATTAGATTTATCTGATCACATCCTATACTATAATCATGAGATAAAATTCAGAATATTATTTGAATTAAATTATATTATAAATCATTATAATTTTATAATTATTCTCATGTTAATGATCTTATATAAGAGAAAATTGGAGATCTCAAACTTAGTCCAGATAGTTAATCACATAATTTTTTTAATAATCTTAGCACTTCTAATGTAATGTATTTAAGTTCAATGTAAAATCAAATATAATATTAGAATTATGCAAGTTGAATTATTTTTCAATCAAAGTTACTTGATTAAGGTGATTAAGGTTTAGATCTCAATCAAGATAAGTAAGGATTTAACCCATAGCCTTACCAAAATTAAGACCAATTATTGATTTATAGATCAATAACAAATCAATGTATTATTGGGGTATTATTGATGGCAAATTTTATATTTAGATTAAGTATCATTTACTTAATCAAGGTCTTAAGATTCTTATGTTCAAATATAGTTTAATATCAAATTTAGGTAAATCACGATGTCCAAATCAGCATTTAAGTTTTCTAACATATATAAACATTACATTGATTAAAATAACGAGTAATTAAGGCTAATCAAATCTCAAATCAAACACAAAAGGGGTTAGTATTTGATCACAAATTTAAAGCAATAATGTTCCATGCAATTTGATTATTAAGATATACTTGGTCATACATGCAATCAAAGATTCTAATATTAATATTTGGCATAAAATATTTAAAACACATAAGAGGTTTTTGAACATGCTATAAAGGATAAATTTTCACATAAAATTTTATATAATGCTTAATTTTATAAAATATAGGTTTATATTTGATATATTTTAGCCCCATTAGAGTCATAGGGTCATTAAAATGCGAAAAAAGTAAATTTTTGGTCATTCCGGACAATTCTGGGCACTACGGCATGCTGTGGCGCCTTCTGGCTGAAAGTCAGGTGCTATGGCGCCCTATGGCGCATTGCAGTGGATTGCAGCGCTAAGGCGCGCGGCGGCACTTTTGGGCGTTGTGGCGCGCTACGACGCCTGATTCCCGGGGTGCAGACACTACGGCGCGTTGCAGCGCTTTCAGGCACTGCAGCGCATTGCAGCGAATTTCATATAATTTCATCAGTATTTTTATGCTTCATCAAACTATTATGCCGCTGTGGCGTGCTACGGAGGACCCAAATTTGAATTTTTGGGCACTGCGACGCGACAGCACCCGATGGTGATTTCGTTTGTGCGAAAATCATGACGGGTCTCCTTTCACACCCAAAATACTCCCAATTTTGGGCACCTCACATGTGGTGCCATATACTAATAGAAAGGTCTTTCCGAGATCTTTCCATTGATACCAAAATTCTCATGAACGGATCATATTATCAATATAACCAATTATGTTAAAGCCTACGTATACAGTATCCAACATCTTTGATTGCATTTTTTTAAAAAAAGGAGAAAATAGAGCTTCAATCATATTCATTGAGTCCGATTGAGATTTGATGATCAACTTAGAATCCATACTACAGCTACTTGAAATGGAATTCAGAATATTTTGATAAATTATGAAGAGAGCACAAGTAAGAGTAAGCAAAATGGTACCTTATCTTGTAAGAATGGAGAAAGAAGCTAACTCTATTTTTCTTCAAGAACTTTAAAGGAATGAACTCCTTCTTCAGCAAGCACAGCAAGGAAGGAGGGAGGAAGAGCTTCAGCTGGGTAGCATGCAAGAGAAGGAGGGGGCTGAGCTTCCTTTTAAAGGAGGAGAATAGGGATGGTTGGGCATGGACTAGGGGAAAAGAGGGAGAGGGGCCTCAGCCTGCTTGTGTGCTGCGCCTGGCAATAGGGAGGAGCCACTGAATTGTAGAGGTTGGAGCCAATGAAAAGAAATAAAAAAAATGATTTTCATTAAATAAATAATTATTTATTTAATTTCTAATTTTTAATTTATTAACAATTCATATTTAATAAACACACTCTGAAAAATCTCAAAAATTCACCCTAGCTAATTAGGGGATGAGAAATTCAGCGACAAAGTTGAATTTCAATTCTGACTATTATTTAATTATTCTACTTTTCGATGCATTTAATTACATTAAAATATTCACAAAAATCCGACGACTTCCAAACACATCCAAAACATCACCCATAGCTAATTTGGGGGTGACGGTCTCAATGGTAAAATCAAATTTCGATTTTGAGATTAATTTAAATACCTTAATTTTCTAAGTAAATAAATATATTAAAATATTTTAATTATTTAATTGAGCTCTAAATCGCACCAAATCTTCGGGATTTTATTCTAATGGCTAGAAGAACTTAACGGTATGATAATTAAGATACGATTAAGCTAAAATTAAGCTGGGTAATAGCCTTGGGTTATTACAGCAGCGTACATCAACAACTCCTTGAGATCCTATTCTTTGGGCACACATTAATTTGCATCTAATAGCAATTCTCTCCGGAGGAAGCTTCACCAAACTCCAGGTTTTTATGAATAGACTCAATTTCTTCATCCATTGTCATGTTCTAGTGTTTACTTTCAAAATCCTCCACAACTTTTGTTTAGTGACATGAAATATCAGTTCTGAAACTGCCAAAACAAATTCAAAATAATCCCTTAACCATGCACGCTTAGGAACATTTACCCGCCTAGTTTTACCAATACCAATAGACTCCCGCACCAGAGTCTCTTCTACTCTCACCTCCTCAACATCAAAAATTTGATCATCATATGAGTTAGCTTGCTTAGTAACATGCTATAAAGAAGTAAGAGGTTGTAGAGTAAATGGAACTGTAATAAGCTCCACCTTTTGTAATTTTCTAATGATTTTTATAGGACACTCCACCTGCTCTGAGCTTTTAGACCTCACAAGAAACTCTCCATTACATGACACATCTCTGCTTATCTCAATGTTCATATCCTCCATATTATACAATTTAAATATTTAGCTCATCTTCAATATCTAATAAATATAGTCCTTTAGGCTTCATTTTTCATATTATAATAAGAAGTACATTCAAAGGTCTTCAAATCATGATAATTTACTTGACCAAACCTCTATAAGAGTCTTCTTTCCAATAGTTACAGAAGGAAATTAGTTAACAATGTGACGAGCATAACCAAGGGCCTCTGCCCAAAAGACTACCTCACCATTCGATAACACAGACCGAACTTTCTCCATCTGTAATAACCTCATGTTGTTACTTCATGTAATCTTAGCTTAATCATAACCAAATTATCATTCCATTATATTCATCTGATCATTAGAATCAAACCCTGAAGATTTGAAGCGATTCAGAGCTCAATCGAATATTTGGATTATTTTAATAATATTTAATTAATTAGAAAATTGAGGCATTTAATTTGATCACAAAATCAAAATTCAACTTTGTCATTGCGCTCGTCACTCCCAAATTAGCTAAGGGAGATATTTTGGAAGTATTTAGAAGCCATCGGATTTTCTTGAATATTTTAATGTATTTAAATACCCAAAAAATTAGGATAATTAAATTGATCTCCAAATTAAAATTTGACTTCGTTGTCGTATTCCTCACCCCGGTTATGGGTGAATTTAGGATTTTTTGGAGGCCGATTATTCATCCAATTTTAATTAGAGAAATGTGTTAAGTAAAATTAGAAAATATTAATTAATTGGATTTTATTTAAAATTTCCTCCAATTTTCCTCCAGTGCCTAGGACCCACTCCCCTCTCCTGTTTGGCACCTCTTTTCCTTAAGCATGCACACACAAACTCCCCCCCCCCCCCCCCCCCCCCCCCCCCCCTCTCCTTCCTCATGCTACTGATGGGAGAGGACTTGCTCCCTCTCCCTGCCCATGCCTCTCTTCTTCTTTATCTAGCCCCACTCAGCTCTCCTCCCTCTATATTTGCTCAAGCTATTGAAAGAAAAATCTCTCAGGCTCTTGAAGAACCCCCAGCTCTTTTCCCTCATGTTGCTAGCAGCTAAAGAAAAAGAAGCTCATTCCTCCCAAACTCTTGAAAAACTTTATTTTCTTTCATTTTCAAACTCAGGTACCTCTCCTTGTACCTTTCTTGTATTCTTCCTTACACCTTTCCTTTCCCCCATTAGATTGATCCAATGGATGCTTCTTATTGTTCATATGCTTATTTTGCATTCTTAAAAACCAGCATTTGAGCGATCAAGCTCAATAGAGCTCGATCATAATCCATTTTAAAGAGAAAATGATTAGTGTTGAACAGAAATAAATTACACATGTAGCAAGGGCATCATTGTTTGCGATGTTAGATTAATCTTTTCATGTTAATTTTGGTATCAATGGAAAGGTCTTGAAAATATATTTCTATCGGTATATGACACCGCACTTGAGGTGTCTTGAATCAAGAGTATTTGGGTAAAAATGGAATATGTTCTATTTTCATCCAGGCAAAATGACCACTGAGCGCTACCGCGCGCCGTAATGCCTGACTTTCGGCTATGGAGAACTACAACACCCCGTAACATCCGTGTATCAAGAAATCTGGAGTCGTAGCACATCGTCGCACCTAAAAGAGCTGTGGTGCACCATTGCATCCGCGCCTCTAAATGTTTAGTGTCGTAGCGCACTATAGCGCCTGAAAGCGGGGCAGTGCACCGCAGTGCAGAAATTCACCGCCGCGCACCGCGCCGCAATGCAGTGAGACACCACAGCGCACTGTAGCTCCTGGTATTCGGCCAGACAAGTGTTACAGTGTGTTGTTGCACGCAGAACTGCTTAGTTTTGCCCAAACTTCATATTTTTCATATTTTGATGACTCCAGGGCCCTAATAATTAGGCTAACTTCAAAGTACAAGAGTTCTTTGTAGTTGTAGCTATTTAAAGACACTACTATGAAATAACTATGGAGAAAATTGTTGATTGTTGTTTGAGTGTTGTCGTTATACAATAACGGTAGTGGCTGAGTGAGGCCGGCTTGCCAGGCATTCGTGTTATTAAAACACTTGGTAAAAGTCATTTTCTAAAGGGATAAATATCAAAAATCATATAGAAAGCATCTTTCTTAAGCTGTTCTAAAGCTGCAGTAATATTTTTGCTACTCATTTTATCCTCTTGTTGTAACAACCTAGATTATTATTTTAGTTAATTATGACTAGTCTTAGTCTTAAATATAATCATAAGTGCTAATTAGGTCAATTGGAGTCAACCTCTAAAACCTAGCCCAAATTAGGAGTCAAATGGGTCGAATCCTGATTTATGGAAAAAATCCAAAAAACCCTAGAATTGAGCTACCTAAATTGACCTCCAATCAAAAAACAGATATCACCATTGCATTCGTTGACCCCAAATTAGCTATGGGTGAAATTTTCATGTCAATTGGAAGTCATCGAAAATTCGACGAAAATTTTAATAATATTTAAATGCCCCGGAAATCGAGGAACCAAAATACTCGTCGAATTGAAAATCCGACCACACCATTGCGTTCCTCACCTCTCAAATAGCTAGGAAAAACATATTTGAAAATTTTTAATTAATAAAAAAAATAATAATAATATTTTATTATTACTTAACGGTGACGTTAAGTATTTACACACGCCGTCACCTGTGCCGACGGCGCCGTCTAATCAGACGGCGCCCTCGCAGCCATTGGATCAGATCCATATCCAATGGCTTCGGACCTGTCTCCCTCAGCTTCTCCGTCCCTGACGTCACGCGGCGTGTCGCCGCTCGCCTCGCCCAACTGGCGACCACCGACTCCTCGTGAGCTCCGTCCGTGAGTCCTTAAAGCTTCACTCGAGCTCAGGACCCCGGTTCACGCGATTTGGAGCTCTGAACTGAACCTTTGCAAACCCTAACGCCTCCCAGCCGTTCGTCGATCAGGTACTTGATCTCCCCCATCTCGACTCCATTTCCTTCGATTATTGTCTCTATACTTATTGCATGTGATGGATTAACGATCGAGCGGTTCCGATCGGAGCTAGCCCAACCGGATCGACAGGATTTGGGTCCAAATCCATAGTAGAAACCGTTATGGATCCCGACGCCGAACCTTGGACCTAGGGTTAGGTTTTGCCGGCGACTCCGGCCACCTCCGGTGATAACCCACCCGCCGACGTGTAGGCCTCGACGAGGGCTACCGTCGGCTGTGCGGGCCGAGGTGGTCCGGCGCCGGGAAGGCCAGCAAAAGCCGTGCCCTAGCCCGGCGTCCTCGGGACGCCCCGCGAAGCGGGTGAAGTCCGGGTCGGGCCGGGTCGACCCGAGCCCGACCCGACCGTGTCGGGTCCGCGTAAGCCCTGGTGGGGCCCGCAACGCCACGTGGTACCCTTTAGGAGTGCCACGTGTCAAGTGGGACCCACCCCCGAAGGCCATGTCTCTTCGGCTTCGGCCGTGGGGCCCACTGCGCCACGTTGCAGCCTCTTGGCACGCCACGTGTCATGTGGGGGGCCCACTGCCCGAGCCCCGCAGCTCTTCGGCTTCCCCCGTGGGGCCAATAGTGCCACGTGGCGGCCACCAGGCATGCCACGTGTACTGTGGGGCCCACACGCAGAGTAACGCCTAATCAGGCGTTGCCACGTGTCACGAGTGGGCCCACTGTCAAGTCAGATAGTAGTTAAGCTAATTAATTATTGTTAATCAGTAATTAATTACAGTTAATAGTTAATTAATTATGATTATAGTTAATGACTTTTCAACAGTAATCTTATAATTAATTAACTATAATTAATAATTAGAGGATAATTAGGCTTATTTATAATAATAATTAATTATTAAAAGTAATTAGAATAATTAATTAATATCAAACAGTAAAGCTATAATTAATTATTCCTAATTAAAAATTAGTAGATAATTAAGATTAATTAGACTCTAATTAACCTAATGACATTTTAATAATAAAATATTAATCTTATATATTTAGATTAATTAAATAATGGATTAATTAATAATTAATTAGTAATTAGATCTTAATTAATTATCGATTAATTAATAGATTAATAATTATAGAAAATGTATATATATAATTTTAGAAATAAATAGTAAATTAATATAATTTGAATAAATAAATAGTAAAATAATATAAATTGTATTTTTGAATAGTAAAACTTAAAAGTTTAATAACTCTTTTTAGAATGATCCAAATATAGTCAATATAGGTCTCAAAATACTCAGAAAAATAAAAAGAATCAAATGGCATAATGTAAAAATTTATTTCATGGTACGCATAATGATGTAGCATTTTAGGATCTCTTTAAGACCCCATAACTTTTGACATACTTGACCAAATATAGTCAATATGGGTCTTAAAATACTCAAGAGAGTGGCTCCATCACTGTAGAAGTATTAATTTTCCTATTTGGATTAGGACAAAAAGTAAACTATAGAATTCCTAATTGACTTTATGGAAAATTGATCAAAATGCCCTTAAAATTTAAATGACCATAACTTGATCGAATCAACCCCAAATTCAAAAATTCAAGATGCTAATTAGTTCAAAATTTTAATGTCGTCAATAAATTAAAATAATATTTATGATCTAAACCCTAGAAATTTAGACAAAGACCAAAATACCCCTGTCCTCATTTTGATCGTAACCTAACCGTTTGGAATCCAAATTCGGCGTACTTATTGTCTATCTTCAAGTTAGATAGTAAGAAATTATTTGGAACTAAGAAAAATTCAATTTAGACCCTTAAAACAAAAGTTGACTTTAGACCCTTAAAGTAGGGGCAAAATAGTCATTTTACCCTGAGATTAGACTAAGTATTCTTAACCTCTAATTAACATTTCAAAATTCTAAAACTAATGTTATAATTATATTAGTGACATTTATGTGAGTAAAATTAATCATTAGGTCAGATTCCAGAATTTCCCTAAGTCTTTAACACTACACCATAAGGATCATTCCTAAGACTATGACTAGATCATATGTTAGAGTTCATTCATTGGGTAAATAGGTTACTCAATGGGTGAAACTTTAATTTTATTAATTTATAGACTTTTATTTTATTTTACAACCTGTTTTGATTATTTTATATTTTAACCTTAGATTTAAGATAGAAAATTCATCATATTAAGCTTAATTACTTAATAGTATTTGCCTTAATAAGTATATCATTTTTAGAATGAAACTTATAACTTATGTAACACCCCATCCCATCATCGAGTGCAAAGTATGAATATAATTCATAGTTTGGCGGCAGAACGGTGTGCTACTCGGGAGCAGTGGGCCATACAAGTAAAACACATCATCCCGAATAGGCTAAGGAGATAGTGCCATACTGAAGGCCGCTGACTCGAGCCCTAAGAGTAGGCTCGAGAGCCAATACCTAAGATAAGAATGGGACCCTTATCTTAGGTATTAGACTTAGTACGTACATACGGTGTAAGGGAGGAGAGAAGGACCCATGTACATTACAAAATATATATCAGCATTTCCAGTATGCCGATCACATCACAATACTATGTATAGTAATATAACAGAGTGCGGAAGCTAAAAAGTAAAACATCCAGAATACATTCATCTCAAGCAGTAGAAAATATCCATCTCAGAACAGAAAAAGTAAAAATACATATAGAGTTTTATTACAAACCATAGTAATGCAGAAATATAAAGAGTCTAGCCAGAATACTAAAAAGAACTAAAAGTAAAAGTAGGTGCTTGATCCCCTACAGCTCCAAGTGCTTCTCCTGAGTCTCTGGGATGTCTCCCTGACCTGTCTCCAATAACTGCTCGGGATCTAGCAAATTGCCGGATCCCAAAAGTACCCCGTGTTAGACAAGAAGTCTAACACATCGAAGCTAGCTATACAGGCTAATCTAAACATAACAATTATGTAAGAACATAAAGTAAAAATGCAGGAAAAACTATAAAGTATCAAACGACTGAACTGTAAGAACTAAGCAAAGAAAAACTGCATCAAAACCAAGTACTGAAAATACATAAAAATGTCAGATGCTGAGAAGGATGCTGTAAGCTACACTATATGCTACTGAAGCAATGCTCATAGATATGCTATATCACAGTATATCACAGAACTATCACTGAAGGTTTATGAGTCGTACGGTCCAATGTAAGTACAACAGTTAGGAAGTCAGTATGGTGACGCAGATGCACCCTGAATTTCCCTAGTCTATGTATATATAACATTCCATATCTCATACTGTATCATTGATAATCATGTGTCACAATGGAAGGAATTAACTCATGTTTATGCTTATGCTTATGCCATTGTATGATATGAATGAAAAATCCCAAAATCCATGAAAATATATAGTAAGGAACAACAATGAATCCTAAGTCTCCACTGTGCAGAATCCTGCTAAAAGGATTCTGACTCCAAATCTCTAGATCGATATTTAGTTAAAATTACTTATTTACTCAAGAATCACTGGGCAGGGTGATTGTATACACATATTAAATATGCTGCAAAGATAAGACACAATATTTAGTTTGATTACGCCACCCTAATAAAGCGATCTTCATTAAGATGCACCATACGATGATGATTTTGTATCTCAAACTAAGCATTTAGTCACTAAACTCACAATCATACTTAGCATCTTAAGGAAGGTAATTCCCCTTTACTTAGTTTTATTTAAGCCATACCTATTGAAGCGATCTTCGCCAGGAGGCATTGCCCGATGGCAACTGTCCTTCAATAAAACTAAGGAATGGGTACCCATTTAATACACTCTTAGGATTGATTGATTTATTCTAAGCGAGGTTATGTCAGCCTAAGCCCACAGGATAGCAACAAAGACAAATCTAACTTAGAGTGACTCAACTAATCCAGATTATTACTGGGGACTAGTAATATGGGTATACTATACTACACTTACCCAACAATCGTGGTTCAATCAAATCTATTTAATAGAGCAATGATTTATTAAGACTACAAGTCTTAGACTAGTAGGTAAGTCCTATACAATGTTTCACAAATCTAATGTGATCGGGATCACTTAATATGGATCCTACCACAAGGAGATGTATCTCTTCTAGTATCTTAAGGGATTACTACCACAAGGAGAATTGATCAAGTTCTAAAGTGAAGGGATCTTCTATACTTCTATCTCAAGGATTAATATAAGGCCTCCTACCTCATGATATATAAATTTAGGTCTTGTAGATAATTTAAGATGATCTTATTAAGAGAGCATCAAGATCTCCCCTTTAGATGTTGATATTAGACTATTAGGTTCTGGTTCATTATTAGATTTAGAATGATTAGATCAGATGATGGAATCATCTGATCATACTTAGACTAAGATTATAGGGTGTAAATCAAGCATATTATTAAGGATTTGATCACTTGTTAATTCAACATAGTATTAATGATCTTGTTATGCAGGTTTATTACTTAAGAGAAAATCGAGGATCTTAAGGTTCGATTCAGATTGTGAAATCATAAGGGTTATTATTATCCTTACTATGTCTAATTTAAATGGTTAGAATCAATAGTAAATCAGATGTATTATTGGAAAATGTTCAATTCACAGTCTTGTAATCAATATAGTTGAGTTAGGGTTGTTATGGTTTTAGATTTGCCTTAAGTAGATTAGAGCTTGACTCCTTCTCAAATCTTAAGTCAAATCAAGTGTATATTTAAAGATCAATGTCAAATCAGTAGATTAATTTTGTATTATTTGTGGCAATCCTAGATCTAGATCAAGTCTTAAAAGCTTAATCCAAATCTTAGGATTTCTTAATTTAATTAAAATATTTAATATTCTATAGTTTTAAATTGATTCAAGTATACTTAATAAGTTTATAAAAGGTGATTTTATTTTATTTGGTTTACTGTTATAAGCCAAAATAATGATTAAAGTTTAACAAACAGTGTTTACTTAATGCTAACCAAACCCTAATTCCAAATAAAAAGGATAAGTACATAAATAAAAATCCAACCATTCAGATTATATGAAATTGGGCATGCAAGTCCTAATTAATCATACAAGTAATCAGAGACTAAGTTTGCTATGATCCAAGGTGTATAAACCCTAAAATTCACTAAATATGATTTGACAAGATTAGGGCATAGCTACATTTACAGAACTCAAAAAAATGTTATACTTAGCACATGCAATCTACTTAACATCAGTGAACTAATGGCACCCTAAACATACTATTTGGATAAGTAATTTTATTAATTTATCCTAATTAAGATTCACTGTAATTAGGCAATAATTAAAGATCTAATCATTAGATGTGTGATTTAATTTTATATTTAAGTTTCTGAGATTTTTCTGAATATTTTCATATATAATATCATAAAATTTTAACCAGTGGATTAAAAGTTATTAAGAAAATACATTCTGTATTTTTATTTAATCAAATTCCTATGATTTGATTAATCGAATTATTTTCCTTAAGGAAAATAATTCCTTTAATTCGATTTAATTAAACGGCTCGGCCCAAAATCGAAAGCGCGCGGGTCGACCGGGGCTCGGGAGACCCGGCACTGTTGCACCGCGGGTCATGGGTTGACCCGGCCCGCACAGTGTCGTCGTCCCTGATTCTTCGCCCTGCGGAAGAGGCCAATTAGGAAAAACCTAATCGCCAAATTCCAGCGCATCCGGTCTATGGATTGACCAGCATTCAATTGCTACACCATCACCACGTCCAGGCGCGTCGATTGGGACCGAAAGCCCCTTGGGAGACGGTCTGGATCAGCCAGACCTTACTTACCCGAGGCGTTCGCCATTTATGTTACTGTGGGGAGAAAATTCTCCCCACAGAGGCCATGCCAGTCCCCGGGCTCGATCCCTACACCATCAGAGAGGTGAGGCGGATCGAAGCCCTCTGGTCTGGGGGTCTGGGTGGCCTGGATCGCCGGGTCCTTACTCGACCGAGGCGATCCAGAAGGAAACTAGCCCGATCGATCGATTCGATCGATCGGGGCTAGCTCAGGCCCTAATTACGATACAACTAAGTTCGAAATGACAATAAGAATATAAACGCATCAAATAGAATAGGATTCGAGCCATATTGAGTCGATTCCTGCAATTGGGATACCTGATTTTCGACAGATTGGAAGACAGATCGTGGCTCACTGCTGCAGGGACTCTGGAATCTCTTAAGGGTCCTGAACTCTATGAGTAACCCTCTAGCAGCAGTTTAGGAGCACGGGAGCGCCTGGGTGAAGCTCCGGGACTTCGGCAATGGCGACGAATTTCAGAAGTTACAATTTATCAGCAAGCAGCAATTGAAGCATATCTGGGGCTATTTATAGGCTTGGCTGAGCTTAGGGAAGCTTTTGGAGCCACTGGCTCGGGCTGGGGAGGCCCGAGAGGGCGGGCCATGGCCGAGGTCTCGAAATTCCATTTCGATCTCGGCCGGGCCACAAGGCCCAATTGGGGTCTCATGGCATTTGGGGGAAGACCAGCAATAGTTTACTGAGCTGGAGGCATGCGTGGGGGACAGGGGAGGCCACTGGCAGTACGGGGAATATTCCCTATCAGGCGCGTCTTGGCAGGGACGAAGATCCATAGTGCGGGTGCGTTGTGGACCGTCTGATGCATCGATCGGGAAGGCGCGACGGTCCCGATCCTTTGGATCCTAACGGCCGAACTAGATTAAATTTGCGCCATAGGATCATTAGGGTTGATCTAATGGCGGACCCGCAATTCTAATCCTAACCGTCAGATGGAAAGGCGCGACAGCTATATTTGAGGGATCCCACTGTCGCGTGACCCGGGCTCCGCAGCGGATCCCGGCTGTTATATTAGGTATTAGGGTAAAAATGCAATTATGGAAAGTTATAAGCTGTGGCGCCCCGCACCCTTAATCCAATAAGGATTAGGTTAAGGGTGGAGTGTCACTCTGGCTAACCCCTCACTTACCATTGGATTAGGATAGACTCCACAATCCACCTGATTAGGGAGGGTTAACACAGCATCAATCTATCAGTCACTATAATGTACAGAGTGCGGAAGCAATAAATAACATCCAGGCATCACAATGTAATATAAGTGCAAAATATAACTCAGAATATAAGTATATAGTCTAAATGCACAGCCAAGAGTACCTATTTTATTACAACATTTAAAGTTCAAAATAAAAGGAAATGTAAAGGCACTCATCCTCACAATAAGTCTAAGGACTAGATATGCTCTGATCTGAGCTGCTGCTCCTCCTCTATAAATAGTTCCTCCTCAGGTACTGGATCTTCTATCTATTCTATGCCTGCCATTGTCGGTTTCACAATGTAGGGCCCAGCCAAAAAAGAGAAAATCTGGTTAGACAATTTGTCTAAGTACATTTTAGGCGGATACATTTTTGTATATTTTATAATATCACCACTTTACGCAATTTTTCCTAAGTAACAATATATAAGGGAGCAACTGACAATATAATAAGAAAGAGGGAAAAGTTATAAATAACATTTATAACTTAAACAAAGGAGGCTAAGGCATGCCTCAAAAGTGAAGTAAACAAAATAGGGCATATAATATAAGTAACTAAACATGTGCTGAAAGAAAATGCTACATCCTAATACATGCTGGTGATCAAATGAAATATGCCAATTAAAATAAATAACTCAACAGTGATACATATAAATAGCAACAAAATCTAACATCCTACTGTATAATAGCTGTACAAAGAAATAGCTGACTAAATAAATAATGCCAAAACATAGCCAAATACTACAACTGCAAATCCAAACTCTATATACTAACTGTCATATCAGAAAACTTGGCCAAACTGGCCCATATATATATATATATACATCTCAATCTGCAAACATACTTAACATACTACATGACTGAAGAGGCAGACAATACTTATGCAACATATTTTAGTTATTTTACTTTTGTTTCTATGGACAACTGTTAGAAACAACTGAGGAGTCAAGCACGTCTGCAAGATTATACGGGTCCCAAGCCTAACACACTCTCCTCAATGAGAATGTTAGGCATCCTGATCTCACCTTACCCCTGTCCATCAGGGCAAATGTGCACCATAATCACCATAACACCGAACTCAAAGGCAACTGTTATCCTAATATTCTAAGTTTTTATTTTCATGCACAAAATTATCTTATATGAAATGTCCAAGGAAGTAAGCTCAATTTACAATGAATCCGTAGCACAAAGTATCAAAATAAGCAAGGGACTCTACTAATATGGTGATACCATCTATTTTCTATTATTCGTTCTAACTATTCCAAATTACACAAGTTCAGGATCACCATTTTCCCACATTTCAAGTGTAACTTAGAAATTTGTCCTTATGAGTTACAAAATATCAGGACTAGCTAGGTCCTAATATACCAAATCAAAGTCGACTATAAAAGTTAAATAATAAATCATTACGACTTAATTGATAGTTTTAGACGTTCTAACTAAAAATTGCTATACTATAGATTAAGGCTTAAACACCACGAGATTAGACTTAATCACATAATCTAAAAAGGATAAGACCTAAGATTTAAGTTTCATTCTAATAGAGATCTAATAGTCAAGGTCAATCCTATTAAGTAATCAAACTTAATAGGATGAATCTCCTATCTTAAAGCTAAGGTTAAAAGATAAAATAATCAAAAATAGGCTGAAAATTCTAGAAAACTAATAAAACCAAGGATTCATTCATTGAAAAACCCCATTTTTCAATGAATGAAATCAACCCTATGATCTAGTCCTAGTCTCAGGAAGGGTCCTTAAGGTGTAGTGTTAAAGACTTAAGAAAAGTTTTAGAACCTGACCTAACTGTAGATTTTACTTACTTAAATGTCACTAATATGGTTATAAAGTTAGTTTTAGTGATTTAAAAGACAAACTAAAGGTTAAGGTTGATTATTCTAAATTTTTGGCAAAATGACCATTTTGCCCCTACTTAAGGGTCCAAAAAGTCAACTTTTAATTTAAGTGCCAAAATTAGAGTTTCTCTTTTCCATATGATTTCTTACTGTCTAA
Organism: Gastrodia elata; assembly: GCA_016760335.1. Lineage (NCBI taxonomy): Eukaryota > Viridiplantae > Streptophyta > Magnoliopsida > Asparagales > Orchidaceae > Gastrodia > Gastrodia elata. The sequence goes on along the minus strand of CM028672.1, from coordinate 16,803,595 downwards.
CTTGTGGATAGACAGCAAGTTTGTCCAATTCGGATGAGAAACGGGTCCTAAAGGTTCAAACTAATATTTTTGACTTAAGGGCATTCAAGGGATTTTCACTCTACTGAAACTAAGTTTTTATTCAGTTTATTGTAGGCTACTGTTCAAGGATTCCATAGAGTCTAAGAACACTGCATTCTGAGGTCAATTGACTAAGTTATGGATGTTTTAAGTTTGAAGGGCAATTTGGTAATTTCGAGTCGGTCAACGGGTGACAAAAACCGAACTTTTCCGTTTGAAGTCCAATTTTAGCAAACTCAGTTTCCATAGCTTCCCTATAATGTACTGAGTATGTTGGTAGGGAGTAGACCCAATTTGGACCTCAAATGGTCAAGTTATGACCTAACTAAAGTTGGGAGTATTTTGGTCATTTTCTAAATTTATAGGGTTCAGAACCTAAATGTTAATTCAGTTTATTAGTGACATCGAAATTCTAAACTAGTTAGCATATTGAATTTTTGAATTTGGAGTTGAATTGACCAAGTTATGGTCATTTGAATCATAGGGGTAATTTGGTCATTTTTCACTAAAGTCAACTCTAAATTCTAGGGTTGACTTTTTATCCTGATGTCCGAATAGGAAAACTAATACTACTACGGTGATGGGGCTGTCCTCCTGAGTATTTTAAGACCCATATTGACTATGTTCTGATAACTGGGTCAGAAGTTATGGGGTCCTAAAGAGATCCTAAAATGTTATTTTGTTATACGTACCCCGAAACTAAATTCTGCATTACGCCATTTGATTCTATTCATTTTTCCGAGTATTTTAAGACCTATATTGACTATATTTGGATCATCCTACGAAAAGATATTAAACTTTTAAGTTTTACTATTCAAAAATATAATTTGTATTATTCTACTATTCATTTATTCAAATTATATTAATTTATTGTTCATATCTAAAGTCATGCATTTTCTGTAATTATTAATTCCTTAATTATTCTGAAATTAATTAATTACTCTGGAATTAATTAATTATTAATTATTAGTTATTAATTACTTACTAATTATTAATTAATTATTTAATAGTTAATCTCTTATTTAATTATAATGAAAGTCGAGTTAATTATTATTTAAGTACTAATTATTTATTCATGATTATTAATTTTAAGATTAGGGTTAATTAATAAGTTAATTTACTGTTTAATAATTATCTTAATTATTTGCTAATATTTAATTAGGAATAATTAACTATAGCTTTACTGTTTAATAATAATCAACTAACTAATTAATAGTAATTAAATATATTAACATAACTATTAATCTTAATTTAACACTAATTAATTAAATTAACCTAATATATATATATATATATATACATATATTAACTATAGTTCATTTAATTAGGTAACATAATATGTATTAGTATATACATATAATATATATTTATAAATGTTTATGAAATTTTAAAGTTTCTGTTTTGTATGAAATAAATATATACCTTTACTGTTTAGCATTTAATTAGTCTTAACCTAATTAATTAAGTCCTAATTATACATAATCACTCTATTACAGTTACTGTTTATTAATTATGAATATGTGTATATATATATTTATATATAACTGATATTATTAATATTATAAATATATATATTTATATTTATTTTTCTGCAGGATCATCATGACGACGGGACTGCCTCGGCCACGTGGCGAAGCCTGATAGGCCGACGCCACGCAGGCGAGCCCCACCGGGCCACGTGGCGAGCCCAGAAGAGCCGCGACAGAGGCGCGCGGGGCCCACGCGGTCAGCGGACCGCGTCAGTGGGCCCCGCCCTCGGGCGCTGCGCCCGCACGCGCGCGACGCTTGCGACCCTGGGCAGGCCCGGGTTGACCCGACCCGGCCCTAGCGAGGCTGCGGGCTCGTCTTCCCGACGGACACCCGTGACTAGGGCTAGCGATTTGGCTATATATATTTATATTTATTTTTCCGCACGTCATTCAACCGGGGACGTCAAGGGCTTGCCGACACCGGACGAGCTGCGGCCGGAGGTGGACAGATTAGCTAGGAAACCCTAACCCTAGTTTATTACCTACGGGACAAGGCGAGGGACGAAGAGGCTAACGGTTTTGACTGTTTGAGCTTGCCGAAATTCGAACAATCGAACCGATTACCGTTCGATCGGTTCCTTTGAATCCTCAATCATACTCCCGGAATAAGCATTAGCAAAAAGTTGCATCAATATTATCGCATAAAGTGGGGAAAACGGCGGGTACCTGATCAACGGCTGCAGCTTCTAGGGCTCGGGTAGAGGGTGTGCCGAGCGTCCAGAACTCGATCCGAGCGAAAATGCAAGCCCTAAGCATGATTATAGGGTCTTAATGGTGCTATGACGGAGGGTCCGAGGGCTCCGCGAGCGAGGATTGGCGAGGTGAGGCGGCGACTGCCGCGTGTCGAGCCCCGACACGGAGCGATCTCCGCGAGGAAAGAGAAGCCTCGGGACCGTCTGATCTGCCGTCTGCTTGGACGGCGGATCCCAGACGGCGCGGCGCGAGGACGCAGACGGCATCTGCGACTTAACAGCAGCGCAAAATAATAATATTAAATATTATTTAAATTTCTTAACTAAATTTAATTAATATTTAATTATTATTTGATTTGCAAAAAAAAAAATCTCACGTATCAACCCTTAGCTAATTGAGGGGTGAGGAACGCAACGACGAGGTCGGATTTTCGATCCGACGAGTATTTTAATACCTCGATTTTTGGAGTATTTAGTATTATTAAAATATTTGTCAAATTTTCGACGACTTCTGATTAACACGAAAACTTTACCCCTAGCTAATTTGGGGTCAACGAGCGCAATGGAGAAGTCCGTTTTCGAATCTAAAGTTAATTTAAATGGGTCAAATTCTAGGATTTCTGGATTTTAAAAAAAATCAAGATTTGATCCAATCGACTCCTAATTTGATCTGGGTCTTAGAGGTTGACTCCAATTGACCTAATTATCACTTAAAATTAGTTTTAAGACTTAAGATTAGTCATAATTGACTAAGGTAACAACCTGAGTTATTACATAAGCCCTTAAGTGTAATTAAACCATTCTAAATTAAATTGAATTATTGCCCAAATGAATTCCAAATTACACCAAATTTTCACCCTTTGCTAATTTGGGGGTGAGGAATTCAAAAATATAATCAGATTTTAATTTTGAGATCAAAATATTTTGGGTCTAGACTATGGCATCTAGACTGATCAAATTACAATTTTTAACTTAGAGAAGTTCAATGGACTTTAAATTTTCTAGATAAGCTTATTTTAATGTTCTAAAAGTAATGATGCTAAAAAAATTGAATCAATCCACATTCATTTTGCATGGTAACAACCTAGGGTTGTTACAACTTAGGTCTTATATCCTTTTTGGATTATGTGATTAAACCTAAATCTCGTAGTGTTTAATCCATAATCTATAGGTTTAGAAGATCATGATCAGATCTTAGATAGAACGTCTAAATTCACAAAAATTAGGACATATGATTTATTGGTCTAACTCATAGTCGTCTATCTGATTGAACTAGATTAGAACCTGATCAGTTCTAATCATTTTTAACTTATAAGAATAAATTTTTAAGTTACACTCGATAGTAGGAAAATGGTAATCTTGAACTTATGTAACTTGGAATTGTTATAATAGTTAAGTAGAAAACAAATGATATCACCATGTTTAGTAGAGTCCCTTGCTTCTATTTGATGATTGTTGCTACGCAGTCCTTGTATTTTTGTACCTTAACTCCTTGAGCATATCATATAAGATCTTTGATGCATAAATAAAATGTTAGGAAAATATAGAGACTCCTTAAATTTCTTGTAAAATTATTAAATGATTGATTAAAGATAATAATTGTTGTATTATAGCTGCCTCTCAGTTATGTCTTCTGATTGCCTAGTCTCCTTATAATACTAGGGGAAGACCTTATTAATATCTTCTGTTATTTTGTTATGTGCTGATTGCCTAGTCTCGTATGATACTAGGGGTACACCATTGGTGTCTTAGCCATGCTGGTGCTAAGATCCTTCGATATTCGATGGGCTAGATTAGCTTTTTTCTGTATGATAATTAATACACGGACGTTTATATATATGCAGTCGTGATATTTTGTTTACTTTTCAGCATTTTTATTCAGTCAGCTATTTCTTTGTTCTGCTTATATACATATTTTAGGATGTTAGAATTTTGCTTCTATTATATGTATCACTATTGAGTTATGTTATTTTAATTTGTATGTACCTCTTGATCACCAGCATGTTTAGGATGTAGTATTTTTTACAGTACTTGTTTAGTTATTTATATTTATATGCCTTACCTTATTTAGCTTGCATTTGAGGCATATCTTAGCCTTTCTTTTTGCTTAAGTTATAAATGATTATTTATAGCTTTCTTCTTTCTTATTGTATTGCTAGTTGCTCCCTTATATAGTTGTTGCTTAGAGAATGTAAATGGTGATATTATAAAATACACATAAAATATATCAGCTTAAAATATACTTGATAATTGTCTAACACAATATTTTTCTTTTTTTGGTTGGGGCCCTACATTGTGAAACTGATAATGACAGATCCTCTTCAGTTAGATGATCGGGAGCTAGGTGTGGAGCCTTATCCAGAGGAGGAGCCTTTGGAAGAAGCAGGCGTTTAGCTTTCTCTTATAAGTGAGAATGAACGCATTTATACTTTCCTTGCTTAAACTTTAAAATGTTGTAATAATAATACATGTACCTATGACTCTGTGTGTTGGATTTATTATACTGTTTATTCTGAGTCCTATTTTATGCTTTTACACTGTGATGTTTGGATGTTTCTTATTATAAATCGTTTCCGCACTCTGTATGAATTCTTATTAAGTGGATTGTGGATTTCATCCTAATCCAATGATAAGAGAAGGGTTAGCTAGAGTGACACACCACCCCTTAGCTTAATCTTGTGGATTAAAAGGTGGGGCGCCACTGCCCTCCAATATTTTGGCACACTCATTGGCTTTTGACTGAATACTTAGTAAGAAGTTATAGTGCAAATTCAAAGAAGGGGATGGTTGCCGGCTCTCAGTTGCTTGAATTCATCGGTGAAAATTTTTTTTGCCCTTTTGAAGCCACGAATATATTTTCTTCTTCTTTGAGAAGATGGAAGGAACTTTTGCTTTCATGTGAAACACGTATGCTCCCATTCCTGAATTCCAAAAATTGGAAAATATTATAATCTAGTGGATTTTATAATACTTTTTTAAGTTATTATTAATTTTTAGCAAATTTTTAATTATAATTTTCACTAATAACTTTTATTTATCATGAATTAATTATTAATTTTAAATACTTTAATAAATAATTATAAGACATTAAAAAAAAATATATTTAGGATTGTATTGTAGTACTTTTTACTAAGTAGCTTTTATGCTTTTTTTTTTTTTTTTCTTATCTTTTAGGATTAATAAAATTTTTTTTTATTTGTAAAAAAAAATTATGTAATAGAATATATGTTTTGTATTTTTTTTGTATAAAGAATTATATAATAAAAAAAAATAATATACTTACATAATCATATATATATATATATATATATATATATATAATCATATTTTCACCGATTAAAAAATTTTTCTTATTTTTTTGACTAATAAAAAAAATACCAATTATATAATTACATACTTATCCTCAGCCTATCTCGATTCGCACGCGACTCTCTGCTAGTAGCAATAGCGATCAAGAAATCAATGGCATCCGATGCACAACATGCATCCAAAATCCCTAAAATCAACTTTGCGGGTCTCCATCCCTCCGTTCTCTCCAGCGAACGATGGGAAGCTGCGAAGACGGAAGTCGGGGCGGCTCTTTTCTCTCACGGATGCTTTGAGGCCATTTATCCATCCCTTTCGCCAGAGATTCGTGAGGCAATGTTTGACTTCTCCGTGCCGGAGGTCTTTGCTCTGCCATTGGAGGCCAAGCTCCGGCTGACGTCCGATGAGCCCTTCCGTGGCTACGTCGGCCAGATACCGAACATGGCTTACGAAAGCCTCCCAATCGAAGACGTCTTGTTTCCGGGCTCCGTGGAGAAATTTGCGAAACTTATGTGGCCTGATGGGAATAGCAACTTCTGGTATGCTGATTGGTTTGTATCTTATTATATGATTCAGACAATTATTTAAGGGTAGGTAATCAATCGGAAAGCATCAAAATTGCAGATTTGTCTTGCATAAATTACTGGTTAACCTCTTTGGTTTATAGTGGTGGTTTTTGTGCCACATAAAGCAGAAGGTGTCTTTAGGGGGATGCTTGGTTCTTAAAACTGGCTTCAAACTAAAAAAAAAATGAAATTTTTTTAAGTTGGTTAACCTAAAAAGTCTAGCTGTTAAAGTTGTTTAGCTTAGCAGGTTAATCTTGAACAGTTTTAGTAGCTTAGTTTAGTTTATTTAGCTTTCTCAACTTATTTAGCTTAAAGTTAAATAATAACTAAATATTAAAAGTTGAAGTTATTCCCAAACAGGGTAACAGCTTAACTTAAAAAATTAATCATAGTATTTTTAATCTTTAATCCATAAAAATTTATCCTGAACTAAACAATCTTTATGTTATAATGACATTCATTTTTATTGAACTTTTATGCAATTTAAATAATAGCTTCTTTGTACAATTTCTTAAACTTGGCTCGTTAGGTTTGATAGCCCTCAAGTGGTGGGAATGAATTGTGTAATAATAAATGAATGCCCAAAAAAGCCTAACGTTATGTTTGAATCTCAAGATATTCACAAAGAATTAAAGGGCAAAAGAAAAGATGTGCAGAATAATTTATATGACGCTCATCACTTGATTTCACCGATCAAGGATTCATTAAATTTAAAAAGACTTTTTGCGTTCCACAAAGTAAAGGCAAACAAATTAAAAATCTAGCAATAATATTGAACAGATGCTATAAAAATTATGCAGAGAATTTTCTAATTATTTGCTTAAGTTCTTTTTTATTTTTGCTATATTCAAAGCTTATCTTTATCTCTTATGTAAGCTTTGAATATAATTGCTGATTTGTTGGCCTTTTTTGTGTGAGAAAAATGGGCATTTATAGAAAATTTATGGCTAAAATCTCTTGGAAAGTTACTAAAAGATGGCTCGTTTAAACTAATGTTTGCTTTGTTAAAATGACTATTTCGATGTGTTAGCACGTAGCTGGTTTCTATACAAGTGAAAACACGCCAGAGAGAAGACATGTTAGAGTGAAAATTTCTAAAGAGATAACAATCCTAGTGAAGATATTCCAAATTAGAATCTATCTGAGTGAAACTGTAAAAGCCATAAATTATGGGGAATTTAAGTTTTGCACTATTTTTCATTAAATAATTATTTCAAAAATTTTCATAGAAGTTGGTATTTTCTGAATTATAATTATTTTAATAAATTATTGATATTAATATTTTCAAACTATTTTATAAAATAAAATATGTACCATAATTTAAAAATCACTATATTTTTGGATTTCTTTTTTTTTTGATAAATTTTCATAATTTTTTAGAGTTCAATTGATTGGAAAATATAATCTGAATTATATATGTATGTACAAATACATCTATTTATGTATGTGTGTGCGCGCGCGCGCAGGCGAGCGGGCGGGCATGTGCGTCTATATACATATACATATACATATATATACATATACATATACATATATATGCATATACATATACATATATATATACATATATCTATATACATATATATATATACATATACATATACATGTATATATATATACATATATATATACATGTATATATATACATACATATATATATATACATACATACATATATATATACATACATATATATACATACATATATATATATATGTATATACATGTACATATTCATGTATATAATCCTTCGCGCTGCATAACCCTCTGTTGCGTCGCACAATGGCAATTTAGGGCTCCATTTGGGTGGCATCGCCGCCTATCTCTCCCGCTCGCCAATGATATGAGCCGGCTTTCCCTCGACGGTGAAGGTTCTGGTCGGTTGCGGATTGGCTTTGATTGGCTTCGTCGACTCTAGGGTTTTCGATCTCTCGGTATTTCTCCACTTGACCGCGATTTCTGGTATTTTTTTTTTTGAAATTTGGTGTGGTTTGGAGGTATTTTTGGTGCACAATGGCTGATGGTGGTGGGGGCACTATGCTCCCTAAGCTCTATTGTGCCCTTGTCCTACCAGAGAACCCAAATTTTTTCTGGCTGCCCTTATGAATTTCTAACATCAGAAGCGATAATTGGATCAAGCCTATTTCCGTTTGCAGAGGTAAACCTGCTCTAATTTACACCAAAGATGAGATTTAACTTCTAGCCAAACCATTTGAGTGTGCTTTGGTGACGAAATTTGTATACGAAAAGCCTCCAATTCCTATTGTTTGCAAATTTTTTAGCGATTTGGTTCTTTCTTGAATCTATTCAATCGGATTAATCGATCACATCCATATTCTTGTGAAGTTATCTTCTCATGTGGTTCCTATTTTGTTGACAAATTCCATTGTAAATTTTTGAATTGGAATATGATTTTTGATCATTAATTTGAACCACCAATTGTCCCTAATTGGCTTAACTTCCCGCTGCTAAAGGCTTACTTCCACTCCATCCTCTTCTCATTGGGGTCTTACTTCGGTAAGCCTCTCAAGGTGGATACTGCCACCGCTAATTTCTTTCGGCCCTCGGTGGCAAGAGTTTTGGTGGAAATCACTCTAACTAAAAATTTCTAGCAAGAAATTTTGATTGGTGAAGAAGATGATGGCTATTTTCAAGAAGTTTTATTTGAAAATCTGCCCAAATTTGTAAATATTGTGGTATTTTGGAACATGACATTACTTCATATTTCAAAATTCACATGAACTTAAAAAAGCAATTTCATCTAAGGAATCTGAAGTGGGTTTATATCGTAGGAGACCTGTCGGGCAGGTTTATGTGCCAAAAAGTATTGCAGTGGGTAATAGAGCTATAACCTTTCACATATTGGTTAGGAAGTGGCCCATATTTCGTTTCTCCAAGCTATACCGGATGCAGCTGTGATTGAATATTCGGTTGCAGCCAACCTTGAAGGTTGTAATACCATTGGCGTAGGTAATACAACAATTATGGGGAGGTACAAATTTTTACGAGGAATGGTGTCGTGATCTATGAGGTAGAGGGTCTCTTGCCTCTCTCTATTGAGTCTCATTCAAGTGGATCTTGCAATGTGTATCAGTCATCCATTCCTGCTCTACTTGAAAACAATTTTGATGAGGAGCCTTTGTACAAAAAAAGTTGTTTGAAGATTTGGAAGAGGCTTGCTTTAACAGACTTCATATAAAGAAGGGTTATAATTCATCAAATAAAACTTTTTCTGTATTATCAAAGAAAAAAAAAGAGCGAACCCTAAAGTATGAATAGAGGATCTCGTTTGCTCTTTCATTGTATTTCTGTTCTAAACTTGATTCTTCCTTGTGAGAATCTATGGGGGGTTTGGTTTTCTTGTTTTTATATTTTATATTTTATCTTCTTAGATTTTTTTCTTTTTCTTTTTGAGGTTATCAATCAGAACTGTTTTATATTCAAAGATCATTAATAAAACTTAACATTTACTCTAAAAAAATTATATATATATATACATTTTCATATATGCATATATAAATATATATACTTACATATATACATACATATATATATACACATACATACATATATACATATATACATACATACATATATACATACATACATATATACATACAATTATACATACATACATACATATATATATGCATACATACATACATATATATATGCATACATATGTACATACATACATACATACATATATACATATTTATCTATATATATATATATATACACATGTGAATGGTGTTGTAGCTCAGTAGTTAAGGCTTAGAATTTGTTATCCTAGATCATGGGTTCAAATCCCACCGGCCACTAAATATATATATATATATATATATATAAAAGCTTGTTATTAGATGCCATGGAATTAGAACTCGTTTAAAATGAATATAATACCTAATACCATTCTATTATGACTTGATAACACTGAACCAGATTCACTTCACTATTTGAACCTGATTTCTACACTTTCACCTCCTTCCTTGCGATAATGGCGACACCTCAATTCCTTAAATGCTGGATTTAAAGTCAAACCGTCCCAACTTGATCCCAAACTATTCGTTTCTCACATTAAACCCCTGATTAACTGTAATTACCCATTAATTTGGTTTAATTGAGATTTATCTTACCAAATTCTCAAAAGCAAATTTGTCGACTATTAATTTGGTCAAAAAATAAATTTTTTGAAGATTCACATATTCTCTTATATATCTTCTAGCTTTATTTCTAGAAAATGAATATTCGATTTTTTTATTTTTAGGAATCATATATATGGAATTTCAATTTTCTAGGTAATCTATAATTTTTTTCATTCATACTAAATTAGCATAGTTATCATTATTCTTGGAAGTAACATTCAATAAATTATAAAAATTTAGCATGAACCAATTCTTTCACAATCAGGATTTTAAGATTGGAAATCCTATATTCCTTTTGATGTTTAAAGTAAACTAAAATTTTTTTTATCATCCAATATAATTGATTCTTGCTTTCATTTTGAGATACGATATTTAAATTCAAGTGCATGCAAATGGTTAATTTTAGGCTTCTTTTCTCTAAATAGTTCAGAAGGTATTTTTTTTAAAATAGGCTTAAGATAAACTCTCTTTATCATATAACATGTTGCATTTATAGTTTCTGCCCAAAATATTTTGGTAGCTTATATTCATCATTTTGGGATCTTTTGCTAGTTATCAAAATACAAATCTTTTTCTTATGACTATTATACTGGTAAGTCTTAAGAGTAAATAAATTATTTTTATTCTATGTTTTAAACAATGATTAAGAACAAAGGAAAAGTTGAGATTGGGATTAAATCATACAACCAAATTAACTGATTTTTTGTTTGTGAAATGCTATGTATTACAAATTGTCCAAAAATTTTAAAAAAGTTCGGATTTTTATCACAGTACATACTATTTTGTGAGGCCCATCTCAAATCCTAATTCATCTCAATTATTTGGGTTACATAGCAATTTCTTCTTATTTAATGGTGTCAGAATCTGAACTGACCCATATCTAATTTTAAATTGAATTTGACATAATTTCATCAACTTGAGTTTTTTAATCTCTATGAAAGCTATAATTTATAGGTTCTGCCTAGCGAATTACTTGAATGTTATATAATAAAAAATCGTAATACTTGTTCCACAATATGTTTTCCTTTAAAATATCATCAAAATAACGGATAGAATTGTGCTCATTTTCTTACAAATTTTCATTTTAACAATGCGCATAATTTTCATTTTTAATGATCAGCAAAACTGTGTTGAACTTTGCAAAGGTCTTGCATGAGCTGATGATGATGGTTCTGAGGATGATACTTCAGAGCTTGGGTGTAGAGAAATACTATGTTTCTGTTGATAGTTCTTCTATATATGCAATTCGTATGGCTGAGTATGGGGTTCCATTTGACCAGGAGACAAAAATTGCTTTGAAATCACATGTGGACCCTAACCTGATCACTATAGTTGTACAGCACAAGATTGATGGCTTGGAGGTTCAGACATCTGATGGAAGCTGGGTTAATGTTGATCCATGTCCCAACTCCGTCACTGTCATGGCGGGCTATGCTTTTCAGGTTTGTAATTGTGTGCTTATTATTGTTCATGCTTTATTTTTGTTAAAAAGTTATTTTATTATTTGTATTATTTAAAATTAAAAAGAGTAATACTGAGATCTACTTTATTCAGATCACCCAAATTCACATCATCCCATCAATATTGGCAGACCACATTTATGAATTTCAATAAATAAAAGGAAATGATATTCCATTTTATTTTGGTATGGAAAGGTATTAATTTTGTAAAAATCAAGAATTATATGCTAGATATCTAAGTAGCTAATTTTTGGAAGCTGTGCTTGTGACTTGTGAGCCCCTTAAAAATAATGTTGTGGAGTCACAATTAGTTTTCGAGCATATTTGAATTCAAATTCAAAATTGTTGCATGTTGCCATCACAAAATCCACCTAGTGTCATTTCTTGGTTTTGGGTACACTTGTTTTGTATAGATTAAGATTTTGTTCAAAAAGCTCTTTAGTTGAGTGTTATGGGAATGTAATTTATGCTTTTTATTAATAACATCTAAATAACATGTGCTTGTTGAGTGTCATGTTATTTGAAGTTTGATTAATTTGTAAGTTTGTCACCGTGTAATGTTATTCCAATGACATTACAAAATTTTCAACATTTGGAAATAACTAGAATTTGTTCTGCTATTCTCGAATAGGGTTTTCCGCTTTAAAACATATGAGAATCAGCCATCTCCCAATTTATTGCCCGTTCGCAAGTACACTATAGTCTCCAACTCGCATATTCTCTCACCTTATTGTGTTTATGCTGGTGCTCGCAAACGCAGTCGCGTCTTATTGCAGCCAGTTGTTATCACTCATAGGCACAGTTGTGTTTTATCTCAAACGCCAACACCCGCAGCAATCATCATTGCAAATTACATATGTTGATGAAGGAAGATGTGAGTAAATGATTGTTTCTGTAATCTAAAGCTTGAACAATAGTAAGCACAACTGTAGAAGCTGTGCTGTAAATCCTTACTTTTTCATTTTTTTGAATCTAAGGTTTGAATAAAATTTTCTTAATCAATTTAAGTTTGAACTTATATAACAAAAAATATATAAGAACTGAAAGACTATAATCATTAGTATGGAAATCGCTTTTCCCATTTTTCGAATTAACTTTTTTTAAATGTTAGTGATTTAATCGTAGAATTCAATTTGTGCAATTTGTTCATCCGTGATTTATAAACAAATGGGTATAACCTTGAACATAGTTGCAGCTGCAATATACATCGTTGTTGCCCATATCCAAAAAAATGATAATAACAACGACAAATGAAATCACCGAGGAGGTGAAATTTAAATGCTATAGTTTTATTGTGTAGTAATTATTGTTGCACCTATTTAAAAGCCTTGTATAAATGAAAGATTCTGTCACTATGCTTATGGTGGACAAAAAGCACATTTTTAGGCTTTGTGGTTTGCTTAAATTTAGGAACTTTTGAGATTGAGCATTCACTTGACAATTTAAAAACAAGTTGTCCTTTTCCTACATTATATGACTGAGTGTACACATAAGATATGTCTCTTAGGATTTCTAACCACCAGTTCTAGAATGAATCCAAAGCAAAATCTATAAAACAGAAAACCATACATAGATCATAGAACAATCACAGAGAAATAGCCATTCAAACACAAGGATATACGTGACAAATCAAAATTTGGAAAAAACTACAGAGCCACACCACTAAAACCATCCACTATGAAGAAACTATCAAAATCTTATAGAGTTATTCTCAAAAAACCTTAACTCGGAAGAAGAGGAAGATTGCACCACTAGAGAGATCACACAAACCTTAGTGTTCTTCTCTCTATGCCCTTCCCTTAGTTCTCTAACTCAATTCTTGAACATATAACAACTCCCACTGCAGTTCACCACCGCAGTCTTCAAGCCACCGCTTCAGTCCTTCGCTGTAGGCACCGCTGTAGCACACTGCTGCGGCCACCACCACCTCACACCGCTGCGGCCACTGCCACCTCACACCGCTGTGATCAACGTTGCAGCACACCGCTGCGGCCACCGATGCAGCCCCCTTATGGTTACATGCTGTGGCACGCCACTCCAGCCATTCCATGCAAATCTCCGGTGAAGATCTCCATCAACGATTTCCTGGTGCAGTCACCGCAGCAGCCTCCCACTACTGCCCTTGACTGCGACCTTTGCTGTGGCCTTTGGCTGCACTTTCAGCCCTAGGGCTGCCTCCCCCTTCTTTGCACTTACAAGGCTTGCATATGCATCACATACAGGCCTTCACTTGTTTAGGATTTTATATAGGGTCAAGCTAAACCCTATTTTTCTCTAAACATGGCTTGTGGCCCAAGGGACAAGTCCCTTTGTTACTGAATCCGCCGCAAGTGCGCTTGGGCGCGCATGAGCGCGCACGTCTCTGTGCCTCAGGTGCTTGGGCGCGCCTAAGCGTTAAGCGTCTGAGCGCCTGTTCCTCGGGTTGTAGCCTCTATCGGGAGCCCAGGGTGCTCCTGAGCGCCTAGCTTGCTGCCAGCCCAGTACCCGCCTTGCCCCTGGACCCCAGTCTCTCACCAGAACAGTGTGCCTTGCCTCGGAACCCTCATTGCCCAATTTTTGTTTAAGTGTTTTGGGGAAGTTGTGCCAGTATTTTAACTTGGTATTGTATGTTATGTGTGGAGCCCGATTGGATTACCACATGATGTGTTGACGGAGCCTCGGCAAGGCTGGACAAATTATAGGCGCCCGAGCGCTCCCATGCGTATGCCATAAGTAGGTTAGACGCCCATGCACTTGTGACAGACAAATCATTAGTAGGCTAGATACCAGACGCACCCTGATGCATGTGAAAGATTTGTCTTAGCCAAAGGCTGAGCACTCAGGCACTTGCAGCAATTATTCCGCGAACAGACACAACTCTTCGCAAATAGTGTGCCTGGGCGCCCAAGCACCGCCATGAAGGGAGGCAACCTTGATGATTTAATGGGCAATTAGGGCTTTTTTAATTATGTTTTCAAGCCATTTTGAGGTGCAATTGTGTGCTGCTACAGAGTGTTGAATAGAGAACAAAAAGAGTTTCTTGAGAAGATTGGGCATTGGGTGTGCAAGGAAAACTCTTAGGTGGGTATTATTTACCTCTTCCTCTAAGCTTTTTATGTATTCTGTAAATCCTAATTTCTTCATATCAAATTTTCTTTTGATTTCGTGGCTTTTTCATATTTTTGAGTTTTCTACGTAAAAACATGACGTGTTTGTGATGTGATTTTTTATTGGCGCTTTGTGGCGATTTGTGATTTTGTGTGATCTATGTTTTGATTTGATTTTGTTTTTTGCTCCATTGAAATTTTTAAACTAGAACAGTTCAGTTTTTCTCTACAACTAATGTCAGAGCGATGAGGTGTGGGCTGGGAGAGGGGGATGAGGTGTGGGCTGGAGAAGAGGATTACAGGGAAGCAATCATGAAGCAGCAGGCCCTCTCCCATCAATAGTGTGGCGACCTGCCCCCAGGTCCACAATCATTAGACTAAGGGCGGCGCCATTCTGACAAATCCCTGACTTATCATTGGATTAGGTATAATTCACAATCCACAATCCACATAATAAGGGAAGGATGAGCTCAAAATGCATACTTAAAATATCAGTCACTAAGTAAAATACAAGTACATAGTACGGAAGCAAATAAAGTAAACAGTACATCCAATCTGCTATAAATCAAATGGGAGATAAAATGAAATAGCTCAAAAAATAATAGTACAGTAAAGAAAACACAGTCACGAGTACCTGATGAGTAGTCGCGGGATCGCCTAGGGTTTGCAGAGCTCGAAACGCTTCAATCCGCACAATGATGGCTAGCCCTAAGTGCAGATGAGGCTTTAGGAGCCTCGGGATGGAGATGGTGAGGAGCTAGAGGGCTTTGGTTTGGCGAGGCAGGCGGTGGAGCGCCGCGTGGAGGCTGCTGAATTCGCCGCGTGGCGAGACAAGTCCCTTTGCTGCTGAATTCGCCGCAAGTGCGCTTGGGCGCGCATGAGATCGCATGTCTCTGTGCCTCAGGTGCGCCTGGGCGTCGAGCGTCTGAGCGCCTGTTCCCCGGGTTGTAGCCTCTATCGGGAGCCCGGGGCGCGCCTAGCTTGCTGCCGGCTTAGTACCGCCTTGCCCCAGGACCCTCAGTCTCCCACCGGAACACTGTGCCTTGCCTCGGAACCCTCCGGAACACCACCGTAACTTTGTCGGCACCTTCCATGTCGATCCACTCAGGTTCCACACCCAACACTGCCCAGTTTTCGTTTAAGTGTTTTGGGGAAGCTGTGCCGGTATTTTAACTTGGTATTATATGTTATGTGTGGAGCCTGATTGGATCAACAGATGAGGCGTTGACGGAGCCTCGGCACGGCTGGACAAATTATAGGCGCCCGAGCGCTCCCATGCGCATGCCATTAGTAGGTTAGATGCCCATGCGCTTGTGACAGACAAACCATTAGTAGGCTAAATGCCAGGCGCACCCTGGCGCATGTGAAAGATTTGTCTTAGTAAAAGGCTGAGCACTCAGGCGCTTGCAGCAATTATTCCACGAACAGACACGATTTTTCGCAAACAGCGTGACACATGGAGAATCCGAGCCTGGGCGCCCAAGTGCCGCCATGAAGGGAGGCACCCCTTCATGATTTAATGGGCAATTAGGGCTTATTTTAATTATGTTTTCAAGCCATTTTGAGGTGCAATTGTGTGCTGCTACAGAGTGTTTAATAGAGAACAAAAAGAGTTTCTTGAGAAGATTGGACATTGGGTGTTTAAGAAAAACTCTTAGGTGGGTAGTATCTACCTCTTCCTCTATGCTTTTTGTGTATTATGTAAATCCTAATTTCATCATATCAAATTTTCTTGTGATTTCGTGGTTTTTTCCTATTATTGAGTTTTCTACGTAAAAACATGACGTTCGTGATGTGATTTTTTATTGGTGCTCTGTGGCGATCTGTGATTTTGTGTGATCTATGTTTTGATTTGATTTTGTTTTTTGCTCCATTGAAATTTTAAACTAGAACGGTTCAATTTTTCTCTACAATTGATGTCAGAGCGAGATTGTGTTAGTTCGAGTGGGAGCAATGACAGACGAAACTTAGTACAAGATCGAGAGATTTAATGGTGCGAACTTTACTTTTTGAAAGCAAATCGAGGATTTGTTGTATCAGAAGAATATGTACTTGCCACCGGGAGGAGCCGACAATAAACCAAAAACTATGAGTAATGAAGAATGGAAAGTTCTTGACAGAACATGCTTAGGTTTGATTTGCCTTTTGTTATCCTCATCGATCGCCTTCAATATAGTCAATGAGAAAATGATCGTTGAACTCATGGCGGCCATAACAAGAATGTATGAAAAGCTTTCAGCATCCAACATTATTTTCTTGATGAAACAACTATTTAATATGAAGATGGTAGATGGTGGTTCGGTGGCTAAGCATCAGAATGATTTTAACACTATGACAAATTAGTTAAGCTCTGTAGACATCAAGTTTGATGACGAGGTGAGGGCTTTGTTGCTTCTATCTTTATTGCCAGATAACTGGGATGTACTAGCTACTGCAATGAGTAACTTATCAGGAAATGCGAAATTGAATTTTGAAGGTACTATGGGCTCATGTTGAATGAAGAAGTCTAGAAGAGTGCTTGTGGTGACGCTTCAAGTTCAGCCCTAGATGCAAAAAGTAGAGGAAGGAGCTTAGACGTGTTCAATAATAATAGGTTCAAGCAAGGAAAATTAAAGCTTGGAAAATGAAAAGTTGAGTGCTGGAATTGTGGAAAGAAATGGTACTTCAAGAAGGAATGCTACGTTCCGAAGAAGTCGGATGGTAGAAATTAGAACAAGAGTCACTTTGTAAATGTTTGAGCAAAAGATGACCAAGTTGCACTGATCCTATAATTAGTCACAAAATCTTGGGTTGCGGATTAAGTGCATCCTTTCATGCAATTTCAAGCAATGACGCATTCAAAAATTACACTCAAGGTGATCTAGGAAATGTTTAATTGAGAGATGATAAAGCATGCAATATTGTAGGTAAATGTGATGTGGATATTAAGTTACCGAATGGATCGGTATGAAAATTGAAAGATGTTAGACACGTGTCATGTATCAAGAGAAATTTAATTTCTATAAGCCAATTAGCTCCTTCACAAGAGACTCATGGACAGTGACAAAAAGTGCATTGATTATAGCTCGTGGCAATGTGGAAGAGACATTTTACCTGATCAATAAGTGTTTGGTTCTTTTGCCGTAGAAAAACTGAGACTAATGCATGTCTCTGGCACCAAAGACTCGATCATATGAGCGAGAAAGGAATGAAGTCGTTATCTAAAGGAAATATTTCATACTTAAAATTTATGAACTTGAAGTTTTGTCAAGATTGTATCTATGGCAAATAGAGGAAAGTAAGCTTTCAAAGAGTGAGAGATACTTAAAGTCACAGAAATTGGAGCTAGTGCATACAGATGTATGAAGTTCAGCTCCCATCTATTTTCTTGGAGGATTCGTATATCTTGTCACCTTAATTGATGATCATACTAGAAATATATGGGTATACTTTTTGAAACACATGTCTGATGTGTTTGGTGTTTGTTCAAGAAGTGGTTAGCTATGGTTGAGAATGAAACTAGCTTGAAGCTCGAGTGTCTAAGATGTGACAATGGCAACAAGTACTGTGAGAAAGGGCTCAAGGAATTCTGTGCTTTGAATGAAATCAGACGCAAATTTATTGTTCTATGAACCCCACAGCAGAATGGTGTTGCAAAGTGTATGAACAGAATTATCACAGAATGTGCCGGGAGTATGGGGCTAGGTTTACCAAAACAGTTATGGGCAGATGCGGTGAATACAGCACTGTATTTAATTAATCAGGGACCACCAGTTCTTTTGAAAGAAGAAAGACCCAAGGAATTTTGGAGTGGAAAAGAGGTAAAATTATCTCACTTGAAATTTTTTGGTTGTTCCTCTTATTTTCATGTTGATACAGGACATGGTGTAAGCTTCATCCAAAAGTTATTTAATAGCGTCAATGAACAAATTTAAATTATTAATCTTTAATCCAATGACTAGTATGAGTCTATTTAATAGAGCCTCATATTCATCTTACTTATTGGTGGCTATAAAGACAAGCTCTACTGAGGTTAACATACATTATCGGGGCTTACAAGGAAGATCCTGAGAACCAATTAAAAATATTGCTTTTCCTTGATGCTTTTTGGCTTTTATACCCGGATTTAGAAATTAATTGGTTGATCTTTGCTAATTGTTCAAAGAGTTTTCTCATCTCTTAAGCTTTTGAGTGCCCTTGCGCCATGTGTAATTTAGACTTGGATTAGCCTTGATTCATTTATGGCATATAATATACTCAAGAAATTTTTTAGATGGGCCCCGAATATATATATATATATATTATATCTATATATATATATAAATATTTGGATTTAATTTTATGCTATAATTTTGTAAAGAAATAAAGGCCTATTTTAATTAGACATTGTGTTCATCTTTTACGTGACTTCTTACTTATATATCATCAACATAAATTCAACATTTGGAGTTTTTGATCCCGCAACACCTATCTACAAATTGTTTTGTTTCTCAGTGTTCTTTGGACAAGACAACATCACTTGATAGAAATACATGCCATAAGGTGTAATGATTGCCAATTCTTATTCTTATCACTTGGGTCTATTTTGACGTGGCGGTAGCTTGGGTATGTTCACATCAATGAAATAAAGATTTTGAATTAGATGATCAACCAAATCATCAATGTTTGATAAAGGGTATGAGCATTTTGGGCAGATATTATTGACCTTATTAAAGTCTGCAGGTATTCTTCATTTATTATTGTCTTTTTTATTATGACTATTTGATAGTTAAGCTTGAAATTATATTTCCCAAATGAATTTGCACTTAGAAGCTTAAGTAATTTTTCCCCTAATGGCCAAGGTCTTCATATGAAAATTATCTTAGTTTTGGTGAAAAGTGGCGTTTCTGGATTAATGTGCTTTTTATGTGATATGATCAAGAGATCTATACCCGACATATTTCGTAAATACCAAGCAAAGCATGAAAAGTGTTTTCTTAGTTATTTAATTAACTTGGTATCGAATTACATTGTGAATCTGAATCCTTTAGTTCTCAAGTTTTGCTGGTCGGTGTGCAACTACTTGAGATTTCTAGTTTTCTACTTTGGGGACAGGAGTTTTCTTGGTTGCAGGTTGTGACTCGGCAAGTTGACCTTATGCTTTCATCATTTGACACATGGCTTTCCCAAGAAGCAATTAATTTTCCTCATATGGCGACTACTGCTTTATTTGATGGAAATTTAATGGTTATGTGTCGAGTAAAAGTAATTATTTGGAAATTGTTTAGCATCGCTCATTTAATTATCCGGTTGTAACTCGTTGTGGACACTCAAATTATCTTGTGCTTTTCATCTCGGATATTGTAATCATGGCAGTTCCCCATATGACCTACAAAATTGTCTCTCTAACTGGGCACTTATTTCTTGCTGAATCAAGTTAATCCCTTACAGGTTATAGATTTTGCATTGGCAAGACGAGTTGTTGGAGGACATGCAACATAAGTATAATGTCATTGTTGCTTGTGTTAACTAATAGTATGGAGGCTCTTGTGGTACCAATAATCGCTTGTACAGTTGTATTAATGTTGCATAATAGAATAGATTTGCGAAAGAAGGTAGGTTTGCATCACTAAAAATGACACTTGACCAAGTTTGTGCTCTTGCTAACAACATACCTCCTATCACAGATTTATAGTTCTACCTACCTCTGGATTTGTACTCTTTAAGACAATGAGAGAGGGGTTGTATTGAACACTGGTTTAAAAGATATTCAAGATGAATCTTGGGAAACCAGGAAACTAGGTTGACATTGTTTGTGATATGAGGTGACGGTGATCCAATTCCTATGCACTTTGGCCGTATCCTGTTGTTTCCTGGCATTGCACTACCTCTTTTCTAATATGCTCTTCTTTCCTAAATAAATTCTTTCAATTATGAGTTTGCTCAAAAATAATTGTGTTAAGCAGTAAGAAGTGTTGTGTCCTTTAACATTGCTGCAATTAGCGGCATCATTCTTGAGCTTCTTCCCTTGGTTATGTGGGGGTTGGTAAAGTGGCTTGCTTTTAATTCTCCAAAGAGCTCGGATAGATTGTAGTGCAGGTAGGTAACTTGTCCACATATGAACCTTCAATTAAATGCTAGAATTTCCTTCTAGTGCATGGAGCTTCACTTAACTTGTTAAGCCAAATTTCTCATCTTTTTTCTTCCGAGTGTGTCTGATTCGTTTGTTGAGTGTCCTCGTGGGTTTTCTGTTATAAACCTCCTTTTTAGAGTATTTGTAGTGATTGATCGCTTCTTCAATATTTATTTATTTTATGACCCTTTTCACTAAGTCGACCAAGTGTATGTTGTTTTCTCAATACACTAAATTGATACTAGATTTACAAAGGCCATGGATAAAAACAAGCCAAGTTATGGGCTTATCTTCATCTATTACACCATGCGAAGCCCAATTAAAACTTATTACAACGTTATTTGAGATTTTTCACTCTCTTTTCCAAGAGGAGCATGATTTGAAAAGATTTTGTAGGTCTTCTTGCTACTGCAATGTGTCTAACAAAAAGTTGACCAGTTATGCAAAACTTATTACACTTCCGTGGGGTAGTAATTTAAGCCATCATTGAGCTTTTTTATTAAAGAGGTAGCTAAAAGATTACATTTTACCACTTTGTTTACATTTTATAAAGAGATCGAAGTCACAAAATGATCCGCATGGTTATTCGGATTTATAGTGGCATTATTGATATCAATAATAGGGGGGTTAATGCTTGAGAATTGCAGCACTTTTGATTTTCCTAGTGAACCCTCTTTATCACTGATATTTCCAGCAGAGTAGTGACTCCTGCACAATATCCTGGTTGTTCCGGAGTATTGAGCATCATTTTTCCCAAGTTAAATAGAGAGGAAGTTGAAGTGTCGTCAGCATGGGTTGTTATTGGGTTAGCTCTACACAGATTCTTAGGTGGATTAGTTGGATTGGTAGGGAGTGTAGGGAGAGTTGGTGAGATAACAATTTTGACTTGAATCACCCTTGTGTTTTCAAACTAGTTGATTAGGTGGTTGGGTTAGAGAGAAGTTGTGAACTCTGGATGATCAGACAACAATCTCTTAAATTGAGTCAATTGGACTAACAGAATTGTGACCTAAAACTATTGTTGCTCGATAGTCCGCATAAGGTTTGTGACGTACTTTATTAACTAAGATGGAACCTTTTTAGATTTAGTAAAAGCTTCACGCCTTGATAGAAAATGAGAGGTTAACAGTAAGCTTTATTCTGGCTCTCTTAATTTCTGGCCATCTTGTAGTGTGAACCTTCCTCTTGAAAATTTTTCAGAATGCCCTTAAATTATATAATCCAATGTTCTTAATACCAAAGTCAGCTGTGTGACTTGGTTGTGATAACTGGTTGGAGTTCAATTTAATGAAATTTAATGTGGAGAGTTCACAGAATCAAACCAAGCAAAGGGAAAGCTAGAAATTAATAAAAAAGGCTATTTATTGCGGTTTGGCTTTAATTGAGCTTGTATTCACTTGAAGAATGTTTCTCCTATTTTAACTATGCAATCCTTTTTTATTTTATCTCTCGGTTTGGCTACAAAATGTTTATGTTGTGATGTTTATAAGTTGTATCTATATTCTTCCAAGTGACTTGGCAAGGAACTCTTCATTTAGAGAAAGAAAATAAGATCTTCATTTTATTTTTATTAATTTTGTAAAGGCTTATTATAGAGTACCAAGAAATATTTTTGGAGAGATTTAGAGAGAAAAGGGATTTGTGTTACATATATTGATATTATTAGAGATATGTATAATGAGGTTGTATCATGTGTTCAATTGCAAGGTGACTTGTCTAATATTTTCTTAATTATTTTTAGATTGCATCAAGGCTTAGCTCTTAGCTTATATCTTTTTATTTTAATTATGGATATTTTTTCAGAGCACATTTAAGAGGAGTTTTGTTTGTGCATATTATTTGCAAATAACATTCTATTAATTGATAAGATTAGGAATGGAGTTAAAGCAAAATCTGAGTTGTGGATGACATGACTACTTTTGAATTTAAATATTCATTTTAGTAGATCTAAAACATAATACATAGGCAGTAAGTTCAATTGTATTAGAAATCCAAATCTCGATGACATAACTATTGAGGATCATATGTTCAAGTAGAGCAAGAGGTTTAAATACCTTAATTCAATTATTCAAAATAATGGTGAAATAGAGAGCGACGTGATTAATAGGATCCAAGCCTTTTGGATGAAATGAAGTGTTTCTGGAGTGATGCAATTGGAAAATCCAACTCAAAATTGAAAGAAAATTTTATGGGGCTAATTATTTTTATAGATTGATTCGTCATCATTTTTTTGTGGGCAAGAGGGGAGTTGTGAATTTTAGATGACCAGACAACAATCTCTTAAATTGGGTTAATCAGACTTGCCTAGTCGTGATCTGATACTGCTGTTGCTCTATAGTCTGAGTAAGAATTTTGATGAACTTAGGTGAAACACATTCATTCTCAGTAAGCGTCATATTGGTAAATAATGGAAGGTTAACAATTGTGGTGCTTCATTCTGGCTCTCCTAAGTACTGGCCATCTTGCGGCACATCTAGAAAATTTGTTTGCATCTTGCGGTATGAAGATAAATTTATCTTGTAATATTTGGGGAGTTCAAAATAAAATTCTGTTTTTTTTTTCTTGTTTCCTCTTCTGTTTTTTTGTTATTCACTAGCAATATATATTAATATAATTCTGAACCTTTCTTTTATGATATGCCGAGTCATCATGTTTAGGAG